>OY728152.1:1241548356-1244048356 GCA_963277665.1 Viscum album | reverse complement strand
TAACTTTCATCGACTGGAGGTAACTTGTTCTACCACTATCCATGAAGGATAACTGCAATGTGGCTAGCTTCTCTTTCACCTCACTCGGCAACTGTAGAACAGACCTCAGGCTGATTGAATCTCCTGCTACTTTGCCCTTCTTAAAAGTGTATACTATCTCAAAGTTATAGTCCTGGAAGAACTCTATCCATCATCACTATCTCAGGTTCAGCTCCTTTTGTGAGAAGATATACTTGAGACTCTTGTGAACAGAGTAGACAATAATGTGTGCACCAATTAAGTAGTGCCTCCACATCTTCAGCGCAAAGACAACTGCTGATAACTAAATGTCATGGGTAGCGTAGTTCTGATCATTTTTTTATCAAGGTTCATGATACAAAGGCAATCACCACTTGCTCGTACATCAGGACAAAACCTAGTCTAGTCCTTGAAGTGTTGTAGTAGACTACATACCCAACTCCCACTTTTGGTACCCTCAACATGGGGGCACTCGTCAGTCTCTTACTCTTCTCATGAAAACACTGTTAGCATCTCTCCATCCACATGAAAGGATGTCCCTTCTTTTTCAAAGTTGATAAGGGTATCAGAACTCTAGAAAAATCGGGAACGAATCTTCAATAGTACCCAACTAATCCTTGGAAACTTCGCACCTTGGAACACTCTTGTGTGGCTCCCAAGAAAACACTACCTCTATCATTTCCGCATCCACTACAACTCCAGCCTTTGAGATAACGTGCCCCTAAGAGTGGACTTTCCATATCTACAACTGGTACATTGAGATCATTCCATAAATATAGTTCCCTCAGAGTGTATCCAAAACTATCTGTAGGTGAATGGAATGCTCCTCCTCCAATGATGAGTAAATCAAGATGTCCTCAATAAAGACTACCACAAAGTGATCGAGGTAAGGCTGGATGATCATATTCAGGACTCCCACGAACACTTCTAGAGCGTTGGTCATGACGAAGGTCATCACCAAGAACTCGTAATTTCCATACCGACATTTGAAGGCTATCTTCGGTATGTTCTCATCCCATACCCTGAGCTGGTGATAACCTGATCTAAGGTCTATCTTTGAAATCCATTGGGCTCCTTTTAGCTAGTTGAATATATTATCAATCCTCAGGAGTGTATACGTTTTTTTCACAATCACGTGATTCAGGCTCTGATAGTCAACAAAAAGCCTTAGACTCCCATCTACCTTCTTGGTGAACAAAATTGGGGATTCCCATGTAAAAACATTAGGCCTTATGAACCCCTTTTCTACAAGTCCTCCAACTATATATGTAACTCATGATGTACCGTGGGGTCCATTTGATACACTGGTGTAGATATCGACGTTTTTCTAGTGTACATATTGATGTAGAATTCTACCTCTCTGTGAAGAGGTAGTCCTAGAACATCATCAGGAATGATGTCAGAAAACTGGTCCACCACTTCAGGATAACTCAGACTCTTCATGTCAACTGCTCTAAGGGTAAGTCTAGGCAGCTAATGTGTGATCAGCTGAACCATCCTCTGAGTAATTCCATCATATACCTAAAAGGTTTTATTCTTACCTGTGAAGGAAAACTCGGTCCCATCCTCATGTACACACTACACTTTCACCTAAAACAGTTGATCTGAGCATGGACTATAGATAACCAGTCCTTACCCAAGATGACATCCTAAGGCATAGACAGTGATACTAGGAGATACCAATAGAATATATCTCCCCCTAGAGTGATATCACACTGTCTCCACCAGTTTGTAATAATCGAATCTTCTCCTGTAGGAGTATCTAATCGTATGGATCGATCCAACTGCTCCGTCGGAATCTCGGAGCTCCGAACGAATGCCCTGGAAATAAAAGAGTGAATGGAAATATTATCTATAAGAACTATAGCTCAGGTAGAATAGACATAGATCATACATATAATCATCTCTAGAGAATCATGGTCATAGGCCTTTTCCATTGGAAGTTGAGCTCGTCCTTATCCACCTACTCCCTGTGGTTGAGGTGGACCACCTGGGGGTGGTTCTGGTAGAACCTCAAACCATCATCCACTTCCTACTGCATGACCTGCTCCTCTACCATTTCTTCTGCAATGCGGACCCCTCACATGAACCTAGGAGGTCCTTTGGTCATCTACTAATCATATCTTTTGGGAGTCGGATAGTCATGATACTTGTTTCCATGTCCTCCACAAGAGTAACAATCTTTATTCCTCAGAAGACCTCCTTTACCCCACAATCACTACACATCCGGCCCTACGTCTTGGTGTTATCCACCAAAAGGTCAGGCTTTCTTGGACCTCTGCATCATATTCATACTTCCTAATCCAGATGACTCAGATACCTATCGTCCGATTGTGGATCTCGCCATCAGTTCCTGCTTAGATAAGAATCTCTCCACTAATAATGTTCACTCGATCACTCCAGTCTTCTTGGGGATATTGAGTGATATCATTGATGCTCTGATCTCCAACTGGAGACCCTGATCAATGGTCTGGTCCCTGAAGAATGGGTATCATATCATGTCAGTGGAGTAGCATGAGAGGTCAGTGAATCTCACAGAGTACTGGGCCACTGATAGGTTTCCCTGCGGTAAGTGCAGCAGCTCTGGGATATGCACTGAGCATAAAGGCACTAGAAAAAACTCTTCCCTAAAGAGAGTCTCCAATTCCAAATAGTTGAGGGTCACCTTGTCATGTAACTGGAGTTTTCGGCTCCACCATCTCCTTAATATTTCCTAGAAGAGGCTAGCATCTAGGAAAACAATCTGCATTGTTACTGTCTCAACTAAGGAAAAAAACTTCTGCCACAGGATCTAGCTAGCCCTTCGTTGCCTAGGTATTCGTCATGCCTCGAAACCTCAGATCCCTCTATCTCTGGAATTAATGCAACACACTTAGTTGGCATGCACGGTCCACTAGTGGGGCATGTGGAAAGTATTTCCCTCTGAATGGGGGTGCTACTAGTACACCACCCAAAGTTGCCAATATAATAGGAGGGCCATGCACCGAAGCCTCATCGCTCGTTGGACCATCATCGTGCACTCTCTCTAGAATCATGGCTAGCAATCTACATGGACGAATCTTGGAACGAAACAGGTGTTCCATGGTAAAAATGTTATACCTGGTGAGCTGACACAAAATAGATCGAATGTAATGCATTTCTAAAACACACACAATCAGTGTTTTTGTTCATCGAGTCAGAAATCAGAATTCTGGGTCCTGGTGTATGGATACATCGGCCGCCGCACCAATACAGGACTCCACAAATTGAAAAAGAACTCAAAACACTTATCACTATTTCTCCATTGGAAAGATCAGAGCACTAGTTCTTTGGTAGAACATACTCATCTGATACGACATTGTCACGACTTGTCCCCTATGGCCCATGCTGTGACTACCCCAAGCACACCTTCCATAGGCCAGTGGTTGGCGACCTGCACCGGAAAGGTGTATACCTAAAACTATAAGGAATTACCTTTAAACCTTCACAACACATTTTCCAAGAACACAACAAGAAGAAATCATGAAGTAAAACTGCAGTAGTAAATGTCTTTACTGAATCTAAAGGGGGAGGAAGACAAGCCCAGCTAAAAGATACAACTACAATAGAAAACAGTAAAACAATACTAAGATCATCCACCAAGGATCCTAACTGAAGGGTAGATACAGCTCGTCTCTATACCTCTCCACGTCATCTAGTCCCATTCGTGTTCTACATGGTCCTATCTCTTAATGTCTCAGTCGAGTTGATCGTTAGCTGCCCAAGACACAACAAGGTGCAGGCGAAGCCCATGCGGGGTTGAGTAAAACAATACCCAGTAGGGACCCCAAAACACCTGAAGGTCTCTCAAAATTCTAAACAGGAAAACCAAAAAACCTGATCTCAATCACAAATCAAAAATAAAATGACTCAGCTAAAACTAATTATAACATATGTACAGATGATTAGTTGTAAAGCTAGACCATCTTATTCTGTCAGGAGTCTCTGCTGCTGATCCACACATGATCGCTGGGTCCTAATCCACATAGGATCACTTGGTTATGATCCCCATAGTATCGCTAGGTTATGATACATAGACGGTCTCAAGGAGTTGATCCACACAAGATCATTATTTATTCTCCATGTCACAACAATCCACTGGATTCTCGCACATTGTGTGCTTGATTCTAGGGGAATCTTCTCCTCAAGCCTTCAGTCATATTTCAACCAGCACAAATTCCCAATAATAATTGATCCAAATATAATTTATGTCATAAGGGTTCCAATTCCATAGATGGTGCGTCAATCGGACACCCGATCTGAGAGATATAGGCATTTTAGTGCTGAGGGCTCGGTTGGATTCTGGCACGATCCAACCCATCCATACTCCAACTTTCTCCAAAATTCAGTTGGAGTATCTCAAAAGGACCAACTCATTCCATGGATTCCATCACCACATAGGGTTCATCAAATAGACTTCTGGTTTGTGAGATATGGCCTTTTGAGAGTATTTGGGCCGAAATGAGTCTGGGTCCAGTCCGACCAAGTCGGACGGCCCAGCCCAAACCGGCTGGGCCGCATACCTGCCCGTCCCAAACTGGCTGGGCCACGGCGGACTTGGCCCACTAGTTCGTGGATAGACCCATCCTGAATCAGATGGGATAGGTTGTGGCGGACTAGGCCCACAGGGAAGGAGAACGGTTAGGCCCATCGGCTGGTGTGACCCGCGTGAGGGGTCATGCGGCCCCTCCTTTATAAATTGCTCAAAGATCTATTTGGCTCTTCAATCGGAGGTTACACCTTGTTGTCTTCTGAACCCATAGGGAGCGGTTCCCCATTCTGTCATGGCATCGAAGTCATTCCCTCTACTGTCAGCGCACAATAGTTGGCCGACCTTTCGCCATTGCAGCCGACCGAGGGTCGTCTGCCCTCTTCAGCCATCGTAGCTTGATGTTGTTGTTCCCCTCCATAGCGTACCACTGTACGCCACATGTTTCTGCCATGCAAGGCCAATGCCAGTCACCGCCTTATCGTACTGACACCGGTCTCCTGCACCGGTGGATCTTCTACGGCCCACTGAGTGAGCTCTGTTGGTCTATTTTCCCTTCCGAACATTCCTATAAGCCTCCTGGGATGTTGCCGTCATAACTTGGCTCCTAGATTTAAATTTTCGTCATGTTTGAAATTTTTTCTCAGAAGAACGAGAAAAATACCGATGTGGCAGAGGGTCTTTGAATTTTTTATTTGGCCCACACCCTCCCTGTTAGAATTATAACAAGCGAGATTAATTGTTTCAACACAAATAAATTGTATTACTTCTATGTTTCAACATTCTATTACTGAATTATGGGACGAAACAATTCACTAAAATTTAACAAAACACCTACCTCGTAAATGGATGTGATGTCACGGTTGTGGAAGATTAATTCACACTTGATAAATCCACCAGTGTTTGTTGATCCCCGATCATTTTCACTCAAGCTTCCATTCTATGTTGGTGGAGGATGTCATGGTACATCTCAAGAGGTTCCTCAAATCCATGTCAAAAACCCTAACCCAAGCCTCAATTAAATATAGGGGGAAAGTTGATTAACAGAATGTGAAATTAGTGAGGTTTATTAATGAATGAACCTATTAATTCCCAAGGGCATGGTAAAAAAACAAAGGGTCAAGACATTAAATGGTTTGACAACTCAGTGGCCCCTCCACTGCCACTCAACCATTGGAAGAAAATAAAATAACATTTTTTATGTTATTTTATTATTTCTTTAAAGGTCACAAAACTAACTTTTTTCACCTGACCAACTGCGATCAAAGTTAAGACTCTCTTAAGTGAATCATGGGGTTGTGGATTTAGTGGTACCCTCAGATTTTTATTCCGAGAACCTATTAAAAAGATAGAAAACACTAACCATGTTTTTATTGAATGTACATTAAAAAAATTCAAGAATCTTCTTCAAGCACACCGAGCCTCAAAATTAAGTGTCGCCAATTTTCAAATACTCATATTAATCCCAATTACTTTTAAAAAAAAAATTATGTAATTTTCAGGTCTATAAAACTATCATGTCACTTCTCTTGTATTGTGATTAAAATTTATTGGGTTGTTCAATAGTAATATTATTCATCCCTCTTAGTTTAATTTGGTTTGGTGGTCGGGGCATGGTGAACTCCCTTCTAATAATTATCTACCATTGCATGTAATTTATTTACACTCTTTATGTGTTCTCAGTCATCAACACTAAGAATATCGGGATCCCTTGTTCCTGAGTTGAATCCCAACCTCATCTATGTGGAAGGATCTCATTTATATCCTTATAGTCTGAATTCCATGTATTTCATCTATTCATGATTTCATTTTAGGCTGGTTGTGTCTCCCAATTTACCCACAACTTTTTCTTCTTCTATTGGTTGCTTCTGCAAAACTGGGTAGTACTCTCTAGTTGCCAAGGAGTATGTGTCTTCATGATGGTGTTTTTTTCAACCACTAAGTGTCTTTATTGGAAATATTTCTTATCTGAGAATAAGAAAATACTACTCAAGGTCCATTGTGAGAAATCAATACATGACTTATCTATTCTCAGGAGAATCAATATTAAAGGAAACTTCCTACCTCCAATGGGTACAATGGTTGTTTTTTTCAACCTCCATTATTTTTCTAGATTAAGATGAATACTGATGGTTCATTATGAGTAAACCCATGCCCTTCAGGATATGGAGCTATCTTCTATAACAGTCTTGGTGATGTGGTTGGTTTTTATTGTAGCTCTTGTGGCATTTTATTCTATTTGGATGTTGAGATTCTTTGGGTTATCACTACTTGGGAACATTCTGAACAAAGGTTTCTGAACAATATATGATAATAATTTGATTCTGCCATTTTTTCTTCCTTTGAGAAATGCATTTTCTCATATCCATGAGAGAAATGTTAATTAATGGATCAATTATTTGGAAATTCTCTCATACATTGAATATTTCATTTCCCATGTTTTAAGGGAGTCCAATGATTTAGAATATAGTCTTATTAATAATGGTTTTGATGGGAAAATCCTTAATTGGACAGATCATATTCTTTTGGATTTAATCCCTATTTTTCGAAGGGATAAATATAATTTTCCATCATTTTGACTGGTTTTACATCTTCGTTTTTTATTAATAATGTACCCCTATTTTTTGTATGGTTCTCATCTTATACAAAAAATATTTTTTCACAAAATAATTATATATGCGTTTTAAAAAAAACTATGTTAATTGAAAATTTTCTTCAGTAAAAATATTTTCATGCAAAGGAGTATGTATTACGTCAAAAAAAATAAAATAAAATAAATTTAGTGAATTATATTATTGAAATTTATATAATATATATTCATTATAATGTTCAATATTAATATCTTATTTTTTTCAAAACAAGATATATGAATAAATCATGTTTTATATTTAAAAAAATATTTTTCTAAAAAACTATTTTGTCTCCTTTTGATTGATAAGTTATAATAAAATTAACTTTTTAAATCTTTATAATTATTATTTTAAACAATTATTATAATTATTAAATATTAAAATAAAAATTAGATTAGGGTAATGTTTTGGGAATTTTAATAAATGTTACATTTTTTGGTTTGTATTGAAAAATAATGAATTATAATTTAATTCTTCCAATTAGTTTTAATAATTTTTTTGATAAATTATTTTTTGAATATGTCTTAAAGATAAATTAGTTTAATTTTATATCCATTATTCCAATTTTTCTCATTTTAATGAATTTCATATTAAAAATGGATATAAAAACATTCTAATATTTTGAACATTTTAAGTTAAAAAACCTAATTCGAATCACATATATGGGATTAAATTTAAATAAAATTATGCCACTTATGTGAATCAAATTTGTCAAAAAAACATGATTCTATATTTAAAATGATCATAATTTTTACTAGAAAATAATATTAACATAAAATTTTTTCATAATTAATAGTTTAATGTTTTAAAATTAATAATTGTGATTAAGGATAAAATAGGGTCTTGTTCATTACATGCATCATTTTGAAATTAATTTAACACATAGATTGGATTTTTATTGAATTTTTTTGAATACCTATCAAAATTTGGTAAAAATTATATAATAAAACAAATTTTAATTTTAGACGTAAAGGATAAATAACATAGGTAAATAGAAAGATACAAGCTTTCTTTGTAGGAACTAAAACTATGTATTTGAGGATACATAAATACTAGGTAATAACATGACATAAATTTGATTATTTTCTTTGTGGTGGAGGTTTTTCTCAAACACAAAAATATGTACCTAAATTATTATTCTTATTTTTAATGAAATTATGTAAGGGAGGCCTCACAATATTAAATATATTTTATGAATTTACCAAATTACAACTCAACCACAATTAGTAAAGGATACTCACCCCCCCCCCCACACATATTAAGGACATAATAACATTTTTTATCGGCCATGAACTACCCTAAAAACATTCCAATTTCTTTATACATATTATATAAGCTTTATTTTGGCCATAAATTTATCCTATGAATGATTTTAATATAATCCTAGGGAGGATGCCTAAAGATGGGGTAGCATTCATCAAAGAGAAACATTGTTTGATTTCTTCCTCCACCACTTGAATTTTTTTATATAATTCTTATATGATAACATCAATATATTCCATATAATGTGATGTTATTTTTCAATGAAATTAATTAATACCATTTACACTTCTCAGAAAATGGGTTAGAAAATCATAGTTCATCTGTATGGTGGACTATGCTCTTTCAAACTGATGTCATTCGGGTTTCCATTACCACATATTATGGTTGTACCTAACGATTAATTTATGTTTTATGTATTATTTTTTTGAAATTGATTATTTTATTATGATGTTGTAATTATTATATCACACATACCTTCACACTCTATTTGATGTGGAAATAGGATAACATTGTTCATATATATGGAGGACTACGGCCCCATGAATCTATGTGATTCGTTTAGAAATGAAATAGAATTTATTATGTATTGGATAAATGAAATAATTTTATATATTTTACAAAATAATATTCTATAATGACAATATATCATTATTATTTCTTTCATCTATTTCTAAATAAAATGAAAATAGCATCCAAGCATATGTCTGGCCAATCTTCTCCATGAATGGTGTATTTCATTTTCTATACCTAAATATTATCTACTACAATAAATTTATATATAAATAATATATATTATATTTATATAATTGATTAAATTAGGGATTTCAATAAATCATGATCATAGTAAGCGAACCAAGAATAAATAGTCTTATTATTTTCACATAAAAATTCAAAGGAAATATATATATATAAATATTAAACATGGATGAATGAACCCAATACTTTAGGTAATGGATTTATATCTCACTCTTATTTACTTTGAGAAAATTCTATATTCAGCACTTGCTTCTTTTTTGGTGTATATACTAACCATGGATTTATATATAGATTATTTTGTGCTATAGTAATTTTCAAATCCATTTTATGATATATCATTCATGGGTTTTATAGTTTAAATGTTAATAAATCAATTATGGGTTTTTGTCTCAAATTCCCTTCTTTGGAACAGAAGTTACGTTATACAAATATCATCTTCTATGAGGTGTGTATATTTCACCTTTGACATGTTTTATCATTAATTTCATTATTCTTTGGATATTATTATTTTTAATTAAATTTTACTATTCAAGGGAGATTATTATTCAATGATACTAAATTAGAAAGAGTTTTATCTTGAAATCACAGTATTTAATGATATTTTTTAGTATTATGCTTACAATTATAAAAAAATTATCTATATTTCAAAAATCACATTAGTTTTATTATAAAATTATTATATAAGGTGAATATATATTTTCACTTACATTTCCTCATTTTATGAACTCAATATCTCAAAATTTAATATTTGTTTGAAAAAAATGACATTTCAATCGAAATTAATTTTCCTATAAAATCATTATTTGAAAAATGTTTTAAAAACGTTTTATTAATATATTATGATAACTCAAATACATTTTAACCACTTTTTACTTTTGAAAAATAAAATTAAATGAATCATCATGTGTAATTAAAAAAATTAGTTATTTTGATCTTACTATAAATTTGAATTAAATATCTAGTTTAATGAATATTGCATGAAAGCAACATCCCATTTTTATCAATGTTATTTTCATTAAAGATTCCATTAAATGCCTTCATGGTTTTAATTAAAATTCCCATTGTTTTATGTTTCAAAATGTGACATTCATTGATAAAATAACATTTCCATAATTAAATTATTTAAATGACTGTTTAAAACTTCCTTTATAATTTTTCATGTCTATTTAAAATTAAAATTATTTATAAAATGTTTTATATTTTAAGAATTCATTTTAAAATTACAGTTCTTTTTTATAAGGAAAAATTTGAAATGTTTCATAAAGACTACATTTATAATATTTCTTAGATATTTTAAAAAAAATTGATTTTCAAAAATGTTAAATGTTTTAAAAATAATTTTCAGTGAAATTTTATTTTCCTCAAAAACATGTGAGGATTAATCTAAAAACAATCATTTTATATATAAGATTACATCAATTGATTTTACCTATTACCTAATAGGGATATTATCCACATATTTAAGTCTTATTATTTCTATGAATGGTTTATTTTTATGATTCCACTATATTGATGAATCCCTTTCCACTTCTGTGGATTATATCATGAAAATATTATAAGGAATCCCTCTTATTGTTTCCAAGGATTATGTAATGATGATTATGAAACCTGTTTCTTTTCCACAGGTTATGAAATTATTAAATGTTCCTAAAAAAATTTATTTTTTCGGGATATTTTATGATTAATGTATTATGAGAGTGTGGCACACATATGTATTATTTTTTTATGAGATAGTGGTTATATTATAACCAATGAAGGTGGTTACATTTTAACCATGGATGGTGGTTACATTATAACCAAGTACAGTGGTTATGTTATTACCTATGATGGGTTGAACGTATATCTTACTCAAATTCATTTGGTAAATATTAATATCATATGATATTGATATAGATGTAATGGGTAGTGAAAATGATTCCATAATATATTGATGTAATGGGGAGTAAACCCTATTCAGTAAGATAAGATCTGAACAGTTAGTGAAATCAGTTTAGTATGATAATGCAGCAATAAGTTCTGAACTTAGTTTTTTAAGTGATTTTTTTTCAATATAATTGTTTTAGAAGAAATACATATCTAATTTGTAAGTGAATTTATATGATTATTCATATTCCAAAAATTCAATGTAGTGTTCATATGTTATTATCTCATAGATCATGTTCTTTTATTTACTTATGATTCGAGTCTTATGAACTTCTCTTCATTATGTCATGGGTCAAGATTATTATTTTTAATTGTTATAGTATGTTTTTAAATTGTTAATCTTGTATTTTTATAACCTTATACTCAACTTATTCTTAATTATCTCCCATATTTTCCCTTAATATAAAATTAAGCTAACCCTTTTTATATTTCCTTTCACCAGGTTACAAAAACTAGATTTTATGTCAGAGTTATAAAAGGGAATATCATTATGGGATATATAGGATGTCTTCCATGAATTTAGAATATTTTCTTCCATGTTTCCAACTGAACTAAACTATTTTGTTCCTAAGGATTATGTCTATGTAATGTAATGAATACTCATAAAATATGACGTAATATCTATATAAGTTATGTATTGGATGAAATAAGTAACATTGCATGATGAATGATACTAGATGAATATTTTTTCCATTAAATATAAATAATCTGAGAAATTATTATGTATAGTGTGGAAGAGGATATATGCCATTTATAATATGATGAGAAAAAAGAAAAACTAAATAAAGTAAGAATATTCACACTAAGGATTATAATACATACCAAATAATAATATATCATTATCTATAAATGACTGACATGTTAAAACCAGGATAGATGAGTACACAATGTGTGCATTTTATAAACCCTGATTGTCTTGAATTTGATATCTCAATTGTAACACCCCAAGCTTCTACGGTATGCTTCTCTTTGAATAATGCGATAACGTGTGTTGTACGCAACACCGAGTTCTAACAACCAATCAAACTAGCTGTTATGAATAGTAATACCTACTTTTTAAAATTATATATATTTTATATTTAAAAATAGACTTCATTTTTGGATTCGGAATATCTAATTTAGCCTAAGGTGAAATTTTGGTACTTTTTGGATAACTTTCATATTTTGATGAATAGTGAAAATTACTAAATTTTAATTAAAAACAACTTTTTTAATCAAAATAATTAATAGTGATAAATTATGAATTTTAGTAGTTTTAATGTATATTTAGAATATATTTTTACCATTTAATATAATTCTGGTCATTGTACATAATTTTACAATTAAACCGAACATAAACAAGTGTCAATCTTTTGATAGTTATTATCTCTTAAAAACACGCTTTTTGTTTTGACAACGGGAATTAATTTTAAATTAATTTCTGCCACTTCTGTGTTTTGAATTTAGGAAAATGGATTCCATATTTGGAAACAGGATGTTCAAATTGTGTAAATATGTAACTTTTATTTTTAGACATTTTGAATAATTACTGCGGTAAATATTTTATTTACCATGGTTAAGGGTAAATCCAGTAAATAAGGGTTAAACAAATAATATTATAATAATACTAAATTACCCTAAAATGTGTCTTAACCCTATTGGTTGATACATGGTCGACCATGGGCATCTTTGGGTCGATTTTGGGACCCCATGGATCCACTTGTAAGTGATAATGACACTTTATTTTAATTAAGTTAAAATGAATACAAAAATGACACAAGCATATATCTTTTCGAAAGACAATTGTTACATAGGGTTATATATGTTGGATTTTAGATTATAAATATTCATTAGAAAGGTAAAAAGATTTCCTACATAATTATATTTTATTTATAATTTTTGGACATTAAATAATTTATTTTATTTATGACACAATGATGATGCAGTAATTACTATAATAGTGAAAAATTAAAATAATTGATATTATAAATACCCAAATAAATGTAATATGAAACTTTTAATGAATTAAACTAATTTTCTAGGATAATATGATATATTAGGATTGATTTAATTGACTTTTTTCGAAGTAATAAATCTGTTATGAGTTTCACAACAATCAACTATTGAATAGTGTCAAAATTGACATAAAAGAGTTCTTAAAACAAATATTATATTATTAATTGATATTAAATTCATAAAAATCTAAGGTTCGTCCAAGAGACTTATATCATGATAGTTTAATCATTAATGGACCACTTGGGGGTCTCTTGGATGTATATAGTAAGTTTATTAACAATATTATACAAAAATACAAAGAGACATTGTAAAAGTGAAACTAATTAACTTAGAGTTAATACTTAAAGATAAGGTTAATATAAGTACCCAAACCTGTCTAAATTCTATTGGTTGAGTTGTTTTCGACCCATCCCCACCTTAACCTTTGAATAGTCAACTTTGGATCTATTTTAAACCGAATATGAATTTATTATAAACTAATATCTCTAGCTTTTCCAAAGGTGCCCCTCACCCCTCTTATAAAAGGGCACTCCTCCTTCTCATTTCTTCACACCTTAAAAGCCTTTTGGTTCGGCCAAAATCTGCCCAAATACTCTCCCAACTTCCCTAACTACAACCTAGAGGCCTTATTGTGATCAGAAAGCCAACCTAAGGAGCCCTTTTGATCAAATCAAAAGGAAGAACCCGAAGAAGAGGTAATGATTTCACCACCCTTTTTCCAAGTTCATTACTTCTTCCACTTCTTCTTCCTTTGTTGTTGCCATTCTAAAATAACAACTCCAGTATCATATATATACTGTGATGTTATTATAAATATGGTACAACCATATTCAGTATTCTATCCACCCTTTGAATAACATGTCACCATACGTGCGTACGTACGGCTTACCGTCTCCACGTCGTGGTGTAATTGTTATTCAATATAATATTATTTGGATGGGTATAATAATGATGTGTAACTCATGTAAATATTAAATATAACATGTTAATGATTCAGTATATATGATATACCATCCATTTATATATTATTTTAATATCAAAAGAATGATATTGTCGCTCGTGCGTACGTACGGACTACCGTCTCCACGAACGCGATGAGATTCATTCTCCATCGTATCCATTCAAGTATAATTATCATTTGATGATTTAAAAATGACGTTTAAGGACTTGATATCATTCTGGATATGAATAATATACAACCTTTCCATTACAAACATGTCTTACATAACAAAACATATAAAAGAAAACAAGTAAGTTAACACCTGAAACAACGATAATACTAAGATATTTTTATCAAATCAATATTAAAAGATCATATATGATATCATATTAATGTATATGATTCTTGTATAATTTAATAACAATTATTTCACCATTATACAGGAGGTTAACCTACCCCAACCAAAGAAAAGTACAAGGTAAGGGGTTTTCATCTCACTCCTTATTCCCGTGAGATTCATGCCATATTGCCACCATCACCTTTTGTGTGGTGTATGTACTGCCCATTATTATATTCGTTGTGTAATACACTCTAATTTATGTGTATTTACTTATTCATTGTATGATACCTCTTTCATGGGTTGTATGTTTCATAAGTTACCAAATTGGTAAGGGTTATTTCACAATCTCTTCATTATCCGAGGTTGTTTGTATGTAATAATCTACTGGGATCTCTTTATCATCCACATCCATGTTTCTTCAAAATGTATTTCAAAACATTGTTATTATTTACAAGAAAATGGGTTAAAGTAATTAATACCCTTGTTTGACTTTTTATAAGAGGTTTATAAAGGAATCTTTCCGTCGTTTTCAAAACAAGGTCCTTTTTAACCTTTTCGACAGAATTAAGGTAAGAATGTTTTTTTTAACTTATACGGTGGGTGAGACTATTTTCCGCCGTTATAAAATCTTCAAAGCTTCCCTTACAAGCTTATAAGAATATTTTCAAAGAAAATGTTTTATTTTATATGGATCTTAAATGATTTCAAAATAAAAGGAGATATTTCTTTAAAAAGAATTTTGATTTCATCTATGTCAACATCCTTTGATGGACTTTAAGATTATTTGAAGTTGATTTATTATGATACAAAACATCTATATTGTATTGAAGGTTTTGTGATATGTTTGACTGTGGATGTGCTATTTTTATACCATTCATAGTTTATGGTGAAATTATTGACATTTCGTATGCTAGTTTTAATACGAATGTTTATGTTATGTTTAAACCTTTTCATATGGGAATGCATTGGACTTAGTAAGTGACGGGTGGAGCCTGCTATAGCTCCTCGATGCATCGGTAGGTCTCATGAGACAAACTAGTGTCTTGGCACAAGGCCTTGACAAAATCTTATTTGTAGTCTTGGCCCGAGGTCTTGGCTATGTGGTTATGATAGTCTGGCATTATGCATTCCATCATTATGAAAGTGGTTATTGATTTTGCATGTGATTACTCGATTAGTAGAATAACCATGTGAATAAGTAAATGGCATTATTTTAGTTTATTTATGCCATACTATGTTAAAAGTTCAAGTTTAAAAGGATTTTGTTTTAGTTATACATTGCCTGAAATGTTTATTCTTATTTATGAAAGTTTCCGCTATATTGTTATCCTTACTGGGCATTTGAGCTCACCCTTTTTCTATGTTTTATTTTTCCTAGGAAGTGAAGAAGTAAATTATGAATGACCTGCAGGGATATTATGTGGGGATATGAGTGTGGATTATGGAGACATTATGTTTTTCATTTTATGATGTAATGTAAAACTTATGAATATATCTAGTGTTTCCAGGGCTACTAAACCAATCGGTCTTTCGAGATTTGATCTTTCTTGTGATCATGACAATGTTATGTAATAATGCACCGACTCTGGGTAACTAGGGTCGGGGTGTTACTGTTGGTATCAGAGGAAGTTTAGTACAAACCATGGAAGCTAGATTTAGATAAACTCTGATTAGATAACGTAGACCTAAGATTAACATTGAGGATTAGTATAGAAGAACTTCCTAGAATTTTGGTATTGTAGAGATTTTGTGAGTTTTCCGAGCAATACATCCCTGTCTGGATACGAGCAGGTAGAGGCGGCTCTGGCACAGATGTACCTAGGGGTAAAACCCGAAAACACTGCTTTGAGCTAGACTCGAACGGGAACTGGTGCACGACAACGGGCCTTACTGCACTCTTGGTTACGACACTCCCGGGGGATATGCTTAGGATGACTCTCATTTTCTTTACAAATCATTTTGAAGGGATTATGAGTATATACTTCCTCAAATAAAACATTCTTATGATTGTGGATTATATCCATAAATAGTCAATTTATGTTAAGTGTTTTATAAGTATGGGATTATGTATTTTGATTCATAAAATGATCTAGTTTATGCCATTGTTTAGAAATGGTGCCTAGTGGAAGAAATGGAAACTGTATCAATGCACGCACTCCATGTAGGGATTGCCCTCCTGCTCAAGATAATTATAGTGGAGCTAGTGATGCAACTGGAGCCGATCAGCTAATCACCATACTGGGAAAACTTACTCAGGTTCTGAATAATAACCTTACCCGTATGGAGCACCCTGATCCGCAGCGTGGAGGATCAATTTTAGATCGATTCATGAGGCAACAACCACCAACGTTCAATGGGAGTACAAATCCCTTAGTAGCTGAGCAATGGATATTTTTCCTAAAGAAAATATTTCAGGCTTTGGGGAGCAGTGAAAGGGAAAAAGTTATCATGGCAGTTTACCGCCTCACTGGAGATGCTGATCAATGGTGGTCATTGATTCAAAATACGAAGGAAGATGATGAAGTATCAAATATGGAATGGAGGGAGTTCAAAGATCTGTTTTTAGAAAAATACTTTCCTCGTGACCATCGAGCAGATATGGAAAGGCAATTTCTGAGTCTAAGACAAAAGGAGGATGAGAATGGCACAAAGTATGAGGATAACTTTACAAGGTTAGCGAGGTATGCTGGAGATTATATTTGCAACCCAAGAAGTAATATTGATCGTTTCTTTGATGGGTTAAAACCATTTCTCCGTCGAGCATTAGTCTCACAATCCTTTTCGTCATACGAAGACATTGTCTCATGTGCTATCAAGACCGAAAAGGAATTCTCTAAGTCTTATGAATTTAAAGAAAAGAAAGAGAAGAAGAGACCTGCTGATCAATCTGAGAATGGAAATAAGGGGAAGAAGGGAAATGTTTAATATCCATCTTGTGGTAATGCGGGAAGAAACATCCTGGTACTTGCTTGAAGGGAATGGGAGTCTGTTACAAGTGTGGTGAAAAAGGCCACCAAGCTCGTGATTTCAAGGGGAAGAAGGAAGCTACCAATGTTCAGAGCTACAATTGCAGGGAGATGGGGCATTATATAAATGAATGTCCTAAGCGTCAGGAGAACTTACCTCAGAAAAGGCCAAGGGATCAAGGCCAGGCTTATGCTATCACTACTGCAGAGGTAGAAGTTCCAAAAGACGTGGTGGGAGGTAATTTAATGGTTTCCTCAAGTTTAGCAAATGCATTATTTGACTCTGGATCGTCGCATTGTTTCATATCTTCCCAGTTTGCTAAGAAAATTAGATATTTCCAATTTTATTTAATAAGGGAGTTGTCAGTTAAAACTCCTAAGGGAAGTATCATTGCAACAAAGTTTGGTGAATCAGTCCCCATTAGAGCACATAAATTTTCTTTATCTGCTGATCTCATCATCATACCTATGATTGAGTTTGATATAATCCTCAGTATGGACTGGCTTTCAGACTATGATGCGAAGATTTATTGTAAAAAGAAAGAGGTTACGATTCTTGATGATAATGACAAGGAACACCTTATCTTTAGAGCAGAATCATCACCACCTAATTCTTATTTAGATCCACCCCCAGCAGCTCAACTTAATTCAATTATTGGGGAGGAAGAGAATGAAATAACTATCGATGAGGAATGGAATCTTCAAACAGAGGATGTACCTGTTGTGAAAGAATTTGTAGATGTATTTTCGGAAGATTTACCTGGACATCCTCCAGAACGAGAAGTTGAGTTTTCCATTGATTTGATTCCTGGTTCAAGGCCTATATCGAATACCCCTTATAGAATGTCCACTGTAGAGTTAGTCGAACAAAAGAAACAACTAAAGGAATTGAGTATTAAGGGATTTATTCGCCCTATGGTTTCTCCATGGGGAGCCCCTATTCTTTTTGTTAAAAAGAAAGATGGATCTATGAGGTTATTTATCGACTACAGGGAGATCAATGCTATAACGTTAAAGAACAAGTATCCCCTACCTCGTATTAATGATTTATTTGACCAACTGCATGGAGCTCAATACTTTTCAAAGATTGACCTTCGATCTGGATACCATCAGTTGTGTGTGAAGAAGGAAGACATTCCGAAGACAGCATTTCGAACCAGGTACGGGCATTACGAGTTTACTGTAATGTCGTTTGGATTGACTAATGCACCCTCTGTATTCATGGATCTGATGAATAGAGTTTTCAAGGAGTATCTCAATGAATTTGTGGTGGTATTTATTCATGATGTCTTGGTATACTCCAAAACCTACGAATATCATGAAAATCACTTGCGCATTATCTTGAAGACTCTGAGGAGGCATGAATTATATGGGAAGTTTAGAAAGTGTGAATTTTGGCTTCATGAGATTTCTATTCTTGGCCATATTGTCTCTAAAGATGGAATCTCTGTTGATCCTTCTAAGACCAAGGCAATCCAAGAATGGCCAGCACCTATGAGTATAACAGAGGTACGTAGTTTTATTGGTTTGGCAGGTTATTATCAACGTTTCGTCCATAATTTTGCCCGATTGGCTAACCCATTAACGAAGCTCACACGTAAAGGGGTTAAATTTGTTTGAACAAAAGAGTGGGAAGAATGTTTTGAAGAACTGAACAGAATATTAGTCAATGCTCCTATATTGACTCTACCATCGGGGAATGATGGGTTCGTTATTTATAGTGATGCATCAAAGAAAGGACTTGGTTGTGTCCTTATGCAGAATGATAGAGTTATTGCCTATGCATCACAACAGTTGAAAATTCATGAACAAAACTATCCTACTCATGATCTCGAGTTAGCAGCTGTGATATTTTCTTTGAAGATATGGAGGCACTACCTCTATGGTGAAAAATGTGAGATTTATACTGATCACAAGAGTTTGAAGTATATTTTCTCACAAAAAGAACTCAACATGAGGCAAAGGAGATGGCTTGAATTACTCAAGGATTATGATTACACAATACACTACCACCCGGGGAAAGCAAACAAGGTGGCAGATGCTTTGAGTAGAAAAGGCCACAGAGTTTTGAACAATATGAGAATTGAAAGGGATCCAATTTTCATGGATCTAGTGAAGATGGACATGGGAATAACCAGGGAAGGTGAAACATCAATACTTTTTCAAATGGTTGCCAAACCATCTTTACTAGAAAGGATGAAGAGTTCTCAGACCGATGATGAAGAATTACAAAAGAAGATTAAAGCTGTGAATGATGGGAGATTGAGAGACTTTGTGTGTGAAGATGGAATGTTGAAATTCGGAAAGAGACTTTGTGTTCCCGATTTACCTGATCTAAAAAGGGAATTGTTGGATGATGCTCATAGTTCAAATTTCTCTATACACTCTGGGAGCACGAAAATGTATAGAGATTTGAAGGAACATTTTTGGTGGGACAACATGAAGAGGGAGATTGCGGATTTTGTGTCAAGATGTATGGTTTGTCAACAAGTGAAAGCTGGAAGGCAACAGCCTAGAGGAGTCATGCAACCTCTTCCCATACCGGAGTGGAAATGGGACAATATTACGATAGACTTTGTCATGGGGCTACCAAAGACTCCTAGAAGGAATGATGCAATATGGGTTATTGTTGATCATCTTACCAAGTCAGCACATTTTCTTGCTATAAGAGAAGATCTAACCCTGGAACATCTAGCAAGACTATATATTAATGAAGTTGTGAGACTACATGGAGTACCCCTATCGATTGTTTCTGATCGTGATCCCCGTTTTACTTCACAATTTTGGAAAAGTGTTCAGAAATCCCTGGATACTGAACTTCATTTGAGCACTGCTTACCACCCTCAGACAGATGGACAATCAGAACGGACTATTCAGACCTTAGAAGACATGTTGAGATCTTTCTCACTTGACTTTCAGGGTATGTGGGATCCATATTTACCACTGGTAGAATTTTCCTATAAAAATAGCTTCCATTCGAGTATTCAGATGGCACCATATGAAGCGTTATATGGAAAGAGATGTCGTACACCAACCTGTTGGGATGACGTTGGTGAAAGAAAACTTGTAGGCCCAGAACTGGTGGAGGAAACGGTGGAAAAGGTGAAAGTAATCCAAAATCACATCAAAGCAGCTCAAAGTAGGCAGAAGAGCTATGCCGATAATCGAAGGAAGGATTTGGAATTTCAAGTCAGTGATCATGTTTTCCTGAAGGTATCTCCGTGGAAGGGAGTCATACGTTTTGGTAAGAAAGGTAAATTGAGTCCCAGGTACATCGGACCTTTCGAAATTCTAGAACGAATTGGGGTTGTAGCTTACCGATTGGCAATGCCGCCAAGTCTCTCCAAAGTTCACGATGTGTTCCACATATCTCTGTTGAGGAAATACATGCCTGACCCAATGCATGTACTCACCTATGAGGAATTAGAACTGGAACCCGATCTTTCCTATTGTGAAGAGCCCGTCGGGATTCTTGATACGAGAGAACAAGTACTGAGAAACCGGACGACGCATCTGGTAAAAGTTTTGTGGAGAAACCATAAGATGGAAGAGGCAACGTGGGAACCCGAGGAACTTATGATGAAGAACCACCCGAGTCTTTTCATGCGATAGTATTCTAGAAATTTTGAGGACGAAATTATTTGAAGGTGGGGAGAATGTAACACCCCAGGCTTCTACGGTACGCTTCTCTTTGAATAATGCGATAGCGTGTGTTGTACACAACACCGAGTTCTAACAACCAATCAAACTAGCCGTTATGAATAGTAATACATACTTTTTAAAATTATATATATTTTATATTTCAAAATAGACTTCATTTTTGGATTCGTAATATCTAATTTAGCCTAAGGTGAAATTTTGGTACTTTTCGGATAACTTTCATATTTTGATGAATAGTGAAAATTACTAAATTTTAATTAAAAACAACTTTTTTAATAAAAATAATTAATAGTGATAAATTATGAATTTTAGTATTTTTAAAGTATATTTAGAATATATTTTTACCATTTAATATAATTTTGGTCATTGGACATAATTTTACAATTAAACCGAACATAAACAATTGTCAATCTTTTGATAGTTATTATCTCTTAAAAACACGCTTTTTGTTTTGACAGCGGGAATTAATTTTAAATTAATTTCTGCCACTTGTGTGTTTTGAATTTAGGAAAATGGATTCCATATTTGGAATCAGGATGTTCAAATTGTGTAAATAGGTAACTTTTATTTTTAGGCATTTTGAATAATTACTGCGGTAAATATTTTATTTACCATGGTTAAGGGTAAATCCAGTAAATAAGGGTTAAAAAAATAATATTATAATAATACTAAATTACCCTAAAACGTGTCTTAACCCTATTGGTTGATACATGGTCGACCATGGGCATCTTTGGGTCGATTGTGGGACCCCATGGATCCACTTGTAAGTGATAATGACACTTTATTTTAATTAAGTTAAAATGAATACAAAAATGACACAAGCATATATCTTTTAGAAAAACAATTGTTACATAGGGTTATATATGTTGGATTTTAGATTATAAATATTAATTAGATAGATAAAAAGATTTCCTACATAATGATATTTTATTTATAATTTTTAGACATTAAATAATTTATTTTATTTATGACACAATGATGATGCAGTAATTACTATAATAGTGAAAAATTCAACTAATTGATATTATAAATACCCAAATAAATGTAATATGAAACTTTTAATGAATTAAACTAATTTTATAGGATAATATGATATATTAGAATTGATTTAATTGACTTTTTTCGAAGTAATCAATCTTTTATGAGTTTCACAAAAATCAACTATTGAATAGTGTCAAAATTGACATAAAAGAGTTCTTAAAAGAAATATTATATTATTAATTGATATTAAATTCCTAAAAATATAAGGTTAGGCCAAGAGACTTATATCATGATAGTTTCATCATTAATGGACCACTTGGGGGTCTCTTGGATGTATATAGTAAGTTTATTAACAATATTATATAAAAATACAAAGAGACATTGTAAAAGTGAAACTAATTAACTTAGAGTTAATACTTAAATATAAGGTTAATATAAGTACCCAAACCTGTCTAAATTCTATTGGTTGAGTTTTTTTCGACCCATACCCACCTTAACCTTTTAATAGTCAACTTTGGAGCCATTGTAAATCGAATATGAATTTATTATAAACTAATATCTCTAGCTTTTCCAAAGGTGCCCCTCACCCCTCTTATAAAAGGGAACTACTCCTTCTCATTCCTTCACAACTTCAAAGCCTTTTGGTTCGGCCAAACTCTGCCCAAATACTCTCCCAACTTCCCTCACTACAACTTAGAGGCCTTAGTTTGATCAGAAATCCAACCTAAGGATCCCTTTTGATCAAATCAAAAGGAAGAACCCGAAGAAGAGGTAATGATTTCACCACCCTTTTTCCAAGTTCATTACTTCTTCCACTTCTTCTTCCTTTGTTGTTGCCATTCTAAAATAACAACTCCAGTATCATATATATACTGTGATGTTATTATAAATATGGTACAACCATATTCAGTATTCTATCCACCCTTTGAATAACATGTCACCATACGTGCGTACGTACGGCTTACCGTCTCCACGTCGTGGTGTAATTGTTATTCAATATAATATTATTTGGATGGGTATAATAATGATGTGTAACTCATGTAAATATTAAATATAACATGTTAATGATTCAGTATATATGATATACCATCCATTTATATATTATTTTAATATCAAAAGAATGATATTGTCGCTCGTGCGTACGTACGGACTACCGTCTCCACGAACGCGATGAGATTCATTCTCCATCGTATCCATTCAAGTATAACTTTCATTTGATGATTTAAAAATGATGTTTAAGGACTTTATATCATTCTGGATATGAATAATATACAACCTTTCCATTACAAACATGGCTTACATAACAAAACATATAAAAGAAAACAAGTAAGTTAACACCCGAAACAACGATAATACTAAGATATTATTATCAAATCAATATTAAAGGATCATATATGATATCATATTAATGTATATGATTCTTGTATAATTTAATAACAATTATTTCACCTTTATACAGGAGGTTAACCTACCCCAACCAAGGAAAAGTACAAGGTAAGGGGTTTTCATCTCACTCCTTATTCCCGTGAGATTCATGCCATATTGCCACCATCACCTTTTGTGTGGTGAATGTACTGCCCATAATTATATTCGTTGTGTAATACACTCTAATTTATGTGTATTTACATATTCATTGTATGATACCTCTTTCATGGGTTGTATGTTTCATAAGTTACCAAATTGGTAAGGGTTATTTCACAATCTCTTCATTATCCGAGGTTTTTTCTATGTAATAATCTACTGGGATCTCTTTATCATCCACATACATGTTTCTTCAAAATGTATTTCAAAACATTGTTATTATTTACAAGAAAATGGGTTAAAGTCATTTATACCCTTGTTTGACTTTTTATAAGAGGTTTATAAAGGAATCTTTCCGTCGTTTTCAAAACAAGGTCTTTTTTAACCTTTTCGACAGAATTAAGGTAAGAATGTTTTTTTTAACTTATACGGCGGGTGCGGCTATTTTCCGCCGTTATAAAATCTTCAAAGCTTCCCTTACAAGCTTATAAGAATATTTTCAAAGAAAATGTTTTATTTTATATGGATCTTAAATGATTTCAAAATAAAAGGAGATATTTCTTTAAAAAGAATTTTGATTTCATCTATGTCAACATCCTTTGATGGATTTTAAGATTATTTGAAGTTGATTTATTATGATACAAAACTTCTATATTGTATTGAAGGTTTTGTGATATGTTTGACTGTGGATGTGCTATTTTTATACCATTCATAGTTTATGGTGAAATTATTGACATTTCGTATGCTAGTTTTAATACGAATGTTTATGTTATGTTTAAACCTTTTCATATGGGAATGCATTGGACTTAGTAAGTGACGGGTGGAGCCCGCTATAGCTCCTCGATGCATCGGTAGGTCTCATGAGACAAACTAGTGTCTTGGCACAAGGCCTTGACAAAATCTTATTTGTAGTCTTGGCACGAGGCCTTGGCTATGTGGTTATGATAGTCTGGCATTATGCATTCCATCATTATGAAAGTGGTTATTGATTTTGCATGTGATTATTCGATTAGTAGAATAACCATGTGAATAATTAAATGGCATTATTTCATTTTATTTATGCCATACTATGTTAAAAGTTCAAGTTTAAAAGGGTTTTGTTTTATTTATACATTTCCTTAAATGTTTATTCTTATTTATGAAAGTTTTCTCTATATTGTTTTCCTTACTGGGCATTTGAGCTCACCCCTTTTCTATGTTTTATTTTTCCCAGGAAGTGAAGAAGTAAATTATGAATGACCTGCAGGGATATTATGTGGGGATATGAGTGTGGATTATGGAGACATTATGTTTTTCATTTTATGATGTAATGTAAAACTTATGAATATATCTAGTGTTTCCAAGGCTACTAAACCAATCGGTCTTTCGAGATTTGATCTTTCTTGTGATCATGCCAATGTTATGTAATAATGCACCGACTCTGGGTAACTAGGGTTGGGGCGTTACATCAATCATATTTTAGTATTATATTAAGATAAATATATTTCAACAAATTTTTATTTTCATATCATGAAGAAACAATCAATGATTTTTGTTTTTTTATCAATGTTGAATCTAAATAAAATAAATAAATGCATGGGTCAAGTTCAATGCATTCATGTGATACATGATTGAGTGTAAAAATAAATAAATAGAATCATATTATTCATTATTTAGTTGATAATTAAAGGATTATTGTTCAATTCTATGGTTAATTAATGTGAAAATTATAGAGGAACTTAATTAATTGTTTTCACAGAAATAATAGGGAATTATTAGGGGTTGTTTTTTAGGAAATTATTCATAAATAATGAGTATATTATGTTGATTAAATTATAAAAAAAATAAGGAATAATGTTATGATACTTGATTAGGATATATATATATATTAAACTATGATAAAAAACCCTACTTGACAATTATTTATTTGAGGAAATATTATGGGTCATTAAATTTATAATAATTTATATAATATTTGAGGAGATAATCAGGGAGATAATTTAAAAATTACAATAATTAAACTAATTTATGTCAATCATTGTTAAGTTTTTAAATTTACCCAAAATTACTAGTATAGTAATTTGTCTCATTTTTCTGATATTATTGGTGTGAATTTAATGATATATAATAGTGATAATTATTTTTTAGAAAAATTTAGAGCTCTTACATTATGAAAAATTGAATATATAATCTATTTGATACAAAATTGTATTGACGAATGATGGTCTCTAAGATGAGAAATTCATGAAGATGGGAAGAATCTATACCTAAGACTTTTTCTATTGTGGAATAAGGTTTTTTGAGTTAAATTTCATCCAAAAACATGTAATTATTATTATAGTGAGTTGATATATCAAGACCAAAAAGAATTAATTATGACTGTTAATAATATGGGTTTCAAATATCATTTCTTTTTGGAAGAGAATCATATTTGTTTGAGTCTATATTTTAGGTAATTATAATATCATATTGAAATTATTGTTGAATAAACCATTTCAAAAGATATGTGTCATGTATTAATGATGTCATTGAAGTACAGGTTTTACATGTATAACAAATGTTATATCTTGGTGGTGGATGATACCATCCCGAAATATGTGATAAAACTGTTCAAAACTAGAAATCAATAAATATTTTGTGTCTAGAAAAAATATTAAGCAGCCGCATTATGGTCAAGATAATGATTATGGATTCTCATCGAAATGAATCTTTGAAAAATATCAATGAGTTTTTATTCTTTTTTTCATTACATGTGTATATTATTTTTAGAGAACATATTATATTATTTCCTCTTAACCAGGGTAGTAATTTAACTATAATATGAGATAACTAAAATGAATGAAAAACATGGTAAATGATGGGATTATTATTTCCACCACCATCTTTATTTCTAAGCATTATCCATCTGGGATCTGCTATAGGTATCAGAGGATACATCTACCTATGACATGGAAAAATAATCATTCTAGATTAACATAAAATATTTATATGATTTAATGATTTGGAGATGATTATAATATACCTTAGGATGATATCTATATATTCAATCCTGTAGATGAAAATATGATGGTCTTTACCAAGACATTGAAAATATGTGAATGAGAGAGGAAATTATTTTCATAAAAATATAATTATACAATAAGGATACATCGCTACATTGATATTGTTAAATTGATAATATATATTTCAAAATTCATTTGGACATAATATTAGGTAAGATGCAATATTAATAATTAAAGAGTCTAAGGATGAATAATATATAAAAATAATAGAAGAATTATACTCTAAATTTTAATTATATATATATATTTTTTTTAATGAATTTGTTTCACATTAAAATTTTTAGGGAACATCATTATGATAATTATTACCTTGTAGAGTAAATTATAAAACTGAAGGACACATTTGGTAAAAAAACTAATAGTTCAAATCACTTATATTCCACATTAACGAAAATGAATATTTTATTACTCTTATGAATTAAAATATTTCATTAAATTAATAATAAATGAAATATAATGTTTATGATATCATCATGAGTAAACATGATGTTGTTGAAGTAATCCATGCACCTAAAGATTTAAAAAATATTCCATGACTTTTAGAGATGTTGATTATAAATAAGAAATTTTTATATTTAATTATCATTGAATTTTAGAGGAAGAATATAAAAAGTAGCATGGATATTATATTTAGACGATTCATGATTTATATGAATCCCATAATTCAATTATTTTTTTCAAGGCAGACCAATTGGTTTTCAAAGTCAAAATAATCATTTTACTTAAAAAACTATAAATTAATTAATTAGTCAAAATTTATATAAAATTAAAAAAATGAAAATTGAATGGGATGGAAGGATTCCATCAGTTTTAAAGGATAAATTTTCCTTTAGCAGTAAATTTATATTACTATATGCTAAATAGTGAAATTTTTTGAAGATAATAATCTATTGATCAACATTCTAAAAGATCATCTAAAAAGGTAACAAATAACACAGTTAAATATGTTTATAAAAAATTAGTTAAATCAGATCGTATAAAAATAGAGGTAATATATGTACATATTTTGTATATAAAATTTAAATTTTACCAACAAAGAACAGTGTTTGGATTCTAGAATGATAATGAAAAAATCATCGAAAATGAGTCTATAATGTAATACATCAATATTTCAAAATTTTAACATCATATATAAACATTTGTATGTCATAGAACATGATGAATATAATAGAATATAACATTCCAAAATGATATGTTTTATTTTTTTATATAAATTCATTATATTTGATATCCTGAAATGCACATAACACCAGGTTTAAATAGTACGTGATACTTTATTAAAATATTATAATTTAAACAATACCATTATAACAAAAATGATAAATTCAATTGTAATTATAGTAATAATTAAATTATGAAAATAATATTTCTACACATCTAAAAATTAAATAAAATTGATATCATTTTGTTATAGATAAAATTGTAATGATTTTAATAAATATAGAAATGTTTTTTTGAAAAATATTACTTTTCTAAAAGACGAATTACTCATGAATTTAACACATAATTTAAAATTACTTTTTACCAATTATTGAAAATATAATCAAAAAATAACAACCATTTTTTAAATAAACATATCAACTAATATCAAAATCTCAATTTTTTGGATTTTTCTAAAAATTTGTATTTTTTATTAAATAGTGAAAAATTATGAATTTAAATAGAAAATAGTCATTTCGATTAAAAAAATTATAATCTTGAATTACATGATTAATTAGATTAAATGTAAAATTAGTTAAATTTTATATCAATTTTTAAAATTTTATAAATTTGAATAATATTTAGATGAATTTTTTTATAAACACATTATATTGTTTTAAACGTTTTCTCTTTAAATACTTTTCTTCTCCTCATATTTGATGGATTAATTTTAATTTAAATATTTCATTTTCTAGGAATTTTATTTGTAAATTTTTTTCCATGTTTTGAATAATAATAATTTATATTATCAAATATGTTCAAATTAATGTCTTACCAAAATGAATAGTGAAAATGTTAAGAATTAATTTCCTTGGTTAAGGTAAAAATGGATATACCTAGTGGTTAAACTAGAAAGTTAAGTGTTTAATTAACCTAAACGCATAAATGAAATATATTAAATGGGTGTGCATAGACCATAAAATTTCAATGTATCTTTTATAATATAATTCTAAATTCTATTTCTCATTAATAATGTGGGTATATTTTTTTATTTGTATAGGTTACAAGTGTGCAACTCTCCTATGTTTAAAAAGGAAACCAAAAATCCTCTCTTCATCACACGTTCAACACCATTTTTATCTATCAATAACTTCACAAATGAATTCCCAACGTCCATAACCTCATTTTAAAAGAATTATTTTAGTCAAAATCCATCCTATGAATGAATACGATAAAAAATAAGTTGGATACCAGAAGAAGATGTTGCATTTTTCAATAAGGATCATAATTTTATTTCATCATGCACCTACATTATATATTATTGAAAAATTTTGATATATTAACCTAATTAACATAAATTTAATGGTCATTTTTTATTTTATGTTCATGACCTAAAACAAAGTCCAAATCATTCAAATGAATTATGAAATAATAATTCATGGGGCCAGTGGATTATTGTCTCATGAACTGATGTCATTTCTTTATCCATAACCTCCTCTAATGGATGAATATAATGATTTAAATAAACTATATATATTATATTTAGATCATATATATAAATATTGTGTCATTATATAATATAAACCTTTTTAATCATCCATTTTGTATAGTATACAATTACATCACTTGGGTGTATAGCCGACTATTACCTCGTGAGGAGATGTAATTTATCATTCACTAACACTTTACACGGTAGGTGATAATAATAAAGATAGTGATAATATGTTATATAAATGAAATAATTATTTTATTCATGAGATATTTATTGTTCTAAAAAAATGTGATATATCATTTTTTATTTCCTTTTCACTCATTTAATGAGAATAATGTAATTTTTGTTTGTGTGAATGATAGTCATCATGAATTTAACTGATTATCCATTCATTACCATAATTCATGTATTATATATATTTTTATATGTTAATAAATATTATGTTATATATGATATTATGTCCATTCAATACATAAAATATATTAGTAACCTTTATTCTAAAATAATTAGTGGAAAATGAAAATTTTACTCATTGGTATTTATGACCTACCATCTCTTGGATCCTAACATATTTCATTATCTGAAACAACATGCCATGATTGGTCTTAAAATTTTAGTTGATGTATTATTTTTATTATTATTATTATTATTATTTCATTATTATTATTATGTATATGATTAAACAATATAATATAGACAATAAAAATAAAATTCATTACAAAACACGAATGGAGAAAAATATGCCATTAACACATAAAACAAGGGAAATAAAGAAAAATAATTTTAAAACAGATGGTAAATTGGTATAAGAGTACAATATATGTAATTATAAATACTAATATACTTTTGGTATAAATTAATAACATTCTTAAAAAATATAAAAGATGATAAATAATGTTCAACTAATGGGAAACGAGAGGTAAGTGTCTTCATCTCAATTTCCATTCATTGATTAATTTTGTAATGTTTTACACCAATTTTCTTTTATATGGTGCAAAAATTTCCCCCAAAAATTTAATATAAATGTTCCTTAATAAAATATAGGATTTTATGTTTAAATTTTCATTGTTTTATAAAATTTTATTTTAATTCTAAATTAATAAGTTGTAATGGTTATTTTACAATATTAATTTCTTTTAAATTTGTTTTCTTTATCTATAAACAATCACTTCTTTATGATCATTTTTGTACATTTAGTTTCTCATAAATATCCATATTTGTGAATTATGGATATTATTATTATATAAAAGATATACCATTTTAACATAAGATGTATAATTTGAATGTCATTTTATTAACAAGGGAAATATTTAGTAAATTGTATCCTTTACTCAATATGGAAATTTGTTGATAAGACATACTTTTCGTGAATTAAATCAATTGTTCAGTATATTATAAATGATTTGGAGAAGAGGAAATGGAATGTCCCAATTATAGATAGCCCCTTGATGCATTGAATGGTTTCATGAGAGAACCATGTTGGCTAAATAGGATGGGTTATCACCAAATAATATTAAACATTCATAATAATCGATATTGATGGTAGAGGTAACATGTATATGAGTCATAAAATCCAAAAAAATCATAAATTACTTCAATTATAACTCAACTACTATTTTTACGTGATATGTTCAAAATGATATTATTTATATATTCAGTTTATTTCCATATTTTTAATTAAATACCACATGTGTTTAGTCATTTACCATTCCATATAGATAATGTATTATCTATTAATGTTATCACATTATTTAAATACCATGTGTGTTAATTTATCTATCATTATAAAATTATTATTATTCATTTTTATGATAGATTCCATTGAATATTAACAATCTCGGGAAGATGATATCAACATTATTATGTTTCCTTTCCTAGTATTTGAAGAAGAGATCATTGAATGAGTTTTCAAGGATGTAGTTCATTTATATTTTTTTATGTATTGTGTTTTATATTCTACTCTAAAGGTAAAATATATATCATTTATTTATCTACTTCTACAAATCTGGTACACCATTCAATCCTCAAAAATTTTACTCTCTTATCTTATCTCAATGTAATAGAGTGAGGTACTGGCTCTGAGGTATTGTGGTTGGGGTCATTCCAAATAGTATCCGAGGAATTTTAGTTGATTAATTAGAAACTATAATAAGGAAAACAAATATTATGGAATATAATCCCTTTATTAAATTTTTTTATAATTATAGGAGAACTTGTAAAAGTTTTGGTGTGGAATATATTGTGTTGTTTTCCTTCAAAATGCATTCCTATTTATATACAATGTGTGGACATAGTTCTGGAATAGAGGATCCTAGGTGGAATAAATCTGAGAATGGAGCATAATGCTTGACCAAATATTTACATGTTTAATGAAAAAAGCATAATTATGAACCCGGATGGACACTCCCATGAGATATTATTATTATAATTCAAATTTTAAATATAATTCATTATAAGTGATATGAAAATAAAGATATCCCTAAAGATACATTTTTTATTATGAATAATTTTTTAAAACAATATTATATTTGTTAAAACATATTTGGAATTATACATTTTTATTTAAAATTCATAATTTTTTTTTCTAATCCAGTATATACCATGGTTTTGAAATGGGGCCTCGAAGGAAGTAGTGTATACATAATCATGGAAAATGAAATGATTTCCCTAATATGGAATTCAATATGGTGGGTATTGAAACTGATAAAATTATGGATATATTAGGGAAGATTAATCAAGTTATGTCAAATATCATCACCCAGATGGATAAACCTTCTCCACAGTGAGATTATCCTATATTGGATTACCTTATGCAACAAAACTCCCATGAATTTCATGATCCAAATAATCAACTAGATGCTGAGAAATTTGTTATGTCTCTAAAAAATATATTTGTGTCCTTAAGATGTGGTGGAAAGGAAAATGTTACAATTATAGAGAATTTTCTCAAAGGATATGATGGTCAATGTTGGTCAATGATCTAAAATACTCGGGATAAAGAGGAAATAGAACTCATGTAATTTTAATCCTATAAGGATAAATTCATTCAAAAATATTTCCATTGGGGGAAATAAACTAGGATGAATAGAATGTCACTTATATTTATGAAAAGGGACAATTAAATTGTTTCAATTTCTGATAATATATCTATAAGGAAAACTACGTATGTCAAGGATTACATACACAACACAGAGAGAAATATTGACTATTTCATTAAGTGTTTTTATCAATTTCTTTTATGGGACATGGTCTATCATTATTTGTCTTTATACAATGAAATATTGTTTTGTCCATTCCATTATGAGAAATATCTTTCCATGTTTTACAATATTGAAGGTATATAAAGGAAGAAGATGATGGTAGAGAAAAATTGAAAATTATAAGAATGGAATGAATGTCCCTCCCAAATGTGATAATTATTGATATAAAGACCATGGTAAATTCTTTAAGGGATCATGAGTTTGTTATTAGTGCGATGATAATGGTCACCAAGAAAAATAATGGAATGGGAATAATTTAAAAACTGTTATTCAAGGTTTCAAATATTGGGAGATGGGGTACAATAGAAATGAATTCACAAGGAGTGAACAAAATACACCATTTATAAAGCTAAGGTATCAAGGTAAATATTAATCTATTTCTATAAATGAAGTGTAGTGATTAATGTTATTGTGTATCTGGATAAAATGAATATGCTTTAAAAGTATTTAATTAGTTCTTCCCTAGTTATAAAAATTATGAAATGTATAAGGATTTTATTTTTTTTATTTTCTATTAGTATTTGAAAGAATATGTCATATGGTTTTCTTGATCATGAATAATTATTTAGTGTAAAGGTGAAAATCTTGGAGAACTAGTGATTTAGGAAAGGATAACCCTAAATATATTAATGATAATGAGATAAAGATAATGTGATCATGAGATGATTGATATGGATAATGTAAATTGGATAGTACTGACTACATTGGGTCTCATTAATGATTCATTGATATAATGGATTGTGATATATTTGATGTATTTTATATAATATTTGGATTTATAGAATATATAAAATAATTTGTTTTTTACCTATGGAATAAAGAACCATGCATGATCTCAATGAGAGTTTTTATAATTAATTTTATTTCCATGTTTCAAAATAATAAATTATGATGGTTTTGAAATTTTTGGTATGTGATGATTAAGAGAATTATTATAATATTCAGATTAAGGATATGTTCATTTTTGAAAATTTATTGACCTTTATTTTTAAAGTTTATAATAATAATCTTTTGAATATTTCATAAGGTTAACCATTTATGAAATTTTTTAGGTTTAAATCTTGATGAAATATTATTGGTTAATGAATTACTTCACTCTATGGAAATTACTATATATTCAATAAATTTTTCTAACCATATTTTTTTATGAATAGTTACATATTGAGAGAAATAATTTTAACTCTTTTATGGACATTTACATTCATTTAAAATGAATTTTTTTTCATCAGGAATAAGAAACTAATATATGGATATTCATCTCATGGTGTCAGTGATGAATTGGAAATCTATTGGCATGAATAAAAAATAATGAAATTATTCTAATAAAATAGAAACACATCAAGAATGTAAATTTTCTTATATTCGAAGTGTAGTTGGAAAAGGAATTCCACATTTTTTGAAACAAATATTGAAATTTAATATTATCCTACTATAATCATTTCTCCTGATATCAATGATATATTTCATACTTCATTGGTTTTTTGATATATGGACATTAGGTTTCTTTTATTAACCAAATACTTATGATAAAGCTTTTATATCACTCTCTGTTAGTATTTTTTGTAATTTTTCTCTCATACATCCATGTTTTCACTTCCCATCTATGATTTCCTATTTTTAAAACCTAGTATGGGTTATTGTAGATAGCATTATCATGTTCCTTTCTAATTTTTAATGGTACTTTTATAAATTTATTTTTACAATTTTGGATTCTATGATGGAATTTTCAAATAAAAAGACATTTATTACTGATATCAAGATCAAATTGTGAAGACAACGTTTAATTAATGGGGGATATATGTAACACACTTAGTTTTTTAAAATTACAACAAAATGACTAAAAGATTATATGACATGAAATTACATGTGTATTTTTTAATATAACATTTTGATAGATTTAAAAATAATTATATTAAATAATTTCCAATCCATTTGATATAATTGAGTACTCACACACAAGGTTGGAATGAAATGTGATTTTTGATTTAAATTTTATTATTTATACATTGCAATTATAATATAGTTGTTCAATTTGATGATTTGAATATAATTAACTAAATTAGAAAAATAATTTGTTTAAATATGTAAAAAGTAAATAAAATCGATATCTAATTTTTATTGATAGAAATTTAACTATTTGAATGAAAATGAAATGATTATTTAAAAAAATACTTCTCTAGAAGACAGCATAGTCCGGATTTCCACACGTAATTTAAAATTACCGATTAACAATTTAATAAAATTTATTAAGTAATATTAATACTATTTTTTATTTTATAATAATAACATTATCACAGAATAAATTATCTGTATTTTTCTAATAATTTCATTTTATGATGAATACTGAAAAATATTAACTTCTAATGATAACTGTCTTTTCATTTAAACAATTTATATTGTAAAATAATATTTTTAATTGGTTATAAAGTAAAATAGTTTTATTTCATATAAATTAACTAATTTTTTTTTTAAATTTTAGTAATTTATATACTGAATTATGAAATAAAAACATTCTAAACTTTTGAATATTCTTCTTTTATACCCAGCTTTCCCTTTATGTTATACAGATTAATTTGAAATCAAAATTTCCATATTATGTTAATAGGACTAGGAAAATGGATTTTACATCTTTAATACCCCCATTGGGTTTTTCCAGTACCTAAAAAACATTCCTTACATCTGATCTCTTGTCATAGAGTCCTTCTATGGCCATAAACCCATACTAGGATGTAATTATTGAAAACATAGAAGGATAGATGAAGAAGTGGTAATAGTCTTCAATGAGTATTTTTATATTATTTCACCCACAATCCACATAAATTTATAATAAACATTTATTAAATAATTTCATCAATATATTCCATACATTAAAAAAAATTGTTATGGTCATGACCCACTCCACTCCCACATCCATAAAATGTGTTAAGAAGTCGTTATTTTTGTATATAAGAGACTACCTCCTCACGAACTAACAACATTCATTTTTCATAACCACTTCCCATAGTTGGGTATTATGATTTATATAAATTGAAATTATGATATTTGTAATATAATTATACCACTAGAGTCATTATATCATATTTAAATTCTTTAACATCCATCCCTTAGTTGATAGGATAACATCTCTAATGTGTATGGAGGACTACCGCCTCCTAAGGTGAAATGATTCATCTTTCCTAGACCCATTTATGGATGGTGAAAGGATAATTTTATTGGTTATATATCATATAAATTACATTATATTGATATTAATAACATATTTATCATATTAAAATATAATATATATCATTTTATTTTATACATTTTCACTCAAAGAATAATGATATCATCATTCTTGTATGTGGTGACTATGAACATCGGGAAATGATGTGAATATATTTTTATCACAACACCACATGGATGTTATATATATATATATTTAGTAAAAAACGAGTTATTGTTATAATAACCCAAACTTTTGTTAATGCGAATTCCTCTTGATCTAATTAATTGTCTTATTATGTAAAATGTTTATATAACATATACAATTCTTTAGTTTTTGTTTTTGGATTTTAAAATATAATTATAAATTCTGAACGTTTCAATTATAGTCGTTGAACACTGATCTCATGATTAGTATAAATATATGACTTTAACAAATCCAATTTACTCAGACAATGGAAGCGATGTCCTGATCTAGTATAATTTCTCCAAACGAAGCCCATTTGTCAGAGCTCAGAAAGGAGGTGGTGTTATTAGGATTTTTTCTTGGCCAAGGACAACCTGAGCTTAAACACGTAAAGCTTGAACGGAACTGCCTACTGGAGAAGTGGAAGTTAATAGAGATTACCACCTGAGCAATGTTATCTGAGCCACCCCTAGAGTCTGTCATCATCATTCAGATTACCCTTAGGTCTTATGTAGGTGTTTTAAGGGGTTATGTAATAATACCATAGCACTTTGATTAGGTACAATATTTTTTATAAATAATATACATTCATTTTATCATTATTACTTTTTAAATAATTCTAAAAGCACAAATAGTATTTTTAGTTAATATTTAATTATGAAATATATTTTGATAAATTAATGGATTTTTTAATTAAATAATATTTTAATAAAATATTATCACTGGATTACATTTTATTAAATATATATGATCATATACTTTTTACAAATACAATTTTTATTTTCATTAAGCTTTAAAAGATGTTTTTGTCAAACCCCAAGAATTTTGGATAAATGTCTATTTTTATTATAAAAGTAAAAAATTTCAAATTTAAAAATTCATTCGGATAAAATTAATATTATTTTTGGAATATGGACGTTGAAATTATCCAATGGTGAATTTTTCATAATTTTATGAGATAGATGAATTTTGGGGTAAAAATTAATTACTCTTTAAATATATAATGTGTTTTATGACATCATAATAACCATATAGTGATGAAATAAAATACAATAAATGCGACGTTCAGCCAATATATGTTTTATAACTAAAATAATGTTATTTTAGGTTTGTTTTATTTATTTTGCAAAGATTTAGTAGGCCCTCCTAGACTCTTAAAACATTTTATCATTTTAAAATGATTTCCTTGAGAGTGTGACTTACCTCCGCAAAATCTAGCCTAATATTTTAAGAATTTTGGCCATTTTCCTTATAAAATATTTTTTCAACTCCACTTTGGAAAAAACCATGTGAAAAATGTTGGTATGGTTTTAGGTTTTTATTTTTTAATGTGTGGTGTCCAAAACCTAAATAATAAAGAATTACCTTCCATTTCCAATATAAACCCACCCAAGCTTCCACTTAATCTTCACTAAAAGCCTTTGGATATTGACAACCCTCTAACATCCTCTATTTGGAATCCTCCCAAGGTTCCCCAATCTCCCTATAATCCTCTATCAAGCCTCTCTAATTCCTATAGGATCACACTTTCGTGTAAGGGATTCCTTCCTTTCTCATTTTATCCGAGTTTCTTAATATTGTTATGCACTTTTGTTTTCAATTGTAAATATAGGGGTATGGATTCAAACCTCCACCATAATTTCCTATTTATGTTTTAATGATTAGAGACCCCTTTCTTTATCATTAATTCCTCCAATGTACACTTGTCACCATGCCGAAATTTCGTAAGGAATTTCTCTCTTCTCATTTACATACCAGTAATTCTATTGTATTATGAATCTAAATTCAATTAAATTTTATTGGAAATATATCTATATAAACCCATTGATATTCATTTCATGTAAATATAATGATACACCCCTTTATATCTCATCAACCATTTTTATGAATTCTTATGTCACGCTGTTATGCTGCCGAAAAATGCACCATGATTTTCAATGCCAAATTCATTATGTAGTGAATATCATGCCCATTTTTCTATCAAGGGTATTCACCATTATGCACATTTAATTATTTATTATATAGTTTCATGTATGAATTACACATTCCATTATTGTGTAATAAATGATGATGTTTAATGAATCCATGTTATATGATCTATGTGGCACACTTATGCATGAAATGAAATGATTAATAAGGGTGAACCCTAATAGCGCTCCAATGAACTAGATAAAGATTAGTATCATGATACACCTACTCATGATAATTCAAGTGCAATGAGGGTTTACTCGTGCTCCATGTGTAATGAGCCTTGGATCTTACTAAAACCATATTAAGTGTTGTTTCCACATTTCCATGTTATGATCCTTATGTTATATCATGCCTTTATGTTCTTGTTTCTCCTGCGCTCCATTGATATGTCTATTGCCTAAAATGTACTATATTCTTCATGTTATTCCTTGTTTAATCCCTTAATTGGATTTATAGCTCACCCTTGTATTATGCATGTCCTTAGGTTATCCCACGCAATGCTAAATATGAGGGAATTTTGTGGTCATGTAAATTAAGCTTTCAATAAAGATGTTGTGTTTTATGTTCTATGCTATTATTTAATTTTCATAATTCCCCAAGACACTAGACCTCTCGATCCTTTGAGTTTTATTAGGTGAAGTTTTTGGTAATAAATCATGTTTAAGTGTGTAATAAAGAGCAGGGTTGTTATAGTTGGTATTAATGGAAAGGATTAGTAATTTTTGGGATTAAGATTAGAAAACCCTGGTGAAAGGCTTAGGGATAAGACTAAGTATTATGAAAAACATCTCTATGTTTTGTTGAGTATTGATTAAGTGGTTTATAAAAAACATACATTAAGTCTAGATAGGAGCAGGTAGATCCAACTCTAGAACAAATGTACCTAGGAGTGGAAACTCTAACAAGGAGTTTCAGGCTTGACCTAGGGTATCCTGGTATAAGACAATGGGCCTTGAAACACTATTAGTTATGACACTCCTAGGGGATATGCTTTGATGAATTCCCAAGCATAGTATAAACCATTGTCAAGGGAATAAAAAAATTATCCTAAGAATTAATGTTGGTAAGTAGATCATGGATAACATAGATTGAAGACTATATATTCATAAGTTAAGGAAATAAATGTTATTTATAAGTCATCTATTTTTTTCCTTGCATTACCCCTTATGTGTTACCCCTAACTTTCCTTTTATTCTAGCCAATGTTTGGTAATAGGAGGACTCAGGCTAATAACCAATGCAAATATCAATGTGATGATTCTTCTAATGAGATTCTAAATCCAATGGGAGTGGGAATCACGAACATTGCCATGATACTCTCTCATTTAACTCAATATTTGAATATAAACATGGGTAGAGAGGAAAGTTCAACCCCCTAAGAAAGAACAAGTCTCAATTGAGATCTTCATGATACAAAGACTTCCTACTTTTAATGGATCATCTAATCCCTCAATTGTTGAACAATGGATAAAATCCATTGAAAAGATCTTCCACATCCTTCAATGATCCTAATAAGAGAAGGTTCTTATAGCTTCTTATCATATGGAGGGTGAAGCTTATCAATGGTTGTCATTTATGAAAAAAATGCTTGAGGATGATATCAAGGTCTTGGAATGGAAGTATTTCTAGAAGATGTTTTTTAATAAATATTTTCCATGCACCCTCCGACTTAAGATGGAAAGGGACTTCCTTTACCTTAAGCAAAAAAGAAAAAGAATCTATCAGATCATATGATGAATAATTCACAAGGCTTGCATGATATGCCTCTAGATTTTTCATTACCCCTGAATGTATGTTTGGCCACTTAGTGGTCAAAACCTAGCCTATGAAAATCCCTAGAGATCTGTGACATTGAGATCTATGAAGAAATTGTTTGATGTGCTCTCAAAGTTTAAATGGAGATTAGTGAATCTCAGGGGAATCATAGATATAATAAACATAAGTTAGAATTAAATTATGGCAGTTTGATAAATAAATCATATGGATCTAACAAAATCCAGCACCCTACATTCCAAAGTTGCTGAATGAAGCACCCCAAAAATTTCCTGATGGGGACAACGAAATGATTTAGGTATGGAAGAGAAGGGAACCTAGCCATTAAAAGATGACAAGAAAAAACCACAGTTGTGATAGGGGAGAGGAATTATCAATTCTAACATCAACATGTTGTTCATTGATTCAACTATAAAGAACCACGGAACCTTGAAAATCAGTTCCCGAAGCCAAGGGTTTTCTAAGGCAACAAACATCCTTCCAGGCTGCAAGGGTGATCTTTTTCCATCACTACCGCGAAAGTGAACCCTGACAACAATGTGGTGATAGATATGCTATTTATTCATTCAAGAATAGCGAACAAACTTTTTTATTATGGTTTTACGCATTCTTTTGTGTCCCAAATGTTTAGTAGAACAATCCCAATACTACCACAAATCATGGAAGTAAAGATTTCAGTGAGTATGGAAAATGGGGAAGTCATTTCATCCCATGAATATAACTCCTCCCCTATCATAATTTGTGGACTGATCATTCTAGAGAACCTCATCATAATCCCTCTGGTTTAATTTGAGAAATTTTTAGAATGGATTGGATTTTCTTATATAAATCCAACATAAATTGTCGTGAGATGGAAATCACTCTCTATATAGTGAATCAATTCTGGATTCTGTACAAGTGAAATGAGGGGGATGAATCTTCCTTAGCACCATCATATCAATAATGGATATTAATTCCCTATGATCATGCGTATCTAGATCAGATGATTGAGTCCATGGAAAAAACCATCTTTTAAAACATACCTATTGTGAGGGAATTCGCTGAAGTGTTTCCCGAGGAATTTCCAGGTCTTCCTCTTAGAAGAGATGTTGAATTCTCAATTGATCTTATACATGGGGCATTGCCAATATCCAATACTCCATATATAACATCTATTGGGGAACTTGAGGAGCTAAAGAACCAACTACAGGGGAATCTGTATAAATGGTTTATACTCCCAAGTTCTTCACCATGGGGTGAACCAGTCCTCATTGTCAAGAAGAAGGATGGGTTAATGTGCCCTTTCATTGATTATCGTGAGATCAACAAAATCACGATAAAGAACAAGTATCCTCTTACCCAAATTGATGACTTGTTCGATTAGCTATGTAGATCACAATACATGTCCAAGGTAGATCTGTGTTCATGATATTACTAAGTAAGGTTGAAGGAGAATATCCCCAAGACTGCTTTCTGTACTAGGTACGAGAACTATGAATTCATAGAAATTCCTTTTGGACTCACTAATTCTCTAGAAATATTCATGAACTTGATTAATAGAGTCTTTAGAGATTACCTCAACAAATTTTTGGTAGTCTTTACAGAATATATTCTAATATAACCATAAACCAAGGAGGAGCAAGAGGAGCATCTAAGCACTGTACTAGAGACCTTACGAAAGGAAAATCTATATGAAAAGTACAAAAACTGTGAGTTCTAGTTAAAGGAAGTCTCATTCATGGGCTATATCATCACAATTAATGGGACATTTGGGGATCCCTCCAAGATAGCTAAAATTTGAGGATGGCTGAGACCAACATTGGTAACAGATATCCGTAGCTTCATGGGGTTAGCTGGATAATATCGCCGATTTGGGAGAAATTTATCACAATTTTCCAACCCTAATACAAAGATAACTTAGAAGGGAGTAAAGATTTCTTGGAGTGATGAATGCAGGGAGAGATTCAATTATTTGTAAAGGAAGATTATCACTACACCCATGCTCACACTTCCCACACGTGGAGAAATATTTGTGGTATTTAGTGATGCTTCGATAAAGGGTATGGATTGTGTGTTGATGCAAAATTACAATTTCATTTCTTATTCTTCATGGAAATTGAATGTTCATGAGAAAAACTATCAAAAACATGATATAGAGTTGTCTACAGTAATCTTCTCATTGAAAATTTGGTGATATTACCTTTTTGGGGAGAAGTGTGAAATATATATGGACCACAAATGCCTCAAGTATATATTCACACAGAAAGAGTGGAATATGCACCAATTAAGATGGTTAGAGTAGATCAAATACTATTACATCTCAATCTATTACCACCCTTGGAAAGCGAAAAAGGTGAAATATGCTCTAAGTATAAAGGACCCAAAAATTCTTTCATTGATGTGAATTGAAAAGGATCCAATATTCTTAGATTTGATGAAGATGGATGTAACGCCCCGACCCTAGTTACCCAGAGTCGGTGCATTATTACATAACATTGGCATGATCACAAGAAAGATCAAATCTCGAAAGACCGATTGGTTTAGTAGCCTTGGAAACACTAGATATGTTCATAAGTTTACATTACATCATAAAATGAAAAACTACTACAACAACATAATGTCTCCATAATCCACACTCATATCCCCACATAATATCCCTGCAGGTCATTCATAATTTACTTCTTCACTTCCTCGGAAAAATAAAACATAGAAAAGGGGTGAGGTCAAATGCCCAGTAAGGATAACAATATAGCGGAAACTTTCATAAATAAGAATAAACATTTAAGGCAATGTATAACTAAAACAAAAGCCTTTCAAACATGAACTTTCAACATGGTACGACATAAATAAAATGAAATAATGCCATTTACTTATTCACATGGATATTCTACTAATCGAATAATCACATGCAAAAATCAATAACCACTTTCATAATGTTGGAATGCATAATGCCAGACTATCATAACCACATAGTCAAGGCCTCGTGTCAAGACTACAAATAATATTTTGTCAAGGCCTTGTGCCAAGACACTAGTTTTTCTCATGAGACCTACCTATTCATCGAGGAGCTATAGCGGGCTCCACCCGTCACTTACTAAGTCCAATGCATTCCCATATGAAAAGGTTTAAACATAACATAAACATTCGTATTAAAACTAGCAGACGAAATGTAAATAATTTCACCATAAACTATGAATGGTATAAAAATAGCACATCCACAGTCAAACATATCACAAAACCTTCAATACAATATAGAAGTTTTGTATCATAATAAATCAACTTCAAATAATCTTAAAATCTATCAAAGGATGTTGACATAGATGAAATCAATATTCTTTTTAAAGAAATATATCCTTTTAATTTGAAATCATTTAAGATCCATATAAAATAAAACATTTTCTTTGAAAATATTCTTATAAGCTTGTAAGGGAAGCTTTGAAGATTTTATAACGGCGGAAAATAGCCGCACCCTCCGTATAAGTTAAAAAAACATTCTTACCTTAATTCTGTCGAAAAGGTTAAAAAGGACCTTGTTTTGAAAACGACCGAAAGATTCCTTTATAAACCACTTATAAAAGTCAAAAAGGGTATAAATGACTTTAACTCATATTCTAGTAAATAGTAAAAATGTTTTGAATTACATTTTTAAGAAACATGGATGTGGATGATAAAGAGATCCCAGTAGATTATTACGTATAAACAACCTCGGATAATGAAGAGATTGTGAAATAACCCTTACCTTGTACTTTTCCTTGGTTGGGGTAGGTTAACCTCCTGTATAATGGTGAAATAATTGTTTTTAAATTATACATGAATCATATACATTAATATGATTTCATATATGATCTTTTAATATTGATTTGATAATAATATCTTAGTATTATCATTATTTCGGGTGTTAACTTACTTGTTTTCTTTTATATGGTTTGTTACGTAAGACATGTTTGTAAAGGATAGGATGTATATTATTCATATCCATAATGATATCAAGTCCTTAAAAATCATTTTTTAAATCATCAAATGATAATTATACTTGAATGGATACGATGGAGACTGAATCTCATCGCGTTCGTGGAGACGGTAGTCCGTACGTACGCACGAGCGACAATATCATTCTTTTGATATTAAAATAATATATAAATGGATGGTATATCATATATAATGAATCATTAACATGTTATATTTAATATTTACATGAGTTACACATCATTATTATACCCATCCAAATAATATTATATTGAATAACAATTACACCACGACGTGGAGACGGTAAGCCGTACGTACGCATGTATGGTGACATGTTATTCAAAGGGTGGATAGAATACTGAATATGGTTGTACCATATTTATAATAACATAATAGTATATATATGATACTGGAGTTATTATTTTAGAATGGTAACAACAAAGGAAGAAGAAGTGGAAGAAGTAATGAACTTGGAAAAAGGGTGGTGAAATCATTACCTCTTCTTCGGGTTCTTCCTTTTGATTTGATAAAAAGGGATCCATAAGTTGGCTTTATGATCAAACTAAGGCCTCTAGGTTGTAGTGAGGGAAGTTGGGAGAGTATTTGGGCAGATTTTGGCCGAACCAAAAGGCTTTGAAGGTGTGAATAAATGAGAAGGAGGAGTGCCCTTTTATAAGAGGGGTGAGGGGCACCTTTGGAAAAGCTAGAAATATTAATTTATAAAAAATTCATATTCGGTTTATAATGGATAAAAAGTTGATTATTCAAAGGTTAAGGTGGGTATGGGTCGAAAAAAACTCAACCATTAGAATTTAGATAGGTTTGGGTACTTATATTAACCTTATCTTTATGTATTAACTCTAAGTTAATTAGTTTCACTTTTACAATGTCTCTTTGTATTTTTATATAATATGGTTAATAAACTTACTATATACATCCAAGATACCCCCAAGTGGTCCATTAATGATGAACCTATCATGATATAAGTCTCTTGGCCGAACCATAGATTTTTAGGAATTTAATATCAATTAATAATATAATATTTGTTTTAAGAACTCTTTTATGTCAATTTTGACACTATTCAATAGTTGATTTTTTTGAAACTCATAACAGATTGATTACTTCGCAAAAAGTCAATTACATCAATCCTAATATATCATATTATCCTAGAAAATTAGTTTAATTCATTAAAAGTTTCATATTATATTTATTTGTGTATTTATAATATCAATTATTTTAATTTTTCACTATTATAGTAATTACTGCATCATCATTGTGTCATAAATAAAATAAATTATTTAATGTATAAAAATTATAAATAAAATTTTATTATGTAGGAAATATTGTTATATTTCTAATTAATATTTATAATCTAAAATCCAACATATATAACCCTATGTAACAATTGTGTTTCTAAAAGATATATGCTTGTGTCATTTTTGTATTCATTTTAACTTAATTAAAATAAAGTGTCATTATCACTTACAAGTGGATCCATGGGGTCCCAAAATCGACCCAAAGATGTCCATGGTAGACCATGTATGAACCAATAGGGTTAAGACACGTTTTAGGGTAATTTAGTATTATTATAATATTATTTTTTAAACCCTTATTTACCGGATTTACCCTTAACCATGGTAAATAAAATATTTACCGCAGTAATTATTCAAAATGTCTGAAAATAAAAGTTACCTATTTACACAATTTGAAAATCCTGATTCCAAATATGGAATCCATTTTCATAAATTCAAAACACAGAAGTGGCAGAAATATATTTAAAATTAATTCCCGCTGTCAAAACAAAAAGCGTGTTTTTAAGAGATAATAACTATCAAAAGATTGACACTTGTTTATGTTCGGTTTAATTGTAAAATAATGTCCAATGACAAACATTATATTAAATTGTAAAAATATATTCTAAATATACTTTAAAACTACTAAAATTCATAATTTATCACTATTAATTATTTTGATTAAAAAAGTTGTTTTTAATTAAAATTTAGTAAATTTCACTATTCATCAAAATATGAAAGTTATCCGAAAAGTACCAAAATTTCAACTTAGGCTAAATTAGATATTCCGAATCCAAAAATGAAGTCCATTTTGAAATATAAAATATATATAATTTTAAAAATTTGGTATTACTATTCATAACGGCTAGTTTGATTGGTTGTTAGAACTCGGTGTTGCGTACAACACACGCTATCGCATTATTCAAAGAGAAGCGTACTGTAGAAGTTTGGGGTGTTACATTCTCCCCTCCTTCAAATAATTTCATCCTCGAAATTTCTAGAATAATATCGCATGAAAAGACTCGGGTGGTTCTTCATCATAAGTTCCTCGGGTTCCCACGTTGCCTCTTCCATCTTATGGTTTCTCCACAAAACTTTTACCAGACGCGTCGTCCGGTTTCTCAGTACTTGTTCTCTCGTATCAAGAATCCTTACTGGCTCTTCACAATAGGAAAGATCGGGTTCCAGTTCAAATTCCTCATAGGTGAGTACATGCGTTGGATCAGGCATGTATTTCCTCAACAGAGATACGTGGAACACATCGTGAACTTTGGAAAGACTTGGCGGCATTGCCAATCGGTAAGCTACAACCCCAATTCGTTCTAGAACTTCGAAGGGTCCGATGTACCTGGGACTCAATTTACCTTTCTTACCAAAACGTATGACTCCATTCCACAGAGATACCTTCAAGGAAAACATGATCACCGACTTGAAATTCCAAATCCTTCCTTTGATTATCGGCATAGATCTTCTGCCTACATTGAGTTGCTTTGATGTGATTTTGGATTATTTCACCTTTTCCACCGTTTCCTCCACCAGTTCTAGGCCTACAAGTTTTCTTTCACCAACGTCATCCCAACAGGTTGGTGTACGACATCTCTTTCCGTATAACGCTTCATATGGTGCCATCTGAATACTCGAATGGAAGCTATTGTTATAGGAAAATTCTACCAGTGCTAAATATTGATCCCACATACCCTGAAAGTCAAGTGAGAAAGATCTCAACATGTCTTCTAAGGTCTGAATAGTCCGTTCTGATTGTCCATCTGTCTGAGGGTGGTAAGCAGTGCTCAAATGAAGTTCAGTATCCAGGGATTTCTGAAGACTTTTCCAAAATCTTGAAGTAAAACGGGGATCACGATCAGAAACAATTGATAAGGGTACTCCATGAAGTCTCACAACTTCATTAATATATAGTCTTGCTAGACGTTCCATGGGTAGATCTTCTCTTATAGCAAGAAAATGTGCTGACTTGGTAAGACGATCAACAATAACCCATATTGCATCATTCCTTCTAGGAGTCATTGGTAGCCCCATGACAAAGTCCATCGTAATATTGTCCCATTTCCACTCCGGTATGGGAAGAGGTTGCATGACTCCTCCAGGCTGTTGCCTTCCAGCTTTCACTTTTTGACAAACCATACATCTTGACACAAAATCAGAAATCTCCCTCTTCATGTTGTCCCACCAAAAATTTTCCTTCAAATATCTATACATTTTTGTGCTCCCAGGTTGTATATAGAAATTGGAACTATGAGCATCATCCAGCAATTCCCTTTTTAGATCAGGTAAATCGGGAACACAAAGTCTCTTCCCTAATTTCAAAATTCCATCTTCATACACAAAGTCTCTCAATCTCCCATCATTCACAGCTTTAATCTTCTTTTGGAATTCTTCATCATCGATCTGAGAACTCTTAATCCTTTCTAGTAAAGATGGTTTGGCAACCATTTGAAAAAGCATTGATGTTTCACCTTCCCTGGTTATTCCCATTTTCATCTTCAATAGATCCATGAAAATTGGATCCCTTTCAATTCTCATATTGTTCAAAATTCCATGGTCTTTTCTACTCAAAGCATCTTCCACCTTGTTTGCCTTCCCCAGGTGGTAGTGTATCGTACAATCATAATCCTTGAGTAATTCAAGCCATCTCCTTTGCCTCATGTTGAGTTCTTTTTGTGAGAAAGTATACTTCAAACACTTGTGATCAGTATAAATCTCACATTTTTCACCATAGAGGTAGTGCCTCCATATCTTCAAAGAAAAGATCACAGCTGCTAACTCTAAATCATGAGTAGGATAGTTTTGTTCATGAATTTTCAACTATCGTGATGCATAGGCAATAACTCTATCATTCTGCATAAGGACACAGCCAAGTCCTTTCTTTGATGCATCACTATAAATAACGAACCCATCATTCCCCAATGGTAGAGTCAATATATGAGTATTGACTAATCTTTTCTTCAGTTATTCAAAACATTCTTCACACTCTTTTGTCCAAACAAATTTAACCCCTTTACGTGTGACCTTCGTTAATGGGTTAGCCAATCGGGCAAAATTCTGGATGAAACGTCGATAATAACCTGCCAAACCAATGAAACTGCATACCTCAGTTATACTCGTAGGTGCTGGCCATTCTTGGATTGCCTTGGTATTAGAAGATCAACAGAGATTCCATCTTTATAGACAATATGGCCAAGAAAAGAAATCTCATGAAGCCAGAATTCACACTTGCTAAACTTCCCATATAATTCATGCCTCCTCAGAGTCTTCAAGATAATGCGCAAGTGATTTTCATGATCTTCGTAGGTTTTGTAGTATAACAAGATATCATCAATAAATACCACCACAAATTCATTGAGATATTCCTTGAAAACTTTATTCATCCGATCCATGAATACAGAGGGTGCATTAGTCAATCCAAACGGCATTACAGTAAACTCGTAATGCCCGTACCTGGTTCGAAATGCTGTCTTCGGAATGTCTTCCTTCTTCACACACAACTGATGGTATCCAGATCGAAGGTCAATCTTTGAAAAGTATTGAGCTCCATGCAGTTGGTCAAATAAATCATCAATACAGGGTAGTGGATACTTGTTCTTTATCGTTATAGCATTGATCTCCCTGTAGTCGATACATAACCTCATAGATCCATCTTTCTTTTTAACAAAAAGAATAGGGGCTCCCCATGGAGAAACACTAGGGCGAATAAATCCCTTATTACTCAATTCCTCTAGTTGTTTCTTTAGTTCGACTAACTCTACAGTGGCCATTCTATAAGGGGTCTTCGATATAGGCCTTGATCCAGGAATCAAATCAATGGAAAACTCAACTTCTCGTTCTGGAGGATGTCCAGGTAAATCTTCCGGAAATACATCTAAAAATTCGTTCACAACAGGTACATCCTCTATTTGAACATTCCTTTCCTCACCGACAGTTATTTCATTCTCTTCTTCCCCAGTAATTGAATTAAGTTGAGCTACTGGGGGTGGATCTAAATAAGAATTAGTTGGTGATGATTCTGCTCTAAAGATAAGGTGTTCCTTATCATTATCATCAAGAATCGTAACCTCTTTCTTTTTACAATAAATCTTCGCATCATAGTTTGAAAGCCAGTCCACACTGAGGATTATATCAAACTCAATCATAGGTATGATGATGAGATCAGCAGATAAAGAAAATTTATGTGCTCTAATGGGGACTGATTCACAAAACTTTGTTGCAATGATACTTCCCTTAAGAGTTTTAACTGACAACTCCCTTATTAAATCAAATTGGAAATATCTAATTTTCTTAGCAAACTGGGATGATATGAAACAATGCGACGATCCAGAGTCAAATAATGCATTTGCTAAACTTGAGGAAACCATTAAATTACCTGCCACCACATCTTTTGGAGCTTCTACCTCTGCAGAAGTGATAGCATAAGCCTGGCCTTGATCCCTTGGCCTTTTCTGAGGTAAGTTCTCCTGACGCTTAGGACATGCATTTGCATAATGTCCCATCTCCCTGCAATTGTAGCACTGAACGTTGGTAGCTTCCTTCTTCCCCTTGCAATCACGAGCTTGGTGGCCTTTTTCACCACACTTGTAACAGACTCCCATTCCCTTCAAGCAAGTACCAGGATGTTTCTTCCTGCATTTACCACAAGATGGATATTCAACCTTTCCCTTCTTCCCCTTATTTCCATCCCCAGATTGATCAGCAGGTCTCTTCTTCTCTTGCTTTTCTTTAAAGTCATAAGACTTAAAGAATTCCATTTGGGTCTTGATAGCACATGAGACAATGTCTTCGTACGATGAAAAGGATTGTGAGACTAATGCTCGATGGAGAAATGGTTTTAACCCATCAAAGAAATGATCAATCTTACTTCTTGGGTTGCGAATATAATCTCCAGCATACCTCGCTAACCTTGTAAATTTAGCCTCATAATTTGTGACATTCTCATCCTCCTTTTGTCTCAGACTCAGAAATTGCCTTTCCATATCTGCTCGATGGTCGCGAGGAAAGTATTTTTCTAAAAACAGATCTTTGAACTCCCTCCACTCCATATTTTATACTTCATCATCTTCCTTCGTATTTTGAATCAATGACCACCATTGATCAGCATCTCCAGTGAGGCGGTAAACTGCCATGATAACTTTTTCCCTTTCACTGCTCCTCAATGCCTGAAATATTTTCTCTAGGGAAAATATCCATTGCTCAGCTACTAAGGGATTTGTACTCCCATTGAACGTTGGTGGTTGTTGCCTCATGAATCGATCTAAAATTGATCCTCCACGCTACGGATCAGGGTGCTCCATACGGGTAAGGTTATTATTCATAACCTGAGTAAGTTGTCCCAGTATGGTGATTAGCTGATCGGCTCCAGTTGCATCACCAGCTCCACTATAATTAACATGAGCAGGAGGGAAATCCCTACATGGAGTGCGTGCATTGATATGGTTTCCATTTCTTCCACTAGGCGCCATTTCTAAACAATGGCATAAACTAGATCAGTTTATGAATCAAAATACATAATCCCATACTTATAAAACACTTAACATAAATTGAACTATTTATGGATATAATCCATAATCATAAAAATGTCTCCTTTGAGGATGTATATACTCATAAACCCTTTATAATGGTTTGTAAAGAAAATGATAATTATCCTAAGCATATCCCTCGGGAGTGTCGTAACCAAGAGTGCAGCAAGGCCCGTTGTCGTGCACCAGTTCTCGTTCGAGTCTAGCTCAAAGCGGTGTTTTCGGGTTTTACCCCTAGGTACATTTGTGCCAGAGCTGCCTCTACTTGCTCATATCCAGACAGGGATGTATTGCTCGGAAAACTCACAAAATCCCTACAATACCAAAATTCTAGGAAGTTCTTCTACACTAATCCTCAAAGTTCATCTTAGGTCTACGTGCTCTAATCAGAGTTTATCTAAATCTAGCTTCCAAGGTTTGTACTAAACTTCCTCTGATACCAACTGTAACGCCCCGACCCTAGTTACCTAGAGTCGGTGCATTATTACATAACATTGGCATGATCACAAGAAAGATCAAATCTCAAAAGACCGATTGGTTTAGTAGCCTTGGAAACACTAGATATGTTCATAAGTTTACACTACATCATAAAATGAAAAACTACAACAACAACATAATGTCTCCATAATCCACACTCATATCCCCACATAATATCCCTGCAGGTCATTCATAATTTACTTCTTCACTTCCTGGGAAAAATAAAACATAGAAAAGGGGTGAGCTCAAATGCCCAGTAAGGATAACAATATAGAGGAAACATTCATAAATAAGAATAAACATTTAAGGCAATGTATAACTAAAACAAAATCCTTTCAAACATGAACTTTCAACATGGTACGGCATAAATAAAATGAAATAATTCCATTTACTTATTCACATGGATATTCTACTAATCGAATAATCGCATGCAAAAATCAATAACCACTTTCATAATGTTGGAATGCATAATGCCAGACTATCATAACCACATAGTCAAGGCCTCGTGCCAAGACTACAAATAATATTTTGTCAAGGCCTTGTGCCAAGACACTAGTTTGTCTCATGAGACCTACCGATGCATCGAGGAGCTATAGCGGGCACCACCCGTCACTTACTAAGTCCAATGCATTCCCATATGAAAAGGTTTAAACATAACATAAACATTCGTATTAAAACTAGCATACGAAATGTAAATAATTTCACCATAAACTATTAATGGTATAAAAATAGCACATCCACAGTCAAACATATCACAAAACCTTCAATACAATATATAAGTTTTGTATCATAATAAATCTACTTCAAATAATCTTAAAATCCATCAAAGGATGTTGACATAGATGAAATCAATATTCTTTTTAAAGAAATATCTCCTTTTAATTTGAAATCATTTAAGATCCATATAAAATAAAACATTTTCTTTGAAAATATTCTTATAAGCTTGTAAGGGATGCTTTGAAGATTTTATAATGGCAGAAAATAGCCACACCCACCGTATAAGTTAAAAAAACATTCTTACCATAATTCTGTCGAAAAGGTTAAAAAGGACCTTGTTTTGAAAACGACCGAAAGATTCCTTTATAACCCACTTATAAAAGTCAAAAAAGGGTATAAATGACTTTAACTCATATTCTAGTAAATAGTAAAAATGTTTTGAAATACATTTTTAAGAAACATGGATGTGGATGATAAAGAGATCCTAGTAGATTATTACGTATAAACAACCTCGGATAATGAAGAGATTGTGAAATAACCCTTACCTTGTACTTTTCCTTGGTTGGGGTTGGTTAACCTCCTGTATAATGGTGAAATAATTGTTATTAAATTATACAAGAATCATATACATTAATATGATATCATATATGATCTTTTAATATTGATTTGATAATAATATCTTAGTATTATCATTATTTCGGGTGTTAACTTACTTATTTTCTTTTATATGTTTTGTTACGTAAGACATTTTTTTAAAGGATAGTATGTATATTATTCATATCCATAATGATATCAAGTCCTTAAACATCATTTTTTAAATCATCAAATGATAATTATACTTGAATGGATACGATGGAGACTGAATCTCATCGCGTTCGTGGAGACGGTAGTCCGTACGTACGCACGAGCGACAATATCATTCTTTTGATATTAAAATAATATATAAATGGATGGTATATCATATATAATGAATCCTTAACATGTTATATTTAATATTTACATGAGTTACACATCATTATTATACCCATCCAAATAATATTATATTGAATAACAATTACACCACGACGTGGAGACGGTAAGTCGTACGTACGCACGTATGGTGACATGTTATTCAAAGGGTGGATAGAATAATGAATATGGTTGTACCATATTTATAATAACATCACAGTATATATATGATACTGGAGTTATTATTTTAGAATGGTAACAACAAAGGAAGAAGAAGTGGAAGAAGTAATGAACTTGGAAAAAGGGTGGTGAAATCATTTCCTCTTCTTCGGGTTCTTCCTTTTGATTTGATCAAAAGGGCTCCTTAGGTTGGCTTTCTGATCAAACTAAGGCCTCTAGGTTGTAGTTAGGGAAGTTGGTAGAGTATTTGGGCAGAGTTTGGCCGAACCAAAAGGCTTTGAAGGTGTGAATAAATGAGAAGGAGGAGTTCCCTTTTATAAGAGGGGTGAGGGGCACCTTTGGAAAAGCTAGAAATATTAATTTATAAAAAATTCATATTCGGTTTCTAATGGATCCAAAGTTTATTATTCAAAGTTTAAGGTGGGGATGGGTCGAAAAAAACTCAACCAATAGAATTTAGATAGGTTTGGGTACTTATATTAACCTTATCTTTAAGTATTAACTCTAAGTTAATTAGTTTCACTTTTACAATGTCTCTTTGTATTTTTATATAATATGGTTAATAAACTTACTATATACATCCAAGAGACCCCCAGGTGGTCCATTAATGATGCACCTATCATGATATAAGTCTCTTGGCCTAACCTTATATTTTTAGGAATTTAATATCAATTAATAATATAATATTTGTTTTAAGAACTCTTTTATGTCAATTTTGACACTATTCAATAGTTGATTTTTGTGAAACTCATAACAGATTGATTACTTCGAAAAAATTCAATTAAATCACTCCTAATATATCATATTATCCTAGAAAATTAGTTTAATTCATTAAAAGTTTCATATTATATTTATTTGGGTATTTATAATATCAATTATTTTAAATTGTCACTATTATAGTAATTACTGCATCATCATTGTGTCATAAATAAAATAAATTATTTAATGTCTAAAAATTATAAATAAAATATCATTATGTAGGAAATCTTTTAATATTTCTAATGAATGTTTATAATCAAAAATCCAACATATATAACCCTATGTAACAATTTTTTTTCTAAAAGATATATGCTTGTGTCATTTTTGTATTCATTTTAACTTAATTAAAATAAAGTGTCATTATCACTTACAAGTGGATCCATGGGGTCCCAAAATCGACCCAAAGATGTCCACGGTCGACCATGTATCAACCAATAGGGTTAAGACACGTTTTAGGGTAATTTATTATTATTATAATATTATTGTTTTAACCCTTATTTACCGGATTTACCCTTAACCATGGTAAATAAAATATTTACCGCAGTAATTATTCAAAATTTCTAAAAATAAAAGTTAACTATTTACACAATTTGAACATCCTGATTCCAAATATGGAATCCATTTTCCTAAATTCAAAACACAGAAGTGGCAGAAATTAATTTAAAATTAATTCCCGCTGTCAAAACAAAAAGCGTGTTTTTAAGAGATAATAACTATCAAAAGATTGACACTTGTTTATGTCTGGTTTAATTGTAAAATTATGTCCAATGACCAAAATTATAATAAATGGTAAAAATATATTCTAAATATACTTTAAAACTACTAAAATTCATAATTTATCACTATTAATTATTTTGATTAAAAAAGTTGTTTTTAATTAAAATTTAGTAATTTTCACTATTCATCAAAATATGAAAGTTATCCGAAAAGTACCAAAATTTCACCTTAGGCTAAATTAGATATTCCGAATCCAAAAATGAAGTACATTTTGAAATATAAAATATATATAATTTTAAAAATTAGGTATTACTATTCATAACGGCTAGTTTGATTGGTTGTTAGAACTCGGTGTTGCGTACAACACACGCTATCACATTATTCAAAGAGAAGCGTATTGTAGAAGTTTGGGGTGTTACAATGGACATGGGAATCATAAATAAGGGAACATCATAAATCCTTTAAAAAATTATTTCTCAACTGTCTCTTTGGAAAATCCAAAGGATTCTCAAAATGATGATGTGGGAATTTAGAAGAAAGTGGAAACTATCAAAAAAATAAAATCCTCAGAGTTCAATGTTAATGAAGAATGAATTGTGAGATTTGGGTAAAGATAATGTGTTCCATCAAATTATAAGTTATAGAAAGAAATTTTTGATGATGAACATAGTTCAAATTTCTCTATCCACCTAATAGAAACAAAGACTTATCGAGATCTACGAGAGAATTATTGGTGGGATAACATGAAGAAGGATATCACTGAGTATACATCAAAGTGCTTAGTATGTTAGCATGTGAAGGCTAAGAGACAAAAGTATTAGGGGATGATGAAACCATTACCCATAAGAGCATGCAAATCAGAGACCATCACCATGGACTTTGTCACTGGACTTCTGAAGACATCCAAAGTAAAAAATGTTATATGTGTTGTTGTGGAACATCTTACAAATACTACACACTTCATTACAATTTAAGAGGATTTTTCATTGGATCAAATATCATAGATATACCTAAAAAATGTGGAAAGGTTGTATGGAGTACCACTATCTATTGTATCTGATTGAGATCCAAGATTCACCTCTATGTTTTGGAGGAGTCCTCAACATGCTCTGAATACTGAGCTGAACTTCAGTACGTGTAACGACCCAAAGTTTTTTAGTGGAAATTCTATTATTATAATTATGCCATAAAATAACATGACAACACAACATAATGAACTACTATGTGAAAAGTAACCTTTAAACATAAGTTTTTCACTTCTGTGTTTGGAATTTAGAAAATCTGACATACAAGGTTGTGTTCAAGATGATTTTTGCAGTCTAATAAAATAAAAAAAAATCTGAATAGTAACCTACCATTATGAATAGTAACATACCCTTATGAATATTGATATAACTTAATTAATAGTAACCTTACATATGATTGTATAAAAATAATATTCAAGTTAAAGAATGATGTACCTATATTTTGGAATAAGTAAATGAATGTTTTAAAACTATTTTTTAGTAATAAATAATGATTTTAATTAAATATAAAATTAATCATATATAGAAAATTATTTTTGGAAAATAGACTTCATTTTTTGATTCTACACGTCAAAAAATGGTTGGGGTGTATTTTTGGGATTTTTCTGAAATACATGAATTATTGATGAATAATGAAATACCGTAATTTACAAAAATAAGATAAATAAGCTAATTATAGAATCATGTGTGATGTTATGCTGATGTAAGCCCACTTTTTTCGTAATCACATGATAAAATTACTATTCTTAGTCATTCAATACTCACTATTCCTTGTCTTAGGGGAAATTAATAAACTAATAAATTTTATATTAAGGAAACCCCTCTCCCCTCCACTATAAATACCACCCTTCACACCCTCATTTCCTCACACCTCTCAAGCTCCAAGCCTTCTCTAAACTCTAACCAAACAACTTTCCAAGCCCATATCCCACGTCCAAGAGGTTCTAGTCTAATAAAAAGACAAAGCTTAGTCCCTTAAGGAGTATCTCAAGAGGAGGATTCAAGAGATAATTTCTCTCCATCTTCTCCTTTAATTCCCTTTCACTTTCAAGTTAATTTCTTATTCTCTCCCCAACTATCTTCATCCAAATGGTATTGTAACTCTTTGATTATACATTTAATGTAATGTTATGATGATAATGGGATATTATATCATCCAACCCCATTTACCTCTTCCTTTTATTCTCTTAAAGAGAACGTTGCTCATGAGGTGTTAATTTATCACCTTCAAGAACAACATGATTTCTTCTTCCATTTCTACCTTCATATCTGGTAATGAAACCATTTTTATGGTTGAAACAAAATATTTTCTATGTATTATTTCCTATTTAAAGTTCTATAAATAACTTATGTCCATATTACTAATTGATAAATTAAAACAAGTTTGTTGTGATTGAAAAAAAACACCCAAATTAACCCAAATAATCATCATTTAATTTTTATATAATGATTCATCCACATGGATATAATATGATTCATTATAAGCTCATTAAATATCCTCTAATATCATTTATAACATGTAATATCACTTCTGTATGTTTACCGATGTTCTACCAGAACTTAAATTTAATAATACAAGTGAACCACTTAAGAAAACCATAAAAACAAACATTCCCAAATAATGTTTTTAAACTCAATAACTCATACAAAGGAACATAAAATAATTTAATGAAACCATAATGAACCATATTAATTTAAAAAAGGTTATTGATTTCTAATTAATGAATATAATTTCATTATACAGGACATTCAATAGAAGGAATCATTCAGATACTAGGTAAGGGGAAAATCTCGAACCCAATTTTCTCTCTTCGAGTTCTCCCTCTTTCACTGCAATTTGGTATAGTCACTTCTTAAAAATAATTCATTCGTAATTATCTTACATTTTCTATGATATAAATTTTTTATAATTAATTTTATGTCAATCCTAATGTTTTCCAAAAGAACTCTTCTTTTAAGAACTCAATATTTACCTCTCATTCATGGTTGATGGTTCTTGTATCAAGTATGTTGTTCCCTATTTCTTTTGAGAACCCAAAGCTTATGAATGTATTATTATGAGATGAAACCCATTCCTTAACATGGGTTAATTATGTTCACTATTGATATATGTTCTATGTGTCATTCATGATAATGATAATATTTTGGGGTGATAGGTGCGCCGAGAATTATATAGCGCAATATAAATGTTTGAATGTGACAGGTGCGCCTGGAATTATACAGCACTCCAATGCATTGGGTAAAGTGATGAATCTCATGAGTAAATGTGAAATGATGTGTGAAAAAGATTTTATCATGGTTCACAAGTTTTTGTTATAGCTAACCACTAACACATGATGTTTCATTTTTTATGCATTGCCGCATTTCATGTTTTTTATTTATGCTCCTCTCATGTTCATGATCTTTTGCCTATGTCATGCTTATGCTCATCACATGATATATTCTTCTTATCTATCCTCATACTGGGATTTTAGATCAGCTCATTTTATGTATATCCTAAGGTGGATACATGTATTAAGGAGAGTAAAAGCACTAATAAGAATCTAGAGAAGAATAATTTAAATAAATGTTTATGCTAGATGTTGTAATTGTTATGTACGGTCCTAGTTTTCCCAAGACACTAAACCTTTAGATCCTCTATGTGTAATACTATTATGTTGTTTGTATTTATAATGATATAATATTAATGTAATAAAATTTTGGGTTGCTATAGTTGTTATTAGAGTAATGATTTACTTAATTTGGGAATTAGGATTAGTGAACCCTAGGGAAAACCTATAGCATGAGACTAAGTACAAATATGTACACAAAAATATTTACATAGGGATCCCATATGGTATGTTTTTGTTATAAATTTTTTAAATGAATAAGTTATTCATGACTTGTGTACTTCTGTTTTCTTCTAACCTTTTCTATTTTAGAAAATGGTGGGATCCAGGAGAAATCAGTCCAACAACTCATGTGAGGGCCAATGCAACGATTGCCCGAACAACATCGCCAAGGATTTGGGAGGTGGAGTTCAGAACATCATGGCGATGCTTACCAAATTATCTCATGTTATGAACAATAACCATAATAATGGGGAACTTTCTCCTTCACCAAAGAGGGAGCAACTGGATATCGAATTTTTTATGTAGCAACGAACACCGACATTTAGTGGATCTTCTGATCCACTAGTTTGGGAACAATGAGTCAAATCCATGGAGAAGATCTTTTCTGTGCTTCACTATTTTGAGATGGAGAAGGTGACTCCATCTGTTTATCATCTAGATGTAGAAGCTGATCAATAGTTGGATTTGATTAAGTACACCAAGCCAAGGGAAGAAATTGAAGACATGGAATGAGAATAATTTAATATAATGTTTCTTAATAAGTATTTCCCATGAACTCTTCATACGAAGATGGAGAGAGAATTCATAGAGCTCAAAGAAAAAGAAGGAGAATCTGTCACAACCTATGAAGTTAATTTCAAAAGGCTTTAAAGGTATGCTATGGGTTTTGTTATCAATAATGATAGCAAAATTGATAGATTCTTTAATGGATTAAAACCACAGCTTGGAAAGGCTCTTGAAATTCGAGACTTTGGGAGTTATGAAGAAGTTTTTCAATGTGCTCTCAAAGTGGAGATGGAGTTTGGATAATGGTCCCATGGCTATGGTGAAAATAAATGAAAGATGGAGTTTCAAGATGGGGGATCTAATGTCAAAAGTGTGAAGAAAACTCAATGACCCACATGCCATAAATGTGGGAAGTTGATCCATGGGAACTACCTCAAAGGGAAGGGGAAGTGCTTCAAGTGTGGGAACGAAGGACACCATTCTCAAGATTTTCAAAAAGACACGAAAAGAAAGGATAATGTGGTAGAATAAAGGACAGAACCACTCATGGTTCAATGCTACAACTGTAGGGAGCTAGGGTACAATGAACGTCAGTGCACTAAGCCTCGATTTCTTGAGGTTAATCAATGTCAGCAACCACCAAAGCTAAAGGAACAAGGGAAGTATTATGCCATCACTACTGTAGAGGTGGAGCATGATAATGAAGTCATGCAAGGTAGAATTACTATTCACTGAAGAAAGGAAAAAGTCTTATTTGATTCTGGTTCTACGCATTCCTTCATATCTTGAATGTTTTCTAGAACAATAGAATCGAAGCCCTAAAACCTTGAAGAATAGATATCTGTAAAAACACCAAGTGGTGCAATCATTGCAACCCAAGTGCTTAACTCTTCTCATGTTGGCGTATGTGGGAAGATTCTTCCCGAAAATCTCATAATAATTCCCTTGGTTGAATTCGATGTTATAATGGGAATGTATTAGCTCTCATTATATAGAGCGCATATCAACTGTCGGGAAAAGGAAATATCTTTTCATATTCTGAACCATCCCATGCTCTTCTACAAATGCAAGGAAGATCATGAATCTCATTTGAAAAATCCTTCAATGGTGTGGGTGTTGATTACCTATGAAGAAGCATACATCTCCCAAATGGTTGTGTTGAAGGAAAGTTCTAACCATGAGTAAATCCACATTGTGAGGGAATACGGTGAGGTATTTCTGGATGATTTACCCAAACTTCCCCCGGATTGTGAGGTAGAGTTCTCAATTGAACTCATACTTGGAGATACTCCTATCTAAAATTTTCCCTATAGGATGGATCCTATCGAACTGGAGGAGTTAAAGAAGATACAGTAAGAGAATCTGGAAAAAGGGTTCATACGCCCTAGTGCATCACCTTGGGGTGCACTAGTGCTCTTTGTGAAGAAGAATGATGGAACAATGTAGTTGTGTATTTACTATCAGGAACTCATAAAAATCACCATAAAGAACAAGTATCCTCTTCCAAGGATTGACGACTTGTTCGATCAGTTAAGAGGAGCTCAAAACTTCTCAAAGGTGGATCCTTGTTCTGGATATCATCAGGTAAAGGTGATGAAGGAAGATATTCAGAAGACTGCCTTCTAAATAAGGTATCAGCACTATGAGTTTTTTGTGATGCCCTTCGGACTTACTAATGACCCTACAACTTTCATGGATTTTATTAATAGAGTCTTTAGACATTAACTAGTAAAATTTGTGGTAATTTTTATTTATGATATTCTCATCTACTACAAGAGAAAGGATGAACATGAAGACCATCTAATACTTGTGTTGGCGACATTGAGAAATGGGATGTTGAACGCCAATTTCAGCAAGTGTGACTTTTGAATAAAACAAGTCACGTTCTTGGGACATGTAATCACAAGTGAGGGAATTTCTATGGATCCTTCAAAAACAATGGTGATTGAGGAATGGATCAAGACCTCTAGTGTCACATAAATCCGTAGTTTTCTAGGATTAGCTGGGTACTACCGATGTTTTGTGAGAAAATTCTCACAATTTTTAAGCCTGCTTACTAAGTTATCAAATAAAGCGGTAAAGTATGTCTGGATGGAATAGTGTGAGGGAAGCTTCAAGGAGATAAAGATAAGGCTGATCACTGCACATATACTCTCACTTCAGAAAAGTGGAGAAGGTTTTTTGATATACAGTGATGCTTCAAAGAAAGGCTTGGGTTGTGTACTCATGAAAAATGATAATTTCATAGCCTATGCCTCACGACAGTTGAAGATCAATGAGAAAAACTACTTGAAACATGATCTAGAGTAGGCATCTGTGATTTTTTCCTTGAAAATCCAACAGCACAACCTTTAGGGTGAGAAGTGTGACATATACACTGACCACAAGAGCCTAATGTATATATTCACACAAAAGGAGCTCAACATGCCTCAAAAGAGATGGTTAGAGCTAATAAAGGATTAAAATTTCTCTATTCACTGTCATCATGGAAAAGAGGACAAGGTAGCTGATTCTCTAAGAAGAAAATAACCCACTACACTATCCATGTTAGGGATTGAGAAAAACCATATCTTCTTGTATATGAAAGGAATGGATTTGGAAATCCTAAGGGCAGGGGAAACATCCTACCTTGACCAAATGATTGTGCAACCATCCATCCAGGAGAAGATTAAATAAGAACAAAGGGATGATGTGGAGATACAAAAGAGGGTGAATTCAGTAATGGAAGGGAAGATGCAAGAGTTCTATATCGATGATGATAGTGTGATTCGGTTTGGAATGCGGCTTTTTGTGCCTTCATCACCTGGGATAAAGAAGGATCTATTGGATAATGAAAATAGCTCAATATTCTCTATCCATCCTAGGAGTACCAAAATGTACCATGATCTCTGAGAACACTTCTGCTGGGATAACATGAAGAAGGAGATTGCAGAATGTATAACAAGGTGCTTGGTATTTCAGCAAGTAAAAGTTGAGCAACAAAAGTCCAAAGGTATGATGCAGTCATTGCCTATACCCATGTGGAAATGGGAAAATGTTACTATGGACTTTGTTATGGGTCTCCCGAAGACGTCGAAGGGAAATAATCTGATATGGGTTGTGGTTGACCAACTCACTACGACTTCCTATTCTAACTCTATTCAGGAAGATCTCTCACTTGAACAACTGTAAAAGATATATGTGAAGAAGGTGGTGAGACTTCAAGATGTTCCACTCTCAATTGTCGCTGACCATGATCCAAGGTTAACATCTAAATTCTGGAGGAGCCTTCAACATTCATTGAGTATTGATTAAATTTCAGCACGGCCTATCAAAGCCAAACTGATGGCCAGTGTAAAATAACTATTCAGACGCTTGAAGATATTCTTAGAGCCTACTCTCTAGAATTCAAAGGTGGATGGGATTAGAATCTCCCATTAGTTGAGTTCTCATACAACAATTTCTTCCACTCGATTATTCATACGGCTCCATATGAAGTTCTGTATGGAAAGCGATGTAGAACTCCAACCTGTTGGGATGAAGTTGGAGAAAGAAAGCTACTTAGACCCGATCTTGTTCAAGTGATGACAGAGAAGGTTCAAGACATCCAAAAACACATCAATGCTACTCGATGTAGGAAAAAGGGCTATGTTGACAACTGTCTAAGGGACTTGGAGTTCAATGTTAGAGATAAAGTCTTCCGTCGAATATCTCCATGGAAGAGAGTCATTTGATTCGGGAAGAAAGGGAAGCTAATCCCAAGTTATATTGGCCCCTTTGAGATCATTGACCGCATTGGAGCCATGGCCTATCAGCTTGAACTTCCACCGAATATGTCTTGAGTTAATGATTTTTTCCACATATCACCCCTGAGGAAGTACATACTTGATCCCTCAAATGTACTAAACTCAGAGGTGGTGCAACTGGAAGATGATCTCTCTTATAAGGAGCAGCCAATAAGGATTCTGAATCGGAGAGATAAGGTTCTACGCAATAAGAAAACCATATTGTCAAAGTGTTGAGGAGGAACCATAAGTTTGAGGAAGAAAATTGGGAACCAGAAGAGGCAATGAAGGAGAAACACCCTCTCCTTTTTGTGCAAAGTGAAATATTAGGGGTGAAATTTCTTAAGTGGGGAAGAATGTAACGACCCAAAGTTTGTCAATGGAAGTTCCATTCTTATAATTATGTCATAAAATAAAATGAAAACACAACATAATGAACTAATAAGTGATAAGTGACCTTTAAACATAAGTTTGTCAATTCTATGTTTGGAATTTTGAAAATATGACATTCACAGTTGTGTTCAAGATGATTTTTGGAGTCTAATAAAAAAATAAATTTTATGAATAGTAACCTACCCTTATGAATAGTAACATACCCTTATGAATAGTGGTATACCCTAATTAATAGTAACACTACCTATGATAGTATAAAAATAATATTCATGTGAATGTATGATGTACCTATATTTTGGAATAGGTAAATGAATGTTTTAAAACTGTTTTTAGTAATAAACAATGATTTTAATTAAATATTAAATTAATCATGTTTAGAAAATTATTTTTGGAAAATTGACTTCATTTTTTTATTCTACACGTTGAAAAATGTTTTGGGTAAATTTTTGAGATTTTTCTGAAATACTTGAATTATGGATGAATAGTGAAAGACCGTAATTTACAAAAATAAGCTATATAAGCTAATTATAGAGTCATGTGTGATGTTCTGCTGATGTAATCCCACTTGATTCGGGATCACATGATAAAATTACTATTCTTGGTCATTAAAGACTAATTATTCCTTGTCTTAGGGTAAATTAATAAACTAATTAGTTTTATATTAAGAATCCCCTCTCCCCTCCACTATAAAAACTACACTTCCCAACCTCATTTCCTCACACCTCTCAATCTCCAATCCTTCTCTAAACTCTGCCCAAACATCTTCCCTAGCCCCTCTCTCACATCCAAGATCTTCTAGTCTCATAAAAATACAAATCTTAGGCCCTTATGGAGGATCTCAATTGGAGGATTCAAGAGGTAATTTCTCTCCCTCTTCTCCTTTAATTCCGTTTCAATTTCAAGTTCTCTTCTTATTCTATCCCCAACTATCTTCATCCAAATGGTATTTTAACTCTAGTATTATACATTTACAAGAATTTTATGATGAAAATGGGATATTATATCATCCAACCCCATTTCCCTCTACTTTTTATTTTATTAATGAGAATGTTTCTCATGAGGTGTTAATTTATCACCTTCAAGAATGACATGTTTTCTTCTTCAATTTCAACCTTCAGATCTGTTCATGAAACCATTTTTATGGTTTAACCAGAATATTTTATATGTATTATTTCCTATTTAATGTTCTATAAATAACTTATGGCTATATTACTAAGATATAAATTAAAACAAGTTCACTATGATTGAAACAAAAAACCACCCAAATTAACCCAAATAATCATCATTTAATTCTTTTCTAATGATTAATCCACATGGATATAATATGATTCATTATAAGATCATTAAATATACTGTAATATCATTAATATCATGTAATATTAGTTCTGGATGTTTACCCATGTTCTACCCAAACATCAATTTATGAATACTAGTGAACCACTCAAGAAAACCGTACAAACAAACATTCCCAAATAATGTTTTTAAACTCTATAACTCATCCAAAAGCACATAAAATCACTTAATGAAACCATAATGAACGATATTAATATACACATGGTTCAGGATTTATAATTAATGAATATAATTTCATTATACATGACATTAAAAAGAAGGAAGCATTCAGATACAAGGTAAGGGGAAAATCTCAAAACCAATTTTCTTTCTTCGTGTTCTCCCTCTTTCACTCCAATTTGGTATTGTCACTTCTTAAAAATCATGTGTTCATAATTATCCTATCTTTTCTGGGATATATATGTTTTCTAATAAAGTTTTTTTCTATCTAAATATCTTCCAAAAGAACACTTCTTTGAAGAACTCAATTTTTACCTCCCATTCATGGTTGATGGTTCTTGTATCAAGTATGTTGTTCCCTCTTTATTTTGGGAACCCAAATCTTATGAATGTATTATTATGAGATAAAATTAATTCCTTACCATGGGATAGTTATTTTAATTATTGATATATGTTCTATGTGGCATGCATGATAATGATAATATTATGAGGTGACAGGTGCGCCCGAAATTATATAGTGCAATATGAATGTTTGAATGTGACTGGTGCGCCTGGAATTATACAGTGCTCCAATGCATATGGTAAAGTGATGAATATCATGTGTAAATGTGAAATGATTTGTAAACAAGATGATATCTTGGTTCACAAGTATGTGTGGTAGTTATCCACTAAGACATGATGTTTCATTTTTTATGCATTTCCACATTTCATGTTTTTTATTTATGCTCCTCTCATGTTCATGATATTTCTCCTATGACATGATTATGCTCACCCCATACTATATTCTTCTTATCTATCCTCTTACTAGGATTTTATCTCACCCATTTTTATGTATATCCTCAGGTGGATACATGTACAAAGGAGAGGAAAATTTACAATAAGAAGTTAGAGAATAAGAAGTTAAATAAATGTTTATGCTTGATGTTGTAATTTTTAGGTACGGTCCTAGTTTTTCCAAGACACTAAAACTTTGGATCTTCTATGTGTAATAATATTTTGTTGATTATATTTAAAATTATGTAATAGTAATGTAACAAAATTTTGGGTTACTATAGTAAGACATGTCATCCTTAAATTGATGTCCAATCTGAGTAGACTATCCAAACACTTGAGGAAATGTTGAGAGCATTCTCAATGGTCATCAAAAAAGGATGGGATAAAAACCTTACTCTAGTTGAGTTCTCTTACAACAACTATTTCCACTCAAGCATCTAAATGGATCTTTATGAAGCCCATTATGGGAAGAGTTGCGGAACACTGAATTGTTGGAATGATGTTGGGGAGAAAAAACTCTTGGGTCCAGAAATGGTCGATGAAATGGTGGAGAAGGTTAAGACCTTCTAGCATCACATTAAAGTTTCTCAGAGTCGACAAAAGAGCTATACTGATAATTGTCAATGAGACATATATTTTTATTTCATAGACATGGTATCCATCAACGTAACATCGTGGAAGATAGTTATGAGATTTGGGAAGAATGGAAATCTTATTCCAATGAACATCGTTCCTTTTGTGATCCTTGATCGCATTAGAGAAGTGTCATATCAACTAGCACTCCCACCGAACCTATATCAAGTAAATGATGTATTCCATGTATCACTCATCAGTAAGTACATACCTGAGCCATCGCATGTACTAATATAGAGGTTGTACCATTATAGAATGACATGTCCTATGAAGATAAGTTGGGGTAGATCTTAGATTATAAGGAAAACGTTCTACAAAATAAGAAAATTCCCCTCATCAACGTGATGTGGAGAAACCAAAAGTTTGATGAAGTGATGTGGGAATCATAGGATGTGATGATGTATAGTTACCCACATCTGTTTTATTGTGGGAAAAGTAAATTTCGAGGGAGAAATTTCTTAAGGGGGAAGACTGTAATGACCCAAACATTTGTTAATGAAAATTCATATTGATCTAATTAAATGTTTTATTATGTAAAATGGGAATATAAAATATTAACTTCTTTGGTTTAATGTTTTTGGATTTTAAAATACCATTAAGAATTGTGATCATTTCTAATATAGTTGTTGAATAGTGATCACCGGATTAGTTTAAATATAGGGCTTTAACAAATACAATTTACTCAGACAAAGGAAGTGATGGCCTCGTCCAGTAGAATTACTCCATATGAAGCACATTTGTCAGAGCTCATAAAGGAGGTGGAATCATGGGGCTTCAATATTGACCAAGACCAATACGATCTTCAATGCATTACACTTTAACAGAACTGCCTACGGGAGAAGTGGAAGTTAATAGAGATTACCACCCAAACAATGTTATATGAGCCACCCTTAGAGTCTGTCACCATAACGCAGCTTAGCTTTAGGACATATGATGGTGTTTAAAGGGGTTATGTAACAAGACCCTAGTACTATGATTATGTATATTTTTTTGTATAATGAATATACATTCATTTTATCATTTTTACTTTGTAAATAGTTTTAAATGCACAAATAGTATTTTTAGTTAATATTCAATTAAGAAATATATATTGATGAATTAATAAATTTTTGAATTAAATAATTTTTTAATAAAGTATTATTACTAAATTAGGTTTTGTTAAATATAATTGATCATATAATTTTTACTAATATAATAATATTTTTTATTTAGGCTTCAAAGTTGTTTTTGTCAAAACCCATGAATTTTTCGATAAATGTCAGCTTTTATTTTAAGAGTAAAAATTCACATATTTATAAAATCATTTAGATAAAATGAATATTATTTTTGGAATCTGGACATTGAAATTATCCAAAAGAAAATTTTTCAAAATTTTATGAGGCATTCGATTTTTTTGGTGAAAATTTATTACCATTTAAATATATAATGTGTTTTATTACATCATAATGGTCAAATAGTGATGTACTAAAATACTATAAATGGGTTGTTCCGAAAATATATGTTTTGCTATTAAAATAATGTGATTTTAGGTTTGTTTTATTTATTTTACAATGATTTATTGGAACCTCCAAGACTTATAAAACATTTTAGAATTTTAAAATGATTTCATGGAGAGTGTGACTCACCTCCACATAAGCAAACCTAATATTTTATGAAGTTAGTTCATTGGCCTATAAAATATTTTTCCCCAATCCCCTATGGAAAAAACCATGGTCAAAAAACATGGGATGGTTTGTGGTTTTGATTAGTTTAATGTGTGGTGTCCAAAACATATATAATAATGAATTCCATTCCATTTCCTATAAAAAACCCACACATGCTTCCACTTCCTCTTCACTCAAAGCCTTTGGATCTCGACCAACCCCTCACCTCCTCTCTATAGAATCTCCCAAGGTGTCCCAAGCTCCCAAGAAGCCTCTCCCAAGTCTTTGTTATCACACATCCAAGTAAGGGATTCCTTTTATTCTAATTTTATCCTAGATACTTAATATAGTAATGCCCTTTAATTTTCAATTGTAAATTTTGGGGTATGGTTTATCACCCCCCCCCCCATACTTCTCTATTTATGTTTGAATGATGAGAGACCCCTTTCACTCTCATTAATTCCTCCCATGTATACTCGTTACCATGCCAAAATTCCGTAAGTAAATTCTCACTTCTCATTTACATTCATGAAATTATATTGTATTATGAATATAAATTCAATTACATTTATTGGTAAAGGTCTTTATATGACCCCCAAATACATTCCATTTCATCTAAATATGATGAGACACCCCTTTCTCTATCGTATTCTATTTTTACGAATTATTATGTCACGCTGTTATGCTGTCAAAATTACACCGTGATTTTCCAACCCAAAGTCCTTGTGTAGTGAGTACCATGCCAATTTCTCTATCAATGGTATTCACCTTTATGAACATTTAATTATTTTTTATAGAGATTCATGTATTAATTCCACTTTCCTTTATCATGGAATAGGTGTAGATGTTTAATGAATCCAGGTTATATGATCCATGTGGCACACTTATGCATGAAATGAAATGATTAAGAAGGGTTCATCCTGATAGTGCTCCAATGCTTTAGGGAAAGATTATGTATGATGATACTTAAAGTGAAATGAGGGTTTAATAATTCTAATTCAATAGAAATGAGTTTTTACTCCTACTCCATGTGTAATGATCCTTGGATCCTATTAATACCATGTTAAGTGTTGTTGCCACATTTCCATGTTATGATACTCATGCTATATCATGACTTTATGTTCATGATTCAATTATGCTCCATTGATATGTCTATTTCCTAAATGTTACTATATTCTTCATGTTATTCCTTATTTACTTCCTTACTCGGCTTTATAGCTCACCCTTATATTATTCTTGTCCTCAGGTTATCCCATGCAGTGCTAAGTATGAGGGAATGTTGTGGTCATGTAAAGGAAGCTTTCAATAAAGATGTTGTGTTTTATGTTCTATGTTATTATGTAATGTTCCTAATTTCCCAAGACACTAGACCTCTCGATATTCAGAGTTGTCTTAAGTGGTATTTTATGTAATAAATCATGTTTAAGTGTATAATAAAGAGTAGGGTTGTTATATTTATGATATTTTTACCATTATTTAATGACAACATATTACATAACTTATTTCCATAATGATCACTGAAAAATAGAAATATTACTTATGTGTGCATATGGAATATCATCTCTACGGTCATAACACACTGAATTTATGAAAAAACATCATTCATGATAGGTTATAAAAGTATCCCTGATGTATAATTATTATATATTATCATGATTATTAATTTATAGATGGATAAACTATATAATATAAAAAATAACTGAAACCATCCTAATAATGAATGTATGATAAAACAAGGTGACTTAAACCCAAAATAATGAGAATAATAATATATTATTGAAAAATGGGTGGTAAAATGTTATAATAAGTTAACATATGATATTATAAATATGATTATTGTTTATTATAAACTAATAAAATTCATTATTATCATATATAGAATGTTAAATCGTGTCATGTTTAGGTAAATGTGATATAATTGAGATCATTTAAATTTCTCCTCATTGGGGCATATTGTAATGTTATAGGCCTATTTTTAATATGTTTAAATAATAAACCTTTAAATTTAATATCATGGTTACAAAAATATTCATGGTATTGATGTTTAAATTTGGATTATATCATCGAACTGTATTTGAATTGAAAATTAACGTGTGGAAAAAGTTGTTGTACAGTCTCATTTTATTTCATGATTTTAAAATTTCTATTGAAATATTCACATTTTTATGAATCTTTTTTGAGAATTAAATTTCCATTGAATTTATATATTAATGTATTTTGGAAATTATTACATCTTTAAAAATATAAAAATTTTATATATAGTATATAACTTGAATGTTTTTTGATTAAATGAGGAAATGTAGATAAATTTTTATCATTTACTCAATACAGATATTTATTGATAATTTAAATTGTTCATTATTTAAATATATTATTTGATATATGAGTAATTATTTATTATTAGAGACACTTTTAGGGATTTATAATATATATAACCTTGATTTATTTATTATTCTCATGATATAATCTATATAAGAAAATCATATGTTTATTCACCCCATATTTTTATACATTCATGATGATAGAGATGATAGTGGAGGTATCATGTGCATGAGGCATGATTTCTAATCATTAAAAATTTCATTCATAGATAATACTCTAATTATAATTATCCATGTAATTTTAAAAATGATATTATATCAAGATGTAGTACATTCTTGTATTTTTTATTAAATATAATGTGTATTTAGTTTGATACCATACCTTATTTTTTATTAATTATCTATTAATGTTGAAAAGCTATTTAAATGGAATGTGAGTTTAGTTATTTACCCTTAAATATTTACTATAATTTATTTATTCATGTTATATTCCATATTATATAACATTTTTTGAGAATTTTATCTTAGACTTATTTTATTTCATTTCCTCGTGATATGATTAAGATATATTTGAATGATTTTTCAAGGTGGCATATAATTTTTTCATTATGTATTGTGAATTATTTTTTCACTCCCAGTATAAAATGGGTATCACGTATGTATGTGGTTCCCTAAAACAACTAAACTATTTAGTTCTTCAAGATTGGATTATTTTTATCTTATCCCAATGTAATAAAAGAAACCATGATTCTGGGATAATGTGCTTAGGGTCATGACATTCGAAGAAGGAATGTAAAATATAAAAATAGTAATTCACACTATGACAATAGACTTATAAAACAAGAAAATGAATGAGAATCAATACCTAATATATTTATTTCTGGGTATTTTGACACCATTTTAATGTGTTTTTTCACAATATGACAACATATAAAAATAATGAAAGGCCTAATTTTAAAGGAATTTGATGTGAGTGATTGAGGAGCCAATGAAAAATTATATTCCGTAGGAGAAAAATAATTTTTACAATACAAATAGATTCAAAAGCCAAGATGGTTTCTATGAATACCAAAATATATTTGTTCATATAGAAGGAGTCTTCTTGATTGAACCATATACATAAAAATAATATTCTAATATTATTTGAAGGGAACAACCCAAACATGTTTAGTTCACAAGGAATCGATAACTACATTCAATGGGATATAAATATGTGAATTAATAAGACCAAAATATGTAAATAATATTACAAACCACTCCTAAGATGATTGAGAAGATGGATTACAATAATATTATATGAACCATGAACATTATCTTCTATTGTAGTAGGATGTCACAGCATGGGCCACAAGAAATATGAAATGGAAATTAAATTGAAGAGAAGAAAGTTCAAATAATGGTGGAATTAATCAGGGAGAGAAACAAGTGGGTATGAATTATTCAAGGCGTTCGTGATGATTATATTGATCATGTATGAAAGAAAGGAAATTTAAAAACACTAATGAAAAAATCAAAAATTGGAAGAAATAAATTAAAAAAAATTAAAATTATTTTTCTTGATTAATTAAAGGAAACATAAAAAATGGATAATTTTGGAGAGAAATAATTTTTTAAATTAATGAAAAAGCTAAAAAATTTCTTCCAAAATAAAAGGGTTTAGAAAATTTCAAATTTAATAGAGACACATGCATGAATACTATCATAAAATTCAATGTTAAATGGAAAATATTATTCTTGTGGAAGGCCAAATAGACAAATCATTTTATACAATCATTATAATGAATATATGATATGTATTTAAACACACTATATGTATATTGGGAATAAAAAATTTAATAACAATTATATTCATAAAAACAATGTCTGATATGGGTGTCTACATTACTATGATGAATAATAGGTCACAAAACAATAGTGAAACATCCCACAAGGATGATTAGATAAGTGTAATCCAACCATAATAATTAAATTTTGATGAAAAATGAATAAAAAAAATCTATAACTAGGTTCTATATAATTAAATTCAATTTTATTATGTGTCATACTGAAATACTAGAGCACTAATGAATGACATAATTTATAAATTGATGAAAATCATGTGAAATGAAAAAGAACACCTACATTATAAATTGAATGGTCCACTCCCCCAATATCATGATCTGGTTTGATTTGGTTCAATACAAGTCAATTAAATGGACCAACACCCTAAAAATAGGGTGGTTTATGTCTTAAGATGATCGAATTCAACACAAGAAGATAATATGATGATGGTGTAAAGTGGAGTGTAGAGCTTACAAGTACACATCTAATGAGGAAGGCAATAAGGAATAAGGACACTGGATTGATGAGATCATAAAAATCCATAAATATGGGTAAGTAGAGATACAACCCAACACCCTCTCTGAATTAGTGGAAATTACGGGTCCAACCTCTTATATGCCTCTAAAAAAATAATTCCCACATAATCCCTGACGTGTAATTAGTTCATGAAGAGAAAAAAATTAATGATGCGTATTAGATAAACACTATGAATTCCTCAATTTAATATTTTATTATTTCAAATAATTTTTATAGAAGTTGGGCAATGTAAACCACATCCATGTAATTTGTTTTATATACAGAACATTAATTTCTAGAATTTGCTGCTTCTAGCTGTTGAGCATTCTAGTTCATCAAATGGTGGTTTCCTAAACCCCCAAGACATCCACTTATGCTTATAATACATCCAAAAATGTCATTTTTTGTATGTTACAACCCTCATAACCTCACTGATAATTCAATAATTGAAAACTACAGATCCACCAATAGAAGAATTAAAATTCCATTTCTGATATTCAACTAGGTCCAACTCACATAGTGTAAGGCGGTGGAGTTTTGAGAATGTTTTTTGGGTTGTTCAATTGGTTTTCTATAGATAAATGAGAATGTAGAGTTATTAAGTAAATGGTTAGATACCCATCAATGTTATAATATATCTAATTTCGACCATCATCATCACTCTTTTGAATTTGAGGTTGTTGATCAGGTCATGTTTAGAGATTCACATTGCATGGATTTTTTTTGTTTCTATTAGAATAGTATGTTTGAACAATGGTTTGATGTCACATTCATAGAATTGAATATCATTGAACAGTGGATTATCATTTTGACTTCCTATCTCTCTTAATGTTTATTCAAGAGTTGTTTCATGTTTTCTAATTAGGGAGGTCAACTAGACCATTGTGAGAATATTGAATTTGATGATATATTGATACTGAAAGCTCTAGAATTGAACAACAATTTTAGATTTTAGATCAATAATATAAGTTAAAAAATTATAAAACAATCTCATAAACTGTTTAATATATGGTATTATGGATGTGATAGCCATCAGACATAAAATCATGGATGGTTGATGAGGAAAAAATTTCCCCATCATTTTTTTATTTAAGAATCACATGTCCTTTTATGAGTAAAAATAAATCTATGGTCAGGAGAATTATGACACCCTCTGGGTAACTTATATGATGAAATTTGACTATGGTTTAGCCATTATATTTTATTAGAGGATTTCAAGAGATAGTGGATTTTTTTTTTGATTTTTTTGAAAATAAACAAATTACATGGTCAGTGAATAGATACTAATAACTGAATGGTTACAATGTGGGTTGTCATTTTAAGTTGAATTGGTGATTTTCACTATTTATAAATTCTTATTCTAACTATGGGAGTTATTAGATAAACATTTTGGGAGAATATAATTTTTCTCTAGGATATAATAAGGCTTGATCATGGTTATACAATTCTTTATTCCACTACAATTTAATTATGTGGCTAATTTATTCATGGGTTAATGGATAATAAAAAAATTTCATATATTATTCCAAACCATGGATACAAACCATGCATCTAATAATATTATATTAAAATTTTAAATTCTCCCATATTTCATTTGATATTTTATGTCTAATATCCTCCAAATAACTCCTTATCTTAAAATAACATATCAAATGAATTAAAGAGGGTTTTGTTCATGTACCATTGGAGATATCAATTCATTCATGGTTGATAATTGACTTCATTTTCACATTTTTTTTCTCCTCTTCATTGAATATATAATATTTAACTATCTACCACTTATTTCAATAGAATGTAATTTATGGCTATTTTTTAGAGTGAGTTTATTTATGGGAATGTTGAGGATGTTTCTTATGGATCTATTCATCTGATGAAAAAAAATATTCAATTGCATTCTAAGATTGTTAAGGTGACTAATTTTAATATATTTTCATGGTAGGTGTCTCTTTTATAGTTTTCGAACTCCTTAAATAATGTATATATTTCTAAATTCCATTGTTTGTTTAAATAATAAATATGATATAAAAGAATAATTATTTATGCACTAAATTTTGGGTGTCATGAAAAATTGGTATTTAATTAGGTTTAATTTAATAATTGTTGATTCAAGTTATGTGTAACAAACCCATAATTTTAATTAAGGTCATTATGTTTGATAATGTGTACATCACGGAACACACGGCTAAAGTAAAGCATGAAATATTATTTTTTTAAATGTGATCTTTATATCCCAGTGATTTAATAGGAGGTTATGAATAATATTATATACATTATTAATATATATAATGGTTAAAATGAATTTTATTTTCTTAATTAATTCTTAAAAAATTACCTGTCAATTTTATGATGAAATTTTATTCTTGAAAAAAATTATCTAAAAATGTATTTATTTCTTGTTTTGATATAATAATATAAAAAAATTCATTATAGTTTAAAAAAATATAAGAAGGATATAATTCTTTCAATCAGAATATGAAAATTTGAATTGGGTGAAAGGTTGATATTTTTCTTAATTTTTCAATTTTTCAAAGAATAGTGTTGTTTACTTATTTTTTTTGGAAAATTATAATATTTTTTAAAGTATTTATACAAAGAAATAGTATTTTATATTTGTTTCAAAATATAATTATTATATTTGTATTTACCATACTCCAATTATATTGTTTGGAATGAATTTTAGACATTAATTACATCTAAAAATATTAAATAAAAAAGATTTTTTTGTGGACATGTTTTTCATAATGTTTTATAGGTTTAATTATAAAATATAATTTATTTATTATTTTATTTAAATAATAAAATATCTATTCAGAATTTTTAATTAAGAGGATTAAATACTATAAAAACTATGATTTTAGAATATACATTGATGTTCCATTTGTATTCGACATGCAATACTGAGTTTAAAAGAACAATGATATATTTAACCATTATAAAAAAGTCTATAAATTGAAAGAAAACTAATATTTTTAATTACTTTAATATATATATATATGCATAATCAATATGAATTATTAATAATTTTTTTAAATAATAAATAAATTTTTTGTAATGTTATTGTATTCTTCCAAAATTCAGATCATCAAAAATGATTAATCTTTCTCTCCCTGAAAAAAAATATTATTATTAATTTTCGGAGAATTTATAAAATATATTTGAAAAAATTAAGGTCATTTTTGAAATATTGATATCCAAATTTTCTTTGGCTAATTGTTTGGTATTTTTTGAAAAATATTGATTTATCAGTGAATTGGGAAAATATTAATTTCTCAAAAACTATAATTTATATTCAATAAATTAATCAATTTAAAATCCATATTATTATTTGAATATAATTTCATTTTTTTAAAATATTATTTATATATATTTAATCAAATAATTTTATATTTAATCAATATAATGTTTTATTTTATTAAAATTTTCTCTTTGGGTTTATAAATAGGATTATCTCAAAAACCCTGGTTTAAAGTGTATAATGTTTCTCATTTTATATTAATCTAAAATAACCAAAAAAATGAATTATTTAAAAGAAATTTATAGATTATATGTAGATATATATGAATTTATAACCATAAAATAGTAATTATTAATCATATTGTTAATATAAAAGTATGATTTCATTTATAAATACACTTAATAAAAACTAGCTTCTTCATTGCGTCTGCGAATATAATTTAAATTATTTTTTTCCACATATAATAATTTAATTTTTCAAAATATATTACATATTTTTAATAATAATAATATATACTATATAATAATAATATCTTTATTTTTTACACTAGTTTATATTGAAAATACTATATTTAAATTACAATTTTTCTTGTTAAAACGGGTCTCCGGGGGGTTAAACATAAATGATATGGGTCAAAATAACATATAAACATTTTAAAAAACTATTTATTCCATATAATTTATTATAATGTTTTTATATTTTTGGACCTTATAGAATGAAAAAAATTGATATAGATTTTTATTTTCAAAAATTACAAGTGTGCCACCCACATCACTTATAAAAGGCCACACCATATACTCTCATGTTAATACCTTAAATAACCATTGGTTATAAATTACCTAAATAAATTACATACTAACATATATACCATAAACTTATATTCTATTATTTGGTCATAAATTAATTTTAGTAATATTTTATGTATAATACAATGGATGTGATTATAGAAGAGGTAAAATTACTTACTATGCTTTTTTACTTGACATCTTTATTCATATCCTTATAATATTCTTAAAATATAATAATATTAAAATAAAATGGTATCTTATATTCTAATAAGTAATAATATTAATTTTATAATCTAAATCCATTTTCAATTCAATCAAATGGGATATGAAATCATTATTTGTGTGGACAAAGGACTACTGCCTTGCGAACCCATGTCATTCATTATTCATCATCCCCTATAAAATAATGTTATAACTACTAATATATGATATAATAGTAATATATATCCCTTAATTAAACATATGCAGATATAATATCACTAATAGATTGTTAATTTCAATTCCAGGAATTATACCATAATATCAAACGTGTGTATGATGAACTACCAACTCGCAGAGCATTGTGATTCTTTTCCACTAACGCTTTACATGGTAGGTAATAAGGATAATTTTAATGAATATATATTATATAAATGAAATAATAATTATATTAATGAAAATTTTATCATTCTTAAAATATAATTTATCATTTTCATTCTCACATTAAAAAATCACAATGGTGTTCATCAACATGTAAAGTACCGCTTCCATGAAGAAAAGTTAGTTTTTTTATTATAAAATAATGTGGATAATTTATATAATTATATTTTAAGAAATAATATTATATTTTAGATATTATTATCATTATTTAGAAATAAAATATTTTATACCTTTTTTCTTTAATGGTGATTGAATAATGGAAAGGCTTTTCAATTTTATGTATAACATAATTTCTCCATTATCATAACATTGTTAAATTTTCATAAACATAATTCATGAATGTTTTTAAAAATTATAATTTATATATATATTTATATATTAATTATGTCACAATTATAATTTTTTATATTTTGAAATAATTTTCTATTATACCATGGTAAACACATCAATGTTTTTTTGCATCAGTCAAATAACGAGTCATAATTTATTAAAAAAAGAAGAAAGGTAAATTACATGAGTATGAAGTAAGGAATATTATTATAATCTTTTTCCTAAAGGGGAAGAAGATCCATTGGCAAGGAATCCTTCAAAGTTTGGTCTTGGTTGACCCCCTTGGTAGGAAGACCATCCACAACCATGTTCACTTCACGAAAGGCATGTGTGGAAATGAAGTTAGTCCCCATAAGCGACTCAAAGCAGTTCATCTATCGAGTCGTCAGTGGCCATGAAATAAGCACCACACCCTTCCAACGAGCATTGACAATAGTGGTTTAATCACATTCAATCCAAATATTGTTCCAACCCTTTTTCTTGGAAAATGTTATGGCGTGAATCATGCCCATAATTTCTTCCTCTATAGATGATGAAATGCCACAGCTACCAAAGAAGCAACCATAGCACTAATCAAGGCGGTCTTGGAAGATAGCACCACAACCCGAAGGGCCTAGGTTTCCCTTTGAAGAACCATCCACATTCACTTTGATCCATCCTGGGAGTGGGGCCTAACAGAAGACCTCAAAAGTTATCCTCTGTTATTTGTAGAGTCCTTAAATACAAAGTCGATGAAGGATGGAAAAGTCTCCAACTATGTTGTCACAATGAGCTCTCTGGATCAAAGAAGCATCCATAATGGCAATGAGAATTTGTGTCTTGCCTGCATTAAGAGTGGATGAGCAATTGTTGTGAATAGTGGCATTTCTGTCATACCGGATCACATGGAAAAGTTCAGAAACCGTGACTAGAAATAGCTTCTTGATATTTTGAGAAGAATCTAGTTCTGCAGATCGTTTTAATTGTGCTCTGATAGAGTCTCTGAGTAACCATCTGCAATCAAAAAGTTCAGAAATATAATTGCAAAGGGCAGAGAAAGTAGAACAAGATAAGAATAAATGGATAGTATCTTCTCTGTGCTGATGACAATAAGGACACCTGGAGAAAAGTCGTACCCCAAAAGACTGCAGACATACCTATGTGGGAACACGATTGTGGGGATGTCTCCAAATGAGAGTAAATCATGAGGGTTTAATCTAGGGTTTATCGAAATTTTTTAACCAATAAAAATCAAGATCAAAGTTTGAGATATTATTATTATAGTAACTTTTGGAATCTTGGACACCATTGTGAGTAGGCTCCCAAATAAGAAAATTCTAAGAATTAGTAAAGGAATAATTATCAATAAAATGAATGATGTTATCAGGGAGGTTGAAGGTACAAGAGTTCATAACATATTTTATAACGGTGTTAGTATTTTTTGGTAATGAATCTGGAGAAATCATATAGATAAGGGAGGTTCCAGATCAGTTATCTAGCCAAAAGTTTAGGGAAGAGTTCATGTTAACCGTCCACCAAGAATTATTCATAATATTCGCAAAGGAATGTCTAGTGGAGTGCCATATTGAAGAGTTAATGTAGTTAAAATTTCCCCTCTGTAATTTTAGAAGGAATCTTTTTTTAATAATGTCAATGGATTCAAAATTTTTATGAATAATACTACAGGTGAGTCTAGCTTAAAGGGCATCATTAAAAAGACTGATATTTTTTATGCCTATACCACCTTTTTCTAAAGGGTTACAAAAAGTAGCCCGTGGGATGGTAACCAATTTCCATTCAATAACACTGCCAATCCAAACAAAGTTCTTGATATAAACATTGATTTTATTCAGAAGACTTGCAGGCCATTTGTAGACCATCATCGAGTAAACCATTTTGTAGACCATGGTATATTTCACTAGACAAATCCTGCCAGCCATATAGAGACACTTACCCTTCCAGGATGTGAGTTGGTTTATGAACTGATCAACAGATTTGAGGAAGTACATGGGTTTGGGCATTCCCCAAAAGATCATAACTCCAAGATATGTGAAAGGAAAGGATCCTTCTTTGATTCCTAGACTATTGATGATGATATTTTTTCTAGAGGTGGAGAAATGTTTTCGAAAGAAGACATAGGATTTGTTCCATCTTATAGATGACCAGAGAAATCATCAAAATGGGACAAGGTTTTCTTTAAGGTTTGAATATTATTTTTATCGCCTTTGATGAATAAGATGATTTCATTGTCATATAAGAGATGAGTAGGTACATTTAGGTTCATATCTTCCTGAATAAGTTTGATCTTGTTTTAATCCACAAGGTAGGTGAGAAGTCATCTTAGGTAACCCTCCACAATAGCAAAATGAATGGAAGATAAACGATCTCATTGCCTGACTCCCTTGGAGCATTTAAAGTAACCTTTAGGGGAACCATTTATGAGGATAGAGATGTAAGATGAATTGAATAAAGAATTTATCCTCTCGATAAAACTGTCATTAAATCCAAATGACATAATAAAATTGAAGATGAAGACCCAAACAATGGTATAAAAGGATTTTCTAATATCTAGTTTAATGGAAATGTTTCCTCTTCTGGTGGTTTTATTGAGGGTGTTGGTACATTCAGAGGCTAGGAAAAAGAATTCTTGTATAGACCTCCCCTTGATGAAACCAAATTGATTCCAAGAGACAATTTTATTCCATTAAATAGAAAGTCTATTGGTGAGAAGCTTAGCAATGATTTTGTAAATCGTTTTTATAAGACAAATAGGCTGGAACATATGAATTTTAGAGGAGTTGTCCACTTTTGGGATTAAGGTAAGAAATTAAGCATTGAGGCCAATAAGGAGATCATCATCTCTGAGAAGAGAAAGTGGTCTGCAAACTTTTCTGATTTTTTGAAGAGAGTTGTAGAACTCTGTATTTATATAACCATAAGAGATCCATTTTGTTTTAAAAAAAATTTACATAAGTTATCTATAAGGGTAAGAAGATAATTGAGCTTCATGGAAGTATTGATCTCAAGCTGGGGATCTAAGGAGAAATAAGAGTTGCTGGAGGTGGTTTGGATTTGAATAAGCTCATTCTCAAGGTTAGATATGTCCTTATCCATTTGTTTATATTTAGCATTACCCCAACCCTTGAGGCATATTTTGAGGTATTTTAATTTTGTAACACAAGAAAAATCATCATTAAGATGATTCATAGTGTCCCAGAACTTTTTTATGATAGTGGATCATTCCAACTCTACTGACCAAGCATTGTTAAATCTAAAAGGAATTTTGGGTTTCACCTGTTTGGTAAATAGTGTAATAAGAATGGGTTGATGGTATGAGTTGAGTTTAGGTAGTTTAGAGCTGAAAATGGTGTCCCATGTGTCCATAGTAGGGATATTTGTGAAATCCCTATCCAATTTTCTAGAAACAACCCTATTGTAGTGTCGTCTATACCATGTGAATTTAGCACCAGTAAGGTTAATCTAATAAGATCACAATCTTCAATAGGGGTTCTGAATTCTATTTTAGAGATGGAAGAGTGGGACGAGCCAATTTTTTTACTAGAGGATAAGATATCATTGAAGTCATCGATCACAAACCATGGATATCGAAGGCTGCTACCTGACGCATTGAAATCATTCCAAAGAGACATATGGTATTGATATCTATTCTTAGCATAATCCATGGTGAAAAATATATGTGTTCCATTAAGGTAAAAATCACAAGTGAGCATTTGTATAGAGCGTTTAACAACATGAACATTCTCTAGGGAAGCATGATAAAAAACCCAAAGAGATCCCACAAAATTATCCACTTTTCTGGCACATAAAAAATTATATCCATAAGTACAAAGTAGCATGAATTTCAAGGAAGAATTGGGTTTAAGTTCGGTAAGAGAAAATATTTTAGGTTGATGAGATAAAATAATGTTTTTAAGAAAATTTTAAGTTTAAGGCCTCGAACTTAAACCTTACTTAAAATTGAATTAAATGAATAATTCACATTGAGGATCTTTTCAGGTTTAGAGTTTTAGAGAATTAGATCATAAATCATGAATTACATTCCACATTTAAACAAATTGGTTAAATAAAAGATAGTATTCATTTTTTCCCATCAACAGAAACATATTTAAAATAAAACATGGATTCTTTCTTGACACTTCCTTGACACTATCATCATATAATGCACCTTTCCCTTGACCTGTGAAAAACATTTCAACAACTTGGGATGAGCATAAAAAGCTCAGTAAGGGATATAAAAGTACGAAAAGAAAACATTAGTCCATGTTTGAAATCATAATTTACTCATAAAACATAATCATTTTAATATACCTCATTAAATCATGAATAAATCATAGAAATCATAAGGCATAAAGGTAACTTGAGGCATTCATAACATTCTTGTGTAGGTAGTAACCCTCTTGGTTACGTTTGGAATACCCATCACACTATATTTTGTAAATCTCTTCGGAGAAACCTTAACGTTTAACCCCTTAGAATTACCCAATGAATTGGAGAGCTATATCGGGCTCACCCGCCCTTATTTTATCACAGAACCACTCATCTTCATAATAATTCCCAAGAACCATAACATAATCGTATCACATAAAACATGCATAAAGGAAACATAACATTTCCACAATTCAATCACAAGATATCTATAACACGTTGATAAAATAAAAACATTATCAAAACCATTTTCAATACCAAAATAAAAGAAAAGTAAAACATGGTATTTATTTTTCATTAAAAAAAAGTTATGGCTTGTAGAGGAATCCGAAACTCAAATAATTGTTACAGTGGAGGAGAAGTCTTTGTCTTCGCATACGTACGACAAAGAAACATTCCTTTTGTCATTTATTAAAACGCTTTGTATAAAAAAAGATTCCTTTTGAATAAGCGTAAAAGTCAAAGGGGTTTATACACCGTATAAAAGAAAGTTGTGTATAAAACAAAATATGCCTCAATGAATAGAGATTGAGACGAATCCCCATACAAAGACATTATCCTTGGATTAAGGATAAATCAATTACATAATTATGTTTGACAAACAAATACACCAATTATAAGTGGATATTAAGTGTAAAACAGTCATAGGTTATTCACACATATTCATAGAATGACATATTCAAGGAGTAAAGTTTATCCCAAAGAATCAAAATTGGGTTAAGAAGTTCCCTTGCAAAAATTTGACATCCTAACGGCGTCACTTCAAAATTCAGAAAAAGAGTTGATGAGAGATAAAAAGGGTATCTCATAAATTGGACATAAAATTTACATCAATAAGGATATAGAATAACATATCCCAACATAATAGTATGTGAATTAAAAGACATAACAAAATAAGTCTATTAAAAATAGGAGGGTGAAAGGTTCCCTTACCAACTTGGGCAACTTTCGAAACATACACCCCATTGAAGAAGAGTCATACAATGAATATGTAAATACCCATAAATGAAATTATATTAAAAAAAGAGTATAATAATGGGCAGTACATACACTACTCAAAGTAAATGGTGGCAAATGTATCATAAATCTCACGGGACTAAAAGTGAGAAGAAAATACCTTACGAAAACTCGGCAGCCTAACGGCGCCACATAAAACTTCCAAAAATGGATTGATGAGATAAAATAGGGTTTCTAATCATATTAGAATAAAATTTACAGCAATAGTAATATAAAATAACATCCCCAAACATAACAAATAGGAGCTTAAAAGAAGTGACATAAATGAGAGTACTTAAAAAGAAAGAGAGAGGTTAGATCTCTTACGAAAATTCGGCAGCCAAACGGCACCACTCAAAACTTACAAAATGGATTGATGAGAGAAAATAGGTTCTCTCCTCAAATTAAAATAAAAATTATATTATTAGTAATATAAAATAACATCCCAATCATAATAAATATTAGATTAAAAGGAATGACATAAAATAGTGTACTTAAAAAGAAAGAGAGGGGTAGGATCCCTTACATTGCGTCCAACATGACTCGATCATTCTTTAATCTCATGAATAATAAAATTTGGTCAATTTATAATTTCTTAAGGACCTCCTTTAAATATTATTATTCAGTTCATATCACATATTATAATGTTATAATAATTGGTTAATAATGTGAGTTCATATCAGACGTTTTTTTCGATGTTCGGTACATGAGTAAAAATTGAACTTGTTGGAAAGGAATTTTCCATGTAGTTATAGGTGCATCATATCCAGAATAGTATTGATGTTCTAAATATCATATATATCCATTATATATTCATTTCATACTATTCCATAGCATTTGGAGATAAAAATTAAAAGCACCGTTCATGGAGACGGTAGGTCGTACGTACGCATGACCACTACTTTCATTTTTTGTCATATTAATGGAATTAAAACAAAATGAGAGATATATATATTATAATTCCATAACTATATCCATAATTTAGATGTAATATATTACATTTATATACATTATATATATGTACTTATAATAGTACATAACATTTGGAGATAAGAAATGAAATGTACCGTTCATGGAGACGGTAAGCCGTATGTACGCATGAACGCTACTTTCATTTCCTTTTTTTTGTATTCAATGGAATGAAATAATAATGATATAAATGAATATTATAATTAAAGTAGTATATCATATTTAATACCATTAATTCCATCCTTTATACATCCCACATATGGCATTAACGAATCAAATCACTTTGAGGGGGCAGTAGTCCGCACTTCCTAAAATGAAGATATCGCGTTTACCCATAATCGAAACCATAAAGGTATGCCATAAATGAAAAATAAATAAGATTAAGTAAAATATAAACATATTATATATCATATATAAATATAGTGACATCATAATGGACACCTTTTAAGGTGTTAAAAGAATATTGAACCATCATCGTTTCGTGAGGCAGTAATTCGCTATCCACAGAAACAGTATGTTCTTTAACCATTAGACGGAGGTATGTGAAAGTGTAGCTAGAATCCTTCTTATAAAAACATCCTGGTATATTTTATATACTTTTTTTGTTAAAAAAAGTAATAAAAAGAGTTTTTGGGTTTGGAGAAGCAAAATAAAAAAAAGAACACAAGGAAAGACATTACCTTTAAATCGGGTAACTCTCTTTGATTTGAGCTCCAAGGCTTCCTTGAAAAGGATTATGCCCAAAGTGAGGCTTCAATGATGAATATAGGGATGTGGAGAGATGAAATGGGTAGGGTGTGGCCGAGCCAAAGGCTTGAGAGGTGTGTGTAAGGTGGTAGAGGTGGGGGCCTTTTATAAGAGGAGAGGAGGGGCACTCTTGGAATGTTATAAAAGGTTACTTTATTATAAAATGAATTTCGGATTTTAAAGGTCCCAAAATTATATATTTCGAGGATAACGTGGTAAGAGTTCTAAATCCACCCATCCTATAGATTTTTGACATGTTTAGGCCTTAGATTTTACATTATCTTTTCATTTTATTTAAATCATTAAATAATGAGGTAATCGATGCATCATCATGGTGTCATAAATAATATAATTTATTTAATGTCTAAAAATTATAAAAAAAATATCATGATGTAGGAAATATTTTTATCTTTATAATTAATATTTATAGTCAAAAATATGACTTGTATAACCCCATTTAAAAATTGTTTTAGTAAAACAACTCATGTTTGTGACATTTTTATTTTAACTTTAAATAAAAAGTTATTTGTGTCATGTTCCTACCAAAGTGGCTTCATGGGGTCCCCAAGTTTACCCATGAATTGTCGTGGTCGGCCATGACACATCCAATTAAGGTAGGACATGTTCCTAGGTCATTTCATATTATTAAAACATTATTTTTACCTTAAATTACACTAATTACCTTTAATCGCAATTAATAAAACATAAAAGTTACTATTCACCAAAAATTGTTTTAATCTCATTGAACCGCATTTTACTTCTTAATGGAAACCATGTATGTCGTATTTTTGAAATTCAAACCACATAAGTGGTAATGTTTCATTTAAACGAAAAAACAGTTTTTAAACTACCACTTAGTGGTTTCACTATTCATCAAAAATTGGAGTTTTTCAGAAAAATACCAAAACATCATCCTAAGCTATATTTGATATTCCGAATTCAAAAATGATGTCTATTTTAAAAAATTCAAAACATATAAGTTACATTAATTAATTTAATAATTAATTCCCACTGTCAGAAAAACTAGCGTGTTTTTGTGAAACAATATATATATACCAAAGATTGACACTAGTTTAAGTCCAATTTCATAGTGAAATTAATTCCAAAGACCACAATTGGATTAAATGGTAAAAATATATTCTAATTTAACATTAAAAACAATTCAAAATATAATCTAATCATATAAATAATTTATATTAAAAAGAGGTTTTGAATTAAAATACAACATTTTTCACTATTTATTAAAAAAATGATCTTTATCGGAAAAATACAAAAAAAAATACACAAAGTAAATTTTGATGTCCCGATTCTAAAGAAGAATTTTATTTTGTCAAATATAACACATGAAATTGTCAATATTTGGATTTAAAAGAGTTTCACCATCAAAAGGTTGTTAATCGACCTTTTAAAGAATATTAGAATGTTTACGCTTAAAATTGGATTCATTCGCATTTTTAATCCTTTAACATTTATTGTAAAAAGTAAAAATATTTGACAGACATATATAATCATTTTGTAGTTAGTTCTGTTCACTCCCATCATTACAACAGCTAGGTGTTAACTACCATTTAAAAAGAAAATTATTTTATTATTAGAGTGAAACGTAATATTTCAAAGGAACTAGTTGTTGCGTATTGGGTAAGCCATCGAGCATAGCATTCCCTTTAAATTAATATTAAAATTTTATTCACAAATAGGGATAAATATAAAAATTACATATTCTTTATATACCTGGGGTGTTACATCCTTCCCCCCTTTTGGGAATTGCGTCCTCACAATTTTAAAATTGGGCTCGGAAACATCATTGAAAATCCCACATCAGAACAAGTGTCAATAAAACAATCACTTTAAAATAAAGAAAGATAAGTACAAAGGTCACCCAAGTTAACCCATACTAGGATTACATGTAGGAAAAAATGGATATTGAGGAAAAAATAAAGGTCATGTTCTGAGGGAGAGTGATAGTAAACATGTCTAAGAGAAAGTTAACAATAAGAAAATAACATACTTGTGATGGGTTAAACGGTATTCGATTCCCCAATAGGAAAAGTTAACAGACAATATTTTTGTTTTAAGTTACTCATCATTGAGGAATTTAATTTTGAGATTAATTAAATCATAATGAAACATACTTACTTGTCACGTAGACTTTCAACTTTTACTAGATTCCTTAATCAAACTCATATTTTCTCCAAAAGACGAGTATTTAGGAAGATGTGTTCCCATTAAGAGTACTATAATCAACTTCTTTAGAATCACCTAATCCATAAAAGAGAACTATATATTTCCCATGTGTTTAGAAAAAAACAAAAACGAAAATTGTTAGTATGAGATCAGATAATCCACAAAAGTATAATCCTTTATAAAAAGAAAATCTTTTCTTAATCTCAAAAATTTGTCCCAAAAAAACCCAAAGTTCAACAAAGACCATTTAATAATCAATTGTCCATAAAATTCTTTAAAGTAAACCAAAATAATATTGAAACCCAAATATTTGAAGGATTTAATCACATAGTCTTCCAAGGTACAAATTATCTTTTATCTCCAAATAACATCAGTTTCTCTTAAATTCCCATATTGAAAAGTAATTAACCTAATCACATATCCTCCATGATAGGTTAATCCTTTCCATAGATAACCCAAAATAAACTTACTCTTGATTCATAAAATCATATAACTAAAAAGAATTAGTCAAACTAACCAGGGACTTCACGTAGTCCATTGGTAGGTGATAAATACCAGTTGCACTTTGGTTGTGGGTTCGATTCCCGCAGCTTTGTCCGACGCGATGGGTTATCACACGTTCTGCGTGTTGTCCTTATTCCAAAACTATATAATTCTTAAAACATTTCCCAAAACGAGATAAAATCTTCAAAAATAATCATAACATATTTTAACCTCAAGTTTATCTCATGCCTTTCATTTTCCATCATAACATATAATAACCCATAATTTCCTCAAAAGTAAGGATCATATAAACTCTAATGGTTACCTTTATAATTATTACCTGAACTTCCACATCGATTGGTCATCTCGTACATGATGCATTACAGAACATACCAAGGTTCAAGTGGTTGATCGTGACTCCTTGATAGTTGGTTTAGAACAACCATGAGTTTCCTCATTGAATCTCCCATTTCATCTAGTCTCTTAATCAGAGAACCACCACAGTTTCCATCAAACCTGTTGTAACTTTGGTGCCTGCTAGATCCATCCATTCACTAAAATAGGAATGCCAGTGTGACTATATCAACAAAACCATCAAGTACTAATTAGGAAGATAAACACTAAGATATACTTACTCATTCAATTTATCTAAAACTATGACTCTTTCTGAAATCCTAACCATTATGGTAATTTCACTTATTCTTAGAGAATACCCTAACCTCTAAAGTTATCTAAACCGACCTCTGATACCAAATATAAGGCCCCAACCTTAAACCTTACTTAATATTGAATTAAATGAATAATTCACTTTGAGGATCCTTTCAAGTTTAGAGTTTTAGATAATTAGATCATAAATCATGAATTACATTCAACATTTAAACATATTGGTTACATAAAAGATAGTATTCATTTTTTCCCATCAACAGAAACATATTTAAAATAAAACATGGATTCGTTCTTGACACTTCCTTGACACTATCATCATATCATGCACCTTTCCCTTGACCTGTGAAAAACATTTCAAAAACTTGGGATGAGCATAAAAAGCTCAGTAACGGATATAAAAGTACGAAAAGAAAACATTAGTCCATGTATGAAATCATACTTTACTCATAAAACATAAGCATTTTAACATACCTCATCAAATCATGAATAAATCATAGAAATAATAAGGCATAAAGGTAACTTGAGGCATTCATAACATTCTTACGTAGGGAGTTACCCTCTTGGTTACATTTGGAATACCCATCATAGTATATTCCCTAAATCTCTTCAAAGAAACCTTAACATTTAACCCCTTCGCGTTACCCAATTCATTGGAGAGCTATATCGGGCTCACCCGCCCTTATTTTATCACAGAACCACTTGTCTTCATCACAATTCCCAAGAACCATAACATAATCGTATCATATAAAACATGCATAAAGGAAACATAACATTTCAACAATTCAATCACAAGATATCAATAACACATTGATAAAATAAAAACATTATCGAAACTATTTTCAATACCAAAACAAAAGAAAAGTAAAACATGGTATTTATTTTTTATTAAAAAAAGTTATGGCTTGTAGAGGAAGCTGAAACTTAAATAATTTTTACGGTGGCGGAGAAGTCGTTGTCTCCGCATACGTACGGCAAAGAAACATTATTTTTGTCATTTAGTAAAAGGATTCGTATAAAAAAAGATTACTTTTGAATAAGAATACAATTCAAAGGGGTTTATACATCGTATAAAATAAATTTGTGTATAAAACAAAATATTCCTCAATGAATGGAGATTGAGATGAACTCCCATACAATGACAGTATCCTTGGATTAAGGATAAATCAATTACCTAATTATGTGTGACAAAAAAATAAACCAAATATAAGTGGATATTAAGTGTAAAACAATCAGAGGTTATTCACACATATTCCTAGAATGACATATTCAAGGGGTACAACTTTATCCCAAAGAATCAAAATTTGGTTAAGAAGTTCCCTTGCCAAAATTCGACAGCCAAACGACGTCACTTCAAAATTTAGAAAAAGAGTTGATGAGAGATAAAAAGGGTATCTCATCACTTGGAAATAAAATTTACATCAATAAGGATATAGAATAACCTATCCCAACATAATAGTATGTGAATTAAAATACATAACAAAAGAAGTCTTTTAAAAAGAGGAGGGTGAAAGGTTCCCTTACCGACTTGCGTAACTTTCAAAACGTACACCCCATTGAAGAAGGGTCATACAATGAATATTTAAATACCTATAAATGAAATTATATTAAACAAAGAGTATAATAATGGGCAGTACATACACCAATCAAAGGAAATGGTGGCAAATGTAGCATAAATCTCACAGGACTAAAAGTGAGATGAAAAATCCCTTACGAAAACTCGACAGCCTAACGACCCCACTTAAAACGTCCAAAAATGGATTGATGAGATCAAATAGGGTCTATAATCATATTAAAATAAAATTTACACTAAGAGGAATATAAAATAACATCCCCCAACATAACAAATAAGAGCTTAAAAGAAGTGACATAAAGGAGAGTACTTAAAAATAAAGAGAGAGGTTAGATCTCTTACGAAAATTCGGCAACCTAACGGCGCCACTCAAAACATCCAAAATGGATTGATGAGATAAAATAGGGTCTCTCATCAAATTAACATAAAAATTACAGTAGGGTTAATATAAAATAACATCCCAATCATAAGAAAGATGAACTTAAAAAGAATGACATAAAAGAGTGTACATAAAAAGAAAGAGAGGGGTAGGATCCCATACCTCATGTCCGACATGACTCGATCATTCTTTAATCTCCTGAATAATAAAATTTGGTCAATTGATAATTTCTTAAGGACCTACTTTAAGTATTATTATTCAGTTCATAACACATATTATAATTTTATAATAATTGGCTAATAAATTGAGTTCATATCAGACGTTTTTGTCGATGTTTGGTACATGAGTAAAATTGAACTTGTTGGAAAAGAATTTTCCATGTAGTTATAAGTACATCATATCCAGAATAGTATTGATTTCTAAATATCATATATATCCAATATATATTCATTTTATACTATTCCATAGCATTTGGAGATAAAAATTAAAAGCACCGTTCATGGAGACGGTAGGTCGTACGTACGCATGAACGCTACTTTAATTTTTTGTCATATTAATGGAATTAAAACAAAATTAGAGATATATATATTATAATTCTATAATGATATCCATAATTTAGATTTAATATATTAAATTTTTATCTGTTATATATATGTACGTATAATAGTACATAACATTTGGAGATAAGAAATGAAATGTACCGTTCATGGAGATGGTAAGCCGTACGTGCGCATGAACGCTACTTTCATTTCCTTTTTTCTGTATTCAATGGAATGAAATAATAATGATATAAAGGTATATTATAATTCCAGTAGGATATCATATGTAATACCATTAATTCAATCCTTTATACGTCCCATATATGGCATTAACGAATCAAATCACTTAGAGGGGGCGGTAGTCCGCACTTCCTAAAATGAAGATATCGCGTTTACCCATAATGGAAACCATAAAGGTATGCCATAAATGAAAAATACAGAAGATTAAGGAAAAAATAAACATATTATATATCATATATAAATATAGTGACATCTTAATGGCCACCTTTGAAGGTGTTAAAAGAATATCGAACAATCATCATTTCGTGAGGCAGTAATTCTCCATCCACAGAAACAGTATGTTCTTTAACCATTAGACGGAGGTGTGTGAAAGTTTAGCTCTAATACTTCTAATAAAAACATCCTAGTATATTTTAGATACTGGTTTTGTTACAAAAAAGTAATTAAAAGTGTTTAGAGGTTTGGAGAAGCAATATAAAACAAAAGAACACAAGGGAAGACATTACCTTTAAATCGGGTAACTCTCTTTGATTTGAGCTCAAAGGCTTCCTTAGAAAGGATTCTGCCCAAAGTGAGGAATCAATGATGAATAGAGGGATTTGGAGAGATGAAATGGGCAGGGTTTGGCCGAGGCAAAGGCTTCAGATGTGTGTGTAAGTTGGTATAGATGGGGGCCTTTTATAAGAGGAGAGGAGGGGCACTCTTGGAATGTTATAAAAGGTTACTTTATGATAAAATGAATTTCGGATTTTAAAGGTCCCAAAATTATATATTTCAAGTATAAGGTGATAAGATTTCGAAATCCACCCATCCTATAGGTTTTTGACATGTGTAGGTCTTAGATTTTACATTATCTTTTCATTTTATTTAAATCGTTAAATAATGAGGTAATCGATGCATCATCATGGTGTCATAAATAATTTAATTTATTTAATGTCTAAAAATTATAAAAAACTGTAATGATATAGGAAATATTTTTATCTTTCTAATGAATATTTATAGTCAAAACTATGACTTGTATAACCCCATTTAAAAATTGTTTTAGTAAAATAACTCATGTGTGTGACATTGTTATGTTAACCTTAAATAAAAAGTTATTTATGTCATTTTCCTACCAAAGTGGCTTCATGGGGTCCCAAAGTTGACCCATGGATTTTCTTCGTCGTCCATGACACATCCAATGATGTTAGGACATGTTTCTAGGTCATTTCATATTATTAAAACATTATTTTTACCTTAAATTACACTAATTACATTTAATCGCGATTAATAAAACATAAAAGTTACTATTCACCAAAAATTATATTAATCTCATTGAACCAAATTTTACTTCTAAATGAAAACAATGTATGTTGGATTTTTGAAATTCAAACCACAGAAGTGGTAATGTTTCATTTAAACGAAAAAACAGTTTTTAAACTACCACTTAGTGGTTTCACTATTCATCAAAAATTGGAGCTTTTCAGAAAAATAACACAACATCACCCTAAGCTATATTTGATTTTCCGAATTCAAAAATGATGTATATTTTAAAAAATTCAAAACATATAAGTTACATTAATTAATTTAATAATTAATTCCCGTTGTCAGAACAAATAGCGTGTTTTTATGAAACAATATATATCAAAATATTGACATAGTTTAAGTCCAATTTCAAAGTGAAATTATTTCCAAAGACCACTATTGGATTAAATGGTAAAAATATATTCTAATTTCACTTTAAAAACAATTAAAAAGATAATCTAATCATATAAATAAATTAGATTAAAATGAGGTTTTGAATTAAAATACAACATTTTTCACTATTCATTAAAAATGAACTTTATCGGAAAAAATACCAAAAAATTACACAAAGTAAATTTTGATTTCCCGATTCTAAAGAAGAATTTTATTTTGTCAAATATAACACATAAAATTGTCAAAATTTGGATTTAAAAGAGGTTTTCCATCAAAAGGCGGTTAATCGACCTTTTAAAGAATATTAGAATGTTTACGCTTAAAATTGGATTCATTAGCATTTTTAATCCTTTAAAATTTATTGAAAAAAGTGAAAATATTTGACAAACATATATAATAATCTTGTAGTTAGTTCTGTTCATTCCCATCATTACAATGGCTAGGTGTTAACTACCATTTAAAAATAAAATTATTTGATTATTAGAGTGCAACATAAGATTTCAAAGGAACTCATTGTTGCGTATTGGGTAAGCCATCGAACATAGCGTTCCCTTTAAATTAATATTAAAATTTTTTTCACAAATAGGGATAAATATAAAAATACTATATTCTTTATTTACCTGGGGTGTTACGTTAAGTATCAGGGTTCACAATTCCCTGGCAATTCCAGAAAAATAAATCCATTAAAAATTAGTTTCAAAGGAACAACCCCCCCCCCATCTTTTGGGGAACTCAAGCCCTTCTTCTTCTTAGATATTGTAAAAATTTGAGAAGTGGATAGATAAGTTTTCTTTTCATGTTCACTTATAGGGGAAACAGAGATGCTGTTAGTAGTATCGGTATTCGAAGTATTCTTATTTGTTTCAAAAATAGGTTCTGAGTGGGGAAAACTGTGTCAGTGCATACACTAGGTCGAGACTGTGTTCCCACAACCATTGCTTCCTCTTTGGATGAGATAATGCAAGGTCGGGGAGACATTCCTTTGTTTCTGTCAAGGAGGATTGAAGCAGCATATTTATCAATGAGTTTCTCTTCATCTGTTCTATGAGCTAAGTCCTCCTTGGAGTCCTTTGAATGTGACAGTGGGTTTCCAATGTAATGTCCAGTGTCCTTGGGTGATGAATATTTATAAATAGATGGTCCATGGTAATCAGTGGAGTGACCATCACCAATAGGATGGTCAATGAGTACCAATTGTTTCCAAGTTTTGGTAGCAGTTTCTTTGAAATACAGTGTCCTTGGTTCCCTCATTGGAAAAAAGGCATGATATGAAACTTGTTGTTCTGAAGATTCATGGAAGGCTGGAGTCCTTTTATCAAAAGCAAGGCAATAATATTTATCTTCATCAGTTAACTCCTGGTGCTCCTTAGTGTTGGGAGGATTGTTGCTTTCCATTTCTGAAACTCCAACATCCCCATTGTTTGGAACAGCAAGACCTTCATTCCTGTGTCCAGAATCTAAAATGTTTAAACTGTCAAACTCTTTAACTATTAAGTCTTATTTAGGCTAATCACAAGTAACTAGGTTGGGTTTCTTACAATAATCCATAACTAAGTTTTCAATTTCCTCTTGAATGCTTTTGTATAAGGTGCTCACTTCCTCTTCCCCAATAAGCATAGCCTAATTCGTTCCCAAAGTCTCTCCCAAGTGATTTGATTTTTTTACCCATATTTCTAATTTTTTCTTGGGTGGTTCCGAATTATATTATTACATTTGTAAAAAATTCATTAAAAATTAATAAAATAAGAATTGTAGTATATGAAATTAAAATTGGAATATGAGGATAATAAATCAAATTAATTATTTATGATTATTATATATTAGTTAAAGTACGTAAAAATAATTTCTGGATTCGAGGTATGTTTTTTCTATTCATTATATTACTAATCTAATATATATTATATATTCCCAAATTTTTTTATTCTTTGATGTTTTTAAAGTCAATTTTTATTATAATATCTTGAATCCATCATACTTCATGGTCTCATAAATATCCATTTTAATTAATTTATCCAAGGTTATTGATATCAATGTTTCCAATTAGTTAAGATATTCATAACTCTAAACCCTTTCGTTGGGTTATAATGCTTCTTCATTGATTCTGTTATTATATTATTTTGTCTGAATTGATCTCCAATTTTTTTATTCTATATATACTCTTGTATAATATTTATTTAGATGTTTTTAATGTAATATCTCCATCAATGAACTCTCAAATAAATTATATGATATTTATAAGGGTTAATCATCCCAAATTTTATTTTTATAGACATATGCTTATGATATAGAATTCCATTCATTATGAGGTGTATATACTGACATTTTGGGATGTTATATCATGTACCTTCATATGATAAATATATTTAATGTCCATTTTATGTTACTATTTCAGGGTTTTTATAGTAAAATATCTAGTAATGGGGAAATGAAATTCTAATACCAAATTCTTTCTTTCGGGATTGAATACTTTCCAATTTATCTTCGAGGAAAACAATTTGATTATGTTTTCATGAAATATATATAATTTATTCACCTATGGAAATGAATTTTGATAATGTGTTCAATATATACATCCATCCTTAATGATTTATAAAACATATGGAAATTATTTTTTATGTGATATCGATCTTGTCTTTTTCTTCTAGATTGGGTATCATTCTATTATATATTCATATTTTCTAAAAAAAATAAATAATTATATTTTATATAAAAAAATTATTTTCTATTTAAATTTTAAAATATATATCACCTTGATTTAAATTTTTTTAAAGGAATTTTTTTAAAGGTTTCTATTTTTTTTAATCACTTTTCCAAATTTTTCATAAATAAATTTTATTTTCATCATTTCTGACATGAATGGAATTTCACAAATTCATGCCAATTATTTTCTCTAAATATTTATTTAAATGGATAATTGTTTTTTTTCAATGAAAAATATTTTTACAATATTTTTTAATTTTTTAAAATTTATTTTCAAACTGAAATAGAGAATTTTATTATAAATATTTTTAATGATCATTTATTAGTATTTCCATTATTCAATGTCATGTTTTTTACAAATGATCCAATTCAGATATTTTGTAATAATAACATTCTCATTATTTATATAGATGGAATAATATTTTTTCAAAGATATTTACATTGATCCCAATTCATTTCTATAGGTTATTAATGATTCAATAATATTTTTGTGGAACCAATTTATTTTCCTCATAAAAAAATGTTTCAAAGATATTATTATGGAACCTATATCATTTACATGAGTTATACATGTATCAAAGATTTTCTTTTGTAACCCATTTATTTAAAATTGTTTAATCATATTTATAGTGAACTTGTATGAGACCCAATTTTTCCCTACAGTGTGACCATGTTTCTATGAAATTGTTATCAAACCCTTTTCATCCATTTATAAGTGATGTTGTGTAATGAATATTTATTTTCATTATGAGTTTTAATATGAAAATCGTGAAATATATACTATAATTATGTTTCTTAGGCATTAATAAATGATGGGTGTGCCCATATTGCACCTGGTGATATTGTAGTAAAATATATTATGGGTCCTTGTAGATGTATCTCTACTGAAATTGGTAATGATTATATTCTCCAAATAAAATTATTCAAAGTATGAAATGTCACTACTATAAAAATACCATATACCAATGGTTTGGAAGTGTTGGTATAGGCCTCCAAACTGTTGGAATAGACTATAACAAGGGTTTGGAGATCCTTTTCCATGTAAGTCATGGGGATAGGTCTATACCAATGGTTTTGGGAAAACTATTTGTATAAGTAATATGAAAATATATACCAACGGTTCCATAAAACCGTTGGTATATGTAATTCAATAAACAATCATTCGGTTGGTTTTGATCCCAGCACATCTCGTTTGTGATTAAGCGACCTAACCGCTAACCTAACTTACTTTTGTGAACATAATTTCATATATCTATATATATATATATGTATTATCATAACTATTTTTATTTTTTATTTTTTAAATGTCCTATGTAAGAAGATTCAATTAAAAATACATGTGCCTATACCAACAGTTCACAAAACCGTTGGTATAGGTTCATTGATTTTGAGACCTATACCAACAGTTTTAGACAAACCATTGGTATAGGGGGGACCTATACCGACGGTCTGGCCAAAGCCATTAGTATAGGGTCTCTCTAATGGACCTATACCAATGGTTTCCCAAAAACAGTTGGTATAGGTCCAAATTAGTTAACTATACCAACGGTTTGCCCAAAACAGTTGGTATAGCTCCAAATAAGTGACCTATACCAGTAGTTTGGGCCAAACCGTTGGTATAGGTCCTAATTACTGAACTATACAAACAGTTTTCCCAAAACTGTTAGTATATATCATATTTCTAGTAGTGTGTTGTTATTAAAATTTTAAGGATTTAATATATTTCCAATAATGATTATTCCTCAAGACGTTAATATATTTAATTTATTCTTTCAATCAGTTTATAATGTTTACTTTAACCAATATTAGTCTCATATAGCTCACAATTGATGGTTATTTTGAATATTTCCATTGATAAAGCCTTATTAAATGTTTCAAGATTAATGAATGGGATATTTAGGGCCATTATTTTTTATGATTTTCTCATTTAATCTTATTATATCATCATACCCTTATTCACTTCCTATGCTCATTGTTGAAATTAATTTTTTAATTCATATTTTGACCCTTATAAATCATTTGAGCTCACCTTTATTATGTTTAATTGTCCCCAAGTTATCAAGACTGATTTTGAATAGACTATATTTAGAATTATTTCATAATTTTGGAGATTTTGATTTCATGTGAAATAAGATATGCCATTTTTAGTAGAAAATTATTATTTAAATACATTTTAATAGTTTATATAATATTTCATCGCAATTAACTAAAAACATTGACCAAAAATGTCCTAGAAAATGTATGTGATTCAATATTTGATTTTGATATTTTATGTTTTAGATGATGATTATTTGGGTCACCTTCATCCGTATCAATGTTAGAAATGTAATTTTTATGATTTCAAAATGTATATGTGAGTATGGGTTCATGGATGTTGTAAATTTTTAAACATTTTAACTTTTTATTTTTAGTCATTACTAAGAGTAATCATAGTATATTGTATGAAAACGGTGAAGGTATAATGTGTTAATTACTTAGAAAAATTACATGGAAATGAATATAATTAAGCACTAAAACATGTATAAATTTTATTAGATGAGTATATTTTGTCTATTATTATCCATAATATGAATAGATGTCCTATTATTTCCAATTTATCATTATTTTGAACATTATAATATATTATTTAATGAACAGTAATAAAAGTCGAAATATTTTTATTATTATCATTAAATTTTCAATATATGGATAGACATTACATATATTTAGTTATAACAATTCAATTAAATGGTATTAGATATTTATTTATCATGATAAATTATTCATGATTTGTTATTATAATCTATTTACCTTCAATTCCTATAGAACGCTAATATAATTTTTTTTTAAATAATAAAAAAATATTAAAATTGAAAATGTAATTTACATTGAATGATTTAGTATGTTACATGATTTATTTGATAAATATGAAATATATATAAATTTTATTTCCTAAATTGATTTTTTATAGTTCAAAATATTAACCATTTTCCAATTATGATTTAATTATCCTTTTATAGTTACACTATTTACCCCTAATGAGTAATAAAAGTAAATCATGATAATTTTAAAAAAAAATGGATACCATGAGTTAAAACAAAACGATAGGAGTAAAAATATAAAATAAACTTGAAAAAATTATATTATATAATAGGTTATGGAATCTTTATCATATAATCAAGGAATAATGTATTTTTTTATCAATTTGAAATTTAAAATTGTTTTACTTTATTTTAATTATAATTGAAACTCCATGAACTCATGACCCCTCTCATATAAAAGGTAACATACTCTAAACATTCTTTGAACACATAATAATACATTTGGTTTGAAAAAAAACATCTGAAATACCTTCTTAGAATCAATTAACAAATTTTAGTGTTTTTAGTAATGGAATAATAACAACTATAGATGACTTAAGGTTATAAGAAAAGGATATTATCTAATTAAGAAGCATAACATTATACAGAATGCTTTAATTTAAATTCATCATCCACAACATTAAAAAATACGTAAAAATTTTAACAGATAAAACAAATATATTAAATATTTTTATTTTTTTATGTTAATGTAATATCAAATATCAATTCCCTCTTCATGAAAATGTCATATGAAACAATCATTCATGTGTTTGCAGGACTACATCCTTAGGAACTGATGTAATTATTTTTCCATCACCATCTCTCATGAAAGTTTATAATGATGGATTTATTTGGTATATATATTATATAGATGACGTATTTATAATTTTTTTAAATTAATATATCATATATTTTCATACAATTATATTCAATATAAATGATAACATCGTTAATGTGTACATGTGGACAGGAACCTCAATGAAATGATGTGACTCTTTTTTCATTCTAATATTTCTCTAATTATATATATATATATGCTTATATAATGAAAAAACATTGTACTATTATAAAATTTTATTTATATAATGTGAAAATGTTGTGTACCTTTATTCTATAATGATCATTGGATAATGGAAAGGTTACTCATTCGTACAAACAACCTATCATTTTTATGACTATGACATAACTTATTTGTTATCACCATGCTTCATGGTATGTTATAAAATTATAATTGACATAAAAAAAATTATTTCATTATAATTATTATAGGCATTTTTTAAATATTACCACTTTGACTATAGTCTCTCTAGAAAATTCATTTTTTACAGATTAGCCGAATATCATCAAAATTTATGACATAAAATTAATGGTTCTTTTCTATTATTATAACAAAGTAAAAGTAATAATTAATTTGAAAAATATTATTAATAAAATAATTAATAAATTTATATTTATTATTCAGTATGATAATGAATATATGTGATGATTAGGACTCAATGACAGGGGAAATATAATTTTAAAACATCATTTTAAATAATTTATTTATTTATTATAAAAATCACTCTTCTTCTTGTTAATATTTTTAAACTTATTTTTTAACATGAATATATATGGACATAAAACTATTTTAAATGATATTTTTTCTCACTTATTCCATTCATTAAAATGTTTTCAAGTGAAATATTTTTTTACTTATTTTTATGGAAAGATTTGACATTATTTCAAAAATAGAGTGAATTTAAAATTTTTACATATATGACATTAAAGTCTTATCGCACAACCAAAACCGATATTTAATATTTGGATTATTTGATAATCATGAAATTTTTTATTAAAATAATATACCTACATCTTTTATTTTTGATATTTTTTTAACATCTTTTTTTAATGGAATGGTTGTTTTGATATTTCAAGGTGTTTTTCATGTTGGTTTAAAATATTTTTCTTGGATTTTATTTTGTAAAGGTGAATGATTAATATTTTTGATTCATGATATGGTCCATGGAAATTTTATATGATGATGTGTAATCCTGATGTTGATAATGATTTTTGGTGGGACTGTAATATCTTATATGATGGTTTCACCCAGATATAACTATAATGAATTCGATAAGGAATATGATCTCTATATAATATAGTCGGAATTGGAACTTATAGGTATTCCCATTTTAAGGAATGTTTAAGGGTTCTAGGTATATTATGTCCCAAGTTAATGATAGGTATTTTCTATGCATGATATTGAGTTTTATGGAAATAAATTAATTTGAAAATATAAGATAACAAATAAATTATTTTTGGAATATTTTTTCCTCTTGGGTAAAAATGTATGATATTATGAATTTGTTTTAATGGAGTACTAATTATTTATAATAATAAAATGGTGATGGTGAATTTTTTATTACATTTTCAAATATATTATCTTATGAAACTTTTGGAGTAGAAATTATAATTTATTTTTCTTATAAATGAATATTCTATATCTATTTTTATTATGTTAATGTAAATCATATATTTTATCTCATGGATATAAAATTAAAAATATGATCCCCTTTTTTTCAAAAAATTTAGGATATTTTTTTCTTCATCCCATATTTTAACATTTTTATAAATTATCTATAGATGATTATGAACAATGAAGAAAAATAGTTAAATGTCATTAATATTTTCTATGAAATAAAAAATGTTTTATTTTTGAATTTTTTATATAGGGAAAAATGGATACTGAGTGGAATTTTACATTTTTAAATTTACGGGTTAGTTATGTAATATTTATTACATATTCTTCTTAATATATTAACCAAATATAGAATTGGGAATTCAAAATTGTGTTCTCTAGTACAAACACAATAGATTATGTGATGTTTAATGTTATTTCTCTAACAATTTAGAAATTATAAGATTATTTTCCTTTTATATAAATATTATATTAAATTTATTAATTTCTAATTTAACTATAGAGGCTCGGTTATTTCCTCATATGTCGTTAAAATATCTCTATGCATATTTTATGAGCTAATTGTTGAGACGACCTATGATTACAATCCCCGTTGTGTCCAAAAAATAATATTATAAAGAAATTAATTATATTTTATGTTGTGAACATAGATATTCTTAATGAGAATGGGATAAATTATAAATGCGAGTTTATATTTAAAAAACATGGTACCGCAGTAGAGTCCCAAATATGGTTTTTAACCATAGGAAAAAGAAAAATAATTTGATGTGTTGTGTTTCGACAACTCACGCATTAGAAGTATGTTCAATGTATTAGTTAATTTATTGAATTATTTATTTATTTTATTTGGCCAAAAAAATTAATGAAAACAAATCATCCTAGATACTTTCCTACAGTTTGCTTCATAATCAAGTAATCACCAATGACACTTTTTTTTCTATATCCATGGGTAGATCATGTCAGATAATGATGAAACTCTAGATTAGAACAAATTAAAATGCATAAAATGGAACATCTTTCTTCACTCCTTGGTTGGATCATTCATTAAGTTAAAACAATCCAATATCCAAAATGGACACATCAATTTTTGGTTTCCACCCATTTTAATTAAATTTATGGTGTAGATTGATCCCTTCAATTGATTGGTTCAAATTGAAGATTTTAAATGTGACTGTGCATGATATTAATTTTATTATATCTTTTCTTTCAAACCTTGGATTCCCCACTCTTCATCATTAGAAAATATAACATGGAAAATAATTTTTATAATTTTCCATGTGTCATTATCCTACATTTTCTTCACATTCATCATCAGTTGTACACCATGGTCCAAGTTTGAAAATTTCAGAGAGTACCGATCCAGATCAAACCCCCGAAATCGCAATAGTTTCATGAACAAGGGACAGGTCAATGGAAGAAGTCTCTATCTAGGATATTTATGAGTATATGATGATCATTTCAATTATTAGAGGGAATATTATTAAGAGTGAGGTGATTGAATCTATATTGGTTAAACAACATAATCCTCGATGATAAAAAGTATTCGATTTCTTGTGATTGATGGTCATTAAAGAAGAAAAAACCTATATCCTCTAATTTTAGATGGATTCAATGAGTGATCATCGGAATAAAAGACTAATTCAAATCATATTTTTTTATATTATTTTTAATGAAAAAACTAACTACGCACTATATTCAAGGATGAACACATGGGGTGTAGTCCCATGGATTCAGTTGGAAGTGTTTTAGAAAATCATAAGGATGGAATGGAATGTAGTATTACTACACACAGTGTACCTCATCACTTGGTGGACGAGCCATGTGATGCATCACAAAATAAGGACTCTGTGTGGGAGAACATGGCCCAGCACATGGTAGTATACCGAAGTACACAAACATAGTCAGGCACAGGACTATGTACCAAAGTACATGAACATGGGGTTAATAAGATGGAATTGGCCAAAAGGACACAGATCAGTACCCGATAATTTCCACATTCCTTGAAGTCCATCTGCATGATGTGTTCACCTACATGGATTGGAATTCATGTGCTGGCCAAGGGCATGACCCGGAGGTTGAGGTGGAGCACATGTTTTGGGGGTCCCATCACGCAATGTGTACTACTTGACCCTTCTGAGGAACCATGAACATTATATATCTCCTTTATTTCGAATTTGATTTTTTCATGTGACTACCCATTTCTGAGTGATATTCCATGTGAAAAATTATGGTCCCCTCCGTTCTGGATGTTGGGATACAATGTAAAATTATCTAGGCATAATGATTCATTAGGATATTCTTAATAACAGTACTGATCATACATGATCACCATAGGAATTCTGAGATTTACACTCTTATAGGGATATAGAGTGGTCCCTGAAAACTTTGGAGTAATATACGGTTATATAGTTGGGAAGTGGGTCCTCAGGGACTTATGGGTTGTACCCTCCAATAGAGGTATGTAGTGATTCCTCAATATATTCCTAGTGGTAACCTCTAGTAGATCTTGGCAGTCTGTCCTTAACATAGAGTCGTACCCTCCAATGGATTTATGTTGTTGGTCCTCAACGACCTCCTAGTGGTACCCTCCAGTTGAGATAGGTTGTGGGTCCTTAATGACCTCCGGAGTGGATCTCTCTGGTTAGTAGTGTCATGGGTTCTCCATTGACTATTTAGAGATGAAACCTCCTATTATACTAGTGTATGAGTAATTTTCATAGAGATTGTGGCCACTCAACTATGAGGCACATTAATGAGGCATCAATTAACTTGGACGGTTACTTCATGGAAGGCATGTGGGATGATGGGAATTATTTGTAGACTTTAGAAGGTACATGAATCTATTTCTCTTGGGAATATCTACAATATTGAGATCCCCTTAATCTCTTATATGGGATGATTTTTATTGAGAATGTTTATATATTTATATATATATATACATATAGTTATATATTTATATATATTCAATTGGATTTGGTTACCCACTTTCCATGAGAGGAGAAGATGTGTTGGGTATTCCATGTTCATTCAAGGTTTATCCTCTCATTTTTTGATGTGTTTACTCAAATCATATGGGTAGAGAATACTCAACCTGTGATTAATCAACTCACCGGTTCAAGCCCCTTATGCATGAATGTGGTTATTCTCTCTATTTCTTGGGTGGATCTATTCTCTTTGACAATATCTTTTGTCCTGTATAATGTAGAATACCTTTTTATTCCATTTTTATCTCTTAATTATCCCCCGTTATCTTTTGGGGAATTCTACTATTTATATATATACTCAACCCTTCATGGGATTTTCCCACACATTTTGTGTCTTGTGCATACAATATGCATGTCAATGGTGACCTAAGAGGAGAATAAGGATACCTTGTACATTAAGCCACATAGAGTGGTCACATTGTGGAGATCAAGAGAATGAATCTCTCAATATTTTACTATCTAGTATTGTCAGGTTGGTACACTTTTCTGGTTGATCGTTTCTCTTTCTCATTTACATTATAGTTTAAAATATCACACTATTATGTAGTTTAGTGGTTTTTCATGCATGGTTATTTCTTTTTGTATTAGTTTCCATTAATTTGTATTCTTATGGACTTTCATATCAATATGGTTCTATTTATACATCTAGGAACATAGGAAAACTCATCCCCAATGTAGTTATGCCTACATCATTGGTTGCTCACCCTTAGACTATGGAGGCAGGATTGGGGTAGTTGCGGCTTGTGCCCTATCTTGGGTCGGTTCATGTTAGATTGGTATCAAAGATGGTTTGATCCTTTTATAGGGTATGGAGTAGTCCTCTTTAAATTATTTAGTTGGATTTCGGTTAAATGAGTAAAATTATCTTCAATACGTCTCTCGGTCCATAGATTCTAATGTTGGTACAGGTAGTGGACATATCCATTCACTGGGACCATTACTACTTGTCAACCCATCATACCAAGACAATTTTTGTAGGGATAAATGGTACATGCATCATATAGGATTTATTATTTAACAATACATTTTTAGTTATATCCCCATTATTTTTATATATATACATATATACATGTTCATCTCACCGTAGTACATATCGATAAATTTAAATATTCTTCCATGACGACAGCAATCATGTTTACAAGTTACAGATCATGAAGACGATGTGACAAGAAATGTCCCTAAATTTAGTGACAATAACATTATATTTCCCCTCCATGTGGGAGGTATTATAACCTACACTAATTGAGTAGAAGATAGTTCAATCATAGTAAGATGATGATGTACACAGGCTTAGTGCACTTTGAGACTTCATGTGATAGAGGTTATTAACAATCCATTGTGATCTTATCCATAGAAATTAGAAAATTAGTTAGAGTTTTTGGTCTTTTTCTTAAGTTTCATTTGAACCATGATGGATCAGATTGTTTAACTCAAAGCTATCCATTGGTGAAAAGCTGTTAGGTGCTGGTGGATCCTTCTTACAGATATGCACGATGATTAGACACCCCCATTGCATGACATATATAAGTTTTTCCATGATGAGTACTACCCCTCGTATTTTTTCTTAGTTTAGATTCATGATATTCTATATGTGCAGAAGGGATGGATAATGGTGGATATGTAGGCAATGAGTTTCACAAAACTTACTCGGTATTCCCTTGGAATAATCTATGATTGCTACTTTTGATCATGGAAGTTTGAGCAAGGACTCTGCTGAGATATATTTCCCAATATGGTGTACTTGTGTATCACCAAATATGATGTGGTTATATAGTGGGAACAAAGGACCTAATTATTTCTATTAGAGGGACTATAGAAAGATGGACCTGGTAGTGGGTGTCATAGAGTTGTGTCATCTACACCTGATAACCAGCACCAGTCTGTGAGATCTCAATTCATGAGGACCTTTCAAGACCAGACTCATGAATATGTTTGTATGGTAAAGGGAAATCATAGAGAACTAAGGAATCCTAGAGAATGTAGTTAATTTGATTTTTATTGTAGAAATCACATAGCATGTGACTACCTAACCTGATGTAATGAGGAGCACATGTCGGTATCAAACAAACTACCATGATAGAGGTAGGATCATGATCAAGGATCTCCCAAGTTAGGGTAGGGTGACCCTAGGGAGGAAGATCTAGAAGAGGAGTGGGAGGCACTATGGGTTGTGGATGATGTTAAGAGATCCTTCCACCACCACCATATGGAGGTACAAACTAGCCTCGAAGAGCTGGTAGTCTGGGCCACCGATATATGTCGGCCTTGGAGGCTTATGACCCTACAAAACATGAGATTATTATAGGTAAGATATTAGTTTATTATACAATTTTTTCTTTATTATTAGACAAATGTGAAAGTCATTATATCAAATATCTACACCTACTATCATATCTGGATCACCCATTTGAGGTTCCATCCCAATAGCTTCACATTGTGGATTTTACATGGTTCTCTTCTTTTGTATCTTTTACCTACTGATGGTGAGAGCTATTAATTGGTAGATATAGGTTGACGTGGGAAATTTTGGTAATCCCAATGGAACCCTATGAAAACATATTAGGTGTGAATTGGTTTTTCTTGGTTTGATCCCAAATTGAATTTCACCACAGATGAGTCAGATGCCTACGCAATGATGGGATGAGATTCACCTTTATGGTTGGGAGATATCTCATGGAGGGATGAGTATGTTATTTATTAGGAGGTTTCATCCCATAAACCATGGTTTTGTGAGTATACCCTTGGTTTATTACGATACTCAACCATCTGGATTCCTTCATTTATGGAAGAATATACGAAAGCCTTCCCTGATGATGTTCTAGGAAGACCTCACAGGTCGAAGATGGGTTTTTTCTTCAACCTACATCCCATCACCAATCTGATATCATTATTGGAATATCATATGGACCCTAATGAGATATATGATCTGTGATTGAATTTTTAGTACATTATAGAGAAGGGTTTAAGTAGGCCCAGTGGGTCCCCCTAGGATTCGCTAATTTTTTTATTAAATTTGTAGATGAGAGCTTCCAGACATGCATGGATTATCATCACCTGAATAATCCATTGATTAAGAAAAATTAATCTTTTCCAATGATCGACAAACCCTTTTAATGGCTGAGAGACACAATATAGTTCTCAACGATCGATATCTGGTTTGGAGACCTCCAGTTGAGGATTTGCACAGCCGGTATTCCAATGATGGAATTATGATGTTTCTATGGATACTATGAGTTTCTAGTAATGCCATTTAATGTGAAAAAATCCCTCACTGAGAATATGTATTTCATGAACCAGGTATTCCTTCCAAACATGGACCATTTTTTACTTTTCTTCTCCAACGGCAAACTCGTATACTCTGCATCGGAGGAGGAACATGAAAAGAACGTTAGGATGGTTCCATAGTTTCTTTTAGAGAACCATATTTATATAAATCAATTGATGTTCCAGTTTTGGGTACATGATGTTCACTTTCTAGGGAATGTCATTTCTGATAATGGTATTGTCATGCACCCAATAATGATTGATGAAAATATTTATTGGGAGCCACCAAATATTATATTATAGGTTCAAATAATTATTGGATTATTAGGGTACTACAATGGGTTTTTGGTATAATTTTTCAAATTCATAGCACCTATGACCACCTTGATGTGGGAAGGGTAGCTATTTACCAAGTATTAGTAGTGTGGGGGAGCCTTTGAAGAGTTTTTGGTGAGGCTGATGAGTGGTCTGATGTTGAATCTACAAGTGGAGGGAGGGAAGTATATAGTGTATTGCAATGACTCATGAGATGGGAATAGTTGTGTGTTGATGTAGGGGTAGGAAGTTACCACATAAAATTCATGGTAGTTGAGAACCCATGAGAAGAACTATGGGAGTCATGACCTAGATCTGGAAGTGATAGTCTTCATCCTAAGTATGTGGATGCACTAACTTCTAGGAAATAGATTTTTAGATTACTCAGGCCATCAGAGACTCAGGAACATCTTCAGGAAAATATTTCAAAACCTAAGACCACTACATTGGTTCAATTTTCCAGAGGACGTTGACCTATATATAGTATATAATCTATGAAAGGGACACATAGTAGTTTATTACCTTAGAAGGAAATACTAGGCATGCTTCAATTAGGTGGTTTTAGTGTAGTTGGCTTCCTTGTAGCTGACCCTGGTAAAGAATGAGGATAAATCTTTTCTATAGTCGATAGTGTTGACTCCTCTGTTTCTCGAGCATGTTAGAGATTCTTAGTTAGGAGACATCAACTTTGTGTTCTTGGGTGACCAGATATCCACAAGTGATTCATATTATTGATATTCTGATGGAGGAAATGTGGTCATCTTTTTTCAGTTATGGATGGTGGTTCTAGTCATAGTGTAGGATGAGAGGATGCAGGATTTCAAAACATATCCCTTGGTTTTATATTCTAATGTCGGGAATATCTATAGAGGTAATCAGTGATGGATTTTCTCGGACAATATGAGATATATTGTAGTTTATTTCATCACTTAAGGTGACACATGTCAATAGTTGAAGGTTGAGCACCCAGTTCTGGAAGGTTTGTTGCAGCCCCTTCAGATCTTGTAGTAGAAGTGGGCATCCTATTCATGGGCATTGTGGCATAGATTCTATACATAACGAAGGTAATGGAACCATCTAGGTGATAGTTCAATGACCCATTAATTCCTCACACTCATTACTATCTGGGATTATAGTTCATTATTTATTTTAGTGCAGTTGTATATTTGATATATTGTTCACATTCATTGGGTTCCCCAAAATATTATCTCCGATCAGGAAAAAATGTTTATGTAATAGTTGTAGACATTCATACAAGATAAATTTCAGACCCCTATGCAGATAGTTGTAGCCTTTTACTCTGAGATAGATGGGTAGACCAATTGCACTATCTAGGTGTTGGAAGATATGTTGAGGGCTTATGTGTAACATTTCTACTGGAGTTGGGAGGATCACTTACCCTTAGTAGAGTGTCCGTACAAAAATTAAAACCTCTAAAACATTGTCAGGGCACCTTTTGAGGCCCTTTAAAACAGACCTTGCAGGTCACAAATGTTTTGGTCATAGAGTTCTAAGACATCTCTTGTGGGTCCACAGTTGGTGTTGGTGATTAAATATATGGTCCATGTCTTTTATGAGAATATGAGGATGGCTAAGAGAAGGTAGAAATATTACACATGCCACCATTGTAGGACCATGGAGTTCAATTAGTGAGAGTACTTTTCTTGAGAGTCTCTTCATGATGAGGAATTTAGAGGTTTGTCTAGGGATGAAGGTTGTTAATGAGTTTTATTGGATCGTTCGAGATCATGTAGAGGGTTTGTGTGGTTTCGTATCGCCTCACTCTACACACACAACTGAATCAGGTGAACGATATATTCCACATGTCACAATTGAGGAGATACATGCATGACCCCATGCACATCATCAACTTGGGAGAGATGGAAATATAGGGATGAACCACCTTTGTGGAGAACCCGATGGTGATCATGGATAGAAATGAGTTAACCCTGTATAAAAATACCAAACCATTGGTCCTTGTGTTGTGTAAACAGGAGAATGTGTATGAGAGTTCCTCGTGGCAGGAGAGTAACGTACAGACTTAGTAACCAAAGTTCTTTATATAGTATTGATTTTCAGGGATGGAAATTATAAAGGATGGAATGATGTAGAGACCCAATGTTTTCCTTTTAAGAATTATAAATATTTATATATATACATCCAAATCTATAAGTTGAGATGACATGTGATTCTAAGGCCCGGTGTTCCCAGAATTAAATTTACAAAAATATTAAATTTATTTTTTATTGCAATATCATAGATTCTAAAAGAAAATTGGATAAGTTTAATATTTAATCTTTAATCTGAAATATGATACCATGGTAGAGTCTAGAATGACATATTTATCCTAGAAATGACCTAAAATAGGTCATCATAGGGGGGGTCAGACATCTCTTCAATTGACGATATGTTTAGTGTATTAATTAATTTATTTGAAATAAACAAATTCTTTACCAATACAACCTCATGGATAACTTCCCACGGTTAGACTCATAATATATGAATCACCAAAAAATAACTTCCTCAAATTTTATCATTAGATCACATCATATGATGATGATGATGATCTGCATCAGAGCGGACAGGGATGTGGAAAACATAATGACTACCTTTGATTAGGGTTGAGAGTATTCTTTGATGAAAAAATATCCCATCATTATATATAACACTTTAATTTGTTGTTTGAGTTATTTTTTATTATATTTATTGTTTATATCCATCCATTATATTGATCTTTTCCAATTTTTTCATTTTCATGCACCTGTGTATTGGATTAATTGGATTATATCTTTTGTTTTTTGACCTCAGATTCACTGTTCGAGATAGTCATCCAAGAATGATTTCTAAAAATATATTTAAAAAAATTCATGTTCCTTCTCCACTCTTTATCTTCTATTTCATCAATAGATAGACCATGTACTCCTATTTTGACATTGCCTGGTGGTACCAAGCCCAATCATACCACAAGAATCTCAATAGTTTTTCCAAATACGGTTGGATCAATAGAAAAATGATAGATCTTTGATGGATAATGTATGAAGATTATTTTTCCATTATTAGATGATATATATTTATTATTGGGACTATCATAGGTGACTTGTTGAATGATGAAACCCCATAAGAGAAAATAGATCTGACTTTTAGTGAATAATGGGAAGAAAAGATGAATGACACATATATCAACTAATATCTTGTGGATTAAAGGTGGTTCTTATGGTGGAGAGAACTAATTCAATGTGTGGATCATGGATCTGATTTTATGTGAAAAAATTGACTACACTTCATGTACAAGGATGAACACATAACTTTTATCCCCTTTGTTGTTGTTTCTAGGGTTTCAGAAAATCATAATGATGAAACATTGTGTATCATTCGTACATGCCATGTACATCATCCCCAGGTGGAAGATCAATGTAATGGATCACCTGGGAAGCACTCCATGTGTTATTACAATGATAGGAACACATCCATGTACCAAAGTACATATACATGTCCTGGAACTTTGCTATGTACCAAAGTACATGGACATGGGGCCAAAAATTTGGACATGAAGAAATGGACACCAAACGGTCCTGGATAGTTTATACATGTCACATAGTCCACCCGTGTAGTGTATACTTATACACCTTTTGGGGTTAAAGTGCTCCCAAGGGATATAGACATGTGTTGGAGTGGCACCACACACATTTTGGGTCCCCTCAGTCATTGTGTACTACATGGTTCCTTCTGAGGAAACTTCATGGTTCCTTATCTCCTTCATTTGGACTTAGTGTATGGACCTCAAGTAGTATATCCTAAGTATTTTCCATGTAGAATGAAATGGTTTCCTTGGTTGTGGAATTTTGGATATGATGTAGAATGATTTGAGAATAATGATTGGTTATGGGATTCTCAATGATGTTATTCATTTCACTGGATCAACTGAGTCATTCCAAGTGGTACCTTCTAGTAGGGATGGGTAGTGGGTCCTTGTCGATATCTAAGTGGTACCCTCATGTAGAGATGGGTAGTGGGTCCTCAACAAATTACAAGTGGTTCCCACCAGAAGATCTAGGTAGTGGTACATAAATAACTTCCTAGTGGTACCCTCAAGTAGATCTAGGTAGTGGGTCATTGATGCCTTCTGAGTGGTGACCTCCATTAGATTTCGGTAGTGGGTCCTTGACGACATCTAATTAGTACCCTCCTATAGAGCTAGGTAGTGGGTCACCAGCAACCTCTAGAGTGGAACCCTCTAGGGGGGAAGGGAATGGTTCCTCTCTCGACTATCTAAAGTGCAACCCTCCTATTGTACCTGGTCTTTTCTCATCTACCTATAGATTTTGCCTCATGACTATAAGGAATAGTGATGAGGCTTGGGTTAAATTACATGGTTATCACAAAAAAGATGCATAGGATTATGGGAATTATTGATGGGCATTTGGAACTTTTGGAGACTCTTGTTTTTTGGATAAGATGTGATATTCATATCTCCTTACACTCTATTTTACGATTCTTATGACTGTGGATATATATATATATATATATATATTAGTATCCATACCTTTGGATTTTCTTTCTCTCCTTAATGGGAGTTGAAGATGTGGTGTGTATTCCAAATGATTTTATTATGTAGACACACATGGTTGGATCCATTTACTCTCCAACAATGGGTGGTGAAGGTTCAATGTGTTGTTTTTATATACATCACATTTATCCACCTATGATTGGATGAGGTTACTCTTTCTATTAATTGGGTTGATTTGTTCTTTCTCATTATATCTTGAATATTTTGTATTATCTACTATATATCTATTCATGTTTTATCCCTTACTTCAACCCCTTTAGATTTTCAGGAATTCTAATGGGTATGTATATACTCACCACTACATGGGAATTCCCACATGTTTCATGTATGATGCAGATGGAGAGAATTATAGCAGTGACTTCAATGGAACATAGGGATTCCTTGTACTTTGGACCACGTGTGGAGGTCATAGCATGGATATCATGAGTCAAGGTGTATCGGTGGTTTACCTTATAGTTATGTTATCATGGAATGATTTTATAATTGTCCATGTATCCATCCCCTTTAATTTTCTATTTACACTACCGTACTCTTGTACTATATAGAGGTTTTCCATGCATGTTTATTCCCTTGGGTTTTTATATCTTTTACATTCACTTCCACAATTCCTAAATATCGAGATGGCTATGTTTTTTCCTAAATGAACTTTGAAAACATCCTCCCCGTGTTAGTTATGAATCTGATGATAGTAACTAGCCCCTAGCCTATAGAGGCAAGCTTGGGGTAGTTATGAATCGATCCCTGGTTTTGGTCCATTCTTGAAATTAACCAAACTGAATAAATATTAGAGATAACATAATATTAAAATAATACAATTATGACAAAAATAAAGTGCATTCTAAATGATAAAATTATCACAAAATTGTTATTCATAATAAATTATTATTAAGGAAATAATTTAATCATTTTCTTAAGAACTTATTTACAAATATAAATATTAAAATATTATTAATTTTTTATGTTACTATAGAAAATAGTTTTCTAAAAAATATATTTTTTAAGAAAAAGTTTATATCTATATAAAACTTTTAATAAAAATAATAAATATATAATAAAAATTAATATATTAGGATTCAAATTAATGTATTTTATAAAGTATATGAAATTAAAAATTAATATAATTAATATAATTAGGATTATTTAATAAATTATAATATGAAGGTCATTGTAATATATATGAAATGAAAAATATAATTAGGTGTTTTTGAAAATGAAAGTATTATTAATCTGTATAATTTTTTTCTTTTAAACATATGAAACATGAATATTAAGGGAGTATATATCAAATTTTGATTATATAAATATTATGAAATTAAAATTTTCATTTTAAATTTATTTTTTAATCATAATGATATGAAAATAATAAATTATAATAGAAATGAAACTTCTTTATTTTTTTATAAAGTTTTAATAATTTTAATTATTATTAAAATTAAATATATAATTATATTAAAAATAAAATTAATAAATGAAATAAAGAAAGGATAATAGGGTTGGTGGAAAACAATTAGCTGTTTTCTTTTATGAGGAGGAGAGGGCACTAGAAGCCAAAGGGGGAGTTGACCTGAGAGATGACATATCGGATGGTTCAGTCGAGAACCGAGCATCGAATAATTTTGGGAGCCCAAATATGGATGCAAGATGAACATAAAATATGGATCAACTACTAGTGATAGTTTATTGATAGCGCATCTATAGGGATTTGAGATCCGATAGATTTTGTGAAGGGGTTAGAAGTGCATATATGGTTCAACAATGGAATAGGTGTAGGATGTCCATCATCTTACTTCTACTACAAATAAATTTTAAGATCAATGTTAGGTAGGATTTTGTTTTCTTTATATGTATGAATTGGTCTAAATCATATTTTTTATACTTCCATGTTTCTTTTCAATGTTGGTTTTTAAATGAATTTGAATTTGTTTTTTTCAATATTTAAGGTTAGAAGATCTCTAATATTCTATATTATATTTTATTCATTTTATTTTTATCAACTATTTATTTTTGTAAAAGGAAGATCATTTTCCAAAAATATTATGTGACTTTTTATCAAATTTTTTAACCTTTATGAAGATGATTGGAATAAACAGAAATATGAAAAAATAATAATAATTAAACCAAACCATAATTGAAAATATCTTATAGTATTCATTTTTGTAATATATATATATATATATATATATAAAATTGCGCTTTCATTATGTTGGGTATTTATTTTTCCACAACCTGGTGTTTTCCACAAGGTTGAGCTTTGTTAGAAAGGCTTATACCAAGTCCTTGATTATTCTGTTTCCAATTTAAAATTATATATATATATATATATTAGTAGATTCAGCTATATAACCACATTACTCATAAGAAATTAATTATAAGGGGCTCTCTTCATAAGATGGATTTTTCTTCTTTCTATGAAAGACAAAACAACATTTGCACTATTTTTTCGTCCCATCTAGGGTGCCCAAGCTATAACAGTACTCTTTTTTACTTTTCATGTTGTGTGTCCAAAATATAGTAGTAGGAATTATGAATTTAATGTAATAGAGCTAATATATTTTTGAAAATTATTCTATTTTTATAATTTTTTTAAACAAGTTATTTATATGTTAAAATCTTTTTTCAATATATAATTATTTTTCATTAAAACACCTATATTATTTAAATATTATATTATTAAATTTATTATATTACCAAATAATTTCTTTTCAATTTATAGTTTAATATTTTATTTTTAGTTTTTAATGACAATATAAAAGATGAATAATTGTATTATTTCCATTATTAAGAAAATGTTATTGTCTAAATATAGTATTATAAGTAATATTTTCAAATGAATATTCATCCTAAAAATGTATATTAGAGTATATTATCATTTTATATGAATTGAAATTAGGGTAGTTTAATTTTCATATAGACATGTCTTTGTATTATGCATATCATTGAAATTACATGAATTTATAATAAACTCATATTTTCAATTTAAATTATGTGTTCTAGTTTTGAAATTATTAATTTCATGGATTTAACAAAACATTAAAATGTTTTATGAAAAACAATTGTTGAAGTATTGGGTGTATAAAAGTATTTTATGAACTAGAAATAATTAATGTAAATCATAAAGGATTTTTAATGGTTCTAATGGGTTATTTATGATAAACATTATTTTTCAGAAAAAAAATCTTAAAATTTAAAATTGAACATCCATGTCAAATGAAATGTTGTAAGGTGATGAGTGTATCAACTAACTTAATAAGATGTAGTCCTAAAATTGATATTTACTGTTTAATTTTGGGTTTTATAAGAATAATAGTGTATAATTTTAATCCAAGAAATTATTATTATTTTCAAATTATTTTGAAGGAGAAATTCAATTTTTCGAAAATAATACTTGCCAAATAAATTTTATATATGATAAGTATTTTTTAATTTTTTAGAAATTAATTTTTTTCAAATAAAAAATATATATTTATATTTATATTTGATATAAATGATTTCAATAATTTTACTATATATAGTAATAAATATATTTTTTCTATTTTTTAAACCCATCTTTGGGTAATTGTTTGCTCACCCTATGTTATAATTATTTTCAGAAGGATAAGGTGATGTTCAATTGGTTCTTTTATTCTAAAAGTAGTTATCACTTCCATAAAAAATTATATAATTCTATATAGTTTTCACAACTATGATAAAAATTTATGGTGTTGTTACATTTTACAGAAACTGGAACTAAAAAATTTCTAGAGGTTATAATGAAATATTTATTTTTTGTTGTTATTAAAAAAATTAATTGTGTATTTTATTCATAAATTTTGATTTGAAGGTTTGAGACATTACAAGGTCCAAATAGTTGGTACTAGAGAAAAGGTTTATAAAACATTTGTTCCTTTGGAAGTCTTTATATTATTAAAACATAGGAGTTACGAACACTAAATTTGGTTTATAAGAATAATATTAATCATAAGATAAAAGTTTTAGAAACCCCTTTTATATAATGATATTTTTTTGTCAATAATGATATTTTTGGGAGCTATTTTGTAAATTTGTGGTTTATGTAATTTTTGGTGTTAAAATGAAAGATATTTTCATAATAATAAAATTAAAAAAATTTGATTTAATGTGAGAAGAATGATTTGAAATTTAATGTTGATATTTTTATGCATGTTTTTTGGGATTGTACAGGTAATGTATTATAGAATTTCAATGTTTGTTATCACTAAATGGAAAATTTTATTTTTTAAATAGAATAATCTATTTCTTATTTTAATTTTTTCTTTTCTACTGATAAATGAATATTCATCAAGATGGATGTAATAGGATGAAAAAACCATATTGTCCGATTAATATGATTTAATCATCACTATTAGGGAAAAACATTTCTCAAATCATTATTAATGCATTTATAACATCCAAATAAATTCTAAAATATTATTTAATCAGTCCAACAACAATTAATTTCACTAATATTTCTATTTATTATATTATTTTCTATTATTTCAATATCCCAACTAATAAATATCTTCTAGAAACATAAATATGAAAAATTAATTGACTATTTATTCAATAGAGATATGGTCTTCAAGAAATATGATAAAGGCAATATGAATAGTATAAAATAAGACCATATTATCTGAAATTAAGGAATGAATTATTTTCTTATGCTTTATGTATAAATATTTATTGATTTGATCATAGGAAAACATAAGTACATATTTCAAATAATATATTATGTTCCAAAATGTATAGTTAAATAAAACATGAATTCATGATTCAAGGATAAATAATGAATTTGAATGGTGATTTTTCTTATAAATGATATGATCATATATTCTTCATATTATAAAATCATGAAAAACATATTGATTATTCAATTTGATATTTTATTCTAATAATTTGGAAACATATGTTTGATAGAATCGAAACCATTGAAAATTGGATGGAAAAAAAGGTTAAATTTTTTTGAGACACTAATTTAAGAATATATGTTAATGGGATAAGTAAACCATTTTGATAAAACTTGTTGAATATTAATGAAATTATTATAGATTAATAATAATTGATTTCTTTGAAAAAATGTGCTATATAGATATTCATAGAGGATATAAATAGATTTGATAATTAATTATATTTTTGGGTACTTCAAAAAAAAATTAAAATGATATATGAATAATATTGATATAGATGTGGTAAAAACGAAAACCTATCAAATGAAGCAATGATGTGGGAATTAAGCATGAAACCAAAGGAAGATAAGTGTGATATACCTACCAGAGTCCAATTTGATGTCCATGTTTTTATGGAATTATTTTACAAACTTGATAAATGTCATGATCCATTACACGGGGCCTGGACATGATGACCACAAGCCCGCCTTTCATAGGCCACGGTATGGTGACTAACACCTAAAGGATTTTACCGACTAGGGAAGGCATTCACTTATAGATCTTTACATACTCAAAAAGTTGAAACTGAAGTAAACAACCAAAAAAGTAAGGCATAACCATGAGAGTAAAGTACAACCACAAGTACAACTATAAACTGAAAATAGTGGACCAGAATACAAGACCTAGAAACTGAAAATAAAGTAAACTATTTTTGCATCTGTCCTAGAGCTCTACCGGGAGGGTATATGTAAGTCTTTAGTCAAAGAATAGGATCTTGACTGCTCCCATTACACCAAGATCCACCAAGTCTTAAACCTCCAAAGTCTTCCTTGGAGTGTTAGTAGTCTGCACTAGACACACACGTGTAGGTAGAGCCCGTGCAGGGGTGTGTATAAAAACATAGTAGGGGACCTCAAGACCCCTGAAGATCTCTTAGTAATCCCCAAAGTAAACCATCACAAGAATTTCCACGAAGTTAATATCATAAGCATGATCTAAATCATGAAGCATAAATCAAAAGAGATAGCTCACTCTAACGGTATAACTTCAAGGTTACTCGGATAGGGATGAATCGTCATAAAGCCATATTATCATATCTATAGTAACTCTACTGTTGACCCGTATAGGTCATTGTATGTTGACCAGTATTGGTCGCTAGATGCTGACCCAGATTTGTCATTGGTGTTGACCTGTATTGGTCTCTATATGTTGCCCATATTGGTCGTTCGTGCTGACCTATATTGGTCGCTAGTACTGACCCATATTGGTCCCTAGTGCTGACTGTATTTGTTGCTGGTAAGGACCCATATTGGTCACTGGTACAATTGTAGGGATGATTAGTCATACAACAAGATCATCCCACTATGGAGTTTCTGATGCTGACCCGCATTGGTCGCACTACTTCTTCATGTCACAGGCAACCACTAGATTCCTACACGAAGCATACTTGATCTTCAGAAGATTTTTCTCCTCCAGCCATCGATCATATTTCAACCAGTACGAAGTCCCCAAAAAATCATACCCAAGGGACCTCCCCATCATAGGGTTCCCAACGTGACCAATGGCGCAGCGATCGAATGCCTGATTTGTGAGAAATGGGAACTTTTGTAAAAAGGGGGCGATTTTATTCAAGTTTGAAAAAACCCAAGTCACAAGTGAAACTCCTTAAAAACTCAATTATAATATCTCCTAAGGACCACCTGGTCACTAGGGTCCTTTTTCCACAGACTTTGCGTCGATCGGACGTCTGGTCTGTTAGTTATTGGCATTTTAGTGTCGAGGTCCTGGTTAGATTCAGAGTCGAACTAACCCGGTCGTACACCAACATTCTCTAAAATTCCCATGTAGTATCTCAAAAATACTATCTCACTCCATGGATCCCACCACCATAGAAATTTCGTCAAATGTATATCTGGTTCACAAGTTATGGCCTTTTTATGTGTTTCTGGGCCCGAGAGGGGTCTGGGTTCGGTCTGACCCGGTCGAACCGACCCGACCTGGTCCGGGTCGGACCCATCCCGGCCCGAACTAGCCTGGGCTGGCCTGGTTGGGCTGGGCAAAGATGACCTTGACCCGCGGGGCCATAGACCAGTCCACTCGCTCGCGCGACCCGCGTCGGGGTTGCGCCCTCGCCGGCTCCCGAACAGCTCAAAGGAGTCGTTCATATTAATTAAGGGAAGCACCAAGTGGTGTTTCCTTGTCACCCATAGACCCGCAGGATGTGGGTCCTCTACAACTCACCATCGTCATGGCTTCAAGTCATGTCCCTTCAACATGGTGCACACCGATGCGCCGCCTCCGCCTCTGCGACAGGCTGCTGCCGGCCGCTCGTCCAACAACCGCGATGTCGAGCGGTGCCGCTCCTCCTTCACGGTCGGCGGTTTCTAGCCGCCACCCTTGTCCGCTGGCCCTGGTCACTAGCACCATCACGTTGTTTACATGCTATTGTTTCTTCCACAGGCCACCGAGTTAGCCCTGGTGGTCCATTCTTCCTTCTGGATGTGCCTATGGTCCTCTCGTGATGCCGTCATCATTTCACATCCCTCAAATATGCCTTGTCGCCGCGTTCTTTATTCCACCTCAAAGAACGCCCCAATGAAAAGTTTACCAGAGGGTCTGAGCCTTGTTGATTCCAACTCATGCCCTCCACAGTAGCATTTTAAACATGAGGAGAATTAATAATAATCAAAAGGAAGAATAATCCCTGAATTTAAGATCCCACTACAACCACTCGCATGATTTTATGAGATGCAGATCAACCAGTTAGTCGGTTGGTCCATGTTCATTACATTTTTCAAGAATGGGAAGTGGGGGACATTAAAGCAAGTAGACCCCCTACCTCAAGATTCGTTGGAGATTTCGCAATCACGGCGGGAGGAGCGTCCACGTTGGATGGAGTTTTCGGTGTTCGTTGATCCCAGATTGTTGCCACCTGAGCCTCCATCCTCCATCGGTGGATGTCACTGCAGAACTCCATCAGAGTTTCCTCGCATGAAGATGTTGTTCCAAAACCCCACCCTGAGTTCCATTTAAATAGGAGGGGGAAAGGAAAGCAATGACTTGATGAATTAATGACGTTCATTAATTGACATAATTAATATGCCTCATTAATTGATGTAATTAAAGTGCCTCATTAATCATGTGTGATATGGTTACATAACCAAAGTGTAACCATGCAATTAAAACCCCATAATTAATGTTCTGTCCACCTCCATGGTCCCCTCCACCACCGCTCAAAATGTGTTAGGAAAAATGAGTAGAAATAAAATTATAATTACATGTTATTTTACATTTCTTTAAAAAGCCCAAAATTTAAGTTTTTCTCCCAACCTACTGAAGTTGAAGTGAAGCTTCCCTTAATCAAATCTTGGTTATGTAGATTCAATAGTGCCCTCAGATTTTTAATTTGAGCACCGGTTCAAAAGATATAAAATTTCATCTGCGCGTTTACAGAATATTCCCGAAAAAAAGTTCATAAATTCATTCCAGGCACACCAGGCCTCAGAATCATGTGCCGTCAATTTTCACATACCATTAAAAATACCAAATAAAAAATACATGCAATTTTTTGAGTCTTTACATTTTCCCCACCTTAGGTATTTATGTCCCCAAATTCCAAACAAGGATACAAAAACAAAGAGGGGTACTGGGAATGCATATGATCCTTTCGCTCCCATGTTGTCTCTTGGAGATTCCCATGTTTCCACCGAACATGAACCAGAGGTATTGACCACCAAAAAATTATAAGCTATTATCGATCCTATATCTACACCAAGTACTCTACAAAATTCTCTTCGTCATCAATATCCATCTCACCATGGTCGATGACGTGAGATGTCTCATGCACGTATCTCCTTATCTGAGATACGTGGAAGACATCGTTCATCCTCTCCAAATATGGTGGTAGTTCCAAGTGTTACACCACCTTTATAATCCTCTGAAGTATCAGGAATAGTCTGATAAACCTCAGTGTGTTTTTTCCTCATCGTCTGAATCTATGTTGTCCCCATCAAGTGGAGACTCACAAGAATATGTGGTCCCCCTCCTGTAGCTCCAGTGGCCTCCATATTTTATCATCAAAGGACTTATTTCGGATCAGTATGGTATTCATCCTTTTTCGGATGTCCAACACCTTATTGGTGGTATCTTGTGCCATCTCTTGGCCCATGAGTGCTAGCTCTCCTAGATCCGTTCAGCACAAGGGTGATCTGCATGGTTATCCGTACAATTCCTCAAAAGGGTCCATACCAATGGTGGAGTGATATCTATTGTTGTACGCGAACTCCACCAAGGGTAGGTGGTCCTCCCAAATGTGAACAAAATCTATGACACATGTACGAAGCATGCTCTCCATGGTATGGATGGTCCGCTCAGTCTGACCACCTATCTGCAGGTGAAAATTTTTGCTCAAGCGAAGCCAAACCCCGAAAGCCTCATGTAATCATTTCCACAACCGGGATGTGAAGCATGCGTCGCGGTCTGAGATTATCGTTGAAGGAATCATGTAAATTCACTCGGTCTCCTGAATTTAGTGACGTCCCAATCTCTCTACTGAACCCTTCTCTCAAATTAAAAGGAAGTGGGCCAACATGGCGAGTCAGTAAATGATCACTCAGATGTTATCGTTCCCTCTGGACATACATGCTAACCCTATAATGGAGACCATTGATATCCCTTGCCACTTATGATCTAGTATCTCAAGGGGTTAGTTTAAGCCTTCTGGTACCTGGTGATCAGTCGTCACTTACTGGCAATTGAGGCATCTTGAAACAAACTCTATCATATATTTCTTTATCCCCGGCCACCAATACTAACACCAAAGGTCCTGATACATCTTCAGCATGCCTGGATGTACTGCCAAGGGGGATGTATGAAACTCACTCAACACCACCTCATGTAGATCCACTAGTACAATTTTACATCCCCTAAAAAGGATAGTTTTCTCCTCACCTTCCGAATATTTGTCAGGTGCATGGCCTGAGGATATCTGAGCACGTGTAGTCTCGCAGCTGTTGTCTCCGAGTTTCACCTCCATGACTCGTAGAAGGAGTGGAGGGGCTACTACCATTGACTAGATGTGGAATGCCTCATCTCTACCAACATAGGATATCTGAAGGGAGTCTAACTGCAATGAATCATTGTTGAGTAACTACGAACTCGATATACAACTATGTGCATCTACCACTACATTCCCCTTACCAAGAGTATAGACTATCTCAAAGTCATAGTCCAGGGGGAACTCTATCCAATTTCACTATCTCATATTAAGATATTTCTGTGTGAAGATATATCTGATACTCTTGTGGTCTGACTAAACAATGAACTACTTTCCCATCAAGTAGTGTTTCCAAATCATTAACATGACGACTACTGCTACCAACTCCATGTCTTGAGTCTCATAATTCTGTTCATGAGTCCTCAACTATCGTGAGAAATAAGAAATCACTACATCATCCTATATCTAGAAAAAAATGAGTCTGGTCCCTAAAACATCATTGTAAACCACATAGTCAGTGCCCTCCTCTGGAAACCTCAGGATGGGAGAACTAGTCAAGATCTGCCCCAGCTATTTAAAGCGGTGTTGGAATGCCTCTAACTACAGGATGGGTTTCCCCTTATTTTTCAAGGTAGTCATAGGTGATAGTAATCTAGAGTAATCGGGTACGAACCTCCGATAGTATCATACAAATCCATGGAAACTCTACACCTTAGTAACACTCCTGAGTAGCTCCCAAGAAAGTATTTACATGATCTTCTCTAGATCCACAACAACTCTAGCCCTTGAGAAGACAAGCCTCAAGATGTGGACTTCCATATCTAGAACTCACACTTCAAGAGCTTCCCATATAACTGGTGCTCCTAGAGTGTGTCCTGAACTATCCTCAAGTGATAGTGTTGTCTCCCACGGACACAGAGTTCCCCAAGATGTCATCTATGAAGACAAACCAAAATCGATCGAGGTATGGCTGAATGATCCGGTTCATGAGCCACATAAACACTACTGGAGTTTTGGTCATAGTAAAAGGCACCACCAAGAACTCATAATGGTCATACCGACATCTGAAGGTTTCCTCGGTACGTCCCCATCTGGTACCATGAGCTGATGATAGCCTGATCTGAGGTCTATCGTAGAGAGCCACTTCACACCTTTCAACTGATCAAACAGATCATCAATCCTTTGTAGATGATACGTTTCCTTAATGGCCACCTGGTTGAGGCACCAGAAGCCCACACATAGCCTCAAGCTTCCATCTCCCTTTATGGAAAACAACACTGGGGATGCCCATGGGAAACATTGGGCCTTATGAATCCCTTCCTCTGCAATTCCTCCAACTATAACCTTAGCTCCTGAAGATATTTTGGGGTTGTCTGATATGCTGGTGTAGATATTGGTGTTGTTTCTGGGTACAATTCAATGAATGATTCTACCTCTCTGTGAGGCGGTAGTCCTGGGAAATCTTCTAGAAAGATGTCCTCATACTCATCCACCTCCACTAAGAACTATGTTGTTGCGTCATCCACCATGTCAAATGTCATGAAACCCAGCTGATATGTAATTGGTTGCACCCTCCTAAGCACCAGTCCATCTTGTGCTACTCTGTTTTCCTTCTCACCAATAAAGGAAAACTAGACTCCATCTCTACACGTACATCGCACTATACGGCTCAAGTAGTAAATATGTGCATGAACTACTGAAAGCCATTCCATTCCTAGAATGACGTCATAGGGCATCAACATCGCTACTAGAAGATCCCATCTGAAACTCTCTCTTTCGAGAGTAATATCACACTGTCGACACCAATGTGTGACCACTGAATCTCCTCCCATAGGAGTTTCTAAACACAATGGTTGAGCTAAAATCTCAATCGGAATCTCTGAGTCTCGAACTATGTTTGTGGCAAGGAAATAATGGCTAGAACTTGTGTTAATAAACACTGCTACTAAAGTATAGAAGTTATAGATCGTACATAATACCATCTTACGTATGTCAAGAATGTGAGCCTCTACTACCCATAGATGGGCATGTCCACATCCTCCTACTCCCTAAGCTCGTGGTGGACCGCTTGGGGGTGGTGGTGGTAGTACCTAGTGACCCCGACAACCTCCCGCTACACATCTTGCTCCCATGCATCATCCACTGCCTGGATGACACTCATGCTCTTGCTTCTGCCGCTGCCTTGGAGGCCCCTCTACCTTATACCGATCATCCACACCGGGAGTCAGACAGTCACAAGATCTGTAACCCTATCCCCCATATGAAAAATAGGTCATGCCTCACTAGTGGATCCCACGGCCTCTCGATCGTCTAACCTATTACCCAGCGTCCAATGGTCACCCTCTAGAAGGTATAGCCCACTTGGGCATCTATGTCGTCTATCTATTGCTAGCTGCAGATGACTCTGTTACCTGTCATCAGGTAGGGGCTCTCACTGTCAGTGTCTGCTCAGCAAAGTATCTCTCCATCAGCAAAGATCTCTCTAGATCCCCAGCATGCGTCAACATGATGAGAGAAACTATCGCAACTCTAATTTCTCATTGAATCCCCTAATCAAAGATCCGGGTCCTGAAGTAAGGGTCACATACCATGTCGGTGGAGTATCGAGGGATCTCAGTAAATCTTTTTGAGTACTGAGCCACAGTCTTACTACTATGATGTAGATGTAGCAGCTCCTAAATATGCACAGTGCATAGTGTTGCTACCATGAATTCCACCCTGAAAAGGCACTCAAATTATGTTCAGGTGAGGGTTGTCTTCTCATGCACCTAGATCATCGAGATCCACCATTGTCCTTCCATGCCCTAAATAAGGTTAGCGTCCAAGATCATCATCTTCTCGGTGGGTGTCTCTACTAAGAGAAAGACCTGTGAAACCTCCTCAATCCAGTCCTCTGCTACCTGGGGATCCGTCTTGCCTCGAAACCTCAAATCCCTATATTTATGGAACTCATGCAACGTGCTCAACTGGCGTGCATGATCCACTGGTAGCATCTGCTTTTCAATGGGTGGTGGTTCTACCAGTACACCACCCAAAGGTTCCATCACTATGAGTGGTCCTTGTTCCGACACATCATCGCTCGGTGGTCCACTTCCATGATCTCTAACCAAAATCATGGCTACCTATTTTCATGGAGGCATCCTGTAAGAAAAAAATGCTCCACATTTAATAAGTTATACCTAGTGAGCTGACTCAGGAAAGATCAAGAAAAATTTTCAAAACACAGATAACTGTTTCTTTCATGTACCAAGTTAGAAAACAGAATTTAGGGTCATTGTGTATGGATACGTTGGTCGCTGCACCAACACTAGACTCCTTATACTAAAAACATAACTCAAGACACTTTACACCATTTCCTCATTAAAAGTAAACTCTTAGTTCTTCTGGTATAACTGATTGCACTCTGATACCACTTTTTCACGACCCGTCCCATGGGGCTCGGACGTGACTACCCCAAACTCGCCTTCCATAGGATAGGGATTGGTGACTAGCACCTGAAGGCTTTTCCCGGAAAGGTAAAGCATTTCGTTAGAGATATTTACACACTCAAAAGGGTGAAAATGAAGTAAAAACCAACAATAGTAAGGTATAACCACATGATTAATGTATAGCAATAACTAAAACTATAAACTAAAAATAATGGTCCTGAATTCAATCCCTAGAAACTAAAAAGAAAGTAAAAATGTTATTGCATCTGCCCTAGAGCTCTACCTAGAGGGTATTAGATGTAGGTTGGAAGTTAAAGAAGAGGATATAGAATGATCCCATCAAACCAAGCTCCACCAAGTCGTGAACCACCAATGTCTACCTCAGAGCATCTGTAGTCTGCACCAGACACACACGGGTGGGTGGAGCCCATGCTGGGGTGAGTATAACAACTTAGTAGGGGACCTCGAGACCCCCAAAGGTCTCTCAGTAATCCAAAAATGAAAACATCACATGAAATACTAAAAAGTTAATATCACAAGCATGATCTATATCGTGAAGCACAAAGTAAAAGAGACATCTCACTATAATAGTATAACTTTAAGGTTACAAGGATAAGGATGACTAGTTGTAATGCCAGATCATCATATCCGTAGTAACTCTTCTAATAACCCATATAGGTCATTCTATGTTGACCTATATTGTCCACTAGATGTTGAGCCGTATTGGTCACTGGTGTTATCCTATATTGGTTTCTCGATGCTGACCCGTATTGGTCGCGGGTGTTGACCTATATTGGTCGCTGGTGCTGACACGTATTGGTCACCGGTGCTAACCGTATATGTCATTGGTGAGGACAAATATTGTTCACTGGTAAAGAGGTAGGAATTATAATTCGTAGAGATATATCATCCCACTCTAGAGTTTCTGATGTTGGCCTGCGTTGGTCGCTCTTCTTATTCATGTCACAGCCTGCCACTGGATTCCTGCACGAAGCCTACCTGATCTACGAAAGATTCTGATCCTCAAGACATCAATCATATTTCAACTGGTACAAATTATCATAAAAATACATACCCAACGTACCGCCCCATCCAAGGGGTTCCAACGTGACAGACGACATGTCGATTGAACGCCCGGTCTGTGATAAATGGACACTTTTATAAAAAGGGCATGTTTGGATTCAAGTCTGATCCAACCAAGGTCTCACTTCAAACTCCATAAAAAATAAATTAGAGTATCTCTAAAGGACCTCCTTGTCACAAGGGTCCTTATGCCACATATGGCACGTTGATTGGATCCACGTTCATTTAGTTATTAGAATTTTATTATCGAGGGCTCGGTTGGATTCGGAGTCGATCTAACCTGAACATACCCCAACTTTCTCCAAAAATCATGTGGGGTATATCAAAAGGATTTTCTCTATCTGAGGATCCCATTTTCATAGACAGTTCATTAAACGGATTTCCAGTTTGCAAGTTATGGTCTTTAATGTGTTTCTGGGCCCGAGAGGGGTCCAGGTCCGAACCGACCCAGTCCGACCCAATCTGGGCCGACCCGACCTGGTCCGGGTATGACCCGGCTCAAACCAGTTGGTCGTGGCCATGGAGGAGCTGCACTGAGGTCACACGGTCATCATCTCCCAAACGGCTCAAAGGAGTCGTTCAGATTAATTAAGGGTGGATCCAGGTGGCAGCGCCTTATCACTCGCGGACTCGCAGGAACCGCGTTCTCTGCAGCTCAACATTTCCACATCTTCAAGCCACGACCCTTCAACACAGTGAGTGACGACGTGACGCCACGGTCTCTGTGACTGGCCTCTACCGGCCACCCGTCTGACCACCATGACACCGAGTGGCACCGCTTTTCCACCGTAGCTAGTGGTTGCCTTCTACTACCCCCATTCACCAGCACCAGTCACTAGCGCCATCGTGCTGGTGTTTTGCTGACGTTTGTTTTTTGGGCAACCAGGTGTGCCCCCATGGTTCATTATTTCTTCTAGATTCACCTACGGTCCTCTCAGTATTCCTTCTTCATTTTTCTTCCCTCAAATATGCCTTGCCTCTACGTTCGTTATTCCACCATAAAGAACACACCAATAAAAAGTTTAGCAGAGGGTCCGGGCCTTGATGGTTCTGGCCCGCTCCCTCAGCGCTGGAATTTTAAACATGTGGAAAATTAATAATAATGAAAATAACGAATACTACTCAAATTTAAGTTCCTACAACACCCACCAACATGTTTTGATGAGATGCAGATCAACCTATTAGTCAATTGGTCAGTGTTCATTATATTTTTCAAGAACAGAAAGAGAGGGAACATTAAAGAACATAAACCCCCTACCCCTAGATTCGCTAGAGGTGTCGCAGCCATAGTGGGAGGAGCATCCACATTGGATGGAGTCATCGGTGTTCGTTGATCCTGGATCATTTTCGCCCGAGCCTCCATCCTCTGTCGATGGATATCACCACAGAACGCCACTAGAGTTTCCTCTCTTAAAGAATCTGTGCCAAAACCCCACCCTGAGCTCCATTTAAATAAGAGGGGGAAAGGCAAGCAATGCCTTAAGGAATTAATGAGGTTCTTTAATTGAAGTAATTAAGGTGCCTCGTTAATTGACGTAATTATAGTGCCACATTAATTAAATGAGGGATGGTTACGCAACCAAAGTGTAACGATGCAATTAATACCCCATAATTAATGGTTTGGCCACCTCTGTGGTCCCTATCACTGCCACCCAATAAGTGGTAGGAAAAAGGAATAGAAATAAAATAAAAATTACATGTTATTTTACATTTCTTTAAAAAGATTAAAATTTAACTTTTTCTCTTGACCTACAGCGATTGGTGTGAAGATTCTTTTAAACGAATCCCGGATCTACAGATTCAACAGTGCCCTCAGATTTTTAATCCAAGAACAAGTTCATAATATATAAAACACCGCCCATGTATTTACTTAATGTACAAGAAAAAAAGTTCATAAATTCATTCTGGGTACACCGGGCCTCAGAATCACACGCCGCCAATTTTCGTAGACTCATAAAAATCCCTAATAATTAAAAAAATAACCTGGAATTTTCTATGTCTGTATAATAAAAAATCATTATATTAATATAGGAATAGTATGATTTTTCTAATACCACACCATAGGGTGGAAAAGAGATTTGATGATTTTGTGATTAATTCTATTTTTTATGATGATCACAATATCTTGGGTACATTATATGTTGAATCTAAATAGAATATTATGGTATTATAATGAAAGAGTATTGTCTGAATAATATTATGGGCATATATATATGATTTTAATGAGGCATTATATATTTTTTAATTATATAAATGATTTGAATATAATGGAGATTATATGACTATATCATATACATTTTTTTAGACACTGAATGTTTTCAAGGTCATTTTAAAAATAAATTTTTTTTCATTTTGGAACAATATGTAGATGTACATTCTAATATGTGGGATTCATCATAGTAAGGTTTATATTCATGAATTTTAGGGACATAAATTTCACGATATATTTATATTGTACTTTGGGAAATTTTATTCAATTATGGAGATTAATATATTGTGTTTTTTGTATGTAGTTATAATATTTTTCAATTATTTTACCTTATTCTATAACTTTCAGTTCTGGTTAATAAATAATGATAAGAATAATATCCTGTGATCATTTTTCATGAAATCATTGATCTGTTTGAAGTTGAGTCTAGTTCATCGGGAATGAAAAATTCATTTTGAATACTCATTGTTGGGAGAAGGTGTTTTTATTTGTGTGGAAGTTGAATAATGTATGAAATTATATTGTTAATGTAAGAATACATACATTCATTCTTAGTCAATACGTTAAAGGAATTCATCATAATTAGGATTAATATCATGAAATAAAAAATATATCCTATAATTTTTATTTCTGATGAAAATTATTATTTCTCATACCTCATTGGTTTAGGTTTTTATGGTCATTAACATTATCATAACTAGTTAATTTCATGAGATAGGTTACTTCTATCACTCACAATAATTATTATGAAATTATTATTTTCTTCTATGTACTTTTGTTTAATTACCTATAATTGTTTCCCATTCAAAAACATATTTATTCTAGAAAACCTTCTTATTTCCTTTTCCATCTATTTAAATGGTTGTTTTATTTTTAATTTTAAATATGTGGGGTTTTATTAAATTTATTCTCATGTGGAAAACCATTGATAATGGAGATAATTTTCTAATATATAGAATGATATTTTTTAATAGTGGGGTGAATATAACCCACAAATATTTTAAAAGTGGTACATTTATGACTGATAACATGTAAAACACACAACATCTTGCATAAAGGAAAAGAAAAATATTATAATTTTAATATGACCATTATAAACTAGTCAATGAAAAAACAAGATAGAATAGGATTCACATCATTATGGAAAATATATAATGGACTTAATAAATAATAAAATTATTGATAAATTCATTATAAATAAGCCCTCATTGTTTATAAAAGTCATTTAAATCCTCAAAAATATATTTCCTACAAAAGTGGTATTTATTTATTTCAGTTGTATAATATTATAATTATTTTCTTAAACTCATATATAGTTTTTTTGATAAAAAATATCTCATTTATTATAAAATCATATCAAATATATATATTGGTGAAGTTGTGTTTTTTTGGAAAATTTTGATTAGTCAATGAGTAGAGAAAATACAGATTCTTATTGAAAACAATAATTTGATATAAATAATTTATAAATAAAAATTCCATTATTGCTATTATTTAAATTTCCATAGTTACATTCGAATAAAAATAATCCAATTATGCTAATTCGAATGAATTTTCTATTTGAATTTGACATAGAAATTTTTTTTACCCAATAAGTCAATTTTCCTAAAAAAATTATTCATTCCATTTCACATATTTAATATTATATAAAATTTAGTATCATTTTTTTCCTAAATATAGAAAATGTAATTCAGTATTTATAATTATGAAGCCCATGTTTTAAAATATATCCATTTTAAATTCTAAATTGTAATCGTAGTTAATTTTATAACAATGGTAATTCTAAAATCAGTTAATTTAAGTGAAAATAATGTTATAATGATATTAATGTAACCCTAACACATGAAATTGTTTTATAAAATCATTATATTTCATCCATAATCATTTATAAGAATAATATATATGTAATTTTCATTCAATTTCATAATTTTTATGACCATTATTATATTTTCTATTAGGAAAGTAAATAATTTAATTTTTATGGTTTAATTATATATAAATTGGTAACATAATATTAAAAACAAGGTATGGTTGTTTATTAAAATTTATTTTGAATTTAAATGATTTTAATTTATCAAGGATATTTTTATACAATTTTATCTTTTGAAATAATTACAATAAATACCTTCACAGAACTGATAAAGTATTTGTCACTTATTTGAAAATTTCTAAAAATGAAATTAAAAAATTAAAATTAATAATATTTTATTCAGTTATTATTAACCCTGAATTATAAATAAAAATATTAATTTTATATTTTTTATAATTCTTTAGAATAGAACTAAAATTTTTATTTTTTAAAAAATTCAAATGTATTGATTAGATAAAAAATTACTATACTATTTTTTAAATTAAATAATATTTTATTAAATCACTAAAAACATGAAAAAACTATTCATTCAAGTGATTAGAATCTATTATTAATATAATAAATGATTCACTTATGTTCCAATGATCCATTTATGTTCCAATGATCCATTTTTAGTAACTATATAGACCCATAATTTGTAAAAACATCGCAATCTTGATAATTTCGAAAAAGGGTTAACACTGGTTAAAAAAAGATAACTATGAAAAACCATTTTATTTGGAAAATCCCTTCCCAAATCCCATTATTGAATACCTTCAAAAATTCATGACTATTTTTTGATTAATTTCAACCTTAATGGTAGTATGTTTCTATGAAAATCGATATTTCTGATGAACAGGTGTATCAATTATCCAAATGAGTTAGTTTTATTTATTCTCATACCTTCTTAAAATCATCCTAAAATATTATTAAATAATAAATCAGGTGTCTTATATATTTTAAGATTTTATTATTATTATGGAACAACCTATATCTAACCCCACATCTATTTAATAGGAAATGAAACCATCATTCATGTATAACACATACTACCGCCTCACAAACTGATGAAATGGGTTTCCCATCACTATCGCATTGGGATGGTAATAGTGATTGATTAAATATTAATATTTTATATGCATAAAATATTTATCATTGAGGAAAATTAATATATCATCTATTTTCATAACTGTCAATACAAATAAAAAATGTTAAATTTGATCATGGATCTGTGTTAACTTCCACCTCTATGAAGGGGTGTGATACATTATTTGTCACCACATAACACTAATGATATGTATATTAGTTTATATAATGTAATAATTTGTTGTAATGTTATAATGATTGTTATGGAATGATAAAATAATACATACCTTCATTCCATAAGGTTCATCTGCCAATGGAAATGTTACTCACTCTTACGTAGGTCATACTATCTCCACGATGTATTCGAGTTTATCTCTCATAAACAAATTTCACTGTTGGTTTTAAAGTTATAATTAAAGAATAACATTTATAATTATTAAATTAATTTTATTATGGTGATAATTGAATAATTCAAAACATCACCATAGTCTTTATAACATTTTTATAATTTCAATATGATCGTAATGTAATCAAAATTTCTAATATAAACATAATAGACTATGTAATTGATTATAACATGTTGAATGATATAATTTTGTCAAAAATGATCTGAATAAATTAAATATATATTTAATATTCATTATTCAGGAAGATAAATAATTTATGTGATGATTCAGAATCAATATGAGGTAGAAATTAATTAAAAAATAATTTGAAATGTTGTAATGGTTTTTATCTTAAATAAATTTATTTAATGTAAAAATTCATAAAAAATGATGTATTTATATAGACACAAATGATTTAAATATTAAATTTTCTATCACTTTTTTCTAATATTAATTGGTTCTAAAAATGAAATTTTTTACATGCCTTATACCAAATTTTTTTAATTTCATTAGAAAAGGAAAAAAATTACGATTTACATTAAAAAATCCGACATTGACAACATTTCCCACCATCATAATCTATATTTAATTTTTGTATTACATTATAAAATTCCATAATTTCATCAAAGATAAATCCATATATATATTTTTGAGTGTATTTTTTCCTATAAAATGGGGGTTTAAAAGGAAATTTTATTTCAACATCCAAAAGTGTTTTTCATTCACCTTTACAATTGTTTTATTGGTTATTATGATGAAAAAGGTGGATAATTAAAATTACTGATTGTTTAATTAGTCCATGTAAATTGTTGATGATAATGGGTGAGGTTGATATATTTCATAACCATGGGTGATCCCAATGAAACATATATTATGGGTTTTCCCTTATGGACTCCAATTCATTGGTTAATGATTATGTTCTACCGACATTGATGTTGGATGTTGATTCATGGATTCTTCCAATTTTAGGGATTTTTTAAGGGTTCCATTAAGAGTATATCATGAGGCACCAAAATTAATTATCTATTCTTTCTAATTTTTTTAGATTGTTTCATTTAAAACATAATGTTAATAATGATATATTTAAAGGAATGTTTTTTTACTGCCAATGTAAAAAATAACTGTTTTTAAAAAAAATTATTCAAGGGTTCTCATGTTTAATATGAAATCCTAATTGCTATAATTATTAGTCTATATTTTTCTATAACATATATAATGCATAACATTATGTAGGGAATCTAATTTCTCGTATCTTTAAGTAATTATTTTAGCTCAAGTTTTAGTAGGTTAAATTGAAACTTCTAATTTTGATCTAATGGTTTTATATTAAATAAATGTGTTTCAATCAATTTTTGATGTCCTCCACTAATTGTTTCCCATATAAAATTTTAAAATTTTCCTTGCATGGTTTAAGGAAGTGGAAGAATAATTTATAAGTCAATTTTAATGTAATGAAAAACACTCTTGAAAATAAATCATGATTTATTTTATTAAATAAATTATACTGAAAGGAAAATAGAGAATGGGAAGAAATAACCACATTGTATGTAATTGTTAATATATATAATAGTTATTACCTGATTCTATAAAACTCTAAACCTAACAGATCATTGGTAATTCTATCATTTGAATTAATGTCCAATAACAACATATTTTAATTTTTTTTAAGGTAGTGTACTCTCATTATGTGTTCGATGAAATGTCTCATATTTGATTTTGACAATAAAATTTATTTGGAATAAATATAGTGGTGAATGTTTTAAATGAAAATTTCTTATAAATTGTTAAGGTGGTATTTTTTTAACATAGAAAATTTGGAACCTTGTGTGTATCTAGTATTGAATTATAAAATCCTCAGTCTTTGTGTCACTGTGATAGTTTAATCTTGTGAAATGAATATACTATTTTTTGGGATATAAGTCAATCAGATTCATGGAATTTCTACCTTAGTGTTTCTTCATATGTTTGAGTACATATACATATATTCAAGATCCCAATTGTTTAGGATTTTAAAAAATATGGAATATTTTCATGATATATTTTGTTCATATTGATCTTATGATGTTTCAATAGATAAAAATATATTTACAATTATGTTATATTTCATATATATTTCATAAACAATGATTATGTGAAAACTATATTCTTTAATTACAACCAATTAATTTGTTGGGAATTAATTTTATTTAAAATTATATTACAAAATGGTTTTATTTTAAAAATAGAATTAATAGATTAATTGTTTTATAAATTCTATATATTCTTGATGTTATTATACTTGAATGTATCCTCACGCCCATTATTTTATATTAAGTGAATATAGTAATTTAATTATATTAAGTAAATAAATTGAATTGAATAATATTTCTCAAAGACATATCTTGGAGGATTTCATCTTCATAATTGATTGTGTTGGTTGTGATAGTTGTTAAAATAGTGACTGGTGTTGAAATTTTCTTTCTTTGAATTTGGGTTTATCATTTTGGATTTGGCATTGTATTTCTTATGGTACAGTAATATTTTTTTCCACTTACAAATTCTAATACATATATCCTTTATACTACTCATGAGATATATTTGGACTTCCCATTCATATTTATTAATGTGGGGGTGAATAAGGATGGAATTTCATGTCATCCCACACTAGTTCAATATAGGGGGTACGCATATTATATCCCAATCTAAATAAAAATGATTTATATCTTAAGTATAATAGAGTGAGACCCAATGATGACCATGCCTAATATAGGGATCATTCTAGAAATACCTCAAGCTTTCCTCCATAGGTAAGGGGATAGAGACCATCATCAAAGAAATATCTAGAAAAGTAAACTTTTGAGAGATCCCATCTCACAATATCAATGTTGCGACCATGATACATGATCTAAAGTACCATGTATCCCTAATATTATCTAATGTCTCCACCGACCAATCAACCATTTTAATAATACATGACTTATATGGGAAAATTCATTCTAGGGGTAGTATATACATACACATTAGGACATTCAAATAGCTCAATGGGGAGTAGAAAGAGACATAGTTGGAATAGAGATAATATAGATAGTGTGAAGGATTTTCAAAGTAGTGAAAGGGAATAGTTCAACCCAAGAAAGATAAACAGTAACCAAATCCAATCATAAGGGTCTTGACACAGAGAGTAAATAAACAATATATTAAGTCTTCTCCACCCATTGAAGTAGAGTAAACTCACCCAATCATGAGAAACTAAACACAGAAATTGTGTTGAATACCAAGTGCCACTTCACCACTCATGGAAGGAGAGTCACCAAGTAATATGGTATGTATAAATAAGTATATTTATATATGCTCAGTCAAAAGAATCCAAAGTGGGAGAGAAAGGGGATCTCTATCTCACAACTCATCCCAAGAAGAAGTGTCACAAATAGTTACAAAAGAACACCAATGATGTCCAACATCTAATGCATCTATCAAGAAGTAACCATCCAATTCATACCATTCCATGTCCCCAATACTCATTATGAAGGGGCCACAATCTCCAAGTCGAGGACCCACACCCTAGTAGATAAGGTGGGTTCCACTCCATAAGTATCCATTGAGGACCTGTGCCCATTTTGATTGGTGGTTCCACTCTAATGTCATGTGGACATGTATAATCTCTGATTGGGGGGTTACACTAGGTATGTATCCATAGAGGACTTATGTTCATGATGATGGGTTGGAGTGGGGGCATTCTACTCTAGAGTTCAAGGAACCTATCCCTAGTGTGACATGGGATTCCACAATGGTCGTTGAGGACCCATCCCAGGTCTGATATGGTGGTTCCACATAGATGTTATAGGATTTGCACCCATTATGATGGGGGATAAAATATATATGATGATTTCCTTCAACCTAGTATTATAGGGGTTCCACTCTGGTCATTGAGGACCCAAGACCTATCTGTAATGGGGGTACAACTCAGTACACAACTATGGAGGACATGTGCCCATACTGATGGGGGGTTCCACTATATAGGATGTCTCCGGTTATCCTATATAATCACATCCATATTTAGGTATCACCACAATATGTGTCATGAAAAAAAATTATTGAATCTCTAAATACACAACTGAGGTAACCATAATTTTTTAAACTAATAAAACTCAGGCCAGTCCAATCATAGGCCAAAATCTCAGTCCAAATGCAGGGGATATGAGACCTTGAATTTTCTAAAAAAGGAACAAGGTAGTACACTATATGTGAGATTAACTATAGGGAGTGAGTTCCCACTCCACTTCTGGACCATATCCTCAGTTATCACATAGCTCCCATCCCATGTCAAAGTACATGTAGTGTAGATGGACTACATTATAAGTTAAAACAATCCAGAATTAGGTTGTTTCCATGTTCTTGACCTTGTGTATGTGTACATTAGTACTATGCTGTAGGAATAGTTGTGTACTCCCACACATTTTCCTACCCATGTAATCCACCACACGGATCGTCCAACTAAGGATGATGTACATGATGGGTTGTAAGGATACATTACATACCATAATAATAATTTTTTGTCACCCTAGACATTATAGAACAGGGGATAAACATTGTGGGTTCATTATTGTACATGGCGTGTATTCAAGGTTTTCACATATTTCTTGATCTGTGATCCATGCTTCAAATCTGGCCTCCCCACTTCACTTATGGCCCTATTACCACTGTAAATTAATGGATCTATAATCAAATGATGGATTCTGTCCCTTTAGTCAGTGGAAACTCCAATTTGGTTGAAAAACATGAGAACATATATGATTTTATTACATCCCTCTTGCCCTGATCCTTCATCCTTTTATTTCTCGATCTCATATCATCAAAACAGTCATAAATTTATAATAATTATCTCTAATCATTCCTTATTTCATTAACATATACCTCCTACTTTGATCCATCAGGATTCTAGTTGTTTGATCAGGCTCAGTACTGCCAGAAAACATCGAACCGGGACTGTCAGGTCGTACTGGTGAATAACATGAATAAATTGAGGGTGAAAATAATATGAATAGATGTTTACAAATCATTTTCCAATAATTCTTGCCCAACGATCATGAAGAGGACAATCAGGGTTAGAAAAAAATTGAAAAAATCAATATAATTCTTACATGGGTGCATGCAATGGTCCATAAATTTGTATAGATCATAAATATAATGATTTTACATAATAACATTAATAAAAGAGGGTGAAAAAATATAAAAATTCATAGCTAGATATTAGATCATTCCTTATTGAATAAAATGTTTCTCAAAAAATGAAGGATATCATTATGTTCACTACACTGTTATCTAGGATAATCAAAGGTTTTGTCATTATCCTATGTGATCCAACAACTGAAGGAGATGAACAGTGTCATTGGTGGTCCCAATATTATTATTTTAAATGAAAGAAAATCTCAATGATGATGTATTTTCTTTCAAATTGTTTTGGAAAATTAATTAATTAATTAATTAAACTAATTAATCCATTGAATTTTTTACCAACAAACGAGATGTATGAACACCAAACTATAACATATTTTAGGTCACTCCATGGGTAAACACTATCTTCCATACACAACTTCAGTCTCTTATTTTTTATCTGAGTTCCATTTATTATTTACCCAATTTTCTCTAATAAATTGTGTACACAAAATATAAAATATATATAATATTTTCAGAAAATTATTTCTGAGCACCATGGGACTCCAAATCATATTTGGTCACAGTTTCTACATATATAATTATATTTATAATTATTTAAATTTATTATAAGTAAAAACACTATGTCTCTAAATTATTCCCTCCATCAATATTTTCATCCCCAAAAAGAAAAACTGATTAAACAACTCGATATACTAGCACACACTTGTAAATACCACTCCGAGGAACCATTCTAAATATTCATGTGTTGAAACAATAACTAAAGAAAGGGTATAGTACATCCATGAATATTCCTCTCATGTCTATCCTTGATTGCAATTGTTTTCTCCATATTTTTTGCCCCATTTTTGATGTCCAACTCACCCCAATAAATGGTGTCTGTGGGGTCATTAAAATTTATCCTTTTCTAAGACATGTGGAAATAATCATGATCCATCCCTGGGTGTTGAGGTAGGGAGAGGCGGTATGCAACCTTTCCAACCCTCTTCATGATCTTAAATGATATGATGACCATCAAGAATATATTGACTCCCCAATTCAACCTATTTAATATGGGTCATGTATAGATTCTCATAAAAATGTGGTATCCTAGATTGAACTCCAAGGGCCTATGATGGTGATCTGTGTACGACTTATGCCTACTCTACTCCATCTTCATTTACTCAAGGATGACCAGGACCATCACTATGAACACCTGCACTATCTTTGGGCCTAGATGAGATGTCTCGATGATCTCTATCTATCATATGAGTGGACATAAGTGTCTTTGGTACAAGGACTCAAAGGGTTACTATTGATTGTAGAGTGGTAACTATTGTTTTTTGAAAACTCTACTAATGAAAGTGATCCTCCTAGATCTGGCTAAATTCTAACACATAATAACAAAGAATATCCTATTACTCCTAGATAGTTCACTTGGTCTACGCAATATTATTGGGTTGAAATATTATAATCATCCCTATTTGATTCATTAATTCCTCCTTCATGACTCTCCCGAATAATTACATAAACTACCTGTCATGATTGTAGATAATCATTGACGTAACCCCATGATGTCCAATGATATATCATATGTTCAACTGGCCCAAACACTCTATTAAACTCTACTCCTTGATTGAAAAGATGTTTTTGACTTCACAAGTCATTCAACTATCACCCATATGGCATCGTAGTCCAACATTGTTCAAAAATACCTACCAATAATTCCATTGATATGTCGTACAAATTGAACATCGGGATATCAAGGAGATGCCACAATGTCACCTGACCATTTTTCCTTGCATTCACCTATCAACACCTAACACACTAAGAGATAAACTCAGTGATTTAATGTCTCCTGTAGGACCACCAAAACTTCTACTGAATGTCTCTATAAATCATCCTTAGGTCTGGTTATAAAACTACGGGTGAAGTTCTGAACTCTCAGATCACCTCTTCCAGCATCTTGACTAGAACCACCATCCATCCCAGGAAAAGGATTTTGTGATTCCTTTCTTTAGAATATCCATATGGATGGGTGAACACCATCAACTAAATAAATTAAGTACCCTCTAGATCCACCATGTTTTACAGCATGGATGTAAAATTCTCTAGAACCTCATACACCAAGAGAGCCTAGGAAATCCTATTAAGGTTATCTAAAACTATGTGTCCCTTAGCTATGGTATAGACTATATCAAATTCATTTCCTTGTAGGAACATCAGTAAGCACTGCTATCTTAGGTTCAAGCCTCACTATGTAAAATTTTTTTGTGAGACTATAACGGTCTCAATAAACCAAAATACACTCCCCTAGAAAGTTGTGCATCCATTTCATCCAAGAAAATATTATCGCTACCATCTATGGGTTGTGAGTCACATAGTTCTAGACATGGGGCCCAAGCTTCCCCAACCTATATGTGACAACTATTTGTTGTGGCACAAAAATGTAATTGATCCATCCACCTATAGAATCAAATTACACTATATACTCCACACCGTCCTATAGTAGTCTCTATATAAAAAAAATCTTCTTCCTCATGCAAAATTATTAAAAGACCCTTTATCACTACCCAATTCATGTAGAAGGGTTCCCTTTTTCATCCAGGTTGTCAAAGGGGATTCAATCCTGGGAAAATCTTCTACAAACCTACTATTATAACCTACCAAGATGAGAACATTTCAAGCCTCAGGCATGATCATGGGTGGATCCCAATCAATAACTATAGTTATCTTCATTAGTTCAATGGATAAACCATTATTATAAATGGAATGACCAAGAAATTTATCCTTGATAATATATAATTGAAACTTTGAGATATTTCAATTAAGCTAGTGATATAAAAATATATATAGAACCATCATCAAGTGCTATGTATGCTCCTCCTCAAATGTAGAGTATATGAGTTTGTATTCAATGAGGATGGCAACAAACTCATCCCTAAATTGATGAATGAACTGGTTCGTCAAATTCATAAACACAAAAGGGGAAGTGATCACACCATGGGGAAACACATGGAACTCATAGTGTCTTTATCATAATTGTATTTATAGATGTCGAATATCGGCCTTACAAACCCTCAATTGGAGGTATATAAACCTGATATCAACATTCAAGAACCAACTTGTGCCTCTCACCTTTTCAATGATGTTATCAATCCCTCTCATGGGGTAATTTTTGTTTAGTATGGACTTGTTCATGAGAAGATATTCCGCACAAATATTGAAGCTCTCATCTACTTTTTCAGGAACAACACTAGAGCTTCCATGGACAATGCTATTAGACTGATGAAACAATTCTCTCAAAGGTCCTCCAAATTCAACTATAGATCCTATAACATAGTAAGGTCCATCCAATATTCCACGGATGTTATCATAATGTTCCAGGTATTCATGTAGATGAAAAATTTCATCTCTTATATTGGAGTTAGACCCAAAAAATCCTCAAGGAATAATTCGATATAATCCTCTACTAGTAATGGAATTGAGATTCATCAGGATCCTAAAACAACAAGTAATACACTCACCAACTGATAAGTTATGGGTTACAGCTTCCTCCTCACAAAACATTCATTCCTTTCCATGAGATCTATCTAGCATGGATAAGAGAATCTCATCGCATCTATGGATGCGCATCTGACTTTTCTATGGTAAAATTCACTCTAGACTCAGGCCTTAGGAAAAAAATTCATACACATTATGATGTTATATTATTCCATCATGATCACTAAAGGGTCCCACATAAACCTCTCTCTACTAAGTGACAGCTCACACTTCTAGAAAATAATTGATACTGAATAAGCATTCTATGTTGGAACCATAAGATGAATCTATTGTCGTATCACCTCAAATATAAGATTATCTCTTAGACCATGAGTATATAGATGAAGGAATTATGGGATCCTATGTCTACTAACACTGATGAAATATTATAATAAACAATGATCAAACCACTAATCATCTCGTGTGTAGTGGTTTCATTAGACTCTAAAGCCTCCCGCTATCCTCATCCCTGACTTCTAACTCCCTATGCATGACATGGGATTCCTGGTGGTGGTGGTGGTAGGATAACATCGCGCCATCCCCCACCCATAGCACGTCTGTCTCCTCTATTATATCCTCCATGATAGGGACTATACTCTCTTCAATTTGGAGTTCCTAATCATGAAATTGCATATAGGGACATGTTTTTTTTCTTGTATGACTTTGAAAAATATATTTTTTTAGAGTTAGGTAATGATGATGCATGTGATTATGAGAACTCTTTTGATCGTAATTAATTTAATAATCATATTAAATATATTTTATATTTCAAACAAATAGCTTCTTAATGATAGAGAGATAAATATTAAATGGAATATAAAATTAGAAATATGATACTTTAATTGGGTCTAGAACATTATGTTTACCATAGGTACAACATACAGTAGGTCAACACGGGGTGTTCAAACATCTCACCCACTAGCGGTACATTGAGTAGAATAATTAATTTATTAAATTAATTCAATAAATTTATTAAACTATAAATTTTTTCCTACTGATACCTCATCATGGTGAATTTACTAAGGATTGCCTCATAATACTGGGATCACCAATGAAAATCTTCCTCCCCTCCCATTAAAAGACAATTTAGGATGAAAATTAAATTCTGAATCTGAGAAGATTGGAACATATAGAACACAATGATTTCCAATAATCATTAAAGATTGTGTTTTTAAATGAAACATGATCCAATACCCATGTTTAATCTTCAATTTTTTATTCCACTTTTGTTTAAAGTGATTGAGTATACCAAAATATTTCTTTGATCTCTACCAATTGTGGAATTTTCATGCACCCATGTATCAATTAAATTTATTTATTCAATAGTATTATAAATGTTGTTATTATATTCATGATCATTGTCCAATAATTCTTGATGAAATATGTTTAAACTTTTATTGGTGTTCTTTTAGACCTCAATTTATTCATATTTTTCAATGGTAGGACCCACAGTCCCGGTTCGAAATTATCATATGGTACTGAGACCAATCAGACAACTGGAATTTCAATGGATAAACTCATGACTAATAGAATGGTTAAACAAAGACAAATCAAGGATCGTTTTGAGACACATATTATCATTTTCATGATCAGATATCATCAAATAAAAGGCATAAGGATCGTGGAATGATAGTGCAAGTGTCATGTATAGGGTCGCATTTTTTCTATCATATTTTAGTTTTTGACCACTGGAGGGCCGAAATCATGTGTCCAATTCTAGATCAACTTATCTCATGCAGATATAGAGAAAGAAATTAAGCATCAAGGAAATATTTTAAGCATGGATCATGGATTTGGAAATATTTTAAAAACATGAATATATGATATGTACCATGATGAACACATGGAGTGTAACCCCTATTTGTGGCACCTAAGGTTTTAGAAAATCATAATTTTGACATGACATGTGGAACTTCTCGACACAGTGTTCCTATTTCCATGGTGGATGATCCATGTGGTGGATCACAAGGGGAGGAGTCCATGTAGGAGTACATGACAAGGACCACAGTCATCTATTGAAGTACACAGACAAAAGTTCAACAACATAGACATGGTTAGAAGGAAACGATCTAGTCCATTATAGATTAGAAACGTATTGTAATCCCTGATGAAAATGTTTACTTTTACATGGACTAGGATTTGTGTTCTGTCCAGGGAAATGAATTGGTGTTTTTCTGGGAACAGACATTGTGTGGGTCACCACACACACTGTGTACTATATGTTTCCTTATAAAACATAAATATATTTTATCTCTATCATTTGGACTTTTATTTTTTCCCACAAGTATATTATATTGAGTTTTTCATTGTATAACATGATGATTCCCTTTGTTGTGACTTCAAGATATGATTCGAAATTTTCTGGGAATGTCTTTTTTTAAGGTGATCCCCGATGATGAAAATGATAAGAAAATATTACTAGAGACATCCTATAGAGTGGAATTAACCATCAGTATGGGTGAGAGTCCTCTGTGTTTACATTTTGGGAGGAAACCCATACCAAATATAGTGTGGGACCTCGATGACCATACTAGAAACCCCCTCTCACACCAGGGTGTGGGTCCTTGACGTATAGAGTTGAACCCCCCCCCCATCATCATGGGTGTAGGTCCCCTACATTCTCACTAGAACCCCATATCAAATAGGGCATGAGTCCTACATGACTATTTTGGAACCCCCTATCATAGTACAATGTGAGTAATTAACCTCTAGAGTGGAACTCCTCATCAATATCAGCACATGTCCTCTAAGGATACATATAGAGTAGAGCCCCACCCACCCATCCCCCAATCAGATAGGGAATCAGTCCTTGTGAAACTAGATCCCCCCCCAAATCATCTTGGGCATAGGTCCTCTATGTATACTAATATTATATAATACTAGTGTTGGGAAACCTAGTATTGTTGGGAAACCTAGTAATTTGTGTCGCATATAGTGTTCAATGATTATATATTACGATCTAGGATCTCTTAGTAGTTTAGTTTTCTAGATTTTTCAGGATGGTAAATCTATATAGTTCAGTGTTTCATTTTTTCCCATAATTTATAGTTTACACTACCATACTCTTGTACTATCTAGTGGTTTCCCTTACATGGTTTACCCCTTGTTTTCTACATATGTTATTTCTTTTCTCTCTTGTAATTTTCATTTATATTTCTATGTGTGTGTATGCATGCACTTATGAAATGTAATCCCCTTGTTATTTGTTCCTTAGGGGAATTTCCTCATCCTCTGGAATATGGATGTTAGCTTGAGGATGTCGCCGCTCTGTCCTCAGATGGGGTTGAGTTGTGAAAAAATTGTATTAGAGCTAGATTGATTCATGGGATGGTGTTTAGAGTAGTCCCTTTATGATTATTTGGTGGGATTTTGGTCTATAGAATGAAAGTATCTCAATTGTGGCTCTCAGGCCTTGGACTCCAGTGATGGTTAGGGAGCACGATGAATTAATTCACTTAAACAATGAATACCTGCTTATTGACTCATCATACTGAGACATTGGTTACAGAGATCAATGGTACAAGCATTATATATGATTGATTCAATGAATGTCATTCTTGATGAAGATACCAATTGTTTATATATATATATATATATGATCATCTATTAGTGGAACTTATTTATAACATTCACGATGACACTAAGACAACAACCATCAATGATTCTCATTTCAGATCGTGAGGTTGATTTGATGAGAGATCAGTACTCGGATTAGGTTATATCCCATGACCATCATTGTAAAGGTGAGTAGGTAGTATTAACACCACCTTTTGAGTAGAATATTATAAAATATTAGAATTATTAGGATACACACAAACTTAGTGCACTCCATGAGTTCCATCACCATAGGATTCTAAGGTTATATAGTGATCCATACTGCCAGGAATTATAAGATTGGATTGATTAGGCAGTCCCTGCCTTCAGGATCATCTGTAAATCGATGAATTTGGGGGTTGGAATGGAAGTTAGACTTTTCCATGGAGTATTAGGGTGTTAGGAGAGTCTTGTCATGAAGATTCATGATTAGTCGACACTCTCATGTCCTCACATCCATTAGTTATTTCATCGATATTACTACCACTCATGTCTATGCTCATTTTTTATTCAATTACTTCTTGAGCTACATTGTGGAGGGATGATAGAAGAAGAGTATATAGTATGGATTAATGAACATAACTAATACTACCTTCATATTATCTTTGATTACAACTTCTAAACATGAATGTTTTTATAGGTACTTCACTAAGATAATTGTGCTAGCATAGTACCCTTATTCATCCCCACATATGATAGCGTGTTGGAGTAGACACTAGTGATAGAGAAATTTTTTTCATTGTGACTCTCTATAGCTTGAGCTAGAAGTGGTCACTAGAGGGTTGTGTCATATTCTATAACTATAATATAACTTATGATAGGATCCTAATGCGAGATACCTCCTCATGATCATACTGAGACACTTTTTAAAGGGAAAAATAGTAGACCAGGGAATCCTTGAAATGGGAGATTCATTTAGAGTGATGGTTGAGGTATCATAGCATGAGACTTCCCAGCTAGATGTGTTGATATATGCTGGTAGATAGCTGATAGACCCCCAATTTATAGGCTACGCTATGAGTTGGGATCTCCTATGAGAGTGTAGGGTGGTCTCCAGGGAGGTGGATCTGGTAGAGGGGAAGGAGGATCTATGGATTGGGGATGATTCCACATAACCACCACTAGGTGTCCAACATCAGGATTAGGGAGCAGGTGGTTGGGGTCATAGATTGTTGTGGTTTTAAGGGCTTATAACCCAGTAAAACACGAGATGATTAGATTTATGATCTATTTTTATTACAAAAATATTTCCTTATTATTTGAAAATGGTTCCATTAATTCCCCCATCTCTATACTCATTGTGCGATAGATGGATCTTCTATTTGAGGTACTATAATAGAAAATTATTCTTTCGTATCGTTTATATGTAAGTAGTGCGAGATATTTCTTGGTGGAGATAAATTCATGTAGGAAAATTTGGTCATCATTAAGGAACCATATGACTTAATCCTTGGTATTTATTGGTTTTCCATAGTCTGGGCATATATTTACTTCCATTTTAGATAGGTCAGATGCACATGCACTAACGGAAAGAGATTATCCTTTTCTAGTGAGAGAGATATCATGGAAGGGAATGGGAATTTTGAAAGCAAGAGGATATAACCCATAACCTATCTATTAGCAATAATTTCCCTTGGTGTGGGTGGCTCCTCAAAAATATGGATTCCAAAAATTATCAAGGATTGTATCGACGTATTCCCTATGTATGTTCATGGACCACATTCGAGGAGGGAGATGGAGTTCTAAATCTTTTTGAGTATTAGAACATCTATGATATCATTTGTGTTATATCAGATGTACCCTACTGAGCTTTGAGAGATAAAATTTTAGTTAGAGGACCATAGAGAGAAGTGTTTCATTAGGCCCAAGGTATCCAATTGTGTAGCTCTAGTGTTATTGTAACAAAAGTGTATAGGAGATTATAGTTTTATTTTGATTATCATCTCATTTACTAGGACATGATAATGAACAAGTAACCTTAGCCATGGATTGAAAAATTATTTGACTAGTTGTGAGGAGAAAGATAGTTCATGAAGATCAATCTGAGGTCTAGCTACCTTTAGTTTAGTGTTTGTGAGGATGTTATTTTAATGGAAGAATTTCTATGTCACGATAGACACCATCAATTCATAGGTATTCCATTTGGTGTGTATAATTTCCCTACCATATTTATGGCTTTAATGAACAAGTCTTTTCATCAATACATTGAAAATATTAGGGTTTTCTTCATTAAAGATAAACTAATATACTCTGAATTAGTATATGAACATTATTATCACTTCATTATGGTTATATATTCTCATCAAGATTAGTAGAATTTTGAAAACCTCTTGAAGTGTGAGTTCTAAATTGATAACGATCACTTTATGGGGTATCACATTTCATAGTATAGTTTTACAATTGAACCAACTAAGATTGATAAAGTTATTTCCTAAGATCCAACTAATATCAATTTATAGGTGTGGAGTTTTCTTTGATTGGCGGGGTACAAAAGGAGTTTTTTGGAAAACTTGTCTAGGAACACAATTATTTTGACCACCTTGATGTGGAAAGGGATCCATTTACATTGTTAAATAACTTCTAATATTCCTTCAAGGAGTTGAGGATGAGGCTAATGAGTTCACCTATTTTGAGACAACCGATGGAGGGAATGGAGTATGTAATGTGTTGTGAGCCCTCATGATATAGGATCATATGTGTGTCGATGTCGCAGAATGAAGATATCATATATGGGTCAAGGAAGTTGAAACCCATAAGAAGAACTACACAATTCAAGACCAAGAGATGGAAGAGATAGTCATTTCCATGAGTATGGGAAGGAACTAACTTATATGGGAGCACATTGTAGTTTACTCAGACTATAAAATTATTATGTATGTCTTATCACAATGGGAATTTACCCTAAGAAAGTGTTGCTCGCTGGAGTTTCTATAAGAAAATAGCTTCAAGAAATCCAATACTCTAGGGAAAGGAAAATTTATAGAGTACTCCCTTAGTAAGATGTCATAGGATTTCTCACTGTATGAGGGATCATATTAGTGGACCTCCCTACAGCTGTCCCTGATGGAGTAGGAGGCTGCAAAGTTTCTTTGGTCAATGGTGTTAACTCCTCCGCTTCATGAGTGTGTGATATATTCCCAGCTTGGATACATAGACTGTAAGGTCTTATGTGACCATATTTCCATTGGGGACTCGCCAAATTGATATTTTGAAGGGGGAATCTACGCACTTTTTTCAAGGATGAATGGTGGTTCTAGATAAAATGTTGGAGGAATTGTTTAAGACTTCTAGAATTCTTCCCTAGCAATACATCCCTTTGTGGGGAGGATGAATAATGCCCACTGATGATAGTTTTTGTGGTCCTACATGAGATGGATCCTAGCTAAGTTCATCTCTCAGTGGTGAAATTTTAGTATGTGATAGTTGAGCACCATGTTCCTTATGGATTTCTTAATCCCCTTGAGATCCGAGAGAGGAAGTGGGATCACATATCCATGGACTATTTCATAGGTATTCCACATAAATTTAAGTTCCACGACACTATCTAGGTGATTTTTAACCAACCCAGAAACTCAACACACTTCATTGATATCAGGGAGAAGATTTCAGTGTAGAGTTTGAGGATGTTGTATGAATGGGAGATTGATCACCTTTATTGGGTTCCAACAATGATTATCTTTGATCTCATCATGAAATTTTAGTCATGATACTTGAGGGGCCTAAATGAGAAATTTCAAACACAAATATGGATGAGTAAAAACCATCACCCCCAAAAAAGTGGGATGATGGAGCACACTATCAAGGTGTTGGAGGATTTTTAGAGGGCTTCTATGTTAGAATTTTTCTATAGATAGAAGTATCACATTCCCTTGGGAGAGTTTTCATCCAAAAAATTATACCACTCTCCCATCACTATGGTAATTTTTTTCTGTGTACATGAGACCCCATAGGCCACCCTAATGTAGAATACAGATCAGTGATACATCTCTTTTGGGGCCATATATGGTTTCGGTGAAGTAGAAGATGTTATAGGTCATCCGTGAGTGACTTAGGATGGCCTAGACTAGGAATAAATATTATGTAAATTATATAATTAGTTACTTGGTGTTCGGGTAGAGATGCCATGATTTTTTGAGTGACTTCACACAAAGAGGATTTTGGTTGGTTGGCGAGTAAAGAATCAAATCCTCAAAGTTCATCGGGGTGTTCAAGATCATACAGAGGGTTGGAGAGAATTCTTATAGCCTTTCCCTACCTCCAAAATAAGAGTGAGGTCGCATCATCTTCCACAAGCCATATCTTATGAGATATGTTTATGACACCACACACATCGTTTACATTGGTGATCAGGACATCAAGGATGTATCCAAAATTACAGAAAACCCAATTATGATAGAGTATTGATAGTAGAGGACCCTAATAGATAGAAAATCCTCTTGGTTCATTTTTTTTGGAATCACGGAAACATGTAGGACAACTCATGGGAATTATGGTGCATGATATGGCCTCAGTACCCTGATTTTTAAACTTATATTTTCTGTTCAAATATGAAAATATTGAAGAAGATAATGATTTGGAGACAATTGTTTTCACTATAAAACTTCCAAATATTTTTATATATAGTTCCAGAACTATGAACTGAGTCATTGTGTGATTATGAGGCCTAGTATTCCTAAAAATAATTTTATTAAAATATTAACTATAGTTTTTATTGAACAAAAAAAATTTCATAATGAAAATGGAAATAATCTTAATAGGGAGGTCATATTAGAAATTTATGTACATAGTTGAGTCTGGAATATGGTATTTTCCCAATGAGAAACCCAAAATAGGTCATAATTAGTTATCATGGCTTAACATACAAGGATATTAAATCATTTTTTATAAATATTAAGCACAATGAAAAATTACATGGCAAAGGACCATAATATTGTAGTGTCTTTGGAAACATGGAATAAAATCTTCTAACCTAGTGAAGATCTTCATTATCTACTGTAAATGTATTACCTTCTAGTACATGTACCTAAAACATTCCTTCATAACTCGGGGAAAGGAAACATAATAAAGGGGTCATCATGAATGCTATGTAAGGGTATATAAGTGGAATGCGTAAAAATAACATGAACATAAGGGTATAAGAACATGAGAATAAAATTTGTATATCATGCTCTGTATATCATAAATATAATCCTGATACATTTCATAAATATTTGTTATTCATAAGACATGAACTAAAAAATCAAGACAATAATCCATGGAAGTGTAACATATGAATAAGACATTGAATTTTGTCATACACATAAATTTATAGCATAATTAAGATGTATAAGTAGATACTATTCTAGAAACTTGGTAAATGACATGAAATTAGGTCCTCTCATAGACTTATAGACATGAAACTTGGACTACAGTTAATTTTGTGAACATGCAATCAGGTTCACGCATAACAATGTAAACAAGTAATCACATTCACATATAAACTTATGGATATGAAACCAGTTCAATGAATAACATTGTTAACATGTAATCATGTTCACACATAACATTATGAACACATAATAAGGTTAAATAATAACATTGTAAAAATTTAATCAGGTTTACACATAAACATATGGACCGGAAACTAGGTCAATGAAAAATATTGTGAACAAGTGATCAGGTTTACGCATAACATTTATACTCATTATCCATTCATCATTACACAATTAATTGTAGGGAGATATAAGTCCCACCCATATCGTAATAAATTCTTTCATATATGTTCCACAAGACAATTAAGACATTCATCCTATCGTTACCCATAAAAAGATCTGGGTTTTATAAACATTCGTTCATAACCAATGAAATGAAATGGGTATCATTGAAATTTCATAAAATCATAACCTATGGAAAATATATAGGTTTATCAATCGCATTATTAGTGAATAACCCTTGAAAACAAACAGGTTTCAAAGTAATATAACCTATGGAATATGGGTGTCATAAGAATCATTCCATCCAAACATAAAACCTTAAAGGAAGGATACAAATGGAACCTTTGAATATTTTCATATAAGGGAATGATTAACATAAAAATATCTCATCATGGATGGAAAATAACATGGAATGATATTTTGAAAACATTTCTTGAAAAAATAACATTTTTATTTGAAAAGTCTTTTCAAAACATACCACCTTTATAAAACCACTTTATTTGAAAAATGTAATGGAAACATAGAATAAAGGCTTTATGTAAATTTAATAACCATTTCACTTCGAATATCATAAAATAACAATGAAAATAATTTGGAAACCATTTCCATTAAACCATATAAAATAATCATGAAAAAAGCTTTGAAATCCATTTCATTGAGATTATATTGAAAACTTATAAAAAGGATTGAAAACATTTTGAAAACAATTTTCCTTGAAAAAATGTAAAATATTATTGAAAAAGTTATGAAACCCATTTCATAAAAAATTAGTCTTAAAAACGTTTTCATAAAAATTAACCTCTTAAAAATCCAATGGACTCCTCATAGAATTGATTTTAAAAAAAAATTGTACTCTCCAAATGATGTAAAAAAGTCATATACCATTTTCAAGGTGTAAATGTTAGAAAAATTCCTTGTTCAGAAATAGATAAAAATATTTATTTTAAAACAAAGGTAAAATAATAAAATGGTAAAAATTACTTTTAAATATTATATAATTACAGTAGAATATTCTTGGAAACCTTTTTTTATGGCATGATATTGAAGTAACAATTTTTTCTGATCAAAGAGACGGTAAATTCGAGCCTTCTTAATAAAATATTCTTAACTATATATTGTACCAAAGAGTAAAAAATTGAAAAAATACATGATTATACCATTAATAACTAGATATAAAGAATATTCATGAGTCTTATTAAGATATGGATCAAAATATTTCATTAAAGGAAGCATAATCACAAACAATCTCCAAAAGCGACGAGATTGTTTCAATAAACTCTTAACACTTGGTAACTTTGAACCATACTCCCATTTTAAGAAAATAAAAAACATTAATCATAAAATATCATAAGTAGAAATATATTCATGATATATATTTTAAAAGTAATTATGTACACCTCATGGAAAAATACTAGTGCATAACATGTCGTGTGTCTCAAAAAAGGTAAATTCAGAAAAAAAAACATATCATTTTACCGATCTAGTAACTTTTGAGACATAGTTCCCATGAAATTTATATATCAAATTCATATTTAAATAATGTTAAATTTAATTATAACAATCATATAATATATACTTGTAAAGTATGCACACCACATAAAAGAAATGTTTTGTGAATAAAACTTGTATCTCATGGAAATAAAAATTGAGATGAAATTCCATTACCTTGTGACTTGACTCCCACCTTACTCGTAAAACATTATATAAAATAAATATAAGTATATTTAAATCTAAAACATATCTATATAATTATATATAATACATTATATGGTTTTTATGACTTTATATTACCCTCTTGTAGATAATTCTTTGTTAAGGTTTCACTTCGGGTAATATCCTACTTGTTCTTTGCATGTGTATTAATTTGTTATATATCTGGTCCTTATACATGTATAATAATTTAAATAATGTAAATAATTATTTAAATATAATTTATATTAATTATATGTTTGTTATAATTATCTATTAAATTCATAATTATGAAATGGAGTACACCGTTCATGGAGACGGTAAGTCATACGTATGCAAGGACAATATTTATGGTTTTATTATCATCTTGAAAGAGAAAGATAAATTATATATATATATATAATTAGAATTATTATTTCATATATATCATATATTTTTAATAAACTCATCCCCAATACATTTAATGTAGTGTGTGAATGAATCACATAGCATTGAGAGGGTAGTAGTCCACACTTCCTCAAAAAAATTACCATTTTTTCATAAAAAAGAAAGTATGAATATATTTTTGTAAAATGATTAAAAAATATTAAATAAATAATAAATATAATATATAAAAAATATAAATATATTATCTATCATAATTTCCATAATGATAGGAAGTAAAGGAAAAAAACAAACAATCATCATTCTGTGAGGTGGTAGTTCATCGTACACATAAACAAAATGATCATTACACATTAGATAAAGGTGTATGTAAGTATAGGCCGAACCATTGGAATAAAAAACCTAGTATATTGAAGAAAAAAATTTACACAATAATGAAAAATTAGAGTTTAAGGAATGGATAAGGAAAATAAAACAATGGAGCATGAGAGAAGAGGTAACCTCTTAATCAGATAACTCCATTTGGTTTGTCCCAAAGGGAAACCTTATATTGATTTATTCCCAAGTCAAGGATTATAGAAGTAATTTAGGGATATATAAATTTTTATTGGGGATATATTTTCCAAACCTTAGTGTTTTTGGAGGTGTGAAGAAGAGGGAGAGGTTGTGACCTTTTATAGGGAAGGGAAATGACACACATGGAATTTTTTAAAACAAGTATGTTGTACCACTGTTTTTACCAAGAATAAGTCATAAAAAGCCCACTAAACACGTGAATGGAAGTTTAATTTCCTATTAATTTCTATAAATTGGGTTCTGGACAATTTTCATACTTTATTTGGGTTTTAAATTCACATATTAGTACTTTGTTCACCAAATGTTTCCATTAATTGTTGTAATTAATTTTAATCACTATATCAAATCATTTTGGGAAAAAAAGAGTTTTATATATAATAATTTATAATCTATGATGATTCTATATATGGAATAAAATTTTTTAAATTCTAATCACATATGTTGCAGTTATTAATCTAAAAATAATCCCACTAACGGGATGACACTACGGGTTTTTTAAATAAAAACATCTAAATGTTTGATATTTTTTTATACCCAATTGCAAAGGGATATTGATTATAATGACATAAATTGTATTATTTTATAAAATTATTAACAAAATAAACATTACAACAAAATTAAATATAATTTTCCTTATAAATTAATTATACGAAAAAATATATTTTATTAAAAAGTCAGAATTTTGAACTATTCAATAAAAATTGAAACCTTACGGAAATATACCAGAAATTTATACTAAATTAATTATTATGTTCCTCTTTAAAATATGAAGTTTAGTTTGACATGTTAAATCTATTAATGTGATAAATATTGGATTTTAAATTGGATCTTGATTAATATTCTGGGAAACAACATTTAAAAAAATATAGGTTTTTATGCATAAAATTGGGTTTATTCTAATATTATATCTTTCAAATCAATCAGATGATTATAAAAAAATATATTTTTGAATATATAACATATAAATTTAACTAAAATATTTTATTATTATTAATTAATTTTAGTTATTAATATAAATCTTCATTTTCACATAAAAAAGGTTTTTATAAAATGAGTCCCTTTAAATTAATTTGGTTTATATATTATTTTCTAATTATTAGGAAGCCAGTGAATTAAGATATATATATTCATAATTTTGTTAATCCTATAATATTCTATTTAATGGAAATTCTTTATCCACTAATACTCTTTTAATAATAAATTTTTTGTAACACTTGGGCTTGTGTGTTATGCAAGCCATTAAGGAAAGAGAGTCTTGCGAGTAACGTAATCTTACATTAGTGTTTCGTGTGGAGAGAGATAAAATTTGTGTTCCTTGTAGGGAATGATTAGCTTGATTTTGTGTACAGTTCATTACGTACCAAGTGAATTAATATAAAATTAACTATTTTTTGTGTTTCATGAAATGAAAATTATCAAAATAATTGGATTAATTTGAAATAAACAATTTATAAAATCTCGGGGTGTTACATTCTACCCCCCCCCCCCCTTATAATGTCTTTCTCCCTCAAACTTTTTCTAGGATATGAATGATCTAATATTTGGATGTTCCTTTTATATAAACACACATTATAAAACTAAATCTTTAAACATCATTTAATAAGTGGATGATATAAACATAACAGCTTCCCATAATAACATATAACTAGGGTTCCACATACGAGAACGTGTGTGGAAAGTGAAAACATTGACTTGGAGTAAAATAATAAACATTCCTAGGGAGTGATTGAGTTCATCAATAAAACACAAGTGAATGATTAATTTAATTTTAAGGCCATCAAGGTTATAAATATTCCATGATTTAAATGCCCATCAGTTCAAAAAAATTAAATTATTAGGGCAACAATTTTTTTATCATTATCTTATCATTGAGTGATTCTTTTATTGACCAAGAATGAATGGAAATATTCATTATTATTTTTTTATAAAAAATATTCATTGGTTATCCTTTTATCTATTTCTAGTTAATATATTACATTAATAAATGGGTTTCCAAAATTTAACCTTGATGTCTGAAGCACTAAAATTCAATTTTAACATATCATAATGCCAGTAAAAGAATGAAAATAATAACTATTTGTCACTAAAAATCCCTTAAAATAAATTGATTTAATATGGTAATCTATGAGTTCCAAAATTAACACTATTATTTCATTATAAAAAATATCCATCAAAAATAATTATACATAAACTAGGGCATTGCATAGTGTAGTGGTAGGCATGAAACCCCTATCGTTCTTCAGTCATGGGTTTAAGAAACATGGCCTTGCTAGACATTATTTGTTGTAAACTGACATACATGATATCCTTTTATAATACCAAATTAATATAATTTACAAAATAATAATTATAGAAATCCTTGAAATCGGGTTGATCACTAAATAGCCTTTTAACTAAGGTTTTCAATACAATCTCAATTCATAAATACTTCCTTCTAATTTTAAAAAAACATTTCATAAATCGTTAACCATAAAACCCTTACAAAAGATAAAAATACAAAAATTAGAAATCAATTCCAAAAATAAACTAAAAATTGATCACCTATATATAAGAAAGTAACTAATGGTTGAAAAATTCAAAATGAATACCCTCATCATATATTCTCTTGACTCATTGTAATAACTTGGATTACCGCAAATAATTTGGGAAAACATTCATGCTTCCTTATTCTATATATTACTAGAAATATTCCATAAATCCATGAATTTGTAAACTTTATCCCTAATATCATAAAATATTTTTCAAAAAGTACTTAATTAGTTATGTTATATTTTGTACAATCAAATTTTCTTATATCAAACTTTTCTTTTTCCAAAAAAATAATATCATAACATAAGGAACATATGATGGGTTATCTTTCCCTTAATCATGTGTTTTCCATGGACATCACATTTCCATTAAATCACTTTTCCAGTCTAAAGGAAACTTTCGACAAAATATTTTAAATTCATAGAGAAAAACATAAACTAGAAAATCCTTGATTATTTCACCATTCATATAACATAATTCCTAAATCCAAAATACTTAAAACATATATCATTCAACTTTATCAATAATACATAATAATACTACCTCATCCTATTATATAGTACAACATTCCTTTCACATCTCATCTGTAGTATCATCATCTTCAGGAAAATAACCATTATTTTGACCACCTTGATGATTATCTTTTTTAATCATTCATCATGAGATGTTGAGTGGAATAATGACCTTTTATTCCACACATAAAACACATAACCTTTGATGATTCCTTAGGAAGGTCAATATTCTCATACATTTAATTAACCAAACTCTTCATTTTTCCTTTATAGTCACTTTATTTTTGTGCCTCATTTCCATAGCCAAAATATATTCATATTCCTCTTTTTTTGAATAAACAGGAAATATTAATGGCTAAAATCAGCAGAAGTACATGTGCAAAGCCATGAAGGGAAATTTTCCAGCCAGAGCTAGTTGGAGTTAAATGGGCCTGAGGCCGCAATCTGATTGGTCGTGTTTTTCCCCTCCATTTTGGTAAAGGAGAAGGTGCATAAAGAGAAGCATTAGAAAAGTGAGAGAATTATACAGATGATGATCCCAAATAACAGGAGCCCACAATCGTTGTGGTTAATAGCATCGATTACGGTAAGGCAGTCAGACTCAACAATTATATCACCCCATCCAAATTCCAAGGTGAGAAACATACCGGCAAGGATGGCCATGGCCTCAGCAACTGTAAGTTTTCAGAAATCCTAATTTGGTTTGTATTTTGTAACAAATATTTTCCCCAGATGATTTTGGGCCAGGAGGCCGAGGGAAACAAGCCCAACCTTTGGGAAAGATGCATCCACGTTAATTTTAAGAGTCCCTTCCATTGGGGGATTCCAATGAGGGGGGATGTATAGGGTAACACCTGGCATAAAATTTCCATTGTGGTCTTTCTTCATTCCTGATAGGAAACAAAATTTCATTCACCCATATTCTCTATTACCCAAACTCTTGGCGAGAACCTTCCTTATTTTCCTTAGTGAGTCTAACATTTCATTAAAGTACACGTTGTTAATCATGTTTCTAGAAAAATGATTTGGAAAGTTCACAAAAATTTCACTCTTATGGTCCTCCAACTTGACTAATCATTAATAAATCATATGTCATAGGAAATATTAATCTAGTTAATTTTCATTCCTATCATTGACTAAAACCAGAAACATAGTGTGAGTATTACATATCATAGTATAAATCCAGATATTAATAAAAAAATATTACATATAGGATGGCTAAATCATGACACTTTCCCTTAAGATATGACTCCCTATGCTCATTATAGGTTATTTATAACTAACTTATATTTAAATATATCATGATGGTTCATGAAGTGTTTGGAAATTTATTATGAATATCCCATGAGAGTCTCAAACAAAGTGTGCAGTAAGGACAATTTTCATGTACCAGATTACCCTGATCCAGATATAAATCATCATGTTAGATTTGTTACTCCATGGTATATATGTGTCAAACCCACAAAATTTTGTATTATCCAGACATGGATGTGTTTCTTGGATACCACTTACTCAATCCTTTACCAAAATTCCAGGACAATTTCATATATTTTCCATATCCTTAATCTTGTCTATAGAAATTTCCTTTGAGTTATCACAAATTTGTTTCATCCAATCATCCGAAGGTTTAATAAACTTATCATTTTATACCAATTATATCAACCCAGAAATAAAATACATTGATATTAAAACATTTTTTATGAATATTCAGTATATTGAAAAATTCATTCCCGAGGATCGTAATAGTTTAGTGTCTTTGGAAACGTGGAAGAAAATATTATAACTTGTGATATATCATCATTATCCCCATAAAATATCCTCCCTTAAAATAATTCTATGTAAATAATTACATCATAACATGGGTAAAGGAAACATAACAGAGGGGTGATCTGAATTTCACAATAAGGGTAAATAATGGAAATGCATAAGAATAACATGAAATGAGGGTATAAGAATGTGAGAATATAATTTTACGATTATTCCCTGCATATTAAAGATCATAATCATGAGACATAGAATAAATATGGTAGTTCATAAGAAAATAATCCAAATAAAATAAAGATCATAATCCATGGAAGAATATTATATTAATAAGACATGGAATTGTGGCATACACATCATTATATAACATTTTGAACATGTATATATAGAAATAGGTTCACAAATTAAGTTAAGGACATGAAATAACTCCCTCTCATGGACTTATAGACATGCAACTAGGACCATGAATAATGTTGTGTTCAAGAAAATTGGTTCATGCATAACATTGTGAACATGTAATCAGGTTCACGAATAAAATTATATACATGAAACTAAGTCCATGATTTACATTGTGAACATGTAATCTGGTTCCTAAATTACATTATTAACCCATAATATGGTTCACTCATAACATTTTGAACATGTAATCTAGATTACACATAAAAATATGGACATGTTACTGAGGCCAGGAATATCATTGGGAACATATATTCAAGTTTATGTATATCTTTTATACTCGTGATTCATTCAACTTTACCCAAAAATATAGTGGGAGATATAGTCCTACTAATAAAATAATAAAATCCTTCATACAGTTTCCACAATATAATTAAAAATATAATCTTCTCATGACCCATAGAAAGATATGGGGTTTATAAACATCCTATCATAACCCATGAAATGAAATGGGGATAATTGACATTTCATCACATAATAACATATGGAAAATAGATAGGTTTCATAATTATTTCATTGAAAAATGACCCATGAAAGGAAGTGATTTTAAAAATCTCATAGCCCATGGAATGTAAATGGGTGTCAGAAGAATAATTCATTGAAAACATAAACCATTCAAGAGGGGATATGAATGGAACCATAAGATCATTACCTAGAAGGTCATGAGTAATATCAACAGACGTCATCCTAGATAGAAAATAACATGGAAATAAATTTTGAAAATATTTATTGATGAAGTATCCTTTCTTATTCCGAAATAATTTTTAAAACATAAAATTTATATAAAATCTATTTCTTCAAAAATTCATTGAAAACATGGAATAGAGGATTTTAATCAGTTTGAAAAACTTTTATCATGAAAAATTATGAATGAATCATGAAAAATATTTGGAAACACTTTTTCATGAAAACATATACAATAATCTAGAAAATATTTTTAAAAATATTTCTTTTAAAATACTTTTAAAAATTATAAAAATGGCATAAAAAAGTTTTGGAAACCATTTTCCTTCAAAATTTGTAAAAGGTTCATGAAAATGTTTTTAAAACAATTTCTTTTATAATTACTTATAATAATTTTATTTTTAAATTATCCTTTTAAATATGAAAATGATGCATCGTTTAAATGTTGGAATCTAAATCCGTACAACACATATGATGTAAATAAAACATTTCTTTTTTAATGATAAAATGTTTGAAAAATTACCTGTTCAGAAAGAGAATTGAAGATTCCTTTGAAAAAATTGGTCAGAGAAAAAATTGGAAAACATTATTTTGAATAGTATATGATAATAGTTTAATATTCTTGGAAACCTTAATTAAAAAACATGATTTATGAGGAAGAAAAATTTCTGTCTGAGGAGAGGGAAAAGTCACAATTTAATAAAAACAACTTCATAAAATTCTTTATGCACCAAAGATTTTAAAAAGAGTTAAAATACAAGAATATATCAGGAATAACTAGGGGATAAAAAATTAAGGACTTTTATTGAGATATGGATCATATTATTTCATCAAAGTAATCATAATCATAAACAATTGTGAAAATCGATGAGATAGTTTTAATAAACTCATAGCCCATGGTAACTATAAACCATAATCCCCTTTTAAGAAAGTTAAATTGAATTAAACTTAAAATATAATTAAGATAAATAGATTCATGATATATCATTTCAAAGTTATTATATACACCCCATGGAAAAAATATAGGTGCATAACATAGCATGTGTCTCAAAGAAGGAAAATTGAGACCAAATCATTTTACCGATTTAGTAAATTTTGAAATAAATTCCCCATGAAATAAATATAATAAAATGGATATGTAAATTACCTTAAATTTTATTATATTAATCATATAATAAAAATATAGTTATTATACTCACCACACAAAAGGAATATGTGGTTAATAAAGCATGTATCTCATGAAAATAAAAAGTAAGATGAAATTCCCATACCATATGTCATGACTCTCATTATACTCATACCAACCTCATATATAAGAAATATATGTTTATTATAAATCCATAATATAAAAATATTCTTATTTCTAATACCATTTATGGTTTTATTATAAATTTATACTACCCTCTTGTTAACAATTCTATGTTATGGTTTTAGTTCATGTAATAGCTACTTTGTTCTTTACTTGTGTCCTAATTTGTTTTATCTTTGTTTCTTATACATGAATCATGATTTCATGAATTTAAATCATGATATTTATATCATTTATATTCATTTTATTTGTTTTATAATAATATATAGAATATATAGTTATGAATTGGAATACACCGTTCTTAGAGACGGTAAGTCATACGTATGCATGAAAGATGTTTCCATTATTATTGTTGTATGGAAATAAATAAGTTACATGAAATATATATATATATATATATATATATATATTATAATTATAGAAGTATTATTATTTCATATGTATCATATAATTTAACTAAAATAATCCTTAATACATTCCACGAAGTGTGTGAGTGAATCACATCTCTTTGTGGGGGTGGTAGTCCACACTTCCTCAAGATAAATTATCTTATTTACACAAAATTGATAGTATAAAGACATTTATTTTAAAATCATTAAATAAGATTAAAAAATAATTAATATAATATAAAAAAAATATAAATATATTTTATATCATAACTTCCACCATGAAATGCATTAAATGAAAAAATAAATAATCATTATTCTGTGTGGTGATAGTTGTCCCTACACATAAAAAGTATATTTTTTACCCATTAGATTGATGTGTGTGTAATTATAGGTATAAACCTTAGCATAAAATTATACTAGTATATTTATTATACAGATTTTGTTATATTGGTATGGAATAAATATAGTGGAGGGGTGGAGAATGAAAATAAAAGAAAGGAGACTCAGAGAAGATGTTGCATCTTAATCAAATAACTCATTTTGGCTTCTGACAAAAGGCTTCCATTAGTTGAATTATTACTAAGGGAATGATTCTAAGAGTAAGGTACATATTTTTTCAAGTTAATTGGGTATATCATGGTAGAACCTATGTGTTCTGAGAGGTGTGCAGAAGAGGGAGAGGCAGTAGCCTTTTATAAGGAATGAAAGGGACACCCTTGACATTTTTTAAAACAAGTTAGGTGTAGCCACGTTTTTACCCAAATAAAGTAATAAAATCCAGAACAACTATATAATGTAATTTTAATGGACAAATCAAGGACAAATAATGGGTGTTGGACAAGTTTCTAGTTCGTTTGGGGTCTTAAATGCAATGTTTACTAATTTTTGAAACTAATTTTTCTGTTAATCATTATAAATACATTTAGTCTATTTCAAAAATATTTTTGGTCAAAATAAATTTTACCTTTAAAAAAATATATAATATTATAATTATAAATATATAATCCATTTTTCCTAATTCTAATAATAGAAGTGGCAGAAATTATTTTAAAAATAATCTCCCTAACCGGACAACACTAGAAGTTTTTTAAGTAAGAAAAACCAAATGATTTATAAGTTTTTATACCCAGTTTAGAAGTAAAATTGATTTCAATGATATATATTGTATTATAATATAAAATTATTATATAATAAAACCATACAACTAATTTAAAAAATAATTTTACCTCATAAATGAATTATATGAAAAAAAATTGAACTAAAATTAAGTATTTTTGCCTATAAAATAAAAATGATTCCTTATATAAAAAAAACTATCCTAAGATAATTTTTATGATTACAATTATGTTATTAAGTTAATGTGAACATAATAAATATTTAAAATTTCCAATAATTGGATTTAATATTTATTCTCCATGAAAAGATGGCAAAACAACCTTTATAAAAATATATGTTTTTAAGAAAAAAAAATTGGGCTTGTTCTTATCTTATATATATCAAATATGTTGCATAATTATAAAAAATATTATATTGATTATATAAAATATAAATTTAAATAAAATTACGCACTATTATTAATAAATTTTACTTTTTAATATAAATCATCTTTTTTCACAAAAATAATGACTTATAAAATCAGTCCCTTTATATTCATTTGGTTTCTATATTATTTTCACATTATTTGGTAACCAATGAATTAAGAGGTATATATTCCTATGATATTTAATCCTATAATCATAAATTTAATATCTATGTCATATCCTATAATAATACATTAATAAGGACTTATTTTTTAGTAACACTAGGACTTGTGTGGAACATAAGGCATAATGGAAAGTCAGTTTTGCCTGTAACTTAAACTAACCTTAGTGTTCAATGTATATAAAGTCTACATTTCTAATGCGTGTAGTTCATGATTAATATGTGGTCTCATATAACTCATTCCAAAAATAGTTATTTATTATAAAATAATCTATTTTCTATGTTTCATGAAATAAAAAACATCAAAAATATTAAATTAATTTGGAAAAAACAATTCAAAAAATCTCACGGTGTTACATCGGTGTAGAGAGTTCATATATATGGCCCATATGTTGTATCTTTAGTGGATTAATTAATGTATTATATTACTTAAATAATTAATTTTACCTATTATTTTTTAATGAAAATACATTTTCATTATGAATTTCTTTTGGATACCCATAGGATCATGGGATTTCCAATATAACGCTTCATCTCCATCCATTGGTAGATCACATCGAATAATGATGAAACACCATATAAAATCATATTGAAGAGAAACTAACATAATGATGTCATTTAATCATCTATTCTTATCATTTATTATAACTAATGATCTAATATCCAAGTAGGAATCATCAATTTTTGTTGTATTCCCTTTTTGAGAAAATTGATTTAGTAAACCAATCCATTTCATGGTTCGACACCAATTACAGCATTTACATGTTCCAATCTTCTGCTTAAATAGGTGTATTCAATTTCTTACTAACATTGATTTTACTATTCATGATCACTTTCCAATAACAACTAAAAAATATGTTTTAACATATGTTCTTTTGCTGTTGCCCCTAAATTTATTCACGTATATCATTGGAATGACCTTGTCATCCCAGTTTGACATTGTTGGGTGGTATCGGGTCTGATTGGACCCCCAAAATTATGATGGATCAGTGAGAGAGGGATAGATCGATGAAACAAGGATAGATCAGGGATCATTTTGATACCCAGATGATTGTTTTAATGATCTGAGATCAAAAAATCAATAGCGGAATGATTGAGGCATGCACAGTGTGTGAGGCACATACGGGTTCGCATGGTTTTCAAATATATATGTATTTCCAGCCACTGGAAAGCTAGAATCTATTAGTTGATTTTATATCATCTAATCTGATGAAAATTTAAGGCTGAAATCAATGTGGAGAGGTACTTTTTTAATTGAGGATCTTAGATATGGAAATTTTTGTAAAACCTTACTTCACACCTTGTATAGTGATGAACACGTGGCATGTAACCCCCTAGTGGAGGTGACAATGTTTTCAAGGAATTTTAAGTATGGAAAAACATGTGTCTTATAAAAATTATCCACCTTATCCCTGTGTGTATGATCATTATGTTCGATCACATGGGTAGGACTTCATGTGGGAGTACACAACCATGCACACAGCTATGAACCAAAGTACACTAAAATAGGGTCAGGATTACGAACATGGCCAGAAGCAGAGGGCTCAGTCCTCAGTATTTTGGACACACCATGTAGTTCAACTACATAATGTTTACTTATAAATGGACTATGATCCATTTGAAGGATAGGGAAATTTCTAGGTGGTGGAGTCGGATCATATGTTATGTGGGTCCCCTCACACATCATCTTTTACATGATTCCTTTTTAAGAAACATCAATGGTCCATATCTCCTTTGTTTGGACTAAAAATTTTTCCCATGAGTATACTATCATGTGTTTTGTTCTTTATTACACATGATTGTACCCATGGTTGTGGACTTAGAAATATGATGTGGAATTTTCATGGGAACAACACTTATTAAGGAAATGCTTGATGATGGATTTGATCAGACAGGATCACCAATGGCTTCCTATTGAGTGGAAACCCCAATTAGTATGGGAGTTGGTTTACTACTATTACATATTTAGTGGAACCCCCAATCAGATAGGGTGTGGGTCCTTAATGACTATATTGGAAACCCTTGTCACACAAGGGCACGAGCCCTCAACCTATAGATTGGGAACCCCCTATCATCAGTGGTGTGTGACCTATACCTTCTAAGTAGAAACCCCTATTTGATTGGGAGAGAGTACTAAATGAACATAGTAGAACCCCCTATCACCCCACGGCATGGTTCAATGACATATATTATGGAATCACCCATCAGTATGGGTGTAGTTCCTCTATGGATACTTGCCGTGTAGAACCCCTATCGAATAGGGCATGGGTCCTTGTGAAACTCAAGTGGAACCCCCCCCCCCATCAGCATGGGAAAAAGTTCATTGTGGATACATACATAGTGGAAGCCCCCTAACGTACTATAGAGTAGGTACTCTAATTGTATTTTTGGCCCCTAAGCTATGCGGCACAATGATAATGTGTGTCTTGTCTTGAATAGATACTTATAAGAAAACATGTGAGATTATGGGCATCATTGAGGGACTTTTGGAGTTTTTGGTGACTCTTATTATTGGTAAGATCTATGAGATGGAGATCTCCTTTCTCTCTTGTTTTTGTTTCTTTGACTAAGAATATATATTTACATCTATATTTATTCATTTGGATTTAGTTACTATCTTTCCATGAGATGAAATTACATGCGGGGTATTCCAACTGATTTCTATGTTTAGGTCCTTGTGGTTGGATGATTTTCCTCTATAGATATGGTTGGAAAAGACACAAAATGTAGTTCATATACTCACTGTGTAGATCCCCATATGCATGGCTGAGGTTACTCACTCTCTCTTTTTGGGTTGAGCTTATCTCTTTCACTATATTGTTTTTATGATCTATTTTCTTTCACTTATTGTTTTATATCTTACTTCCCAACCTTTAACATTCACAGCGTCCGATTGGGTATGTATACACATTCTTTACATTGGATTTTCCCACATGTGTCATGTCTTATGAAGACGTTGTACAGTTCGGTGGTGACATCAGAGGTGTGTAGGGATACCAGGAAATTTGGACTACTTGAGGTGGTCACAGTATGGATATCATGATATGGGAACTCATAGAAGATTAATTAGAAAATTTTTACTATTTGGGACATCTTTCTGGTTTAGTGTGCATTTTTCTCTTTTTCTATTCTATTTACACTATTGTACTCTTGTATTATCTAGAGGTTTTTTATGCATGTCTATTCCCTATTATTTCTCAACTTTTACTTCTTTTCAATGTGAAATTATGAATTGGTATGGATTTTTTTGTACATATATTTAATTAAGAAGCAGCGTCCCCTTGTTAATTATTCATTCATTGTTGGTCATCATCCCTTGACCAATGGATATGCACATGGGGTAGTTGCAGCTCGAGCCACTTGTCAGTTTAGGTTTTTACACTACCACTTTCATGGAATTCTTTTAGCAATCTTTCTATACTTCTCAAGATTTCTATATATGAATTATCACTCTATATGACCTATCAAGTCACAAAAAAAGCACCACCCATCTCTGAGCTAATATGTTCCTCTATGCTACATCTGACCATGTGTCTGATTTTCATCACATTGTGGTCTCTTGTGGTGAGATCTTATCATCCGTCATCTGCTATGTTTTTCAGACAATTCCTCACTATGACTCCCACTTCCTACTCCAATATCTTGTCATCCCTATGAAGGAAATCTCTCTATCACTGGTACCTACTCCAACACTATGAAATAATAGGGGATATACAAGGATAATACTCTGAACCATGTCACTCAGAGGATTTCTTGGTCAGACATACATGCTCGAAAGTACAAATCATGGATCTTGTCAAGGGAGTACTGGGTACGAACTTTGAACCTCTCTACATATTCATCCACCATCATACATCCCTTCTAACACTCCATAAGATCCTTAATTCGAAATTAGAAAAAAATAGGAAGGGTAGTACACCTCATGGAACACCTACTAGAAATTATGCCATGGGATTTTCAACAAATTGTGCATGTACATAACTACACTCCACCATCACACATCTGCTCAATGGAAAAGGATATCATAAAATGGAAGCACATAACTTGTATATGTCCAAATGATCCGGAAGACATAGAAAAACTACTATATCTAATCCTCTTCTACCTAAGGATCTGACTCATCACGTGACCTCAGTGGATTCTGGCATTATAATTGATAGATCATGATAAGACTGAGTGCATCCTAGTTGTGATATTATATGAAGATATGCTACTCAATTGGTGGAGGTTCTTCTTCCAGGACACATGGAGGAAAAAATTGGTGGGATGGGCCAAGAACTGAGGCCCCATTACTCATTATATCATCATCATGATCTGAAACTCTTATCATAGGTGGTTGTCATCGAGGAGGCATTATGAACATTATCAAGACGTACCACGATCAGATAAGCAAATATATATATAACAACAATGGGGTGGTAACTCAATATAGATATTTAATTACTCAATCCTATATTATTTATGTACTATTGATCTCTATAACTAATGTCTCAGTATACCGAGTCGACAAAAAGGTAGAAAATTTCATAGTGAATCGATACATCATCTACTTGTACCAACACTTTATTTTTGTGGCCTGATAGCCACATTGGAGATAGTTTGACATCATTTCCCTTATTATACTCCAAACACCATCCAAATTATCAAATATCCTCTGAAACCAATCTGTCATGACTTGACCCATGCCAAGGATTTAGTTGTAACTACCTCAATCCCACCTCTATATTCTAGGGGTTTGAGACCAGAGATAAAGGAATACAAAACATGGGGAGTCCCTTTCTTATGTACTTTTACACACACACACACCCATCACAAAAAATTAGTGTAGATGGAGTAAATTTTAATATGGAAAACCCTATGGAAACGAACATGCATGTAAAACATGTTGAAAATACAAATGCACAATTGTATAAACTGAAAAATAATGGGGAAAATACATATCAAACATAAAATAATTTTCTACCTAAAAAAACTATAAAATTATACTACTGATATAGTCTATCTCATGGTCTCCCAGATGTGACCACCATACGTGATGCAAAGTACTAGGTTTACCTAATATCCTCTAAAGACACTAGATACCTAATTTTCATCTTTATAATACACTAAACATACAAGAAATCTCATAAAATGATGTTTATATACATACCCGTAAGGAATCCTCAAAATATGAAAGGGAAAAGTAAGAGATACAAAAGGAATAGTATGATTGTAGATTGAAAAAGGTATATAGAATGTAGTGGAAGAGAATATTTCAACCCAAGAAATAGAAAGAGTAACCTCATCCAATAATTATGGAATCAACATTTTAGGAAGATGAAGTACATGTCAAGTATATACTACCCATGGTAGGGGTGTAAACCCATCCATACAAGATAACAAAAACTAGGAAAAATGTGTCTTACCCTGTGCGTATCTTCCTCTCTTGAAAATGGAGATACCAAATCATAATTTGTAGATACATAAGTGTGTGTTTATATATATATATATATGCTCAGTCAAATGAATCCCAAATGAGATAGAAAGGGGATTGACATTTCACTGTTCATCCCAAGAATTATAGTCGCCAACACTTCCAAAAGTCCATCAGTGAAGCATAGTATCTCATCAGTCGACCTAGAATTTATCGTCCAAGTCAAACCACAACTATAATTATGCCTCATTTTATAGGGGCCAAAAAATACAGGTATAGGAACCACAACCTAGTGCTTTATGGGGTTACACTCTATATCTATCTATAGTGAACTTGTGCCCTTGCTGATGGGGGTTTCCACTGTAATGTCAGAGGACCCAATCCCTTTTTTATTGGGGGTTCCACTATGTGAGTATCCATAGAGAACCTGAGCCCATTATGATGGGGGTTCCACTCTAGATGTATATGACCTACACCAAGGTTTGAAAGGTGAGATGCACTCTATGCATTGAGGATTTGTTCTATATCCTATATGGGGTTCCACTCAGAATGTGGAGGAATTTCCCCCATGCAGATGGTAGTTTCACTCCTTATGTTGAGGACATAAACATTGGTGTAACTGGGGGTTCCACTCTAGTCATTGAAAACCCTCGTCCCATTTTATAGGGGGTTCCACTTAGTAAGAATCTGAAGAGGACCCATTTCCTTACTGATGGAGTGTTCTACTATACAAGATGTCTATGGTGAATAAATCTAAACACTACCATCATAGGGAGTTTCCTCAATTATAAACATTCTAGGAAAACTTCTCACCATGTATCGAATTCCAAAATCTAGTGAATCGTCACGTTCTATGTAGAAAAACACTCCACATTGGCTACTCACAAGCCAAAATATGAGTCCAAACCAAGGAGATACATGACTATGAATTTTCCTAAAAAGGAACCTAGTATTATACGGCATGTGAGGGGACCTACATGGTGTGTGGTCACACTCCATCTTTAGGCCATTTCGATGAAATAACATGGCTCCCAACCCATGTATAAGTACACACTGTGCAGGTGGACTACACAGTGTGTCGAAAATATTTTGGACTGGGATGTGTCCCTTGGGTCATGTTTATGTTATTAACCCTTATCCATGTACTTTGGAATATGACCTTGTGCATGTTCATTTACTCCCAAATGGAGTCTGACTCATGTTATCCACCACACGTATCGTCCACTCATGGATGATGTGAATGAAATATTCAAGGTATGAAAATAGTTTTTTCATAAAGATTTTTTGAAACCCTATCTGCCACTCCCAGGGGGATACTTGCCATGTGATCATATTGATACATGACATGTAGTATGGGTTTTCATATATTTCTACAATCGGTGATCCCAACATCCAATATATACTTGATTCTTCGATTAAAACCCTATATTCCCTCGAGAATATTGGATCTAGCATTTTAGAATATATTCCGCATCTCCAATGGTCAAAACTCAAAACTCTTTGAAAACAATGAGAACTTGAATGTGCCTCTCACACTATGTACACCCTGATCCTTTACCATTTTATTTATAAATCTCATATCATCGAACTAATAATCCTTTTTCTTGCAATGACCCCAAATCTATCATTGTTTCATTGATCTATCCCACAGGTGTCAGTCTATCATGATTTTAGGGGTCTGATCTGTCTCAGTACTACCCAACAAAGTTAAACCGGGGAAAGAGGGTACTACCTATGAATAAAATGAAACAAATTGATACATAAAATCACAAGAACTGATTTTTTGACATTTTTGGAAAAACTTTATTGTCTAATGATCAATAATGGAATAATAATGTTCAAAATATGTCTTAATGAGTTATTTTATGTTTTACATGGGTGCATGTAATGTTTTAGCAATTAGTACAGATCATAAACATGATTATTTAACTAAATGAATTTAATCAAAGAGGGTGTAGACCAAAAAATTATGAGTAAAACCTAGATATAACATTTATACTCATAAAATAACATGAACCCTAAGGATTGATTGACAACATTGGATTTGCAGTGCTCTAATCTACTACAATACAACGTTCCATCATTGTCTGTTGTGATCTATTAATGGGAATAGAGGAAGAACATCATTGGAGATCCTAGTATTATGAGGAAAACCATGGGAAATTTTTATGATGATTTTTTAGGAATGTTTTTTTGGTAAAATGAATGTATTATTTAATTTAATAAATTAATTAATCCACTCAACATACTTCCAAGGGGAGAGATGTATGGATGCCCCACTCTGACCTATTTTATGTCATGCCCAGGGTAAAAACTATGTACCATACATAACCATGGAGTGTAATTTATGATATTCCCATTCGTTTAAGAGTTATACAACTTTCATTATGAACCTATATTCATGTAATATAAAAAATTTATATTTAAAAAATAATAATTATGGAAACATTGGGCCATGGAATCACATGTCATCTCAGTCCCTAACTCTGAAAATATATGTAGAATTAATTCAATGTCCTACATGGAAAAAATATGGTTTATACAGATAACCCATATGTATAATTATGAATCAGCTTATAAAAATGCATAATTTTTTATTTCAGTGCATGAATTACCAAAAAATCCAAACATCAAAAGTGTAGTAAAATTTGGGAACGAGGTACAATTAAAACTAAGGACATATTATAATACTTATTTATTCCACAATGATTATCCACATAAATAACTTCCTTATATGGATCCCTTTCATTTCTATTCCTAAGGGGTAAGGGGGAATATAAAACAAGGTAGAGCTAAAAATCCCTGTAAGATAATAAACATGGGAATAAATTAGATGACATGAGTTTGAAAATATAATAGTATATCATTATACCATGGATAATAAATAAAAATTTATAATAATAACATATTGAACATGGAATCAGATGAATGTGGAATAATATGAATTTATCAATATCATATAACATTAAATAAACCTATGTCAAGGCTATGTGACAAGACTATATGACATGGTGGGAAAAGTCCAATAAGAGATTAGGTTCGCTCACTAATCCCATAAATAATGTATCATGAGACTAAAACATTACCAAATAAATTAGACATCTATCTAGGATCACCCATCATAAAATGTTCATATATATGTGCTCCACATAATTAATCAATCATAAAGTATAAAAAAAGTGTTAATCATGGAATGAAAAATGTATCATAATCATCTAATAGTGTATACCAGTGGTCATATAAGAATTTTATCCATGAAATGATGGATTTAAATAATATTTTTATGTTAATAAGGGGAATATAAAATATATATCTTGATAAATTATGTTGAAATATATTGAAAATATTAAAAAAAAGTTGTTACGTAACTTTATAAATGTTCCATTTAAGCATGGTTTTAAGGAAAATAATAAATAGTATTTAAAGAGGATAAAGGTATAGTTGTTTTCATAAAACTAGAAATGAAATAAAATGGTTTTTAATGATAATTTGAGTTATTTTAGTCAAATAAATTAGGCTTAATTTATTTTATATAGTGTACATGTAAATGGGTATGAGGAAGAGAAGATTCCTTAAATAGGGTTTTTGTTATCAAGTGTAATTGAGAATGGAACCTTATAAAACATATAAATCCAAAAAAAATTATGATAAATTGTTATACATAGAGATTTGTGGAATATATAAATATAAAATATTATATGATTATATTAATAAATAATTTATAAATTTAGGCAAAAAGCGATAATGTTTAACCCAAAGGTAATAAAGTGGATAAGAGAGATCTGTTTCCTTATTTCTGCATGTGTTTCGTACGGGTACTTAATTTCCTGTATAGTAAAATTAGATTAATAAATTATGTAATAAATAAAATGATTAATATTTATTTTATTTATTATAATTTCATTAAGTTCATTTATTTCCATTTCAATCAGTTATAAAGGCTAATGGGGTCTTTTAAATAGAATGTATTTCCTGGTTTAATGGTTATTTCATTTTTAAATAATTATAGATGATATTTGAAATGGAAAATTAAATAAATAAGTGAAATGGAATTTAATTAATTCAAAACCATATATTTAAATTTACCCATATATTTTTTTTCTTTTATAATGATGATTTTTTAGAAAAAATTGTAGTAATAAATGTTCAGTTTAATTTGGCAGTTTTTTGGATCTTCGTGAACCAGTTTCAATTTATTTTATACAATATAAATGTATTAGTTCTAGAACATGAAATAAGTTATAATATATCAATTAAAATTTTATGAAACCAAATTAAAAATTTTATGGATATATGAAATGGTTTGAATATAGGATTTTTAATTATTGATATAAAATCCAATAATATAGATTATATTTTAGTTATTATTATTTTATGGATGAAGAAGGTGAATAGAAGTTAAAAAAATGAAAGTAAATCAAGATAGGTTGTTTGAGAAAGTTGCCTCTTTAATATCACCTCCTTGAAGGACACCTTAATGGACCTGAAATTGGTATTTGGGTGAGAGAAGTAGCACATGGACATGGGGAGACTTTATAGGATATAGTTTTTTTAGATATTTTCATTGAATCAAATCTTTTTAGGATAATGGGGGTGGTGACGGTTGATATTTATTCTTATGGTGGGGTTCTGGTAAGTGATTAATTAATGATTATTATATATTCAAAATGAACAATATTTTGGAGGAATTTATTTCAAATAATTTTGATGGTAATTAATTTCTTAAAGTCCAATTATTTTAATGATATACACCATCCACCTACTTAATGTTGTAGTTTTTGTTAATTTATTCTTTTACCATTTAACTTCTTCATGCAATATTATTTTACCTATACTAGAGTAATTTTTTTATAATGATATGTTTTTTATTCATAAAAATGAAAATTTACATATAAAATAATTTGGACCTCCTAATTCAAAATATTGAATCCATTTTACGTGAATATATTTATAAAATTTATAGAGTAAATTCCAAAAAAATTTATGTGTATAACCCATAAAAGGTGATTTTATGATAAAATAATGATTTAAAAACTAAGCATGTGTACCAAAATGTAAAAACATATGTATTATTTAATTCAAAAAATATATTTTTATCAATAATAAGTGTTAATAATTTCAATATCATGATCATATATCATTTATTTTCTTATATTTAAGGTATTTTATAAAATTTAATTTTCACTTATTAATCAAAAAATCAACTTTTTTGGAAAAATACAAAAAACATTATAGAAATATAGTTTTGACATGATAATTCAAATATTTTGGTTTATTTATCAATATAAATATATAAATATAATAAATTTATATTTTAAATCAATATATATAATTTTTTAAATTTATGAATTTCATAAAAAAAATATACTCGCTATTATAATAATTACGTAGGACTTCATTAAAATATATTATCATGTAAGATGTTTTTGGTATGATTATTTCATTAAAATAAATTTTATCCACAAATTATATATTTACTATAATAAAAAATTTAATAGAATATGTTTATATTTTCCAAAAATAATAAAACTCATAATAGATAATGAAATAATGTTGATGATAATTTAAAGTTGTTAACATAACCAATAAAAATAATGACTAACTATTTTATTTACTAATTCTCATAATGGAGATCAAATATATTAGTTGGAAAACATAAATTATTATGATAATATTTCCATAAAAAATACTCTATTATACTTACTCTTTATTATTCACTTCAATTCAAATCATGGTTCGATATCATTTCCAAAATTAATATTTTATTACTCACTATCTTTTTTTGAATATCATTGTTTGTTGGTGGGATGATTCTAGTGGATTATAGAGATAGAAAAATTTATATCTAAATTTATTTAATCACTTATAGGATTCCCATTGAATTTTTTATATTAGTAATATTAATTGTTATAGACAGAATGTTCCATTATTAAATTAATAATTAAAGTTTTTTTAGTTTCCTTTTATGTGTCTTATATACTTTTATTATTCCTAGTTTTAAAATTTCATAGAAAGCTATGAAGTAAAGTATTTATTATGAAACTAGTACCCAAATAATTATTTTCACTGAAAATGACTTAATTAAAAATTCACATATACATGGTGATATTATTGAATTATTAAAAACATTAGAAAAAATAAGTATTGAAAGAGAAATAAATGTAAGAGTAAATAATAATTCATACAATTTAGTTTATAGGAATCATACATTAAGGTTGTGGAAATATTATAAGGTCACACATGCACTTGTAGGCACGATATATATAATAGTTAATGGACTTCCTTCAAGTGATTTTACCCATATTTCAAACATCTCATTTGAAAAAAATAAAGCTAGAAACAAATGAAATCATAAGAAACAAATAAATAGGTTTTAAATTTCAATAACAAATAATATAAGAAATTAGAAACAGTGAATAAGGGGAAAATATGAGTACAAATAAGTAAAAAATCCATATATATATATATATATTATGAGATTATTTCCTATATATGTATTATTAATTGGAATACAATGTATCATGTTAGTGTATCATAGTAAACACATGACATGAATCCAATGAAAGAGGAAAAAATAAAATTCCTAGATAAATGAAAATGTAATGTAAGTTGTGAGAAGAAATATTTTGTGGTATTAACAATATAAAGGTGTTCTTGGGTTAGATATAAGTGGACTTGACTTTTTATGATTGATTTAAACCTAAGAATATTAAAGACACTAAGAGTAGATGCTTAGGAGAAATCTAGTATGGTGGGGAGACCTTGTGTGAGTAGTCTCGATCTCCCAGTTGAGATTTGTTCTTCTTTGGTAGGTTGGTAGCCGTATGATCATTGGGACATGAGTTTTTAGATACTGACCACCATTATTTTAGGCCCATAAAACCTGGGGATACAAATATGTACCATTATTTGAGACATCGTTAATGGTTTCCTTGGATGAGGCATTCAATGGAAGATGTTTTATCTTAGTGTCTCACTTTTCAATGAGTGAAGGTAGAACACCATAGACATGTGGTTTTGTTGCAGCCTTTATCCATTCTGTTGTGGATGTTGATGATATTTCCATTAATTTCATCATGGGATCACCAAATAATTCTATTGGGAAGGATTTTATTCTGGTGATAGTTGAAAAAATCACTAAATAAACAAATTTTTTCAAATAAGGGATATAATGAATATGGAAAAACATGGGGACATCTATGTCCAACATATTTTCAAGGTTCATGGAGATCCCTCTACCATTTTTTTTATTGGTACTCAAGATTCAAATTAAGAATATGGAATGGTTTTCAGGGGGAAATGGGTTCCAAGTTGAAATTGAACATGGCCTAGATTCCCAACATGGATGGAAAAATAGAGAGGTCAATCCATGTTCTTGAGAACATGCTCTGTCTTTATGTGATTGATTTTGGGGAATCATGGGACATAAGTTTTACATTGACTGTGTTTTATTGTAACAATAGTAATCAGACTTCAATTAGGATAGAACCCTTTGAGTATTTTTAAGTGTGGCTATGTTGACCTCCATTTTTCACGAAAGAGTTAGGGGAGAGGTACTTTATTGGCCTGAGTGTTGTTCTAGAGATGACAGAGGTGGCGGATTTGATCCATAGGTATTATATCACGACATATAGTCATTATAAATATTATACAGAATTCTATAATCAAACACTAGAGTTTGAGTTTGATGAACAGGTCTTTGTTAGAGCTTCACCTATCTTGGTAAATTGTCGGTTGAGTAAGAAATGAATTTTAAAACCAAGTCTTGTGGCCCCCATTTAGATCATCAAGTTATTTGGGATGGTGGCCTATCAGATTTTGTTTCATTTTGTTTTGAATTCCATTCACAACATGTTTCGTGTTCCAAATTTTAGGAGGTATATACCAGATCCTTCCTTTGGGATTAGATGGGAGGATATTGTTATTGATCATGAAACCACATTGGTTGAGAATCCATTCTAGATAATGGTTTGATAGGATATGGTATTGTACTATAAAATGATTCCCCTCATTTGGGTATTGTGGAAGTGAAGATAAGATCACCATGGGATGTGGGACCAATATTCATTGATGAGGAAGTAGCAGCCTACTGTTTTTGCAAATCTAGGATCTTGAGGTCTTTCTCAGGATATAAATATTTTATGGTGGGGCCACTGCAACACCTCATTCACATTCAATTTGATATGTTATGATATTTGTATTTAGTTTGTATTATCACTGTATGATTATTTTCATATCTTTATTAAGAAGATAAATGTAATGGTGAAGTCCCATATTTCTTGGATTTCTAGCTATTCCCTACATTTTTTTAGATATTTTTTGGGTAGTTATGCGATGTATAGTAGGGTTTCACAGTGTGTAATGCTAGTAGGACTAATCCAACTGATTTGAATTCATACCATGTGTTTTTACACATTGTGTAAGGGTAACACGTCATGTAATGTGAAATCTGATTTTAAATTAAAAAGGTGATACATTTTTGGAATATCCAAAAATTAAAGGGATTTATAAAGTTTAAATTATTACATATCATGTAATTCCCTAATTCCCAGTTTTTTGTGTATCCTGATGACATTTGAGGGATAATTGTTTTTAGCCTCCTCTACCCTTCATGAACCATTATCCTTTGATATTTTTGGAGTATTCCTTCGATAAATTTTTATTTGTTTATCGATTGATTGGTAGGGTTAGGCACTTTGACTATCAGAGTAAGACTTCTACTTGGTTTCTCTCTTTTTGGTGGTTTAAACATCGTTTTATGTAGTGATTGCTAATGGGGTTGTAGCTTCTATAAATACATTTTATTCATTGATCATTTATCTCTTCCAAAGGTATATCTTCCAGATTCTAATCTGAAGTTTTCAAATGGGGTTAGGATTCCAACTCTCTTGTGGTAGAAGGATTTTTTTATCTGTTCTAATTTATTTAATTTCTTATAGTTCTAATTGATTTCTATATTATTGTAAATTGAATATTCTATTTTGAATTTTAAAGGGGCATGGGTTCGTGGTGGAAAAGGGGTTTCCTTGAGAACCAAATTTCCTTTATTTGAAATGGAATTTGGATTTTCAAACACAAAAGTATATTGGTTTGGATTTGATATTTTTTATAAAAACGCGTGAATGGTTTTTAAATACGATATTTAAAAACACAGCATTGCGGAAACCTTGGGTATGTCTAGATAGAGACACAAGAACCCTTAGTCTGTGTGACACCACTAGGTGGTAACCTCTTATTTGTCGATGATATATGGAAGGAATCGATATTATTTTGGATCCAATATTATGAATTTTTCATATTATGAGTGGATATTCCATATTTTCTCATAGGAAAGATTCTGGATGTTAGGTGCATTGTTGATTCTAATTAATTATTACATGATAGTATATTTCATTGATGTCGGATAACATGTATATTTACTTTTTGGTATCATTGTCTATTTTTTCTAAATTTGGAAGATATAGAATACAATTTGTGGAAAACTCAAAGATGGTTTGAAAATTGATGTCAAATTTATTTATTTATAAAATTGATATAAAACTATTTTTTAAATCTTATACTTGTGTATTCTTGTTTTTAGATATTGTAAAGATATTTTTGGGGCATCCTACTAGGCTTTTATTATCACACACTACTTCTTCCTATGTGCAGTTATAGACCTTGTTTTTTAGGATTTGATTAATGGGAAGATAATTATATTGAATTTGGGAATATATATATTCTTTGGTTTCATTTTGGGATAGCTCAAAGGTGAATCTTAGTCACATGCAATCCTATTGTATAGACATTTCATTTTCTCTATTTTAGAAAATTTTCCTCAGTTTTATATTTCATTTTTTCACATAGTACTATGATTCTATGTATTTGTATTTTCTTATCATCAAGACTTGTTTCATTATCTTGTCTTTACACCACCATGTAATGGGTTCAATCAGAATAATGGTCTGGCTATCTTGGGATTGTCTATTATATACATGAATAATCATTTCTAAAAACCTCCTTGAGAATAAACTGGAATATGGAACTGTCGACCCTTCCCTTCTTGATCTAGTGCCCCAATCCGCTTAAAAACATGACTATACCCATTGGTAGATATGAATTGTATCTGATGATGATAATAGTTTATTTTTACATTAATTCTAATCATTAAATCTATTCTAATGATCATGTCAAAGATGTCATGATCAAGAAATAAGAAGTCCCAAACCACCTCAATGTATAATATCACCAACCGACATGTGGGTCATTTGAAACCATATTTAGACCTATTTCCCAATGTTTTGGAAAGATCAAAAAATAATGGAATAATCTCTTAATGAAAACCCAACACATCAGCTATTGTTGAACATATAAAAGAATGAGTATTAGCTATATCTAATAGTTTTACCATGATAGATGTTGAAATAAAATTTGTACCTCTAACAGTAGATGGAACTGATTCAAATTACTCGATTATGCACTCAGCTACATAAAGTTATCTAGACATAGCCAATTATACATCCCCATTGTCCTAAGAATGAGACCCTCCTCCCTTGGAAGCATCAACATGTACCTGAAACCCTTGGTTAATTTTGATCCGACCTTACTTCATTGGTGGATCATATCACAAAAATGACTGATTGGATAGATATCCCATAGAGATGACATGTTCTAGAAGCCTCCATAAACTGAGGCCTTGTATGACCATGAATCTGACACTCATTCAAAATAGCCCTTTGATTATTTCTAGATTCCCTTAAAACTAGTTTTTTAGAAAACTGAAAACTGTTGTAACTTCTTTTCATACTCAAATATGAAACCTAACTAACCATTATAAAAACTAGAGCACCTACCAAGTATGTCCTCTAATCAATGTCTACCTCATCCAGTGATGTATTATCCATTACCTCCAAAATGGTCATAAGGATAAAAATAACATCCATGCACTGAACATCGACCTGAACCCCATCTCAATCCTCCAAGCCTTCAGGTAATAAATGGTGATATGCTCTAGTGATAGGTGGATCAACTCAGAAAGGCCGGTTGATTACTCTAGAATGGTATTCTCCCCTATCTCCAACATTAATAACTCTCCAGTCATTTCCACATATAAGGTATCAGGATAAAACTACCAATTAATGATATTCTTGAAAGAAACCTAGTTAATATCTTCCTAAAATATAGAATGAACTATTGTTCCCCACTATCTTAATCCATTTTCATTAACCATATATGTTTAAATACACACTTGACAATCCTAAGTATTCTTCAAAAAAGATTATGATCCACTCAATCTATTAAAGACATTACTCTGACCCATATGTTCAATTGTCACCTTGGAATTCAGGAGGATCCTGCTTGGTAAATTCTAAAATATGGTCCACTATCTATCCCTGGTTCACCATACCCACTGACCCTATATTATGAATGGTATGCATCACAATTTCAACCAAAAAATTGTCCATTGGAGGATCAACCTAGGGAAACTACCTCACATATTCCCATTTTTATTTTAATGAGTTATTCAATGAGAAATTATCTGTTAAACATAATACAACAACAAACTATCCACTCAAAAATTCCAAAACCATTGATCAAAAACATGAATCCAAAATTTTGATTTAAAATAATAATAATTTAATATAATTGTGAATCCTATCGCAAAAGAGATCACATTTCTAATCGAATAGGTCCATCTAAAGAAACTCCCCCAGTTAGTTGATTTAGATGACCATACACACACCATGACCTCCGATAGTATGGATAGGATAATTAAAATAAACATCCAATAAAATTTAATCAAATGAACCTAAATACTCAATCATGTTCATGGTAGTGATTTTTATGACCACCCAAGGAAACTCAAATTCAATAATGGATGTGAGATAACTAGGACCCAATTCAGCACTTTCAGAATTTCAATGATAATACTCATGTCTACCCAATACATTGACACAAATTATTTACTGTTGATAGACTTCATAATGAGTAATTAATTTGATATAAAACTTTAATAGACCTAACCTGGATAACCAAACTACTTCCCCAATTCAGCCCATCATAGGGTGGGGTAAAATAAATATTGTAACGACTCAATGTCTTATCAATTGAAATTACATTATTATAATTATGTCATATAATAACATTAAATAACAAAAAATGAACTAATAACTATTATTTGAACTTTAAACAAAATAATTTCACTTCTATGATTTGAATTTCAAAAATCTGACAAACACGGTTTTGGTCATTAAGTTGTTTGGAGTCTGATAAGAGAGAAATATTTTCTTGGTGAATTGTAACATACCATTAGGAATAGTTACATGATCCTTATCAATATTAAATCTTCCAAAAGAATAGTAACCTCACCCTTGAATGTATAAATAAAATTTAGGGATCTCATACGTGATAGTGTGACAATTGTAAAAGTATTGGTATTTTTGTAATTCATAAATAATTAATTAAAATTAAACAATTAATTTAAAATTAAATGATTTTTCCTAAAAGGTATTCATAAATTAATGATATTATGTCTTTTGGTTTTAATATAATTTTATAAGACCTTATGTAATTTATAAAATCATTATAAAATTAGTAATAGTTTTAAAATCTGTAATTTTTAAGTAAATTATAATTCCTATTAAAAATTAAATTAATCATATTAAGAAAATTATTTATGAAAAATAGATTTCATTTTTGGATGCTACATGTTGAAAAATGGTTTGGGTTAATTTTTGGGATTTTTTTAAAATAATATATTTTTTCTTAAATAGTATAATACAATAATTTTCGATAAGTTCTAAAACATGAATTTCTGCATCATTCATGAGTTTATGATGATGTAATTGGACATTTTTTCAAAAAGAACCTCAAAATTTGGAGGATAAGTTATCTGTGAGAATAGAGAATGGGTAAATTATTGCATCCATGGTTTATAACTCCTCCCAAGTAAATTTTTGTGGGCTAAACCTCCCATAAAATCTTTTCATACATCCTTTAGTAGAGTTCGGTGTTATATTGGGAATGGATTGGTTATCTTTATACAATTACAACATCAACTATCAGGAAAGGGAGAACACTCTTCACATCCTAAAGCATCCTCCAATTCTTTACGAGTGTAAGGAAGAAAATGAATCTACTTTATAATCATTCTTGCAAGTGTTGATATTACTACCTTATGAGAAAGCATGTCTAGCTCAAATGATTGGGGAAAAAGAGATGACACTTCTCGAATATATGCCCATCGAGAGGGATTACACGTATGTATTCCCTACAGAGTTTCATGGTCTTCCCTTGGATTGAGAGGTTGTGTTCTCAATTGAATTATTCTTGGTTCTCTACCTATATCAAATACACCTTATAGAATAGCCACCGTAGAGATGGAAGAGCTAAAGAAGCAATTACAGGAGAATATATAAAAGGGTTTCATACACTCTAGAACATCACAATGGGGTGAACCAGTCCTCTTAGTCGAGAAGAAGGATGGATCAATGTTCCTCTTCATTGATTATCACAAGCTCAATGAAATCATGATAAAGGAAAAATATCCACAACCATAGATAGATTATTTTTTTGATCATATTTGTGGGGATAGTTATTTCTCTAAGGTGGACGTTCGGTCGGTATATCACCAATTAAAGATGAGGAATGAAGATATTCCCAAGACATCCTTTCAAATGATGTATGGTCATAATGAGTTCATAGTGATTCACATCGGACTCACTAATGCTCCAATAATTTTCATGGATTTAATGAATAGATTCGTTATAGAATAACAATAGAATTTGGTGGTAGTATATATCGATTATATTCTAATATACTCAAGGAGAATTGAGGAACATGAGGAGAATTTGAATATTGTGCTAAATACATTGATAAAGGAGAAACTATATCCAAATTATAGTAAATATGAGTTATGGATGGAGGAATTATCATTCACGGGGCATGTCATCCCCAACAAACGATATTTGTGGATCCTTCTAAGTCAGACGCAAGTAAAGAGTGGCCCAAACCAATATCTGAAATGGATATCTACAGAATTTTGGGTCTATATGGGTAGTATCGATGATTTTTGAATAATATATACTTATCTTTTAACCCAAGGAACAAGATTAAATGAAAGGTAGTGATGCCTTTCTAGAATCAATAATGTGAAGAGTGCTTTAGGGAGTTGAAAAAGGGGATTATCACAGCACCAATACTCACAATCCCAAATAGTGGGGAAATGTTTGTGTTGTATAGTGATGCTTCACTGAAAGTATTAGGCTGTGTACTGATGTAAAATGATAAACTGATAGCTTACGCCTCAAGACAGCTGAAAATCCCTAAGCAAAACTATCCTACGCATGATCTAGAGTTTCCATCTGTGATCCTTGCATTGAATAACTGAAGGAATTGTCTCTATGGTGATAATTGTAAGATATATACTTATCATAAGGGTATAAAATATATATTCACACAAAAATATCATAATATTCGCAAGTGAATATAGTTAGAGCTCTCTAAGGATTATGAATTCTCAATCCACTACAATCATGGTAAGGCTAGCTAATAACGTGACAGATGCTCTAAGTATAAAAGATCATGAATCTATATCAATGATGAGAATATAAAAGGATCCAATATTCTTAGATTTTTAGAATATGGAAATGGAAATCATGAAGGGAGGAACGTCATCAATCCTTTCTCCAATTATTCCTCAACCATCCAGCATGGATAAAATAAAGGATACTCGAAGAAAAGATATAGAAATTCTGAAAAGGGTGGAAGATATTGGAAATGGGAAATCCTATGAGTTTAAGATTTATAAGGAAGGATTTATAAGATTTGGGTCATGATTATGTGTACCATACAATCTAGAGATAAATATGGAGCTTTTGAATGTCGCACATAGCTCAAAATTCTCTATTCACTTACGGATAAAAAAGATGTATCTGGATCTCTGAGAGCATATTTGTTGGGACAATATGAATAAGAATATTGATGAGTATACATCAATGTTCCTGGTATGTCCACAAGTGAAGGCTGAAAGATATAATTTGAAGGGGATGATGAAACCACTACCCATACCAACATGGAAGTGTGAGTATATCCCCATGGATTTTTTCACTGGAAATCCAAGGACTTATAGAAGAAAAATTGCAGTATGCTTCCTTACTGATCATCTTACAAAGACAATTCAGTTTCTCCCAAATCGAGAGGACATCTCATTGAATCAACATTCATATATTTATATCAAAGAGGTGGTAAGGATGCATGGAATAAAACTATTTTTTATAGCCAACAGATATCTTAGAATCACCTCGATGTTTGGGAAATATCTCAAACATTCTCTATGCACTGAATAGAACATCAGTTCAATCTATCATCCTCAAAATGATGGCCAATCTAAGAAAACTATTCTGACACTATAGGATATGTTGAGATCAAGTTCTATGGACTTCAAAGGAGGATGGGTCTAACAACATCCATAGGTCAAATTCATCAAGAAAAATAGTTTCCACTCAACCAACTGAATGGTACCATGCGATGCCCTTTGTGGTAAAAGGTGTAGAACGACAGAGTGTTGGGATAAAGTCGATGACCGTAAGATATTAGGACCTAAAATGGTCAAAGAAATAGTAGAGAAGGTGAAAACCATTCAGCAGGATATTAAGGGAGCCAAAATTCGATAGAAGAGTTATGTGTACAATCGTCGATATGACATTGAGTTCATAGTTGGAGACATGGTATTCCTCATCATATCTCCACAGAAGAAGGTCATGAGGTTTGGGAAGAAAAAAATTTAAATCCCAAGTACATTGGCCCCTTTGAGATTATTTATTGTGTCGGGGATGTGGCCTATTGACTGGAACTTCAACCTACCATGTATACAGTGCATGATGTCTTCCATATATCCTTCCTAAGTATGCACATACCAGATCCTTCACATGTCTTCCCTTCAGAGGTGGTAAGTGGGAGAATGATCATTCTTATGAGTGGTAGCCAGTAAAGATATTGGATTATAGAGATATATTTATTCATAACAAGGCTAGTCACCTGGTCAAAGTACGATTATGGAACCATAAGTACGAAGAGGCAATATGGGAACTGTAGGAGGAAATTAAGTAAAAGTACATGCACCTCTTTATGGCTTAGAATGTAAAATGAAATTTTGAGGGAGAAATTTCATAGGGGGGGATGAATTTAATGACCCAATGTTTTATCCATGGAAATTAACTTCTTATAATTATGTCATATGATAACATGAAATAACAACACAATGAACTACTAATTACTTTGTGACATTTAAACATAATATTGTCACTTCTGTTATTTGAATTTCAAAAATCTGGCATACACGATTGCGATCATTAAGATATTTGGAGTCTGATAAGAAAAACACAATTTTTTCTGAATAGTATCATACCCTTTTGAATAGTGATATGACCCTTATGAATAGTAAATTATCCAAAATAATAGTAACTGCACCCATGAATGTATAAGTAAAATTTAGGCATCTTATAAGTGATAATACGACCATAGTAAAAGTATTGGTATTTTTGTAAGTCATAATTAAATGATAAAGATTAATTAATTAATTTAAAATAAAATGTATTTTCCTAAAATGTGTTCATAAATTAACAATTTTATGTCTTCTATTATTATGTTAATTTTATAGGACTTTATTTAATTTTTGAAATCATTATAAAATCATTTATATTTTTTAATTCTGTATTTTTCAAATAAATTATGAATTTAATTAAAAATTAATTTAATAATATTTAAAAATTTATTTTTAAAAAATGGATTTCATTTTTTGGATTCTAATCTTTGAGAAATGGTCGGTGTAAATTTTTGGGATTTTTCTGAAATACATGAATTTATTATGAATAATAAAATACAATAATTTTCAATAAGTGCTAAAACGTGATTTGTTGCATCATGATTGAGTCATGGATTATGTAAATTATGATTGGTTCGAACTCAGATGTTCTTATTACTATTTGTTTCATGTAATAATCACAATATCTTTTCTCATGGGGGAATAAAAAACTAATGATTAGAATATTTAGAAAACCCTCCTCCCGTCCACTATAAAAATCACCCACACTCTAAAATTTTGTTCACTCCTCTCAAGCCTTATGCCTTGCCTAAATTATACTCAAATATCTCCCCCAAGAACCTTCCCCACTTCTAGTATCCCATGGTCTCCTAAAATCACCAAATCCTCTCTCCTTAAAAGGCTCTCAAAGAAGATTAACTCAAGAGGTAAATTCCTCTTTTCAATTAGTTTACTTTCCTTTCGAGTTCCTTTGTTTTCTTTTCTACCCATTCCTCTCCTCATAAAAATGTTATGAAACCTCTAGTACCTTATATGTTTTGGAATATTTTTATGATAATTTAAAATGTTATTATCATCTATATTTTACCCTTATTTTATACTAGTAGTAATACCACCATCCGAGATGTGTTAATTTATCACATTCAAGGACGAGGGGTTTTCAATTTCTAGTACCATATTCAATTCTAGTGATGAAACCATTCTTGTGGTTTAACCAGAAAACTATATATGTATTGAATCTCATCTATTGTTCTGGAATTTTTTTACACTTGGATTTGATTTATAAATCAAAATTTGTTTATTGTAATAAAAAAACATCCAATTAACCCAAAGAGTTATGACTAAATTTTTATGTAATAATTCAACGTCACTGCAAGTAACCAAATTAAATTTAAAACCATGTAACCTTATGGATGTTTAATAATAAATTCTAACTCCAGTTCTAGACAACCATCCTCATTTTACATGATTATCCATTCATATATATTAGTAAACTGAGCAAGAAACAAACAAACCCAAAAAATGAAATTACCCCTCATAACCAATCAAAAAGGTTATGAATTAACATAAAAATGTTATAATAAACCAATTACATGTAAAATAAGTTTTGAACTATTAACTAATGAAAGTAATTTTATTATTCATTTCATTAATACCAAGTGGATAACACCATCAGACTTAAGGTAAGAGATTCAACCCAAACTACCATTATTCCTTCGGGTTATTCTTACTCTATTTATACCCAAATTAAATCCTATATTAATTTTATGTACATATTATAATTTCTATTTATATTCCAAAAATCAGGTACTAGGATCCATTGGGCATTTTATTTCTGGGATATACATTCTTTTAAGTGATTACCTCCACAATACTTCCAGATACGAAAACCCATTTTAAGGGAACTTCCCGAATACATAACCAAATTAAAGTGCACTCAACCAAATGTTTCAAGAAACCATTTTTTTACAAAACCAGTGTTTTATTTTTGAAAACTTTTTGGATCACATATTTTTCTATTTAAAATATGATTCCCTTTTCTATTTTAAATTCATGATAGCATTTTCCTTAAAACCGCACTAAAATGTTTTAAGGATTGAATTTCTTAAATAATATTCTTACATGTTTTCAATTATGTTTTCCATCACATAACATGATATATGATTTTTTTTCTTTATTAATTTCCATGTATGTTTTAATTCTTTTCTTTCATGGAAACTTGAATGATACTCCCATTCATTATGATTTATGACATGATTATGGTACCCATTTCTTTCTATGGGTAACCTTATGTTCATGTATGATATATTGTGTATGATTTGTAAGATGGAAAATATATTCATGAACATGTTAATATGGGTGCGCCCAGATAAAACTCCAATGAATTGGGTAAAGTTTAGTTTCATGTGACATTATGTGTAATGGTCTTGGTGATTAACCTTGACATGTGCTACCATGTGAAACTGGCTTGGTGATTAACCTTAACTTGTGATCCTCTACGTGAAACAAGCATTTAATCATTCTAAAGTTATGTTTTATGTTGCTTCCACATTATTATGACTCCTTGTTTATATGATCCCAGGTTTATATTTTATGATTTCACATGTTCCGTGCCTTTTTATATCGTTATGTCATGCCTTCTAACCCATGTGCTAGAGCTTTATTATTATGCTTTTTCCCTTATGGGGCTTTTAGATCATACCTTTGTTCATGTTATCCCCCAAGTTATCCTATGAATATGTATGATAACAATGGAAGTTTGTATCTCCATATGAATATTAAATGAAGAAATTTATTATTTAGCCCCATGTTATCAGTTTTATGTCCCTAGTCTTCCAAGACACTAGAATTCATGAACCTTGGCCTGTAATATGATGTTTCATTAGGCTAAAATAATATAATTATATGCTTAAAAGGATAGGGTAACTGTAAATATAAAAAAATAGTCTTTTAAATTAAAAAACAAGACATGTTATTATTATGAAGGGGAAATAATGGTTTATACAACTTATCCATATAAGCTAAACTATTTATAATGAAATATCTAGATATCAAGTCTCTATGTGACCTGTCATCACCTATAAACTATCCCTAAATGAAACATCAATGTAAAATGAAGCAAGAATTATATAGAATTCTCTTCCATATACATGAATCTTGTAAAAACAAAGTCTTTATCCACCCACAAGAAGAAGATGGCAATGTGAAACAAATATCAATAGGATACCACCAAAAGAATCTACAAAGGTAATATTAACAATAATGCACAAGTAAAATATTTAAAATTTAGAGCTTTAAAAACATTTTTTTAAATAAATCCATTTTAAACCCTTTCTCACATAGTATATGAGTTTTAAAAAATATCATGCCATGTTCTCCAAATTCTATAATAAGACTGAAAAAATAGAAATATAAATTTTCATGTGAGAAAACAAAAATGAAATAAAATATCATATAATTAACAACTAGGAACAACAATTATCCTATAATACAACCTCTAAACTATAGGAAAATACACACTAGATAATCATAATCCTAACAACACAAAAGGATGGATCTAACTAACTTAGAGGTCCTCCATTGAACATCTACATAAAAGATGTTATCTCATAGTTGATGGTACTTGGAAACTCAATGGAATCTGATATGCTGGTAATTTATATTTTTTTTATCATTGGGGCAATGAAACATCATCTAATCTAGTAATATTCTCCTGATACGATCCAATGATCACATTTGGTTTAAAAAGAGTAAAGAAATAAAATGAATGAATAACTTATCTAGATCTGATGTGCATGACCTTGTTTCAAAATTCAAACTTCTATTTCTTAAAGGATACAACAATAAATCCCTCTTGATTTTTCACAATTTCTTCTTGAATATGTGTGTGTGTCGTACATCAAAATTCCAAGAGCTAGTACAAATCTTTGGTGATCAATTTGACGTAGCGACCATCACCGTGATACTTAGAATTAAGTCCATGAATTCAAACATGGATAGGTCACTTGTTTGGGATATTATCTATCTAGGAATAAGGAAGGTAGATAAGCTCTAAATTCTAATAAATGAATAGTCCGTATGGGAAGAGATTCTCTCTAATTATATAGTGGATATCTACAATACCTAGTTTGGGTTCTTAGACCCTGTCTAATAAAAATCATTAAATAAGTATTATAAATAATTATTTATAATGATAAAAACTACAAAATAAATATTATTTATATTTAAAAACTTCCCTATAATATATATTAAATATATTATGTCATAATCTTTAGCTAATAACTCGACTTGAAATACCTAATAATATTAATGGAACCCATAATATTATACTAATATTCATTCGAATAATCTCTATCCTTGTATTAATCTAATATCTTTTAAATACATGTAATAAATAAATTCAAAAAAATTAGTCCTTACTTGAATAATAATGAATTTATTTATTTCATACTAATCAATAGAACATAGATTTTACCCGAACCCATTAGTGGGGCCCACCAATTCATATATTCATATTCAACAAATTAAGGAATATTCTCAAAGTGGTATTGTGGGTGATCCTCCAGGACCTTATCTCAATATCAATGAGTAATAATCATCAACAAAGAGTGGAGTCAAGAAACCCATCAAGGCCCCTAAATAGATAATGAAATTCATAGAAAAGACTACAAGACTACGAAAACTCACTGTGTAATATAATCTATTTGTAATAGATGTCACATAAAGTAGGATGAAAACCTATGCCATCATCCTTTTATTGATTTTTTATTTGATGATATATTAGGATATATTTACATTAAACTACCATGACCATGAATATATGAAAGGTATTACCATCCTAATCAACCAGGCCCGAGATATATCCTCCCCAACTTAGAAGCGACAAATTCTATCTTGATCATTCAACTAATGACATGACACCAATAAAGTACCTAACACAGACAACCTCACAAAGAATTAATTGTTAGGGTTTCTTCCATACATCCAATTATGTGATAAAATGACATACATTGATAATGATCTCAAGTTAGGAGACCATTACAGATGATCATAGATAGTAACAACCAATGACACCTGAAACATGTGGTGTTCTTATTGGTGGGTCTATCATCATTATCATAACTATTATAGATTACCATGTGTGTACATAAAGTGAATAAGTGTCAATTCTTATTAGCTCCCAACACATGATATCCACATATAATCTCCTTTCCATGAGTATTATGTATACCGACCATAGTATATTACTTTAATATTACTATCATAATCTCTGTAGGTTCTCATTATAGACTAGCTTCATCTATAATCCTTTGATATGACATGTAATATAAGGAAATAACCAGAAATATAGTGGACACAGATGTATTTACACTATTATAGAAAGATAAACAATGGTATATAAATAAAAAAATGTATACATGTAATGGTAATAAAAGTATATGACAAGTTGTTTCTAGGGAACCCACATACAATACTCGCACTTTCACAAGAGACAACTTATAACAAGACTCAGTCTACTATCTCTCACATGAGAGTCATGCTTCTATTGATATAAGGATTTATTTAGGGAGTCTTTCACATTATCCTTTATGGCTACTCTGTTAACTGTGACTTCAGGAATCTGAGTAAAATCCCTATAGAAATGAAACAGCTGAAGTATATTATTTTTTCTCTAGTGTGACTTGGGCTCCATAAAAGGCACCATTGTAGTAATATTTTCAATATTAACTATAACATTGTCTTCACTTCTAAGAAAAACACCAATGTTTGAGACAAAGATGTGTATACAAACGATTTCATTTTCTACATCAGAAGCCATTGTATACTCGGTTTCTTCTATAGTATTAGTGAAAATAGATTTCTTTGAGCTTCTCCATCTCACTACACAACCATTTAGGTAAAAGTTATAGACCGACTGTGATTTCAGATCATCCTTATCTATATGGAAACTATCATTAGAGCTTCCTCTCAATATTAGTTATTCATATCCTATATACACAATGAACATATCCCTTTATTCCATAAGTAATCTAAGATAGTTTTAATATCTTCCCAATGAAAATATCTTATATTGGATTGATATTTGACCACTATGCTTAAAGGAAATGCAACATCAAACCTAGTACATTACATGACATTCATGACATATCCCACTACAGTGGGATAAGTGATTCTAAAAATTCTATTAATCTCCTGAAATGTTTGTGGAATCATTTTCAGGGATGTATTAATACAATTTGACATAGTCAATAACGGCCTCTTGGATTGTTAGATATTGTTCATTTTGAGAACCATGTCAATATATGTACTTTAATGTAGCCCAATAATCCTTTGAGATCTATATTGATAAATATTAATCCCTAAAATGTATGTTACTTCACCTATGTATTTCTTAGAGGGGCATTCATGTAACAAAGTCTTAACTAACTATAATACTTGAACTTAGTTTCCCATAATTAAAAGGTCGGGAATATATAATAATTGAAAAAAGATGGTATTCCCATTAACCATATTTTAGAAACAAGGATCACTTTCATTTTTAATGAAAACAAATTCTCTTATGGCCTAATCAAAATGAGCGTTACGTGATTTTGATTCCTACTTAAATCCATAAATGTATCCCCATAACATTCACACATTATTTTAACTGTTTTACCTAAAAACCCCATTAGGTTGAGGAATATAAACATCTTCAACCAACTTACCATTTAGAAAAGTAGTTTAACATCCATTTGAAAAATCTCATAGTCACGAAAATTATTTTACTGTAAGTAATATTTTGATAGATTTTATCATTTATACTAATGATAAGGATTCATCATAGATGATGCCTTTACGTTGTCTAAAATTCTTCACAGCCAATCTTTCATTATAGGTATTAACCTTGCCATCCATTTACAGCTTTTTCTTAAATACTCGTTTTCACCCAATGGGGTCTAAGTCAGCTGGAGGGTCTACCAAAACACAAACATGATTTTGGTACATGGAATCTATTTGGTCCACTAGGTCATTACCCTGAGAGGGGGTTGAATCAGGGTATGAAAGATTAAAACATTCTCTTGTTAGGATCTTGTTTCATTCTTAGACAAAACTCAATTCTGTCTTCCTCCTATAGCAATATACAAACACATATGAAATCATGCACATGACACAGCGAGTTTTACATGGTTCACCCTCATTGGGCTGCGTATAAGGAACTTAGAACAACAATGCACCGATGTACCAAATTCACTAAGGCACACTTCCAGTAATGAGTACAATTTTTGGTCTTGATCTTTTATTCCCAGGCTCACTGCCTTTAAAAGGTTTTTGTTCTACTCAATGCATTCCCAAGGGTCACTCCCTATGCCTATTTATCTAGATCACTGATGGTGGAAAGAATCACCATCTTCCTCTTCCTTCACTCACAATTCTTTGAAAGTAATCCACACACAGTTTATCAACTTGTATGTCAAACACAATTTATAGACATGTAGGTCCCTTCATTTGCATAAATTATTACATACTCAACTATTGGTAGAATCTATATTGAAGTTCCTTTTTCACTCGTAGATGAATTATTCCTTACTGAGTGTTGTTAGGTACCAGAAAATTCATTCACAAACTGATTTGAAGCTTTCACAATCTTTCTTGTGCAATTCACGAAGCACCTTCTCTCTTGCATACTGAGTACTGGTTTTGGTACGTGGAAAACCTCCTCTGTGTAGTGTTGCCACTGCTATGAACTTCCCTTCATCTGTGGACTACCACCTCCTTTGCTATCGCATACTGCCTCTGCATACTGATCTTGCGAACCTCCTCTACGAAACCCCTCTTGTCTGCAAACCATTCTTTGTTCGTGGACTACCTCTGCGAATCACTCTATGTTTGCGAAATATTCATTATTCCCATACTGCCTTCTCTAACCAGCTATGTACCATGCCTTCTTCCTCCGTGTATCATGTCTTATGTGGGTTACATCTCTCCACTTAAAACCTTCAGCAGAATTTCTTCCCTGCAAACCAATTTGCTTTTGTGGAATTCTTCCTTGCGAACCTCCATCAGGCTTTTCCAAAATCCTGGACCAGAAATGTGTTCTACAATGATATTAGATCTCCATAGCAATCAGTGGGATTAGTGATTCTTATATAGGAAAAGATACCCATAAAATCATCTTATCTAATATATAACAAATATTCAATCCAACCTTCACTGCATAATGAACTTTCATCTGTCGCGAACCGCAAGCCACCTGTGAACTGTTTTTCCTATCCGGTCCATGTACAATCTTTCTTCCTACGTGGTCAATCTCCTCTGTCGATGTCAATCCATCCACAAACCACACCACCTTCCACCATGAACAGTTTTTTGGTTTCAAAAACCACTCCGGCGTACCGTTCCCTCCGCTCTGTATACCATTCCTGGAACATGGTACACGGCCCATGAATTATGGTATGTGGTTCTCATCCTTTTCTAATTTTCTTCAATGTTCATCATATTTTTCACTCCTATGAATAAATTCTTCTTTTTCCAACATCAAACTCCTAATTTTGAGGCCCAAAAACTTATAAAACTATGGAAAATAGGGCCACTTTAAAAACCTATCTACGACAACCACCCACAATTCTCATTCACAATCATTTGTCTTTGTCAACATACATAATCACACCCAAAACATATTAAAGGGACACCTTGAAGGATTTTTTCCCAACATAATCAATCTTAGAATGCATGGAATCATTTCATTTAGCAGCTTATTATCCTTTTAATGCTCCCATCTAGGGTAGAGATTAAATATACTCAAGGATTAATGTTTCACCTGACTTAGTGGAAAATAAACCATAACTCTCTTGTTTTCTAAACTCTAGAGTAAATCTTTGCAGCATTTGGGTCTTGTTAAGCACTTATTCTTCCACATTCTCATGTGGATATTTTTTTCCAACACTTCTATATCTTGGGCATTAACTTCATCGATGTCAATCTTGCACCCAATATTTCCATTGTAAATTTGTTCCCTTTCTAGAAAAATTTCATTTTTAACCACAAAAATATTTCCATATAAAGATTTTATAGGTAATATCCTTTGGATTCCATACAATAACCTATAAAGATGCACTTAAAACTTCTATATGTTAAATTTTCTTTTGGTATTGTCCTAAAAAATCCATTCATCCCCAAACATGTATGTGTGAAATATTAGGTTTCCTTATACACCATAACTCATATGGAATCCCATATGTAGCCTTAGTTGGTGCTCAATTAACTGTATATTCCACTTTCAAAAAAAATTATCCCTAAAACAATAATATAAGAGTTTCCTGAATCATCATTGGTCTAACCATATCATGCATGGTTCTATTTCTCTTTCCACGAACACCATTCCACCATGGTTTACAAGGAGTATTCAATTGTGATATTATGACACACTCCTCCATGTGATCGATGAAATCTTTTTTAAGATATTATCCACCAAAATATGAGTGGAGTGTCATAATCTATTACCAAGCTAGTTTTATACTTCATGTTCGTATTACATAAAAACAAGAAATGGATCTTACTTATACCACATTATGTATATATTGTTGTACCAAATTTATTCATCGATACAATAATTATGTATGAAAACCCACAACATACCTCTACTTGAAATGAACCACATACATCAGTATGAATTAAATATAATAATTCATTGGCACTTTCTACCTTCTAAGAAAAATGTTATTTGGACATTTTCCCTTATAAACAAGAATAACAAACATCCAAGGGTTTTAACTAAACCAAGTCAAAATACCCACCTTGATGTAATTTTTTTAACCACTTCCCATTTACATGACCTAGAATATGGTTCCATAAGTGAGTGATAAATGAGTCATGTTCACTAGTTATGTCTTTTATTTTCATTACCATGTTTTCATGTTCATGTATATATAATCCATTGTTAACATGGTTCATACCATTACACATGTTACCATAATAAAAAAAACTTATTTTCGAACATGAAATAAAATCCCACCATGTCTAATCCTAACACATAGATTATGTTTTGTGTCCCTAATGTTACATAATAACAAAATTTTAATACTAGAACCAAACCACTAGGAAATGTTATGTGATAGTATCCCTCTAGAAAGGCTTCCATAGAGTTACTATTTATAGCTCAGAGTTCCAATTTTCTGCTTTCAATCTTCTTGAATGCACTTGGTTCTTATAAGTGAATATATTTTTGTGATCCACATTTTTTACCAACACACAACTTCTACATAAATAAATATTAGATTCAATGAAAAAAATACCAAAAGTATAAGCGTCACCTTTCTTCTTCTTCCCAACTCTATGATTTTTCTTCTAGTGGCAATTTTTTCTACATTAAAATAAGATATATTCCTAGTCATTTCTATGACACTACATTTTTGGTTTCATAGAAAGATCTTTTATTGATGTCTTCAACCTTGACTTGTCTTAGACCTCTTTTTCTTCACTACTTTCTCTTTATGACCATAAGGATTGAATAATTTCTTTTCTTCAGATTCTTATCATATTGGAGAAATAAATAAAAATGCATAACATAAAAATGTTCATATTATTCTTGTTATGATTGAAAATAAAATTTGATAATATTGGCGGTAAAGAGGAAGGAATTATATTTTTTTCTAGTTCTTAGTTCAATTTGAACCCAAGGGATTCGAGTCTCTCAATTTACTTGATCATTTTGAGTATATTATGTCACTATTTATTTCATTCTACTATCCCACACCTATAAATGGAACCAAAAATCTCATACATTCTATTTCATTCTCTCTCCTGATGTAATTCTTAGAGATGAAAAATAATCGTGTACGCATTCTCATCCTCATTCATTTTATATCATTGAATGGACATGGATGATAACATGATGCACTGAACATCTAGTGCACTATCTAAAATATTTTTCCATTTACCTTTTTATGCATTGCTTGTTCCCTGAGGTGTAGAATCGTAAATTTAAGGTTCCATCACATAAATCTTTTTTTCTTCGTGTAGTAATATGAACAAGTGTATGTACAACTCTCGGAAGTTATTTTCAGTCAGGATATTTTCTTTATCCACAACTAATCACATTGATAATGTACTTATTCTTTTGATTATTGACATTTTAGATCTACAACAGATAAATATTTTCAATTAGTACATTATCTTGATTACCTTTTAGAAATTTGTTATTAATTAATTATTATATCTTTTTAAATGTCTCCCACTATTTTAGAAAACCCTAATATCCCTCACTACTTGATTATGAAAATGTTGTTACTTGAGTATTCTAGTGGCATGGATCATTAAAACTACTCCTCATAATCTATAAGATTTGGCTACTCTATAACTTGGATAGTTTCTAGGTAGGCAAGACTTTGTCTAACCACATTAACTTGTGGTTCCTTAAATTTTTGTGTAATGTCACAACATTTGGAATCTTAACATGTCTCCCCCCAACACATTTCCTCTAAATTTATAGAAAGATAACTTTGGTAAATTCTCCTCTACTAGATTTAGTCAATTTGACCAATTACTCTTATAAGAACTTCATATTAGTAGTATTGACTCTCAACATTAGCTAATGAGAACCCTGAACACCCTATTTTAATAAATTTTGAGTAATGGATGGTTTTATTACTTGACATAACATTTTGTCGTTTTTCTTATGTATTGAAAAATATAATCCATTCCTATTTAATATTTTAAAACTAGGTTGTATCCCTCACAACTGAACATGAAATAAAAAAATATTTGTTGCATCTGTATGAATTTTTTCTTGTTAATTATTTTATGTGATCAGGCAATAATCATGCACTTGCATAAAATAATAAAATATGAATAAAGGAAAAAAAATAGTATCTGACTAGTCTTGATAATCTAATTGGCATTGATCCAAAATAGATCAATCTTAACCTAGGGGATTCCATACATGAGTTGACTCCTAACTCATATCACAATTCTCCCCCAATGTAATGTACTCGACTCTCGTCAGGATTAATACTTCAAACTGAAGGGTTCTGCATCTTTGAACATCATCATCCCTTTACAAGTATCCTCTCAAATAGTCAAGGGGATCTAGGGATGCAATGTGGAATAGTGGAATTAAACACAGAGGCCCATTTACATATTTGTATTAAAATAAGGTGATCCATAAACAGTCATTTAACTAATTAATTATTACAATCAACACATGAAATAACTATACAATTAAATAATTAAATCCAAACATGCATAGGTTAGTCACTAGCTCAAGATAAGTAGGTATAAAAATAATGTACAATAAAATTAAATTGAAATAAATTTAAAGAGTATAAGGGTGTTTCAATGAATTACATAAATTTAAATAAATTGAAATAATTTATTTTATTGGTTCCAACATTAAGTTAATTTTAAATACAAAAATTAAAATAAACCATTAATTTAATTTAATTAAACAATTCAACTATTGTTTCATTTTCTTAAAACAATGAAAATAAATTCATAGTGAGGTAGTTTTTGTTGGGTACATCATTGTTGGAATATAATTGGTTGAATAATCAAGATAAAATTTGTCACTTCGGAGTAGAGGAAGAGATACCTCATGACTGGTTGATTAGGATGGCAGTACATTCATAATTCCATTTCCACAGAAGTTAAAGGTAAATCTATCCCAATAGATAAACAAATAATAATGAAATAAATAGATGATAACACATGTTTTCATCCTGCATTATAAGATATCGATGAAAAAGTGATTATATTACATAGTGCATGTTTGTAGGAAGGCAGTCATTGCTTTAACATTTCCTTATCTCTATAGGATCCTTTATGGGTGGCTAGATCCCATTATTTCTCTATCAATATTGTTCATAGCTATTGAGATAGTGGCCTAGAGGGTCACACAAAATAGCACTTTGAGAATACTCTTTATTCCGTTAAATATGAATATAGGACATGGTGGGACCCACTATAGGGTTTGGGTATTCTCTAAGTTCTATTGATCACCATGAAATAAAAAAAATCATTCTTATTCAAGGAAGGAATAATTGGGGTGAATTTATTTATTACATGTATTTATAAGTGATTAGGTAAATAATAGGATAAAGATTATTTGAATGGATATTAATATAATATTCTGAGTTCATTAAATTTTATCAGGAGATGCGAGTACATTTAATTGCTCAATATTTTCATGTATTATATTAAATAAAATTTACAATGAATTGATAAAATATAAATAATATTTATTTCACAATTTAGGTTGTTATAAAAAATTAATTATTAAACATATTTAGTGGATGTTTATTACATGGTGGTATGGAACATAAATAGGGTATTATAGATATCCATTATATAAGTGGAGAGAAGCTCTTCCCATATAGACTATTCACTCATTAGAATTGATAGCTTCTCTCTCCTCTTGATTCCTAGATATAGAATCTCTCAATTGATATAATGATCCAAGTTTGAAATCACGGATCAAAGTTTAAGGATCATTCTGATCATCACTACGTCTAAGTAATTTTCAAATACTTGTGCTAGTATCATGAATTCAAAGTATACTACACATATATATTTGAGTAGTGTGTGTGGATGATCTAGAGGGATTCAACATCGGATCCTTTGAGAAAGAGACACATGCATCTTGCAAGATTCTTATGAGAATCAGATCTAAACAAATAATTAACTTGTTATATTTTTTGTACTCTGTTTAACCCATGGATGATCTATGGATCATATCAGGAAAAGATTGTCGGAGTAGAAAATGTTTCATCACTCCGATGATGCAAAAAAATTAAATTATCAACCCATCAACTTCTGATGTTCATCATGGTACCTATAATTGGTATCATAGGGATTCACGTTTTATCTCATTGAAAGATAATTGAAATTTCATTAAATATTATGTAGAGGATGTTGAAATGGTTCTAATGAGTTCAATTTTTCATCGATCTGATTTTGAATGACCATGTTATGTCCATATGAAATTTTTTTATGGATCGCAATAGTGTTTTTTGTATTTAATTTTTTTTGGTTCTTTACATTTTTTCATGAACATGATATATAAATCTACATTATATTGAAAGTTTTGTTGAAAAATTATTGGATTTTTTTCATCATATTTTCTCTGGTGATCCATTATTTTGTGAGATCAATATAATACTAATTTATTTTTCTCAGTAAAAAATTATCATGTTTGTTTCTTTTCCTATTTTTCAAATTTCTTTTAGATGTTAAGTAAACAACCCATTGGTGATAATGACATGGCTAGGTTTTTCATTCATTTGGGACATCCTCCTTGGGCTGATCGGATATAATATTCCACTAAGTGGCCCCTTATCCTACACTGGAATCTTTCCCCCTTATGTTCCCAGCTAGCACATCCCTAATGGTCCACCCCATGGACCAAAATCCCTCTCTTCCCTGTTGAATACTACTATAGGTGGACCTTCCCTCCTCATGTGCGAGCCTATATAGTCGGTTACCCTCCTTCCTTCATGGCCATACCATGCACTACCCACCTCTTTCACACATGGCCCTTACCATGGTGCACCGTGTTATGGCCACTACTACCACTACGAGAACCTCACTGTCACATATCTGGATTATCAGTACATGGGCACCTCCTCTACTCAGCTTCTCATCATTGACCTACATCTTACCTATCCAGCCACCTGGTCTCTTCAAAATCTTGCATCACTGGAAAACTGAGCATCCTCATCTCCCAAGATCAAGGCCACCATACTGCATGGTGACACAACCATCACCCCTCATTAACTGTCAATGAGTCATCACGATTCGTAGCCAAGGATGCACCGGTAGGACCTCCTAATCAGGATCTCACTCACCGCCCTTCCCCAACCTTCCTTCCCAATTTCTAGCTATGTCAGCGAAGTCCATAGGAATGAGGTGAACATGTTAGGGGTCCAATAAGACTTTTTTTCCTCTAAAGGGTATGTGAAAAGCTACCCGACACGAAATAGGTCATGACAAGTTTGTTAGGGCTAGAATATCCCTACACAGGGATTGCATGGCCCAAATGTGCCAGTGGGGCTATGAACCTGTCCGCTAAGGGATGTGGTTAGATTTTTGGGCCAGATTGATATTAATCATTTTAAGGAAACTATTTTGATTATTTTAATATTATTTTTTAAAATTAAACTAAATTAAATTAATTTGGATTAAATATTTTATGTACTTCAAATGTTAATTAAATTTGAGAATTAAATTAAATTAACTTTTTAAATTAATTATTGATTTTAAAATTAAATTAAATTTGGAATAAGTAAAATAAATCAATTGAATGTATTTAAATTTTATTAATTTATTAAAACACCCTCATAATTTATAAATTTATTGTAGTTTAATTTTATGACGTATTATTTTTGTACCGACTAGTCTTGAGAGTGGGACTGACAATTACTTGTATGGATCTAATTATTTAATTATTAAATTGTTTTGTGTGATTGTTATGATAAATAAATAGATAATTGATTGTATATGAATCATCGTATTTTCATTCAAATATATATTTAAGGGCATGCACATCCAATTCCCCAATTGTACATTTCATCCCTTGACCCCCTCAAATGTGTCCATGTATAATTTTAAATAGAAGATGATGTTCTAAGATGTATACCTTGTAAATTTGAGGTGGTAATCCAGACAAGAGTTGAGTACATTACACTGGGGGTACATTGTAGTAAGATTTAGGAGTCAACTCATGTATGGAATCCCCTAGGTCAAGATTAATTCGTTGTGGATCAATCACAATTAGATGCTCAGGACTAGTCAAAAGGAAAGTTTTTCCTTTATTCATAATTTATTGTTTTGTGAAAGGTCATGATTATTGCATGATCACATAAAATAATAAACTTGATAAAATGTATATATATGCAAAGAATGTTTTTCTATTTCATGTTCAGTTGTGAGAGTGGCGATATATTTTTGACATATTTAATATAAATGGATTTTATTCGTTAATAAATAATAAAAAACATCAATGATATATCATGTATTCAATCCATCCCTTAATAAAATTTGATCAAAATAGGGTGTTGAAGGAGTTCATCATCCATTATTCAAAGTGCTTCCAACTGGCAGGGATTTCTTATAAGAGTAATGGGTTGAGTTGAATAATGATGATAGAAAAGAAGTATCCAAATATATAATTCTATAACTTTATATGTAATGTGTTTATGGAGTAAAGTTAAGATCCCAATTGCTTGTAATTTACACAACATTTCAAGGAACGACAAGTTAATGTGGCTGGCTAGTATATATCCTACCTAAAAACTCTCCATGAAGTGTCATAGCCTAAGATTCAGACTATGAGGAGTAGTTTTAAGGATCCTTTTCATGAGAATAGTCAATAGAATGAGTATTCAAAATCTAATAGTGATGGGTACTAGTGATCGATAAAATAGTGGGAGACATTTAAAATGATATAATAATAAAACATAAATTTCTAAAAGGTAATCAAGATAAAATACACACTGTTAATATTTTTCTGTTGTAGATCAAAAATGGAAATCATAAAAATCATAAGTACATTGTCACTATGATCAATTTTGGATAACGAAAATATCATGAGCGAAGATATCTTCTAAGAGTGGTATAGGTTCTTGTCTATAGTACTAAGTGAAGAAAAGTTGATTTATGTATAGTAATCATCAATTCCTACTAAGCCTCCTTAGGGACTATGAATGGAAAAAAATAATAAATGGAAAAATCATGTAGATGATGCACTATATGTTCAATGCATCATGTTGTCATACATGCCTAGTCAATAGGATAAAATTCATGATGATGAATATTCCTATAAGATAATTTCTCATCTCCAAGAATTATATCAAGAGAGGGAAAGGCAAGAAAGGTATAAAATTTCATGTTCCATTTATAAGAGATTTCTAGTTGAAGTAAATCAAGAGAGACCTCATGTACTCAATATGATCATGTAAAATGAGAGGGTAGAATCCCTTGTGTTCAAATTGAAACAAGAACCTGAAAACGATCTCATTCTAGCCACTTTACTGCCATTATTTTTGACTATTATTGTTAGTTATAACTTGAATAATATGAAAATGTAACTCTTGGTCCTTTTTTCTTTAGTTATCCAATATGATAAGTAAATTGAGAAACCCAATTCTTCAATCTTTATGGAGAACAAGAGAATGTAGGGAAGGGAAAAGGGGTCTAAGGCCATGTCTAGGCTGAAGTCACCAACGAACCATCTTTCCAGGAAGCCAAAGATATAGTTTCATAGTAATGAGCAAGAAGTTATCTTCTTTTTATATAGAAAAAAGGACAATAGAAGAAAAATTAAAGATATGGGAAGAAGAATAAAGGTGAAACTTCTACTTTTGTAAATTTTTAATTGATTTCAATCATTAATTATTGAGAATTGTGTTATTGGATACGACATGTGGCTCACACAAAAGTACTCCTATATAGGAACTAAGTAGATTTTAGAAGAGTGTAAGTGGCGAAGTGGATCTTTGAGTAGAAAATAGTGAAAGTTTGACAACCTTTACAATGGGAGACTATCACTTATCTTATATTAGTAGTTTGGTTCTAGTATCAAATAATTGTTATTATGTACCCTCTATAACATGATACATTATATTACTGTTTTTTTTACATGATGGGATTTTATTTCATGTTACGAAATTAATGTTGGTTCCTTTATAATGATAAAATATGTTATAGTGTGTCACATATTGACAATGGATTATATATACTTGAACTTGAAATCCAAATAATGATAATAAATGAAAAAACCAATGAACACGAATCATATATCACCTACCTATGAAGGTTTGGATTGGTTATGTAAATGAGAAGGGATTAAAAATTTACATCAGGTAGGGTATTTTGTGTCGGTTAATTTAAAACCCTAGGATGTATTTCTAGATTGTATGTAAGTGAAAATGACCAAAGAACCTTTCTCTGGGATGGAAGAATGAGCCAATGGATTAGTGGAATTAATTCATATTAATGTATGTGTGTCCATTTCTAGTAGAGGCATGTAGTGGGTATTCATACTTCATTACTTTTACTGATGATAATAGTAGGTATGGATGTATCTGTTAAATGTTGTATAAGTAAAATTTCTTTTGTTTTTTATGAAATACCAACATCATGTAGAAAACCATCTTGGTTAGAAGATTAAGTCATGCTGCTGTGATTGAGGTGGAGAGTATAGTAAGAAATATTTCATTGAACACATGAAGGAGTGTGGGACAGTATCCTAACTCACTCATCCTTATAAACCAATCTAGAATGGTGTTAGTGAATGGAGTAATAGGACCTTTCTAGACATGGTCAGATCATTGATGTGTTAAGAAACCCTTCAATTATATTTTTGGGGATATGCTTTAAAGAAAATTACATATACCCTTAAACGAGTACCAAATATGGTTGTAGATGGGATTCCATATGAGTTATATGGTAGAAATAAAGCAAAAGGGTCACATGTATATGTATGGGGATGCAAGTATTTTTTTAAGACAATACCAAGTGACAAATTAGCATCTAGAAGAACGAAGTTCATCTTTATGGGTTATCCTATGGAAACCAAACAATATTACATATACATTCATTTAGATATAAAAGATATTCTGGTAAGGCATGCCATATTTCGGGAAAAGGAACTAATTTTAAATGGCATTTGTTGGAGTAAGATTGACTTTGATGATGTTAATACTCCACATGCTTAGGAGTTGGTATGGGAACATATCCACAAGAGAAAGTGGAAGAAGAAGTGTTTCCTAAGACACAAATAAATTATATGTCAACTAAATAGGTTATAGAACTAGAGTTCCATAGTATTCTTGACACTGAGTTAGGTTACATACTACTCCTTGAGGATGATGAACCTCTAACATAAAAGGAATAAATAAAGGAAAATAATATTCTAAATGGAATGATTCCATGCATTCTGAGATAGTTTCCATTTACCAAAATCAATATTGGATTTTAGAGGACCCTCTAATATATGTAAACCCCATTGTGGGAAAATGGGTATTCATTAAAAAGCATGACATGGATGCTAAGGTTAATAACTATAACGCATGATTGATTGTGAAGGGTTTTAAACAACGTCATGGAATCGACAATGGTGAATCCTTCTCACAATTATCGTTGATGAAATACATCATAATATTTCATGAAATATTATCCTTTCATGACTATGATATTTGAAAAATTGATATCAAAACTTATTTTCTAAATGAGATTATGGTTGATGATTTTTATATGACTCAACCCCTAGTTTTTGTGTGTCAAAGAATACCAATATGGTGTGGAAGCTGTAGAGATCCATAAAGGGATTGAAGCAGAAACTGAAATCATGGAATGTTCCTTATGATGAGGTAATAATAGAATTTTGTTTCATTAAAAAGAAAAGTGGGACTTATGTTTATATGAAGGATGATGGGAATTCCATCATTTTCCTAGTATTATATAATGATGACATATTAATTCTCGGAAATGAAGTCCAAGTATTACAATCAGTTAAGACTTGGTTAAATGAATAATTATCCATGAATGAATTTGGTAAAGCCACCAACATTATAGGGATCAAAATAAATCTAGGTAGATCACAAAAACTTCTTGGGATAAGTCTATGTACATATATTGTCAAGGTAATCAAAATGTACCATATGGAACAATACAAGAGATGGTTTTTTCCTATGTCATGTGGTATTATTATATCTATGAAAATGTGTCCAAAAACACACGATGAGATTTAAGGAATGATTTTAATCCCTTATGCCTTGGTAATGGGTTCTATCATGTATTCCCTGATATGTATTAGTATTGATTTTGCCTTTCCTTTAAGAATTGTGGGTAGATATCAAGCTAAAACATGAGAGCTGCGCTGGGCACCTATTAAAACTCTCAAGAAGTACATGAGGTGTAAAAATTATATGTTCTTGGTTTATGGAGGAGATGTGGAACTTTTAGTGAGGGGATACACTGGTTCTAGATTCTAGAGATATCAAAATGATCTGAAATCAAAGTTAGCATACATATTTTTCCTGAATGGTGGTGCAATGTGTTGTAGAATCTCTATGAAATAGATATACTCCAATTCTATATTAGAATCTGAGTACATAAGGGCTTTGGATGATGAAAAGGAATCATCCTAGATATGTTTTTTAGTCTTAGGCATTGGTGGTGTGCCTTGAAGTGCAGATCCTATTCCAGTTAATTTTGATAATACTATTGTAGTGTTGCTTTCCAAGGATCCCATCTGACACTAAAAGAAAAATGATTTGCATCATAAGATTCATCTAATGAGTTATTTTACTCAGAGATGTCAATTTTTAGTTAGGAGGGTAACCACAAAAGAAAAATTGGTACACACCTAGACTAAATCCATTTCTCAACTGAAGGGTGATTCTCATGTGAGGGCTATCAAATTCAGAATATTTCCAGTTAGCTCTAGTGAAAGTGGGAGTGTGGTAAGTGGGTACCCAAGACCCATCTTTTGATGTACTTTGATTACAATTACATACATATAGTTTTTTATAAATATACATGTGTTTTTCTTTCCATAATAGTTTAGATACTTCTATGTCCACCATATTTATGTTAATGTCCTATGTTTCGTCTTAAAGGTTCATAGTAGATCCCAATCTATAATGAGAACTAAGAGATATTATGATAGTAATATTAATTTAATGTACCATGGTCCAGATACATCATACTGACGGGATACAGATAATGCGAAACTATCAGGTGTTTGGGGATCAGAAGCATTTAGACTTCTTCTTAGTAAGTTTGCACTTACTGATTTCTACTAGTCGGGATCATCATGACAGACCCTCCAATAAGAAAACCACATGTTTTAGGTTTGATTGGTTTTTCTTATGTAAATACATGTCTAATTGTTTCCCCACTTAAGAGGTCATTATCAATGTAAGTCAAATTTAACAAGACTAGTCAGATAGAATAAGTGGTTCTTGAGACACAAGTACTATGTTGGTCTACTCAAGAGGGTAGAGATAGAGCATTATGGTTTTCATATCACTGAGTTAACTGAAACATTACTTCTTATTGATTTTTAACATCTAAACACAAATGAGGATATAGAATGAAATGAAGGAGATAAATGGAAAGATTCCATGAATTCTGAGATAGAGTCCATGTATCAAAATTAATTTTGGATTTTTATAGACCCTCTAGTTGATGTACATCCCATTGGGTAAAAATGGGATTTCAAAAAAATCTGGGAATGTATGGTAAGGTTAATACCTATAATGAAAGATTTGTTTGCAAATGGTTTTTTGCAATGTCATCGAATCAACTATGATGAAACCTTCTCACCAATACTAATCCTAAAATCCACCATAATATTTCTTGTAATAACAACCTTTCATGACTATGAGATTTGACAAATGGAATTCAAAACAACTTTTCTAAATTGTAAGTTTGTTGAAGATGTTTATATGAATCAACACAAATGTTTTGTTAGGAAATATAAATACAATAATGTGTGAAATCTAAAATGATCCATTTATGTGTTAAATCATGCATCATGATTGTGGAATGCTTGTTTGGCTGAGGACATAAGAGGATTTTGATTAATTAAAAACGATGGTGATCTATGTTTCTATAATAAGGTTGATGTGAATTCAATCATTTTCCTAGTGTTATATGTTAATGAAATATTAATTATTGGATACAATGTGAATATCTTATAGTCAGTTAATAATTAGTTAAATGAATGCCTCTCCATGGAAGACTTAGGTGAAATAACCTATATTCTAGGGATCATGATCTATTGAGAAATATCCCAAAGGCTTCTTGGGCTATGTCATTTTCATATATTGAAAGGGTTCTCAAAAGATACAATATGGGACAATCCAGGAGAGGTTTGTTTCATATGTCTTATGTTATTAATATCTACAAGAAAATGTGTCCACAAACAGAGGAGGAGATTGGCAGAATGGGTAGAATCCCTTATTCAATGGTAGTGGGATTTATCATGTATTCCATTCTATGTACTAGGTTTGATGTTTCATTTTCATTAAGAATGGTGGGAATATATCAAGATAATACTTGAGAGAACCATTGGGAAGATGATAAAACTATCCTAAAGTACTTAAGTAGTACAAAGGATATGTTCCTCGTGTATGGAGGAGATGAGGAATTAGAAGTGAGGCGATATAATAATGTTAGTTTCCAGACATATCATGAAGATCTGATATCTTTGTCCAGCAACATCTTTTTCCTGAATGGTGGTGTAGTTATCCATATAATCTCAAATCAATTTGTGGTCGCCAATTCTATATAAGAATTCAAGTATATAGTTACTTTTGATGTAGCAAAGGAATCTATCTGGATATATAGTTTTCCCTGACACATTTTTCATCCTAGTAGTGTAGACCACTTTCAATTTTATTGTGATAATACTAATGTATTGGTAATTTCCAAGGTGCCTAGGTCACACTAGATGATAAATAATATAAATTGAATGTTTCATCTCTTGAGGGATTTTACTCAGAGAGATGAAGTCATAGTTGGAAGAGTAGCCAGCAAAGCACCTCAAACACCTGATTTTTCTCGAATTTGAATAATGGAAGTCTGGAAGACTAAAATAAAATTAATGAAACTAATTTCATTAAGATTATTAAAATCAATTGGGGATGAAAACATCACCACATCCCTTATCCAAGTGGGTCGTATCCCCTCTGGACAATTTGGGATTAACAAAACCAGTGTTAGTGTATTATGGCCTAGGAAAACCTTCCAAAACCCTTTTTGGGTTAGGAATATCTACCCCGACATTTTATATGGAAAAAACGACCAATTGGGCTATCCAAAAGGTTGTGTCGTGCCTAGGGACTTCACTGAGGAGGCTAGAACTATGGCATGAGGGATTGGGAAGGCTGGCGAGTAGGATCCCGATCACGATGTTCTACGAGTGGGTCCTTGGCTACAGCTCACAGTGACCTTCTAACGATGAAGGTGGGTTAAGGGAAGCATCACACTAATATACAATGGACTAGATTTTGGGAGATTAGGTCTCCATATTGTCTAGTGATGCGAGATAGTGGAGAACTTGGGTGGAAGGTTGGGTGAGATGCTGGTCGGTGGAGAAGAGATGAGTGATGGAGGAAACTGCATCCTGGTAGGAAAGGATATCGGATGGATAGGGATTCGAGGTGACAACAGAATCTAGAACATGTTGCATCATGGAGGGGGCTCGTTTGGGAGAGGTGTCCTGCACTTGGATTAGCTGGGAGGGAAGGAGTGTCGTCGGCCATAGTGGATTGCATAGGATGTGGGAAGGGACACCTGTGACAGTATTTAATGGAGAAGAGAGGGAGTCTGATCCATGGGTCTGACTGTGAGCGATGAGAAAGACACACTGGTAAGGGGATAATCCACCAGTGACGGATACAAGGCCACTCAGTTGAGCCATGTGTTAGGTAGGTCTAAGGAGGAGGGCCCAACCATATGGAATACCAAGACAATTCCTTATCTCATATATTTTTGTAACATAATGACTAACACTATTTTGAAAAATAGGGAAAGTAACAAAGTTGATATTTTTTTATTAGAGGAAAAATAAAATTATATAAAAGAAAATTATTTTTTATTTGCACTCTGAATTAAGGTTTTTCACTAGATAAAATCTGGTGATTAGATTATGGCTGATCCTTGGTTGGACTCTTGTAATTATCAAGAACACACAAAAAAATATAAAAAAACATTCTTCAAAAGATAAAAAACTGAAAAACTAAAATCCATTCAATAGGATTTTGATCCATTTTAAAATTTTCATATGGTGATTTCATGGTCATTTGGAAACGGATCGACACAATGTCAAATCCATTAGAACTATTTAAACAACATCTACATAAAAATTAATGCAATTTAGTTTTTTCTTTGACTAGTAAAAAACATGTTTTCATGTGATAATAATTGAATGTTCCAAGATTTTAAATGGAAGATGATGGGATGGGAATTTTAAATTTTTGCATCATCACATCAATAAAACATCTTTTACTCCATCAATATTTTCCTGATACAATCTGAGGATCACACATACTTTAAACTAACTAAAAAAATAATACGAATGAATACATCATTCATATAGGATGCACGCAAGTATGTAACAAGATTCCATTATCTATCTCTCAAGGTATCTAAAACGGAATCCCTCTATATCATCCACACATGATTATTTAATATGCACGCACACTGTGAATTAGATTTGGGATGCGAGCACAGATCTTTGATGATCACTTCGGTGTAGAGATGATGACCATGATCCTAATACTTAGATTCATGGAGTAAAACATGGATCGGTAGCCCAATTGAGATATTATCTCTTTAGGAACCATGTGGAGAGAGAATCCCAAAATTCCAAAGAATTAATACTCTACATGGGAAGAGTTTATCTCCCCTTATATAGTGGATATCTATAATACCCGGTTTGAGTTCCCGACCCCCGTAAAATAAAAATCCACTAAATAAGTATAATAAATAATTATTTATAACAAACTAAACTTCTCAATAAATTTTATTTATATTTTATCACATCCCTATAATATATTTTAAATATATTACATGAAAATCTTGAGCCATTAAATCGACTCACATCTCATGACAATAGTAATTGATCTTAGAGTATTATATTAAAAACCATTTGACTAATAATTATCATTATATTTACCTAATAAAATGTTAATACATGTAATGAATAAATTAAAATAAATTATTAATTACTTGATTAATAATTCATTTATTTATTTCATGGTGATATATAGAACATAGATATTACCTTGACCTTGTAGTGGGCCCCAAAAACTGCTATATTTTTAATCAATAGAATAAGGCATATTCTCAAAGAGATATTGTGAGTGACCCTATAGGAATTTATATCAATATTGGTGAATAATATTCATAGACCAAGAGTAGAGTCTAGAAACCCCTCAAGTCTACTAAATATATAAGGAAACATCATAGCAATGACTACTGGTGAAAAAACATGCACTGTGTAATATAATCTCTATTTTATCAATATCTCACAAAGTAGGATGCACACTTGTGTAATCATCCTTTTCTTTATTTATTATTTTTTGATCTATTTTGATGGATTTTTCCATGGATTTGTGAAGGTGCTACCATCCTAATCAACCAGTTCTAAGATATCACTTCCTCAACTAGTAAGAGAAAATTTTTATCTTGATCATTCAACCAATGACATGCTACCAATGAAGTACCCAACAAAAAAATAACTAACAAACACATCGTTGTTATGGTTTACACTTTTCATAAAAGTAGAAGACAAAATTTCATACATTTATAGTCATATCATATTAATAGAACATTACACGTGTATGTAGATAGGAACAATAATGACACTTAAAACATGTGATGTTACTATTGGTATGATTGTCCTCATGTTCTCAAATACTAGATATCACCATGTGGGAACTCCATGGGAATATTTCTCAATTATTTTGAGCTCCCCTAACCTTATATTCACTAATAATTTGTGCCCTGTCAGTATAATTTATCCAAACCATAGGGAATTACATTAAAGTTGCTATCATAATATCTCTAGGTTCTCATTATAGCCATTGATCTACAATAACCCATTTATATGTCACATAATATAAGGAAATTACTATAAATATAGTGAATGAAGAATTATCTAATCTATTATATCATGATACATACATGTATATATATGTAAAACTATATACAAGTAATATTAATAAAAGTACATCACAAGATGGGTTTAGAGAACCCAAATACAACACCAGTTGTGTCGCACACACTAAGGATTCTCATGTCTCTGACTATATGTACCAATAGTTCTCAATATGAAATGTTTGTAAATTTAGGTTTCAAAAACCATGCTCACATTTTTTTTAAAACCATTTCAAATCCTAGAAAATATTCTTCTAGTTTGAAAGTCCATTTTTCATTTGAAATAAAGTAAATTCCCTTTTTAATGAACACCCCCTCTTCTGAAAGTGAAACCATGCCCAATTCAATTTAAACACCTAAATATACATTTCAAATATCTATAAATAAATATGAAAAATAATAAATTAAATAAATTATAACAATTAAATAGATCCACCTAACTCAACATCATAGAAAACCTAACCTCCTTTGGAAATGGGGATTGGAAACTACAAGATTTTCATTCAGAAGAGAAGGCATGACCAAAGAAAAAAAATATTTATAGAAAAGAAAATCAAGTTACCAGTCTATAAAAAAGATGATTCAACCACCAATGGGAGCGAAATTAGGAGGAATTCTTTCATGTATGATGTTCATTTTTTATGTTAAAAATTTTATTTTATACTCCCAAGGTAAAAAATTAATCATTTATGTATATAGTTTTCCAAGAATAAAAAATTGTTTGGAATATTTGGATTTGACCCTATGTGTATATGATAATTTAATAAATAATATACTAGCTCTTAGGTATTATGGTCGGGGTTGTTACATTTAATTTTGTGTAATGTTAACAGTTTTCATAAAATAATTTTCTTACAAAACTGATTCTCAAATAACTTAATCAAAATGTTTTTATTATTGTTTGATTATTATTTATACAAAAATGTTTTACATATGTAAATAAAGTCAAATAATTCTATTTTCATGTCACTTTCTATTATGTAAATTATTTAAATCAATTGTTCTTATCATGAGATCTAAGTGTGCGGGTATGGGGAGCCTAAACATTAATTACATAAAAATATTACTACCTAATATTATTTTATATAAAATTTTATATAGTGTTTTAAAAACCCATAATCATTTTTGATATTAAATAATTGAAAATAGAATAAAATATTGAGTAAGAATAAGAAATACTTATTCATTAAAGAATTACTACTGTGTTACATCCCAGAAGGATTGGTGTTGGGTACCCTCATAACATCTCATAGGGTACAAATTGAAATTGTGGAGGGAAAAGAAAGGATCATGGGAATTTATAACCAAATGAGAAGTGTTTTGTTGAGGGATAAGTAAATGTATTTTTAAATGTCAAGAAAGGGGTATTATTAGGGAAAAATAATGATTTTTTATCATTTAAGTCAATCAATATAGAATATTATTGATTCCCATAAAACATAATATATCCTAAATGACTTAATGAGTCCTATTATACATTCGCACCATGTTAAAACCAAATTTAATATAATATTAAATTTAAAACAATATAAATATACCATAAGATTTATATATTTTAATAATATATAACATCATTGTGTAACATGTACAGACAGTTACTAAATAGAATAGATTATTTTGAAATGAATTAATTTACTTCTTAAATGAATATTTGGTCGATAAAGTGGCTTAATAAAATTATTATATATCGCCGAAACCTGATTATTTTATAAAATATGTGGTATTGGTATATGACATAATTTTTATTCTATTCACCAATAATTAGTCTCCTCTGAAACAATCTAAAAAATCAACATACTTTAATTTTGGAATTCTAATTACAAAAGGAACAATCATTAAATAAAAATAATTTTCATTAAGGGAGGAATTTCAGTTATAAATTAAAATCATTAGTTGTGGAAAATATTTATTTTTTATGATGCGATCGTTTTTCTGAAAGTGAAAATAATTACATTAAAATTATAAACAAATTATAATTAAATAAAAATAACTATTATTTGAAAAAAAATAACTGTTATTTAAAATTATTTAAATTAATATAAAAGTATATTTTCACAAAAATTAAAAAAATATAGTTTACTAAAAAAACATGAATGATTTATTTAGTATTTATTTAGTGATGCATGTAGTACCCGAAAAGTTTTTGGTTTTATTTTAATAATTTTTATAATTTTCGTATTTTTAATTACATAAAACACATGTTTTATCTTTCATTACATGATATAATTTGAATATCATATTTTATATGAAACATGAATATTATCTTGTATTACACACATGATCAATATCATACATGACAAGAGACATTGACTTTCAGTGAACCATATAAAATTATAATTTTAAATATCCCTATTAGAACCTATTTGTTTAATAATTGGCATGAATAATATAAAATGATTTGTGAAATATAAATATAAAGGACCATTAAAATAATATTTTATTATAAATTCTTGTTAAATAATCCATCAATTTTTTATTAAGTAATTATACTCTTCAAAAATGTGTATTCATCAAAAATTATTTATATTCATTTCAATAATAAAATATTATAATTAATTTATAGATGTTTTTTTAAATTTATATGATAAATTGAACATAATTTTTATTACAATTGTATCTAAATTAACATATGGTGTAATTTTTTGTTTTTCATTGAATAGTAAAAGATACTAATAATTGTTAAACTATTTGTTTATATAAATAATTGATGAAATTAATTTTCCCAATTATGTTTTAATGAAACATATGTATTATTTATTTATATCTAAAAATCTAATTACTTGTAAAATATATTTTTTTTATTTTAGTGTAAAATTATTTATCTGTTTAAAAATGGTATTTTTCTTTTGAAAATTTCTTTAATGTACATAATTTTTCCCCATTATAATTAATTAAGATATTCCTTAATGATTAAGAAATTAAATAAAATTAGTATAATATATATCAATAAAAAAATATATTCATATAATTATTTTTATTATACATACTATTAATATAAATCATCTTATACATGAGAAATAATACATCAATTAAAATTCCAGTTTTTCATCACATTTTCTATTTTTTGTTGATTTTAATTTTTTATTTATTTAAAAATTTAGTTTTCGTATTAATGATAACTTGTTTAAATAATTTTATAAAAATTAACTTACCATGATAATTTAATAATTAAAATTTATGAAAAAAGTTTATCAAATAATCAAATTTAGTTAATTAGAATCAATTTAATGTTGAAATAGAATATAAAAACTTTCTTAAATTTTTATAATTATTTATTTTATACCCATATTTCTCCTCATGTATGTGGGATTAGTATTAAATTAATATTTTCCAAATATGGGAATGGGATTTTTAAAAAATTATTTCATGTTTGGAATCAGAAAAAAAAAATATTATCTATTAACATTAATATAATTTTTGAGCCAAATGAATATTTAAAATTGTTAAAATTAATTACCACAGTTATTGTAAAATTGGTTTTAGTATGGGTTAATCTATATTGATATGAGTCAATAGTGTCCCAAAATATTTCCAAATCCCAATGGATTTTAATATACTAAAATTATTCATCCATGTATCGATAATTTTCCATTATTTGATACTTTAGATAGGAATAAACTTGGATAGAATTATTTCTTTTAAAAAAACATTAAAACTGTGTCACTAATCTCACTTATAAAAGGTCGCCTCTTCTCCTCTCTATATCACAAAATCAAAAGCATTTAGTTAAACCATGATATTTGAAAATCCATTAAAATCACATCTCATCGTAGAATTGTTCTTTTGGATATATATCATACCTAGACATGATTTCAATGAAAACCTATAGAGGATAACCGAAGAAGATGTAATATTCATCCACAAGTGTTTTTTTTCTTCCTCCATATATTTAAATTATTTTTATACAATGATGATATAATAAAATAGGTTTCATAAATATATTTTTATGTTGTTATATTATGGTAATGATCTATAACCATATCCAATTCAATCAAATGGTTTACAGAATCATTATTCATGTGTATGGATGATTCTTGCCTCACAAACAGATGTCAATTGTTTCAATTACCACCTATAAAGGTTGTTAATAATTATGTATTTTTTACTAATATATTGTATTTATGATATTATTATTCTTTATGAATTATTATATCACACATACATTCATGATTTTCATTTTTTTGAGTATGATAATATTGTTCGTGTGTTTGGTGGACTACCACCTTGCGAAGTAATGTGATTAATTAACACACTATATAGAAGGTAATAAAATTGGATTTGATGAAAATATATGATATAAAAATAATCTTGATGGGTAATATATCATTTAAGTTTTTTTCTATTAATATTTATTGAATTTTGAAAAAACATTCATCTGTTTGTCTGGCCTACCCTCTCCATGAATAGGGTATTTAATTTTCCATATCTATATTTTATAGAACAAAATAAATAAATATATAAATAATATATATGTGATATTTATTTCATGGAAAAATTTAAAATATGGTTGAACCATGAACAAAGTATGATGATAATAAATAAAAAAAATAAAAAACATACATGAAAAACAAAAGAGTTATTACCCAAAACATAGTTTTAAAAATACATTGATAATAAAAAAGAAATAATATGTCATAGGAAAATAATATATGGTTTTATATAAATAAATAATGTTCAATAATATATCTATACTATAAATATATTTTTTATAAAGGATTTTTGATCATGTGTGACAGAAGTCTAGACATATGTTTAGGGATTTAATGTCTCTCATTTATTTATGAGGAATATGAATATTTAACAACAGTTTCTATTATGTACGGTATATAATTCACCTAAATGTATTTAATTTTTACTCTCTTAAAAAATAATGTGAATATATATAAATATTTGGTCCCCTCATTCATGATTATTACAGTTCGAAAGTTAAAAAGTGGTAGGGGATGTTTTTCAAATGTGTCCTTCTTTAAAACAAATGTTACTTTTATCAAAAAATGTCTTCATGAGGTATATATATAGACTATTTCATATTTAATATAATGAATTTAATTATTTTCAGGATATTATATTATTCATTTAATTTTATTATTTCATGATTCATGTGATTCAATTTTTCCAAAGTGGCATGGTTTTTTATTATAATCTCATATTTAATCAAGGATGCTTAAGATTATGATTAAAACGATGAAATGTTTTGATCAAACTCTCAGTAATATCATGTCACTTCTTTTTATGGTTATTTTTGTATGATACATGTTTCCATTCACATTATTATTTTTAGATAATATAATGTTTAGAAGGAATGTTTTCTTAAAAAAATTACCTTCAGTCAAAGCCACTTTTTCTTTGGATAACATGTTTTTAAAAAAATTATCTTTTTAAAAAAATTATTTATTAATGAAGTTTTTCCCCATTTTATGTTATTTTTATAAAATAAATCAGATGATTCTTCATGATGTTTTCTTAAAATATTCCCACTTGTGTTTTACCAAATATATGAAACAAATCATTGTTTTAATTTGTATGGCCTGATTGTAATTTCCATCCACCATGGGAATTATATTAATTTAATATTCATATATTTTTTTCAAAGTAAAATTTAGAGAAAATTATTTTCAAAATTTCTTATATTTTAATAAAAGTGATTTTCAATGTGAAAAAAGATATTTTCCTCGTGAAATGATTTTAATTATTTTTAAATTGATTCTTTATATATTTTAATGTTATTTGAAATGAAATGTATTTTAAAATTTTTTTATTTTTTTAATAGTTATTTTTGAAGAATTATTATTTATTAAATGATATGTTACAAGTTATCGTTAAAAATACTTCTCCATCTATGATGATGTATTTTTAGATTACATATGATTTATAAAATATATGATCTAATGATAACATTATTATTATTTCAATTAATGGAATATGTTTATGATAAAATTATGTTTATGAAACCAGTTTATCATATGTGGATTATACCTTAATATAACTCTTATAAAACCCACTTCTTTTCACAGGTTATGATATGATTAAATTATTAAATTATTATGAAACATATCATTAATACACATATTATGATATGTTGAAATGTTTTTTAATCCCATTTCATATCATTCATTATGATATAATGATTTTTTTTGATATTTTGGCACAAATATTTATGATTTTCATTATTTTATTGGTGGGAACTATATCTATCTTTAATGTGTTTTCTAATGATAAATTTTCTATGAGATTAGAGTATCCATAGGTGGATAGACCAGTCCTGGAAAGGAGGGAACACATGTGGTTCAACCAATCTTCAAATAGAGGGTACAGGGTTGGTTAGCCCAGTATCAATAGATAGTACATAGGGGTTCATCCAATTCTATATGTCAATACATTGGTTTCTGGCCATGTCTAACTAGTTATGAATGAATTTTTGTGTAGCCCTAACATTTTATTTTATATGATAATTTGTGTACCTAAAAAATATGTATTATTCCAATGTTATTTTTTCATGGCACATGTCATGAACCATTACTGAAAAATTGGTACCTTAATAGATGGGCCAACCTCGACATAGCCCAAATGGGTATTTGTAATCCCCATGGGATGGACACTAGAACCTTGAATCCTAGAATTTGAAATTGGGAACAAATCTTCAAAAAACACTATGGAATAAAGTGTTGAAAATCAGTATGCACAATATAAAATTCCTCAATGAGAACTATTACAATGGTTATATTGGAGTAAACAACCCAAATTACATCATTGGAGTACTAGAAAGTATCACAAAAACCCAAGTCCCAATGGTCAAATTATCCCAAATCATAAAGATCAATATAAAATACCCCCTCTAAGTGTTGTTTTTCCATTTGTTGATCATAGAAAAATGAACTATCAAAAACCTTGAAGGAACATGTTGGGTGTGATATAGAATCCCAGTAGGGTATCACCAAGGATTATTTCAAAAATATTCCACATTAATTAACCAAAACACAAAATCAATTTTCAAATAAATAGGTGTGGTAGTAAAAATATAATATTTAAAAAAAATCATTATTTACCTTTAAATTTATGGAAATCGTTTCTAAAAAATGGATAAACAAACATTTTATATAAAATAAAATATTTAAATTCACAAGGTATGTTTACAATAGTTTCAAAACAATGGAATATATATTGAAATAATAAAAAATGTACAACATGGTCATATGGGAAGAAGTATGATGCTTCCATTTTATGGGATCCTCACACACTCAAATAATTTTTCATGAAAATTAGCGTACACAATTCCCTCAAATTCTAGTCAGAGAGGACTCATGGCCATCCCATCAGGGTTATTTTCTTCTAAATATGTTTTGTTAGAGTGATAAAGTATCAAAAGAGTGTTTTCCAAATAACTCAATAAATACCCAGGATTGTATGTGCTATAAGAAAATTAATAGTGCGAAAATTATTTCAAAACTATTCAAAATACAATTTCTACATTTTTTCCATTTCAATATGATGATTTCCACTTAAAACTAATTTTTGGGTTTTTAATAACTTCATAACTTTTTGTAAGATAAATGAAATAATTTTTTATCAAAACAATTTAATATATTTTACTTAAATAAAATTTTGAAATCAACTTAACAAATCAATTTCCCAATTTAATTTCACAATTTTTATACAATTTCCACAATGACATCCCAAGTCAATGGAATGAAGCAATTTCATAAAATTTCATTCAAAGGAAAACTTAAATCACAATCCACATAAAACAATTTATTCATAATTTAATTGAAAAAAATTTAATTTAAATAAAAATATTTAGGGTAAAATAAATTACCCCATCATAATAAGAACCACATATCATAGATCACAAGATCACATAACACAACGTTGACAATATGATTTTTTAATGATGATTGTCGAAAATGAATATCAAGAAATCAATAATAGAATCATTATCAAAAAAATAAGATTAGATCCTCAAACAAAATCGTGAGATATTAAACCATAAGGATGAATAGTAAGAGAACATGATATAGAGAATGGAATAAGAACTAATATCTGGATGAGATCAAATAATTATCACCACATGTTAATCAACTTCGAAAGGGGTTTGGGATAGCCAAAATTCGTTCTTAGGAGATCCAAATAACTATTAAATCATCTAACATAGAGTTACTGTCTATTTAGTGTCAAAATGGGGGTGTGGGAAAATTTTAATGAATTTTTTTAATAATTATTTCTCCCACGCACAGTTAGCTAGGAAGGGCCACATGATTTTTCAAACTGTGAACCCCTACGTGTGGGGTCGCACATTTTTTCCTTCATGGTCGCATAGTTGGAATAACACTATGCCACCCATAAAACCCCCCACTAGTTGGGGTTTCACATTCTTCAAAATCATGGTGCTTGGTTTTTAAAATTGTGTCCCAATGGTGAACGGCCTATGAGGCTTCCAAAATTTTCAAAATCTCAGATGTAAACCCTTGAATGAGACCCAAATAAACCTGATCGAAAGAGGGGTCAAGGAATAATTGAATATATTAATTGGATGTTAAAAACTATCCACCATAGAAATATTTGGTCCCCAAAAATTGTATTAATAATATTCTTTTTTAAAAATATGAGTACACTATTGTCTTATCATAACCTCCCTCTCTCGCATCTCATGAGTATCAAAACTATGTTTCCATAACACTCAAACAAAAGGTATCATCTGCAAATGATGTAAATTGGATTAAAAATTAATAATCCTAATAATATCCTTATCCATAGAAAAATCATTTTCAACATCAATATCACCCTAGATCGGAATGTGTGATAGGTCAAAAAGATACTTTAGGAGGTAGAATAAATAAAATTAATTTTGAATTGATGTTAGATATGGATGAAGTGGTAAACATTAATCTACATTTTTAACTTTCACAATAACTTAAAAATGTCCCAAAAAATGTGGAGCAGGATTCTCGTACCTCCTAAACAATTGATGATCCAACTTGGGTGAAACATTAATGAACACCTGGTCACCAACTGAAAACTCCAATGGTTTGTAGAGACGATCAACGAATTATTTTTATCGGATATGTGTTGTCCACATTCTATGATGAATCAACTAAATCATTGATATCATCTCATTTAATATCTTCAGACCAACCATGGATCATCAACCGATCATTGACCAATACAATAGATATTGGTATGGACAACCATAAAAGGCCCAAAAATTATCCATTATGATCATAGATTGGTAACTATTATTACAAAAAAATAAACTTCCTCAAAATGGTCATCCAATGATCTACTGAAGTCATGAATGTAGGTGTGAGGAATATCCACAATAATCTATGTATCCTTCACTATCTGTCCATCCTACTTTTTAAGGTATTCCATACTCAAACGAACCTGATATCCAATGTAAGACTCTAAGATTTTGGGAATATTTTTTTAATTAATTTAACATTGGCCATATTTTTTATCCTAAAAAAATGATAATAGTTTATTTTATGTTAAATCACTATTTTTGGTTGTGTTTTATGCAACACCAAGTTAATCGTGCAATACACACAACATAAAATTTTAGGTTTCTCTATATGGGACACTAAGGTTAGCTTGTCACATGGTGTATATTAACAAAAACACTAACTTGGAATACGTAATATGCAACACCAACATGGCATATGTTACACATAACTCAGAGTTTCTATGAAAAATATTTCTATTCTAAAAATTATTTAAAAGATATAATTGTAATTTATCCATTAAAAATTTTAATATTAATATTGATAACTAATTTTAATTTATATTTTATAATATTTTTATATAAATAAAACATATTTATGATTAATGATATAATTTTTGGAAAAGTCCTTATATGTTTAAAAATTCTATATTCTCAAAAAAATACTTTTTATGTACTTATTTGAAAAACATAAAAATATTTTCAGACACATTTAGAAATTTAATTTTTTAATTTAAACATCGTTTTTGAATTTCGAATTTCAAAATTAGCTATGGTAAAGTTTTTGGTATTTTTCTGAGAAGCTTCATTTTTGGATGATTATTGAAAATACCGGATTTTAATGCAAAACATCATTTTCATAAAATTTATTTATAAGGATAAATTATATATAAATTTGTTTTCAATGTTTATTTAGATCATATATTTATAAATTAATCCAATTTATGTCATTGTAATAAATTTCACATTGAAAATGGTTAGAAAACATAGTAAAAGTGTGGAGGTTTTTTCTTAAAAACCCCACATTATCATCCTGTCAATTGGATTAATTTTAAATTAATTTCGGCCTCTTCTATGGTTATAATTTGGAAAAATTATTCCATTTTCTAAATAATATTAATTTATAATGTCTAATATGTATACAAAAATATTGAACAAAAAAATTATTGAAATTTATTAAAATTATTTACAATTATTAAGAGTAAAATTATGTTAATAAAGTATTACAAATTAAATTTAAGACCCAAAACAACCTGGAATCTTGTCCAAAACCCATTGGATGGAAATTATTCTTCCATCAAAATTCTTGGATTTTGTTTGGTTGGTTTTTATGGCATTTTTTATGTAAATATATTGGTACACCTAACTTATTTTCAAAAATTATATGTGTGTCCTTTCCCTTCCCTCTAAAAGGACAACGCGTATCCCCCTTCTCCACACCTCTTAGACAACATAGTTTCATCCAATATCTACCAAATACACTATACAACATCCCTTAATTCATCTTAATAGGCTCCCATTTTTCATAAATCAATCCAATTAAGCCTTTTGGAATAAACCAAAAAGAGTTACATAATTAAGAGGTAACATATTCTATCAAGATCATTTCATTAAGTTTCTTTCTCTACCCCTAAACTCTTTTTATTCCCTGAATGTATAAAAAAATATCCTCAATATACTCAATTATTTTTATGCCATGTTTTTTACCATCGCATACACATACCTCAATCAAATTGGTAACAAACATATTGTTTATGTGTAAAGTGAACTACCACCTCATGAATCTATGATTGTTCATTTTTTCATTAACTTATCACATGATGGAAATAATAATGGAAACAATGTTTATATTTTTTTTTCATTTTATATTTATTTTTTATTTAAGATTCATTAATTATTTTATAACACATGACTTTATAATTTCCATTTTTTTTGAACTTGATAATTTTGTTTGAGGAAGTGTGGACTTCCGCCCCCTCAAAGAAATTTCATTAATTAAAACACTACATGGAATTTATTAAGGATATGTTTATTGAATAAATATGATATATCTATGATATAATAAATCTAATTTAATCATGATATATATAAACATATATATATATATGTGTGTGTGTGTGTGTGTGTGTATATGTATGTATGTATGACTTTTACTTTCATTCATTCAACACGACAATTAAATAAAAATAGTGTTCATATGTATATATGGTTTACTGTCTCTACGAATGGTGTATTCCTTTTCACAACTATATATTATATGTATTATAATAATAAACATATAATTAATATAATATATATTTAAATAATTTTTCACATTAGATAAATTATGATATAAGTATAAGGACCAAAGACATAACAAATTAAGACACTTTCAAAAAACAAAGTGGATATTACCGAAGTGAAACCTTAACATAGAATTGTTAACAAGTGGGTAATATAATTACATAATGAAACCCTATAAGGTATTAAAATAAATAATATTATTATTTGATATATTTATAATAAATTAATATATATTATACATGATGTTTGAACGAGTTCATTAAGAGTCAAGACACATGGTAAGGGGATTTCATCTCACTTTTTATTTCTGTGATACATGCTTTATTTAGCACCCATTATTTTTGTGTGTTTTGTATACATACCCTAGATGTATTAAATGATTCATGTAAATAAATTTAGGGGTATTTAACTATCTATTATATAATAATTATTTAATAGGGATTATGTTTCAAATGTTACCAAATTGGTAAAATAGTTTTATCTTAATTTTACATCATTGAGACTCGTTTTTTTTATGCTCATAAATTCTTGTTAGAGGTGAATATGATTGCATTTTTACATTTTATAACTTCAATATCCTAATTTTTATGATATTTTAATCTTCATTTAATTCCATTTTCAAACATGTTGAGTATGATAGCATGTTACCATGTCATAAGAGCTTATTGAAACAATCTCATCCCTTTTCAAGATAGTTTATGTTTATGCTTTCTTTGACGGCATATTATGATTCTTCTCTGACGAACATTCATGAATTTTCTTCTAATCTAGTTATTTATAATATAATCATGTATTTTAACCATTTTTGTACTATTTTTTACTTATGATATTTAAGAATGTGTTTTTAAGAAATCCCAACATTACCCTCCCTTCGGTAAGAAATCTATATTCCCTCAAATATATGTTTTCTAAAAATTGTTTCCAAGGAAACTGTACAATTCTCATATAATATTGAAAAGAATTTTATTTCCAAATTTTTACATTTACAAATGTTTTCAATGTAATCTTCTTGTCTCTTTCCAAACAATGCAGTTCTCTATCCTTTTACCATGCAGAAGGGATGCTCTTCTTACCTCATTAAGAATGCATGAATTTACCTACCATCATTTTTGTGAATATTCCTTTTCATTCTTAAATGGTTAATTTTTATGATAATTTTACTAAAAAAATCAAATAAATATTTCTCAAATCATTGTCATAATTTTTCAAATTATTTCTGAAGGAAATATTATTTCAAAATGTTTTTATGTTTCTTTTATAATTTCTTAATGAAAATTATTTTCAAAATAGTTTCAAGAATTTCTATAAATTTTCATGGAAAATAATTTTCTTCTCTGTGTTATCAAATTATTTTAAAAGAAATAGTTTTCGGAACGTTTTCAAGATTCATTTATATGATTTCAAAGAATTTTCCAAGATTTTTTTCTATGTTTTTTCACGATTCGTTTAGTAGTTATCAAGTAAAATGTTTTCAAATCATTTTCAATAGTTATTTATATGTTTTCAATTTATTTTCAAATAAATAGTTTTCAAAAAAAATCATGATAATTTTATAAGTTTTCAAGAAAAATGGTTTTAAAAAGTTTTTTGTTTTTAAAAATACATCTTTCATTAAGAAAGTATATTTTCCTCATGAATTTTTTTCAAAATAAATTTACAATTGATTTTTCATCTAAGAAGAAATCTATATATATTACACATTACTTCTAAGAAATGATCCAATATATACATTAATATTATTTTTAATGGGTTATTTTTTATGGAATTATTATTATTACACTCGTTTCTCTTCAATCGGTTATATTATTTTAAAATCCGATTCTTTTTTATGGGTTATATTTATGATGAAATGATTATGAAACCTATATTTTTTCATAGGTAATGATATGATTAAATTTTTATATTACCCATTTAATTTCATAGTTTATTATATGGCTATTTATGATCTTCTAGAACATGTATTTATTATTTCATTATGATGTAGGTGGGACATACATCTACCTCTAATGCATTGTATAAAGATTTATATCTGAGAAGATATAATATGATTTTATTGGGAGTAAACATTGAAAACTATGCTAGCCATGGGACTGAATGATGACAACCAAGATGGTATGAGGGGTGATGTTATGCAACTAATATGGCAAGCGGAGTAAACCATGACTACTAATATGGTATGGGGAGTGAACCTGTACTAATAAGAAAGTCTCATTATCTATGATTTGGATACTATAAAAATCATATTATTTTCTTATGTGATTTCAAAAATTCAATGTATTATTCATGTGTTTTGTTTTAGAGAATATGTTATTTATTTCTTTATAATTAATTTTTTTTAAACTATTGTGTTATATTCCATGATTCGTTATTATGATCTCATGATATGCATGTTATGATTGTCTGATGTTATGATTATGTTGTCATAACCTTATTATCATGCTTTTGAATACATATATCCCTTTTTTACACTTCTATGAATATTATCTCTCCCCTTTATATGTTTTTTCCCAAAGTTTTACATATTTTTATTGTGTATGATGTGTTTATGAAGGGTTCTAGTCATAAAAAATGTAGTTGGAGGTAACATAGTTAACTTATGTACTAATTTTTATTTTTCCATGTTTTCAAAGGTACTAGACTAATACAGTCTTTGGGTGTCTATTGGTATACTATTTTAAGTATTCTAAAAAATTTATGTTATGTTAATGCATGAAAATATAGTGTCTCTATAGTCGGAATTAGATAAAATTTTTAGTTATCCTTTTTGAAACAAGGATTCGAAAACATGAGTTAGATTCCTTGGTATATTTCTAATGAAATGTATATGGATGTATCTAAGGATAAGTATAAGGATGAGTTAACATTTAGGAAAATCACTTGGAATTTTGGTAAATAATAGATTGATTGGTTTCATATAAATATATCCTTGTCTTGATACTACAAGTGGATGTGGCACTGGCACAGATGTACATAGGGTTAACAACTTAGACAAGATGTTTCAGGACTGACTCGAGCTAATCTGGTACATGAAAACGGTCCTTGCTTCACACCTAGTCTGACACTCTCAGGTGATATGATTAGGAAATTCATAAAACCCCTCACAAACAATCCTGAAGGAGATAAATATAATTTGGCGATGAATAACCTAGGAAGAACCAAGGGTGTCATAACTTAAGAAAGGTGTGTCAATTTTGACATTTGATAAATACTTCATTTCATAACAATGTTGTGTTATTCTATGATAAGTAACGCTCACACTATGGTTACAATTTTTGTTAATGGAGAGAAATGTAAGGAACGGGTTTGATATTGAATTTAATGAATAATTTTCTAATGAGAAGTCATGTGGTATGATCATTAGCATAAAAGATGTTGTGATCATGTGTAATAAATTTTCATAGAAAAAAGAATAATAATGTGTATCTTAAAAAAATATGAAATTACCCAAGGAATACAAATAAGGAGTTATAAAAGTGTTTGGGTAATGGATACCATGGAGGAATGAAGAATCAATTTCCTTTTTGTCAATAAATTTGAAATAATCGCCTAATTTAATATCTTAGAGAAATAATAATTTTTCTTGAATGTGGAAAAGAAGGACACAAATCAAGTTACTACAAGGGGAAAATAAAGAGTTTAGTAAATAAATGTATTAGAATTTTGGCCTCAATAAGTCTTAATTGAAGTTTATGTGTTTTATGTGTGTATATAATGGTATTTATGAAAATAAATTCCCCAATAGGAAATCTCCTAACAAGAACCAGCAAGGTTGTGTAAGTAATGGTTAAATTGCATATGATGACGAGACTTTAGATGAAATATGGATGGAAAAAGGTTATATATAACTTTTTGTGGTAGGATTTATAATGGGATAATTATGTAGTGGAAGAATAAAATAATTTTTGTTTTTGGATTCAAGAATTATGTTTTATGAAAGGTGAAATATATATGGATTGTTCAGTTTATGTTTTCTATTATGGATTTAAAAAACACATTGAATTGTTCCAATGGAATATAAATTTGATATAATATAAAGGCTATTTCCATAGAAAACACATTATTATTGGAAATATAGTCCTCAGTATGTTCTTTATGTATTGATAATGTTGTTTGGATAAATATAGTAGGGATATGAATGAGTAAATTAGGAGGTACTTATTTCATTGGAACTAATTAAAGACATGTATAAAAGTGGATTACTCTATCATTGATGATGTTTACAAAAATTTCAAATTATGGAATAAATCCAATATACATTGAATAAGGAATAATGCATGTTTTCAATAATATTTTATTGTAATTTAGGATATTATGCGGTTTCAAGAGAATATATAATGGGGGAATTCACTTATTTGTAATTTAAAAATCAAGAGATACATTGTGATATATGGGGGAATCAATTTTAACCTGATTTCGTTAATTTCTTTCTAAAGTTTGGGATTTTCATATTTTATAAGGGTTATAAGGTTATCCATTCATGAAAAGATTAAGTTAAACTTCAAAGGAAGTATTTATGTATTGATATTGTATTGAAACCCATGGTTAAAAGGCTATTTAGTGATTATCCTCATTTAAATGATTTCCATCATATTTTGGTAATTATAGTAGTATGATTTTAGAAAAGGACATCATATATTTTTGGTGATAACCAATCCAATCAGGAAAGGTCATGGGTGTTGTAACCATGACCAATAGATGATAAGGGTTCCATGCCTACCATTAGACTATGTGATTTCCTTGTTAATGTATAGTTAATTTTTATGAATAATTATTTATGATGAAACAATTGTGTTACTTTTTATATTTAGAGATTAATTTATAAACCATATCAAATTATATGAGTAGTTATTGATAAATAGTTATAATTTTATTTCTTTTATGTTCCTTAAGATCTATTAAAAGTGTATTTTAACATTTTAGGCATCAAAGTTGATTTTTGGACATCCATTACCTAAATTAATGGATGAATTCGAAATTTTTAAAAGTACAAATAAAGAATGAACATATTTTTATAGAAATATAACATGTATATAAATTGCCTAAAATTATCTCTCAATAAAATAATTACTCAATGTTAGGATAATGATCAAAATAAAATGTGTTGTCCTAATACATTAATATTGTTGAACCAGTTTCATTTTAAATCATTACATAATTGTGAATTTTATTCCCTAAACTTATATTTGATTATTAACTTATTTTTAATTATTAACCTTAATAACTCCCTATAAATATTTATGCTTTTCCTACTTGTCTTATTTTCACTCACAATCTATGTTATATTATATGGAAATCTAGTCGGTCAGTATGGCTCGAAGGCCTTAATTTATTATTATTTTTTTATAATCCACCTTTCAAGGGGTGAGGTGGAACCCTTATGTGGAAATATAGTAATATGTTACTTTGGGTAACTATTATGGTTTTACAATTCCATTTTTCTGTGATTTTTTTGTATCCATTTTTTTGATGTGGGTTTCAATGAAATAAAATAGAATGTATTAAACCCTTGATAACCTAGAAGAATTTTTAGGGATAAATAATTTTCAATGGGGGAATAATGTAATACCCTATGATTTTGTGAATTTTTTTCAAATTTATCTAACCATTGAGATATTTATGAATTCATCTAACCCTGAAAATATTTTATTTTATATTAATGCACTTTGTTTGGCTTGCTTTATATGCAATATAATGACTTGACCTTAAAAAATATTGTTATCTTTAGTCAAATAATGAATATTACATTATTTAACATCATGTATATTTTAATGTTTACTTATTTAGATAATTAGTCTTTAATTATTACATAACAACTCAAATGTTACAATACAGACACATCTACTCACTATCCGTTTTATAAGAATGAAAAATATCTTAAAAGGAAACATGGTTTTTGTTCTTGTTTAATAATCATTACTTTTCCTTGTTCCCATCCTTGAATCTATTTTCATTTAATTCCTATGAAAAATATTTCAAAATATCATATGAATATAAAAAATCATAGTCAGTGTACACAAAGAAGGAAAAATATTAGTCTTGTGAAAACTTCTAAACCTGTGAATGATTTATCATAAAGTAATGCATTTAAAACAAAATAAGTAGTAAATACTTTACTTGAATATAATATCTTTTATTACCTTTTTTATAATAAATATATTAACATAAAACCCATAGAAATTATATATAAAATATAAAATAAACTTGGGGTGAAATCATACTTAAAGGAAATAACCATGCAGTCACCTTCCTTAATTTTCAATCTTACAAATGGAAAATCCATATGGATGACTTACAAAGCCAGTGAATTGATGCTATAAAATAACCAACCATCCTTGATTTATCATGTAACCACCCATCTTTGGTTTACCACATAACCACTCATCAAATTTTCATGTACCATTATATAATCATAGCACCTAAAAGATTGCAATTATCAACATTTCACTCAAAAAATATCATATTCAACCATAAGAAATAATTTCAAGAAATTTAAATAATCAATCCATTATCAAAACCATTTTCAATATCAAAATAGCCAAAAATGTGAATAAGTGATTAATTTTTCATTTAAACATATTAAGGCTTGTAGAGGAAAAAAATATCAAATAATGGTTATGGTGATAGAGTAGTTATTATCAGTATATATGTTAACAAATTTATTTTGTTGTTTTTTAAAAATATTCATATAAAAAATTACTTTTGATGGAATCTTAATGAAATTAAAATTCAAAATGGTTGATTTTAGACCTTATAAAAGAAGGTGGTGTATAACATCAAAATATTCCTCAATGAAAGGAGATTGAGATGAAGTCTTTTACCTCGACTATGATTTGTTTCGTATGTTAATTATATTCCTAAATAATATCCATAGGTTAATATGTATTTTTTTGAGAAATTTTTTCAATTTTATTATTCCCTTTATATATATTATTCAAAATGTTATAGCAATTTCTTAGTTATTATGTTGACATTAGAGTTTTGGTCCATATTCAGTACATGAGTTCAGAATTGAACTTGGTATGATATAAATTGTACATGTGGTCAAAACTCTATCACCTGAAGAATAATATTCTTGAAATAAAAATCAATTTTATACATTAATTATACATTTAATTTAAATAATTAATTTTGGTTATGAAAAAAGAACAATGTCTTAATCATGGAGATGGTAGGTCATACGTACGCATGAGTAAATTTTTTTATTTTTAATTTATCATTATGGAAATATGGTAATTATTATATTAACATAATAGAATGATAATATCATTATCAATATCATACTAATCATTTAAATATAGATATATATATATATCATAAATGTGATGCGGTGAATAAAATAATTACATCGCTTCGTGTAGGTGATAGTTCAAATGTACACACAAATGGTGTTATCATTTTGATGTGCGTGGAAAGTAATAACTTAATTTGTATAGTATTATATTATAATTGTTAATATTTCCTAAAATCACATATTAAAATTAATTCCATCATTATAAAAAGAAATTAGATATATTTATAGAAAATGATTTATACCTATTTGGGGTGGTGATACTTTACACATCCATAGGAACGATTAATTCTTTTCCCATTTGATATAAGTGGTAATATATTTTGGTGATTATATTAACATAATAAAATCAGAGAATATTGGGGATACTAGAGTTATTATCTAATCATGGTTGGAAGATATTTTATGGATGTGGAAGTGGAAATAAAATAGAAAAGCTTAAATAAAAACATTACATTTCCTTCTGATGATAACCTTTCATAACACCATAACACCTATAAGAAGGTTGTTCTACCCAAAATTGGGTCTCAAAGATGTGGAAAAATAATATAGGTAGTTTTTTGGTAGAATTGTCCAAAAAATGTTTTTTATGTGTAAGGAATAGAAAATAATAGTGACTTTTTATATGAGAGGGGAGGGGAACTCTTGGAATTATAAAAATTATTAAAATAATATAAATTATTTTTTATTCCAATTGTGTCAAAGTTTATTTATTTAGATGATATGATGTGGATGGGTAAAAATAGATTCATCTAATAAAAATTATACAAGTTTGGGATATCCATTAATCCTTATATTTAGGTTTTAAACCTTTTAGTTATTACTGTTTTGTTAAGTAATTTACAATTTGAGAGCTAAAATAATTACCATAACATGTTAACAGACCAATGAATGTGTCATTAATGAAAATTGTATTCTTATTTGAATATTATTACTGATTTTTAGATTTTTAGAAACATAACATCATTTAACTAAATATTTTATATTTTAAGTTAAGAATATTACCAATTTTTACTCTATTCATTAAATGACTTTTTAAAAATAATAACATGATACCTTCAAAAAAACTACTTTAACATATCAATAACATTTAAATGACATCCAGATAATTTTTAGAGGGAATAAAATATTAAAATTTAAATTTATTTTAATAATATTAATATAATTTATTTTATTCTTCGTTTAATATATATATATATATCTTACTACATCATTACTGTATCATAATTAAATTTAATTATTTAATTTCAAAAAAAATTAAATAAATTATCATGATGAATATACTCTTTTAATATTTATAAGGACTACTTATATTCAATTATATCACTTATATTACCCCATATCAAAATTATTTAACTTATTAAAAATATGAGTATGACAATTTTACCATATCTTTAAATAAAATATAATAAATGTCATTTTCATACCGAATTGGCTTAAAAATGTAATCATTTAGGGCCAAGGTTTATTTCTATCAAAACCCACCCGTCCAATTAAATTACGACAAGTGGTAGGATAATTTTTATTATTATGATTTAATTTTATCCTTTAATTACCATATTTACCTTTAACTGTGATAAATAAAATACTCAAATTACTATTCAAAAAAATTATTTTCATCTTATTGGACAATATTTTTCATACTGATTACAACCATGCCTACCTTTTTATGAAAATTAAATCCACAAAATTGGTTAATTCAGGTTTAACACGAATCCTGCAAGTGTGGAGTGATGATGGGAAAAATAGACATTCAAAATATCAATAAGTTTTTATATCTAATTTCAATATAAAAATTAATCTAAATAACTAAATAGGATTAATAAATATATTAATTATTTCTTATTACTTTAAATCTATTGAAATTATAATAATTATATAAATAAAAAATAAAATTTTAACAAAAATGTAGTATTTTTACTATTCATCAAAAAATGAAGCTTTTCCAAAAAATACAAAAAATTAAACCAAAGTAAATTTTCATATCCCCCTTCCAAATAAGAAGTTTATTTTTTCAAATAGAACTTATAAAAATTTCAAAAAATATATTTGAAATTTGTTTTCCATCAAAAGTTGGTAAAATGGTTTTTTAGAGAAAAAAATGAATCATAAAACTAGATTTTTCATATACATTATTGAAAAAATTTTATGTTTTAATTACTATATAATTAATAAATGAAAAGGATTTATTTGGTCATTTTCTCATTAGTTACATTTTCCCCCTTTTGGAAATTTTGTCCTTGCGATTTTATTTACTTATCAAAGTAGTGGGGTATTTTTCCTTCATAACATTTTTAGATTTCTATGTTTCCTCTTTAACCATATGGATTTTCTATAAAATAATTACCTAATAAATCAAATTATTCTATAACACTTTATCTCTATGGTCAAGAACCAGAACTGAATGTTCCTCATAATAATGATTATCTTCCAACTGAACTACTATTTTACTCCAAATATGATATGGATCTAGCCTAAAATTTCTTAACATAGAAACAGGAAAAACAATGTGTATATGGGATAAAATAAAAGTTAATTCTAATCTATAGGAAATTTATACAACTTTATCAAGGATTTTATAGGGTCTAATTAAACTTGGATGCAGCTTCCCTTTCTTACCAAAACACATCATACTTTTCCATTGGGAATCATTGAGAAAAACATGATCACCTACCTCCAAAGAAAGATCCATCCTCTGATTATCTGCATAACTTTTATGCCTGATCTGGGTTTTCCTCATGTGTCTCTTAATCAAATAAATTTTCTCTACCATTTCTTCTACCTATTCTGGTCCCATTAACTTCCTTTAGCATACATCATCTAGAAAAGTAGTAGTTTGACCTCAATTTTCATATAATGCTTCAAATGGTGTTATCTATATACTATAATGAAAACTTTCATTATAAGAATAATCAACAAAATAAAGATATTGATTGAACTTCCCTATTTATCTATTGAAGACACATATAGAATATCTTCTAACATATGAATTGTTCATTATGTTTTCCTTTCTTATTAAGGATGAAAATGTGTATTAAATTTTAATTCAGTACCCTATGACTTCTGATGAACTTTACCAAAGGTATAAGTGAGCTTGGGATCATGATTAGATATAATAAAGAGGGTAACTCCATGTAACCTAAATAAATCTATAATATACAATCGATAAAGGTGATCTAGATATTGAGTATCTCTAATAGGAATAAAATGAGAACATTTAGTCAATTGATCAACAATAACCCAGATCGCATTGTTACCTCGATAAGTATTTGGTGATCCCACAATGTAGTCCATGGATATATTTTTACTTTTATATCCCGGAATTGTAAAATGATGAATCATCCCTTTTGGTAACATCCTCTCTACTTTAACCTATTTAAAATTCAAATATATCATGGTAAAATCAACAATATCTCTTAAAATTCCATATCACCAGTAATAATCCTAAAGGTCTCTGTACATCAAAATGTTTCCCTAATGAACTGAAAATGAAGAATATTGAGAATCATTTAACCAATATTTCTTCAACTATGAATCTATAAGAACACATAATATCATCCCAAATCTCAAAACACAATATTTATCTATGATAATTTAGGGAACTTTCCCTTCTGAATTAATTTTACCTCTTCCTATAACTCAATGTCTTACTTTAGTGATTTCTTAATTCTATAAAATAGAGATGATTTCACTTACACTATAAATGAAATAGAGTAATTTCTTTTACCAAAAAAATCCATGAAAAAATTCATAAAATCGTTATTCAAAGGATCGTGTTCCAAATGTAGCAATGTCAATGTAGCATTACTTTTCTAACTCAAAGCATCGACAACGTTGTTTTCTTTTCAAGGATGGTAATGAATTATGTAATCATAATCCTTGAATATTTCCCTACATCTACTTTATATCATGTTCAATTCTTTCTGAGTGAATATATACTTCAAACTCTTGTGATCAGAATATATCCCACACTTTACACCATGGATATTATGCCTCTAAATTTTTAGTGCAAAACAATAGCAGCTAATTCCAAATCATGTGTAGTGTAATTTAACTCATGTAATTTCAATTTTTGTGAAGCATAATAAATTAACTAATAATTTCTCATTAGTACACAATCGATTCCTTTAAATAAAGCATCACTTTAGTTAAAAAAATCACCCTTTTGGAAGGAAGGGCCAAAACATAATAATTTACTAATTTTCATTTCACTTCCTAAAAAAAGATCATCACATTATTTTATTTATATAAACAAAACTCCCTTACATATTAACATATTTTGTGGGATATATGACCAAGAAATGTTTTCAATAAACTATCATTAATAACCCACTAATGCATGAAAACTACAAATCTCTGTGACATTGGTAGGTTTTTCCACTATTCAATAAATTTTGGTTTAGTAGGGTCAAATATAATGTCATTATTAAAGACAATATAAACAATAATGAAATTTTTTGCTAACAAAATTCACTTTTACTAAACTTTACATATAATTTCATTTCATTTAAATTTTTTAAAACAATACTTAAGTGCCTTTCATGTTCTTCTTGGGTGTTATAATATACCAAAATACCATCTATAAATAGAACCACAAATTGATCTAGAAACCGATGAAATACTCCATTCATGAGAATCACAAAAATAGTAGTTATATTAGTTAACCTAAATGTCATAACTAGAAACTCATAATTCATATATCTGATTCGGAACCCTATCTTTGGAATGTCATCCTACTTCACCTTCAGATGACGGTACCTAGACCAAAAATGAATCTTCAAAAAATATTGAGCTCCCTAGAGCTGATTAAAAAAACATCGATATGAGGAAAATCATACTTTTCTTTAATGTTTATGTTATTAAAGTATCTATAATAAATAAAAATTCTTATATAACCATCTATATTTATCACAAATAAAATAGGAGCAACCCATAGTGAACAACAAGGTTGAATGAAACCTTTATCATGTAATTCTTGTAACTGTTTTTTTAAATTCCACAAATTCTTCTAGATCCATTACATAAGGGGGTTCATGAATAGTCTCATAATCATTAAATAAATCACTAGTAAATTCTACCTCTTGATTTGGAACAGTATTAGGCAATTCTTCAGGAAAATTATTAATGAATTCATTCACTACTAGGATGCCATTAATTAAAAATGTTACTTTATTTTCAACAACATTAGTTAGATAACATTCACATCTATATTTAATTAGTCTATGAGCTTCTTTGTATGTTATTAAAAGTATTAAATCATTGAATAAATCATTCTTGTCTATTCAATCTATTTTATCATGATAAATTAAAAGTCAATCCATGCCCAAAATGTTATCAAACTCCACTAGAGAAATTTCAACAAGATTTGAAGGAAAAACCATCCCACCAATGATAAAAAAAGATTATTATAATTATATGATGCTTTAACGCTTCCAAATTAGTTTTTATTATAAAAAATTAACATCACATTTATGAGGTGATATTTCCAATTTACTTTTAATGCTCCAAGAAAATAAAGAATGTAAAGATCCAGAGTAAAACATAGTATTGGAATAATTTGAAAAAACCTATAACATACATGTCACCAATTCATTTGACGGACCCACATCAACCATAGTAGTAGTAAATGATTTTTATCATTCCCTTATTCATTATAAATTCCAAGTTTCCACCCATGGTAATCAACTTTGGACACACATTATCAAAATTCTCTTACTCATTACAAGTAAAACATATTACATGTAATGACCCAAGCATTTATTAATGAAAATTCCTCTAGATCTAATTAAATGTCCTATTATGTAAAAAAATAATATAAAACATATTCACATCATTGGTTTTATGATTTTTTATTTTAATATAACGTTAAGAATTGTTATCGTTGCTAATATAGTCATTGAATAGTGATCACATGATTAGTATAAATTTAGGACTTTAACAAATCCAATTTCTCAAAAAAAAAGAGGTGATGGACTCATCCAGTAGAATTTATCTATACGAAGCCCATTTTTCGTAGTTTGGAAAGGAGGTAGCATAATTGGGCATCACTCTTGACCAAGCCCAAGATGAGCTTCAACACGTTAAGCTTGAACGGAACCGCCTATGGGGGAAGTGGAAGTTAATAGAGATTACCACCCGAGCGATATTATCTACGTCTCCCTAAGAGTCTCTAACCATCACACACATTACCCTTAGGTCTTATGTGAGTGTTATAAGGGGTTATGTAACAAAACCCTATAACTATAATTATGAGCATTATTTTTGTATAGAATAAATAATATACATTCAGTTTATTATTGTTACTTAGTAAATGGTTTTTAAAACACAAATAGTATTTTTAGTTAATATTAAATCAAAAAATATGTTATGATGAATTAATGGATTTTTGAATTAAATAATATTTTAATAAAATAATATTAATAAATTACTCTTTATTAAATATAAATGATCATATAAATTTTATTAATATAATTGTATTTTTTATTAATGTTTGAAAACAGTTTCTGTTAAAACCCATGAATTTTCTATAAATGTTAGTTTTTATTTTATGAGTAAAAATGTACATATTTATAAAATTATTTAGATAAAATTAATATTATTCCTGGTATCAGGATGTCAAAATTATCCAATGGCGAATTTTTCATAATTTTCTGAGAGTCGAATGTTTGGGTAAAAATTAACCATCGTTTAAATATATAATGTGTTTTATGACATCATAATGACCCAATAATGATGTAATAAAATAAAATAAAATGTATATTTAGACAATATATGTTTTACCTTTAAAATCATTTGAATTTATATTTGTTTGATTAATTTTATGGTGCCGTAGTGGACCCTCCAAGACTTATAAAACATTTTAAATTTTTAAAATGACTTCCTTGGGAGTGTGACTCACCTCTACATAAGCCTGCCTAATATTTTAGGAAGTTCGGACATTGGCCTTATAAAATAATTTTTCCATTACCCTTTGGAAAATACCATGGGATTATTTTTGGTTTTGAGGTGTTTAATGTGTTGTGTCCAAAACTAAAATAATAAAGAATTCCCTCTCCTTTATTATATAAAACCACTCAATATCCAATTACACATCACTAAAATCACTTGGAGCTCAACCAACCCTTTCCCTCATCTCTATATAATCGTCTCAAGGCACCCCAAGATCCCTATAAGCCTCTCTCAAGCCTCTCCCTATCCTTTGGGATCACACTTCCAAGAAAGGGATTTATTCCTTTCTCATTTTTGTCCAAATTTCTTTATGTTTTTATACCCTTTTAATTTAAATTAAAAATGTTGGGTTATGATTTTGAACCTCTCCTATATATCTCTCCTTATGTTTTAATGATTATATACCCCTTTATCTCTCATAAGTTCCTCCCATTTACACCTGTTACCGTGCCGATATTCCATAAGGGTTTTCTCTCTCCTCATTTACATTCAAGAAATTCTTTTATATTATGCATCTAAATTCCATTACATTTTTTGGTACAGGTATCTATATGATCCACATAATGTACATTACATGTAAATATTATTAGATACCTATTTATCTATCATTAACCATTTTTATGAATTCTTATGTCACACCGTTATGCTGCTGAAATTGAACAGTGACTACCATGACCCTTTCTCTATCAAGAGTATTCACCTTTTTCACATTTACTTATTGATTTTAGAGTTTAATAAATGTATTCCACATTTTTTTATCATGGAATAAATGACGATTTTGAATTATTCCATGTATTATGGTCCATGTGGCACACTTATGCATGAAATGAAATGTTTATAAAGGGTGTTCCCTAATAGCACTCACATGCATTGGGTAAAGATTAGTATCATGATATGTCAAGTATAATGATGGTTTAATAATTCTAATTTAATTGGAATGAGTTTTTACTCATTCTAACTCAAGTGAAATGAGGTTTTACTCATGATCCATGTGCAATGACCCTTGGGTCATGCTAATATCATGTTGAATGTTGTTGCCACATTTCAATGATATGATAACCATGCTATATCATGCCTTTAATTTCATGTTTCTCTTGTGCTCCACTAATATGCCTGTTTCCTAACATGTACTATATTCTTTATTCTATTCCTTTTTTACTCCTGTATTAGGAATTATAACTCACCATTTTCTTATGTAATTCCTCAGGTTATCCCATGTAATGCTAAGTATGAAGGAATGTTGTGGTCCTGTAAAACAAGTTTTCAATAAAGATGTTGGATTTTAGGTTCTAAGCTGTTAGGTAATATTCCTAATTTCCCAAGAAACTAGACCTCTAGATCCTAAGAGTGGTCTTAAGTGCTTGTTTATGTAATAAAACATGTTAAATATGTAATAAAGAGTATAGTTGTTATAGTTGTAATCAGAGGATACGTTTAGGTTTTTTTGGGATTAGGATTAGAAAATCCTGGTGAAAGCCTTAGTGTAAGACTGAGTATAATAAAAACATCCCTAAATATTGGTGATTATATAGTAAGTGTTTTATCAAGAAAATACATCCTTTTCTGGATATAAATCAGTAGAGGTAGCTCTATCACAAATGTATCTAGGTGTAAAACCCAAAAAATGTCGCTTTGAGCTGAGATTGAATGGGAACTGGTGCACGAAAATGGTTCTTGATTCAGTCTAGGTTATGAAACTCTTAGGAGATATGATTGGGAAAATTTAAAAGCTTAGTATGAACCATTTTTAAGGGATTAAAAAATTCCTATAAGAATATGTGTTGGAAGTAGATCATGGATAACATAGATTGAAGCTGGTAAATTCATATGTTAAGGAAATAAATGTAATTTATAAGTTATCCCTTTATGCATTTGGATTAACCTTTATGTTTTACCCCTAACTTTCCTTTTATTCCAGCCAATGGCTAGTAATAGGAGGACTCGGGCTAACAACTGATGTGAAGATCAATTTGATGATTGTTCTAATGAGATGCCCAATCCAATGGGAGCGGGAATCTCAAAATTTTTCACGATAATATCTCAGTTAACTCATGTTTCAATAGAAACAATTTTCCAGAGGAACATTCAACCCCCTATAATAAAGAACAAGTCACAATCGATAGCTTCATGAGATAAATTCCTCCTACTTTTAATGGATAATATTATCCCTCAATCACTGAAAAATGGATCAACTCCATTGAAAAGATATTTCCCATCCATCAATGTTCCAAAAAAGAAAAGGTTCTTCTGGATACTTATAGTATGGAGGGTGAAGTTGAACAATGGTAGACATTGATCAAAAATGTGAATCCTGAGGAAGAGATCGAGGCATTTTAATGGATGTATTTCCAGAAAAAAAGTTATATAAATATTTTCTACACACCCTCTGACATAAGATGAAAAGGGACTTCCTTTCCCATAGGAAAAAAGATGACAAATACATCGGATCATACAAGGAAAATTTCAAAAGTCTTTCATGATATTCCTCTAGCATTGTCGTTACCCCCAACTACAAGTCTGACTTCTTCTTTGGTGGGCTAAAACCTAGCCTACAAAAATCCCTTGCGATTTGTGTCTTTGATAGCTATGAGGAAATTGTCTGATGTTCCCTCAAAGTTGAAATAGATATTGAAAAATCACACTGGTATCATGGGGATAAGAAGAGGAAAGTTTAATTTAATTCCAAGGTTTCTATGGATAAATCCAACGAGGATAATAAATTCTAGCACCCCACTTGTCAAAGGTGTGGAAAGAACCACCCTAGAAATTTCATGAAGGGGAGGAGGAAATGCTTTAGGTGTGGAAGATAAGGGAACTTGGCCATTAAATTCTGACAATAAAAACACACTGTTACGATAGAGGAGAGGAATTCTCTGTTCAACCCTAAACACAATGTTTATTGATTCAACAATAAAGAACCAGGTTACTTTGCAAACCAGTTCCCTAAGCCTACAGTTTTCAGAGGCAACTGACAACCTCCACGGTAGCAAGGGAGAGCTTTTTCTATCACTACTACCTAAGTGGACCCCCAAAACAAAGTGGTGATAGGTACTCTAGTTATTAATTCAAGAATATATAATATACATTTTGATTCTGGTTCTACACATTATTTTATATCACGAAAGTTTAGCAGAACAATCCCAACACCACCACAAATATTGGAATTAAAGATGTCCATGAGAACGGAAAATGGGGGAATTATTGCATCCCATGAATATAACTCCTCCCCTTTCACAATTTATGGATTTAACTTCCTAGAGAACCATTTAATACTCCCTCTATGTAACACCCCAAGATTTCATAGTATTTTATCTCTTCATTGAAATTCAATAACTTCTGTAACATGCAACCCCGAGTTTGAGCGCATCACGACTTACCAAACTAGCCATTAAAAAGAGATTATGAAGAGTATTAACTAAATTTTGAATTTTATATACTCTATATAATTTTATAATCCATATTATGTGTTCATTAGACATAATATAAGAACAAATATATTTTTTTATATAAAAGAAGTTTTTTTCAGAAAATGTAATTTTACCGCCTTTTAATGGAGAAACTTTTTTAAAAACCAATATTTGACACTTTTATATATTAAATTTAATGAAATAAAATTATTATTTAGAATCAGGACCTAAAAATTTTGTTTGGATAGATTTTTGGTACTTTCTTGATAACTTTCATATTTTGATGAATAGTAAAAATACAAAATTTTAATAAAAAACAACTTTTTTAATCGAAACAAATTATAGTGTTAAATTATACATATGAAGAGTTTTTAAGTATAATTAGATTATATTATTATCATTTAATATAATTTAGGTCATTAGATGTAATTTTACATTTAAACTGGACATAAACAAGTGACAATCTTTTGATAGTTATTATTTCTTAAAAACACGCTTTTTGTTTTGACAATGAGAATTAATTTTAAATTAATTTATTACTCTTTTTTGTTTTTAATTTGGAAAAAAGGATTCAATATTTGGAATTGAGAGGTCCAAATTATGTAAATAGGTAAATTTTATTTTTAGACATTATGAATATTTACTTCGGTAAATATATTATTTACCATGGTTAAAGGGTAAATCTGGTAAATAAGGGTGAAAATGATATTATAATAATAATAAATTACCCTATCATGTGTTTAATTCCTAGTTTTTGAAACATTTCATACCATTTTAATCCTTGGGTCGATTTTGGGAGCACATGGAGCCACTTGAAAGTGATAATGACACTTTATATTAATTAATTTAAAGTAAAGACAAAAATAGCATAAACATATCTCTTTTAGTAAAACAATTTTTAAAATGGGTTATATAAGTTACATCTTAGACTATAAATATTAATTTTAAATATAAATATATTTCCTATGTCATGGTATTTTTTTAATTTTTAGACATTAAATAATTAAATTTATGTATGGCACAATGATGATGCAGTAATTACCTTATTAATGAAAAAATCAAATAAATTGTATTATAAATATTAAAATAAATATAATTTCAATGTTTTTATGGCGTAAAAAAATTTTATAAGTGAATATGACATGTTATGATTGATTCAATGTATCTTTTTAGAAGTAATAAAGTTTTTATGACTTTCACAAAAACTAAATACAAAATTGTATCAAAATTGTCATCAATTAATTTTTAAAACAAATACTCTATTATTGGTTGATATAATATTCAGAAAAATATATGGTTCATACAAAGGTATTAAATAATTTTATATATGTAATTAATGAACCACTTTAGGTTCTATTGGAAGTTTAGAGTATTTTTATTAACCATATAGTGTAAGAATACAAGAAGACATGGGAAAAGTTAAACTATTTAACAAAGAGTTAAATATAAACGATGAGGTTAAAATGGTAACATAAACTTGTATAAAACCTGTTTGTTGAGATTCCATAGACCCATAACCACCTGAGGTTCTAAATAAATTCTTTTTGAGCCATTATAAACTTAATATGATTGTATAATAAATTAATTTTTTAATCTTTTCCTAAAGTGACTCTCACCCATCTTATAAAAGGGAACATCCCCTTCTCTCAAAATCACACCTCCAAATCCATTTGTCTTGGCCAACCCCTGCCCCAATATCCTCCCAAAATCCCTCAAATCAACCTATATTCCTTACTTTGATCATAAATCCAACCTACAAATCCCTTTTTATCAACTCAAAAGGAAACACCAGAAGAATAGGTAATAATTTCACCACCCTCTTTCAAGTTCTTTATTTCTTCCACTTCCTATTTATTTGTTGTTTTCATACCAAAATAATAACTCTAGTACCTTCTAAATACTGTGATGTTATTATAAATATGGTACAACCATATTAATTATTCTATCCATCCTATAAATTAAAAAGTCACCGTACATGTGTACGTACGGGTTACCGTCTCCACGTCGCGGTGTAGTTTGTTATTCAAACACTTCATTATTTGGATGGGTATAATAATGAGTATAACAGATGTACATAATAAATATAACATGTTAATTATTTTTTATATATTATATACTATCCAATTATATACAATTTCACCATCAATATAATGATATTGTCGCTCATGCGTACGTACGGATTGTCGTCTCCACAATGCGATGATATTTATTTCCACATTCACCATTCAACGATGATTATAAAAATATATATTACTAATAAGTATGTAATTTATAACATAATAATTCTACTTAATATATATATATTTATTTACTTACTTACATATATCTTATTCACTTACTTCCATTCAATATGATATGAAAACGGAAGCATCGTTTATGCAAACGTACGACCAACTATCTCCATAAACTATGTTTTCCATTTCATATATATATATATATATATATTATACATATTTATATTCTAAATATATATGATATATAAATCATGTGTTATATTCTTCAATTATGTAAATCATGATCTAAATTATACGATCAAAAATAACAAGTTAAAACACATACGATAAAGAAAACGATTATTACCCAAAATGTTAATTTAACTTTGATATTATTATTAAATAAGTAGTATAAAGTCATAAATGAATCAAGTATGAAATGATAAATATGAATATGGTTTTTTTATAATTTAATAACATACTATGGTCATTATACATGAGGTTAATCATACCCTCGACCAAAGGGAGGTGAAAGGTAAGGGTTAATTCCTTAATCTCATTATTATCCGAGATTGTTTATGTGTAAGTATTTTCTGGGACATATTTATTATCAATGTCCATGTTTCATAAATGAAACTTCAAAATGATTCTTTTAAGTTAATCTTTAACTAAAACATAATCTTAAATGTTTTAAATATTTATTCTTCTAAATGTTTTTCATTAATGTCCATGTTTTCAAAATGGTTTTAAGTATTTATTTATATGGACATGATTTTTTTTAAATTTTAATTCCTTTAAAATGTTTCAAAGTGGTATGGGTCACTTTGATTCAAAAATATCTTTTAAATGTCTTCCTTTATAAATTTGTGACTTTTAAATGATTTCACAAAAAGAAATATTTCTCCCAAAAAAGAGTATTGATCATATTCAACTATGTCAGCACCCATTAATGGATATTATTCTTGATTGAGGTTGATTTATTCTTCCATATTGTATTGAATAGGATACGATATATTTGACTACGGATGGTATATTTTTATACAATTCATGTTTTATTGTTAATGTATTGACATTTTGTATGCTAGTTTTAATACGAATGTTTATGTTATGTTTCAAATTTTTCAGATTGGGAATGCAGTGGACTTAGTAAGTGATGGGTGGAGCCCACTATAGCTCCGCGATGCATCGGTAGGTCTCATGAGAAAAACTAGTGTCTTGGTACAAGGCCTTGAAAAAAAATTATTTTTACTCTTGGAACAACGTCTTGACTATGTTGTGATGACGTCCGGCATTAGGCATTCTCTCATTATGAAATTAGTTATTACATGTGATTATTCAACTAGTAGAATATCCATGTGCATGTTTATATGGTGATGTTTGACTCATTTTTTCCATATTATTTTTAATATTATGTTTAAAAAGGCTGTTGTTTTTATTACACATCTTGCCCTAAAATTTTATAGCTTCAACTAAATTATTTACCCTTACTGAGCATTTGATATCACCCCTTTATTATGTTTTATTTTCCCAGGATTCCAAGAAGTGAATTATGATTGATATGAAGGGTTGAGATAAATTTAATAATTTCATTATCAAATAACTATCCATGATTTATATTATTTTTGAAATTGTAATGTAAAGTTAATGTATATAATATATTTTCCAAGACTGCTAAACTGATCGGTCCTTCGGGACTTGATTCCTTGTAATCATGCCAATGTATTAAAATAATGCACTGGCTCTAGGTAACGGGGGTTTGGGCGTTACAGTTGGTATCAGAATATGTTTAGTACAATCCTTGGAAACAAGATTTAGATAAAATCTGATTAGATCACATTACCCTATGATAGACTTTGAGGATTGGAATATAAGAACTTCCTAGAATTTTGGTAATGTAGAGATTTTGTGTATTTTTCAAGCAATATATCCCTGTATAGATATGAGCAGGTAGATGCGGCTCTGTAATAGATGTACCTAGGAGTGAAAACTCTAAAAAGGAGTTTCAGACCTGACTTAGGGTATCTTGGTACACGATAACGGCCCTTGTTTCACTCTTGGTTACGACACTCCCGGGTGATCTGCTTAAGATAATTCACATTTTCTTTAAAAACCATTCTGAATGATTTATGAGTATATACCTCCTAAAAGAAAACATTTTTATGATTACGGATTATATCCATAAATTTCTCAATTTAGGTTAAGTGTTTTACAAGTTTGTAATTATTCATTGGGATTCATAAAACTAACCTAGTGTATGCCATTGTTTAGAAATGGAACCTAGTATATGGAATGAGAACTCCAGTAGTACGCATGATCTAAAGAGTAATAAGGATCATATCTTTCATGGTATTAAGCCAAAATTTAGAAAGAAAATAGTCTCCCACGTATTATCATCATATGAATAAATATTATCATGTGTTAATAAGATATATAAATAATTTTTGAGTCCTATGACTTTGAAGTGAAGCCAGAGAAGAAAAGTATGGTAGAGAGAAAGATGGATAAAAGGAATAAGGGAAAGAAGGATTTTCCCATATGTGATAACTATGGAAAGAATCGCCTTGGTAAATGCATGAAGTGAATGAGATTTTTCTATAAGTGTAGAGAAAATATATAATGAGTACATGATTACAAGGGTAATAAAAAGGTTTCAAATGAACAATGCTTTATCTACAAGGAGTTGGGTCACTACACGAATCAATGTCCAAATCATCAGAGTATACCTAAAATGCTGATATTGGATAATAATAAAGTTATGATACTACCAAAGATGAAGAGGAATGATTAGATTTCTTATTTTGTTATTAAAGTATTGTGTCATTTGAGTATTGTATTAATGATGTATAAGTTATAATAATTATAAAGTATATAAGGATTGTACGATAGTATTATTTCATTAAGGACTTGAGGTTGTGTGGAACCAAGAAAATTGAATCAATAACAGGTTAAATTTTTTGGAAAATATATGGTTGAGAGAAAGATATACCATCATATGGTTCTGATACTAAGGAACTGATTTTGGAATAATATATGATTGATTTGGATAAATTATATTCAATATTCTTGAGTACCTTGAAACTGATTAATGATTTGTATATTCCATCATTGTTGGAGTTTAAAACTTTTTTGGATAGAAGGATTATATTTAGTATTCTATAAGTAATAAGGGAGCATGAATGTAATCAATATGGTTTTATGATAATTCCGGGTGTTATGGTGTTTTAAAAGAATACATGATGAAGTTATTCACATGTTATTATGTCGCAAAAAAAGATCTTCATTGTGTTTACCTTCCTTATAAATTTTGGACTATGAGTTTGGGAAAAATTATTTTGGATAAGTCTAAAGGATGGAATGGATTATGTTTGAAATTGGATACTATTGTTAAGGTTAAATCATTTCTTAATATTATTTTTGGATTGTTACAAAAGGGACAACTAGGAGGTCGTGTGACAACCTATCGCGTTCGGCAAGTCCGCGAGACTTGAACCCGTCACCGAAGGGCGACAAGGGTAAATCACCTATCACTAGCCTACGTGATGTCCTAATTTGTATAATGTTGTTTTTTTAAAATATTCTGAAAAATGAATTATAAATTAATTTTTTTGGAACCCTATACGATTAGGATAAATAGAATATTTTTGAATTCTATAATCTTTTGGAGTGAAAGATGAGTTTGTGGTAGGAGTTAGTTAAAGGAAGAAAATATACTTGTCAAGTATATATTTTTTCCTCTTATTAGATGAATAAATTAATTCTTAAACTTTAGGGAAGGGATCTTAAAACCAAAAAATGTGTTATCCTAATACCTTATGTTTTGTTGAACCGATGATATTTTAAATCATCGTAGATTGATGGCTTTGAGGCCCTGAATTTTACACTTGTTTGTAATTGATGACCTCAATCACTCCCTATAAATATTTATGTTTTTTCACTAATTATTTGTCTCTAACTTCGCCCAATGTTATCCTAATCGAGATCATAATTTGGTGGTGACTTTTTCACTTCTCCTTCCCTCTTATTAAGACTAAATTTCATTAACCCAATTTCCGATTTGGGTTTTCCATAAAGGTATTTTTCTATTTTTAACATTGTATTTTCAGCGAAAAACATCAAACTGTGAGGATGCAATTTATTGAAGGAGGGTATAATGTGACACCCAAAGATTTAATAGTATGTTATCTCTGCAATGATATTCAATAACTTGTGTTACACGTAACACCGAGCTCGAGCGCACCACGACTAACCAAACTAGCCGTTAAAAAAAATTATGAATATAATTAAATGAATTATGAGTTTTATATACTCCATATAATTTTAGAATCCATGTTATTTGTTTCTTAGACATAATATAAGAACAAATTAATTTTTTAGATAAAAGAAGTATTTTTCAAAAAAAATGCAATTTTACAGCCTTTTAATGGAGAACCATTTTTAAAAACTAAAATTTAACACTTTTAAATATTAAATATAATGAAATCAAATTATTCTTTAGAAGTGGGACCTAAAAATTTAGTTAGGATAAATTTTTGGTACTTTCCTGATAACTTTCATATTTTGATGAATAGTGAAAAATACTAAATTTTAATAAAAAATAACTTTTTTAATCGAAATAATTTATAGTGTTAAATTATACATTTAAAGGTTTTTTAAGTATCATTAGATTATATTTCTATCATTTAATATAATTTAGGTCATTGAATTTAATTTCACATTTAAACTGTACATAAACAAGTGTCAATGTTTTGATAGTTATTATTTCTTAAAAACACGCTTCTTGTTTTGACAATGAGAATTAATTTTAAATTAATTTCTTCCAATTTTATGTTTTGAATTTTGAAAAATGGATTTGATATTTGTAATCATGTGGTCCAAATTATGTAAATAGGTAACTCTTATTTTTATACATTATGAATAATTACTTAGGTAAATATTTTATTTACCATGGTTAAAGGGTAAATCCAGTAAATAAGGGTAAAAAATAATATTATAATAATATTAAATTATCCTATAATGTGTCCTATTCCTATTTTTTGATACATTTCTGACCATGGGAATCCTTAGGTATATTTTTGGACCACATGCAGCCACTTGAGAGTGATAATGACACTTTATATTAATTAATTTAATGTAAAGGCAAAAATAGCATAAACATATATCTTTTAGTAAAACAATTTTTCAAAGGGGTTATATAAGTTATCATTTCTACTATTAAAACTAATTTTAAAGATAAAAATATTTAATACATCATGTTTTTTTATAATTTTTATACATTAAATAATTAAATTTATTTAAGACACAATGATGATGGAGTAATTACCTTATTAATGAAAGAATCAAATAAATGTTATTATAAATATTAAAATAAATATAATTTCAAAGTTTTTATGAAATCCAAGAATTTTATATGTGAATATGACATGTTAGGATTTATTCAATGTATCTTTTTCAAAGTAATCAAGTTTTGATGACTTTCACAAAAACCAAATACCAAATAGTATCAAAATTAACATCAATTAATTTTTAAAACAAATACTATATTATTGGTTGATATAATATTCATAAAAACATAAGTTTAGTCCAAAAGGATTAAATAATATTATATATGTCATTAATTAACCTCTTGAGGTTCTATTGAAAGTTTAGAGTATGTTTATTGACCACATAGTGTACGAATACAAGAAGACATGGTAAAAGTTAAATCATTTAACTAAGAGTTAAATCTAAAAGATAAGGTTAATAATGTAACATAAACTTGTCTAAAACCTATTGGTTGATATTATTTAGACCCATAACCACATAATTCTCTAAATAAATTCGTTTGGATCCATTATATATAGAATATGATTTTATAATAAATTAATATTTTAATATTTTCCTAAAGTGGCCCTCACCCCTCTTATAAAAGGTCACTTCCCCTTCTCTAAAAAACACACCTCCAAAGACATTTTTCTCAGCCAAACCCTAAACAAATATCCTCCCAAAATAACTCACATTAACCTAGAGTCCTTACTTTGATCATAATTCCAACCTAAGGAGCCCTTTTCATCAACTCAAAAGGAAACACCCATAGAAGAGGTAATAATTTCACCACCCTCTTTCAAGTTCTTTTCTTCTTCCACTTCCTCTTTCTTTGTTGTTTCCATACCAAAATAATACCTCCAGCACATTATACAAACTATGATGTTATTATAAATATGTTACAACAATATTTGTTATTCTATCCATCCTATAAATGACAAAGTCATCATACGTGTGTAGGTACGGCTTACCGTCTCCACGTCGTGGTGTAGTTTGTTATTCAAACACTTCATAATTTGGATGTGTATAATAATGAGTATAACTGATATAAATAATAAATATAACGTATTAATTATTCTGTATATACTATATAACATCCAATTATATACAATTTCACCATTAATATAATGATATTGTCACTCGTGCGTACGTACGGATTACCATCTCTACGACGCAATGAGATTCATTTCCATATTCACCATTCAACGATGATTATAAAAATATATATTATTAATAATTTTGTAATATATGAACTAATAATTCTACTTAATAGATATATATATATATATATGTATGTATGTATTTATTTACATATATCTTATTCACTTACTTCCATTCGATACGATATGAAGACAGAAATAGCGTTTATGCGTACGTACGCCTTACCGTCTCCATAAAAGGTGATTTCTATTTCATATAACTATATATTATACATATTTATATTCTAAATATATATTATATATAAATCATGTGTTATATTCTGGAATTATGTAAATCATGATCTAAATGATACGATCAAAAATTATAAGTTAAAACACATATGATAAAGAAAGTGATTATTACCCGAAATGTTAATTTAACATGGATATTATTATTAAATAATTAGAATAAAGTCATAAATTAATCAGGTATGAAATAATAAATATGAATATAGTTTTTGTATAATTTAATAACATACAATTGTCATTATACAAGAGGTTAAACGTACCCTCGACCAAAGGAAAGTGAAAGGTAAGGGTTAATTCCTCAATCTCATTATTATCCGAGATTGTTTATGTGTAAGTATTTTCTGGGAAATATTTATTATCAATGTACATGTTTCATAAAATACATTTCAAAATTATTTTTTTAAGATACTATTTAACTAAAACATCATTTTAAATGTTTTAAATATTTATTTTTCTAAATCATTCTCATTAATGCCCATTTTTTCAAAATGGTTTTATGGATTTATTTATATGAACATGATTATTTTAAAATGTTAATTCCATTGAAAAGTTTCGAAGTGGTATGGGAAAGTTTTATTAAAAATATCTTTTAAATATCTTCCTTTATAAATGTGTGACTTTTAAATGATTTCACAAAAAGGAATATTTCTGTCAAAAAATTTTACTGATCATTTTCAATAATGTCAACACCCTCTGCTGGATATTATTCTTGATTGAGGTTGATTTATTCTTCTATATTGTATTGATTGAGTTATGATATGTTTGACTATGGATGTTCTATTTTTATACCATTCATGGTTTATGTTCAATGTATTGACATTTTATATTCTAGTTTTAATATGAATGTTTATGTTATGTTTCAACTTTTTCATATGAGGAATGTAGTGGACTTAGTATGTGACAAGTGGAGCCTGCTATAGCTCACCGATGAATCGGTAGGTCTCATGAGACAATCTAGTGTCTTGGCACAAGGCCTTGAAAAAATATTTTTTTTATTCTTGGCACAAGGCCTTGACTATGTGGTAATGATGTCTGGCACTAGGCATTCCCTCATTATGAAATTAGTTATTACATGTGATTATTCGACTATTAGAATATCCATGTGCATGTTTATATGGTTATTTTTGATTTATTTTTCCATATTATGTTTTAGATTATTTTTAAAAAGGTTGTTGTTTTTATTACAAATCTTCCCTTAAAAGTTTGTAGCTTCCACTAAATTATTTACCCTTACTGATCAGTTGAGCGCACACCTTTCATATGTTTTATTTTACTAGGATTAAAAAAAGTTTATTTTGATTGATATGTAGGGTTAAGCTAAAATCAATAATGGCATTCTCAATGAACTATCTTTGTTTTATTTTATGTTTGAAATTATAATGTAAAGTTAATGAATGTAATCTATTTTCCAAGACTGCTAAACAGATCGGTCCTTCGGGACATGATTCCTTATAATCGTTCCAATGTATTAAAATAAGTCATCGGATCTATGTAACTGGGGTCGAGGCATTACACTCAGGTGGAATTTGATGCAATTATTGGAATTTATTGGCTTTCTATATATAGAGCCAACATAAATTGTCATGAGTGGGAAATCACTCTCCATATGGCGAATTGATCCCCCAATTCTGTACAAGTGCAAGGAGGATGTTGAATCTTCTTTAGCACTATCATCTCAAGCATGGATATTAATATCCTATGATCATTTGTATCTTTCATAGATGATTGTGTCTAAGGAAGAAACCATCCTTGAATACATGCCTATTCTGAGGGAATTTGCTGAAGTGCTTCTCGAGGAATTGTCTGGTCTTCATCCTAGAAGAGATATTGAATTCGTGATTGATCTTATACCAGGGGGTTTTCCTATATCTAAGACTCCATATAGAATGGTTTGTGTGGTGCTTTAAGAGCTAAATAAACAACTATAGGAGAATCGGGATAAAGGGTTTATACACCCACGTGCTTCACCATGGGGTGCAACAGTCCTCTTCGTCAAGAAGAAGGATGGGTAAATGCACCTTTGTATTGATTATTATGAGCTCAACAAAATCAAGATAAAGAAAAAGTATCCTCTGCCCTGAATTGATGACTTGTTCGATCTACAAGGATCATAATACTTCTCTTGGTGGATTTTTGGTCGGGATGTTACCATGTAAGGGTGAAGGAGGATGTCCCCAAGACTACTTTTTGTACAAGGTACGAGCACTATGAATTCATAGTAATGCCTTTAGGACTCACTAATTCTTCAACAATATTCATGGACTTGATGAATAGAGTCTTTAGAGATTACCTCAACAAATTTTTTGTAGTCTTTATTGATGATATTCAAATATATTCCAAAACCAAGGAGGAGTATGAAGATCATCTAAGCACTATAATAGAGACCTTGTGAAAGGAGAAGGTCTATTAAAAGTCCAACATGTGTGAGTTCTTATTGAAGGAAGTCTCATTATTGGGTCAAATCATCATAAGAAAGTGGATATCTTTGGATCCCTCCAAGATAGATGCAATTGATGGATGGACGAGGCCATCATCGGTGATGGATATTCGTAGCTTCCTTGGGTTAGCTGGATATTATCGACGATTTGTGAGAAATTTCTAAGGATTTTCAAACCCTATTACCAAGATAACATGGAAGGGATTGGATTTTTCTTCGATAGATGAATGTGAAGAGATCTTCAAGAAGTTGAAAAGGATTCTTATCACTGTGTTCTTTATCACACTACCCACTAGTGGGGAACTTTTTGTGGTATTTAGTGATGCTTCGAAGAAGGGCTTGGGTTGTGTATTGATACAAAATGACAAAGTAATTTCATATGCTTCAAGACAATTGAAAGTTCATGAGTAAAAGTATCCAATCCATGATCTAGAGTTTGTTGTAGAAATCTTCGCTTTGAAAATTTGGAAACATTACCTCTTTTGGGAGAAGTGTGAAATATATATAGATCACAAATTCCTCAAGTATATATTCACACATAAAGATTTGAACATACACCAATGAATATAGTTAGATATGATAAAATACTATGACTTCTCAATCTATTACCACCCTAGCAAAGAGAAAAAGGTGGCAGATGCTCTAAGTAGAAAGGATCTAATAACTCTTTCATTAATGAAAATTAAAAAGGATCTGATCTTCTTAGATTTGATAAAGATGGACATGGGAATCATAAAGAAGGGAAAATCATCATTCCTTTCAAAAATTATTGCTTAACTATATCTTTTGGGAAGGTTAAAGGATTCTCAAAGGGATGATGTCGGAATTCATAAGACAGTGGAAACTATCATAAAAGGGAAATACTCTGAGTTAAATCTTAATAAAGAAGGAATTGTGAGATTTGGGTGAAGACTACATGTTCCATCAAATTCAGATTTAAAGAAATAACTTTTGGATGATGCACATAGATCAAATTTATTCATTCACCCAGGAAACACAAAGATGTATCGAGATCTCCGAGAGAATTATTGGTGGAATAACATGAACAAAGAGATCACTGAGTATACATCGAACTGCCTAGTATGTCAGCAAGTGAAGTCTAAGAGGTAGAATTATCAGGGGATGATGAAACCATTACCCATACAAACATGGAAATGGGAGAACATCACCATGAACTTTTTCACTAGACTTCTGAAAACATCCAAAGGAAACAATTCTATTTGGGTTGTTTTGGATCATTTTAAAAAGTCTGCACACTTCATTTCAATTCGAGATGATTTATCATTGGATCAACTAGAATGGGTATACATCAAATAAGTGGTAATGCTTCATGAAGTACCATTATCGAATATATCTGATCGAGATCCATGATTCACCTCTATGTTCTGGAAGAGTCTCCAACACGCTTTGAATATTGAGTTAAACATCAGTACAACTTATCATCCTCAAACAGATGGACAATCTGAGAAGACTATCCAAACACTTGTGGATATGTTGAGATCATGCTCAATGGACCTTAAAGGAGGATGGGATCAACATCTTCCTCTAGTTGATTTCCATTTTAATAATAGTTTCCACTCAAGAATCCAAATGACACCTTATGAATCCCTTTATGGGAAGAGGTGTAGAACACCTATATGTTAGGATGATGTTGGAGAGATGAAACTCCTAGTTCCAAAAATGGTCAAAGAAATGGTGGAGAAGGTTAAGACCATCTAGCAGCACATTAAAGTTGGTTAGAGTCAAAGAAACAGCTATGTTGATAATCATCGATGAGAACTAGAGTTTGATGTTGGAGACACTGTATTCCTCTGCATATCACCGTGGAAGAGAATTTTTAGGTTTGGGAAGAAGGGAAAGCTTAATCCAAGGTACATCATCCCTTTTGAGATCCTTGATCGCATTGGAATAGTGGCCTATCCACTAGCACACCTAATGAATATATCTCAAGTACATGATGTATTACATATATCACTCTTGATGAAGTACATACTGAACCCATTGCATATACCACTAGTGCAGAAAACATTTTTTACGTCGGTTATTTTTCCTTTTTTACGTCGGTTTTTAGCCGACGTTAATACAGATGACGTTATATTTTTTTTACGTTGGTTATTTAAAAACTGACATAAAAAACATAACATTGTGGTGTTTATCACATCGGTTATTAATTAAATGACATGCAAAAACCAGGGGGGAGGTTTTATATCATCGGTTATTAGATAATTGATGCGATAAAATAGTGTGGGGGTGTTTATCATGTCAGTTATATAATAACCAAGGTGATAAACCATTTCCTCAGCCTTTATCACGTTGGTTATTACATAACCGACCTGATAAACCAAGGGGGGTTTATAATGTTGGTTATTGTGTAACCGACGTGATAAAACAGTGTGGGGGATGTTTATCGCATCAGTTATTTAATAACTGACATGCTAAACCCCTAGGAAATGGTTTATCACTTCGGTTATATAATAACCGACGTGATAAACCAGACTGGGGGGGTTTTATCACATCGGTTATTTAATAACCGACATGATAAACCATTCCACAGGTGTTTATCATGTCAGTTATTCAAATAACCGATGTGATAAAACCTTCCCCATTCCTTTATCATGTCGTTTATAAAATATCCAACATGAAAGAAGAATTTTTTTTAAATGGAATGTTGTCCTCTGCTCTCCCTAGAAACAACCAGAAACCAAATCAAGAAATCATACCACAAAAACATAAGTAGACCAAAACAAGAACCAAAGAAAAATTTAAAACTTACCCCACCGGACAGCCCCTCACCACCCCCTGAACAGACCCCCCCCCCCCCCCACTGGACAGCCCCCACCACACCCCTGGACTTCCCCCTGACCCCCTGGATAGCCCCAAACACCCCGGGAACCCCCCCCCCCACACACACACCCTGTACAGCACTCTCACGCCCCTGGAGAGCCCTCTCACCCCCCCCCCCTCACCCCACTGGATTTCCCCCCCACACCCCTGGACTGCCCCCGACCCCCTGGACAGCCCCAAACACCCAGGACAACCCCCCACCCCCATGTATACCCCCCCAACCCCTGGACAGCACTCCTACACCCCTGAACATCCCTCCCACACCCCTAAACAGCCCCAAACACCCCTGAACAACCCCTCCACACCCTCCTGGACACCCCCTCGGGGGGTACGCAACTGGAAGGTACTCATCACTCCCACATGCGAAGCTTAACCTCTCAAAATGTTTCACATGTGTGAGTGATGAATACCGTCAAACGGCATTCAGCCCCCCAAGGGAAGGCGGCGCCTCCTCTTCCACCCCCCTAGACTCCCCCCCCCCCACTGGACACCCCCCCCCCACCCGCCCACCCAACTGGATAGCCCTCCCACACCCCTAGAAACCCCCTCACCCCACAGGACACCCCCACACCCCTAGAAACCCCCTCACCCCACAGGACACCCCCACACCCCTAGACACCACCTAGATAGCCTCCCACTCCCCGGGACAGCCCTTCCACCCTCCTGGAAACACTCCCACCCCCATGTACTACCCCCCCCCCCCCACTCTCATGGACACCCAGGACCCCCCCCCCACCAGACAGCTCTCCCACACCCCTGGACACCCCTCCCCCACCCCACTGAACACCCCCCCCCCCCCACACCCTTGGAACCCCTCCCCCCAGACTAGAATCCATACCAGAAAAACCATCATAAGTAGACCAAAACAAGAAGTAAATCAAAATTAAACATTCACATATATAACATTCAAAACTTACACTTTAAAATTCAAAAAAACAAAATCCAACCTAAACAACTACCAAATACCCAATTACAATGACAATTTTCAAAATTACATTTTACACTACAAACAACTAAAATTCAATCAAACCTGTAAAATAATTTGACCACTCAACTTTTAAGTGTTTGATGTCTTGAGCAGTATAGGGTTGAGGGTCATCAAATAGATACAAATGAAAATGATAGTAGTTAACATGTATAATGAATAAATCAAATTGAAATATTATAGAAAAGTTTAAAAGGAAATCTTACCAGGTCAAAGTTCACAACTGTTCCAGTTGTTATTATTTCATACATAAATCTTAACATATAATATCTGCATTTGGTGACGCCTTGTTGTGCATGAAAGTTCTGTTGGAATGATTGTAAATTCAATATATATTTTTTATGTAATAAATCAAAAGGTACAAATTATAAATAGATATTTACCTTCACATTTATATATTTGATCTTTGAACTCCTTTTCTTTGTGTTTTTTCGAAAGTAGACCCATGCCCTGTTAGAAAATATTACGAATGGGGTAAATTTAAAATTCATTATAATATATAAAACTATTGGAAAATCAAAACATACTTTTCCAATATATTGATAAAACTTTCCCGTATATCATCATGGACAGAGCATATCCAATAAAGTGTTTTCTCCCTTGGTCAAACAACCCCTAACATCTAATGATCACTGATAAAAGAAAATTTAAGGTTAGTGGTTTTTTATGTTAAAAGATAATGAACACTTTTAGAGATATTTCTTCCATACCTCTCATGAAAAGGCATCATCCAACATTTAGTGACTATATTCAGTTCAAGTCTTTCAGCAATATAAAGAATTCTTTGTTCCTCATCCAATGCACATGATTCAGGGGAAATCAATTGTGGGTCCATGAATCCATATACATCTGTCACCTCATTACTCTCACAAATTTTAAAAATATACCTAATAAAAAACAGACATAAGTATACATTTTTAATAAATATAATGCAGGGAAAAGGTGTTAAGACTTACATGGAAAAAAATTTCACCAAGTTGATGCCCAACTTATCTCCAGTAACAAGCTCCATGATATCAGTTTTCATAATCCCCACAGTTATTACAGGTCTACAAACATGATCTTCCATTGGAAACTCATAATGACCCACCAACAAATTTTAATATCTTGACAATCTTTCAAGACTACTAGAATATGTATCTGATGTCATAGTCATTTGTCTTTGTTGTTGTCTATACAGTATTTCTTTACCTTTGAAGTATTCCTGTAAAAATAAATAGAAAAATATATTAGTTTTCATATGATAAAACAACTTTAATAAAAAAACGATATAACATTAATACCTCTATGCTAATGAGTCGAAGAATTCTGGATAGCCAAATTAAAAAATGGCCGATACTATGTCCAACTGTCGTCACCTCATCTGTAGGTAATGGTACTCGAGATGATACATCTATAATATCATGTACAGTGACCCTCTGATTCTCTACCTATAATTGTGGATGATGAAATGTATCTTCTATACAATATACCAACCCATATGAAATTATATGATGTTGAGGATCATCAACATACAACTCGCAATAAGTAGGAAGTTGTGGCGGGGGAGTAGGATAAAAAATTGGGTCCGCAGGCTGAGGTGGGGGAGTGGGAGCTACTGGCAGAGGTAGATGTTAAATAATGGGGTCTACAGGGGGAGGTGGAGGAGTGGGATCTATAGTCTGAAATTTTCTTTTCATGTCTGCAAACATAGACTGTACCGACACTCTAATCTTTTCCTCCATCGTCGCATTAATATTATGAACTTCAGCCTCAATGGATTCTATTTTTTTATAAACACCCTCAACATTAGAATTTGAAGAACGTGGCAACACTTTTCTTACTGATACACTTTTCGGATATCATTTTACACGACCAGGATGTTCAGGCTTTCCCAATTCTACAGATAAATTATCTTTCCTCCCAGTAGCTATAAATTCCACTTGTGAGTACTGCTCCTCAAGAGAGTCCTATATTAATTAATTGAACATTTCTGTAATGATTGAAATTATATGAAGAAAATAGTTAACTTAAATAAATAAAATCGATATCTTACAATCCTCTCAGCTATGATTCTCAATTCTTCTGAAATATATTTCCCTTTTTTTCCCATCCGAGCTCTCTTCCATTTTTCATGTCTAGATGGAGAGGATGGAGAGGCCACCTCTCCAGAGCTTGAAATCTCAGCTCTTATTTTTTTAAATTTTCCCTCCATCATTTGTTCTTCCAAAAATTCATACCCTCCCCGAGATAAACTATGTGGGTATACATTTTTAGATTGGATATCCTGATGATCTTTCCTTTTTTGTTGTAAATTAAGAATAATAAATCATTAAAAAATAATAATAAAATCATTTATATAAGAAATATTATAAAAGAATACATTTTCCTTACAAGAAATGACTCTTTTCTTCTACTTTCATCAAATTTCCTCCATGTGTCTTCATCTATAAAAGGATATATACGACATGGATTTTTATGACTCTTATGACCAAAATTGATATCAGATGAGAGGGTTGATTTGAAATCCCACCATCTCATGGCAGCCATCGATATGCATTTCTTCCTGACTCCTCCAGTTTCAGGAATATCAAATGTCATCTAATGAAGTAGAGGTTAAACATATTATATATACTAGAAACATTTAATGAATAGTCAAACAGTAGAAAAAGATCTTACCAAAATAGTCTCCCACAACTGAGAGATTATCGCTTTATCTACACTTCACCAGTCATCATAAAAAATGCTTATTTTTCTCTTAGCTTGAGTTGATACAAAACTCATTAAATATTTTGCATTTGGACCTCTAGGAATATCATCATCATCAAACTCAATAAGGATCCTCTGATCCTGCATACGGGAAAGTGCTAATTTTGGTAAACGTGTGCACCCACATTTACCAACTCTTGAACTCTTTGTCATAATAGGATCACATGAGGAAGATTGGGGAACATCAAGAGGATCATGTGAATGTTCCTCCCCAGAGGTATAACCAATATTCTCATCTCTAGAATCATGTGGTTGATCAACTGAATGATCTGTCATTATCCTTCAAATAAAAAAAACAAACATTAGTTCAAAAAAATACAAATTCAAATATTTTAATACTATTGTAATCAGAAAATAGAAAATTGTACTAATTTATGTAATATTAATCATTATTGATATGGTAAGCATTTTAAACAATGGTAAAGATGGTAAGGATGGTCAAGATGGTAAACATGGTAAACAAGGTAAACCTGGTAAACTTGGTAAACATGGTAAAGTAATTTCCACTAAACAAATATAATAGATATATAATTCATGTAATGGTAAACATGATAAAGTAAACTAAACAAACTTAAAACAAACAGAAACTTATAATTATTTTGTTTTAATACATGTTTTAATAGAAAAACATACAATATCTAACATTTTATGAAAAAAATAAATGTAAACAAGAAATAAACATATGTTACCTGTAATTTTAGGAATGTACAAAGGGATTGTTTTCCCAAATTCCTTCATTGTGATCATTCCTTATGGCACAAACCATGTCTTTAACATTCTCATCATTCTGTTCTGTTAATATTTCCATGGAAGTGGGGATCTCACATAAATCAGCATCTTCATCAAGTTCATCCTCACCAATATATTTTTTCCCTTTTAAAACAATATCCCACTACATATCGATTGATCTACTACATAGAAAATTTCTTTTTCGTGTGTTTCCATTATAAAATAATCAGTTGTTTCTTCTAATCTATTCAGATTAACAAGTTTCATTCCAAATTCATCGTGTCTGACACTGTTGTTACCGATAAACCATTTACAGTTAAAAATAGGAACATTAATTTTAATGTAATCAATATCCCATATGTCTTCAATCACTCCATAACATTCACTTGATGCAGAAATTGGGTATTTTCCTTTAGCACTCAAAAAATGTATTGCTTGTGCAAACACCAATACACCACTATTCCGAACTGCACTTCTATTGTCCTGATCTTTTGTATGAAATGTATAGCCATTAATGTCATAACCGGACCATATTATCACATTTAAACATGGACCACCCACTATCTATTTTAATGTCTATGATACATCTAATCTACCAAGAAAGGTCTTTTAAAACCATGAAAAAAATGTTTTGTTGGGCTCATTCAAAATCCATATTTCTTTCTTCTTTGGATGACATTGTTTCAACTCATTAATATGTAATGTGATATAGGGTTGAGCATCAGCTATGTTATTCAAGATGTATGATTCTATCTTCTTCATATGTTCAGCTAACAATGATTTGACTTTCAATCCATGAATCCCCTTTCCCTCATTATTAACTCATTCATGGCGAGATGGAGCCAAACCTATGTGTTGCGCCGTAGACAAGTATCCCGTACAAAACTCTACAACCTCCTCAGAAATATACTTTTCAATAATATAGGCATCAGGTCGATATGGATTCTTAACATAACCCTTCAATATTTTCATATACCTTTCAAAAGGATACATCCAACGAAGATATACAGGTCCACAAAGCATTATTTCTCGAACCAGATGAACCATTAAATGCACCATTATATCAAAAAAAGTTGGTGAAAAATACATTTCCAATTGAAAAAGTATAAAAATTGCATCCTTTTCCAAAATGTTCAAAGAATTCACATCAATCGCATTATTACAAATTGAATTGAAAAAATAACACAACTTTATTATAGTCTTTCTGACATAGATGGGCAATATTCCACGCAATGCAACTAGTAGAATTTGTTGCATCATGACGTGACAATCATGTGATCTCATACCTATCAACTTCAAGTCCTTCAAGGAGAAAAAAAATTTTACATTTGAAGAATAACATTGAGGCACTGTGATGTCATGAAGACACTGACAAAAGAGAATTTTCTCCCTCTTCGATAATGTATGGCAAGCCGGGGGAAGAAATGTTCGTCTTCCTTTAGGAGTGGGAGCTAACTCCAAACGTATTCCCATTGATAGTAAGTCTAATCTTGCATTCAACCCATCTTTTGTCTTCCCTTTAATATCTAAAAATGTTCCAATCAAACAATCATAGATATTCTTCTCCATGTGCATGAAATTAATATTATGTTTAACTTCATGATATCTCCAATATGGTAGCTCAAAAAATATTGACCTTTTCTTCCAAATATGTCTATCATTACTAGATTTCTGTGTCTTTCCCAATGTCACATCAAGGTTTTTCTCCCTCTCAAAATAAAGATTAGGGGATAAAGGTTTTGGAGCAATATTTAATTCTTGTGAGCCATTGAATTCATTTTTTAATCTTCTATAAGGGTGATCCATAGGCAAAAACTTTTGATGACCCATGTACACTGTTTTCTTCCCATGATGCAATTGACAATATGACGTCTGTTGTTCGCAAATTGGACATGCTTCTTTCCCTTTAACACTATATCCAGAAAAATTTCCATATGCTGGGAAGTCATTTATAGTGAAAAAATGTACTGCATGCAGTTGAAAATATTCCATTTTATAAGAATCATGCACCCCTATACCATCAACCCATAAAATTTTCAAATCAACAATCAATAGTGACAAGTAAACATTAATATCATATCCAGGTTGCTTCGGACTAGAGATCATTACACACATCATGACATATTTTCACTTTATACAATCTTTAGGAGATATTTTTCAAATTACCAATAAAACATTCCATGAACTATGTGTGCTACTGAGGGTTAGGTATTGATTCATTCCATCTGTGCACAACCCTGGTCTGAGATTCCTAATTTCATTTCCAAATGTAGAATATTGCTCATCAATTTTCTACCATTGTGGAAAATCAGCTGGATGATGTATTTTTCCATCACATAACTGCTCATCTGCATGCCATATTAACCTTTTTGAATCATGTGAATGTGAAAATAAAAGTTTGAAACGATGAATTATCAGAAGATACCAGAATACCTTTGAAGGGATCTTTGTAATCTCTACATCAACCTGTGATTTTTCTTTCACCTTATACTGTGATGTCCAAAATTTAGGACACTCTGATAGAAATTCATATTCCATCCTATATATAATACAGTCATTCGGGCAGGCATGTATTTTCTTGTATCCCAGTCCCATCAGGAATAATATTTTCTTGGCCTTATAATGTGAATCTGGAAGATTGTAATCTTTTGGAATAATGCCTTTCATCAATTGTAGCAGCTCTGTAAAACTTCTGTTACTCCATCCATGTTTCGACTTCAGGTTAATCAACCTTAACATCGCCGACAAAACCATAAAATCTGTACAACAAGGATATAATGGTTTTTTAGCATCACCATATATATGTGAAACTGTCGGTTCTATCTCAATTTGTTCTGATGAAATATCGCGAAACATTTCCTCAATTCCATTGGAGTTACCATTTTTTGAATCATCATCATAAGTGACAGTCCATCCAGTTTCACCATGCCAAATCCAAGGGTTGTAACTCAGATTAAAACCATGACAAATCAGATGATCATTTATCTCTCTAATTTTCAACTTCTTCATATTTAAGCATTTCGGGCATGGACAGAAAAAATGTCACTACTTGGAACATTTCATTTAGAAAATTCCAAAAAGGCATCAACACCTTCCTCACATTCATTGCTCATTCTATGTTCCATAATCCAATTTCGACTCATTATTACCTATAACAAATATCAGAATTATACATCATTTTAAGATAAGACAAATATATTTTTATATGAAAAGAATCATAATTTGAATGTAAAAAAATTTTGAAATATAAAACAAATCTATGTGTTTTTAAAAAAATATGCTTGAATATGATTTTAAAAAGAAAATATAGTTAGATATAACAGTTTTAAATTCCATTGAATCAAAGAAAACCATGGGGCCTCCAATGGTTGATAGAAAATTGAACAAGATGGAGTAAACCTGAGAATCAAATCAAATTTAAAATAAAAATGCAAATGGAGAAAGTCACAATGTAAATCCAATCATCACGACACAATGGGATCAGCCCCCCTTGAACCCCCCCCCCCCCCCCCACCTCCATGGACACCCTAGACACCCCCCAACCCTCTGTACAACCCCCCAATCCCTCTAAACACCAACCCCCACCCCTTGGACACCACCACCCCCTTGGACAGCCCCCCCCCCCCCCACCCCTCTAGACAGTACTCCCCACCCCTCCTGGACACCACCCCCACCCCCTACCCACTTAGATACCCCCCTGGACAACCCCCAACCCTCGGGAAAGCCCCCAACCCTCTGGACAGCCCCCAACCCTCTGGACAACCCCCCACCCCTCTAGACAGCACCCCCCCCCACCCCTTCTGGATACCACCCCCACCCCCTACCCCCTTGGACACCCCCCCTGGACACCCTGAACCCATATGAACAGCACTCCCCCCCCCCGGAACAACCCCCAAACCCTCTGAAAAGGCCCCCACCCACTTGGACAGCTCGGCCCCCACCCACCCACCCCCTTGGATAGCCCCCCCACCCCCTTCGACACCCCACACCCCTTGGACCCCCCCCCCCCCCACACACACACAAACACACACCCCAAGATTCCCCCCCCCCCCCCTCCACCTCCATGGACACCCTGAACACCCCCAACCCTCTGGATAGCCCCACGAACCCTCTGAACACCCCCCCCCCCCCTTGGACACCCCCTAGACACCAACATCCCCTTGGATAGCCCCCCACCCCTCTGGACAGCCCCCCTACCCCTTGTATATCCCCCACCACTCTAGACAGCACCCCCCTCTAGACAGCACCCCCCACCCCTCCTGGACACCACCCCCACCCCTACCCCCTTGGACACCCCCTGAACAACCCCCAACCCTCTGGATAGCCCCCATCCCTCTGGACATCCCTCCACGCCCGGGACAGCCCCCAACCCCTCTAGAAAGCACCACCCCCCCCCCCCCCACACACACACACACACACCTCCTGGACACCACCCCCCACCACATACCCCCTTGGACACCCCCCTAGACACCCTAACCATCTGGACAGCCCCCCACCCCCCGAACAACCCCCCAAACCCTCTAGACAGTCCCCCACCCCCTTGGACCCCCCCCCCTCCCGCAAACACACCCCCTAGATTCCCACCCCCAACCTACATGGACACCCCCCCCCCCCACCCTCTAGAAATCCCCCTGAACCCTCTGAACACCAACCCCCACCCCCTTGGACACCCCCTGGACCCCACCACCCCCTTGGACATCCCCCCACCCCTCTGGACAGCCCCCCACCCCCTAGACATCCCCCACCCCTCTAGACAACACCCCCCCATCCCTCTTAGACAACACCCACACCCCTACCCCCCTTAGACACCCCCTGGATACCCTCAACCCTCTGAACACCCCCCCCCCCCAGACAACCCCCCAAACCCTCCGGACAGGCCCCCACCCCTTGGACAGCCCCCCACCCCCCCCCCCCCCCACCCCTTCTACACCCCCACCCCCTTGGACCCCCCCCCCCCCCCCCCACACACACACACACACCCTGGACTTCCCCCACCCCCACCCCCACCTCCATGGACACCCTGGACACCCCCCAATCCTCTGGACAACCCCCAACCCCCTGGATAGCCACCAACCCTCTTGAAAGCTCCCCAGAACCATGGGATTTTAACCTCAAGCTACTAGTTTTGGCATATCTAGGGATTTTAACCTCAAGATACTTGTTTTGGTATCATGCCATTATTCAAAATGAGAACCATGAATTTTATCTCCTACTTGTCTAAAATGATCTATTGTGAAATTAATTGGGTTTTAATTGCATATGAATACTTATAATAGTCCATTAAAATAAGCGACGTAAATAGATTATGGAACTACAAATAGTGATACCCAAAATAGAAACAACCAAGATCCAAAAAAAACATTCCCCCATGAAAAACCATATATACTTTTAAAATAAATCACAATGGTACATAGAATGGGTGTATCCCAATTATTTACATATAAATTACAGTAATATAGGTGAATGAGATCATTAGTTGTCATTGACAACAAAAATTACCATCAATGTTGGGAATCCACGAAACAAAAACAAATGAAATAGAAGTAGGTGAGGATTACATGAATATTGGGAGTCGATCTAATAGATCTGGTTATAATAATTAAGATTATGATGGAAAAATGAGGTAAGAGGATTCGAAATCGAAGAATATTACCTTGTTTAAACAAAAAATCATGAAACATAAATATAGACTATTTGGGGAAAAATGAACGAAATAAAGTCATGGGAGGCTTACCTGAGTGTTGCGAGTGGAGATGATATATCCTAGGAGATTAAAGATGATAAACGATGATGGAAAAATGAGTTTAACGAAATGAGACTGAAGAGTTGATTAGGGTTTTCCTTGTGAGAGAGATGAGTCGTCGTTCTGTCGATCGAAAAATCATCAATGACAATCCATGGGGCTTGTTAATTTTTTAAATGTTTTATAAAGTAGGTTATTTTATAACTGACATAAAAAAAATCCACGTGTTGGTTTTTTACGTCGGTTGTTCTATAAAAGACGTAAAAAATAAATCAGAAACCACATTTTTTACGTCGTTTATTTTATAACTGACGTAAAAGCTACCGGGTTTTGGTTTTTTTATGTCGGTTATACTATAACCGACGTGAAAAATTCAGCGGGTTGGGTTTTTACATTGGTTATTTAATAACCGACTTCAAAAAGGCCTCAGATTCTTCCTTTTTTACATCTGTTTTTTTATAACCAACAAAAAAAATTCGTAGATACCTCATTTTTTACATCAGTTATTAAATAACCGATGTAAAAAATTCTGCGCTTTGGTTTTTAAAGTTGGTTATTTTAAAACCGACGTAAAAAAAATAATGTGCGGGATTTTTGACGTCGGTTATTAAAATAATTGACGTACAAAATTTACTATCCATATTTTTTACATCGGTTATAAAATAACTGACATAAACAACCACGTATCATGGATTTTCACATCGGTTATATATAAATGACTTAAAAATGGTGACGTTAAAAATGTTTTCTACACTAGTGTACTCAATCTATAGGTGGTACCATTGGAGAATGATCTCTCCTATAAAGAGAATCTGAGGAAGATCCTAGATCATAGGGAAATATTTCTAAAAAATAAGGCAACGCCCCTCATCAAGGTGTTGTGGGGAAACCACGTATTTGAAGAAGCAATGTGGGAATCAAAGGAAGAGATGAAACAGAGTAACCCTCATCTGTTTTAGTGTGGTAAAAGGAAATTTCAAGGGTGAAAATTATTAAGGGGGGATGATTGTAATGACCAAAACTATTATTAATGAAAATTCTTCTTGATATAATTAAATGTATTATTATGTAAAAAATGGTTATATAAATCATATTCACTTCCTTGGATTTATGTTTTTGGCTTTTAAAATACTATTAATAATTTTTATCATTGCTAATATAGTTGTTGAACAATGATCACATGGTTAGTATAAATATTGGGCTTTAAAAAATCCAATTTACTCAGTTAAAGGAAGAAATGGCCTCATCCAGTAGAATTTCTCCATACGAAGCCCATTTTTTGAAGCTTAGAGATGATGTAGAATCATTGAACTTCCCTCTTAACCAATCCCAAGCCGAGCATCAATAGGTTATGCTTAAACAGAACCGCCTATGTGAGAAGTGGAAGTTAATAGAGATTACCACCTGAGCGATGTTATGTGAGCTGCCCTAAGAGTTTATAACCATCACACACCTTACCCTTAGGTCTTATGTGGGTGTTATAAAGAGTTATGTAATAATACCCTAGCACTATAATTATATTTATTATTTTTTTATATAGTAATGAATATACATAAATTTTATTATTATTACTTCGTAAATTGTTCTTAAATCAAAAATAGTATTTTTAGTAAATATTCAATTAAAAATCTATTTTTTTGAATTAATGGATTTTTGAATTAAATAATATTTTAATAAAACATTATCTCTAAATTAATCTTTTTTAAATATTAATGATCATATAATTTTTATCAATACAATTGTAATTTTTATTAAGTATTGAAAACTGTTTTTTGTCAAAACCCGTGAATTTTCAGTAAATGTTGGTTTAATTTTAAAATAGAAAATTCACATATTTAGAAAATTATTTAGATAAATTGAATATGATTTCTGGAATCAGGATGCTGAAATTATCTAGTGGTGAATTTTCTATAATTTTTTTATATAATCGAATTTTTGGGTAAAAATTTAAAATCACATACATATATAATATATTTTACGACATCATAATGAACCAATAGTGATGTAATAAAATAAAATAGACATGATATTAAACCAATATATGTTTTACCTTTAAAATAATGTGATTTTAGATTTTTTTTATTATTAATTTTATGGTTTCTTAGTGGACCATCCAAGACTTGTAAAATATTTTAATTTTTTAAAATGATTTCCTTGAGAGTGTAACTCACCTCTACATAAGGAAACCTAATATTTTATGAATTTCGTCCATTATCCTTATAAAATAATGTTTTCCCCTCTTATTTTACCAAAATCATGGGCAAAAACCATGGGATGCTTTGAGGTTTTGATTAGTTTAATGTGTAGTGTCCCAAACCTAAATAATAAAGAATTCACACTCCTTTCCAATATAAACCCACTCAATATCCCATTCCACTTCACTCAAACCATTTGGAGCTCGACCAACCACTACCATACTCTCTCTAGAATCCTCCCAAGGCACCCCAATCTCCCTAGAAGCCTCTCTCAAGCCTCTCCCAAGCCTTTGGGATCACACTTCCAAGTAAGGGATTTCTTCCTTTCTCATTTCTGTTCAAATTTTTTTATGTTGTTATACCCTTTAAATTTTAATTAAAAATATTGGGGTATGATTTATCACCATTTTTATACGTCCCTCCATATGTTTTAATGATGAGAGACCCCTTTATCCCTCATTAATTCCTCCCATGTACACTCATTACCATGAAGAAATTCCGTAAGGGATTTCTCTCTCCTCATTTATATTCAAGCAATTCTTTTATATTATGCATCTAAATTCCATTACATTAGTTGGGACATGTATCTATATAAAACCCTTTCTATAAATTTCATTTAAATTTGATTATATAACTCTTTCTCCCTCATCAACCATTTTTATGAAATCTTAGGTCACACTGTTATGCTTCCGAAATTGCACCGCGATTTTCCAAGACAAAGTCATTATATAGTGAATAGCATAACCATTTCTCTATCAAGAGAATTCACCTTGATGCACATTTACTTGTTGATTATATTGTTTCATGTATTTATTCCACATTTATTTCTCATGTTATTAATGGTGATGTTGAATGATTTCATGTTGTATGATCCATACGGCACACTTATGCATGAAATGGAATGTTTATAAAGGGTGAGCCCTGAGAGTGCTCTAATGAATTGGGTAAAGACTGGCATCATGATATATCAAGTTTAATGAGGGTTTACTCATGATAATTCACGTTCAATGAGGGTTTACACATGTTAAATCATGTTCAATGAGGTTTTACTCATGATCCATGTGTAATGATCCTTGACTCATATTAATATCATGTTAAATGTTTTTGTCACATTTATATGTTATGATAACCATGCTTTATAATTCCTTTATGTTCATGTTTCTATTGTGCTCCATTGATATTATTATTTCCTAACATGTACTGTATTCTTGATGTTATTCCTTGTTTACTCCATTATCGGGCATTATGTCCCACCCTTTTCATATATATGTCTTCAGGTTATCCCATGCAATGCTATGTACGAATGAATGTTGTAATCAGGTAAAAGAAGTTTTCAATAAAGATGTTGGGTTTTAGGTTTTTTATTTAATGTTCTTAATTTACCAAGACACTAGACCTCTTGATCTTTATTGTTGTATTAAGTGAAATTTAATGTAATAAATCATGTTTAAGTATGTAAAAAATAGTAGCGTTGTTATATTACCACTAGATGTTCATTCCCCTCCTAATCAGCTCCCTTGCAATCATGGGCAATATGACCCATCTTACCACTTCAAAAGAACTTCCCAGATTTTGAGAGACATTCCCCATGGTTCTTTTTACCACACTTCTCACAAGTTGTAAATTAATGATTCTTACCTCCAAACATCTTTGATGAATTCATTCCCATTTCATGCCAACTAGAACACTTTTTTTCTGGATCTCATGAGATACATGATCATCAAAAAACATCGTTTATATCTTTTTAACACATCGGACAAGTTTATTAGAGCCTCTGAACTCACAAAAGTCTAATTTCCATTCGATATATTGGCTTCAATCTAGATTAAAACCAATTTATCTTACAATAAATATGGCAGATAAAATTTGGTACATAACTTTCCAAATGGCTGATTTTTTCTTCATATGCAACCATTGAATCTTCCTCCTTTTTCTCAATTCCAATATTTTCATTTACATACTATGTAAAACATACATTGGAAAATACCTCTCGAGGAATGTATTATTAAATTCATCTTATTCCATGGTGTCAATCTCTTCACATCCATTGATATGTTTGAAAATAGAACACCACTGATTGGATTCATAATCAAAATGATAAATAGAAACACTAACAATATGATTTTATGAAAACTCCATTTCATCATAAATATTTTCTACAAATTTAATCCATTATTTAGCTAGTACAGGCTCAGATGAACATCTAAATAATGGGGGACATTTCATAATGAAATGCTCCACAACCGACATATTTCAATGTGGTTGATCTAGTTGATCTTGTGCATGGACACCACCACTGTTAATCTCTTATGTCAATTGATCCATCACTACCAAAACCCATTAAGTTTCCATTCTAACCATCTCATGATGCTAATTTTGATGGTTTTTTCCTCTAGATTCCTTCCCATCATTGTTGTCCTATTTCCTCTACAGAAAACCATTGAGAGTAGATATATCTTAGTCAAATAAACATGGTAATATTCAACTTCTATAAAATTTTAACTTGACCACAAGGAAAACTATTTCAAATATAAGTTATTAATATTACACTAACCTCTAATGGTATCTAAATCATCCTTTGATACCAAAAATAAGGATACGACCTTAAAATAATACATTATCTTGAGTTAGGTCTACAAAATTATATTATTTCACATTGAGGATATTCTCAAGTTTATATATTTAGATAATTAGGCCATAATTCAAACATAACAACTCAAATGTTACAATTTAGAAACTTTTACTTACTATCACTTTTTTCACAAAACAAAATTTTTTAAAAATAAACATAGTTTCATTTCTTGTTTAATCATCTTAACTTTACTTTATCCCATTATTGACTATATTCTCCTTTAATTACAATGAAAAACATTTCATAATAACATATGAGCATAAAAAGCTCAGTGAGGGATAAAAAATGAAGGGAAACTGTTAGTTTTGTGAAAACATATAAATCAGTGAATGCTTCATCATAAAGTAATACATTTCACCCATAAGATGCAGTAAATAATTTCCATGAATAGAATCTAAATTTAAACCTTTTATTTAATCAATAAATTTCTATAAAACCCATAAAACTCATATATAAAATATAAAGGTAACTTGTGGAGTAATCATTCTTAAATGTAATAACCAGGTGGTCAATTTCCATACATATCAATCACACAAATAGAATAGCCATACGACCGAATTACATAACTAATGCATTGGATGTTATTACATAACAACCCATACTTGGTTTATCATGGAACTAGACATCTTTGGTTTATAATGTAACCACTCATAAAATGTCCATGTATCATTACATAATCATAACACATATAAGATTTTAATTATCAACATTTCACTCATTAAATTTCATTTTAAATCATAAGAAATAATTTGAAGATATTGAAATAATTAGTCCATTATCAAACCCATTTTTAATATCCAAATAACCATAAAATTGAATCTATGATTTCTTTTTCATTTAGAAACATTACGTCTTATAGAAGAAACAAAATATCAAACAACGGTTATAGTGATGAAGAATTTTTTATTGTGGTATACATTAAAAACAATAATTTTTTTATTTGTTACAATTATCCATATAAAAATATTTTCTTTAAAGACATTTGAATAAACTTAAAAGTAAAAGGGGTTGATTTTAAACATTATAAAATAATATTTTGTATAAATTCACAATATACCTCAATGAAATTATATTGAGACGAACTCCCTTACCACGAGTCTGATTTTTCTGGTTTGTTTTCATATTGCTGAATAATAATCATAGGATAATTTATAATTGATTTAGAACCTTTTTAAAATTTATAATTCCATTTATATCACTTATTTATATTTTGATAAAAATTACCTAATTATTTAAGTTCATAACGAAAGTATTGTCAATATTCGGTAATTGAGTTAAAAAAGAGCTAAGTATGATGTAAATTTTCCATGTGGCCATATGTCCATCATCTCTAGTATAATATACATGATGAAATTATCAAAATTATATATTAATTATAATTTTAAATCAATTTATTAATTATGGTTATGAAATATGAACAATGTTATAATCATATAGGTGGTAGGTTGTATATACGCCTGAGTAATGTTTTAATTTTTCATCGATAAATATGGAAATAAGGTAATTATTATTTTATCTTTCCAGAATGATCATATATTTATAATTATCGTATTAATCATTTAAATATAAGTATTTATTTCATACAAGTGATGTAGTGAATAAAATAAAATCACATCTCTTTGTGGAGGTGATTATTCACACATACGCACGAAAGATGTTATCATTTTTACGTGTGAGGAAATAGAGAACTTAATTGGTATATTTTAATCTCATAATGATTAATATGTCATTAATATAAAATTTGAACATTAATTACATCTTTATAATCAGTCATGCGAGTCAGTTATGGAAAATGAATTATATCAGTTCATGGAGGTGATAGTTCACACGTATGGATGAACGATTAATTCATTTACTGTTTGATGCAGGTGGAATTGATTTTGGTAATTATATTAACATAATATAATATCATTATATTTTGGATGTTGGAGTTATAATATCATAATGGTTAGTAGATATTTGAAGAAAGTGGGAGAATAAATAAAATAGAAACACAAAAAAACATTACCTTTCCTTTAGATGATCACCTTTCTTAACAACCTAACACCTCTAAAAAGGGTCTTCTTCCTAAAATAAGCCATTATTAATGTGAAGATTTATTTTTTCAAGGTTTTTGGGCATATAATGGATTAATAAAATGGTTTTTTGTGTGTAATGAATATAGAATAATAGTTCCTTTTATTGGAAAGATAAGGGGCACTATTAGAATTATAAAAAGTAATAAATTAATATAAATTTATTTTCTATTCCAAATAGGACCAAGATGACATAGTTCATATATAATATTATCATGGGATGAAATCACTTCATCCAAACAAAATTAATAATGTTTTAAATTTTCTTTAATCCTTATCATTATGGTTTAACTCTTTCAACTCTTATTAATGTATTAATTAATTTACAATTTCAGAGTGCAAATAATTAACAAGACATGTTTAACAAAAAATTAATTATTAATTAATGAAATTTTTATATCTATCTCAATATTTTGGGAAAATAAGTGTTTTTAAGAAATTTTATATCATTTAATTAATTATTTTATATTTTATCATATGAATTGTGTCAATTTTCACACTATTTATTGCATGAATTTTTAAAAAATCATAATAACTAAATTACTCTAAGAAACTATTTAAATTATCCCTAACATGTAATATTAATCCATAAAATTCTTGTATGATATAAAATATATAAATGAATATTTATTTTAATATTATTAATATAATTTATTTGATTATTCCTTTAATAAATATATTACTACATCATCATTGTGTCATAATTAAATTTAATTATTTGAGGTCTAAAAATTATAAATAAATTATAATTATGTAGATAATCGTTTTATATTTCTAATTACCATTTTTAGTTGAATATATCTTATATATAACCCCATATTAGAATTATTTTATTTATTAAAAATATCAATATGATATTTGTAACATATCTTTAAATAAACTATAATAAAACTAATTTTCTTACATAAGTAACTTAAAAAAGTTATAATATTATCCCAAGTTTTATTTTGGTTTAAACCCACTCATCCAATTAAATTAGTAAAAGTGATAGTGTAATTTTATATTTTTATAATATTGTTTTTACCTTTAATTACCCTAATTACCTTTAATTGTGGTAAATAAAATACTAGAGTCATTATTCAAAAAAATATTTTGTTTCTATTGGACCACATTTTTCATACATATTACAACCTTTTTTCCATTTTTTAAAATTCAATTCACAGAATTAGTTAAACAAGATTTAACACTAATCTCGCAGGTGTGGTGAGAAGACGGGTAAAAGAGATGTTCAAAATTTCAATAATATTTCATATCTAACCTCAATATAAAAATAATAACAATTACCTACATTAGATTAATAAATTTATAATTTTTCTATTATTACATTAAAAATAAGATTAACGTATAATGATTAATTAAATGAAAAATCAGTTTGTTAACTACAATGCATTATTTTTTAATATTCATCAAAAAAATCAATGTTTTTAGAAAAATAACAAACATTCAACAATAGTAAATTTTGATATCCCACTCCCAAATAAAAATTTTATTTTTTTTAATATAGAATAAAAAAATTTAAAATACAATATTTAAGTCAGTTTCTCCATCAAGAGGCGGTAAAACTATTTTTTTTATGGATTTATTCATAAAACTATATTTATCATATATTCTATTAAACTTATTTTATATTTTAATTACAATCCCATTAATAAATAAAAATGATTTATTTTATCATTACATGGGTTGTTACATGAAAATCAATGTTAATCATGCTCTTCACACAACAAAAATTTTTGCTTTCTATACATGGAATGTTGAGGCTATCATTTAACTTGGTGTATGCTTCAGGCAAGACCAAATTATAGTGTACAACATAGAACATTGAACTCGTGTATGTTACATGCAACACCGAGTTTATACAAAACATTGATTTATTGATATAATTATTTAAATGATATAATTCTAATCTAAACACCAAACATTGTAATATGAATAGAGATAACAACTTTTCAAATATTTTTTATAATGTTTTTACATAAATAAAACATATTGGTGAGGAAAATATAATTTTTGGGTAATGTTCTTATACGTTTAAAAGTAATATTTTCTTAAATAAGGTACTTTTGATGTCCTTCAGTGAAAAAAATAAATTCATTTTAGACACATTTTTAATTTTATTTTGATAAAGTAAAATTACTTTTTGAAATTAGATTGTCAAAATTAGTTTATAGTGATTTTAAAGGGTTTTTTAGAGAAACATCATTTTTTGATGATTAGTGAAAATGCCATATTTTAATTTAAAACTACTTTTTTACCTGATTTATTTATAATTTTGAATTAAATTTTAATCCATTTTAAAATATTAATTACATCATATTTTTACCAATTATTCCAATTTAGGTCATTGGAATCCATTTAACTTTAAAGTTTGGTATAAAAACCGAGAAATATTTTGGATATTTTTACTTTAAAAACCTACAGTGTCATCCTCTCTACAAGATTAATTTTAAATTAATTTCTAGAACTTCTTTGATTATAATTTTTAATAATGAATTTTGTATTTGGAATGAAAATAATTTATAATTTTATATTAGGTCAAATTATTTTTTGACAAAAAAATTATTTTATGTGATTTAAATTAATTACAATGGTTAAGAGGAGAATAATGTTAATAAAGTACTAAAACATAAATTTAAGACAAAAAATCCAATATGACTATAAAAACACATTTTATGGACATTAATATACCATGAACCTTCCATGATTGATTATTTTTAAGAATTTTATTAGAAAAAAAATTGGTACACCTAACTTGTTTTCAAAAATTTCAAGTGTGTCATTTCCCTTCCCTATAAAAGGACACCACATCTCCCTCTTCTTCACACCTCTAAAACCAAATAGTTCTGTAAAAAATCTTACTAATCCACTTTCTAACATCCCTCCATTACTTATATAATTTTCCCCTTCATATGAAAGCAATCCAATGAGTCATTTTGGAACAAAACAAAAGGACTTATCTGATTAAGCGGTAATGTATTCTCTCAGGCTCATTTCTGGTATTTTCTTTATTGGCCCCATATAATATCTTTATTACATTATTTTATAATAAAATAAGTATGATAAATAAACTATGATGTTTTAATGCTAAGGGTTTGACATACACATACACAAACCTCCATCAATGGGTAACGAATGTACTATTTACCTATACTGCAAACTACCACCTCAAGAAACCATGATTGTTCATTTTTTCTTTACCCCATCTCATAGTATAAATTATTATAGACACTACATTTATATATTTTATATATTATAATTATTATTTATTTATGCTTACATAATTATTTTATATAACTTTTTTTTATACATTCTATTTTGTGTTAGTAGAATAATTCTATTTGAGAAAATGTGGACTACCACCCCCTTAAAGCAATGTGATTCATTAATACACTACATGGAATGTATTAAATATGGGTTTAGTGAATATATATAATTTATATATGATATAATAAGGATAATTTAATAATTATATATATATATACATATATGTCTTTTACTTTCTTTTTTCAACATGATAATTAAAGGGAAATATAGTTCATTCGTACGTACAGCTTTCCATCTCCATGAATGCTATATTCTATTTCACACATTTATATTCTATGAATTATTATAATTAAAATATATTTAATATAAATTATATTTAAATAATTATTTAATTTATGATATCTTGATATAATTATAATTACCAATGATATTACAAATTATGATAAATGTGAAAAAAAGTGGACATTAAGTGAAGTGAAACCTTAACATAGAATCGTTACCATGAGGGTAATATAAATCCATATCAAAACCTATATGGTATTAGAAGTAATAATATGGTTCTTGGATATATGTATAATAAATTTATATTTATTATATCATATTTTTTAATGATTATGACAATTGTCAAAACATAAGGTAATGGGATTTTGTCTCTCTTTTTATTTTTTTGAGATACATGCTCAATTCATCAAGCATTACTTTTGGGTAGTGTTTATACTACCCATGGTTGTATTCAATGATTTTTATATTTAAATTTATTGTTATTTATATATCTATTATATGATATTTATTTCATAGGTTTAATGTTTCAAAAGATACCAAATCAGTAAAATAGCTTCATCAAAATTGTCCTTATTTGAGACTCGTGATTTTCTATCAACCTAATTTTTTTTCCAGTTCTATATTCATAAATTTTACCAGTTATATCATGAATATCCTTCTTTTAATGATATTTTATGCTTCATGTAATTTCATTTTCATACATGGAGAGTATGATTCCATGTTACCACATGATAAGATCTTATTTAAACAATATCATCTATTTTTGGGATTGTTTATGTTTGTGCTTTCTTTGATGAAATATTATGATCCATCTCTCATGAAAATTCATAAAATTTCTTCTCCTATTATTATTAATATTTTAATCATGTATTGGTTCCATTTTTCTTCTCTTTGATACATAATATATTTAAGAAACTACTTTTATGAAATATCAAATTTACCCTCTCTTCGATCGGAAAATTATGTCACATTAAAACCATGTTTTCTAAAAAGTGTTTCCAAGAATATTTTACTATTAAAATAAATTAAAATTCATTTTTCCCTTTTTTCTTTTATAATTACTTTCAAAGGATTCATCTTTTCTCTTTCTAATCAAGGAATTTTACTAACATTTTACTAGGTAAAATAAATGTTCTTCGTACCTCGTACGACATGTATGAATTTGAAAACCTTCATTTATGTTAAGAATATATTTCATGTTTAAAAGGATAATTTCTGAGATAATGTTTGTACAAAATATTTTAAAATAAATTTTTTTAAAAACATTTTAATAATGTTTCAAAGTATTTTTTAAAGATTTTGATTTTCAAATGGTTTTTAAGATTCTTTTATATGTTTTCAAGGTAATAGTTTTACAAATATATTCAAGATTATTTTATATGTTTTTATGGGAAATTATTATAAAAAAGATTTAAATATTTCCCTATAAGTTTTCAAAGTATTTTCAAAGAAATATTTTTCAAAATTATTTCAAGCTTCTTTCATTGGTTTTCAAGAAAATATTTTTCAAAAATATTTCAAGATTTCTTTATATATTTTGAAAATAATTTCAAAGAAAGTGTTTTCAAAACATTTTCATGTTAATTTTATAATTTTTAATTGTAAATGGTGTTCAAAATGTTTTATGTTTTTAAAAATTATATTTTCATGATGAAAGGATATTTCCTTGAAGAAATGATTTCAAAATATATTTCTAATTTAGTCTCCATCTATGATGACATCTATTGATATTACTCATGCCTTCTAAGAAATGATAAAATTTATCCATAATATTATTTCATGAATAGTTTGTGTTTTATGGATTTATTATTATGAAATAAGTTTCTCTTACATGGGTTATATGATTTTGAAACACGCTTTATTTTATGGGTTATCGTTATGATGAAATGATTATGAAACCTTTCTTTTTCCACTGGTTATGATTTGGTTACATTTTTATAATACCCATTTCATTTCAGGGGTTATAATATGGTTATTTGTGATATTGTGGAACATCTATGTATGATTTAATTATGATAAGGGTGAGGCTTATTTCTCTCTCCAATGCATTTGGGTAAATATTTTCATCTCATGAGATAGACTAAGATGGTCTTGGGTGTACACCTTGATAACTAAGATGGCCATGGAAGTGAACCATTACTCCCAAGATGGTATAAGGAGTGAACCCATGCTATTAACGTGTCCATGGGAGTAAATCATAACTACCAGGATTATATGGGAAGTGAACTAATTCTAATAAGATATTCCCAGTAGTGATGCCTTGGATACTATGGAAATAATATTGTATGATTATACCTCTTCCACAATTCTATATATTATTACCATATAATTATTTCAATTCTTATGTTATTTATTTCATTATGATTCATGTTTTATGATCTTACACATTTTATTCCATGATTCCAATTCATGATATTATGAGATAAAGGTTATCATATTCCAATTTTATGATGATGTTCTCATACCCTTATTCCCATTCTTATTATTACATTTATCCCTTGTTTACCCTTACTGAGCATCTGATCTCACCCTGTTTTATGTTTCTTTCCCTAGGTTATAATGTGATTTATTATGTATGATGTGTCTAATAAGGTTTCTAGTCATGATGAATATAGTGAGAGATAATATACCTCACTTATGCACTAGTTTTTATGTTTCCATGTTTCTAAAGGAACTATACTAATGTAGTATTTGGGATTTTATTTGTATAATGATTTAATTATTTTTCAAAAGTTTTTAATGATAATGTATAAAAACTGAGGTTCACTTTACCTAGTGCCTCTGAATTCCATTTCCAAAAGATAGAAGTAAATAGGGGGTCCCAATCAGAGACTATATCATATAGAACATCATGATAATTAAAAATATCAATAATATATAGATTTATCAGTTCCTCATCTTTTTTTGTATCATGAATGAGTATAATGTGAGGTGATTTGGAAATCCAATCAATCACATACCATATCACATTATTTTGTCTTCGGTTTCATGAGTACCTAACCAAAAATTCCATAGATATATCATCCCACTTATAGGTCGTCACTGCAAGTAGCTGATGCAATACCCATGGACATTGGTGCTTAGTCTTGACCTATTATAAAGTATAAAAATAAGAACAAAAATAGCAATGAATCATCTCATACCTAGCCACCATAATCATTACCACATGTCATAGATCATCCTTGAGGATCCTGGGTACACTTCCCAAATATAATTATGGAAATTTCCCATCTATGAATTTGGGATGAATAATGTTTCCAAAAAATGATTCTAATAACAAATAATTCCATACATATAAAATGAAACCTCAACAATTGACTCCCCGCAATAATGATAGTATCTAATTTTAAATAACACGTTTATAATATATTTTCCCTAAAGAAGAAACCCACTAAGAGTTTATGTAAAATGATAACTATAAAAAAATATAGTTTCGATATCTGGACAAGAAGGTTGGACTCTACACATCCTTGGTTTCCATTCTCCATGAATGGTGTAGAACACTCTATCCAGTATAGTAAAGGAGACCCTTTCATAATATCAATCAATTTTAGATTTATTTGAAATGATCCAATGCATTCTGAATATGACATTAAGAGGTTTCTTGTTGAGAACCATAATATCCAAAGAAATATCAATATCTGGTAATGATAACACACATACAATATAATGAAGTCCCTTCCCTATCATCATTCTGAGGGGTGTAGTAATATTCATCACATAAGAAAAAAGCTACATAGGATGATTTATTAAACTCAAAATATTGGTTGAAATAAATGAATGAGTTGAATAATTATGAGATAAATATTTCACTAAATATTAATCAATAGTGATGGTACCTATCATGGTTGTTGTACCCGTATTAGCTCTATCTAGAGATTCTTCTACTGTGTGAAGAATCTTCATTCTATATTCCTATGGCCAGAACCCCTTTTTTTAAGAATCTTATTAATCAATAGTTTTATTATGATATAATGATAACATGAAACTATGTGGAGTAGAATAGACAAGGACTAACTTTTAAAAGAGACCTGTACATCCTAAAGAACCACATATTTTGGGTCCCTTGGTGTATACCTATATCAGGTGCCCAGGTTTTCCATACTGGTAACAACTAAAAGGTCCTCTTATTGGAACTAGAATACGTCTATAAAAATATTTCTATATTGAACAACCATGACAATAATCAAAATTCCTCATTCATTAAAATGAATTCACATAACTACCACTATGAGAAAATGGAACTCCCATTAACCTAGACATACCTTCCATGTCTATATCAGCCATCAATTATCTATCCAACACACCAGCATAATAAGAATTATTTTGCAAGAAAACATGATAAAATATTTCATATTGAAGTCCAATATCCACTCTTTGATCGTTATCTTCACATTCAATACAATTTCATTTGAAAAATGAAAAATATCAAAAAATAAATTTTTAGTCTCTCACGGTCATGTCTGCTAGCTTGATTTTGAAATACTATGTATCCTTTTCAAAAACCATCTACTCTAGATAGAATTGTTTAGTGAAAAGTACACTAAATTTTTTCCACTCTAAACCATCATTCTTCTTCTCAATTATAATTGGGTCCAATAATATATTTCTATGTCTATCTAGCTTGAACGTGGCACACTTCACATTCCTTTAATCAGGATATCCCTTGAAATAAAATAGAAGCTCCATATGTCTCAACAAACACTCAGCAAGTGGAGGACCATTAGTGAGTTGGAACTGTAGTGCATTTTGGTGAAGGAACTTCTGAGCAGGAATCCTAAATCCATCCACTAAGGTTAGATATTTGAAGATATAATAATAATGGGTGTATGTTCATGTCTCAGAGATTGGAAAAACACCAAATAAATTCAACCATATTCTAGTCCCTATGAGGATTTTCTCACTACGATTCATCCATAGAATCCTCCTCTATCTAATTAAAACATATTCATATAGGAATAATGCAACAAAACATCAGTATAAAAAATTGAAGACATCACAATGGATAATAAAATAGAGAAGAATGATTAATTAATGCCACCAGAGGGATTGCCAAGATTATTATTTTAACATATCCAAATTAAAAGTATTGAACAGACTAGAACTAATCCTCATGATGTATTTCCCAAACCACCTTAGGTGAATTAAGGCCAATTACACTGAGAGATATCATGAAGATCAATCGCAACTATCTCCTACATCCCAAAAGTATTACTCAACTACAGACTAACATTAAGGAATGATGTTTAAAACAAACCATTGATATCACTTTTTCATTTAACATCCTAGATTCCATGGTAAACTGATGTCTTATCCAATCCTGATATAGCCCAAAGGGTGTTCTAATCCCCAATGGTTGGAAACTCTCACCTGGAAACATGAAATATAAATGTGGGAATAAATATTCCACAAACACAATAGAAGAATGAGTTACAAGTTTGTATTCACAAAAGAAAACTCCACATGGAGAACTATACCATAAGTCAAGGGAGAATAATCAACCCAAAGTGCATCATCAAAATACTAGACTAAAGGAAATCAACCCAGGTCCCAATGGACATAGTAGCTCAATCTAAATGATAAATGAAAACTAAAACCTATAGGTGGTGCTTTCACATTTCTCAATCCTGTAAGGATGAAATCTGAACATGCCTAAAGGTATGTGTTGGGTGTGAACTAAAATCCCATTAGGGTATCACCAAGGATTCTATAATAAGATTGCACATTAATAAACTAAAACATGATTTTAATTTTATAATAAACATGCCTATAATTACATAATATTATTTAAATAAAATCATTTATTCATTCCAATTTATGGAAAACATTTCTAAATAATGGATTAAAAAACATTTTATTTAAAATATTTTTTATAAATTCACATGTCATGTGTAAAATAGTTTATGAACAACGTAATATATACCAAAATAATAAAAATGATTAATATGATCATCTAATAATATTTATGATAGTTTCATGTAATGGGATCCTTGCATACTCTGATAAGTATTCACAATGATATGTGTACACACATCCCTTAGCAAATTATCAAATATGAATCATCACTATACCATTGTGGATGTGACTAACTACATATGTTTTTTATAATTATAAAGTTTCAATAGGGTGTTGTCCCAAATAACTCAGTTACTACCTTGTCGTTTATGATCTCTAAAAATAATAAATAATGGGATAATTTTTTCAAAACTATTCAAAATACAATTCCCATTTTTTTACCTTTAAAAAATCCAATTTAGCTTTCAAATCCAAAATAGTGGTTTTTAATCAATTCAAACATTTTTTTAGGATAAAAACAATGTTTTTTTATCAATTTAATTACAAAATTTTCCATAAATATAAATTTTAAATCAATTTCACAATTTATATTTAAAATTTAATTTCACAAATTCCATAAAACATCTAAAATCACACCCCAATTCAATGAAATTGTTGGATTTAAAAAATTATCATTCTAATGAAAATATAAATAACAATCCACAATGATTTTTTTTTCAAAATTAAATTTTAATCAATTTAATATAAATAAATAAAATAAGGTTTCAATTATTTTCCCAATAATAAATTGAACCACCTACCATGGACCATGAGATAATGTAACAAATAATCTGAAATGTTATTAATCAATGATAATTTTTGACAATGAATATTTTAAAATCAACCCTATAATTAAGATCCCAAAAAATGAGATTAGGTCATCCAACAATGCAGAGATATATCAAACCCTACAAAGGATAGAAGAATATATTGGGTGATAGAGAATGAGAGAATAACTATTACATGGGAGAGAATAAATAATGATCCCCACAAATTGATTCTCTTCCGAGGAGTTTTGGAGGGGGAAAAAATTGGTTCATGGGATGTCTAGATATCAAATAAATCATCCCAACAATATTTTGGGTTCGTCAGGCACTAAAATATAGTTTAGGTAATTTGAAAATTATTTTTGTAATAATTGATCCTCGCACGCATTCATATCATGGTAGGGCCACATGATATGTCAAACCAAGTAACCTAAATATGTTCCCCTGCTAGTGGGGATACATAGTTTCTCCTTGGTGGAGTCAAAGCTTGACAAACTTTGTCCCAACCATGAAAACCCCCACTACCTTTTATTGCATGGTAAGCACTAGCAGGGCACACTGTTTTGGAAAATGGTGGGCCATCCATGAACAACACATGAGACATAAAAATTTTGTGAAATATAACCTAAATAACCCAAAAAATACCCAAATAAAGAAAAATGAAAATTTTTATTATGTAATACTCAAAGACAGTAATAGTATGTTATAGCTCATGTTCATTGATTTTTGTAATATTCATATCTTATGAAATTCCAATCATTATTCCATAACTAATTATTATGGCCTTTGATATGAATGGAATGGTTTTCATATATTATTTTTATGTTCTCATACCCTTATTCTCATTTTATTATAACATTTATCTCTTTTTTACCCTAATAATTCATATGAACTCACCATTTATTATGTTTAATTTTACAAGGTTATAAAAAAAAGTGTCAATTATGAGTAATATAGGGGATTATTTTTATAGGATACACTAATGTTGTTTCATGATTCAAGAACACTATGTTCTATGTTTCAAAATGTGCTAAACTAGTAAAATGCTCCACTAAGTGTTTGTTTAATTTATTAATAACTCATCTAAAAAGATGTAATATCCATTTATAAGAATCCTGGTTCATTTTAATTGGTATCATAGAATATGTATAGTTATCATTTTGAATCATGTATGAGAATAAATTACTAAGATCCCAAGGTACATGTTTAACGAAATGTTTAAGGATGTATCAATATATAGAAAAATGGCCTTGAAATTTCATTAAATAATAGAGTGATTCATTTAAAAAAAATTACATGTGTGATGGGATACTATAAGTGAAGTTGGATCGATAATATAGTTAACTATGGGTAATGATTATGAAAATGATGAATTAATCTAGAAATGATCATCACTTGGTGTACAACAACAGGCTTTGTTGCCTACTTGTTTTTACTCTATTAGGAATATTATTTGGAAATTGAAAAACCATTTAGTAACCATCATTTTGGATTTAAAATGATTATGTTCATGATAAAATATGTTGGGAATATGGTTTCATAGAATTGGAATATGGTGTTACTATTTATTCATCTTATATTTTATTTTACATGAGTGTGTGGTTTCCCACTATTATCACTCTTCCTCGCACTATCTTCTTTGTTTTAATCAATGATGAAAACTTGAATGAACTGGTTTTACATTATCTGTGACATATAAATTTCTTATAATCAATGAAATGGGATGATTATTGTTGTGAAGCATATTGTGATTATACCTAAAAAGTTGTCATAGATCATGATTAACAACATGCACCTTATACAACTCTAGGACTCACTAAAAAAGATTTTGATAGAGTTTGTTGAAAGCTTTGGTAGTGTAGATCATAATAGAATGAAGTTTTTGTTTTATATATGTTGAGAATGTGGAAACCAAAACTCAGGGGAATGTATCATATGGATGTGATGTTGTTTTTGGTGTATAAAATAAGGACATAATGCATGTATGTAGGAAATAAAAATATAGAGTCTCGTTAATGAAATGGATGGGAATATTATTCTCCCTATGGTATTATTTATGGATTAATTATTTAAATGTGTAATGTATAGAAATTATTCAAATTTATGTTCTATGGTGAAATATTATGAAGATAATTTTCATGGTGGTATGAGTAATGGTTATATTATAAATAAAGAAGATACTAAAAGTTACATATGAAATGAAATCAGTATTAATGAAAAAGAAAACAAAGAAACATAAATGAATAGAGAATGAGGTGGGGTTATTGAAATATTTATTTATTGGAACTCAAGGATTATGTCATATTAATTATGAAATATATAATTATTGTTTAGTATATGTTTTTTGATAAGGATATAAAAAGAAATGCTAAATGGTACTGATGGGAAAGAATTATGAATTAATGGCATGGTGATATTTTTATTATGGGGGTATAACCATTAATATGATCATGAGGCTGAGGAAATGGCTTTTATTTTTTATAAAGAGATGAATTATATTAATAAAGTAAAGTGGAAAATTTTGATGACCAAAGAACTAATAAAGGATTTTTTGACAAAGTGAATTTTTTTATCATTATTGGAGTTTAATATAATATTGATATATAGAATATATTAAATAATCTATTTTATTATTCAATTAATGAGGAATCCATCATGATTTCTCTGAGGTTTTATCATAATTCTAGTTGTTACCATGATTTAGAAGAATATATGCTAAATCTATTCACATATTTTTTTATTTGAGCATTAATAAATTCTTAGTTATATTTATAAGATTAATGATAATTTTATTTTGTGAAATTTACTAATATTCATTATAAATTTTGAAATTTGGAGGGTTCATAAGGATATCCTATTATGTAACAGTTTTTGTTGAACTATGTATGAGATTTTAGGGACAAAATTATTATATCACCATAGGATGATTTACTATTTTGGATAACTAGTGTTTACTTTTTTTAACTGTTCATAGAATGAATGACTTAACATTCTTTTTTGGTTTATATTTAGTAAATCAGATATGAAAAAATAAACTCTTTGAGAAAGATATAAAGTAGAAATTGTTTAAGGGACCACCAAAGGATGAAAATGTTCTTAGAAAATAAAAGTATTTCTCATTAATATAATTTCATTCATTCTAATTATATATGAAAAAGGTATTCCCCATCATTATGAAATAGACATAGAAATAAAATATATCCAAACTATTATAATTTTTGAAGATATCAATGATATTTTCCAAGGCTCATTTTTTAGTTAACTTTATATGGATCACCAACTGTCATATGATCAATTTTATCTATCACTCACCACTAGTATTTGGGTGTGAGTTTTCCCTTATATGTGCATTTTTCACTTCCCACAAAATTTCTACAGTTCGAAAACTTAGTATGTGTTATTCTGAATAACCTCTAGACATTACATTTAACTTTTTCAAAAGGACAATTTATTAACCATTTTTATGGTTTCTGTTTATATGGAATTTTAAAATACTAAAATATAGAAGACCAAGATTAATTTTTATAATTAAATTATTTTTAAGGAAAAATGTAACTTTCTTAGATTTTGTAAATTTTTATCAACAAAAATACATTTCTATGATATTTTTCATTACAAAAAAAACTTTATTTTAGCTTGTGTTACAATAAAAACTGAGCATATCTTGTATTATACCAAACACTGAGTTTATTTTATGTTACATTTAAGAATGATAGTGTGTATGACACATCACATTGATCAATTGGGAACCATGAATTAAAATTATTTTAAATTTGATTGCTATATGTTAAGCATTAAATAAGGGGTAGGGATAACATAAACAAATTTATGAAATATATATATAATATTCAACTAAATATATATTTATTTATAAATTCTGAGTAAATTAATAATTAGTTTTTAGTAAAGTAATTTCATTCATGAAAAAATATTTTTTCTTTAAAAATTATTTTTATTAATTAATATGAGAATAAATTAGTATAAAATTATATCGATTATATAATTTTTTAAAAAAATGAACTTTACTTTTAAAATAAATATATCAGAATTATCATATGGTGTAATTTTATAATTTTTTAGAAAATTTTGATTTCTCATTAAATAGAAAAAATATATTTTCTATGTAAAAAATGATACTTATTTTCAATAAATTTTCTAATTTAAAGGCACCATTATGTTTTATTTTAACATTATTGTTCATTGTGAATATTTAATCCACTTAATTAATTTTTAATTGAATTTATATTTGAAGTTAGTATAATTTAATTTTCAGGCTTAAAAGGGATTTTTTTCTAAAAATTAATTTAATGTGAATAATGTTTCTCCATTATAATTAATTAAACAAATAACTAATAAGGAATTTATAAAATTAAATTTACAGATTAAACACAAATAAATATTAAATTTTATTCAGATAATTATTATTATTATACATAGAGCAAATATAAATAATATTATGCTTGAAAAACATATACTTCTTAAAAACCACTTTTTCGGCATGTTTTCTGTAACAACCTGATATTTTATGATAAGTATTCTTTTTAATTTATTTGATGTAATGTGTTTTATGCTACAACAAGATTTTCTTGTGCTTTACGCAACACCATATTAGTGTGCAGTATACGCAACACTATTCTTAAATTGTGTTACACACAATTTCAAGTTCGTTTGATAATAGTCATTCTACGCAACATTGAGTATATATATATATATATTCAATGTATAAATGAAAAATGGTTGAATTTTGTTATAATGAAACAACAAAGGAGTCTTGCACAACACGCAACTCTGAATTGTCTTGCATTACATGCAATCGCGACCTTTCTCGATAGCGTGTGTTGTACGCAATATCGGGTTTTACTAAACAACGATATATTATTACAATATTATTAGAACTAGCCGTTATGAATAGTGAAAACACTGGGTTACTATTTAAAAACCGACTTTTTATTTAAATAATTATTTATTATATTTAAATTTATTTTAGGTCAACATTGATACATAATACCTATATAAGTTCAATGTAATTCATTGGAGTAATTTTATAATAATTTTAGATATATAAAAATTTTATTGAACTTTTGACCGTCTTTTACCCACCTCCTATGAGAATTTGCAAATTTACATAAAACTTAATTTTACCACTTTTGTGAATGGAATTTCAAAAATCCGAGATACATGGTTCATGTCAGTAAGTAAAATGTGGTTCAATGAGATGAAAATAATTTTTGATGAATAGTAACTTTTTACTTTTTTTTACCACGGTTAAAAGTAAATAGGATAATTAAGGGTAAAAATGATATTATTATTACCATAAAACATGTCCTAATTCTTTTGGATAAGTTTAATTAGACCAAAAACAACCTTAGGAATAAAATAGGACCATTTAGGCCCACTTGGATTAGATTAGGACATTTAATATTAATTTATTTAAGGAAGGGTTAAAATAGGTAAAATAAATGTTTAATAAGTAAATAATTTGTAATATAGGGTAATAAATAAGATAAATTCGACTATAAATATTCATTAGAAATATAATAAGATTTCCTAAATAATGGAATTTTATTTATAAATTTTAGACATTAAATAAGTTAATTTATTTATGACACAAAGATGATTTAGTAATTATCTTATTAATGAACTATTAACATAATTGATGTTATAAATACCCAAATAAATGTAATATGAGACTTTTTATGAATTACAATAATTTTATAGGTTAATATGACATGTTATTATGGATTTAAGTAACTTTTTTAGAACTAATATTTCTGTTATAATTTTCACAAAAATCAATTACCAAATAGTGTCAAATTTGACATAAAATAGTTTTTAAAACAAATATTATATTATGAATTGTTATATTATTCTTAAAAAATATATGGTTGGAAAAATGACTTAAATAAGGTTATATATATTAATAATAATCAACTTGGGGTTCTTTTGGCTTGTTATAGTAAGTTTATTAACCTTATAGTGTAAGAACACAAAAAGACACGGTAAAAGTAAAATTATCTAACTTAAAGTTAAATCTAAATTATAAGGTTAAAATAGTAACCTAAACTTGTCCAAATTATATTGGATGGGAGTATTTCTACCCATACCCACATTATCTTTGAAATAAATCAATTTGGAGCTATTTAAAACCGAATATGACTTTATAATTAAATAATATTTTTAGTTTTCCCAAAGGTGCCCCTCTCCTCCCTTATAAAAGGGAATCTCCTCCCTCTCTTCCTCACACCACTTTGAGCCTTCAATCTTGGCCAAACCCTGAAAAATTCTCTTCTCCACTTACCTAAAAACAACCTAGAGGTCCTGGTATTCTTCAAAGACCAATTTTAGTGCCCTAAGAGGAGGTCTCAAGGAGGCGCTTCAAAGAAGAGGTAAAGTCCGTTACCAATTCTTTCAAGTTTATTTCTTCTTCCACTTATTCTTCTTTAGTTATTTCATTATTAAGTAATATCATCAGTATCACTAATATACTGAAATATTATTATAATTATGAAACAACCCCATTTCACCTTCTATCCATCCTATGGAAAATGAAATCACCGCGCGTGCGTACGTACGGAATACCGTCTCCACACCGTGGTGTAATCTATTTTTCCAATACCACCTTACTTGGATGGGTATAATGGTGTAAAGAATAACTATACATAGTTATTATAACATCATACTGATTCTAATATATTGTATCATCCACTCCAATTCAATTCAATAATTATGGAAAAGATATCATCGCTCGTGCGTACGTACGGACTACCGTCTCCACGACGCGATGAGATTCATTCTCCACGTTAACCATTAAAGAATGATTATAAAGTATACATAAGCAATAATAATGAAATATATGACATTATAAAGCTACTTTATTTATGTATATATATATGTATGTCATATACTTAATTTCATTATACTCAATAAGGAAACGAAAATAGTGTTCATGCATACGTACGGCCTATCGTCTCCATGAACGGTGTATTTCTTTCCATTTATTGATATATTATTTATATATATATTCTGAATATATATTATATATAAATAATCTTTTATATTCTGGAATTAATTAATCATGATCTAAGTAATCATATGAATAATTACAAGTCAAATCACAGACCATAAATTAATCGATTTTACCCAAAACGCTACATTAACATGAATTTACAAAAGAATGGGTAATATAAAGTCATAAATGAACCATATATGATATCATAACAATGAAGATGATTATGTAATAAGTCAATGACATTATTTAAATCATTATACCGGAGGTTCGGATACATACGAAGCATATCAAACATAAGGTAAGGGATAATTTTTCAAATCTCATTTTTTATCTGAGATTTCTTATACGTAAGTATTTACCGGGGTTATATTAATCATCCATGTCCACGTTTTATAAAAATGTTTTCATGTATGTTTAAAGTCCTTTTTACCCATTTTTTTACTTTTACTACATAGTATGTAAGGAATATTTCTTTTGTTTATGTTACGAGGTACTTTTTTGACTTTTCCGGCAAAAGTACGAGAAGAATGTTTTTTTTACTTATACGGCGTGAACGGATTTTTACGGTTACATAACACCTCATTTTCATGAAGCTTACTCAACATGATTTTATGACTATTTTCAACAAAATAATTTTCATTTAAATTTCCATGTCATTTTGTGAAAAGAAAATTATTTTCAAGATTAAACGATATTTTCCTCAAGAATTCATTTCAAGTGCTTTATCAAAACCATTTTCTATCTAAGATGAAATTATTTCATATGTGTGTGTTTCAAGTATAATGTCTCTATGATTTACATGGTTTCACTTTCCTTATGATGAAATGATATCCATTTTTTTATATGTATTATGTGATGATGGGATGATGTTTATGAAACCCATTTTATTCTTTGGGTTATGATGAATGTTTTATGTTTATTTTGTGGCACAAGTAAGAATGATTTCAATATGAGATGGGTGGGACCTATATCTCCCTCCAATGCATTGGGTAAAGATTTATACCTCATGAGATAGACATGGCTGGAACGGTAAGTTAATCTGGTTTAGTTTTATAGGACTGAAACGAGAGTGAACTCGATTCAGAAAGGGACTTTGTCCACTAAGATGGTCTTGGCAGAAATGCCTTAGCTACTATGGAAATCATAACAAGTGTTGAATGGTTGACACAATTACATGTTTTATTCCCATGTTATTTTATCATGATTGATTTCCCCTTATGATATATTCCATACGTACTTCCAAGATTCATGTCTTTGCTAAATATTTTTATGTTTAGATTTTATGTTCAAGTTTTTGCATTCAAATGTGTATGGATTGTTTTATGTTCTCTATGTTTACCCTTACTGGGAATTTGAGCTCACCCATTTTATGTTTTCTTTTCCCCATGATATAAAGAAAGGTTGTAGGAAAGAAAAAAATGGGAAGATCTTTATGGGAGATGTTGAAGATCTTTCACCATGATTAGAAGATTATATTCTGAGTTTCCAAAGACACTAAAATATTATGGTCCTTGTGTGTGTGTTTTTGTTATGTACTAATTATTCCACAAAAGAAATGTAATGTCCATGTACGTCAATCTTAGGGTCTCTACAGTTGGTATCAGAGGAAAGGTTTAGTCAACCTTTGGAAACTAGGATACGAAAACGTTAGTGAGATCCCTAGAGATATTTCTAAGGTATGTCTAGGTATGTCCCTAAGGATAAGTATACGTATAGGATATAGTCCTAGAACTACGGTAACGATTTTAGAATTTAACCTAAGATGTTAGATATTGAGTGTACTCCCCATTTACTATGTTGTTTTCCCTAGTATGATTTTTTCCTCTCACACTATTATTTTTGGGTTTTAGAAAATGGCTGGAAACTGGAAGATTCACGATAATGGAGGATATGGCGGACAATAGAATGATATTCTTCCTGAGCAACCAAATGAAACGAGATCTGCAAGTCCAAACATCGTTATTATGCCTAATCAGTAATCTCATAATATGATCAATAATCTCAACTTTGGTAAGTTTCCCGACTCACATAATAAGATAAAGATGGAGTTTCATGATGATCATAGAGGAAAGAAAGTTCAATTTCCCTCATGTAAATCATGTGGGAAGAGGCATCGGGGAGATTGTTTCAAAGGAACTAGAAGATGCTTTGGGTGTGGAAAAGAAGGACACAAATCCAATAAGTGCAAAGGAAAAGGTTCAGTTAACACCATGGAAAAGGATAATGGTATTGCTACGACATCAACAATGATTAGATGTTTTAAATGTGGAATGTATGGGCAATATGCAAACCAATTCCCTAAGGGAAAATCTCATAAAGAGAATCAGCATGGTCATATGAGTAGTATTTATGTGGATGATGATGAAGAGACTACAAATGAAATATGAGATAAAAGAAATGATGAAGCTCAGTCAGTGGTTTAAGAAGTTAGTGGAATGATTGTATGTTTATAAAGAATAATGTATGGTACTATGGAATAAAGAATCATCTAAGGAATGTTACACTATTGTTTTTCCTAAAGTATTTGAAAGTATATATTGAATGGTACCAGTAACCATGAAATGTGATTCAAATATTTTGAAAAGCAGATGATATGCGCATAATGAAGGGATAAGAAGATAATGAGATGTTTGATTGTATTTATGAGCTCATGATTGATATAAGGACTTAGTGATATCATGGTTTGAGTATATAGAATTTTGAGGATTTTGGTATGTGGAAAGTGTTAACTTTTAACTGCATTCATGTTTTCACTAAGGTTTAATGGGTATTCATTCTTCAAGAGAATACATGATTAATGTATTCACATGTTTGTAATTTGACCAAGAATATATATCTTATGATATATGGGGGATAAATGATGGCATTCACGTGATTGTTATGTCACGACCCGTCCTCGGGGCCCGTGCCGTGACTACCCCAAGCCCGCCTTCCATAGGCCAGGGGCTGGCGACTAGCACCAAGGCGTAAATTCCCGGTAAACAGGGAAGGCATTGCCTTTATAAGTAACAACCACCACAGAGTCAGCAAGCGGAAAGTAACTACAGAGTGCAGAAAAGTAAAGGGGGCCGGAAATACAAGCCCAACTGTAAAGTACAACTGAAAAGTAAAGTACAGCAACTGAAGAAAAGACGGCGGCCTCGTGTCGTCCACTGGCAATCCCACCTGAAGGGTGGGTACGGATAGCCTCCAGGCTCCTCGGGTCCCACGTCCGCTCCGAGCATGTCCCGCCCAGTGGTCCACCTCCAGGTACCGTCCTGTTCCACGCCCCAACCGCGATCAGCGCTGTCCGTCGTCTGCATCCAACACAACAAGGTGCGGGCATAGCCCGTGCAGGGGTGAGTATAAGCTACTCAGTAAGGACCCCGAGACCCCCGAAGGTCTCCCGAAATCCACAAAGGATATAGCACAAAAGAAAGATGCAATCACGAAGTAACATCTGACTCGACTTAGGTATATGCCCATACATATACCTAAGTCCCCAATTCTAGCTCTGCTCACGAGCTCAAGAACAACTCAATCCACAAAGGAAAGCAAGACTCAAATCCACAAGGAGAGTAAACAGTAAATCCACATAGGATAATTCAACACAATCCACAAAGGAGAGTAACATAAGATTCAGCTCAACCAGGTATACTTTTTCAGATGACGTCAAAGATGATCACTGATCCATCTAAGTCGTCGGACCCACGAAGGATCGATAGGTACTAACCCCCGCAGAAGACCCACACAGGATCGGGCTCACACAGAACCTGTAGGCAGTGGCTCACACAGAACCGGTAGTAAGGACCCACATAGGATCGGGCTCACACAGAACCTGTAGCACTGATCCACGTAGGATCGCTGAGTGCAGTAGTCGACGCAGTCCACTGAGGATCTCTGCACAGTCGTCGCCGCAGTCCACGAAGGATCTCTGCTCTGCCGTCGTCGCAGTCCACTGAGGATCTCTGCTCTGCCGTCGTCGCAGTCCACGGAGGATCTCTGTTCTTCCATCGTCGCAGTCCACGGAGGATCTCTGCTCTGTCGTCGAAGTCACAGCCAGCGCTAGGGTTCCCGCACATAGCGAGCTCGTTTAGGAGGGTCCGCTCCACGATCCGAGAGGCTGATACATCAACTGACACGTAGTCCGAAGTTGATGTATCCAAAAGTTCCGTATCGACAACAGGATCTCAACGCAACAGACGGTGCGTCATTCGGACGCCCGGTCTGAGAGTTATTGGCATTTTCGTCCCAGGGGCCCGGTTGGTTTTTAGGGAAAAACCAACCCGACCGTACTCCACCTGCGTCCAAACCTCGGGCGGAGTATGCCAAAAGATCCGTCTCACTAAGAGGAACATTACGCGACTGACGGCATGTCAATCGGACGTCCGTAGCTCAAGATATGAGTGTTTCCGCTCCGAAGGCCCGGTTGGTTTCGTGAACGAACCAACCCGGCCGAACTCAAAGTAACCCGAAACCTTGAGTGCGATATACCGAAACGACCGTCTCGATCCAAGGATCGCGTTGCCGCAGACGGTTCGTCATTCGGAGGTCCGAGGCTCAAGTTATGAGCCAAAAACCGAATCTGGTCCGGAACGGGGGGGTCCGGGTCCGGGCCGACCCGGCCCGACCCCCCCCCCCCCCCTCGGGCGGTACGGCGGCGCGGCGGCGGCGGGACGGCGGCGCGGCGGCGGCGGTACGGCGGCGCGGCGGCGGCGGTACGGCGGCGCGGCGGCGGCGGTACGGCGGCGCGGCGGCGGCGGTACGGCGGCGCGGCGGCGGCGGTACGGCGGCGCGGCGGCGGCGGTACGGCGGCGCGGCGGCGGCGGTACGGCGGCGCGGCGGCGGCGGTACGGCGGCGCGGCAGCGGCGGGCCGCGGGGCGGCGGCGGGCCGCGTGGCGGCGGCGGCGGCACGCGGGGCTAAGCCCCGCGTTTTTCTGGAGGGCGGCGCGGCCAGTGCCGCGCCGTTTTTTTAACAAGCGCCCCCCCCCCCCCCCACGTGGGGGGGCTTGCTGGAACGGACCGAGGGGGCAGCCGGCCCCCTCCTCTTTTAAATAAAACGCCCCCCCTCTTTAAGAGGGGGGTTTAGCCAGCCGGCCGGGGAATTAATTCCCCGGTTTAACGGCATCCGGCCGGCTAGCCGGCCGGCCGGTTATCTCCAACGGGACCGGAATTTCCGGTCCCCTCTTCGGCTTCCGACGCCGGCGGCCCGGCCGCCGGTCTTCCCTTCCGCCGCGGCCCGGAACCGGCCGCGGTCTCCTCGTCCCGCCGCGGCCCGGAACCGGCCGCGGTCTTCTCGTTCCGCCGCGGCCCGGAACCGGCCGCGGCGTTCGTTATCCGGCGCGGTGCGTCGGCACCGTGCCCCTTCGCCGTGCTTCGATTCTTTTCAACGCGGCGCGACGGCGTCGCGTTCTTGAAGACTTTTCCTCGGCGTGGCGCGACGGCGCCGCGTAAATTAATTGAACGATCATCCGCGTGGTGCGACGGCACCACGCTACTTGCTTCCACCCGCATGAATAAAACGAGAACTAAGGAGGGGGGGGTTCGGCCGTGTTCATGCGGTCCGACCCCCCTCACGTTAAAATAATAACATAACTAAAGAAAATCCAAAAGCCTCACGTTTAGTCATGCTAAAATCCATGATTCAAGAATGGAATAAATTAATCAATAAATAACATCCCCTACCTCTGGTTTGAGATTCAAAGAATCTTCTAAGTTCCGCGGAAGACGGCGTCGCGGAAGTCGGGCGTCGCGGTCGTCGTTCGTCAAATCCGTTGACGAAGAGTTACGTCCGATGCGACACGTTGTTGGCGGATCTTCGTTTGCCGACGAAGAAGGCCCGAGGAGGATGCGGCGTTCCCTCTTGTTGACACCGAGGACGAAGAAGAGAGGCGTCGTTCTTCGTCGGAGTTTGAGCGTTCTTCGTCAAGATGAACGTTCTTCGTCAAGATGAAGAAGATGGAGGAGGAGCTCTCAAACGAAAACACACAAGTTGGCTAACAAAATAAAATAAGGTCTCTCCTTATTTTATTTACCAAGCCTAGGAATTCAAAACTTCAAAATTCAAACATAACATTTAATTAATTAACATGTCATGTGTAATTAATTTGATGTTAAGTTTACAAACAATTAAGAGGGAGAGAGGGGAGTTTAAGGGGGAAGTTGAGAGGTTTAGGTTCGTGTGGGTCCCACCACACTTAATCCTCTCAAAGTAGGTTAAGTGGGTGTGGGTCCCACCCCCAACTCCTTTTGAGAGGAGTTAACCTACAAAAGTGAAATAAAAAGAATCCACATTTTTTTTATTCAACATTTTATAATTCTCCCAAAAACTAACTTTCGTTCCGCAACAAACGCAACTCCCGAAAGGGTCTCTTTAAGCGAAAATCGGCGCTGCGAGTTCATCGGTGCCCTCGGATTTCAATTCCGAGCACCGGATCAAAAGTTAGGAATTCTCGCTCGTTCGTTCACTGAACGTACCCGAGCCAAACTTCGGAAATTAATTCCGGGCACTCCGGGCCTCGGAATCAGGTGCCGTCTGAAACCGCGCTCTTGTAAAATTCTAAAGAAAATTAAGAAAAAAATTTCCTTGAATTTTACGGGTCTTTACATGTTATGTGAAATTTCAAGTAATCATTTTCTTTATACTATGAGCTTGGACCGAAGTATTTTAGATAAGCCTAACGATTGGAATGGATTATGTTGGACATAATCTAGTATTATTTAAGGATAGAACTTTTTTCGATATTATTGATGGGTTGTTATAGGAATATAGCTTTAGAAAAAGGGCAACTTGCAGGACGGGAGATAGCCCATCGCGTCGGACAAGGCTGTGGGAATCGAACCCACAACTGAAGTACAACTGGCCTTTATCGCCTACCAATGGCCTATAGGAAGTCCCTGGTTAGTAGAAACAAGTTTAATTTTATTACGTGATATGATATATGAAGTATAAGTTTATTTTTGGAATCGTATACGATTAACCTCAATATAGATGAACTTATGTATATTTGATAACTTTTGATAACCTTTTGTTTGAAAAAGATGGAATGACCCATCATTCTATCACATCATCTGTTAACACTTCACGAATAAAAAATTCAACTTCATTTATTTAAGAGATGAAGTGGTAATTGTTCAATGTAAGAACAACAGTGAGATTTTACCAAAATAAAGTAAGTATTTTTTCTAATTCAAATTCTTCAACTTTAGGGAAATGATCTTGAAAACCAAAAATGTTGTCCTAGTTCCCTTATATCCGATAAATCAGATGGTACCCTAGATTATCACAAATTTATGTCTCTATGATTGTTGGATTTTTCATTTCCATGTTCTCTACCACTCTCCATCAAAACATGATGATTAGATTTCTCTTCCATATCCATATTTTCACCTATGTTCTCCTATGTGGAAATTCAGTGATTAGTTAATTTGGGTAACCGTTACGTTTCATACTTTAGTTTTTAAAGCCAAGTTTTGGTATTTTATTTTACGATGTGGGTTTCAATTAAAGAAACTTTCAAGTAGAAAACCATGTATAACCCCGACGAATTTCGAGAGCGAAATTCATTTTAAGGGGGTTAGAATGTAACAACCCGATATTTTATGATAAGTATTCTTTTTAATTTATTTGATGTCATGTGTTTTATGCTACAACAAGATTTTCTTGTGCTTTAAGCAACACCTTATTATCATGCAGTATACCCAACACTATTCTTAGATTTTGTTACACACAATTTCAAGTTCGTTTGATAATAGTCATTCTACGCAACATTGAGTATATATATATATATATATATATATATATATATATATTCAATGTATAAATAAAAAATGGTTGGATTCTGTTATAAAGAAACAAAAAAGGAGTCTTGCATAACACGCAAACCTGACTTGGCTTGCATTACACGCAATCAAGACCTTCCTCGATAGCGTGTGTTGTACGCAATACCGGGTTATACTAAATAACGGTATATTATTAAAATATTATTAGAACTAGCCATTATGAATATTAATACCCACTTTTTGAAATTTTATAAATTTTATCTTTCAAAATGGACTTCATTTTTGGATTCATAAAATTGAAATTAGCCTAGGGTGAAATTTTGGCATTTTTTTGAAAACTTTCAATTTTTGATAAATAGTGAAAACACTAGGTTACTATTTAAAAACCGACATTTTATTTAAATAATTATTTATTTTATTTAAATTTATTTCAGGTCAAAATTGAAACATAATACCTATATAAGTTAAATTTAATTCATTGGAGTCATTTTATAATAATTTTAGATATATAAAAATTTTATTGAACTTTTGACCGTCTTTTACCCACCTCCTAGGAGAATTTGAAAATTTACAAAAAACTTAATTTTACCGCTTTTTTGAATAGAATTTAAAAACACCAAGAGACACGATTGATTTCATTAAGAAAAATGTGGTTCAATGAGATGAAAATAATTTTTGGTGAATAGTAACTTTTTACTTTTTTTTACCACGGTTAAAAGTAAATAGAGTAATTAATGGTAAAAATGATATTATTATTACCCTAAAACATGTCTTAATTATATTGGATAAGTGTAATTCGACCAAAAACAACCTTAGGAATAACATATGACCATTTAGGCCCACTTGGATTAGATTAGGACATTTAATATTAATTTATTTAAAGAAGGGTTAAAATAGGTAAAATCAATGTTTAATAAGTAAATAATTTTTAATATAGGGTTATACATAATATAAATTAGACTATAAATATTAATTAGAAATATAATAATATTTCCTACATAATGGTATTTTATTTATAATTTTTAGACATTAAATAATTTAATTTATTTATGACACAAAGATGATGCAGTAATTATCTTATTAATGAAATATTAACATAATTGATGTTATAAATACCAAAATAAATGTAATTTGAGACTTTTTATGAATTAAAATAATTTTATATGTTAATATTACATGTTATTATTGATTTAAGTAACTTTTTTAGAACTAATATATCTGTTATGATTTTCACAAAAATCAATTGCCAAATAGTGTCAAAATTGACATAAAATAGTTTTTAAAACAAATATTATATTATTAATTATTATTTTATTCCTAAAAAATATAAGGTTCATCAAAATGACTTAGATAATGTCAGATATATTAATAATAAACAACTTGGGGTTCTTTTGGCTTGTTATAGTAATTTTATTAACCTTATAATGTAATAACACAAAAAGACAGGGTAAAAGTAAAATTATCTAACTTAAAGTTAAGTCTAAATGATAAGGTTAAAATAGTAACCTAAACTTGTCCAAATTCTATTGGATGAGAGTATTTCGACCCATCCCCACCTTATCTTTGAAATAAATCAATTTTTAGCTATTTAAAACCGAATATGACTTTATAATTAAATAATATTTTTAGTTTTTCCAAAGGTGCCCCTCTCCTCCCTTATAAAAGGGCACCTCCTCCCTCTCTTCCTCACACCACTTTGAGCCTTCACGCTCGGCCAAATCCTGCCAAATTCTCTTCTCCACTTCCCTAGAAACATCCTAGAGGTCATGGTATTCTTCAAAGACCAATTTTAGTTCCCTAAGAGGAGGTCTCAAAGAGGCTCTTCAAAGAAGAGGTAAAGTCCGTTACCAATTATTTCAACTTTATTTCTTCTTCCACTTCTTCTTCGTTTGTTGTTTCATTATTAAGTAATAACATCAGTATCACTAATATACTGATATGTTATTATAGGTATTAAGAAACCCCATTTCACCTTCTATCCATCCTACGGAAAATGAAATCATCGCGCGTGCGTACGTACGGAATACCGTCTCCACGCCGTGGTGTAATCTATTTTTCCAATACCACCTTACTTGGATGGGTATAATGGTGTAAATAATAACTATACATAGTTATTATAACATCATTATGATTTTTATATATTGTATCATCCACTCCAATTCAATTCAATAATTATAGAAACGATATCATCGGTCGTGCGTACGTACGGACTACCGTCTCCACGACGCGATGAGATTCATTCTCCATGTTAACCATTAAAGATTGATTATAAAGTATATATAAGCAATAATAATGAAATATATGACATTATAAAGCTACTGGAGTTATGTATATATATATGTATGTCATCTACTTAATTCCATTATACTCAATAAGGAAACGAAAACAGCGTTCATGCGTACGTACGGCCTACCATCTCCATGAACGGTTTACTTATTTCCATTTATTAATCTGTTATATATATGTATATTCTGAATATATATTATATATAAATAATGTTTTATATTCTGGAATTAATTAATCATGATCTATGTAATCATATGAATAATTACAAGTCAAATCACGGACCATAAATGAATCAATTTTACCCAAAACGCTACCTTAACATGAATTTACAAAAGAACGGGTAATATAAAGTCATAAATGAACCATATATGATATCATAACAATGAAGATGATTATTTAATAAGTCAATGCCATTATTTAAATCATTATACAGGAGGTTCGGATACATATGATGCATATCGGACATAAGGTAAGGGATAATTTTTCAAATCTCATTTTTATCCGAGATTGCTTATACGTAAGTATTTACTGGGGTTATATTTATCATCCATGTCCAAGTTTTATAAAAATGTTTTCATGTATGTTTAAAGTCTTTTTTACCCATTTTTTACTTTTACTACATGGTATGTAAGGAATATTTCTTTTTTTTACGTTACGAGGTACTTTTTTTGACTTTTCCGGAAAAAGTACGAGAAGAATGTTTTTTTTAACTTATATGGCGTGAACAGATTTTTACGGTTTTATAACACCTCATTTTCATGAAGCTTACTCGACATGATTTTATGAATATTTTCAACAAAATAATTTTCATTTAAAATTCCTTGGAATTTTGTGAAAAGAAAATGATTTTCAATATTAAAGGATATTTTCCTCAAGAATTCATTTCAAGTGCTTTATCAAAACCATTTTCCATCTAAGATAACATTATTTCATTTGTGTATGTTTCAGGTATAATGTCTCTACAATTAACAAGGTTTCACTTTTCTTATGATGAAATGATATCCATTTTTTTATATGGATTATGTGATGATGGGATGATTTTTTTGAAACCCATTTCATTCTTTGGGTTATGATGAATGTTTTATGTTTATTTTGTGGCACAAGTAAGAATGATTTCAATATGAGATTGGTGGGACCTATATCTCCCTCCAATTCATTGGGTAAAGATTTATATCTCATGAGATAAACATGGCTGGAATGGTAAGTTATTCTAGTTCAGTGTTACAGGACTGAAACGAGATTGAACTCGATTCAGAAAGGGACTTTGTCCACTAAGATGGCCTTGGCAGCAATGCCTTGGCTACTATGGAAATCATAACAAGTGTTGAATGGTTTCCACAATTACATGTTTTATTCCCATGTTATTTTATCTTGATTTATGTCCCCTTATGATATATGTCTTGCGTACTTCCAAGATTCATGTTTTTGCTAAAGATTTTGATTTTTAGATTTTATGTTCAAATTTTTGCATTCAAATGTTTATGGATTGTTTTATGTTCTCTATGTTTACCCTTACTGGGCATATGAGTTCACCCCTTTTATGTTTTCCTTTCCCCAGGATATAAAGAAAGGTTGTAGGTAAGAAAAAAAAGGGGAAGATCTTTATGGGAGATGTTGAAGATCTTTCACCACGATTAGAAGATTATATTCCAAGTTTCCAAAGACACTAAACTATTACGGTCCTTGTGTGTGTGTTTTTGTTATATACTAAGTATTCCGCCAAAGTAATGTAATGTCCATGTACGTCAAGCTTAGGGTCTCTACATTTTCACGTATTGTTTTAAATTTATTTTTACACTTCCCAAAAATTTATTTTAAATATAATTTTAATATTTTTCATCAATATTTAAAAATTATCATAGAGTAAATTTTTTTATATTTTCATGAAAGGATTTTTTTTTGATGAATATTGAAAAATACATAATTTTAATCATAATGTTCATGTTTTTTTAAATATATATCAATTTAAATTAAATATTAAAATGGTTTTAATAAAAAAACTTGTTTAATTATTCATATTAATCCAATTTAGTTTATTTTATTCTATTTCAAGTTGAAATTGAATAGAAAATCATTGTACTATTTTTAACATTATCTCATTGAAAACCTTCTTTCTCAGCATATATGAGGCATTAAATTTAAAATAAAATTTTAAATTTCAATGAATATAATTTCAAAAATAGTAAAAAAATTATTCATAATAATATATATTATCTAATAAGTTGGATTTAATTTTTTATCAATATGAAATGTGGAAACTGAAATTTTTGTTTTCTATTGTTGAGGATAAAATGGTTTAACATAGGGGATAAACTCAAAATTTAAGGGTCATAAATGATCCAAATCATTTAAAACTCCCATTTTAAAGCCATAATTATAGCTTATACCTTATATTATCATGTATGATGCATTATTTTTATCAATTTTAAAATAATTAAACTTTGTTTGAATCCTTCCTTTAAGAAAAATTGTAAGTGTGCCCCTCACATCACTTATAAAAGGGAACACCTTCTCCACTCCTATTAATGACATAAATCCATTTTTGTTATTTCATTACATAAAAACACACACTAAAAATCCCTCCATTATGCATATAATCCATATGTTAGATGAAAATCCAACCTATAAATGATTTTAGTGCATATATAAGGATGATAATTGAAGAAGAGTTAACTTTTATCAACGTGAATTTCATTTATTTCTTCATCCACGTTATTCAATTATTAGTATCAAACATTGATGATATAATATTGTCATTTTATAACATATAAATTGATTTATTATGTTATTTTAATGGTATAAAACTGTATCTACATCCATGAAATTTATTACAAAATTACTCTTTGTGTATACTGTGGACTACCACCTCTTGAAATAATATCATTCCTTATTCCATTTAAACCTCATAAGGATGGAACTTAATGATGGATTTAATATCCCTATGTTATAATTATGTTATTAATATTATTATGTAATTATTAAACCACACATACCTTCATTCTATTCATTTGTGGGAATATGAAACCACCCCTCATGTGGACGGTGAACTACAACCTCACAAAGAGATTTAATTCATTCACGCTAAATATGGAAGGTGATAATAATGATATTAATAGAAAATATTTTATATATAAGAAAAAAATTAGTATGGAATTAAAATATATCATTTACCTTTCATTCATTCAATATGTTGAGAAAATGGAAACAACATTTATGTGTTCATACGACCTACCATTTCAATGAACAATTTATTTCATTTTCTATCTGTATCATTTATAGATTACATTAAATACTTATTTAATAAATATATATGATATTTATATCATGTTTAAAAATATAGAGACGATATAACCATGGTAAAACTGATAGAACTAAAATAATAAAAAGTCAAAACATATATGAAAACAAAAATAGATATTACCTGATACATTACATTAACATGGAATTTATGATAAACTAGTAATTATAAATTATAATAAAATCATATATTTTTTCAAATATATAAATATTGTTATTTAATATATATACAATAAAATTATATTTATTATACAGGATGTTTTAATGTGTACAACGGAAGTCAATACTTATGGTAATGGATTTTAAAACCTATTTATTTCTGAAAAAACTCCCCACTCATTTCATTTATGTGGGGTGCTTAATTCCCATGAATATATTTTATTATTATTCTCCATAGTATTATATTCATTCAACTATCCATTTTTATATCCATCTTTTAGGAGGTTCACTTTTCAATAATTACCAAAACAGTAATGGAGTTTTGTAACAATTTCCTTCTTTGATACATATGTTATTTTTTCATTATGTTCCTTCTGAGGTGTATATAAATACCCATTGGAGTGTAATGTCATTAATTTATTTATTCTCATGATATTATATATTTCATTTAATTTTATTCATTCATGGTTCTTATTATTTAATTTTACCAAAGTTGTAAGTATTTTATGTTATAATATCATCATTTATCAAGATTTTATATGACTATGTATCCAATGATAAAATCATATGATCAAAATATCATGAAATTAATATTTTTTATGTTATTTATATTTTTTGAGAATATATTTTTTCCACTATTTTTATTCTCTTTATGTATGTGAGAGTTCAAAAAATAATGTTTCTAAGAAAAAATAACCTTTCAATGAGAAACTACTTTTTTTTCCAAAACCTTTTTTTTAAATGTTTTCAAAAATGTATTTAACATTATACTAAAACGATTTATTAAATACAATTTTTACCATGTTTTTATTTTTTTCAAAAAAATAAATAAAATCTTTATGTCAATTTATAAACAATTTCATTTGGATTTTACTGAAAAATTGACATTAAACTTTAATTTAAAATATATGTCATGAACATAATTTCTTACCTTCATGATTGTTATTTTCTTTAAATCCTCCATTATATATTTTCATGGTAATTTTAAAAGAAAATTATTTTTAATTTTTTTTATTTTAGAAAAAGTTTTATTCAATGTCAAAGTGATATTTTCCACCTGAAATGTATTAAATTATTTTCAGATGATTCCATTATATGTTTTCAATAGTATATTAAAATAATGGTATTTTGAAATTGTGTTATGTTTATAAAATAATTTTCCAAGAAGGATATTTACCTTAATAAATGTTCTATGTTATCTTCCAAAATCCTTCCCTATATATTATGAAACATGATGCATGAGGATTTTCCATGAATTCAGGATCTATATTTTATTTACCTAACCATTTAATATAATTCACGCAAAAGGATAGTCTTGAGGTGGACACCCAAACAACACTGAATTTCTATTGTCATTATTTATATTTTAATTAATGTAAAAAATAAATATTTTAAAGACTAGGAGTTTGAAATACACATTAAATATATAGATATATATGAAGAAATGTGGGAAAAATATTTCATAAAAAATTATGTTTCATAGAGAGGATGTCCTACCAAGAGAAAAAAAAGAGTGATCCTTCATCATCTATTTATTAGTTCCAAATAATCTTTATGAAAATGATATATTAATTTCATAAATATCTACTCCTACACATTTCGCTAATTTATGGTTTACTCAACAATAACCAAGAGACCACACATCCACCTCCTCAATCAAGGGATTGAATTGAAAAATAGAAAGTTAAACCTCTAGAAGCATGTGGAGACACAAAGTCACCATACCAACTAAGACCCCCTTGAACTAGCTCTAATAAATTAATAAACAATTGTAACGTCCCGGTTCCAGAAGCCACCAAGAGGCGCCCCATACCCGGTTGGTCACATGGACTCAATCACATTTCTCCAAACCAAGAGGTTGCAGACTAGCAGCGTGGGACTTGGGTGTGATAGTGGGGAAACTATGCCCTCATTGGTAGAGTACACAGCAGAAGCAAACAATATGAAATAGCGGAAACAGAACAATTCATAGATGAGTAAACAGTTGAAGACTAAAGCAATAAACAGCTGAATCACACATATATATATGAAATGATTCATGATACATATTTCTAGGAAATCTGCCAAACAAGTCACAATGCTGGAAATAAAATAGTTCCAAACCAAAGTACAAATGAATGGTAAACAGATAAACTCCTCAGCATCGCAAGACATAGCTCGGTCCCATGCTCCCCTACTCTAAGCAATCAAGTACCAGAAGTTGGAGGGCACTTGCCATTGTCTATACATGCAACAACATAGTCTGCTTGGGCTCAAAAGCATGACCCAAACAGGGTGTGAGACTAAATCCTAGTAGGAAACCACCTGAAGATCTGTGCCTAACAGTCAGTGAGTATATGACAGGTAATAGTACAGTAAGCATTAAATAGTAACAGTAAACAACAGGCAGTAACAAGAAGATATACAACAGTAATCAGTCTGCAGAACAACAAGTAGTAGTGAAGCAAACAGCTAACCACTAACAGGAAACCCTCTGGGAAGTACTCGCAGCCATCCCCTCTGGTCTTAACTGATAAGTACCACAACCCTTTGGGCAGTGCACTCAGCCTAACCCCTCTGTTTTGGTCATACAAATTTATAATACTCTCTAGGAAAGCTCACTCGGTCAATTCCACTTATAGTCTATGGTATTCAGGGACTCTCTGAGGAAGATCACATGGTCTAACCCTCATGGCCCCAAGGTCTAGAAACTCTCTGAGGAAGCTCAGTTGGTCAATTCCGCCTATAGTTTCAGGTCTATCACAAACTCTCTAAGGAAGCTCACTCAGTCAATTCCTTCTCTAGCCAATAAACGGTTTTAAAGCAATTCAACAAGTAAAGACTCTCTGAGAAATCTCACTCGAACTACCCTCCTGTAGTCTATATGATTCAAGGCACTCTGGGAAGCTCACTCGGTCTATCCCCTATAGCCTATAATGTCCAATGACACTATGGGAAACTCACTTGGTCAATCCCCTGTAGCCTATAATGTCAAAGACTCTCTGGGAAGCTCACTCGGTCTATCCCTTATAGCCTATATCACCAGGTTCTCACAGCCCCGGGACAGTCAGTGCATAATAATGCTATAAGGACAAAGTAAACCTATTGAGCTACTTGGATAACCAAAGTACAACTATAGAGCTACTTGGCTAAACATTCTACAGCAACAAGCATGTTATCATCATTACTTCATCCCATGGTCACAAGGCATGGAAACAGGATAAACGACCAAGGCTAACAAAGGCCCAAAGGTCGTAAACAGAACAAAGCATGGGAAAAACATCCAAGAACAACAATTATCAAGAAACATGATCAATTTACCTCTACAAAAGCATGAAAGCAAGGCAGGAATAGCCACAAGGGAGAAACGGTAAACACGCAATACCCCATTCACATGTATGGGAGGAATTTGCACATCAAACTCAAAGACATCGAAAGGTAAGGCACAAACCACCTACCTGGATTCTAGGAGATCAATATACATGAGCCAAGAAGATTTATTCTCATTATAATGGTGTGGATCTATGAAAATGCACAAAACCTTCAACCCATGATAACTTGAGAAAGAAGAGGAATTGGGAAACAAAGCCCTAGGATAAAAAATAACTCACCGCTGCAGTTCCAACGCAATCTACAGTGGTCGATTCGGAGAACAGATGAATTCGTGGCGATTCAGAGAAGTTCCATGGTTGTACGGCGTCTCTCGGTCAAACGGGGCCTAGAAGGAGACGATTCTATCGATTAGGCGTGACCCCGGTCCGTTTAATGAAAATAAAATACACGGCGTGTACTTCTTGAGTACATGGCGTGTACTCTATTTTTCTGTACTCCTCTTTAAGTGGCCTTCACTTCACCCCTACACACCATGTGTCTGGCCCGGACATGGCCAGCACATGGTCTGGTGCGGTAAGGGAGTACACGGCGTGTACTCAGAAAGTACACGGCGTGTACTTCAAAAATTTCCAGAAATTCCTCTTTTCTCAAAAACGTCAGAAAAAGTAAAGACATACCTAAAAACAAAGATCCGTGTTCTTACAAACTTCCCCCCTTAAAGAAATTTTTCCCTGAATTTCCCTAGCGAGTTGTAGAAGAAGAAACCCTGAACATCTCTGGCCACTATGATCGTACCTCAGCCTCCCTCTCCCAAGTCTCATCCTGTACTCGCTCGTGCTGCCATAGCACCCATACTAGAGGAACAGACCAGCCTTGGAGAACCTTAGTACTGTGATCGAAAATCCGAATAGGATTATCCTTAAATGATGAATCTGCTTCGAGCTCAATCTCCTTGGGTTGAAAGACGTGAGATGGGTCTGAAAAGTAACATCGGAGCTGAGAGATGTGGAAGATTTCGTGCAAGGCCCAGTACTTCTGAGGTAGTTGCAACCGATAGGCAATTGTCCCAACTCTCTCCAACACATCAAATGGCCCTACGTACCATAGTGAAAGCTTACCCTATCTATGAATCCTCTCGTGTCCCAACCTCGGTGCGACATGTAGGAAGACCTGATCCCCGACCTCGAACACCAGAGGTCGTCTCTGCTAATTAGCATAAGACTTCTGTCGAGACTGTGTTGTAGCCATCCTCTTCCTAATCAACTCTATCTGTTATGAGGTCTCCTGAACAAGACAGGGTCCCAGCAAATCTTCCTCTCCTACCTCCAGCCAGTATAAGGGTGATCAGTATGGCCTACCGTACAAAGCCTCATAAGGTCCCATCTGAATAGTCGCCTGAAAACTGTTGTTCTAGAGGAACTCCACAAGAGGGATATTCTTCTCCCAAGAACTTCCAAAGTCTATAATGCAAGGTCGGAGCATATCCTCAAGCACCTGGATCATGCGCTCAGACTGGCCATCAGTCTAGGGATGGTATGTTGTACTCAAAAGCACCTGTGTCCCCAAGGCCTTCTGAAGTTCCTACCAGAACTGAGAACTAAAGCGAGCATCCCTGTCTGAAAAAATGGAGTGTGGAACTCCATGTAGACGTATAATCTCTCAAATGTACAACCATCCGAAATCATCAACATTGAAGGTCTCATTAATTAGCAAAAAGTGAGCAACCTTTGTAAGCCTGTCGACGACAACCCAAAAAGAATCACTCCATAGAGGTGACCTCAGAAACCCTGTCATGAAGTCCATCGCGATGTCGTTCCACTTCCACTCAGGAATGGGTAATTGCTATAAAATGCCTGCTACTCTCTGATGCTCTTCTTTAACCTTCTGAAATGTAGAACATCTCATGAAAAAACCAGCAGCATCTCTCTTCATACCTGGCCACCAGTATTGGCGATGAAGATCCCGATACATCTTGGTGACGCCAGGATGAACTTCCCAAACTAAGGAATGAAAATCCTACAACAGATCCTCATGTATGTCTACTGGCACCCACACGCATCTTGGGAAATGCAAGATCTTATCCTCTCCCACTGTCCATCCAGGAAGAGGGTCCTCTCCTAACACACTCTCCTGCAGGACTAAGCCTTCTGAGTCTGATAGCTGCCTCATCCGTACCCAATCATCAAGTGTAGAGGTAACAGCTACAGAAGAAAGGAAGGTATGTCCCTGTCTGTCATACATCTCCAAGTGCATCTCAGAGAATAGAGAAATAGGCTTCCACTCGCTGTTAGCCTCCTGAACTTCCTGAATCTGAGTTCTCCTGCTCAATGCATCCGCTATTGTGTGGCCCTTTCCCGGTGTATAGGCGAGCTCGAAGTCGAAAGACTGAAGATACTCGATCCACCTGCACTTTCTCAGATTCAGATCACGCTGAGTGAAGATATACTTGAGACTCTTATGGTTGCTGAAAAATACAAAGTTCTCTCCTAGAAGGTAGTGTCTCCAACAGCGTAAGGCATGAACAACAGCTTCCAACTCCAGATCGTGTGTCGGGTAGTTCCTCTCATGTGGCCTCAACTGCTGAGACCTGTATGCAATGACTGCATCTCCCTGCATAAGCATGGCTCCCAGCCCGATACCTGAAGCATCATAATAAATAGTATAGATCTTTCCTGGATCTAGAAAGTCTAGTATCAGTGCTGACGTCAACCTTCCCTTCATCTCCTGAAAGGCTGACTCACAAGAATATGACCATAAGAATTTCGCCCCCTTCTTGGTCAGACCTGTCAATGGTACTGCTAGGCGCAAAGAGTCCTGTATGAAGTGCATGTAGTATCCAGCCAGCCCTAGAAAACTCCGTACCTCAAAGACGTTCTTCGGCTTCTCCTAGGAAACTATAGCTATCACTTTCTCTAGGTCCACTGATACTCCCGTCTCTGAGATAACATAACCCAAAAAGTGGATTTGATCCATCCAAAAGTGGAATTTCGAGATCTTATAATATAACTGATGCTCTATCAGTGTACTCAGAACGATATCAAGATGTGTGGCATGGTCATTTCGAGTGTAATATTACACCAAGATATCATCCACGAAGACCACGAAGAAGGAATACAAGTAAGGATGGAACACTCTGTTCATCAGCACCATGAAAACTGTTGGCGCATTTGTGAGACTGAATAGTATAACTGTATACTCTTATAGAACATACCTGCTCCTGAATTCTGTAAGAGGTATATCTAATGGTCTAACGTGAAATTGATGATAGCCGGATCTCAAATCAATCTTTGAGAACACTCTGGATCCTCAAAGCTGATCGAAGAGATCATCGATCCTTGACATGGGATATTGGTTCTTGACCATCAACTGTTTCAACTTCTGGTAATCCATGAAAATCCTAAGGGTACCGTCTGCCTTCTTCGCAAAAAGGAAAGGCGAACCCCAAAGAAAAGTACTGGGTCAGATGAAACACTTTGCCTGCAACTCCTCCAACTACTTCTTGAGCTCCTGCAACTCAGGTGTAGCCATCCTATAGGGAATAATGGACACCGGTGTCGCTCCAGGCATGAGTTCAATTGAGAAGTCTACCTCACGCTCTAGAGGTAGACCTGAGAAGTCCTCTAGAAAGATGTCTCTGAAATGATCCACCACTGGAGGAAAGTATAACTGTGAATTCCTCTAGTCCTCCAGATAAAGACTAGCAATCTGGGCTGTAACTTCTCCTAGACCATGATGCTCGAGTCCTGATCAACTCACCTAAACATCCCACTCACCTCTATGAAGAAATAATTCACCCTCTGGTGATACAAAACTCACCCTGTGGCGATAACAGTCGATGAGTGCGTGGAAGGGAACTAACCAGTCCATTTCGATAATGAAATCATAATCTGTCATATCTATGACATAGAGATCCCATAAGAAACGTTGCCCTGCAACCTTGAGAGGGAACTCTCTGCACTGACGTACGCTAGAATTCCTTTCTCCCAACGGCGTTTCAAGAGTCAACAAGTCGGCAGATGAAAAGATACAGATCCCAAGGCTCTCCACAACAGCAACAGAGATAAAACTATGCGAAGAACTAGTATCGAAAAGGGTTAGAGATAAAACTGAGGCTACTAAGATCGTACCTCGAACTATAGAAGGGTCAGGATCCTACTTCTGATAGGTATGCTCCACGGCGAAGGTATGGCCTGTACCGTGGCCCTGCAGCCCTGGATGACCACTCTTAGATGATCCACTCTACTTTCGCTGATGACCGAGTGACTGACCACCATGACCGCGACCTCCACCTCAGTTTGAACGGCCAGAAGAACTCCAGTTCCCGGACTGGTGCGAAACTGGCGAAGCATCTCCAGAATGCAGAGTGATAGAAGAACCCCTACCACCATCTGAAGGTGAAATGATCTGACCAAACCATTGTAGATGGCCCATCTTGCCGCAAGATCGACACTCCATCAGATCGTTCTGACATTGGGGCCTAGTATGCCCACTCCTACCGCACTAGTAGCATACAACCTGGCTACCAGAAGATACATCCTGTGAACCTCGATCTCCTCGAGAAGACTCTCTGCGACGCTTACTACTATTCTTAGGAGGAATACCAGCTCTGGATGTCGAACTGCTCTGGCTCACTGCTCCATAATCCCTCAGATTGCGCTCAGTGATAAGTGTCTGGTTGACAATAGAGGATATCAAAGTCAAACTGAAGATATTCACTTGGGAACAGATCTCCTACCTGAGACCATCCTCGAACATCCTAGTAAGGAATAACTCATCACCTACTGGGATTGGTGTGAAACGTTGCAGCTCAGTAAAGTGAGATGAGTACACCATAACAGAAAGAGTACCCTGCTGCAAACTCATAAACTTCTGGGCTCGATCGGCCCTTAGGGTGTCCGGATAGAAGTAGTCATAGAAGGTGCACCGAAACTCGTCCCAAGACATATTCTGTTGGTTCCCTGACTGTGAGCTCACCTCCAACCACCTCTTGGTGGTGTATCAGAGCATATAGGTGGCCAGCTTTACCCTCTTCTCTAGGGGTATCTCGAGATACTCGAAGATAGTCAGTGTGGACTCTAACCATGACTCGGAAGCCTGGGGTCATCTATCCCCTGAGAAAGTAGGAGGATACTGCTACTGAAAGACCTGTGTCAATTCAGCTATCGACGGGGCAGGAGACGGAACTCCCTGAAAAGTCTGCATTATCTTTAGGAAGTCCTCCCTGAACTATATATTGGCTCCCGCAGCGGGTATAACTGATGGTGCCAAGGCTGGCATAGCAGGAGGATCTGTAGGAGGATCCTGATTGGCTATATCCGGTGTCTGATCACCGCATGGAAACTGACGTACAACCGGAGGACGTCTCGTAGGCATAGCTCTGAAACATCAAAATCACACCTTAGATTAGGATTATCAAAGATTGAGAACACTGGAGTACAAAACGGGAACAAGAGAAGGAAACATTCAAGTTTTACCAAACACGACTACACAGAATGTATGAAAACTACACGGTGTGTTCTCTTAAGCCATTCACATGGGCGTTTATTCCTACCACATTGGTCGTGTAACAACCCAAACTACATGGCGTGTTGTCCCCACACACGGCGTGTACTTGAACTCTACTCCCCTTCCCGAGTCTCCTTACACGGTTAACCCACATGGTCCACTTAAATTTAGACTACACGGCATGTTCCCCATGGACACGGCATGTACTAAAGATGTTTTCAGCAACCCGTGTTGTTAGTTACATGGTTGGCTACATGGCTGACCCTTAAACGGCGTGTTCTGAACAAACACGGTGTGTACAGGAGAAGATAACACCGACCCGTATTGTTCATGACACAGCCGGGTACCTGGAACAAAACTACATGGTGTGTTCCTACTAAACACAGCATGTTCTACTCGAGCTTCCCTAGCCCATGTTGTTAGTGACATGGTTAGGTACACAGCTCACTACTACACGGCGTGTACCTACCGTACACGGCGTGTTCCTGAAGATTTTCCACAACACCGTGTTCCTTCTCACATAGTCAATGGCACGTTTTAAAAACTACACGGTGTGTATATATAAAGTGCGCGCTGTGTATTCTGGGTTTTTCTGGGCAGTAGCTCCGAAACTGCACCGAAGTCCAGAAAACACAGAAACAAGGCATGAAGTTTCCAAATTCCGATCTGTGAGGGCCCATACTCCCTGCAAATCAAAGCTTGGCACTCAATACGATCATATATAAGGAAAAATAGGTCAATGATACACCAATTTCTGATTAAAGAGGGCCCATAACACCTCAAGAACCAAAATTTTTTGTTCATATAAGAAAGGTATAGTACAATAATTTCTCTATCAACAGCCGAGATTCTATCAAGCATCTATCACAATAGCATGCATAGTCTACACAATGTCTATCACAACAACATGCAATCGCTAATTCACCCTAGATGGCATGGCAAGAATGCATGGAATGTGATTTATAATAGGTTCCTATATCATTCATGAGATGGAATACCCTGATCTCATCGGGTTGCGACAGAAATAGAACCATAAAAACAACAACAATAATAACACAAGTCATGTGAATCACTCTAGGTGAAATCATATCAACTATAACATTGCAAAACCATAAAACTATAATAAGCGAGGTAGATAGGATTTTCCATGTACACGGGTTAGCTACTCCTGAGCACATCTTAACACAAAGTACGGAATCCATGATATCCCTGGCTAAGGCTCCAAATAGTAAGTCAAGAGAAAAGAACCCTCTAATACCACTTTATAATGTCCCGGTTCCGGAAGCCACCCAGAGGCGCCCCATACCCGATAGGTCACATGGCCTCAAGTGAATTTCTCGAAACGCCAGAGGCTGTCGACTAGCAGAAAGGGCCTTAGGTGTGATAGTGGGGAAACTATGACCTCATTGGAAGAGTACACAGTGGAAGTAAACAATAAGAAATAGCGGAAACAGAACAATCCATACACGAGAAAATAGCAGAAGACTAAAGCAATAAATAGCTGGAGTACACATATATATATGAGATGATGCTTGATATATATGTCTAGGAAAGATGCCAAACAAGTCACAATGCTGGAAATACAATAGTTCCAAACCAAAGTACAAAAGAAAGGTAAACAGATAAACTCCTCAGCATCACAAGCCATAGCTTGGTCCCATGCTCTCCTGCTCCAAGCAATCAAGTACTAGAAGTCGAAGGGCGCTTGCCCTTGCCTATACCTGCAACAACATAGTCTGCTTGGGCCCAAAAGCAAGGCCCAAATAAGGTGTAAGACTAAATCCTTACAGGAAACCACCTGAAGATATGTTCCTAACAGTCAGTGATTATATGGAATGTAAGGTTCCGGGACTCCGCAGCGGAAGCCTGTGGGCAGGGATTTTAAAATTTTTCTGCTTCACCGGAGTGACATAACTTTGTCAGCTCTGGTGATCGTGTCTCGGCTTGGTCTGAGAATCTCGCAAGGTTCTTTAGGAGCACAAAAATGAACTTGAACATTTACCTTGTTCAGAATTGACGTGCGGGACGCCGGCGATCTTTGCTCGAAGACTCTGACGACGAAGCCCTCTAGATCGTCCACACACGCCTTGCAAATCTTCACGCGTGTCGTTCGTCAAGATCCAGGTGCTAGCGCGGATCTTCGACGCACACTTCGACGCATCGATGATCACCACAAAACTAGCATCTTCGATCCGTGAAGGCGGAACTTGAAGAACTTTCTAGTTTGGGAGAGTCTCTCTCTAGAACTCAAGAGGAGAGAGAATCTCTCAATACCAACGGATGAATAATAATCTTGGTAAGATCCACTCTTTAAATATATATAGGGAATATCTATTATACGCGGTAAGGGTTCCCGGCCCCTGTGTATTAAACATTCACTATATATATATATTATAAATAATTATTTATGACAAATTAAATTATTCCATAAATAATATTTATTATTTATCACTAAACTTCAATATATATATATAATTATATATATATATTACGTGATAAACATGAGTTTAACTCGGCCCGCACCTCCTGATAAAATTAATCAAACCCAAGACATAAATATCTGTCTGATTAACATTTATCTATGTATTTACTTAATCACTCGTAAATACATGTTATAAATAAATTCATCAAATTATTCCAAACATGAATAATAAAAGAATTTATTTATTACTTGGTGATCGATAGGACTTGGATAAAACCCGGACCCCGTAGTGGGGCCCACCAAATCCTATAAACCTCTTCATCAGAATAGGGCAGATTGTCAAAGCGCTGTTGTGTGTGACCCTCTAGGCCCTTATCTCAATAGTAGTGAATAATATCACTGACCTAGAGCAGGGTCTAGCAACCCATCAAGGCCCCTATAGAGATAAGGAAAAGTCAATGCAACGACTGCCTTCCCACGAACACAGTCTGTGTAATCTAATCTCTTCATCATCGATATCTCAATAAAGCAGAATGCATACTCAGTGTCATCATTCTTCATTTGATTTACTTTTTTCGTTGATTTGTCCAGACGGTCTTACCTTCTACTACCATGGCCATGGATTTAATGAAGGTGCAACCATCCTAATCAACCAGGCCCGAGATATCTCTTCCTAAACTCGGAAGTGACAAATCCTTTCTCGATCATTCAATCAATGTCATGCCATTAATGACGTACCTGATATAAACTACCTCACCACGAATTGTTGCCACGGTTTTCGCCTTATATAAAATGTACTCAATTAAATGACATTCACTAATAATAATCTTATGTCAGGAGACCATTACACATGTCTGTGGATAGGAATGACCAATGACACCAGAAACATGTGGTGTTCCTATTAAGCGGGTATGTCCTCATGATCTCGTTAGCTAGAGATCATCAAGTGCGAACTTCATGAGATGAAGTCTCAAGGATTATGATCCCCCAGCACCTGATGGTCACACATCATCTATGTCCTTTCAGAATGATGTAACTGGACCATAGGACGTTACTTTAAGATTACTGTCATGGCATTTCAGGGTTCTCATTATAGCATGGGACCTGCTATAACCATTTTGATGCGACAGGTAATCTAAGGACATTTCCATTAATAAAGTGGATTCAGAAGTATCTACACTATCATGACAAGATAAATACATGTATAAAACAAACTGAATACATGTAGCAGTAATCAAAGTACAAAACAAGTTGGGTCTAGGGCACCCACTTTCAACACTCCCACTTACACTAGAGCCAACTGCTAACAGGTTTCAATCCACTAGATCTCACATGTGAATCATGATTCTGCTGAGAAATGGCTTTAGTCAGGGGGTCTGCCACATTTTCCTCTGTGGCTAATCTGCTAACTGTCACTTCACCTCTTCGAGTAAAATCCCTCAAGAGATGGAACTTCCGAAGAATATGCTTTGTCCTCTAGTGAGACCTGGGCTCCTTGGCAAGCACCACTGCAGCAGTATTGTCACAATATACTGGAACAGGGTCTGCACTGCTAGGTATAACACCAATGTCTGAGATAAAGCTACGTATCCAGACTGCTTCCTTTGCTGCATCGGAAGATGCAATATATTCGGACTCTGCTGTAGAATCAGCAACCACAGCTTGCTTTGAGCTTCTCCAGCTCACTGCACCACCATTCAGGCAAAAGATTTAGCCTGACTGTGATTTCATATCATCATGATCTGTCTGGAAACTAGCATCAGTGTATCCCCTCACAACTAGTTCCTCATCTCCTCCGTACACCAGGAACGTATCCTTAGTACGCCTCAAGTACTTAAGGATAGTTTTAACAGCTGTCCAGTGCAGCTCTCCTGGATTGGCTTGATATCTACCCACCATGCTTAAATCAAAGGCAACATCAAACCTAGTACATAGCATGGCATACATGATAGAACCCACTGCCAAAGCATAAGGGACTCTACTAATTCTTTCAATCTCCTCCTGTGTTTGTGGACACATTTTCTTGGAGAGATTTACACCATGTGACATAGGTAACAATCCTCTTTTGGACTGTTCCATATTGTACCTTTTGAGTACCTTGTCAATATATGTACTTTGACTTAGGCAAAGCATCCTTTGAGGTCTATCTCGATATATCTTGATCCCTAGGATGTAGGCTGCTTCACCTAAGTCTTTCATGGAGAAGCATTCATTTAACCAAGTCTTAACTGACTGTAAGACTTGCACCTCATTTCCCATGATTAATATGTCGTCAACATATAAAACTAGGAAAACGATAGCATTCTCTTCAACCTTTTTATAGACACAAGGCTCGCTTTCATTTTTGACAAAACCAAAATCTCTTATGGCCTCATCAAATCATACATTCCATGATCTTGATGCCTGCTTCAATCCATAAATGGATCTCTGCAACTTGCATACTTTATTGGCATTCTTTGACTTAACAAACCCTTCGGGTTGAGTCATATAGATGTCTTCAACCAACTTCCCATTTAGAAAAGTAGTCTTGACATCCATTTTCCATATTTCATAATCATGAAAGGCTGCTATTGCAAGAAATATCCTGATGGATTTAAGCATTGCCACTAGTGAGAAGGTTTCATCATAATCAATGCCTTGACGTTGTCTAAAACCCTTTGCAACCAGTCTCACTTTAAAGGTATTAACCTTAATATCCATGTCCAGCTTTTTCTTGAATACCCATTTACAACCAATGGGCTTTACATCAGCTGGAGGGTCTACCAAAATCCAAACTTGATTTTGGTACATGGACTCCATCTCAGAATTCATGGCTTCTTGCCATGTTGCAGCTTCTTTTCCTTCTACTGCTTCCTTGTAGGTCAGAGTTTCATCATCCTCAAGGATTATTGTGTCACCTGACTCAGTTACAAGAAAATAATAAGGCTCTGGTTCTCTAACCTCTCGCGTAGACCTATGCAGTATTTGTGTCTCAGGAACAATTTCTTCTTCCACTTGTTCTTGTAGAGATTGTTCCTCTACCAACTCTTGTGCATCTGGAGCATTGACTTCATCGAAGTCAATCTTTCTCCCACTATTTTCAGTAGAAATGTGATCCCTTTCTAGAAATGTGGCGTATCTTTCCACAATGACTTTTCTATCTAAAGGATTATATAGGTTGTATCCTCTAGTTTCCTTAGGATAACCTACAAAGATTCACTTAGTGATTATGGATGCTAATTTGTCACTTGGTAAAGTCTTGACAAATTCCTCGCACCCCCACACACGCATGTGTGTCAGATTAGGTTTCTTTCCAAACCATAACTGATATGGAATCCCATCTGTGGTTTTAGTTGGTACTCGGTTAATGGTATATGATACTGTCTATAAGGCGTATCCCCAAAAGTATAATGGAAGAGTTGTATGACTCATCATTGATCTGACCATGTCAAGCAAGGCCCTATTCCTCCTTTCACTAACACCATTCCATTATGGTGTATAAGGAGGAGTGAGTTGAGATACTATCCCAGACTCCTTCAAATGGTCAATGAAAGCTTGGTTAAGATATTCTCCACCTCGGTCTGAGCGAAGTGCTTTTATCTTCTTACCAAGTTGGTTTTCTACTTCATTTTGATATTCCTTAAAGAAACGAAAGGAATCTGACTTATGCCGCATTAAGTAGATATAGCCATACCTACTATAATCATCGGTAAAAGTGATGAAGTATAGAAAACCACCCCTTGCCTCTACTGGAAATGGACCACATACATCGGTATGTATTAATTCCAGTACTGCATTGGCTCTTTCTCCCTTTCCTGATAAAGGTGCTTTGGTCATCTTTCCTTGTAAACGAGCTTGACATACATCTAAGGGTTCTAACTGTACCGAGTCTAGATACCCTTCTTGATGTAATTTTTGTAATCGCTTCTCGTTTACATGATCAAGCCTGAAGTTCCATAGGTGGGTGTTATTTGAGTCATGTTGGTTATTTTTTTCATTGATATCCATTACTGAGTTTTCTAGTTCTAGTATATATAGACCATTGTTAAGATGTGCCATACCATAACATATGTTATCCCTATAAAAGAGACAACTTTTATTTCCAAACTTGAAATAAAAACCCTTAGTGTCTAGACATGACACGGAGATAATGTTTCTGGTAACAGACGGTACATAATAGCAATTGTTTAAAACAAGAACCAAACTAGTTGGTAAAGTCAAGTGATAGTCTCCCACTGCCAAGGCTGCCAAACTTGCACCATTTGCAGCTCGGAGATCCACTTGACCTTTTGCAATCTTCTCAAACCTACTTGGTTCATGTATTTGAATACAAATGTGTGAGCCACATGCCGTATCCAATACCCAACTTGTAGATAATGATAGATTGCATTCAATGAAAAAAATACCTGAAGCAGAAGCGTCAGGTTGCTTCTTCTTCCCAGCTCTGCAATTCTTTTTCCAGTGGCCTTTCTTGCCACATCCAAAACAGACAGCTTCATGCGCATTACTCTGCCTCTGAATCTTTGGCTTCTTGGCAGGACGATGCATTGGTGTCTTTGGCCTTGACTTGGCTTTAGACCCCTTTTCCTTGCCCTTGTTTTTCTTGTTCACCGTAAGGACAGATGTATTGGTGTTTTTCATGTCCTTATCAGCTTGGCGAACTAAAGCCAAAAGATCCGGGAGCGACTTTGTCATATCATTCATATTATAATTGACAATGAAAGTCGAGAATCTTGACGGTAAAGAGGCAAGGATGAGATCCACTGCTAGTTCTTGGTTCAGTTTGAACCCAAGGGCTTCGAGCCTCTCAATATACCCAATCATTTTGAGTACGTGAGGACCAGCTTGGTGCCCTTCTACTAGCCTTCACTTATAAAGCGCACTTGATATTTCATACCTTTCTTGCCTAGCCCTCTCCTGATATAGTTCTTGGAGATGTGAAAGCATATTGTAGGCATCTCGTTCCTCATGAATTTTTTTCAATTGGATGGATATGGATGACAGCATGATGCATTGTACATCAAGCGTATCGTCTACATGCTTTTTCCACTTATCTTTTTCCATCTTGCTTGCTCCCTGAGGAGGCTCAGCAGGAGTTGGGGATTCCAGCACATATAACTTCCTTTCTTGGCGTAGTACTATGCGCAAGCGCCTGTACCACTCCTGGAAGTTATTGTCGGTCAGGATATTTTCTTTATCCAAGATTGATCACAGTGATAATGTACTAGTGGTGTTGGTGATTGCCATTTTGAATCTACATTAGATAAACATTTAGCAGTTAGTACTTTGTCTTGATTACCTTTTGACATTTTATGATTAATAAAATATCATTTAATGTCTCCCACTATTTTAACGAACCTAAATAGCCCTCACCATTAGATTCGGAATACTCTATCGCTTGAGTATTCTAGTGGCAAGGATCCTATGAAACCCCTTTCATAATCTACAAGCTAGGGCTACGACATTACTAGAAGGGTTTCAAGATAGGCTCTATGCTGGCCAACCACTTGTTCTTGTGGTTCCTTGTATAGTTGAGTAAAGTCCCAGCTTTTTGGAATCTGTACTTGATTCCCTCAACCTCTCGCCTCTAAAGTGATATCAATTTAGCTAAGTCTAATCCTTGACTACTCACTTTAGTTAAGTCGACCCATTCCTCACATGGAAACGCCCTGATAGTAAGAGGCACTCTCAACTGAGGCTGATGAGCACCCAAACAGCCGGGTTTTTTTAGATATGTGAAATGGAAGGCATTATAACTTAATATATCTTTGAGGGATTTTTAAATTATTAATTGACGAATATAATCCATTTTCTATTTATTATGTTCAAACTAGGTTGTCATGCTCACAACTGAACATTCAAAAGAGTATTTATTCATCATAACTTTATACATTTTCTCTTGTTTACTATCTTATGTGATCATGCAAGAATCATCCAGTCGCATAAAAATAATAAACTGTGCATAAAGTAAATCAAGCATTCTGACTGGTCTTGAGAATTCTATAATGATTGATCATTAACTGATCAATCATCACCTAGGGGCACCCGTACCTGAGTCAATACAAGACTCGTGTCACTGCTGGCCCCAGTGAAAAGCGTCCAACTCCTGTCAGGACTACCGCCTCATTTTGTCGAGGTCTGCCTCTCGGATCGTCATCGAATAAATACAAATATACTCGCACGCAGGTGAGGGGTCTGGGGTAAAAAATACAAGTGGTGCAATGGACACGCAGGCCCTTATACATATTTCAATTAAAAGACGATTCGCAGACCGTCATTTATCTAATTAAATATTACAATCATCGCACGCATTGAATAAATAATTAAATAAATACATACATGCCAAACATACACAGGTCGGTGAAAAGCTCAAGACCAGTCGGGGTAATCGTGCAATAAAAATTAAATTGCAATAACTTTAAATTATGCGAGGGTGTTCTAATAAATTAAATGAATTTGATTAAATTCAAATAATTTATTTTTATCGGTTCCATTTGTTTAATTTAATTTTAATTCCAAAATTAAATTAAATTAAACCATTAAATTAATTCTAAACTTAAACTAAATTAATATTCTTGGATTAAAATAATCTAAAACCCTAAATTAATTTCAATTAATTTAATTTAAAATAAATTAATTAAAATTAATTCAGTGCAGGTTACCTCTAACAGGATAGTAGTCCGGTGGGTCTGCGTACCGTCGTGGGATATCGTCCTGGAACTGCGGCTTGACCGCGGCGCGACCGTGGCGTGACCACAGGGTGAGCGCGGCGTGACCGCGGTATCTAGCGCTTCCCGCGACGGTTGCATCTCCCGATAGCCCGCTGCTCTGGTGATGGTTCGGGGCGGTCGGACGGAGCTGGTCCGACGCGGACCGCGTCCGGAGAAAAAGAGGTCGGCGCGAGGGCTGTCCGGCGAAGGAAAGGCCGGCGCGAGGTCCGGTCTGGCACGGGGAAGCCGGTGGGAGGGTTGTCCGGCGCAGGGAGGTCTGGCGCGAGGTCGGTCCGGCGCTGGGAGGTCCGGTGCGGGGTAGGTCTGGCGCTGGGAGGTCCAGTGCGGGGTAGCCGGTGCGAGGTCCGGTCCGCCGCGGGGAGGCCAGCGCCGGTGCGCCGTGGTGCTGGACCGCCAAAGGAGGGGAGGCCGGCACGAGGAGGGTCCAGCGCTGGGAGGTCCGGCGCAGGGAGGTCTGGCGCGGGGTAGGTCCGGCGTGAGGAGAGGTCCGGCGCGAGGGGGGTCCGGCGCTGGGAGGTCGGGCGCCAGTGCGCCGTGGTGCTGGACCGCTGGAGGAGGGGAGGCCTAGGGCTTCGGCCTCCCCTGGTGCGCCACGGGAGAGAAGACCCGTAAGGGTCTTCCTCCCCATTCCACCCTTTTTTTTAACAACAAATGTCCAGCCATTTGTTTTTAATTTTTTTTTAAAAGGAGAAGACCCCATTTTGGGGTCTTTTCCACTCCCTTTTTTTTATAAACAAAAGGAGGAAGACCCCAAGTCTTGGTCTCCTCATTTTATTATAAAAGTTTTTTCCACACACTTTTGTGGAAAAATATTTTAAATATTTTATTATTATAATAAAATTTATTATAAAATATAATAAAATATTAATTATAAATTATAATAAAATATATTTTTGATGTTTATCTCAATTTGATAAATAACATCAAACGATCAAGAACTTGCGACGTCGATCCGATTAAAATTTTCAAATGATCGTATCTTGATCATTCGAAATCGAAATGAAGCGCGGTCGAATCCGAATGAACTGTTTTAACACCCCGCAATTAAATTTAATGCAATTTAATATTTTTGACTCAGAAAAACCTTGCGCTCCCTCTGATACCACTGTAAGGTTCCGGGACTCCATAGCGGAAGCCTGTGGGCCGGGATTTTAAAAATTTTCTGCTTCACCGGAGTGACATAACTTTGTCAGCTCCGGTGATCGTGTCCCGGCTTGGTCCGAGAATCTCGCAAGGTTCTTTAGGAGCAGAAAAATAAACTTGAACATTTACCTTGTTCAGAATTGACGTGCGGGACGCCGACGATCGTTGCTCGAAGACTCCGACGACAAAGCCCTCTAGATCGTCCACACACGCCGTGCAAATCTGCACGCGCGCCGTTCATCAAGATCCAGGTGCTAGCACGGATCTTCGATGCACACTTCAACGTAGCAATGATCACCACAAAACTAGCATCTTCGATCCGTGAAGGCGGAACTTGAAGAACTTTCTAGTTTGAGAGAGTCTCTCTCTAGAACTCAAGAGGAGAGAGAGGCTCTCAATCCCAACGGATGAATAATAATCTTGGGAAGAGCCACTCTTTAAATATATATAGGGAATATCTATTATACGCGTTAAGGGTTCCCGGCCCCCGTGTATTAAACATTCACTATATATATATATATTATAAATAATTATTTATGACAAATTAAATTATGCCATAAATAATATTTATTATTTATCACTAAACTGCAATATATATATATATAATTATATATATATATATATATATTACCTGATAAACATGAGTTTAACTCGACCCGCACCTCCTGATAAAATTAATCAAACCCAAGACATAAATATCTATCCGATTAACATTTATCTATGTATTTACTTAATCACTCGTAAATACATGTTATAAATAAATTCATCAAATTATTCCAAACTTGAATAATAAAAGAATTTATTTATTACTTGGTGATTGATAGGACTTGGATAAAACCCGGACCCCGTAGTGGGGCCCACCAAATCCTATAAACCTATTCATCGGAATAGGGCAGATTGTCAAAGCGCTGTTGTGTGTGACTCTCTAGGCCCTTATCTCAATAGTAGTGAATAATATCACTGACCTAGAGTGGGGTTTAGCAACCCATCGAGGCCCCTATAGAGATAAGGCAAAGTCAATGCAACGGCTGTCTTCCCACAAACACAGTCTGTGTAATCTAATCTCTTCGTCATCGATATCTCAATAAAGCAGAATGCATACTCAGGGTCATCATTCTTCATTTGCTTTACTTTGTTTGTTGATTTGTCCGGATGGTCTTACCTTCCACTACCATGGCCATGGATTTAATTAAGGTGCAACCATCCTAATCAACCAGGCCCGAGATATCTCTTCCTAAACTCGGAAGTGACAAATCCTTTCTCGATCATTCAATCAATGCCAGGCCATTAATGACATACCCGATATAAACTACCTCACCATGACTTGTCGCCATGGTTTTCGCCTTATATAAAATGTACGTAATTAAATGACATTCACTAATAATAATCTCAAGTCAGAAGACCATTACACATGTTCGTGGGTAGGAATGACCAATGACACCAGAAACATGTGGTGTTCCTATTAAGCGGGTTTGTCCTCATGATCTCGTTAGCTAGAGATCATCAAGTGCGAACTTCATGAGATGAAGTCTCAATTCTTATGAGCCCCCAACACCTGATGGTCACACATCATCTGTGTCCTTTCAGAATGATGTAACTGGACCATAGGACGCTACTTTAAGATTACTGTCATGGCATTTCAGGGTTATCATTATAGCCTGGGACCTGCTATAACCATTTTGATGCGACAGGTAATCTAAGGAAATTTCCATTAATAAAGTGGATGCAGAAGTATCTACACTATCATGACAAGATAAATACATGTATAAAACAAACTGAATACATGTAGCAGTAATCAAAGTACAAAACAAGTTGGGTCTAGGGCACCCACTTTCAACATGGAAGGTAATAGTACAGTAAGAAGTAAACAGAAACAGTAGATAATAGGCAACAACAGGAATATATACAATAGTAATCAATCCCCAGAACAATAATAAGTAGTGAAGCAAATGGCTAACCACTAACAGGAAACCCTCTGGGAAGTACTCGCAGCCATCCCCTCTAGTCCTAACCGAGAAGTACCACAACCATCTAGGTAGTGCACTCAGCCTAACCCCTCTGGTTTGGTCGTATGAATTTATAAGACTCTCTGGGAAATCTCACTTGGTTAATTCCCCTTATAGTCTAGGGTAGTCAGGGACTATCTGAGGAAGATCACCTGGTCTAAACCTCGTGGCCCCAAGGTCTAGAAACTCTCTAAGGAATCTCACTCGGTCAATTCCTCCTATAGTTTCAGGTCTATCACAGACTCTCTAAGTATGCTCACTCAGTCAATTTATGCTCTATCCTAGAGAAGGTTTTAATGAAATTCAACAAGTAAAGACTCTCTGAGGAAGCCCACTCAGTCTACCCTCCTATAGTCTATAAGATTCAATACACTCTAGGAAGCTCACTCGGACTATCCCCTGTAGCCTATAATGTCCAAAGGAACTTTGGGAAGCTCACTCGGTCTATCCCCTATAGCCTATAATGTCAAAGAATCTCTGGGAAGATCACTCGGTATATCCCTTATAGTCTATAGCACCATGTTCTCACAACCTCGTGCCATTCAGTGCATAAAAATGCTATAAGGACAAATTACACCTATAGAGCTACTTGGATAACCAAAGTACACCTATATTGTTACTTGGCTAAATAGTCTACAGCAACAATCATGTTATCATCATTACTCCATCCCACGGTCACTAAGCTTGGAAACATTCAAAACGGCTAAGGCTAACAAAGACCCAAAGGTCGTAAAAAGTACAAATCATGGGTAAGACATCCAAGAACAACAATTATCTACAAACATGATCAATTTACCTCTACACATACATGCAATCAAGGCAGAAATAACCACATGGGGAAAATGGTAAACACACAATACCCCATTCACGGGTATTGGTGGAATTTTCACATAAAACTCAAAGACATCGAAAGGTAAGCCACAAACCACCAACCTGGATGCTAAGAGATCAATATAATTGAGCCATGGAGATTGATTCTCCTTAGAACAACATGGATCTACAAAAAATGCACAAAAAGTTCAACCAATTATAACATAAGAAAGAAGAGAAATTGGAAAACAAAGCTCTAGGAGAAGGAAGAAATCACCGATGCGATTCCAACGCAATCGACCACAGTCAATTCAGAGAACGGATGAAGGCGTGGGGATTTAGAGAATTTCCACGGCCGTACGACATCTCTTGGTCGAACGGGACCTAGAAGAAGACGATTCTGTCGATTAGGAGCAACCCCGGTCCGTTTAATGAAAAAAAGAAAATACACGTCATTTACTTCTTGAGTACACAACGTGTACTCTACTTTTCTAAACTCCACTTTAAGCGGCCCCCACATCACCCCTACACACCGTGTGTGTGTCCTGGACACGGCCAGCACATGGCATAACATGGAAAGGGAGTACACGGTGTGTACTAATAAAGTACACGACGTATACTTCAAAAATTTCCATAAATCCCTCTTTTTTCAAAAACATCAGAAAAAGAAGACATACCTGAAAACGAAGATCCAGTTTCTTACAAAGGTCGCATAGCCTCAAGAATATTTCCCCAAACACCATAGGATACTGACTAGCAGTGAGGGCCTTGGGTGTGATAGTGGGGAAACTATTCCCTCATTGGAAGAGTACACAGCAAAAGTAAACAATAAGAAATAGCGGAAACAGAAAAATCCATACACGAGTAAACAGCGGAATACTAAAGCAATAAACACCTAGAGGATACATATATATATGAAATGATGCATGATACATATGTCTAGGAAGGCTTCCAAACAGGTCACAATACTGGAAATACAATATTTCCAAACCAAATTAAAAAATAAAGGTAAACAGATAAAATCCTTAGCATCGCAAGCCATAGCTTGGTCCCATGCTCTCCTGCTCTAAGAAATCAAGTACCGGAAGTTGAAGGGCGCTTTCCCTTGTCTATACCTGCAACAACATAGTCTGCCTGGGCCCAAAAGCATGGCCCAAATAGGGTGTGACACTAAATATTAGTAGGAAACCACATGAAGATATGTTCCTAACATTCAATGAGTATATGGCAGGAAATAGTAAAGTAATCATTAAATAGTAACAGTAAACAAAAAGTAGTAACAGGAAGATATAAAATAGTAATCAGTCCACAAAACAACAAGCAGTAGTAAAAAACCACTAACATGAAACCCTCTAAGAATTACTCGTAACCATCCCCTATGGTCCTAACTGAGAAGTACCACAACCCTCTGGGAAGTGCACTCAGCCTAACCCCTCTGTTTTGGTCGTACGAATTTATAATACTCTTTGGGAAAGCTCACTTGGTCAATTCCCCTTATAGTCTAGGCTAGTCAGGGACTCTCTGAAGAAGATCACGTGGTCTAACCCTCGTGGCCCCAAGGTCTAGAAACTCTCTGGGGAAGCTCACTCGGTCAATTCCTCTTATACTTTCAGGTCTATCACAGACTCTCTAAGGAATCTCACTAAGTCAATTCCTTCTCTTTCCTGGAAAAGGTTTTAAATCAATTAAACAAGTAAAGACTCTCTAAGGAAGCTCACTCGGTCTACCCTTCTATAGTCTATAAGATTCAAGGCACTATGGTAATCTCACTCTGTTTATCCCCTGTAGCCTATAATGTCCAAAGGCACTCTAGGAAGCTCACTAGGTCTATCCCCTATAGCCTATAATGTCAAAGACTCTCTGGGAATCTCACTCGGTCTGTCCCTTATAGTCTATAGCACTAGGTTCTCACAGCCTCGTGCCAGTAAGTGCATAATAATGCTATAAGGCCAAAGTACACCTATAGAGCCACTTGGATAACCAAATTACACCTGTTGAGCTACTTGGCTAAACAGTCTATAGCAATAAGCATGTTATCATCATTACTCCATCCCACGGTCACTAGGCATGGAAACAAGAAAAACGGCCAAGGCTAACAAAGACCCAAAGGTCGTAAACAGAACAAAGCATGGGAAAAACATCCAAGCACAACAATTATCTAAAAACATGATCAATTTACCTCTACAAAAGCATAAAATCAAGGCAGTAATAACCACAAGGTAAAAACGGTAAATGCGCAATACCCTATTCACAGGTATTGGTGGAATTTGCACATAATACTCAACGACATCGAAAGGTAAGGCACAAACCACCTACCTGGAAGCTAGGATATAAATATACTTGAACCACGAAGATTGATTGTCCTTATAATGGTGTGGATCTATGAAAACGCACAAAACTTTCAACCCATGATAACTTGAGAAAGAAGAGGAATTGGAAAACAAAGCTCTAGGAGAAGGAATAACTCACCGCTGCAGTTCCAACGCAATCAACAACGGTCAATTCAGAGAAAAGATGAAGGCACGGGGATTCGGAGAAGTTCTACGGCCGTACGGAATCTCTCGGTCGAACAGGACCTAGAAGAAGACGATTCTGTCGATTATATGTGACCCTGGTCCATTTAATGGAAAAAAATACATGTTGTGTACTTCTTTAGTACACGGCGTGTACTCTATTTTTCCATACTCCACTTTAAGCAGCCTCCAATTCACCCCTACACACCGTGTTTGTGTCCCGGACACAGCCAGCACACGGCCTGGTGTGGCAAGGGAGTACACGGTGTGTACTCAGAAAGTACACGGCGTGTACTTCAAAAATTTCAAGAAATTCCACTTTTCTCAAAAACTTCATAAAAAGTAAAGACATACCTGAAAACGAAGATATGGGTTCTTACAAAGTTCACATGGCCTCAAGCGCATTTCCCAAAATGTCAGAGGCTGCTGACTAGCAGCGAGGGACTTGGGTGTGATAGTGGGGAAACTATGCCCTCATTGGCATAGTACGTAGCGGAAGTAAACAATAAGAAATAGTGGAAATAGAACAATCCATGCACGAGTAAACTGCGGAAGACTAAACAAATAAACAGTTGGAGCACACATATATATATGAAATGATGCATGATTCATATGTCTAGGAAAGCTTCCAAATAAGTCACAATGATGGAAATACAATAATGCCTAACCAAAGTACAAAATAAAGGTAAACAGATAAACTCCTCAGCATCGCAAGCCATATCATGGTCTCATGCTCTCCTGCTCCAAGCAATCAAGTACCAGAAGTCGAAGGGCGCTTTCCCTTGTCTATACCTGCAACAACATAGTCTGCTTGGGCCCAAAAGAATGTCCCAAATAGCATGTGATACTAATTACCAGTAGGCAACCACCTGAAGATCTATTCCTAACACTCAGTGAGTATATGGAAGGTAATAGTATAGTGAGCAATAAAAAGTAATAGTAAACAACATGTAGTAAAAGGAAGATATACAACAGTAATCTGCCCGCAGAACAACAAGCAGTAGTGAAGTAAATATCTTACCACTAACAGGAAACCCTATGGGAAGTACTCGTAGCAATCCCCTATGGTCCTAACCGAGAAGTACCACAACCCTAGGGGTAGTACACTCATCCTAACCCCTCTGGTTTGGTCATACGAATTATAAGAATCTCTGGCAAAGCTCACTCCGTCAATTCCCTTTATAGTCTAGGGTAGTCAGGGACTCTCTGAGGAAGACCACGTGGTCTAACCCTCATGGCCCGAAGGTCTAGAAACTCTCTAAGGAAGCTCACTCGGTCAATTCCTCCTATAGTTTCAGGTCTATCACAGACTCTCTAAGGAAGCTCACTCAGTCAATTCCTTCTCTAGACTAGAAATGGTTTTAAATAAATTCAACAAGTAAAGACTTTCAGAGGAAGCTCACTCGTTCTACCCTCCTGTAGTATATAAGATTCAAGGCACTCTATGAAGCTCACTCGGTCAATCCCCTGTAGCCTATAATGTCCAAAGGCACTCTGGGAAGCTCACTTGGTCTATCCCCTATAGCCTATAATGTCAAAGACTCTCTGGGAAGCTCACTTGGTCTATCCCTTATAGTCTATAGCACCAGGTTCTCACAGCCTCGTGCCAGTCAGTGCATAATAATTCTATAAGGCCAAAGTACACCTATAGAGCTACTTGGATAACCAAAGTACACCTATAGAGGTACTTGGCTAAACATACTATAACAACCAGTATGTTATCATCATTACTCCATCCCACGGTCACTAGGCATGGAAACAGGAAAAATGACCAAGGCTAACAAAGACCCTAAGGTCGTAAACAGAAAAAATAATGGGAAAAACATCCAAACAAAACAATTATCCACAAACATGATCAATTTACATCTACACAAGCATTCAAGCAAGTAAGGAATAACCACAAGGGAAAAATGATAAACACGCAATACCCCATTCGTGGGTATTGGTGGAATTTGCACATAAAACTCAAAGATATCAAAAGGTAAGGTACAAACCACCTACCTGGATGCTAGGAGATCAATCTACTAGAGCCACGAAGATTGATTATCCTTAGAACAGTGTGGATCTATGAAAATTCACAAAACGTTCATCCCATGATAACTTGAGAAAGAAGAGGAATTAGAAGACAATGCTCTAGGAGAAGGAAGAACTCATCGTTGCGGTTCCAACGCAATTGACAGCGGTCAATTCGGAGATTGGATGAAGGCACGGGTATTCTGAGAATTTCATCGTTCGTACGGCGTCTCTCTGTCAAAAGGGACCTAGAAGAAGATGATTATGTCGATTAGGCACGACCCCGGTCCGTTTAATGAAAAACAATACATGGTGTGTACTTCTTGAGTACACGGTGTGTACTCTATTCTTCTATACTTCGCTTTAAGCAACCTTCACTTCACCCCTGAACTCTGTGTGTATGGCTCGGACACGGCCAGCACATGGCCTGGCACATCAAGGTAGTACAGGGCGTGTACTCAGAAAGTACACGGCGTGTACTTCAAAAATTTCAAGAAATTCATCTTTTCTAAAAAAATTCAGAAAAAGTAAAGACATACCTAAAAACGAATATTCGGGTTCTTACAAAGGTCGCATGGCCTCAAGCGCATTTCCCCAAATGCCAGAGGCTGTCGACTAGCTGCGAGCGAGGTCCTTGGGTGTGATAGTGGGGAAACTATGCCCTCATTGGAATAGTACACAGTGGAAGTAAACAATAAGAAATAGCGGAAACAGAACAATCCATACACGAGTAAACAGTGGAAGACTAAAGCAATAAACAACTAGAGCACACATTTATATATGAAATTATGCATGATATATATGTCTAGGAAATCATCCAAACAAGTCACAATGCTCAAAATAAAATAGTGTGAAACCAAAGTACAAAAGAAAGGTAAACGGATAAACTCCTCAGCATTGCAAGACATTGCTTGGTCCCATGCTCTCCTGCTCTAAGCAATCAAGTACCAAAATTCGAAGGGCGCTTTCCCTTGTCTATACCTGCAACAAAATAGTCTTCTTCGGCCCAAAAGCATGGCCCAAACAGGGTGTGGGACTAAATCCCAGTAGGCAACCACCTGAATATGTGTGCCTAAGATTCAGTGAGTATATGATAGGTAATAATACAGTAAGCAGTAAACAGTAACAGTAAACAATAGGCAATAACAGGAAGATATACAATAGTAATCAGTCCGCACAAAAACAAGCAGTAGTGAAGCAAACAACTAGCCACTTACGGGAAACCCTCTGGGAAGTACTCGCATCCATCCCCTCTGGTCCTAACCGAGAAGTAACACAACCCTCTAGGCAGTGCACTCACCCTAACCCCTATGGTCTGGTCATACGAATTTATAAGACTCTCTAGGAAAGCTCACTCTATCAATTCCCCTTATAGTCAAGGGTAGTCAGGGAATCTCTAAGGAAGATCATGTGGTCTAACCCTCGTGGCCCCAAGGTCTAGAAACTCTCAGCGGAAGCTCACTCAGTCAATTACTCCTATAGTTTCTGGTCTATCACATACTCTCTAAGGAAGATCACTCAGTCAATTCCTTCTCTATCCTGGAAAAGGTTTTAAAGCAATTCTACATGTAAAGACTCTCTGAGGAAGCTCACTCGTTCTACCCTCTGGTAGTCTATAAGATTTAAGGCACTCTGGGAAGCTCACTCGGTCTATCCCCTTATAGCCTATAATGTCCGAAGGCACTTTGGGAAGCTCACTCGGCCTATCCCATATATCCTATAATGTGAAAGACACTTTGGGAAGCTCACTCGGTCTATCCCTTATAGTCTATAGCACCAGGTTCTCACAGCCCCATGCCAGTCAGTGAATAATAATGCTATAAGGCCAAAGTACACCTATAGAGCTACTTGGCTAACAAAAGTACACCTATAGATATACTTGGCTAAACAGTCCATAGCAACAAGCATGTTATCATCATTACTCCATCCCACGGTCACTAAGCATGGAAACAGGCAAAACGGCTAAGGCTAACAAAGACCCAAAGGTCTTAAACAGAACAAAGCATGGGAAAAACATCCAATCCCAACAATTATCCACAAAAATGATCAATTTACCTCTACACAAGCATGCAAGCAAGGTAGGAATAACCACAAAGTAAATATGGTAAACACCCAATACCCCATTAATGGGTATTGGTGGAATTTTCACATAAAACTCAAAGACATCAAAAGGTAAGGCACAAACCACCTACCTGGATTCTAGGAGATCAATATACTTCAGGCACGAAGATTGATTCTTCTTTGAACAAAGTGGATCTATGAAAACGCACAAAACATTTAACCCAAGATAACTTGAGAAAGAAGAGTAATTGGAAAACAAATCTCTAAGAGAAGGAAGAACTCACTGTTGTGGTTCCAACGCAATCGACAGTGGTCGATTCGAAGAACGGATGAAGGCGCGGGGATTCAGAGAAGGTATGTAGTTGTACAGAATCTCTTGGTCGAACGGGACCTAGAATAATATGATTATGTCGATTAGGCGCGACCCTGGTCCGTTTAATGAAAAAAATAAAATACACAACGTATACTTCTTGAGTACACGGTGTGTACTCTATTTTTTCGTACTCCACTTTAAGCGGCCTCCACTTCACCCCTACACACCATGTGTGTGTCCTGGACACGGTAAGCACACGGCCTGGCATGGAAATGGTTTACACAGTGTGTACTCAGAAAGGACACATCATGTAGTTCAAAAATTTCAAGAAATTTCTCTTTTCTCAAAAACATCAGAAAAAGTAAAGACATACCTGAAAACGAAGATTCAGTTTCTTACAAAGGTCACATGGCCTCAAGCGCATTAGCCCAAATGCCATAGGCTTCCGATTAACAGCGAGGGCCTTGGGTGTGATAGTGGGGAAACTATGCCCTCATTGGAAGAGTGCACAGTGGAAGTAAACAATAAGAAATAGCAGAAACAGAACAATCCATACATGAGTAAACAGGAGAAGACTAAAGCAATAAACTACTGGAGTACACATATATATATGAAATGATTCATGATACATATGTCTAGTAAAGCTACAAAACATGTCACAATGCTGTAAATACAATAGTGCCAAACCGAAGTACAAAAGAACGGTAAACAGATAAACTCCTCAGCATCGCAAGCTATAACTTGGTCCCATGCTCTCTTGATCCAAGAAATCATGTACCAGAAGTTGATTGGTGCTTTCCCTTGTCTATACTTGCAACAACATAGTCTGCTTCGGCCTAAAAGCATGGCCCAAATAGGGTGTGAAACTAATTCTCAGTAGGAAACCACCTAAAGATCTGCGCCTAACAATCAGTGAGTATATGGCAGGTAATAGTACAGTAAGCAGTAAACAGTAACAGTAAACAACAGGCATTAACAGGAAGATATACAACAGTAATTAGTCTGCAGAACAACAAGCAGTAGTGAAGCAAACAGCTAACCACTAACATGAAACCCTCTAGGAAGTAATCGCAACCATCCCCTATGGTCCTAACTGAGAAGTACCACAACCCTTTGGGCAGTGCACTCAACCTAACCCCTCTGGTTTATTCATACGAATTTATAATACTCTCTAGGAAATCTCACTCGGTCAATTCCCCTTATAGTCTAGGGTATTCGGGGACTCTCTGAGGAAGATCATGTGGTCTAAACCTTGTGGCCCCAAGGTCTAGAAACTCTCTGAGGAAGATCACTTGGTCAATTCCTTTTATAGTTTCAGGTCTATCACAGACTCTCTAAGAAAGCTAACTCAGTTAATTCCTTCTCTAGCCTAGAAAAGGTTTTAAAGTAATTCAACAAGTAAATACTCTTTGTGGAAGCTCACTCAGTATACCCACCTATAGTCTATAAGATTCAAGGCACTCTGGGAAGCTCAATCAGCCTCTGCCTTGTAGCCTATAATGTCCAAAGGCACTATGTGAAGCTCACTCGGTCTATCCCCTATAGACTATAATGTCAAAGACTCTCTAGGAAGCTCACTCGGTCTATCCCTTATAGTCTATAGGACCAGGTTCTCATAGCCTCGTGCCAGTCAGTGCATAATAATGCTATAAGGCCAAAGTACACCTATAGAGCTACTTGGCTAACCAAAGCACACCTATAGAATTAATTGGCTAAACAGTCTACAGCAACAATCATGTTATCATCATTACACCATCCCATGGTCACTAGGCATGGAAACAGGAAAAACAGTCAAGGCTAACAAAGACCCAAAGGTCATAAATAGAACAAATCATGGGAAAAACATCCAAGCACAACAATTATACACAAACATGATCAATTTAACTCTACACAAGCATGCAAGAAAGTAGGAATAACCACAATGGAAAAACAGTAAACACACAATACCCCATTCACGAGTATTGGTGGAATTTGCACATAAAACTCAAAGACACTGAAAGGTAAGACACAATCCACCTACCTAGATTCTTGGAGATCTATATACTGAGCCATGAAGATTGATTCTACTTAGAATGGCGTGGATCTACAAAAATGAACAAAACATTCAACCCCCGATAACTTGAGAAAGAAGAGGAATTGGAAAACAAATATCTAGGATAAGGAAGAACTCACCACTGCGGTTCCAACGCAATAGACAGTGGTTGATTCAAAAAATGGATGAAGGCGCGGGGATTCAGAGAAGTTCTGCAGCCGTACGGTGTCTCTCAGTCTAACGGGACCTAGAAGAAGATGATTATGTCGATTAGGCGTGGCCCTGCTCCGTTTAATGGAAAAAAATACACGGTGTGTACTTCTTGAGTACACGGAGTGTACTCTATTTTTCCATACTCCGCTTTAAGCGGCCTCCACTTCACCCCCAACACACAATTTGTGTGTCCCGGACATGGCCAGCACACGGCCTGGTGCGGCAATGGAGTACACGGAGTGTACTCAGAATGTACACGGCGTGTACTTCAAAAATTTTCATAAATTCCTCTTTTCTCAAAAACTTCAAAAAAATTAAAGACATACCGGAAAACAAAGATCTGGGTTCTTACAATAATAAACATGAATTTGAAATGGCCTGGGTTCAACACTATGTTTCTTCTATGGAAACTTTCTACATTTTTTTTCATGATCATGCATATAAGAGTTCATAGTGATATGAGAACATGGTGGAAACATGAAAGATAACAATATGATAATTAAAAAAAGAAGATGAGTAAAATATATAAAAAATTAATAAAACTAGTTCAAATGATAACTAACTACAAAAAATTATGAAAATGGCCACCTAATGTTTCTAATTATTTTAAAATTATAGGATATATGTTTTTATAGGAAAAGGGGTGAAATTTTGGATCTAGAAGGTTTCACAAAAGTATGTGCACGGTAGGCCCAATTAAATTTTGAATTTGTGACATATTTCCCCTCAAAAGGGTTTAAAATTTGTTTTCTTTTTTTAACACCAATTTTAGCTTCATTTTCCACATGTAGAAAATATTGTATCCCATTTTCCCCAAAAAATACTCTTACACAAAAGAATCCTTGAATTTAAAGAATAAAATTTACCATGCATTTATGGACTTGGTATCGACAAAATCAAGTGGTGATATAGTTATTAAAGTTATTCCTCCTTATTTTATCATTAGTAGTGTCTTATTTTAGATCCAATTTTCCATCCATTAATGAGTTTTATGCCCAAAATCAAAAATATCCTTACATATGCACATATATTGTTACTTGACTTCTGAGCATGTTTTGGACCACTGAATATCGGATTTGAATCTTTGTCTAGAAGAATGAAATTAATCCAAAGCTGTTTTATAGCCAATAAAAATGAAATTTCGTAATTACATTGTTGTTTTAAAATTTATGTTAGAAATTCATATATAAATAAAATATTTAAAATAAAAAATTAAGCTATTTTTTCATGTAAGATAAAAATGTTTCTAAAATTATAAAATGTTATAGTTGGTCATAACATATAAAATTGATGAGATTAAAAACATTGAAATTTCAATTTCAATTTTTTAAAATAATTTTTCTTTCGATATCTTTTGAGGATACATAATCTATATAGGGAATTTGATCTAATGATGTCATGGTTATTCATTATCTGAATGGTTGATGTTTGTGTTGACATGATGTAAATAAATTCCTTTCATATTCCATGATTTATAACATCATATATATCTTATAAAACCAACTTCTTTTCTGGAGTAATTCTATGATGAAATTATTAAATAAAAATTAAAAAAATTCCAATTCCATCGGTTAGGATATGTTGAAATGTTTATGTATCCAATTTCATGTCATGGTTTAGGATATGATGGATGTTTTATGATCTTATGGAACACTTATGTATTTTTTCATTATGTGATGGATGATAAATATATCTCCCTCTAATGAAATTTTTAATGATAATATTTTAAGAGTTCAAAGGGTACAATGGTGGTTATCTCATTCTTGAAAATGATGTTACTCATGTGGTCTGTCGAAGCCTAAAAAGGATGGTAAATAGGTGGTTACCACTATATTAAAAGATTGTAGCTGGGAGGTTATCCCATGCCCCTATCTAGTCTATAGGTGGTTAAAAAAATCCTATCATGGTAAGAATATATTTCTATATAGTATTGATATATGAGTTTATATTATTATGTGTATATTACAATCCTTTGTCTTCTGCTAATGTTATGCTATCATGGATTATATTCTTTAATTTCCTTTGGATTCATTTCCTATGAACTAAAAATATTTATTCCATTACCCAATAATATAATCATTGATATTCATGGTATGGTTTTCAAATTATAGGCTCTAATTTTCATTCCCTTATACCCTTGTTATGTTTATGTTCCACATTTTTTTACCTTTATTGTGAAACTAAGATCACCCTTTCTTTTGTTTCCCTTCAACATGTCATGAATAATGGTTTTATTCAATATTACTAAAGATTAATATAATTACCATAAAAATTTATTATCTTTATTGAATTAATAATACTGTGTTCCAAGAATCTAAAGTCACTATTTGACATGTGTTTTTGTAATGTATTGAATATTCATCCAAAATGATGCAATATCCTTTTATGAGATGCATGGGTTTTTATACTTAATTTTCCTATAATATAATATAGTTCTGAAAAAGTCACATATTTAATTAAAAAATAAAATTATATATAATAGATTAGGATATTAAAAAACATTTTATCATATTAGTGATATTTTTAAAAAATGATTCAATTCAGAAAAACATAGTATGAATTAGATGGGGAATTATATTGAAAATATAATAATAATTATTATTATTATGGGTTATTAACCAAAATTATTTATTAGAGATGATTTATGAAGAATAAAAATATTATGATGCCCTAAAATATAAGCTGAATGATTTGTGAAATAGTGATGTACTCTAGTACAATTTTTTGGAAGTCAGTTCACAAATGTGTGGTAAAAGGATATATATTCTATCTATATAAGAGGTAAATAATTATCAATGTGATGAAAATAATATCCCATATTTCTAAATACAACTCTATGGAACTATGATGTATATTAATATCCATGAAATATTTTGGAATAGAAATATAAAGTGGGTCACAATACATGATACTTTCATAATCTTAGTATTACATTAAGTTAAGGATGGAACATAACATTATAATTAAGATAATAATCCTTCAATTTTACTATATTTTTTATTGAATAATATTTTTTTTAGTTCTTCACTCACCTACCTATGACATCCATTTTACATAAAATAGTGTGGATTATTATCTAAAAGTTTACAATGTTATAAAATTTTTAGAAAAATCAATATCATTTTCCCCTACATCATTTTATTGGATTATAAATAAATAATTTTTTTAGAAATCATGATATAACCTTGTCGATAAGATCTGATCATGATATTAGATTCACATTTAAATTTTATTGATGTAGTTAAAAGGATTAAATTTTTTTGGTTTAATAATAGTAACCCTATTATCCTAAAATATTAATAGATTGAATGGTATATCTAGAAATTAGTGTACATGATAAAGTCATTAATATAAGACATATAAGAAAATTTCAACACATATTTAACAATATTAGATATTAAATTAAACATATAATTTATATAATATGAATCCTTATACAATAATAGATTTCATAAATGGTGAGATAATGTTGGAGAAATGCAGTTATTAGGTCTAAAACATATAGAGGAGACATAATAGAAAGTCGATTACTTTCAATATTCTATCATGGTGGTATGTATTAGAAAAATATTTATGTTAAATACTATAGGATAGATCTTTAATTCCATGTGTAGGAGAATATATTTCATTGAATATATCCTTGAAAATAATAATTAGATTTCTTTAGAATGGGACACTTAATAAAATATATATTTCTAAATTTGAATTATTGGGGAAGATAAGAGTTCTGTAATATCATTAAACCATTACCTAAACCATTTATTAGTGATATATATCATCCAAATTTTACTTCTAATGATGTATATTCTAGACACATCAGATGTTCTAAATTTTTAACAAACAATGTTGCATCAAAAAATGTTGAATAATGAATACTTGATTGTGATTATTGACAAGGGATGTGTTTCAAAATAGAATGGAAGAACATGATCAATGATATTTCATTTTAGTATTTTTCAAATAAAAGTGGAAACATGGGATCCTAAGGATTTAATCATAATGTCTTATAAAAATTTTATCATGACAAGATTTATAAATTTAATGATAAAATTATAATAAGAGTCGAATATAATAAAAGAGAAAAAAACAATATTTTTTCAGTATGAATTAGTGATATTGATTTAATAATACATCAATAACTCTGAATAGATAATAGGAAAAAAATTAATATAAAAATAATAATGATCCATCCTGGATTTTAATTTTTATGAAAAATCATGGTTAACATGTATATTACATAATAAAAAAATTTAAATGAAAATAATTGACATTTTGAATAAAAAAATGTAATAATTATTTAGGTGGTTGAAATTATAGATATTAATATTAAATATGTCTTTTGTATTATTATTTCATATTATGACCACTAGGGATATAACATGAATAATGTAACTGCTAGATTTTTTGTATATTTTGGGTCATCATGAGGGAGAAGTGGTGTAGATGGGAAAAATAATTTTGGTAACATTAGTATGATAATTTATATAGTATGAATTTATTTCTAAAAATATGGTAGAATAACATGGAATTTTTTTACACCAATCATAATCGAACAATAATAATTCAAGTTTTAGTAGGGTAATATAATTGTAAAAAATTGAGTAATTAAAAATTACAATGAGATAAATATTTTCCAAACCACCCCATATGATTATAACAATTACACACAATAACATAAGTTAGTATTATATAATAATAAGGTATTATGATTTTATGGTTTATTTATTATTCGTTTTTAAATTTTCCTAATAACGTCATTGTTTTTAAATTGATACCCCACTTTTACAGAATTCCTCAAAACAATTAAAAAATAATATATATATATATATATATATATATATATATTCTATATGAAACTGAAAAAATTAATAACATATTTAGAATCATGAAATTGTAATTATATATGTAGTGGACTTTTGGAATTTTTGGGAGAAATTGTAAAATATGGTAAAATAACAATATTCCGAAAATGTGTTAAATATAACATCATCGATATATAATAATTTATAAAATCATAAAATGTAGTTCTATGTTCATATTATTGACAATAATTATTATTTTAGATTAAATAGGGAGGTAATTTAGAAATATACCAGAATTAGGGAACTCTAATAGATAAAAATATGATGTATTTCATAATTTATTCTAAAATATTTCTATCACAATACTTGTAACACATCCCAATTATAATTTCTCATCAGAAAAAAATTTAATTATCCCATTATATCTATCATTATGATAATATTCAATAGATCTTATATAATCCATACTCTCACAATAACATTATTAAATTAAATTTAACATAAAAATTAATAAAACACTACATATGATTCCATAGGTCGTATGTATTTTGAATAATTAATACTTAAACCATCATTGTAAATAGAATACACAAAATTTATATTTAAATTTGATTAATATATAACAACATCCCATAAATGTATTATTAATTCATAAAATACAAATGAAAATTTCATAAATGAAAATGGGTGAAAATATATCATAGTAACATAGTATATATGATTAGAAAACTAAAAAATAAAAGGATTAATGATATATAAAAAGAGAGGATAGTCAAATAAAAAATATATAAATGAAAATTCCTTAAATGAACATAAACTTAGGTTAATATCCAAATACAAAAAACATGTCATTTTGAGAATATATTGATGATCACGAAAAAGATAGAAAAATTTATTATTTTATGATAACTATAAGTGCACCATACTTTTCACTCAAGAGATGAAAATATTACACAATTACTTAGGGGATTTATACTTCTTGACCCACCAATCACATACATAACATGTACATTTATTCATATATAATATATAAAAATATTCAAAAATTTATATTCATAATAAAATTCAATTAAAATAATAAGGGTTGCCTAATCAAATCTTAAAGTATTAAAATTCATATTTCAAAAATATTTTATTGAGAAGAAGGGATTATAGAATTTTCTATGTATATAAAATTGAATTTATTTTTCATGAAAGGCATTTATATATTAGGAAGGTTCATAAATAGAAAGTATAAAATTATGATAAAAAGGATCCCCTTATGAATGGTTGTTATGAAATGATTAATGAATCATTATATATGGATAAAATATTTATTTTTTGTAAGAAATGAATTATTTCATATTAATTTAACATAAAATAATGATTTATATCATAATATATATAATTTTAGTAAATGAGATCTATTTTGGTTTAGGAAATTAAATAAGAAATAGAGAAGTTACCTTTAATTGGGTTTCACTAACTTTTTTTGATAAGAAACTTATCATTATATGTGTCCCCTATAATGAAAGACATGTTAAACTAGATATAATTTTTTGTACATATACAAAAATACTAAATAAATTAATGTTTGTAATAGAGATAAAAATCTGTGTTTGATATAGAAAAATCATAACCCAAAAAATAATATGATTTTTAAAATTCAACATTCCTCTGGTCCAAAGTCACATGGTACGTGTGGGTGTGTAGACACATAAATGATCTTGTTTTATTTATTATATACTTTTTTATCCTTTTTAAATTATATTTATTTTATTGATATTAAATTAAATTCCATGCTAACCATTTCATTGATGTATCATGCCTATAATTCATTTTTTAGGGTTGTTTGATTAAAATGGTTCCATACATGTAGAGGTGTGATTAAATTAGGTTAATTGGGTCACATTGTTTTAAAATGTTCCAAATACCCATTAGTGACCCATCAGAGGTATATTTCATTGATTTTAAATGTATTTTTTAATGGTTAGTTAATTTATGTGGGTTTTTAGACCACAGTGAAATCATTTAATTTAAATTCTTCCTCATGGTAATTATCGGACTTATCAATAAGATAAATAATATAATCGAAAAATTAAATTTCATTTATATCCATCCATGAATAGATTTATAAAAAAGGGAAGATATTTTTCATAGAAGATGGAACTAACCATTACAAGAAAAGTTTATAAAACTTAATTAGAATGATTAGAGGTTAGAAAATAAATATTCCATTAAAATAATAACAATTTAATAAATATTTTATAATGACTTCATTATTAAAAGTTATATGTAATCAATTTTGATGAGGTTGAAGATGAAAATATGAAATATCGTGGTTATGATAATCACTTATTATATTGGATATTCTCTTTTAGACAACACTGTATTGCTCTATTTAATTTTGTTCTTTTACCAGAAAAATATGTAAATGGGAAGTGATTTTGGATGGTATTTTGGATGAATTTTAGAAAGCTAATTGTATTATGGTTTTAGGTGATGTGAGCTGGTGAAGCGTGCTATTCAAAAGAGGTGTGGATTGATGTTTTAAATATAATATTGATTTTTTTATTACATCTAACTAGAACTACCATTATTGATGATTATCGCGACTATATAAATTACTTTATGCATGTCAGTAAAAGATAATAGTTTTTTACCTAATACCATATGTAATTAATCATCGTTATAACTAAACATGTAAAATACTAAATTTACAATTGTTTAATATTCACAAAAAAAATATATAATTTTTTATAAAAATATCATAAAATAAACATAATATAATATTCAAATATTTATTCCTTAAATGTATTTAATTTTAAAAAATTAAATCCTAAATATCATAAATTTATTTTATAATCAAAATCCTTATTTATTGATAAAATATAAATTTTAGGATGTACCAAATATGATGACCATTGGAAAAATTATTCATCATTGTGAATTATTATTTTATTATATAGATGAATTTATTTTTAAAAAAATATTATAAAATAAAACCATTATTTTAAATACCATTAATTTATTATAAAATTCTATATCAATGAAATAAAAAATATATGTTTTTAAAAAATATAATCATTTTTCACTAAATCAAAATTATTAATTTCAAAAACAAATTATTATTCTATTTTAACTATAATATTAATTCATTGTATTTTTATTTCCTAAAATACCATATTATTATGTTACTATTCCAAAAGTGAAGATAATATTTCTCACATGATTTTTACTATTTCAAATTGTTATATTTATAATGGCCATGTGGGTTTTCTAAATACTATAAATACCTCCAACATCCTTTATATTTCAATTACATCAATTTACCTAAAGGTGATACTTTTTATTTCTAAAAACATATATTTTGTAACTAATTTTTTATTAGTATTTTATAGTATTTTTCTTGAATTTGATTATTATGGGTCCCAAAGAGTTCATAATTTTATTATTCTGGATATTAAATGTTTCCATGTATTAATATTTTAAATTTTATTTAGTATCGGTTTCTTTTATATGTGATTTTATATATATTAATTTATTTTTTGTTTTTATTATATGGTTAATCAGCTTTATATTATCAAATGTTATGAAATATTAAACATATGTTTATTAAGAGGCAATGTTACAAATATATAATTATATAACTCTAAATTATTCTTAGTTAAGATATATTTTCTTCAAAATTTTATTTAAAATTATAACATGAAAATAGATAAAATTAATTCATTTTCATTTCAGGTTTAGGTTATTTTTTCTTCTTTATATTCATGGTTTTACTATTGTATATTCAGAGGGTGGGATTTCTAGATACATATAATTTTTTCCCTAAAATTTTATAACATATTTGGATGCTCCTCTTAATAGAGGAAATTCTATATATATACATAAATTATATTTATTAAATATTTTAGATCTGTTATTACTTTTTTCTAGTGGTACGTTTTAATAATTTCATGCACTTGAGATGTGATTACTGAGTGGATGTAAATTGACTATAGCTCTAACATGATCAAATATATCAATGGGGAAAATGTATCTTGGGATTATTTTTCCCTTATTCATAAGTTTCATGTCTTTATTACTTAGTGTTATATATAGGAATAATATTTCACAAACTAGAAAATCAAAGAGAAATCATTAATTTAAAAATAACTATTCTATTGACCAAACACTATTCAAAGGGTTAATAGAATTCCCATTACTATATGAAATTACTTAAACTATTTTAACTCATGATAACTTATGTTCTCCATTATGATTCAATGTTTCCAATATTCTATATATATTCACAAATAATTATTTATAATATGTAATATGAATGCTTGAGTGCATGATGATCTTTATGAGAACATAATTGGAGGATTATTTTTTGATATACAAATTTCATGTTTTTAGAGTAAACTCTCAACATATAATCAATTTTCATGCTTGGATGTCAATATATTCATAGAGTCTTGGGGTCATAAACTATACCAATGAAAAAAATTGTATTAAAATCAAGACAATGTCTCTTTCACAACATTGATTTGAACCAATAATCTCAACCAATGATAATCAATTATTCTGTTCTAAGAAACCATAACACTACTACAATGTATATCATTGTAATCTGATTAAGTGATATGCACTTTTGATTAGTAGTAAAGTGATTAGTCCTATTAATATGGTCAAAAATATTGTATTTTAAATTTTTTTCCTCTTTATATCTTTAGAAGAACATTTAAAAAATATATAGTAATGTTCTCACATTTCTATGAAGGTGTGCATAAAAGATGCATTTTGAACTAGGAAATTTTTATATATGAAATCACTTATTATAACACATGAAACATTGAAATATATCCATCAATCTCATTCATTATATTAAACATCCAAATCTTCTCTTGGATAACTCTATATAACACTATTCTCCCAATATGGATAGATATAGTTTATATATATTAATCATTAAATAAAATATTATTTAAAATTTTAACGACACCCCTATAACCAAAGGTACCTTTTTGGGGTAATAAATTAGAGAAGTGAGAAGATTTTTTATTATTCTCATCTCAAATACAACATGTGTTTTTTACATGAATTGAGGTGATGTCATATAGAATAATTTGTGGCATTAACCTATATAAAAATATTATGGATAGTGACGCACGCCTGTCGTAGGGCATGGAAAAACAATTTTTAAATTTCCTAAGTGTAGTCTAGTGATTAACCCTAAAAATTCTCCTGAAGAGGAGTGCACACAAAATCAATTTATCACTTTAAAACGAGGGTAAAAATGTTGTGTTTTTTAAATGAAATTTTAAATTCAAATGACTGAAAAACTATGATATTAAAAATGATGATTAGTTCGGGGTCAGTTTCCTAATTGTAATGTTATCCTTGTTTAATTTAATTCAATCCTCTTCTTATTTCTTAATTAATGTGAGTTTTTACAATCGTTTCCTCTCACTTAGTTGGTGAAATTATGATGGTGAGAGAAAACATTACCAAGATCTTATTTTTGTCAACTCTCCTTCAATGTATAAAATAGTTTTATTGAATATCCATAATTGAAATGGGAAATACCCAATCGGGTTTTGTTTATCCCAAATAATCAAGAACATTAACTACACCTTTTACACGTACTGACGATCGTCGAGTACATCACCACTAATACTTGGTCTATTCCATCCTATATAAACCAGAAATTAGTGGAGGGAGATTATGATTATTTTACCATGGTAAAAATCAATAAAGAATTAATATTGAAGAACGATCGAATTTTATAATAAAATCCACTCTAAGAAATTGAAAACAAATTTAAAGAAGAAATAAATTTATACAATTAGGTCCAAGAACTCAAGCATTACTTTGTAGAAAACCAACCCTTCCCCAATCACTCAAAATGTTTACCCCACCATGGTAAGGGTAATCGAGATGGATGGGGAAGAATAAGGTATTAAAAAACTTCTAAAAAGAGAGGAAATAAAATATAAAGATGAGAAGTTCTCCTCTTTTGTGTCCCAGAAGGAATCGGATGGAGAATGGGATGATTTTGGAAGGTGGTGAGGGCCTCCTTTTATAGGCAGAATTCATTCCCCAAAATATGATGTGTTTTCGACCCCATAAATTACCTCTTCACGCGTTCCAACCTTCATGAATGTTGTTTATAAATATTTTTTCCATTCACCCTCCATATTTAAGATCCTTTGTACACTGGATGAAGGATTTATGATTTTTTCATTGTCAGTTTTCGATTCGGGATGATGCATCTAGGCAGCTTCCTTTAAAATTATATTGTTCAATATCCACCTTAATGGATTCAAAACTCCATTTAATTTATTTTTTTAACGCCTAATTGAGTCATATTTCATACCCAAGTGGAAGAAATTCATTTTAAGGTGTGTAGGCTGAGTTATGGTCCTGTTATAGTGGTCGGGTCCACGCTGTCTGCCCGGAAAAATCCCCAACTTCAATTAATTGTTAAGCCCTTTAGATAGCTGAATTAGCACCTAGTCCAGAAGACAAAGTTTAAGGAAATAAATTCAGGATTATAAAAAAATTTGAATCAAAAATTTTGGACATATATTTTCTGTTAAATGACTAAAATACCCTTTATGTAAAAATCTGTCTAAAATCCAGGATTAGTCATTTTTCACATTTAGTCTCAAAATTACACTAAAACCTAAAAACGTGGCAATTACCCATCTAATAACACTATGGTGGGATTATAAACAATAATTTACAGTATGAAATATATGAAAATGTGGGCTTCATCACTCCCCAACACTTAAACATTGCACTCTCGGGCAATCATCTTACATCCAAATAAAAATCCACACAACAATCAAAAATAAGAAAATATCAATGATCTTATCCAAAATAGAATTTTATCATGTCTCGTATGTGAATAATAATTATATCTTATTTTCATTTCAATAATTAAAATTTCTTCACCCTCATAAATCAATCCATTTCCCAATCACAACCTACCTCACATTGAATTTTATGTCACTCTTCACTCAAGAGAAATTGATTCTAGAGTTATGCTCATACTTGGAAATCGCATTTATCACCATAGGCTTTTGAAAATTATCATTTATCCACAGCATGAAACATGAAGATGAATTAAATCATGAGGGTTTTAATTAAAGGTTAAAATTATTATGTGGCTTAGGGTTGGTGGGAAAATGATTGAAAAATCTTCAGGCTAGAAAGAGGAGGCTAGACTCTTAAGTACAATGCATGATTAATTCAAGTGAAAACACAAGAAATTCCTCTCTCAATCCTACTTTAAAATGTGAAAAACAACACCACACACATTTTATGACATGGTATATAATCCATGAATTGATTATAATGAATTATGTCATCTAAGTTCTCTTTTTTTGGCAAAGATCCATAAAGGCATTTCTTTTTTTTCTTTTTTTCTTTTTATTTTTCATGGAGGATGAGATGAAAATTTGAATACAATGAATGAATGAAAATTCATTCCCTTGATTTTTGAGACGTATATGAGTCATAAAAGAATGTATAATGAGGAATTCAAGATCATCTCTATTTTTTCAAAAAAAATTGAAGGAGAAATTGATGAAACAAATAAAGCATAATGAAATGACGACACATGCCCAATTCTCTTATTATCCACTGCCCAAAGTATTGAAACACACCTCTCACCACCCCTAAATGATACACATCCCAATCAATTCACACGAAAGGCCCTTCCCCCACACTCAAACTTGAAATAACCATGCAAAAATACTTAAAGTGTGGGTAGGTAAGGGAAAATTGGCTTGTAATGTGGCTTAAACCTATAAGGCAATTCATGGCATTGAAGGGATTACGAAGGATAAATTTAAAGGTGTGTCTCAAAATAAAATGTGGTTAGCCAAAGAGATGACTCAATCAGTTCAAATACATTCCATGAAATCCAAAGCTTCGAAAAAGAATATTCACAAATTCTAGTTCTCACACAAAATTCAAGTTTCCCTCAAGAAACTGTGGATATTATGAGGAATATGTAAAATTGGTTTAGAATACCTCACTGAATTGGAAAATTATTTTGATTTAGTGTTTCATGGGAATAGATTTCGAAAATCAGTCAAAATCATAAAAATGATTAAAAATCCATTTCAAGGGAAAATAATTCATATCAACAATCATTTAAAATTCATTATTTCAATAATCATTTAAACTCTTTCAAAATAAATTGATGTGTGAAAAGTGATAAGAATATTAATTAAATCTCAAAATATGTTTTGGGCCAAAAAATGAAAGGAGTTTAAATGATAATCATAAAAATTGAAGTCCCTTTTGAAATAAATATTTGGTCCTCTTCCTCTAATTATTGGGGCTTCCTTCTTCCTTCATGATCCTACAAAAGAAAAATTACTTAATTAATCACAAGGATCATTTCATTTAAGCTCAAAATTAAAAGAGGTAGGGGAAACATGCTAGACTAATTCCTAATACCGAATTTGAAATCTAAATTCCTAATATTTAAAATTAAATTACTATAAAGCAAGTAGAGGATAAATCTGGGTATGATCCCCCAAATGGGCCCTTGTATCTTTTATTGCCTCTAGAGGAAAGTACCAGTCGTTATCCATAATCTGATGGCAGGTGGTTCTTCTTGGACACGAACCACCACATGTTGTTCTTCCCAGCTTGCAGTTCTTTGTTCTTTATGAGGATAATTCCATGTATAGAGTACACCAGATCTACCCCCTTCACAATTATATACCTCTTGTATGGAGGGGGTAGGATGAAGTATGGAACCTCCTCTTCTTCAGTTAATACTTGTGCAACGTCTTCTTCAAAATCTAGTGGTTGCTCCAGATGTGCTGCATGAAAAGAATAATCAAAGAGAGATTCAAAATTTAAATTTGAAATATTAATTTCAAAATCTTCCCTTTTAAGGTAGGAAGCTTTTAGATTTTGTTCTTCAGTCATAGCCACTTGTATCTCTTCATGGACTTCCTTAAGTAGATGATCAATATCTTCAGGGAGCTCCAGGTGTTCCTCAAAAGGTGCAATTTCTTCTTCTTTCTCCAAGGTAGAGAAAATACTATCTGATTCTGTAAAACATGAGGGGGTGACATAAATTTCAGATTCAATAAAATTAGAAGTGATAAGTTCAATAAAAGGTTCAACTCCCTGAGTTGGTTCATCTTTAATCTCCTCTTGATTTGAAAGTGCCTCTTGGAGTTTATTATCACTGGATGGAGGTAGGTATTCATGCTCCTCCACCTCGAGTTTGGATTCAACTTCATGGATTTCTTCAGTGAAATTAGGGAAGACCTGTGGCAATTTATTCTTAGAATTTAATCTTTTAATGTCAAATTTGAGTTCATCGTCCATGGATATCAAATCTACAAGTGAGATCCATGTTGCAAGTCCTCTTTACTTCTGTTTGAACCTTATCATTAGAGCATCATCCCTTCGATAGAGGGCCTCCTCGGTGTAGTCAGTTTCTTCTTCCTGCACCTGTGAGTAATTATTCCATGTATAATAATTGTAATTTTAATTCATCATGGAAAAATAATTTTTTTTATTTTATTAAAATGAAGAATGAAAATTTTCTAAAATTTGAAAATATAAAAAGTAGGGTAAACAACTGAATATCTCACCGGCAACGGCGCCATGTTTGACATACACCTATCACAGGGTGAGGAAAAAAAATTAAATTTCCTAAGTTTAGTCTAGTGATTAACCCTAGGAAGTCTCCTGAAGAGGAGTGCACACAAAATCAGTTTGTCACTTTAAAACTAGGGTAAAAATGTTGTGTTTTTTAAATGAAATTTGAAATTCAAATGATTGAAAAACTATGATATTAAAAGGGGAGATTAGTTTGGGGTTGGTTTCATAATTTTAATGATATCCTTGTTCAATTTAATTCAATACTCTTCTTCTTTGTTGATTAAATTGATTTTCCACAATTGTTTCCTCTCACTTCCTTGGTGAAATTATGATGGTAAGAGAAAACCTTACCAAGATCTTAGTTTGGTCAACTCTTCTTCCATGTGTAAAATAGTTTTATTGAATATCCTTAATTGAAATGGGAAATACCCAATCAGGTTTTGTTTATCCCAAACAATGAAGAACATTCACTACACCTTTTACACGTACTGATGATCGTCGAGTACTTCACCACTAATCTCAGGTCTATTCCATCGTATATAAACCAGAAATTAGTAGAGGGAGATTATGATTATTTTACCAAGGCAAAAATCAATAACGAAATTAATATTCAAGAGCAATCACACTTGATAATAAAATCCTATATAAGAAATTGAAAAAAACTTTTAATAAGAAAGAAATTTATTCAATTATGTCCAAGAACTCAAGCATTACAATGTAGAATACCAACCCTTCCCCAATCACTCAAAATGTTTACCCCACCATGGTAAGGGTAATCTAGATGAATGGGGAATAAGAAGGAATTAAAAAACTTCTAAAAAGAAAGGAAATAAAATAGAAATATGAGAAGGTATCCTCCTTGGTGTCCTAGAAGGAATGGTATGGAGAATGGGATGATTTTGGAAGGAGGTGAGGGGCTCCTTTTATAGGCAGAATTCGTTTCCCAAAATATGATGCCTTGTAGACCCCATAAATGACCTCTTCACGTGTTCTATCCTTCAATAACGTTTTTCATAAATATTTTGGTCGTTCACCCTCCAAACTTAAGATCCTTTGGACACCGGATGAAGGCATTATGATTTTTTTCATTGTCTATTTTTGATTCTGGATGAAGCATCCAGGCAGCTTCCTTTACGATTATGTCGTTCAATATCCACCTTAATGGATTAAAAACTCTATTTAATTTATTTTTTGAACGGAAAATTGAGTCAAATTTCATACCCAAGTGGACGCAATTCATTTTAAGGTGTTTAGGCCAATTTGTGGTTTCGTTACTGTGGTGGGGTCCATGCTGTCTGCCCGGAAAAATCCCCAAATTCTATGAATTTGTAGGCCCTTTATATAGCTGAATTAGCTCTCGGTGAAAAATACAAAGTTGAAGGAAATAAAATCATTATTCAAACAAAATTTGAATCACAAATTTTGGCCATATATTTTCTATGAAATTACTAAAATACCCTTGATGTAAAAATTTGTCTAAAATCCAGAATTATGTGTTTTTCACATTTAGGCTCAAAATAACACTAAAACCTAAAAATGTGACAATTACCTATCCAATAACAATATGGTGGGATTATAAACAATGATTTACAGTATTAAATATAAGAAAATTTGAGCTTCATAACTCTTCTACACTTAAACATTACACTCTTGTGCAATCATCTTACATCCAAATCAAAATCCACACAACAATCAAAAATGATAAAATATCAATGATCTTATCCAAAATAGAATTTTATCATGTCTCATATACGAATAATAATTCTATATTATTTTCATTTCAATCATTAAAATTTTTTCAACCTCATAAATCAATTCATTTCCCAATCACAACCTACCTTACATTGAATTTTATGTCACTCTTCAATCAAGAGAAATTGATTCTAGAGTTATGCTCATACTTAGAAATCGCATTTATAACCATAGGCTTGTGAAAATTATCATTTCAACACAGCATGAAACATGAAAATTAATTCAATAATGAGGTATTTAATTAAATGTTCAAATGATTTTGTGGCTTAGGTTTGGTGGGAAAATGATTGAAAAAGCATCAGGCTAAAAAGAGGAGGCTGGAATCTAAAGTACAATGCATGATTATTTCAAGTGAAAACACAGGAAATTCCTCTCTCAATCCCGCTTAAAATTTTGAAAAACAATGCCACACCCATTTTATGACATGTTACATGATCCATGAAGTGATTATAATAAATGATATCATCTAATTTCTCTTTTTTTTCAAATCTTTAGAAAGGCACATCTTTTTTTTTCTTCTTTTTTCATTTTCATTTTCATGGATGATGAGCTGAAAATTTGAATAAAATAAATTAATGACAATTCAAGCCCTTGATTTTTTAGAGGTACATGAGTCATAAAATAATTTAAAATGAATAATTCAAGCTCATCTCTATTTTTTAAATTTTTTTTTAAGGATAAATTGATGAAACAAATAAAGCACAATGAAATGACGACACATGACCAATTCACTTATTATCCACTACCCAAAGTATTGAAATACACCTCACACCACCAATAAACGATACATATCCCAATGAATGCACACAAAAGTCCCTTCCCCTACACTCAAACTTGAAATAACCATGCAAAAATATTTAAAGTGCGTGTAGGTAAGGAAAAATTGGCTTGTAATGTGGTTTAAAACTATAAGGAAATTCATGGAATATATGGTCTTACGAAGGATAAATGTAAAGGTGGGTCTCAAAATAAAATGTGTCTAGCCAAAGATATGTCTCAATTATTTCAAATACATTCCATGAAATCCAAATCTTCGAAAGAGAATATTCACAAATTCTGGTTCTCATAGAAAATTCAAGTTTCCCTCAAGCAAGTGTGGGTATTAAGAGGAATATGTAAAAGTGGTTTAGAATAACTCACATTATTGGAAAAATATTTTGAGTCAGTGTTTCATGGGAATAGATTTCAAAAATCTGTCAAAATCATAAAAATTATTGAAAATCCATTTCAAGGGAAAATAATTCATATCAACAATCATTTAAAATTCATTATTTTAAAAATCATTTCAACTCTTTCAAAATAAATTGATTTGTGAAAAGTGATAAGAATATTAATTAAAGCTCAAAATATGTTTTAGACCAAAAAAATGAAAGGAGTTTAAATGATAATCATAAAAAGTGAACTCTTTTTTGAAATAAAGATTTGGTCCTCTTCCTCTAATTCTCGGGGCTTCCTTCTTCCTTTATGATCCTAAAAAAGAAAAATTACTCAATTAATCACAAGGATCATTTCATTTAAGATCAAAATGAAAAGAAGTAGGGGGCCACATGCTAGACTAATTCTTAATACTGAATTTTAAATCTAAATTTCTAATATTTAAAATTAAATAATTATAAAGCAATTAATGGATAAATCTTGGTATGATCCCCCATGTGGGACCTAGAATCTTTTACTACCTCCAGAGGGCAGTACCAGACGTTATCAATAATCCGATGGTGGGTGGATCTTCTTGGACATGAACCACCACATGTTTTTCTTCCCAGATTGATGTTCTTTGTTATTTCTGAGGATAATTCCATGTATAGAGTACACTAGATCATCCCCCTTCACAATTATATACCTCTTGCATGGAGGAGTAGGATGAAGTATGGAACCTCTTCCTCTTCAGTTGCTACTAGTGCAACGTCTTCTTCAAAATCTAGTGGTTGCTTCAGATGTACTTCATGAAAAGAATAATCAAAGGGAGATTCAAAATTTAAATTTGAAATATTAATTTCAAAATCTTCCCATTTAAGGTAGTCAGCTTTTAGATTTGGTTCTTTAGTCATAGCCACTTGTATCTCTTCAGGGACTTCCTCAAGTAGATGATCAATATCTTCAGGGAGCTCCAGGTGTTCCTCAATAGGTGCAATTTCTTCTTCTTCCTCTAAGGTAGAGAAAAGACTATATGATTATGTAAAATATGAGGGAGTGACATAAATTTCAGATTCAATAAAACCAGAAGGGAAAGAGTCAATAAAAGTTTCAACTCCCTAAGTTGGTTCATCTTTAATCTCCCCTTTATTTTAAAGTGCCTCTTAGAGTTGATTATCACCGGATATAGGTAGTTAGTCATGCTCCTCCACCTCGAGTTTGGATTCAACTTCATGGATTTATTCAGTGAAATTAGGGAAGACTTGTGGCAATTTATTCTTAGAAATGAATCTATCAATGTCAGATTTGAGTTCATTGTCCATGGATATCAAATCTTCAAGTGAGATCCATGTTGCAAGTCCTCTTTCCGTCTGTTTGAACCTTATCATTAGAGAATCATCCCTTCATTGGAGGGCCTCCTCGGTGTAGTCGGTTTCTTCTTCCTGCACCTGTGAGTAATTACTCCATGAATAATAATTGTAATTTGAATGTATCGTGGAAAAATATTTTTATTTTTTATTTTTTTTTTAAGAATAATGAAAACTATCTAAAACTTGAAAATAGAAAAAGTAAGGTAAACAACTGATTAGCTCCCCGTCAATGGCACCAAATTTGATGCATGCCTGTCGTAGGGCATGGAAAAATAATTTTTAAATTTCCTAAGTGTAGTCTAGTGATTAACCCTAGGAAGTCTATTGAAGAGGAGTGCACAAAAAATCAGTTTTTCACTTTAAAACGAGGTTAAAAATGTTGTGTTTTTGAAATGAAATTTGAAATTCAAATGATTGAAAAACTATGATATTAAAAAGGGTGATTAGGTCAGGTTAGGTTTCTTAATTCTAATACTATCCTTGTTCAATTTAATTCAATCCTCTTCTTCTTTGTTGATTAAAGTGAGTTTCCACAATTTTTTCCTATCACTTCCTTGGTGAAATTATGATGGTGAGAGAAAACCTTACTAAGATCCGGGTTTGGTCAACTCTCCTTCCATGTGTAAAATAGTTCTATTGAATATCCTTAATTTAAAAGGGTAATACCCAATCGGGTTTTGTTTATCCCAAACAATCAAGAACATTCACTACATCTTTTACACGTACTGATGATCGCCGAGTACTTCACCACTAATCCCTGGTCTATTCCATCGTATATAAACCAGAAATTAGTGGAGGGAGATTATGATTATTTTACCAAGGAAAAAATCAATAACGGAATTAATATTAAATAAAGATCTCACTTGATAATAAAATCCACTATAATAAATTGAAAAAACTTTGAAGAAGAAATAAATTTATTCAATTACATCCAAGAACTCAAGCATTACAATGTAGAAAACCAACTCTTCCCCAATCACTCAAAATGTTTACCCCACCATGGTAAGGGTAATCAAGATGAATAGGGAATAAGAAGGCATTAAATAACTTCTAAAAAGAAAGGAAATAAAAGATAAAGCTAAGAATTTCTCCTCCTTGGTGTCCCAGAAGGAATGGGATGGAGAATGGGATGATTTTGGAAGGAGGTGAGGGCCCCTTTATAGGTAGAATTCTTTCCCCAAATGATGACGCATTTTAGTCCCCATAAATGACCTCTTCACGCGTTCCATACTTCGTGAATTTTGTTTATAAATATGTTTTCCGTTCACCATCCAAATTTAGGATCATTTGGACAAATTATGAAGGAGTTATGATTTTTTCATTGTCGGTTTTTTATTCTGTATGAAGCATCCAGGGAGCTTCCTTTACGATTATGTCATTCAATAGCTGCCTTAATGGATTCAAAACTCCATTTAATTTATTTTTTCAACGCCAAATTGAGTAATATTCCCTGCCCAAGTCTAAGAAACGCATTTTAAGGTGTTTATGCCGAGTTGTGGTTCCATTATAGTGGTGGGGTCCATGCTGTTCTCCTCGAAAAATCCCCAACGTCAATTAATTTTTAGGCCATTTATATAGTTGAATTAGTTCCTGGTTCAGAATACCAAGTTGAAGAAAATAAAATCATGATTCTAAAAAAATTTGAATCTCAAATTTTGGACATATATTTTCTATGAAATGACTAAAATACCCTTGATGTAAAAATCTGTCTAAAATACAAAATTAGGCATTTTTCACATTTATGCTCAAAATAACACTAAAACCTAAAAATGTAAAAATTACCCATCCAATAACACTATGGTGGGATTATAAACAATTATTTACAGTATGAAATATATGAAAATGTGAGGTTCATTAGATATAGTTGAATATTTATTTAGGATTTGAATGACTCTCTCATAACATGAGAAATAAATTAATTCTCGAATTCATCATTCTTCATTATTATATCTTTGAAACTCTACCAAACATACCCAAATATTCCCCAATGATCCAAGGTGTTTATATGAATGAAATGGAATGGGATAGAGGGATACATGACTAGACATCATATTCTTTCAAATAATTCTCATCATTGAGAATTTCAATATTGACCTCGAGAGAAGGGAATGGAATGGTGTCTCCAAAACAACTACCTTTTGAGACACATATCATGTTTGCAAATATCATAGGACCAAAACCATATCACTTAGAGGAAAAATTCCCAAATAAACACAAATATAACAACCAATTCATGAACACTCAATCAGGGTACAAATATATCAATTAAAAGAATAGACAGGAATACGAAATCATTAAATAGGTATCCATAGGAAAAGAAAAAAATTCAAAAATCACAAATAATATATTAAAATAAATATATAAATTAATTAAAACAATATATTATATGTCTATATATGAAACTCACATTCCCATGTGCCTTCCTCTAAATAACAGTGCCACTATAGGGAAAGAACTAAGTGAATAATACAATCAAACAAGAACTTCTCCTAGTGTTCACAAATTTTCATTAGCTGCTACTGAAAGATTGTATAATAAATAATATCAATATTTACACAATATATTTCATGAGATTCATCATTATGATATCAATAAATCTATAATACATCAAAAAAAATCTTGAATCTGACTCAACTATTGGGGAATTTCTATCTAATATCCAATGGATGTAGCATGAAACAACACCTTAAAAGTCATAACCGGGCAAGTAGAAGTAACACTTCAAATACCAAGTCATCTCTAGAAATTATTATGATTATTTATGAAGATAAAATTATCTCTAATTTCAAACAGCAATGTAATTCTTCTATTGTTAGCCTAGCATATATGGAAAACCTATTTTGTCTTCATCCTATTTTGTCTTCATCCTATTTTGAATAACCTAAACTATCTTTTTCATTATTTTTATTAGTTATATCCAAATAATTTATTACACTCCATCCATAGTCCATTGAAAAATTTAATGAATGTTATTCTATAAAAATATTCAAATACTTCAATATCAGTAATAAATTGGAAAATATTTTTATATGAAAAATAATCTAATATTAGGTTACTCATCCAAAAAACTCCAATTCTAGGACCAAAAAGAAAATCATATATCAATAAATATGGAATTTTATTTTCCTCAAACCATATGAATATTAATGAAATGTATTAAAAAGGAACGATTTATAGATATTATATTTATGGTGGCCGCTCTATAAGATGATGTTTAAATAATAATCGTGAGACGATATAATAATCCATGTGTCTCTTTGGAGCCTCAACACCTCCTCTAAAGACATCCTTGAAAAAATTCCCACAAATATTGAGTCATTAATCACTATTATGTGAGTCAATATCTTGAAATGGTCTACTATCATCGATATTGATCCATAACATCCGTGATTTGATGGTAAACTAGTAACAGAGTCCATAAAAATTCCTACTATATTCCATTTTGTAATATATTATGGCTGGAGAAATCCATCATGAATGTGATATTAAAGCTTCCCCATATTCTATATAAAGCATTGAGGAAAAAAATATGAAAATTAATTATTCAACCCATGACAAAAAAACCTCACAAATCATGATATATCATTACAATTCTGGGATATGCTACTAATGGTTTGTTTTGGAACTCACTAAGAGCCACCTTGTGTATTATTTTACTAATGAAAAAACATCCCTTGAATAAAATCTTTTTTTATTCATCCTCAAAACAACTACTAGGGGAATTAATTCAATCAACTAAAATTTAACCAAACATCAACCTCAAAAAAACAACTATCTTGGACTCCTCCACATGTTGCACTAAATACCACTACACTATGATCTAAAAAATTCACCCACTCCCATTATCCTTTCCTATATCTAGATAAAATACAATCTGTTCTTCCATTTCTATCCAATAATCTCTAGATTCATGAATATAATTATAATGTGTATTCTTGGACAAAACATCAACTAAAAATTACCCTTTCTATGTGTGCAAGAAATATTGAAGTTATAGTCTTATTATAATTACATCTACTATTTCTATCACATGTCTAGTTAAAAATATGATATAATAATAAAAACACCTTGGGATTGGTAAATACAATAAAACATTCCCCAATGAGGAAATATCACAACAACATTAAGTAAAACATAAACAAAAAAAATCTCAAGATCATTAGTTGTATATTTATGCTAATGATGTTATAACTGCAATGAATCATAAGAGACAAGTGATCACTATTTAATTAAGGCACCACTAAATACAATATGTGATTCATCGTATAAGAACTAAAATTATCCTCCCTATTATATAAAATGAAAAACTAAATACCATAAAATATTATCCTTTAGGTTCTCTTAAGGACCTTTAAATTGGTGAGAGCAATGGAAAACATTACCCTTTTTAGTCAAGGTTATTTATGGAATCAAAATCTAAAATACATTATTCAATTAAAATAACTAAATTATATTAGGTATGTGTATTGAAATAGATTTAAAACACCCATATGGTATTCCTCCATTTTTGAATGTTATGAATATCTTAAATACATTCCACAATTTCAATAGATGATAAATTTCATGTATGAACAAAACTTGATACTCCTCACATAAGACAATCAGTTCCTTGTGAACCTTAAGGAATAAGTACCACCACTTATTCACTACCTCGTGTAGTGTAATCTATACAAGTGAATCAGTTGTATCATTTGAGCTCAGATCAAAATGGAAGAAATATCATCCATCAAAAAATTCCACTATAACTATGTGAAAAATGGTTCCCTTGAACATCTATTAACTTGTGATTTAACACACTTGTAGATTCCTTCTCTATTTATTATCATTGTTTACCTCCACATTATTGTGATCATATAGAATATCTGCCTAAAATAATTCATCAATAACCTGATGGGAATGTCATCATGGGGTAATACAAGAAAAATAAAATAAACTGTTATGGACTTATAAACCCATAACCAATAATATTTTCGATTAACTATTTTAGACTTATTATTTATGGTTAAATATAATAACAAGGTAATATCTTTTGAAATAGAATGTTAAATAAAAATTATTTTTATTCCTTTCTTATTTCCCAACTCTAAAACAATTATTACTTCATATTTTAGACTCAATAATTTTAATGGTCACCACAACAGATCTCAAGAAGTCCAGAATATATATTTAATAGTCATTATCTCTTGGTTACCTCAAATATATAACTTAGATGAAACTATAGTGATATCAACCCAAATATTCCTCACCATTACAAATATCCTAAATCAACACATTCCCACAACATAAACAATTGATTTTATTGTTCCATGACATACTCCCCCCAATGGTACCCCAATTAGGATGAAAATGTGTAAAGGGAGATAATGAATCATATACACCACCTCTATTTGGAAACAACATAGTAAATTGTATAATTGATATATCAAATACCCAAATGGGAAGAAATATACTAAATAAAAGACATAAGGAACAAAAGATAAGAAAACATACCAAACAACACTAGATTATGATAAAAGAAAATTGATCCCCTTGAATGTATATAATTTCATTCAATAAAATCAACTATAGATGAACTATACATACTAATAGGACATCTATGGTAGTGACATAAAATCTCAATCATCTCCATAACAAACGAAGGAGTTATTAATGTCCATATTGATTATAAACCATGTATTTTTCACAAAATAATAGTTTATATATAAGTAGGGTTATGAAAACATGTATAATAACTTGGATCCTCAATATATACTCTCATTATATGGATAAAAATCATATTAATTCCTAGTTAAAAACAGGTGATTCAATCTCATCCCCAAATTAAATATTCTAGGATATATTCCATTATTTGAATCTATCATTTTGTATCACATACATGTAATTATATAATATCAAATATACTTTAATAGTGAAGTTAACATACTACCATGTCCCCACTAGTTTTCCACTATACTACAACGTCACACATTATGATCCATCTACCTCAAAATATATTCTTAGTAGAAAACAGCATGGTAATATTACAATATCTTTCACCTTGTGAATCACATTATCTCATAATCAAAAAACATATTCATTACATAATCTCATTATCATAAAAATATTCTACACATAGTTACAAATACTTTCTATGAGCCACTACAGCTCGAACATAGTATATTATACATCAAGCTATTAATATACATACAAGACATAAAAACAAAAATCGTTATAATAATATACCCAGTTATACATGTGTGAGAATGCAACCAAAATATATTACATTATTACATATATATATTGGAATGTAACTTTCATGGATAAAGACACATAATATGACCGGTATAATAGGGTGGTGAATGAGAGGGTATTTAGCCATTTGTTCCTCCCAAACCTTCATATTGGGTGAAACAACCTATAGATTCCACTAGTGTTAGTCTCTTTAGAGACATGGGTGGAATAATATATGATATCACAAAAATTATATAGATATATATATCTCATAAAAAAAACTATAAGAAAATAAATCTCCTTAACCTCGTCTACATTTATCATAGCTCCGAAACCGACATTCAACTTATAAGGACTAGATATACAATAAGAAATATAGAATTTTAATAACACATTAATTTTATTCCACCCATTACACATTTAATAAAAAAATCATTGTTAAATATTATTATATTCCCATTTTACATTATTTTTCTTCCAAATACCACTCCCATAATCTATAAGCCATAAAATACCACTGTTTATCAATAGTTAACTTCATTTAGCTTCCAATTAATCTAAAAACACCATGTAAAAATATTTAAGAGTCATTATCATTCCATAAATTTAGGTATTCATAGAGTAATCATAAACTACTAAAAGATGATTCAAATACGATGCACATATATTTACATAATTTATTAGGGAATGAAATGGGAAAACATGAAACCAATCCATCCAAATCATAATGAATATTCAACCATAACAAATGAAACAAATATTCATCTAATCGAATAAAAAAACTGTCATTAAATTACTCCTTATTTCCTAATTCCATCTCTTAATCCACTATGAATATAAAAATCTATCGCACCATCATAGGTGAAACCTTATGAAACTAGCATGGGCCTCCCCATAAATTATTTAAAAACTACTTTCTATAATAGGCTCATAAAACATCAAGTAGAATGGTTATAATCTTGATCAATTGAAAATGGAAATAAGAAAACTAAATATATTCAATTGGGAATCTATGAAACAAAAATATGTATTCTAGCAATCATAATAAAACATACTATCTTGGAACTAATAAATAGTTTTTATCAATCATCCAATTAATTATCATCTTATGATAAATGATTCATTTATCACAAGACATAGAAAAAATCATCTTAAGAAATAATATATATATGATTTTATGATATTTAAACATTATTTCAAGAATAATTCCCAATTTTATCAATGTACATGGAAGAGTAATTTAAAACTATACATTTATCATAATAACCATTAATTCCAATAAAAATATAAGGATGAACCGTTTTATATGAAACATGAATATTTATATAAATATTTATCAAGAATAACTAGATCTATGTTGAATATCCAATTTTATTAAAAAAATGATAAATATTATTTTTACAATATATAGAACCTTATCCTAAAAAAAAAGTCATAAATTATTACCATAAGGGGAATACATATCATCACCAAAACAAAAAACAAAACTAAAATCATTCGTTATCTAAATTAATCTTCTTTTTTTTTAATTCCACCATATCCAAACGAGATAATTAATGGTAAATTTTGATTTTATATAAAAAATAGAATAAAAAATTCACCTAAATCAAGGACTTCAGCATTTTTCAAATGATAATGAAAAATCAATTCAGATCTCTGATAACCCTCTCCCATGAAATATAGACCCTTCCAGAAAATCTACACCCCAATAATATTAGAAAATATAAATAGATATACATATGAATAAATTATATAAACCAAAAAATAATGTATCAGTTCAATGATATGAATCAAAATAAAATGGAGAATAAAATAAAAGAAAATTGTAATTCTCACATTAAATCACCATAATGAAAACATGGGAATATTTGAATCATTACCAAATGAAATAGCTTCAAAAACACTATAGAGATGTCGTCTATCTATAGAGTGTTGAAGATAAAATTTATTTTTCTAGTGAAACTAAGTGTGCATTGGGATTTATAGGAACAAAATAAGATTCACATTAAAGGAGTGAATGTATCATTCACATCATTAATGACTTGACCATTATGAATCACTATGAAAAAACTCTATTGATCAAATAAACATGGAAAAATCATCATTGTGAACTTCTAGTTAAAATCATGAGACTTTGAGAACATATTTTTAAAATATGATCCATCCCCTTATCATTTCCTGAAGTAATGGTTCTTATCCAGAATTTCACCTAGGGATCCACACTCACTGAATACATTAATCTCTAAATTGGGATGTTAATAAAACATTGATTCCATGAATATCACACCACAACATGAGTTCTATTTATATTATGATTTTATATTCTAATCTCCCCAAAAATACACCAAGTATTCCATAAGATCCACAGGCTTCTAAAAATGTATTTTAATGGCCTATATGGACACTCACCATTAAAATATCAGGATATGATGGCACATGTAGTCAGGTAAAAATTCTCAAAATAGTAACATTATACACGTTGAAATATATGGATTTCCATTTCCATATAGAATCTGAATTTTTTGTGTCACTATATTATCGTGATGACACTCTAAATCCATCTATAAAAAAGATATTTGACTGATCATTTGAGAAATCAATGATATTTTTTTATCATTTATGAAAACAATTTCATTCATATGCATATATAACATTATTTGATCATTCTAAATTTTCAAATAAAAAAATGTTTCATGATCCTTCATACATTGAGCATCACCCCTTTTTTTCTCCCAATGATTCTATTGTTTTTAGAATTTGTAGTCTTTTTTGTTCAATAACCATGTTTATTGAAGTATTTTTAGTTTATTTTGTATAAATATGTTCATAAAGATAATAATATCATTATATGTAAAACATAACCTTATAGATGTAATGTATCCAAATAGATTATGTAATTATGTCTGAATCCAAATCTAGACCATGTTTTAGATAATTATTTTCATTAAACACCAATAGAATTGATCCATAGTCCATAATGTTGTCATTTTTCATGAATACACAACCTATGTAATTAATTATGGTATCATTATAGATAACAAATCATTTCCACATGGGGTTCGTCTCAGTTTAGGTGTAGTAAATTTCAACTATTAAAATTCCATTAATATTTATTCCCAATATTGTGTACAAATTACCATTTATAACTTTATTGTAATCATGGATAGTAGGTATTACATTTCTAAAGTTATTCATAAATATAAATTATGGTTTAAATATAATCTAATTAAACAATATATATTTGTCAGTGATGTTGTTCTGGCCCATTACTCATCAATATTTTGACATTTATTGATGAAATCATAGAACCCTATGATAAAATTCCCAAATAATATTATATTATTTATCTTAAACAAATATTTATTTTACATTTCATATATATTCTAATTTTTAGTTTCATTAACATAATACTAATATGCTCAACTTGTTGAAAATTTAAAATGTAGTACATAAAAATGTCATCTATAAGAATTACCAAAAGATTATTATTGTAATCATTAATGACATTATTTATTATATCTATGACAATAGATGAATCATTAATATATATAAGTGAAAAAACTATTAACACATAGTCGGTATACTTTTTTTAAAAGTTTTCCTTGGGATTATTGTGCTATATTACATTTAATTAATGGTTTCACATTAAAATTTCTACTTTACTGATGTAGTTGGACCATTGTGCCTAAGATGAAATTTATAAATCTATTATAGGGGACACATGTTCTTTATGAATATTTTAATGAGTTGAAAACAATTAGTGAATCCATATTCTTGATAATGTGGTTTTTTACAAAAAATGGTGAAGCAATTTAACATATAAAACATATATAATGATTTTTTTTTATATGTTAATTCGTATATTCTAATTGAATATTTTTCTTCCTAAAAGGATTATTATATATGAGATGTTCTCTAGGTATATGTTTTATTGATAAATCAGCCTCTATATTGATAGTAATACTGTGAAACTCTTTGGGTAATACATCAACATATTCCCACATAATAGGCTTGTATTCAATGACAATTATCTTTGGTTCTCTCAACCAGTAGAGAAAGACATTATTTATCAAAAAGGAAAAATATCAATGCACTAGAATATGTTTCCAAATTACATTCACTATCAACCATAAAATTTTACATATTTAGATAACTATTTGGAATAGGGATAATTATTTCTTTCTCGTAATAGTTTATTTTGGATTTAAATAAATATTATATGTCCATAATGTGTATAGAATAAAAATAAAATAAAAATAATAAAAAAATATTAGTGGGGTATTTGTCCCACTATTTTCAATTGGGAATGATTTATATATATCACATTCATCGATTTCTCAAACATGTGTTTTCACAAATACCTCTACATCAAGGTATTTATGTGGTTATTCAATAGTTCTAACGAACATTTATATTATTTCAGATTTTATAGAATACTAGTGTTATATGAAATTTAATGTTAATCAATTTCTAATTAAAATAAATCATTCAATTTGATTCCGGATGTAATCTGTTACTAAATACAAAAATAAATGTAGTGATGAGAAAACCCATATTAATAATATTATAAAAGGAAAACGATAACAAAATATGAAATAAATAAATAATAAAAATTAATATCCTAACTTAATAAATTATATATTAAAATCCTTTTTATTATAACTTTTTCATATTATATTTTCTAATTTAATCCCCAAAAATATGTATATCAAATAAAATAATTTACAAAATTTTGGTGATTTTTTTATAAAATAAAAATAAAAAACACTAACCATAAATATAGAGTCATATTTTACTTAAGAGTTTTAAAACATAAATCATTTATACAAATATAAAATACAAAATATTAATTTAAACCTCTATAATGGGAACCTAAATACCAATGATGTTGTATTGTTATAGAGGATACCTGAGGGATAGTCCTAATGAAAAGTTGTGATATATAATTCCCAATAAGAGAATAAAAAACATTTGACACTTAAATACAAAGGTCTAAATATGATATCATAAATATGGACAGTCTCATTAAAACAAGGAATAAACAAGTGAAATAATAAGAGAATTCAATCATTATAATATGGAAACATTATACAATGATAATAAAATCATTAGTTGTGGCTCAATACATGGAAAATATTATATAATCATTGAGGCTTACTTCATATGAACCATATAGTGTATCTCATAAGATAGTTACATTATCCAATATAATTGGGTATATAAAAATTTGGTCTCATCAATCACATTGATAATATGAACATGGATATGAATTACTTATAAGAAAATTGAACACTAGGAATAAAAATAACAATAATCCAATGAGAAGGATATGGAGTATATAATCATTTGATTTGGAATAATAAAATTTCATATAATAAAAATTACCAATAAAATAAGGAATTAAATTAATTTTGACCATGCATAACTAAATAAGGAATAAATGATCATACAAATAAATTAAATGTGATTCATATCCTAATGAATCGAGTGGAGATGTATATTTAGAAATATAATTCATAACCTAGGATTTTATAGGAAAATTAAATAATAATTTATGAAATATAGAGCAATGTAAGAGAATAAGGTATTATAGTGACTTTTCCATTAATACACATAATTTTGAATATATTTATTTAGCACATATCACCAAATTAAGAAATATGCGGTAAATTTTATGATATAAAATGTTATAATTCAACATAAAAAACTATTAATTTAGATTATACAATCTAATATATCATTAATGAAAGAACAAGTGGAATACATGTGCCTAAAAATAGAAATATCTTGAACATTAAATCTTCATAACCAAGGTTTTATATGAAGATCATAACCTTTAATACAGACATCACAACAAGGAATAGAATTTTAAATATAATAAAAATGTTGAAATAAAAAAAATAGAATGAATGATTTTTGGTAAGATATTGGAATAAACTATGACTATTATATATGAGTGTCTATCTTATATAGGCATAATGATTATATGAACATATAAAAACAAACCCATTGAATTTTTATGTTTAATATTTAGCAACCAAAATTTGAAAAATTTAATGAAATTGAAATGAAATTTCCTCAAGTTATTGAATAATTACATATAATGAACAATAATAGTGCTTAGAATAGAGGTAGAAGCTATAGGGTTTCCCCTCATCAAGCCTATGATTAACACCAAAAATAATGACCATGGTAAAATTGGTTGATGAATATGTTTTACCACATGAAAAAATTTATGAGATCTAGGAAAATTGAATTTACTCATTTTACAACCACCACTTTATATCATATAGGTATATTTTAGGAGAATTTTTTATTGAAATTTTAAATTTCAAATTATGATGATATAATACTATATTTATCCATAATTTTATATACCTGCTACTACATTTTCTTTATGAAATATTATTTATATAAAATATATTTTTAATGATTTAATTTATTTTAACAATATAGTCTATATTTTATATAAATGTATTGAAATAATTTAAGTTTGATTAAATAATTAATTAATATTAATAAATTAGGAATAAAATAAATTATTTTTAAATATGTAATATATAACTTTTTCAATATTTTTTTATCATTATAAAAATACTTTATTGAATAATATGAATCATGTTAATGTTCCTAAAAAATAAAATATTCATGGAATATTAACAAATTTTCTATATGATTAACAAATAGATTTTTATAAATAAAAATTTTATATATATTATAGACATTTATCTTAGAAATATGTTGTTATCTACTCTTTAAATTGAATATAAAAAAATGATTTTATTATTTTTCATTAAAATATAAAAGTCAGGTGTTAATTCCATTTTCATTTTTAACAAAATTTTAATTCACCAATGTAAGTGTTTGTTACCATGGTACAACTATTATTTTTCATATAATTATATTAATAAATTTTTTTGAAATTTTATATAAATAAATTATATTAAACACTATTATATGATTTTTAACCATTTAAATGAACATATTAATCCTAAAATATTTAGTAATTAATATAATATAAATATAAATACACTTTATTTCTATATATTTCTTTATAAATACTATTACTCTCTATACACTATGTTTTAATTTAAATTTTTTTTTTTAATATTAATTTTTTTTAATATTAATTTTTTTTTATTTTGGAATATTAATGTAAAGAAAAATCTAATAATGGAAAAATGATATTGTAAATAATGTTGTAATTAAAAAAAAATATATTTAGTCATGGTTAAGTAAAAAAATATATATATAAATTAAAAATGATTGAATTTTGTTTCACTTACATGATTGTTGGACAATATAAAAGTACATTTTAAGTTTTAATGTTATCCATACAATTCATATGAATGTATCCTCACCTATGTCCAATTTGACTCTATCATTGACCCCATCTAACTTTTATTTCATAGGAAATGTCCATATTCATCTATAAAAGGAAATGAATTCTAGAAACATCAATCCATACATGTCATTAAAATTTCAATTGATCCACCAAACATTTTAAATATAGTAGAATACTCAACCATGATTTTATAGAAATATATGAATAAAATTGATACAAGTTTCTCATTTTGGATCCTTCAATAGATGAGTCAAACAATAACCATTATTATTATTATGTAATGCTATAAATATTATTATTTATATTAATCATCCATCCATTTACAAACCTATTAAAAGAAAACTAAAAAAAATAAAATCATTATAATCATTATAATGAAATGTTATTTTTGTATTGTAAACAACATTTTTTACATTCTTCTAATCACTTCAAAAAAATTAAAATGTCAATTGTGATACGTGTGGACCCCCATCTCCATGAATGATGTATATTGTTTTTCATCACCAACAATCATCTATGGTTCAAAAAATAAGTACACGAAATGAATAATATATTTATTAAATGATTTTTATTTTTGTATTATAAATTATAAATTCTATAAATATTATTAATAATATATGATAACTATATACTTAATCTCAAAAAATAGACATACTAAGAAAAATAAAATTTTCCTCTTTCAATATAATATCTTCATATAAACTATATAATTCTTATACATTTTAACAATTCTTAATTTTTATACATTTTAAAATTGTATGTGTTCACTGTAAATTTTAATCATATTATAACAAAACACCTTATTAATCATACATATCCACTATTTTTAGCATATTCTATTTTGGGTATATTGCACCACCTACATGAATGATGTTATAAAGACATATATCATGGATTTCAATTGAGATATAATTAAATATACAAATGAAAAACCTATATCAAATTTTTTTGATAAGGGTAATATTGATAAATAATACTTTTATTAGTATACCACCTTTTGATTGTTAAAATCAAAAAAACATGAGCATCACAAATTTAAAATTCAATAATCATAAAAAACAAACATAGAATTAAATTTTACCAAAATAAATCATTATATAACATATTTATATTAGAACTTATATAATGTTTGAATGATTATGTTTTTTAACTACAGTGGATCGATATTGACAAAACAATGTATGTTCAAGTCAATCTAAATCCATAACAACTGAAAATGAAAATTAAAAATGACTAAATATTTATTTTTATAATGAATTATTATAACTAATGAGTATGAAATATTATAAATTTTAATATAATTTTTATATAATTTATTAAGGTCTTTGTGTTTATTTTATATGTGGTTAAATTGAATACATTTATTTAAGGAGTAAATATTGTTGTTTTTGTCTCAAACAACCTTCTATAAAATATTTTTCATTTTATGAAAATGATTTGTTTTATATTGTGAACAAATTTTCTATTTTGTATATTTTAATGGATTCTAGAATATTCATGTTAATTAAATTAGTATTTCATTTTTTCAATTTTAAAAATTTATGATTCAATTTTTACCAAAGAAATGTCATTTTTTTAAAACATAATTAACATTAAATGAGTTTAAATATCTCATTATGAATAATATTTTCCATGATTTATTTACTATATCCCATTAATGTGGTATAGTATATTACCACATTCTTTTTCAATGAAATTAAATTTTCACAATAAAATTTTCTTCTATGATAAATATCATTCGTAATAAATTGAAAAATTGTAAAGATTAATTTATATAATTTTCAAAGTAATAGTTTCTACAATTTAATTTTTTACTTAATAAAAAAATGTTTCACTTTAATATTTTATTTTGAAAATTATTATTATATATTGGGGCCATCATATAATACTTTACCTCAAATCAAATTAATATTTATCACTCTCTCATATGAAATGTTTTTTAATAAAAATACATAAAATTACTAAATATTAACTTCATTTCATGATCCAATCATTTATCTTCTACTTTAAAATATTTGAAATAAAATATATATAATATTAGGGTTCCATTATTTGGTATTCATAAGATCTATTATTTTAAAAAATAATAATGTCACCCACTTGAATATTAAATTATAAAATAGACTCGTAATATTTTCATTTAATTAAAATATTGAGAAATATTTTGTTGAAAATATATTATTCTCATTATAATTAGTTATTCCTATTTACCTGTATAAGATGTAATATGATTGATTTTTATCCATTTTTCAACCTATAAATGACTAAAAATGATTTGAACCTTTTGGATAATCTAATTTTGGAAATAACATATCTACTCATTATGTAATATAAAGTGATAGAATTAATAGAATTTATAAAAAGTATTTTTATTCTATAAGATATTCAACATAGGTTATGTAATTTAGTTTACAATGAAATCTATTTTAGGTATTTTTATGGGCGGCTTCAAATATCACTATCAGATTACCTGATGAAAATTATATCTCCTGATCTCGAAATAGAGTACTAGACAACATGTTATGCAAGGGAACCTCATCGATAGGTTCTTCTATTCTAATAGCAGAACCCTTGTGAATAGGCAAATCATTGGTGGTCTGCAAGTATGGTTACAGATAGCCAGTTATGCATGTTGGTATGTAAACAGTATGCAGTGAAAAGGGTCCTACAACTAGTGTTGTTGTAGGTTCCTCTTTTCAGGGTCATGTGGATGTAAATACTATGGAAAAGGAAGTCCAAAGTGAATCTTGGGAAGGGAATCCCTTAGTAAATGAAAACTTCATTCGGTTGAGGAAGGACCCTGATGATCCTAAACCTTCTATGAAATATTCTTTGGAGAATAGGAGGCCGAAGATGGGGAAGGGTGCTAATTTTTCTATGGAGCCTCTAAGGGTGGATGATGGAGGTTCTAAGACTCCCTTGGGAAAATCATATATGGTGGTGGTGTGCCTAGGGTGTGCAAATAGGGATGCAGGCTAGTCAGTGGTCTCTAATGAACCAAGTGAGGTTAATATTACAGGTTATAATTCCTTAGGAAAAGATTTAAGGGTGGAGACTTGATCAGGGAGAGTCCTAATAGGTTGGTGGAAACCGATGAGTTGGTTAATCTCTTTGAACAATTTTAGATTGATGAACCAGTTCTAGAGTTTGAGGATGATCTGGTCAGGCCCTATACAGATGGGTAGAAGGTTTTTGGTGTGAGTATAGTGTAGGTGAATCCAAGGAGGAGGTTTCAGGAGAAATTCCTCCAAGACCTTGTAGAAATAGTAATCAGAATGGAATTTTTAATTAGATGAAGGATTTATTATTTTTGACACTTCCAACGCAGACATGATCAGTGAAGAAGTCAAAAGACAAGCAAATAGATAGTGAATCCACTTTTTAGTAGTGGATTCAGGTGATGTGTTCTTTAAATCCCTATAAATAATTATGATCTTGGTGGAAGAAGTGGTTGAACAAGTTTTTTCACTAAATTTTACTGAAGAGGAACCTACTAGAATAATGGGGAGGTAAATATAGGGTGACTCTTAATAAGAATAAATATACCTAGATTGATAAGAAGGACCTAATTTTTATTGGGGTATTCAATAATGGGAAGATCATCCTTGAGGATTATATCAAGTCTTGACACATGTTGACCTTTCTTTATAAAGAACTACTAATGGATGAACCAAACACTCCTGTAACCATCATCTCTAGGAAATTTTTTAGGGAGATTAAAGATGGTAGTCTAAAATTGTCCTTTAATTTCTCAATTATTTCTTTTTGTGGTTGAACTCATGGTTTCTCACTTTTTTATTAAAAATTTTTGTATAATAAAAATTATTTATTAGTCATTCATTGGATAGAAATGGATAGATCCCATTGGAGGATGGTGATAAAATAGAAAATTTATGACTTTTGCAAGATGGAATTATAGGATCTCCCCAATAATTATATCTTAGAATCTTTATTCATCAATGATCAATATATCTCAAGGTACGACATAGTTTTAATAGGATTAATTTCCAGTTTTTTATTTCTATGATGAACATAGATCAATCATCCAATATATTTATTGATATATCATGTGTATTTTGGGTATTTATTTGGGAGAATTTCATTATTATAAATTTTTATATCGTATTTCTTCATTATAATAGCATTTAATTGTGGTGTACATGAACTTCTATTGAGGTATTTCTCTCATAATTGTTTCATGTTCTTATATACTTGATTTCTTCATTCATTGTAGGTGTTCTTTGTTGACATGTGGTTCAAAATACATTGAGAAATCAATTATTGGGTCCTTGTTTCATAGAATAATGATTTGATATTGAAGATATGGGATTAGAATGACATAATAGTGGTTCAATGATGGAATCAGAAAAATATCGAATAGTTCCACGTACCAAATTTTTATATTCTTTACCGCATAATGAATAATTAAAATGAGGTAGTTTTCCAAATAGTTTGGAGGAAAGAGTCTGGTGAATAGTGATGGTAGTCATTGTTAGGGCTAGATCATCCTTTCTCGGAACGATTAACTACAGATCTAGTACCAGAGGAGCATATGACTCTACATGAGGAAGAAAAGAAGGATTATAAAAATTCTAATCTATATGGCATGTAATTTATGATTACATGGAGTGTGGGACCCCCTTAGTAGTGAATAGGGTTTTCCAATAATTTTAATGATCACATGGTGTTTTACCCTATCACATGACATGTGACCTCTTCTCAATGCCTTGCAATGTACTCTGGAGGGTATAAAAAAATAGTCTAGAGTAAACGGGCATGGGAACACTATGTACCTGTACACAAACATGGATTGAAAATTTATACATGGGCATACCTATGTACTTGTACCCATGAAGAAGTGCATGGGAAACTGCATGTTGGGTACTGTTACATAGATAAGGATATTGGCACTGGTCATTTTCACAAGCAGGACATAGGGTTGAAGGGACATGGAATATACCTTTACTAAACATTGTGTACAACTAAAATGTTAACTTAGAGTCATTTTCCTCTATATCATAGATATATTTCACTAGTGTGTGTTTCCCATATACATTCTCTAAGGGATAGTATGGAATCACCTCCTACACTTTGTAAATCTATCCATTTAGTAGAAATTCGTGGATAGAGTAGTTGGAATCATTCCATGAGACCTAGGGTGAGATCATATATCATCTTCTTACCCTTGGAGGAGTTCATGGTATCATCATGACCAAAAATACACAGGCATGAATCCTCTACATATCCAATTTTTGGTATAACCCATGGCCTTTGGATAGATCATCATCTATGTATCATATCTCTTTATATATCTTGTGTAAAAAACATTTGTAAAATCCCGATGAGAATTACCTCTCAAGTGAAAAATATGTGTGTTATCTAATTCATGGAGTGTGTTCTCGTAGACATGTTCTTCGAAGAAAATTCATTCCGGAATACTATGGTTGCATTATATTTGTGACTTTACCAAAAGATTATGTGTCATTGTTGAGTATATATGGATACTCTTGTCATATGCATTGTAAAAAATTACATTTATAGAGATTTTTTTTAAAATCCATGAATTACATGTGGTTTCAGGGTGTCCTACTAGGTATTTTTATACTCACCCCTACACGTGCTGCTCAGGAACATGTCGTGTCTTTTACAGACATCCCACATTTTCAAAAAAAATTAGATATACAAGGATCAAGTGGTACTTAGTGATACTGGACTGACAAAGGAGTGTTCTAATTGTACCTTGATAGCATCCTCAATCTATTCTTTTAGTTTGGACTAGTTTTTATACTCTCTAGGGGTGGATTGTGGTTGGCCCTATTTGCATTGCATTACTTTATTTCAAAATCTAGTTGTGGGATTTAGATGTATGAATGCATGGTTGTTGTAAGAACCCTGACCCCAATACCCCATATCCAGTTCCTTATGTTATCAAATTGGTATTGATACAAGGTTTGAATCCTAATAGATCGGTTAGTTTAGATGTTTTGGAATCCATATTACATATATATTCTTTACATTACAGTATTAAATGAAAAACAAGACAATAACTCATTTTAAAACATATAATTACCTTTTCTATGCCAAAAATTTGATCATAATATACATCTTCTTATCATAAGGAAAATGAAACATAAGAAATGTGAGAGCTATTATTATCTGTAAGGGTAAAAAAAATATAGAAAAAACTATCAAAATTAAACATAAACAATAAGGCAAGGTGAATAACTAAAAACATATTCCATTAAAACAAATTCTTGAGAATAATTTGGAAGTGATATATTATGATCAAATAATTCCATATAAATTTCTACTTTAGAAATATACATAACCATATATATTCTATGAGTCCAATAATAAAATTTATTATCAATAACTAATCTCATAAATAGGGAATACATAATTCTGGACATGATAAATATACCTTCAAGGCTTCACAAAGGGAACGATAGATAAATGGGTAATACGTTAGCCAATACCAAAACTAGATTGTCTCGTGAGACCTAATGATTCATCAAGGGGATATAAAGGTCCCCAACCATTACTTAATATGACCAATGAATTTCTCATATATAAGGGGAGAAACATTTTCAATATAAACATTAATATTAAAACTAGTATATGAAATATTAATACATTAAATATAAAAAATAAATGGTTTAAAAATAGCACATCCATAGTCAAAATATCATAAACTATTTCAATAAAATATGGTAGATGGTATCTTAAGATACCAACCTCAATTCAACAAAAAAATCCAACAAAGGATGTGTACATAGATGAAATTAGGGTACTGAAATCATTAAAAAATTCTTTATAGAAATTCTACTTTATATACTGAAATTATTTTAAAAGGGGTGAATTTTTTTAAAAAGGAAACATTTTATATGAAAATAATATTTTAATATTGTAAAGTATTTCTCACTCCATATAACTTATAAAAAGAATATTTGTTCTGTATTTTGTCAAAAATATCATAAAATAACTCCTTTAGAAAATGAAAAAAAAATTCAATTCAAATATATTAATAAAAATTCAAAATGGGTAAAAATGAATTAAAAAAATTTAAAATAATAGTATAATTATTTAGAAATATATATTTAATAAATATAGACATGAATGATAAATATGTCCTAGTAAATACTTACATATAAAAAATCCCAAATAATAATGAGATTTCAAAATTAAGCATTACCATGTAATTTCATTTAGTTTATGGTGAAATATAATTATGTATAATTCTTAAATCATTTATTAAATTATACCTGAACTATATCCATATTTATAATATAATATATTATCTTCTTCTATCATTTTGATTCTAACATTTCATTATTACCATTCTTTCTTATGTTAACTGCTTTATTTTCTTGTTTTGATTTTGTTATATAAGTAACTTTTCTTATGAATATGATATATATTCATCATATAGATAATTATATTAAGTTTTCATATATTATATTCTCTCATGATAAAAATTTTTATAATAATTCTTGAATGTTTAACCTAGAGAATAAAATTCATCACGTTGTGGAGATATTAGGTTGTATTTACGCATGAGCGATGATACCATTCACTTAATGGTAAATTGGTAATTGATTTGATGAAATTGTTATTATATATAATAAATATCAGGTTATATGTACTATTTATATCCATTATATTCATCATTATACCCATAAAAATAATTTGGTGATGAAAAAAAATTACACCACATTGTGGAGAAGGTAAGTCGTGTGTACACCCACATGGTGATATTATTTTTCGTAATATTGATAAAAAGAGGAATATGGTTGTTCAATAACAATATTAACACCTCATAATATAGATTATTCTAGAGTTATTATTTGATAATGGATACAACATGTGAGGAGGATTTTTAAGAATAAATAATTTTGAAGGATTATGTTAAGATGATTAACAATTTGTTAGCAAACATCATTTGGATCCCCTCTTAGGGACAATAGGATTGGACATTTGAGAATACCAAAACCTCTAGGATGTGGATAAGGAATTTTAGAATATAAATGTAAAGTTTTTGGTCAATCATGATGGATAAAAGTTATGTGAGGAAGTGAGGGAGGAGGTGTCTTTTTATAAGAGTGGGGAGGGGAACTCTTGCAATCCATTAAAATACTAAATAAATATACATTTATTTTCAATTTAAAATAGCTCCAAAGAGATTTATTTCAAATATAAGATGATTATTTCACTAAATACTCTCATAAAATGATTTTTAGACATGATTTTGTCAAAATATTAAAATGATCTATTGTATTTAACACTTAGTTAAACCCTTAATCTTTTACCGTGTTAACTTAATTTTTTTAATTTATAGTGTTACTATAGTTACTATAAAATGAAAAACGATCCCCAAATAGATCATTGTTGACATATTTAACTTCTTTTAATTTTTTTTCTAATTTTTATATTTTTTTAAATTTATATCATTTAATAAAATATTATTTAATTTAATGTTTCATTTTTATCAATTTGGATACTATTTATTTTTGGTCTTTTTAAAAATATCATAACCATGTGATAACTTCCAAAAAACAATTTTAATATATTAAAAAAAATATTTTTTACCTGAAAATTTCTTATATTACATTTATTATGTCAAATAAAATTTAATTTAATATTATTAATATCATTTATTTGACATTTCCCTTATTTAAACAATTACGACATCATTCTTATGAAATATGTTAATTAAATTATTTCTTTACTAAACATTAACAAAAATATCATGAGAAATATAAAATTATTATCTTCCAAATGAATATTTATTGTCAATTTTAACCTTTATGTTAAATGTATTGAAAAAGTAATACGTATTAAAAAATATGAGTACAACATTACTAACTTCTCTTTAAAATATTATGAATGTAATATTCATATGAAAGTGGCTTAAAATTTATAATTTATCTCTAAGGTTTATTTTAGCCTAAAACCATTTATCTAATGAAATTAGGTCAAGTGTTAGGGTAATTTTGTAATTTTATAATATAATGTTCACCTTTAATTAGTCGATTTACCTTTAACCATGGAAAATTAATTTTTATTAATGTTACTATTAATAATATTGAAAAATTAAGTTGATCTTATTCGTCTCTAAATATAATATTAATTAAAATTTTATTTTTCTATTTTTTAAAATTCACTTCACAGATGTAGCTAAATTAGTTTTTAACACTAATCTCAAAGATGTGGGGAGAAGGTGGGTACTTGGAATCATTGAGAAGTTCAATAAGTTTTTATACATAATTTTAATATAAAAATGATTAGAATGACCTACATTGTATTAATATATGTATTTTTGGTCTATTGTGACTTCAAAAATCAATTTAAAGTATAATAATTATTAAAACAAAAAAATATTTTTTTAAATATAATGTATTATTTTATAATATTCCTCAAAAAATGATACTTCTTAGAAAAATAACAAAAATTAAACATAGGGTAATTTTGATATTCCAAATTTAAAAATGATAGATGTAATGAACCAGAACCTAGTAGTAGCCTGGATCTGCTACCTCACTTTATTACATTGACATAGATACAAGATTCAAATACTAAATGACTAATTATTTTATTTGTCTTAGAATCCATATTACATTAATTAACTTTAAATTACAATTAAAAGAATAAAATAAAATAGAGAGAATATTTTTTGAACACCATTATTATCCTAACTTTACAATGTATATCAATCATAACACACTTTTTGGCATCTAGGTAAAAGTAAAACATAAGAAAGGGATGAGTTCAGATGTTATGTCAAGGTATAAATATAGTGGAAGCTACCATAAATGAGAACAAATGATAATTGGAAGGTGATGAACTGTAACTTATTCCATTTAATCAATAACCCTAGAATAATATGGATGGAATTAATATTGATCAAATAATTCCATATAAATAATCACATGATAATTAAACATAACTATGTATATTCTTATAGTATAATAATCACATGAAATTTATATAACTAATCTCATAATGAGGTAATGTGTAATATCAAGCATCATAAACATACCTTCATGGATTCAATAAAGAAAGCGTACATACACAATTAAGACATCAACCAATACTCAAACTAGTTTGTTTCATGAGACCAAATGTTACATGAAGGGGCTATAGGGGACCCTTCCCATCACTAACTAAGTCCAATTCATTCCTTATATGTATGTGGTGATTAAAAATATAATCTATATAATCATTTATATTAATAATAGAATATGAAATTTGATTACTTAAAATAGAAACCATTAATGGTATTAAAGTATAACATACACAATGAAAATATTTCATAAACCATCCAATGATATATGGTAAATTATATCAAAAGATATCATCATTAATCAAGAGTGATATCCAACAAAGGATGTCAATAAAGATGAAAATACAATTATGAAATCGTTTAATATTTCTTGAGAGATGTACCACTTTTTACATTGAATTAATTTTTTTAAAATCCATTCAATTATTATATATAAAATTTCATTTGAAAAAAAAACATATTAATATTATAAAGGATGATTCAAAATGTTATGGAATCATGATAGTGGAGAAATCTGATCACACCGCATAATATAAAAAAACATTCATTCCTTCAAAAAATCCATAACGTACCCCATTTGAAAAATGAAAAAAATATTTCTTTAAAACCATTTTATAAAAAGAAAAACATGTGTATAAGACATTAATAATTTTAAATATAATATTAAAAATATTTTGAAAATCATTTTTATGAACCATGGACAAGGATGATAAATATTCCCCAGTATATAGTTAACTATAAACAATCCTGAATAATAATCAGACTGTGAAATAACACTTATCACTTTATAATCAGTATAAAAATATTCCCCATGAAAGAAAAAAATTATGTAGATATTAAAATACCACTATCTTCAGGATTAGACTCATAATGTAAATTTATGGGAAGTATATACACCATAAAAAAGAAGTTAATATTGTATAAGGTATGTGTCCAATAAAAATAAAATTTAGACAAGAATCCCTTACTACATGAGTAACAATTGAATCATGATCACATTTAAGTAATAAAATAAATTATTATTATGAATATAATTAAATAATTTATATTAATGATATATCATGTTATAGGTTAGTATATACAGCACACAAAAGAAGTGATTGAATAATATGTAATGTATCTCATTAAATTAAAAAGTGAGATGAAATCTCTTTTTCCTTGTACTTTCCTTTAGTTGAGTGTTCATTAACCTCTGTTATAATAGCTTAAAAGATGTTATTAATTTATATGAGAACCATATACATGTTTTTTTATAAAATATTATCCCCTTATTTTATCTTATTTCATTTTTTATAATTATATTTTTTTTATTACACTTGTTTTGGGTGCTAACTACTTCATTTTCCTATGCATGTTTTTCATGTATGTCATATTTATTATTCATAGGATATATTTTCATCATATAAATAATGATATTAAGTTAATAAATTTTATATTTATTCATCATATACATTTTCATAATCATTCCTAAATGGTTTTCATGGTGGATAAATCTCATCACGTCGTTGATATGGTAGGTCGTATGCAAGGAGTGATGGTTTCATCCCGTAATGTCAAAGGAGTAAGGAATTGGATGATATAATAATTAAAAGGAAGTAATATAATACCATATTTTTACTTATATCCATTATATTTATTATTATTCCCATCCAAAAAAAGTAGTGATGAAAAACAATTACACCACATTGTGGACACGGTAAGTCGTATGTACGCACTCATTGTGATATTGTTTCTCATGGGATGGGAAAAATGTAAAATATGGTTATCCCATAATCATAATAATATATAATAATATATATATGATAATGTGGGGATTAATTTAGTATTTATACGACATATAAAGAGGAAGTAGAAGAAGAAAATTAGCAGAATGAGTTTGTAAAACAATTACCTCTTCTTCTATGGAATTGCATTGGATTTCATCCTAAAGACAATAGGTGTGGTATTTCATAGATCGCAGGACCTCCATAACATAGATAATAATTCTTGGTGGATATATGGTAAAGTTTTTGTCGAGATATACGGCTTAATGTTGTGTGAGTAAGTGAGAGAGGAGGTTCCCTTTTATAAGAGAGGGGAGCGATACTCTAGGGAACTCTCAAAATATTAAATTAATATAATTTGATTTTTTATTTAAAATATCTCCAAATGGAATTATTTTAAACCTAATATCATTATGTGTTTATATCCTCTCAAAAAATTATTTTTATACATGTTTAGGTCATAATATTTATGTTATCTTTTTGGATTTAACCCTTAGATAACCCCTTTAACCCTTATAATAACAACATGGCTTCTTACTCTATAGGTTTAATATATTTACTATAAAATGAAAAAAGAACCCCATATAGATCATTTATAAAATATTTATCCTTATTATAGTATTTTTTTAACATTATATTTTTATTTTTTTTATAGTTTAATAAAAAATTATTTAATTTAATGTATCATTTATGTCAATTTTGATGCTATTCATTATTTGCCTTTTTAAAAATATCATAAAAACATGATAACTTCAAAACAACACTTAAAATATATCACTAAAATTTATAATATATATATATATCACAATTTCATTAATTATGTCATATTATATTTATTTTAGTATTTTTAATATCATTTATTTTATATTTCCATTAATTAAATAATTACTACATCATTATTCTGCATTTCATTAATTAAATTATATTTACTATAAAAATTTAAAAAATCAACATGAAGATAATTTTATTTTATTATAAATAAAAATTTTATTCAAATTTATATTTTCTATAACCATATAAAAAATTATTTATTTATCTAAAATATGAATATGAAATTTTTAAATTATTATTAAATTTAATATAATAACTACCATAATCATACCCAATTGTGTTAAAGAGGTTATAATTTTGTAATAAAGTTTATTTTGGTAGAAAATCACTCATCCAATTAAATTTGGAAATGTTTGATGGTAAATTTATAATATTATAACATTATTTTACCTTTAATTACCAGATTTACCCATAAATTTGGTAATTAAAACATTACTAAGTTTTGATATTGATGTGACCAAAAATAAAAGAAAAATATTTACATAATCTGGACCCACTAATTCCAAATATTTAATCCATTTTTCATAATTCAAAAAATAGATGTTGCGTTAATTAATTTTAAATTAATCCTTATGTTGGGGTGAGAAAACATGTTATTAAAGTGTAACTAAGGAAATGATTGAAGCGTTTATATATCTCAATTAAATGTAACTTTTATGAAAATTAGATAAATTAGACTAAATGATAAAAAAAAATATAAAGTTATACTTTAGAATCATATAATAAAATAATTTAACACTATATATTATTTTTATGAAAAAAGTTGTTATCAAATAAAACTTAGCATGTTTCACTATTAATCAAAATAATAAACTTATTTGAAAATTGCCATAAAATTTACCAAATAAAATTTTGATATCCATATTTAAAAAATAAGTTTATTTTTTCAAATAAATTATATAAAATTTCCAAAAAATAGATATAAAATATGTTCTCTGTTAAAAGGAGGTAAAACTTCTTTTATAAAAATATAGGTTTTTATGCGTAATATTGGGGTTTTTCTTATCTCAACACAATAATATCTATTAGATTACTATCAAAAATATTATATTAATTATATTATATACATATATATTTAATATCATTCTCTAATTGTAATTAATTTAATTTTTTATGATAAAATTACTTATTGATCATAAAAATAGTTCTTTATGAAAACATTTCTTATATATTCATATGGTTCTTTTTATAATTTACAATTAATTTGTAACCAATGAGTTTAAACACATATTTTCATATGTCTGTTAATACTATTCATCTGTGTGAACTTTAATAGCTAGGTTATATCTTAATATATTATATAAAAATATTTTAATACTATATTGTTGTTCTATAAAACTCATCCTTAAGTGTAATGAAAACCAACTCATTATTGTGTGTAGTGTAAGCTTATAATGGTGTTTCATACAAACTAAGCTATCAAAGAAATTGAATTTATTTAATAAGGTAAATATTTTATAATATTGGGGTGTTACATTCTCCCCTCATTCAATAAATTGCATCCTCGTAATTTTATCTCGGGATCGAAAACTAGTGTTTTGAATTTTCAAAATATCATTGCTGAAATCTCACATCATAAAATGTATTAATGATACTTCTACTTTAAAATAAATAATGGTAAGTAAGGAGTTCACTGTATATATCACATATTATGGTTCAATATAAGAAAACATGGACATAAAAGTGAAATATAACCATCAGGTTTTGATGGAGAGTGATAGAGATCATGGTCAGGAGAAATTTAACAATCAAAAAGCTATAATTTTGCAATGATCTAATGGACAATTTTATTCATTGGAATTGAATTTAATAAGATAAAAAAAATTCAAGATATTTTCCCTATGCTTTAATAATTCATTAACTTCATAGACTAAGAACATAAGAATACATATTTACTTGATAAGTAGAGTTTCATTATTAAATCAATTCCCACCACAATATTATATTTTTCTCCAAATTATGAGTATTTAAGATTAAATTATTTACACATGTACATTTCGAATCAACTTCTATGGATCACAAAATATGAAAAATTATAAATATATATTCCTCCTATAATTATACATTAAACAAAACCACAATATTGAGGATACGAAAGGATAATTACCCAAAAAGAATCTAAACAAATTAAAAGGTAAAACCCAATGTTCAAAATCGATCATTCTGAAAATAACTATTCTTCCTCAAACATAATACATACTGGGATTGAAATCCAGAAATTTCATTTATTTGATCATATAGTCTTCCAACTGACATTAATCACTCTTAAAAAACATAACTATATAAATCTCATAATATCCAAGGATTGATAACCATTTCCATAAATAACTAGAATCACCATATTCTACAATGAAATCATATTTGACGCCAAAATACTATTTATCCTTTATTCCTAAAAATATTATATTTACTTTCAGATAATATCTCTCGAAATAACAATATTCACTTAATCACAAATTAATTTTTAAATTTCAAGGTTATATATTTAATAAAAAATTCCCCTAAAGCCAAAAGGAAATTGTTATCCTTTATAAATTTTAAGTAAAAACAATTATATGCAAACCATAACTACTTGTATGTTAGTGGTAGTTGATGCACCATTTTTTAACTTATATTGTGGGTTACAACCCCATGGCCATGCCATATGAGATAAGTTATCACCTAGTTTGTGGGTTGTGATTTATTCTTAAAACATATTAATATAAATCCAAAAATGAATATGATGGACATACATGAAATAAGGTTAATTTATGAATAACTATTTAAATATTTTTTCCATTAAATCACCAATACATAAATAATTCATCCAGTTATTTCCATATGGGTCCTTCAATGGTCTATAGTTTATTGTATATAATATGAAATTGACTCAGGTAATGCCCAGGTTCCCCACATTTATAGAAATGAACTACAAATAGATTATCAAGGTGAGTTTTATTTCACTCCATTATTCCATTCATTTTTTCTCAAAAATTCATTTCTTCATATACTTATTTCACACACATAAATCATTTTATCATTCAAATAATACACTTCCATTAGTGTCTTCTTCCACAATTATTTCTTGATTAAAATTGAGCCTTATTTTCTCCATGGTATTGACCACTGGTGTTCATAGAAAGATCTTTCATTATCTTATTTGGTGGTTTTGGGAGTTATTTAAGGTATATGTTGTTATTCATATGTCAAGAAACCTGATTATTCAGGAACATGATATCATTAAATCCTATAAAAATTTCATTTGGTTTCTCACCTCCACCACTACATCCATCATGCTCGATGTTAATATGAACCCTTCGGGTTCCATCCATTGACTAAAACTAGAAAGCATTGTATGAGTAACAATAGTCATAGTGAAGGAAAAGTATAACAATTTATAAAATATCATGACAGTTGTTTTCAATATAAGACACCTTATCATTAACTTAGGTTATTAATTTTCATCATATATTCAAATCCAACATAAGGGTTTGTTTGAAAAATGTTAATTATCATTATAATATCCCTTGAGAGTGTCAAACTAGGTGCTCAGTAAGGCCCTTTATCATCTACCTAGTTATGATGAGCCAAGCCTGACACACCATATCAGAGTTTGTACCCTAAGTTACATCTATTATATAACCACACCCACTTGTATTTTCTATACATAGATGTATTTATAAGAATACCCACATAATCTCTAACCTCAAAAATTTCAAGGATGTTCTTATATACTTATCATCAATGTCTATGATGGGGTTATGTTCCCTAATCGTTTTTTTTTTCAAAATCTAGTTTCCATTGTTTATAATAAAATTACTCTGATACAAACTATAATGACCCTAACCCTAGTAGCTTAGAGTTGGCCCCTCAATTAATGACATTTTCATAGATACAATACTCAGATCCCAAAAGACTAATTAGTTTAGCAGTCTTGGAATGAAAATAACATACATGAACTTTAAATTGCAATTGAAAACATGAAATACTTCATAGATAATCATTTTGAGAACACCAGAGTTTCCCTCTATTAACCTTATATATCAGTCATAACATACTTCATGGAATAATATATAATATAAAACATAATAAATGGGTGATATCAGATGCTCACTAAGGGTATACTTATATTGAATCTATTACAGACAAGCATAAATTATTATGGAATGGTCATGAACTAAAACATATTCCATTTAATCAATAAACTGTGAATAATCTAGTAGGAATAAATAAGGAAAAAATAATTCCATATAAATAATTACATGGAAATGAAACTTAAAATTGGATATTTTAATAGTCAAATAATCCCATGTAATATCATTAACTAATCTCATAATGAGGAAATTAATAATTCCAGACATCATAAACATACCATCAAGGATTTGTCCAAGACACCATACATAAATAGGTAAGACCTCATCCAATACCCAAACTATTTTTTCTAATAAGATATACTGATTAATAGAGGGGATATAAAAGACCTTACCCATCACTTACTATGTCCAACGCATTCGTCATAAGAAATGGGTGATAAAACATAATCAATATAAAAATTGGTATTAAAAATTGAAAATGTAATGTTAATAATTAAACCATGAAAGATACTAAAATAGAACATCCAAAATAAAACAATATCAATAACCATGAAATTAAATATGGTAAATGATATGATAATAGATCAATCTGAATCAATCATAAGACCTAACAAATTATTTTTATTTAGATTTAAGTACTCTAATAAAATCATTTATATTTAATTGAGAGAAATACCCCTTTTTTACTTTGATATCATTCATTAAAAATAATTAAATTATTTATAGGATATATTTTTTTCATATACAGATTTCTATTTTGTTAATAAATGTTATATTCACTCATCCTATAGAAAATATTAATAATTATTTAATTATTAAAATGTGTAATGAATCTCATTGCGTGATGTAGATGCTAGGTTGTACATACGCAGAAGCGACGATATCATTCCTTTTATGGTAAAGTGGTAATAAATTTAATGGTATATATATTATAAAGAATCAATATAATGTCATATTTATTATTTATATCCATTATATTCAACACTATAACCATACAATTAAAGTGGTGGTGAAAAAATAACACCACAACATAGAGACAGTAAGATGTACATACGCACGCATGATGATATTGTTTTTTTAGGATGGGTAAAAGGAGGAATATGGTTGTCCTTTAATAAAAAAATCATTATATTGAAGATACTGTAGTTATTATTTTATAATTTAATAAATTCATGAATATGAAGTGTAAGAAGAAATTATTTTTAAGGAATCAAAAAAGACGATTAACTCTTATTTAGCATATATCCTTTAGATCTCCTCTTATGGACACTAGGGTTGGTATTTTAAGAATACAAGAACATCTAGGGTTTGGATAATGATTTTTATAAGGTAAATTTTATGGGGTTGGTCAAGAAATAAGGCTAAATGTGGTGTGAGTAAGTGAGGGAGGATGTGTCTTTTTATAAGATAGGGGAGGGGCGCTCTTGTAATACTTTAAAATATTAAATAAATATAAATTAATTTTCAATTTCAAATATCTAAAAATTAATTTATTTAGAAACTATTATTTTAAATGTTTTAAATACTCTCAAAAAATTATTTTTATACATGTTTAGGTCACAATATTAACATTATATTTTGGCTTTTACCCTTACTTAAATCTTTTAACTCTTACCCCGATAGCTTTGCATTTTACTATTTATAGATAATATACATACTATAAAATTAAAAATAAACCCAAAAATAGATCATTGATGAAAAATTTTACCATATTCATGTTATTCGTAAAAAAATTATTTTTTACGTATTTTATATCATTTAATAAAATAATGTTTATTTTACTGTTTCATTTATGTCATTTTTGATACTATTAATTATTTTTATTTTTAAAAATATCATACCAACATGATAAATTTGAAACAAAACTTATAATATATCAATAAAATGTCTAATTTATCTATAAATTTTGTATATATATTTAATTATGTAAATTATATTTATTTTAATAGTTTTAATAGTACTTATTTGATATTTCTATTAGTTAAACAATTATTGTATCATTATTATGAATGAATATAATTATTTATTTATTATATAAAAATTAAATATATATTATCATGATGAAGATAAATTTCATAGATTTCAAATTAATATATATAGTAGAATTTATATTTTCTATAACCATGTATTAAAAATGTATCACTAATTAAAAAACATGAGTATGACATTTTTTACATGTCTTTAAATAAAATATTATAATTGTAATATTCATAACTAAGTGGCCTAAAGAGCTTATAATTTTGGTATATATATTATTTTGCACAAAAACCACTTATACCATGAAATTGGGACAAGTGTTAAGGTAATTTTATAATATTATAATATTATTTTTACCTTTAGTTAATTGATTTAATATTAACCTAGGTAAATAAAATTTTCCTAAAGTTATTATTAATAATATCAAAAATTTATATTTATATTATTAGACTTTAATTGTAATACTAATTAAAATATTATCAAACATTTTTTCCAAATTCATTTCATAGAAGTCGATAAATTATGTTTAACATTTATCCCATGGATGTGGTAAGAAGGCGGGTAAAAGGACACGCTCAAAATTTCAATAAGTTTTTATATCCAATTTCAATATAAAAATGACTCAAATAAAATAAATTGGATTAATATAAGTATTTTTGATCTACTATGACTTTAAGAATAAATTTATATTATAATAATTATCTAAACAGAAAATCAGTTTTTATCTATAATGTAGTATTTTCACTATTCATCAAAAAATGAAACATCTCATAAAAATACCCGAAATTCACCTTAACCTAATTTTGATTTTCCAAATTCAAAAAAATAGTCCATTTTGTAAAATAAAAATTATAATAATTCCCAAATTTAGTTTTAAAATATGTGTTCCATTAAAAGGTGGTAAAATTTCCCTTAAAATAGTTTTTATGCGTAGAATTAAATTTTTTCTTTTATAGTTATCTCAACAACACATAAAATAAATAGAATATATATAAGTTTAATAATTTGGTTATTACTCTTCATAGATGATATTTAAATGTATAGGTTAATAGATTATGGTCCACTTGAACATAGTGTTGTGTTCAACAAAAGATATCAAAAAAATAAATATATTCTAAAAGTAGAATATGCTAAAGTATTTCTGTTCAACATTATTAAACCTACAAAAATATGATCCTAGAAATTTTATATGTGTACCCTCTAAAAAACTATGAGTTTATTTCTCTTTCATAGATTACTCTATTCCCATATATCTTCTTCCATTTTATTATTTCTTCATAGTACCATTACCAAATTCGTCATCTGATTCCTCAATACATGCTCTCTAGTATCAAAAAATTGGTTGGTTTCATCGATGTATGAATGGTCAGGATCCATATCTAATTACTTATAGGTGATCACATATGTTGAGTCATTCATGTTCTTCCTTAACATTGATATATGAAACACATCGTGTACTTCTGAGAGATTCGGCAGCATTTTCGAATGATAAGAAACAATTCCAACCCTTTACAGAATATAAAAGAGTCTGATGTACTAGGGAATCAATTTCCCTTCCTTACCATACCTTATATCACCCTTATATGGAGATAATTTTAATAAAACATGTTCTCCCAATTGTAACTCTAAATATCTCCTCTGATTATCAGCATAACTCTTTTGACTACTTTGAGCTTCATTAATGTGGACCTAAATAGACATTACCTTAGTTTTTTTTTCTTCATCAAATTCTAGACCAATGAGTTTCCTTTCACAAACAACATCCAAACTAGTTATACTATGATATTTCTTTCCATATAATGCTTCATACTGTTCCATTTGAATTATTGAAAAGAAACTATTATTGTATGGAAACTCTACTGAAGGTAGGTACTAATCCAAAATACATTGAATGTAGAGTGAGTATGGCCACAAAATTTCTTCCATTGTATTAATTTTTCATTTAGACTATCCATAAGTTTGAAGACGGTAGTTAGTTCTCAAATTAAGATCATTTTCAAGAGTCTTCTGAAGCATTTTCCATAATTTCGATGTAAAGATGAGATCTTGATCAGAAAAAATTGATATAGGTGAACCATAAAGACATAATACTTCATTAATAGAGTCACATAAGCTACTAAATAATAATGTATTATCTTATATAAATAAAATATTCTTATTTAGTAAGACATTCAATAATAGACTATATCACATCATTACTTCTAGGAGTCTTTGATATTCCCATGATAAATTCCATCATAATACTTGCATATTTCCACACAAGAATAGGAAGAGGCTATAAGAATAGTTCATGATACTTCCTCATATCTTTAACTTGTTGAAAAACCAATCATATTAACACATAATCTGTAATAGCCTGCTTTATGTTATCCCACCAAAAATGATCCTTCGAATCCTTATACATATTTGTGCTACCATGGGTGAACGAAGAAATGTGATCTATGAGAATCATCCAAAAATTCTATTTTTAGATCTAGTATAGATGGAAAGCATATCCTATTTCAAAATTTTATAATACCATTTTCAAAAACAATGAATGATAATTTTTATTCATTCACACTTTTAATATTCTTTTTAAATTTGTTATTATCACATTGATAATTCTAGATATTCTCTAATAAAAATGTTTTTGAAATCATTTAAAATATGATTTATTTTACACCATCCACTGAAATTATCATATCTATATTTACTAGGTCGACTAAAATTTGATCTCTATTAATCCTCATTTGGGTCATAACTCTATGATCATTCCTACTCAACTCATTGATTACCATATTTTCCTTCCCGATGTGATAGTGTATTGAGAAATCATAATTCTTGAGTAGCTTGTGTCATCACCTCTATCCCATGTTAAACTATTTCTGTGAGAATATATATTTTAGGATTTTATAATCCATATATATCTCACATCATTCACTATATAGATAATATCCCCATATTTTCAAAGTGATGATTATAGTCTCTAGCACTAGATCATGTGTTCAATAAATCTATTCATGAGTGCTAAATTTCCTTGATTCATATGTAATATATTTTTCATTTTTCATTAATACATAATCAAGTACCCTCTTATATGAAATAGTAAATATGAAAATGACATAACATCCAGATGGTAGATTCAAAATCAAAGCATTGACTAATCTTCTCATTATTTTATGAAAACATTCTTTACATTCCCTTTTATAAACAAACTTAACCCATTTATAAGTAATCATTTTTAATGGGTAGCTAATCGATAAAATTTATTAATGAACCACTGATAATAACATTACAACCCAATGAAACTACTTACATTGGTTATATTTTTTTTGTAGGACATTCTCAAATTGCCTTTGTCTTTTCATAATAAACTGATATTCCATCCATGGGGAAATATGGCCATGAAATGGAATTTCATGAAGCCAAAAATATCACATACAAAATTCTCCATATAGTTCTTACCTTAAAAAATTCAAAATAATAACCCTCAAGTTTTTCCCATGATCTTCATATCATTTAGAATATAATAGAATATCAATAATGAATACCATTAAAAATCAACAAGATATTCCTTGAAGACATTGTTCATTAGGTCCATCAAAATAGATTGTGAATTAGTCGATCCAAGTGGAATTACTGTAAACATGTAATTTCAATATTCCATCCTAAAAGATGTCTCCAGAATGTGTTCCTTCTTTACTCACAATTAGTGACACCTAAAATGAAGATCAATCATTTAGAAATATTTGCATCCAAAATTTTGATCAAACACTTCATCAATGCAAGGTAAAGGATAATTTTTCTTTTATTTTCATTGCATTTATTTCCCTATAATAAATTCAAAAACTCATTCATCAATCATTATTCTTATAATGTGAATAGGGGTTCCCCATGGTGAAACACTAGGGAAAATAAATTTATTATTACCCAAATAATCTAGTTATTTATTCAACTCCACCAATTTCAAGGGATCCATTCTATAGGGAGTCTTTGATATTGGTCATTCATCATGGATTAAATCAATGGAAAATTAAACATCATTCTTGTCGTATTATATATGTAATCCACAATATTCCATTCTATCCTTGTGAGGATAGATTCATACATTGTGAAAAATTCTCATCTTCCTTCTATCGGTGACTCATAAATTTCCTCTCTATATCCCCTAACTTCCCACGAGGGAAATATTTTTCCATGAAAAGTTCTTTAAATTCCCTTCAATCAGTGTTTTTTATTTCTTCATCCTACATAATATTTTTAATCAATGGCCTTAATTGTTCTGTATCTCTTGAGAGACCATAATTTTCCATGATAACCTTCTCCATTTCATTACTTCCCAAATCAAGAAATATATTCTCATAGGACCATATACATTTCTCAGCTATAAATGGATTTATAGTCCCATTTAATAATGGAGTTTTTTGTCTCATTTAGCTATCTAACAATGTTTCTCCACATTATGGATTAGGGTTCTCTATATGGGTAAGGTTATTTTTTTGTAACCAGTGTCAGATATCCCAATATAGTATTAAGTATTTCAGAACATGTTGTAGCTCCAGCGCCAAAGTCATTGTCTTACACAAGTGGGAAATTAATACATATATTAACTATATTAATATGGTTTTCATTCCTTCCACTAGGCTCTATTTCTAAAAAATTTCATACACTAGATTAGGTTATGAATCATAATTCATGATTTCAAACTAGAAAATCACATAAAATAACTTGAAAATTTATACATAGCTAATCACATAATCATAAAAATTATTTCTTTGAGGAAATATTTACTTCTAAATAATTTATAACTGTTTGTAAAGAAATTGTGATTTATCCAAATAATATCCCTCAGTAGTGTCAAATAAGATTCTTATTAAGTCCCATTGTTGGGTACAAGGTTATGCAGAGTCCAGACTGATGACCCTTTTCCGATTTGTTACTACTAGGTACATTTGATCTAGAACTATATCCACTTTTAGTATCCAGATATGGATGTATTTATAGGAATACCCACTTAGTCACTAATTTACCATAATTCTAGGATGTTCTTCTATAGTTATCCACCAATTATATCTTATAGTTATGTTCCATAACCATTATTTTCTAAATCTAGTTTTCAAGGATTATACTAATCTTTCTATGATACTAACTATAAATACACTGACTATAGTATCCTAGATCTAGTTCCTTACTTTGTTACATTGTCATAGATGCAAGATTTAAATCCCAAAGGATTGGATAGTTTAGCAGTTTTGGAATCTAGATTACATAAATAAGAATTATATTACATCTTGAAATAAAAATCAATATAGTAACTTCATTGAAAACACACTTATCCCCATTTTCATCCCCACAAGTCTGTCATAATATAAATCATTGCATCCTGGCAAAAAATTAAATATAAGGAAGGGGTGAGATCAATTTCTTAGTAAGGGTAAACAATACAACAAAAACTATCATAAATAAACGTAAATAATATGGAAAATATAATTACTAGAAACATGTACCATTAAAAATAATCTTTAGCATAATATGACAGTGACATAACTTGAACAAATAATTCTATAAAAATAACCACATCAGAGATATACAAAACCATGGATATTCTATAATTCAAATTAACCCATGTAATATCAATAACTAAGATTGTAATAAGGGAATGAAAATTTCCACACATTATAAACATCTCATCGGGGCTTTTTCTAGTATAGTATACTTAAATGCGTAATACATTAGGCAATTCCAATATTATTTTGTCTCATGATACCTATTAATGCATCAAAGGGATATAACGGGACACGCCTGTCACTTACTAAGTCTAATTCATTCCTCATATTAAAAGGGTGAATCATAACTAATGTAAACATTCTTAATAAAAATTACACAAGAAATTTTAATACATTAACCATAAACCATATATAGAATCAAAATAGCACATCCATATTCAAAAATATAATAATCCGTTTAAATAAAATAGGTTTGATGGTATGTTAAGATTATAACATCAATTAAGCATAAAATATAGCAAAGGATGTTGACCTAGTTTAAAGTAGTCTAAAGGAATCATTAATGTTTTCTTGAGAGAAATACCCATTATTATATTGAAATTATTTTAAAAGGTGTGTGGAATTTTAAAAAAAAATTCATCTATGAAAATAATCTTGTAATATTGTAAAGTAAGCTTTGATTAAGCCATATAATTTTTAAAAAGATATTTCCATCCATATTTTTTTAAAAATTACATAAAGTAAATCATTTGGAAAACAACAAAAATATTCTCTTCTAAACATTTTTTAAAATGTAAAACATAGGTGACAATGACCTTAAAAAATTATATAATAATAGTAATAATATTTTGTAATACATTTTTGTTAAATATAGACATGGATGATAAATTCGTATCAGTAAGTACTTACATGTAATCAATCAAAGATAATAATGAGATTGTGAAGTTAACCCTCACCTTGTACATTCCTTTAGTTTAGGGTGATTGAAACTATTTTATAGTGGTCAAAGCATGTTATTAAATTATAATTAAACTATATATATTTAGGACATCATATAAGATCCTCTTATATCATTTTTTAATTATATTTCATTATTACCATTGTTTAGTGGGTTAACTACTTTAGTTTTGTATGAATTTTTTTGTATATCAGATTTATTATGAATAGGATATATTTTCTCTATAGCTAGATAAAAAATAATTAATAAATATTATACTCACTAATCCTATTCATTTTATAATAATTCTTGAATGATTAACAAAAAGAATGAATCTTATCATGTCGTAGAGACAGTAGGTCGTACATGTGCATGATCGATAATAACATTCCCTTAATGGTAAATTAGTAAGTAATTGGATGGTATATTTATTATTAATTAACAATATCATTTAATATTTGCAATACATCAAGGTTTTTTGAATTATTATTTTTTGAATTAATTTATCCTTTGTGATATGTTGTATTCCACGTAACACTGAATATAGATTACTTTATATTAAAGAACTATGTCAGGATTGTCTTACATGAAACACAATTTAAATAATGAACAACATGAAACATAACCATTATCTTTCTTTACATGTAACTCCAATGATTGCTTGAATTACATGCCACAATGACATTCCTTTATGGCTTGTGTAACATGGAAGACCGAGGTTTACCAAAATATAATATATTATTAAAATATTATTATTTAATAAAATAAGATATAACCCATATGATAAATTATAATTTCTGAATATTTTAATCAAATTTGTGAAAATATATGTTTTATAAAATATAATATCAATTTATAGTTTACCAATTAATTATCAATGAATATGAAAACCATTTGAATATAAAAGAAATATTTTTATATTCACAACGCTATTTTACCATAGTAATTAAAATTAAATACACCTAGTGAGTTATATTAATGTAATATATATTTTATATAATTAATAAAATATTTTTGACATTCATTAAATAGATTTGATAAAAAATAAGATATGAAAACCTCCAATTTTGTGCTCAAATACATATATTATAATAAATATAGTTTTACCGATTTTTAATGGAGGAACCATTTTAAATCATAAAATTGGAACTTTTATAGATATAATATTTCAAAATAAACATAAAATTTTAAATCTAAACAAAAAAATTAGGTTAGGGTATGTTTTTGGTATTTTTCATCAATGTTTCATTTTTAATGAATAGTTAAAAATATTGAATCTTACTTCAAAATGAATTTTCATATAATTTATTTGTAGGGTAAAATTATATTTTAAATTAGTTAAAAAGTATAATTATATAATATTTTTTTCAATTAATATAATTTTTTCCTTAAAATCAATTTCACTTTGGAATTTAGTATGATAACATAGGAAAATTTTGGACATTTTTACTTAAAAAAACATGTAGTGTCATCTCATCAAAGAGAATAATTTTAAGTTAATTTCCACCACATATATGATTAGAATTTAGAAAAATGTATTATATATTTTTTAGTAATAATTATTTATAATTTATAATAATTTCAAAATAGTTTTTGACCAAAAAGATCTGTGAATGTAATTAAAATTAATTACATTGATTAATGGGAAATTGTGCTTCACTAAGGATTGAACCTTAAATTTAAGACCAAAAAAAACGTGTAAACTTGTGAAAAATAAATTTTATGTCCATTTTATGTCCATGAAATGTACATTCCTTATTTGGGGGGGTTATGAATTTTTTAGGTATAAATTTTTGGTACAACTAACTTGTTTTCAATAATACTTAGTGTATACTTTCTATTCCCTATAAAATGAGACCACTTCCCCATGTTCATAAAACATATCAAAAAAATTATGTTATCTACTCAATACAGTTACCAATTTCCCTAACTTCCTCCTTAAATATTCTTTTTTGGAAGAATGAATCCCTAGAAAACCTTTTGGCACAATGAAAGAGGAGTAACCTGATTAAGATTTAGCTCCTTCTCTAAATCTCTTTTCTTTTATTTTCCTTCTCCACCCTCGACTCTTCCTTGTTCTTATAAAAAAACAGTATCCTAAATATACTATTGTGTTTTTATACTAATTTTTCATCCTATATATACACACCCCTCTATTTAATTGGTAAATAAAATATCACTTATGTGTATGGGGAACTACCACCTTACTAAATGATGTTTGTTCATTTTTCATTTACCTCATCTCATGTTGGACAATATTATATACACTCTATTTATATATGTTATATATTATATTTATTATGTCTTTAATACTTTTCATTCATTTTAAAAAAAACATTCTATTTTTACTTTTCATTTTGTGTAAATACGATAATTTCTCTCTAGGAAGAGTGAACTATTTCCCCCTCAAAGCGATGTCATTCGTTCAGACCCTACATAGAATGTATTAAGGATGGGTTTATTGGAAATATATGATATATATATATATATATATAATTATAATTTTAATATAATTATATTATATACATGTATAAATATAGGTCATTTTCATTCTTTCATTCTATACAACAATAATAACATAAACAATATTCATGCATACATATGACATACCATCTCCATGAATGGGGTATTCCATTTTATACTTCTATCTTATATAGATTATTATAATAAAAATATAATTAATATAAATTATATTTATATAATTGTATAAATTATATAATCATTATACAATTATTAGTACTAAAGATATAACAAACTAAGACACATCCGATGAACAAAGATAATTTTACCTGAAGTGAGAAATTAATAATGGATTGTTAACAAGAGGGTAATGTAAGGTCATGATAAAACCATATATGGTATTAGATATAAAAATATGTTTCTTTAAAATATTTATAATAATTTTATATTAATTTTACATGTGTTTTGAATGAGTATGATGATATTCAAAACATAAGGTAAGGGAAATTTCATCTCACTTTTATTTCCGTGATATGCATGCTTAATTCACCACTCAATTATTTTTGTTGGTTTATGTACGGACCTTGAATGTATTATTTTTACCTTATACATATATTTATTGGTTTTCACTTATAAATTTTTTAACATTCTTTTATAAGGTTTTTGTTTCAAAAAGTTAACAAACTGGTAAGATATTTTTGTCTCAAATTACATTCATTGAGACTCGTGTTTTGTTATGCATAAAAATTCATTTTTCAGGTGTATATGATTCCATTTTTCAGGTTATATCTAGAATATAGTAATTAAAATGATATATTATGTTTAATTTAATTTCTTTTACTTTAATTTAGTGTTTGAACCCATGTTAGAAAGTAGAAATAGTTTATCGAAACAATCTCATCATTTTTTGAGATTATTAATGATTATACTTCCTTTGATTAAATCATGTTATCCATCTCTCAGGAATGATCATGAGATTATATCTATTATGTTATTTAATGATATATTCAGGTATTGGTATCATTTTTATACTATTTTGGACATAATATATTTAATAAAGTGTTTTTAATAAATCCCTACTTTACCATGTCTTCGATTAAAAATCCATGTTACTTCAAAATAATGTTTTCTAAAAATGGTTCCCATGAATATTTTACTATTATCCTATAATATATAAAAGATAGGTTTAATATTTTTCATTTACCAATATCCTAAATGTAATATTATTGTCTATTTCCAAATAAGGATGTTTTCTATCTTTGTTACAATGTAAAAGGAATGTTCTTTATACCTTGTAGGAAATGTGTGATTTTACCCTCCATCCTTTCTTTAAAGCATAATTTTCATTTTTTTTAAATGCATAATTTTTATGATGTTTTTTTAAACTAATTTTCAAGTAATATTTTTTTAAAATGATTTCAAGTATTCTTTATAAGTTTTCAGTGTTTTTTACGAAAATTATTTTCAAATGGTTTTAGGTATTAAAACGAATTTTTCAAAGAAGAAAGAATATTTTTCCCAAGAATAATTTTTGAAAGATATTTAGAAATTATATTCCTTATATGATGACATCAATTGATGTTACTCATGCCCTTATAGTAAAATATCTAAATGTTGCATTCATAATATTTCTATGAATGGGTTGTTCTTATTTTCATGGTCTTTATGGAACCCATTTCACTTTCATGAGTTATATGTTTATAAAATCCATTCCAATTTCTCATGTTATATATTTATGAAATATTTTTTGATTTCATGGGTTATGCATTTTATAAAATTATTATGAAACCACTACCTTTTTCCGTAGGTTATGATATGTTTACATTTTTATGATATCCATTTCATTACATGGGTTATGATATGATTATTTATGATTTTGTGGAATGTGTATTTATGATTTCATTATAAGATAGGTGGTACATATATATCTCTAAAATGAATTGGGTAATTATTTATATCTAAGTAGATAGATAGGGATATAATGATAAATTAACTCGGTTCAGTATTATAGGTCCCAAACGAGATATGAACTCAGTTCAGTAATATAGTACTAGAATATGGAGTGAACTAGGTTTAGTAATGCAGGGCTAGAATGAGAATTTAACTCGATCTAGAAATATATGGCTGGAATGGGGTGTGAAAACTGTTTAGTAAAGGACTTTTTTCCATCAAGATGGAATTGGAAGTGATCCCTTTACTACTATGGAAATCCTATCATATGCTTATGTGTTTTCCACATTTTCATGTTTTATTTTTATGTTGTGCCTTAATAAATTATGTTCTTAATTATATTATGATCCATGTATTTTGAATTTCTAATCTTTATTATGATCTATAATATTTAGGGTGTTATCTTTGAATTTTATGTTCATGTTATGTACCATTTCTTCTTGTTATACATACACATTTCCTTTATTTACCCTTACTAAGAATCTGAACTGACCCCTTCTTATATTTCCATCCCCCAAGTTATAAATAATGGTTTTAGAAAGATGTAATAAAGTTTACGATCTTAATGGGAGATTTTGAAGATCATTCACCACGATAGAATATTTTTTTTCAATGTTTCCAAAGACACAAAACTATTATGGTCCTCAAGCATGTATTATTATAATATACTTAATATTCATCTACAATGGTGTAATATCTGTAATGTCTCAGATTTTTCTATCTATTATTTTTTAAAACATTAAATGGAATTATTATGAGACCAAGTTCAGATGTGGCATGTCATTCTGAGGCCCAGTGAGACTGGAATGGTGGTTTGAACTTTTTAGTTAAGTGATTCGGTGTGTGTGAAAAGTTGGGGAAGTTTCTAAACGGATTCTAAGATTAAAAATATGAGGGCATCGTTGCATCCTAGACGATGACTTTACCTAAGAATGGGATGAACCTTGACTAGTTCAGGTTGAGGGAAAAAATTAATTTTTAGTTTTTTTAGTAAAATAAAATAAAATAAAATAATTTGAAAAGATTATTTTATTTTATTTGAAAACGTCTGATGTATCGCAATGACGGGGCAGCTGTTTCGATAATTAATGACACGACATTATGACTCTAAAATAGAAATTCTAACCCATTAATTTTGCAGTGTAATGGAATGCTAAAACGTGTTCCCTCCATTTAATGGGTTAATCAAATGTTGGTCATTGGCAGAAAATTGAGAGGGACTATGGAGAATTCTTGGAGCTTGGAGAGAACTCTCAACAAAGAATGACGATGAATCAAAAGTACGAATCATTGTGCCAACGGTGTTGGAGGATCTCATCTAAGATAGCAGTGTAATCCCTTCATCAGCGATCAATCCCTTTTTTAGGGAATGGGTATTGTTTCTTTGTTTTGTTTCCCCATTCATTGATTAAACAACGAATGCAGATCAACCCATGAATAGGTTGATCTGCGGATTGTGCATTCTTGTAGGAGGGTTATTATTTTTATGTTTATTTCGGGGTTTTGATTTGGGAATTTCATTGTGATAGTTTCTTGATTATCATTTTATTCACCCTATTTAATCCTTCTAACGAGAGCAGATCAATGTCATGATGAACAATGATGGAGGTTAGTTCCTCAATTTGGTTTATTGGATTTATTCCTCTTTTATTTGCGTTCTTCGTGGGGTGATAAACAATGGATCATTTTGAGTCCATTTCACAATTTAAAGATCCCAAATCAGAGATTGAACATTGCAATGACCCAGCAGAGGTGTGACAGTGATGGCGGACGTCGAATCAGCATGGATAGCGAAGGATCATTCTCCCATTTCTCTTCATACGGGTGGATCAAAACTTGTTTTTGGGGCTGATCGGAAGCTCAAAAACAATTAAAATATCTTTGTGTCATCTTGCCAACCTAGAATCTAGAGTCTCGTGGCAAACAGATTGTTGAAATGAAGGTTAGAGCATCAACAAGGTGCAGAGAAGCATTTTTGCGATTCTTGAAAATTGTGGAACACACGACATGTATCCCAAATAACATTCCATGTGGGGCCATTGGCGCCGGCTTGGATTTTTATTATACACGAAATGGAAAACATGGTGTTCCTCTAGGGAGACACAACATGTGGCCCCGACCCAGTAGCGTCTATAGTTTTGGGCGATTATAATCACTGACACGACATGTTCTATGAAGAACACTGTGTGTGGGTCCTTACATGGTACATGGAGTGTATCTCAGATGATACATGGACACAAGGTGTAGTACACGGTCATGTACTCCACCACATGTCTAAACCAGGCTGGTTATGTGGGTTCGCTGTGTACCGGTTACACGGGATACCCCACACGGGTTGAAGCAATTTATGGGCACACGGTTGTGAACACCGAGGGAACCCCAGTTACTCGGAAATGGTGTGTGGTCTATCCTAAACATAGTGTACTTACCTTTTGACATTTCATGTTCCTTCGGACTAGATCTGTTTCACATAGGCAGTACCCAGAGTCACGAGACATGGTGAGTGACCCATTTTAGAAGTTTTGTATATTCTAGAACATGTCTTGGTTCCCTTGTTCACCGTACCTTGGACAGGTTCTATTTGGGTTAGTGCCCCTTTTTCTCTTTCCTCTGAAGGTCATGTATCATTTCCATTCACAGGATTATGATCCCTTCAACAAGACTTTCCAAGATAGTGTCAGGTATCCCTTTGAGAGGCCCAGAGCGAGATCCTCTATCCATTCATGACCCTAGGTAGATTTAGGTATCGACGTGACTACTCCTACATGAAGCTGGTACTCTACTTAGTAGGTGAATCTGGATGAGTCACGGTATCCACCAGGGCCCTGGAAGTGATCCTCATCTATGTATCATGATCTTTCCCCACTCAGGAGTGTGTTCTCCCAGAATGATTATATCTACCTCTCATGGATTTTACCAATGAACAATACTTCTTGGACTGACATCATCACAACCATTAGACTCATGGAGTGATTTATCCTAGACGAGTGCTTCGTGGAACCATCTAACTGAATCCCTAGCTCTGGTATGTGGTTTTGTGACTTGTCTCTATACTACGATTCTAGGTTTTGGGTATATCTGGATTGTGTTTCTCTCATTATATGTTCATTAGACATATACTATGTAGAGCTGATTGTACCCTTACTTTGTGTATTGCTTTGTGGTTTTCAGGGTTCTCTTCTAAGTATTGTTATACTCACCCCTACACGGGATTTTCCCACACATGTAGTGTCTTGTGGAGATGAGTGGCCTTTTGAGGAAGTCCAGGGCAGACCAGGACCAGACTGAGCTTTCTGAGTTCCCTACTAGATGAGGTGTTCCTACAGCTACAAGCAGCAGTCCCAATAACTCTCTGTGATTATAGTTTGGACTTTTTAGTTTACATAATCTTGTTTTTGGTGGGCTTATATTCTGGCTCATTTTTACTTTCTATACTTTACTTCCATTGTACTATGTTGGTTGTGTTTAGTTGTATACATGCATTTTGTTCCTTAGTGGTCTTTACATTTCAGCATTTGTGGGCTTGGAGATGTTTGCATGAGTATAGGTACTTAGTCAATGCCAACTATGTAAGTTATATGCCTTCTCAGTGCTAGTCAATAGCCCCTGGCCTATTGGAGGTAGGCTTGGGGAGTCACGACATGGGCCCCACTAGGACGGGTCGTGACTGAGTGGTATCAAAGGGGTGGTAGGTTCGACCTTGGGACCAAGAGTCTGTGAGATTTGGTTTGTGGCAATAGTGTTAAGTGTTTTGAGCTCAGCTTTTAGGCCAGGGACTCCAGTGTTGGTGTGGGCGGCTGACGTATCTATACTCCGGGACTCTAATGCCATTATTTTCGACTCGATGCATGAAAACACTTGTGGTGGTGAAGTAAAAGAATATTACATACATCATATAGGAATGGGTTGTGTTTTCCATTTCCTTGGTGTGTTAGCTATCTAGATACACTCGTTAACCATGGTACATCTTTTTTCCTTACAGGATGCCACCGCGATGCATACCTACTATGATTCAGTAGCATGATCACAAGGATGACACCCTTAGTGACAAGGCTTCAATATAGGGACCAGTTACCCAGGAATTACCTCCGGGTGGTGCACCTACTATACAACCACCAGTGGATCATCCCATGGTACATAAAGTACTGATAGATGAGGGGCACATGCTGAGTGTGCCCCTTGAGTTTTAGAGATAGATACCCCTCATATTCCAAGGTGAACCTGACCCTCAGGAGGCTAAGGACTGGCTTGAGGCAATGATGAGATTTTTCCATCTAGTTAGGACATCGATGGATCAAATGGTGATCCTAGGACCATGCCTTCTTCAGGGTTCAGCAGGATGATGGTGGAGTCTGACCACACAGACTCTCGATGAGGAGACTCTTTCATGGACGGATTTTGAGAGAATCATTACAGAGGAGTTCTCTCCGGTTGTGCTGATATCGATGCATATCTAGGAGCTTCTTCAACTCTAGTAGGTTAGTTTGATGGTGGTTAACTATCCATCGAGGTTCACCAACCTCACTAGGTACTCGATGGATATATTCAGGTATTAGTACTTCAGAGCTCATACCTTCAAGTGAGGTATATGATGGGACATATGAGCTAGTGTCATGCCTCTATTCATCTTGAATTATACTGGAGTGCTTGAGCAAGCCTTCGTGATCGAGACATTCTTGGCAGAGTAGAGATAGCTGACGGTAGTCAGCAGTCAGCAGCAAGTAGACAGGTACGGAGACCTCAACAGTAGGTATTTGATGTCATGCACAGGGTTTGAGATGTGGGATATGTCACAGGAGGACCCAGGATAGGGTATTGGTATCCCATGGCTCTCAGGATGGATACAGTTAGCCTAGGGAGAGGTGGTGCTACTCATGTGACGGTAGGGAACATCTTGCTAGAGAATGTCTGACCCATCGACCTGTTGATAGAGAGGTGGTGGATGGACCACTGAGGTAGAGGTAGAGAGTGGAGAAGAAAGACCATCCAAGAGACGGACGTGGTATAGGAGTAGGGAGAGCTACAGGTGGTGGCAGATGCTTCGATCTACTTCCACCATCACCCCTAGGAGGTCCACACTAGGATCAGGGAGCTGGGGGATAGGGGTGGGGATAGATGCATGTAGTCATGGTGTATGACCTAGGGACTCAAGGGATGATTTTAGGTATGATATGTGTCTTATATACCTTATCTTCCATACTTATAGACAGAGGTTCTAGTCATTCCTTCCTTTCCACATGACTTGTGCGAAACCTTGAGATTCTCGTAGAGTAGTTGACTCGACCCTTACACTTAAAGACACCTATGGGAGGGGACTCGATGATCATGCACCTTTGTAGACAGTTTTATCTTACCCTTGGAGGTGAGAGTTTTGATTGAAACCTCTTGGTGGTAGCATCGAGGCCTTAGGACGTCATTCTTAGGGTGGATTGGTTATCTTCAGTCTATGCCCAGATTGACTACTTTAGGTGAAGAGTGTGGAGTGTTCGTAGTGATGAGAAGGGTTTTTCCATTGTTAGTGAAAAGAAGACCCAGGAAGTACAGGATGGGCTCATGCATAGGAGGGTGCAACCGATCACTCATTATTTGGATATCCTTACCCTTAGAGTAGTAGATGTTGTGAGCTTCCAGTTCCCAGTAGTTGTGGAGGAGTATGAGGATGTCTTTCCTGAAGATGTTCCAGGACTACCTCCTCATCAGGAGATCGACTTCTGCATCGACTTGTAGCCTGGGACGGCACCAATATCCACACTAGCATATCGAATGGCTCTCGTATAGATTCATGAGATGAGGGTGCTGCTAGAGGATTTTTAGAGGAAGGGGTTCGAGAGACCTAGCATTTCACCCTCATTGGCCCCAGTTTTGTTTTCTAAGAAGGAAGATGGGAGATTGAGGTTGTGCATGGATGCCCAGTGCCTGAATCATGTGATGGTGAACAACAAGTATCCACTACCAAGGAACGAAGACCTCTTAGATCAACTAAGAGGGGCATATTGGTTCTTGAAGGTTGACCTTCGATCAGGTTACCACCAGTTACGAGTGTAGGAAGAGGATATAGAGAAGATGGAATTTATATGCCGCTACGGTCACTATGAGTACATGGTGATTCATTTTGGCCTAACGAATTCCATCGTAGTGTACATGGGACTTATGAATCGGATCTTCCAGTCATATTTAGACTGGTTCATAGTAGTCTTCATCGATGACATCCTTGTGTACTCGGCGTCATAGGAGGATCACGCGAGACACCTGTGGATGGTTCTAAATGTACTTCGAGAGAACCAGATTTATGGGAAGCTCTTGAAGTGCTAGTTCTAGATTCACGAGGTCTACTTTATTGGACATTTAATCTCATCAGATGGAGTAGTAGTTGACCGAGCCAAGGTCGAGGAAGTATTATCATGGGAGCCACCCCAGAGCATGACAGAGGTACGAAGATTCCTTGTGTTGGTAAGATATTACCAGAGATTCATTCTTGATTTATATTGGATATCAGCATTGATGAATGACTTGACCATGAAGGCGCAACCCTTCATGTGGACAGAGAAGTTCCAGAAGGCTTTCAAGTAGTTAATACAGATTTTGACGTGCGCCCCAATCTTGAGATTTCCAGAGGAGGGTGTTGAGTACATAGTTTTCTATGACGCATTAGGGATCGGGATTGGTTGTTTCCTAATGTAGGTATAGGTAGTGATTTCTTATGGTCCGTTCTAGCTAAGACCGCAAGATCATAACTATGAGACCCATGATCTAGAGTTGGTAGTGGTAGTCTTCATGTTGAAGGTGTGGTGATACTACCTTATGGGCAAGTGGTTCACCGTCTACTCTAACCATAAGAGCCTCAAATACATCTTCGTGCATAAGTATCTGAATTTGAGACATAGGTGTTGGCTAGAGTTCCTCCAGGACTATGAATTCGAGATCGTCTATACTCTTGGGAAGGGGAATAAGGTGGAAGATACTCTTACCATGAGATTTAGATCACAGCTATTGAGTGAGGTGATAGAGTAGTTGTCCATGTTACAGTAATCCTTCATGGACAGAGGGGATGAATATTACCTTCAATCGATGGTTCTTACCCCTCCACTCTTACAGCGAGTTAAGGAGGCATAGCTCAGGGATGTTGATTGTGAGGCTTTATGTGCTCAGTTATCCATAGGACATGATCTTGATGGATATTCGCAAGGTGGGGAGCACATTGTTCTTTTAAAAGGATACACTTTTGTACCAGTGGAATTACAGGAGGAGGTCCTGAGGGAGTTTCATAAATCTCCCTTGGTGGTACACCCTGGTGTGGAGAAGATGTACCAAGATCTTCTATGGTAGTTCTGGTGGTCAGGAATGAATAATGTAGTATTAAAGATCATTTCTTGATTCCTTACATGGAAGTAGGTGAAGGCTGAGCACCAGGTTCTAGTAGGGTTAGATCACCCCTTGGATGTACCTAAGTGGAAGTGGGATGGGATATCGATGGACTTCGTGATAGGCTTACTGTGAATTTTCAAAGGACATGATTCCATCTGGGTGATCGTTGATTGAATCACCAAGTTGGCCCACTTTCTAGCTATCATGGAGTAGAGTTCTTTAGAGATCTTGGGATGCCTCTGTGTGAAAGAGATAGTTCGGCTTCATGGAGTCCGTTAGAAGATAGTCTCAGATCGTGATGATAATTTCACATCCCATTATTGAAGGGACTACAAGAGGAATTTGGGACTAAGCTAAACTTGAGCACGACATTCCATCCCCAAACCGATGGCCAGATGGAAAGGACCATTCAGGTTTTGGAGGATATGTTGTGGGCCTGTATCTTGGACTTTGGTTGCAGTTGGGAGGACCAATTACCACTGGTGGAGTTTACATACAACAAAATATACCACTCCACCATTGGTATGGAACCATTAGATGATTTATATGGGCGACCCTGTTGATCGCCACTTTGCTGGACCGACCCCTGAGAGTCAGCACTCATGGGTCCAGAGTTGGTGCGAGCTACCACCGAGAAGGTGTAGATCATCCATAAGAGGATAAAGACTTCACAGGGCCGGAATAATTCTTATGTTGATAGGTGATGGAGACCTCTAGAGTTCGATTATGGATACCATTTCTTTCTTCAGGTATCACTATGATGAGGGTTGCGGAGATTTGGTCAGGGTGGAAAGTTATCTTCGAGATTTATTAGACCATTTCAGATATTGTGCAGAGTTGGCGAGGTGGAGTACCGCCTAGCTCTATTGTCACTATTACTCTGGGAACATGATGTCTTCTACATTTCATAGCTGAGGAGGTATGTGCATGACCCATAGCATGTCATCGACTAGGTAGAGCTGGACATCGAGGATGGAGCGACCTTTGTTGAGTATGCAGTAGAGATCGAGGATTGGCAAGAGAGGATCCTTAGTGGGTGATCATTTCCCTTGGTGTGAATCTGGTGGTAGTACAAGAATCTTCAGAAGAGAATGTGGGAGTGGGAGGCTCAGATCTATGCCCAGTACCCACATCTTTTTGAGTAGCCCTTGTTTTGGATTTTCAGGGACACAAAGCCCCAATGTGGGGAGGATGTAATGTCTCTTATTTTACTGGGTATAATTTTTTTTGTATTAAATGGAATTATTCTGAGACCAAGTGCGAAGACAACACGTCATTTCGAGGCCCAGTGAGCTTAGAATAGCTGTTTGAACTTTTTACTTAAGTGAGTCAGTGTGTGTGCATAGTTGTGACAGTTTCCAAATGGATGCCCAAATCAAAAATATGAGGACACTATTGCATCTAGGACAATGAATTTACCTAAGAATAGGCCAAACCTTTACTTGCATGGGTCGAGGAAAAAAAATAATTTTTGGATGTTTTTTGTAAAATAAAATAAAATAAAATATTTTGAAAAGTTTATTTTATTTTATTTGGAAACGTTCACTATAGAGAAATGAAGGGGAAGTTGTTTCAATAATTAATGACATGGCATTATGACTCTAAAATAGAAATGTTGACTCATTAATGTTACAGTGTATTGGAATGATGAAATGTGTTACCTCCATTTAATGGGTTAATTGAAATTTGGTTAATGGAGGAAAATTGATAGGAACTCTAGATAATTCTTAGAGCTTGGAGAGAACTCTCAACAATGAACGAAGATGAATCAAAAGTACGAATCACTACACCAAAAAAGTTGAAGGATCTTGGATACGATAGAAGTGTGATACCTTCTTCAATGATTTATCCCTTCTCGAGGTAGGGGTTTTGTTGCTTTGTTTTGTTTCCCCATCATTTGATTAAATGATGAATGTGTATCAACCAACGAATAGGTTTCTCCATGTATTGTATGTTCTTGTGGGAGGGTTATTATTTTTACATTTATTTCAGGGTTTTGATTCTAGAATTTGATTGTTATAGTTGCATGATTATCGTTTGATTAACCCTATTTAATCCTTCTAATGGGAGTGGATCAACATCGTGACAAACAATGACGGAGGTTCATTACTCAATTTGGTTTATTGTATTTCTTCTTCTTTTCTTCGCATTCTTCACGTTTTTCATTGGGTGACGAACATTGGATCATTTCAAGTTTTTTTCGCGACGCAAAAATCCCAAATTGGAGAATGAACATCGCAATGACCCAGTTGAGGTGTGACGGTGATGGAGAACGACGAATAGGCTTGGATCAAGGAGGATATTTCACCTAGCGTTCTTCATTTGGGTGGATCGAAACTTGTTTTCGGGGCCGATTGGAACCCCAAAAACAAAAAAAAACATCTTTTCGGTGTCGAGACGACCTAGAATCTAGTGTTTCATGGAAAATGGATCATTGGAATGAAGATTGGAGCATCACTAAGGCACGGTGAATCAGTTTCACGATTCTGGAAAATTTTGGAACACACAGTGTGTATCACGAAGAACATGTTTTGTGGGAATCATGGCGGTGTCTAGGGTGAGTGCACTGGATGCGATGATAAACACAGCATTCCTTTCGTGATACATGGCATATGGGCCCCACCCATCGGTGTCTGGAGTTCTAGGTGAAGGGAAGCACTGACACATTGTGTTCTCTGAAGAAAATGGTGTGTGGGTCCTTATATGGGACTCAGTGTGTATCTCGGAAGATACACGAACACGAGGTGGAGTATATGGTCATGTAATCCACCACACAGCCAGACCAGGTCGGTTATGTGGGTTACCCCGGGTACCGGTTACATGGGATGGCCCACACAGGTTGAATCTGTTTACGGGCACACGGCCGCGCACATGGATGGAACCCTGGTTACTTGGACACGGTGTGTGGTCTGTCCTACATGCCATGTACTTACCTTTCAACATGGCATGTTTCTTCTAACTCAGGTCGTTTCACCCAGGTAGTACCCAAAGTCACGAGACACGGCGTGTGACCCATTATACATGTCATGTATATTCTAGAACATGGCTTAGTTTTCTTGTTCACTATACCTTGGACAGGTTCCATTTGGGTTAGTGCCCCATTTTATCTTTCCTATGAAGGTCAGGTTTCATTTCCATTCATAGGAGTATGATTCCTTCAGTAAGACTTTCCTAGATAGAGTCATGTATCCCTCTGAGAGACTCGGAGTGAGATCCTCTATCCATTCTTGACCCAAGGTAGAGTCAGGTATCAATGTGAATACACTTACAAGATGACGATCCTCTATATATCAGGTGAATTTGGATGAGTCCCAGTATTCTCCAAGTCCCGGGTAGTGATCCTCATATGTATCGTGATCTTTCCTCAGTCATGCGTGTGTTCTCCTGGAATGAGTGTGTCTAACTCTCATGGATTTTCCCGAAGAACAATAATTCTCGAAAGGATGTCATCAGAACCATCAGACTCATGGAGTTAGTTCTCTAAGATGAGTGCTTCGTGGGACCTCTAAACTAAATCACTAGTGGTGGTATGTGGTTGTGTGACTTGCCTCTAGACTAAGAGTCTAGGTTTTGGGTGTATATGGATTGTGTTTCTCTTATTATATGTTCATTAGACATATAATATGTAGAGATTATTGTACCTTTACTTTGTGTATTAATTTGTGGTTTTTGGGGTCCTCTACTGAGTATTTTTATACTCACCCATGCACTGGCTTTTCCCACACGTGTTGTGTCTTGTACAGACAAGCAGCCTTTTGACAGATTCTAGGGAAGATTAGGACCAGACTGAGCTTTCTGAGTTCCCTATAGGTTGAGGTGTGACTATGGCTATGAGTAGTAGTCTCAGTACCTCTTTGTGATTATAGGTTGGACTTTTTAGTTTACAGACTCTTGTTTTTGTTGGGCTTTTATTCTGTCCCAGTTTTACTTTCCGCATTTTACTTTTGTTGTACTCTATTGGTTGGGTTTAGTTGTATGCATAATTTTTTTTCCTTATTGGTTTTTACATTTTAGTATTAGTGGGCTTAGAGATGTGTGCATGTGTATAGGTACTTAGGAAATTCCTCCCATGTAAGTGATATTCCTACTCAATGCTAGTCACCTGCCCCTGGCCTATTGGAGGTAGGCTTGGGGAGTTGTGGCATGGTCCCCATCGGGATGGGTCATGACAATATCCATTTATGTTATGCCTAGTTCACTATAGTTGGTATAAAAGGAAAGGTTTAGTCAACCCTTGAAATTTAAGTTGATAAAACTTTAATCAGATCCCTTGGTATATTTTTTTTAAGGATATGACTAGGGATGTCTCTAAGGATAATTATAAGGATGAGTTAATGTACAGGAAAATGTCCTTGAATTTTGGTAATAGATAGAGTGAGTGGTTTCCTAGACATACATCCCAATATGGATTATACAAGTAGATGTGGATATGTAAAATTTTTACATAAGGGTAACTAATCCAACAAGATTTTTTGGGCATTACTTGGGGTAATCGGTTACACGACAACAGGCCTTACTGCACACCTAGTTTGACACTCTCGAGGGATATGGTTTTGAAATTCACAAAATTCAACATGAACCATCCTCAATTATTTAAATATAAGTTTTATATGAATAAACTAGGATGAAACAAGGGTGTCATATATTAAGGAATTTATCATGATTTAGACATCCTATAAGTAATTTTTCAGGACTATGTGATTTTCCTCTATGATAAGTAATGGTCACACTATACTTATGGTTTTAGTTAATGGAAAGAATTGGAAGGAACTGCTTTAATGATGAATGTTATGGATGATTTTGTAATGATAATTCATGTGGTATGACCACTAGATTTAATGATGTTGTGATCATTCCTATTCATTTTTCACAGAACATGATTATCAATGTGTACATTAACCAACTCACAAACTCCCCAAGGAAGAGAACGAATGATTTCGCTGAGAGTTCAGGTAATAGAGACCATGGAGGAAAGAAGATTCAATTTCCTTTGTGTCAATAATGTGTAAATAATCACCTAAGTGGATGTATTAGAGGAACAATAAGATGTTTTGACTTTTGAAAAATAGGGACACAAGGCAGGTGACTGAAAGGTAAAAAATAAGTGTTCGGTTAACAAAATGGATGAGAATATTAGCTTCCCTAAGAAACCATATAAGCATAAGTATTTTAGTTGTGGAATAAATTTTCATTATGTAACTCATTTTCCCAAGAGTAAACCTCTAGAATAGAATCATCCATGTGGTGCGAGTAATTGTTACATATCTGATGATGATGAGACTATAAATGAAATTTGAAAGGAAAGATGTATTATGTAATGGGATGAGGTAGCCTTATAAATGTATAAAGGATGAATTAATAAAAAATTATGTATTTTTATTCTATACTTATGTTGTAGGAATGGAGAAAATATATGGATTGGTAGGTTTTTGTTTTTTCACGAATGATTTATGAGAATATGTTGAATGGATCTGACGGAATATAAATGTGAATTAATTTCAAGGTAATTTCCATGGAAACCCCATTATTAAGGAAACATAACCCTTAATATGTTCCTTATGCCATGATAATTTTCATTGGATAAAGATATGAAGGATATAAGTAAATTGGATGGTACTAATTACCTTGTAAATAATTAAGGACTTGTTGACAAGTATTTTAAGAAAACATGGATGTAGTTTCCAATATCATGGATTTATGGAATATATAAAGTAATCTATGGAATAATTAAGCATCCATGTTTCAATAATTATTTAGTGTAATTCAGTTTATTACAATGTTTCAAGAGAATATAGGATGAGGGTATTCAAATGTTTTAATGGAGACAACTAAGAGCTACTTTTTGATGTATATGGGAATCAATGTTAAGTGGATTTTATGACTTTCTTTCCAAAGGTTTGGAGTTTCATCTTGTAGAAAGGTTATAAGGTTAACCATTCATGAAAATATTATGTTAATCGTTGAAGTAAGTATTTATGTATTGATATCAACCTTGTTTAAAAGGCTATCTAGTTATTGATATTAATTCTACGATGTCCATCATATTTATTTTGGAATTTATATTAGAGTGTGTTTAGAAAAGGATATCATGTATGTCGGGTGACAACCAATAATGGACAAAAATGATGTGGGTCTTGACCCCATGACTAAAGGATGATAAGGGTTTTATTCCCACCATTGGCCTACACGATGTCCTGGTTAATGTATAATTATTTTTGATGAATAATTTATTATTATTTAATAGTAGTGTTACTTTTTTATTTATATATTGATTTATTAACCATATTGATTTTTTTTAAAAGTTATAGATAAATATTTATAATTTTCTTTATTTTATGTGGTGTAATATCTTTTAAAAATGTATTTTAGTGCTTTGGGAATCATAGATAATTTTCAAACATCCATTTCATGAAGTAATGAATGAACCATAAATATCTATAAACACAACCAAAGAATAAAATTTGGTTTATAGAAATATATCAAGTAATTATATTTCATTAAATTCTTGTTCAATAAAATAATCATTAAAATATTGGATAATAATAAAAAAATGTTGTTTTCCTATACCGTTTTTTTAACTGATGGCCATATAAATGATCACATATTTATGAATTTGAGGCCAACAAATTTTCTTTGATCATTAACTTGTTTTTGATTGATGAACTCAATCACATCAGATAAATATTTACTCTTTTCTTCTATGTTCAATATTCAAAACCATCCTATGTTCTCCTATGTGGAAACCTAGATATAAGTTATAATGGGTGACCGTTATGGTTCCAACATTCTCATTTTAAATGGAAGTTTTATAACCCAATTTTTATGATATTGGTTTCTATGAATGAGAACAAGAGCCTCAGCCCAGTTGGTGAGGACTAGAAAAGTGCATCCAAGAGACTTGAGTTCAAAACTAGGTGGAGACATATTTCTAGGGGGTACTGTAGTAGTATTGTAGAAGGTACTCTAGCAGGCACTATTCGGTACTGTAGCGGTCAGAAATATTCATCCGTTTGGGCTTTCGGGCCACCAGTTTGGGTCGTGGGTCCTTTAAGGCCTTCATGCCACCCAAGGACTTTGGGCCAGTAAGGCTTTTGGGCCACCTCAAGGCCTTCAGAACACATCAAGGCCTTTGGGCCACCTCAAGGCCTTCGGGCCACCTGAAATTTTGCTTAATGATCAGACATACTCTACAAGGAGCAGAATATAGTTGGGGATCAGAGCAAGCGCATTCACCATAGCAGAAGATAAGAGGAATTTTCAGAAAGATAGGGTATGGAATTTCCATCAGGACCATCCTGTGCTTTCATGAGAAGCCTAGCCGAACAGCCATGCGAAGGTGGAAAACTGATATCACGGTGAATAAGCTGGGAGGAGGAGTTCCAAGTATATTCTGTATAATTTTTTAAGTCCTACGGGTCATGTAATCTCTAAGCCTATGGGCCTTGTAAGGGTTCCCCCCCCCATCCCTTGAAAGGGGGGTTATCAAAAATCAATAAAAAATGAAGGCCTTCGGGCCATTCGGGTGGGGTTTCTATGAATAAATCTTTAAAGTATAAAACCTTTGATAACCTAGAATAATTTCGAGGTTGAAATTCATTTTAATGGGGGGATAATGTAACACCCTGAGATTTTTTGAACTATTTTTTCCAATTAATTTATCCTTTGTGATATTATTCATTTCACGGAACACTGAAGATAATTTATTTAAATTAAAACTCTATTATTGGATTTCATTTTTCATATCCCCAAGTTAATAATAAAAAACACACAAAATATAATTTAGATTGATCAACATTGAACTTTGAGGTTATCTTTCATTACACGCAGCAATGACCTCTCTCTATGGCTTGTGAAAAACGCAAGACTGAGGATTACCATACAATAATATATTCTTAAATTGTGAGAATTTAATACAAAAATATATAAACTAGACATTAAATTAAATTTTATGAATAATATTAGCTAATTTTTGAAAATATATGGTTTAAACAATATAATATCATTTGATAGGTTTCCAATTAATTATAAATGAATACGAAAACCGATTGAATATAAAGGAAATATTATCATGGTCACAAAGATGTTTTACCCTAATGAATAAAATTAAATTAAACTTGTGAGTGATATTAATTTAATATATATTTTATATATTCAATAAAATAATTTTTGATATTCATTCAATAGATTTTATATACATAAGATAATAACAAAACCAATTTTATGCTTAAAACATATATTTTTATAAATGTAGTTTTGCAGCCTTTTAATGGAGAACCCATTTTAAATCCAAATTTTGTAACTTTTATAGAATTAATATTTTAAAATAAATTTTATTTTTGAAATATATACATATTAAATTATGGTATCATAATTTTTTTGTACTTTTCTATAAGATTTAATTTTTTAATGAGTAGTTAAAAATATAGAATTTTAGTTCAAAATTGTATTTTCATTTAATTTATATACAAGTTTAGATTTTATTTAAAATTGGTTTCAATTTTAAATTAGACCAAAAAAATTCAATTAATATAATTTATTTCATTGAGATCAATTTTAGTTTGAAATTGGGTATAAAAAGTTAGCAAATGTTTGGACATTTTTTATTTAAAAACCTACAGTGTCGTCCCATTAACGTGATGAATTTTAAATTAATTTCTAGTAATTTTGTTATTAGAATATTGAAAAATGGATTCAATATTTTTAGTTAACATAATTTATAATGTATAGTAAATTCAAAATATTATTTTTTTTCAAAAATATTACTCGATGTAATTAAAATTAATTACATTGATTAAGGTAATATTAAGCTTAACTATGGACTAAACCATAAATTTAAATCCCAAAATGACATATACACTTGTAAAAAACCCATTTGGTGGACATTATTCATCCATTAACCTTCCATTATTGATTTTGGTTGGTTTTTATGACTTTTATTAAGTAAAAACGTGGGTAACCCAAACTTGTTTTCAAAAATACAGTGTGTGCCCTTTCCCTTCCCTATAAAAGGCCACCACCTCTCCATATTCTTTGCACCTCCCAAACCACTTAAGTTCAACCACTCTATACCCAATAAACATCTCAAAATCTATATGTTACTCCTTGAAGTCTATATTTGGATATAAATCAACCCAAGGAAGCCATTTGGCACAAACCAAAAAGAGTTACCCAATTAAGAGGAAATACCTTCTCTCAAGATCCTTTCTTTTATATGTCTTATCCACCCCTCCACTCTTTTTATTTGATGATCATATAAGAAAAATAGTATAAACAATATAGTAGGATTTTTTATTAGAAGGATTCAAAATAGACATATACACACCTCCATCTGATGGGAACGAACATATCGTTTATGTGTACAGAGAACTATCGTCTCACTGAATGATGATTGTTTATTTTTCCTTTTCCACGTCTCATGGTGGAAATTATGACTAAACCTCTATTTATATATGTTATATATGATATTTATTATGTCTATAATCTTATTTATTCCATTTAAAACCCATATTTTTTACATTAAATTTTGTGTAAATATGATAATTTTTTTTAAGGAATTGTCAACTACCACCCCCTCAAAGCAATGTGATTTGTTTTCAAACTAGATGGAATGTATTATTGATGGGTTTAGTGAAATTTTATGATATATAACATTATAATGGTAATATAATGATATTATATGCATATATACATGTATGTTATTTTATTTCTTTCTTTCCACAGTTCAATAAAAACAGAAACAACATTAATGCATACATACGGCTTACCATCTCCATGAACGGTGTATTCCATTTCATAATTATAAATTATATATATTATTATAATAGAAATACAAATAATATACATGATATTTATATCTAGTTTAAATTATGGAATCATGATATAATTATAAGGACCGAATATTTAACAAATTAAGACACACGCAATGAACAAAGTAGATAATACCCAAAGTGAAACCTGAACATATGTTTGTTAACAAGAGGGTAACAAAATTCCATGATTAAACTATATATGGTATTAGATATAGTAATATGGTTCTATAAAATATTTTTTGGAACCTACTTGAATGAATTTTGTTTGAAATATATTTCTTTAATAATCCCAAGCCATGATTCATTTATCACTAATGTTTCACATGTTTTATGATAGCATTTCATATGAACATATTAATTATATAATATTATTGTTATGTGTTATGAAAAGACACCATTAGTTGTGAGTCACTATTACCGCTGTGATGAGCTACCTCTAGACTTAATTCATTGTTTCCACTAGGATGAGCTATTACTAGACTCAAGTCACTATTAACGCCAAGATGAGATACTGCCATACTCAAGTCACCGTTACCACTAAGATGAGCTACCAATAGAAGAGAGTCACTACTAAAACCAAAGGAGTTACTATAAATGGAGTCATTTCCAGATGCTGAGTCACCATTAGCACTATTGTTACAATTTTAGTTTTCAACCTTCGGTGTGAATGATTCAATGACAAAATCTATTCCTGGGTAGTTTGATGAAGTCATCAAGACTAAGTAAAATCTAATCAGAGGAAAGTGGATCATATTCAACAAGTTCTTCTATATGATCATGAATAATCTCTCTCTCAACACAACAATGATATAAAAATATAAGAATGTTACTATCGATCAAGAAAATTGTGTGATCAAAGTTTTGAAATCTCTCAAACCTACTAATTTACATTCTATGATGATAAATGACACAGAAGCATAGAACCCATTACTGAGATTGATTTAGAAAATAGATTGAGATCAAATCTAGCATACCTGCAGATTTCTACAATCTTGTATTCTGCTTCAAATTTTCTTTTACAAAGAAAAGATTCCACACCACTGTTGATCTGAGGATTATAAACATACACAACACATCATACTAAGCTTTTTCTATTCTTATTTTTTCTGTCTATTTTTATTTTGAGAAGATTATTTTTTCTTATTATCCAACACACACTATCTTTTACATATTTTAGAAGAATAAATTTTATTCTATTCTTCCTCTATATATTTCCCACTATGTTTGTGAGATAGGTCTCTCTATGACCTGTGCCTTTCCTTCATCCCATGTATATCTATAGAAGAGGTTTTTTTAGCATGGATAGCTTATTGATATTGAATGTATACCTAATACAAGTTGTGGATTTGTTTGATAATATTTTTAATCTTATTGGTATAATTTGATTTCTAAATGGATGGGATTAGGTCTCCCCTTGATACTAAACCTCTTGTTTATTATGCTACATTAATGAGTTGTTTGTTTTGTTTTTCTATCATATTCAAGATAAAATTTCATTAACAAACACTCAATTGATTTGATAATTAATCTTAACTAGTGTTTATATATGTTTCTATTAAAGTAAATTGATCTCAAAAGTTAAGTTATTTCTAAACCATATTTTAGTTAAGACCTAATCACCATTAAGAAATCTTTTAAAATGATAGATCTTATATCAATCTATTGTTTTGGTTAATTATCTAGTCTAATTTATTCAGGGTTTTTTTATTTTTTAGTATATTTTTTATAGAAATTTTATTGGGAACTCAATTCACCCTCTCTTAAGTTACACTCATAGACCAACATTTGGTATCGTAGGGTTGTTTAAATTTTTTTAACTATGATTTTAGATTTAATATAATGATCTCAAATTTCTATCATTTCTAAATTTTAGTTTTTATGGATGATAGACAACAAGTATTTTCTATCAACAGAACTTCTTATTTTAGAGGCAACAACTATGATCACTGTAAAATCAAAATGATAATGAATTTAGAATGTATAGGCATTGACATATGGACTCTAATAAAAGATCTATGTGAAATACCACAAAATAAAATAAGTTATTGGAGTAATGGTACAAAAACTGCTTATAATAATTATTGTAAAAACATGAATGATTTTTTCTATTCTTTGGGAGATTATGAATTCAAGAGAATATCTACTTGAAAATATGATTTTAAAATATGGGATACCTTATCTATCTCACATTAAGGAATATCAAATGTCAAAGAAATGAGACTGAATACATATTCAATCATGTATGATACATTTACAATGAAATATGAAGAACCAATTTCTAAAATGTATCTCAGGATTAATGAAATAGTAAATATTATGAACTCACATGGAAAGTAAGTGATATAAAAATATCACATTATGAGATAGTTTAGATTCATACCAGACAGATGGAGACTAATATCTCTGTCAATTAGAGAATCAAGTAATGTAAGTTAACTACCTATAATGGAACTACTAGGAAAGATGATGACGTATGAAGAAGAGATTAAAGTCAACAAATAGATTGAATAAGATGAACCAAAAATAAAATCAGTAGACATAAAATCTACTACCTCCAAAAAAATGAAAAAGTATAAGCCAAATATTCCAATAAATATGGATCTCCTGATGATAGTGATGATGAAATGGTACACATGGCCAGGTAATTCAATATATTCTACAGGAAAAATAATTTATTCAAAAATTCAAATTTCAGAGGAGATTATGATAAAAAGGAAAGTGGAAAAGGATTTTAAAAAAGGATTGGGAAAAGGATTATACTCAAAATGAAGATACCTATTATGAATTTAAGAAGAAAGGCCACATTAATGATGACTTTCCAAAATTAAAATATAAAATAAAGTGTGAGGATAAGAACATGAGATATCAAAGGCCATGAAAGTAACGTGAATTTCCATCAAATATAGTTAAAGTGACTCAAAAACTAATCAAGATGATAATTCTACTAGATCCAACATGTGATTTATAGCAAGAACATCATATGTACAAAATTCTATTCTTGTGTCTCCTACTGATGCTTCATACATTTTGTAAAATGAATAAAATAATTACAATGAGGAAAAAAATGAACATGAATGATCTCTATGATTACTAAAACATGTTGGAAGACACCATTCAAGAGCTAAAAGATAAATATAAGTCTCTCAAGAAGCAACATGCTTTAACAGTAAATGATAAAAATAATCTTACTATTGAAAAATAGAAAAATGATACATTGTTGAAAGAATAAAATTAATTAAAAATGAAAAATTAATTGTTAAATAAAGATATTGAAAATTTTATAAATGGTAAGAAATAATTAACTCAATTATTGGGAAACCAAATTGCTCCCAAGTATGCAACTTGCATAGGTTACTAGACTAGACAAATAAAAATTTAAAAAAAACCAGATTTACATCCTAATCCAGTGATGAAATTTCATATACTAAAAACACCTACTCAATTGGATAAAATAATGTTTTTATCTCTTGAAGTACTAAATATTTTTATAATAATCCTATTAGAAAAATATGGATAAAAAAATATATTTTTAGTAAAATATTGGGACCCAAGAGAGTTTAGGTGCCAAAATCATTTTAGGCGTAAACTTTGGGTTAGAAGAACCCTATTTAAAAACCTCAATAAAACTCTTATGGTATCTAGAAAGTGGATATTCCAGACACATGACTTGTGAGTATTCTTCAAGAATTTTATTAAAGTTGATGGTGTACATGTCAGTTTTGGTGACAATGAAAAAGGTAAAATCATTAGCCTCAACCAAATTGGTAATTATAATTCAGTATTAACATATAATGTTTTATATGTATATGGTTTAAAATACAATATAAATAGAATATCCTAATTGTGTGATGATGAATTTTATGTGAAATTGGAAAAAAAAGTATGCCATGTTTTTAATGTTAATAATGATTTAATTTTTACTCCTATAAGAAATTATAATATTTATTCCATTGATTTAAATTAATTATATTCTTACAATATTTAATTCTTAAGAGCCTTTAATTAAGAATATTGTCTTTGGAATAAGATACTATGCCATAGCAATATTAACTCTCTTAGAAAGCTAACTATGAAATTGTTAGTTAGAGTCCTACCGAATCATAAATTATCAAATGATAGAGTTTTCAATCCCTTACAAAAATGGAAAATTCATAAGATTTATTTTAAATTTAATAATGAAGTTTCAACCTCTCAACCTCTAGTTTTTATTCATATGGACCTCTTTATACCTTCTAAAGTCTCCAGTCAAAATGGAAAACACAATTTCTATGTACTTGTATATGACTTTTCTAGATACACCTAGGTATTATTTCTAGCTCACAATATTGAATCTTATTCATAAATTATTAACTATTCCAAATATGTAGAAAACGTTAGTGGACTTAGGATTAAGACCTTAAGGAGTGATCATGGTCGATAATTTGAAAATCAAGACTTTGAGTCCTTATATTCTCAAAATAGCTATAATCACAACTTTTCTTCTCCAATAACACCACAAAAAAATATTGTAGAATAAAGAAGAAATAGGAATCTTTAAGAGATATCTCAAACCATGTTAAATAAGTATGACCTACATGTTTACTTCTAGGATAAAGTTGTTAATACAACCTGTTATATTATAAAGAGAGTTTTGATTAGACCTCTATTATAGAAAACACCTTATGAGTTATGGAATAACAGAAAACCAAAGGCTAATTACTTTAGAGTTTTTAGTTGAAAATTATTTATTCTTAATACAAAGGAAAATCTAGAAAAATTTTCTTCAAAGAGAGATGAAGAAATTTTCTATAGTTATTCAACTTTAATAAAATCTTATAGAGTGTTGAGAAAAAATACTAGAACAATGGAAGAATTTGTTCATGTCAAGTTTGATGAAATTGATCCTAATGAGGATAATAGTATCTTAAAATACCTTGAGGATGATCTTTCATTTTGAATCTCAATTCCAAACCAATTGAATGTTCTGTTAAACAACTAGACACTACTGTCTATGATCCACTAGAACCTAAAGAGGAAGAAAACATTGATCCTATTATCCCTCCATCTCAGAAACCCATTAGGACTATTAGACACAACCCTTTAGATGTAGTAATAGGAAACATAGACCAAGGTACATAGACCAAAGCTTCTATGATAAATTTAATTGAACATCATGACTTATTATCACATATTTATCCTAAGTACATCAATGAATCCATTAATGATCAATTCTGGGTAATAGCTATGTAACAAGAATATAATCAGTTTGAAAGTAACAATGTATTAGAATAGGTTAGCTTACCTAAAGAAACCTTAACTATAGTCACTAAGTGGGTGTTTAGAAACAAGGTTGTTGAATCTGGAACTATAGTACGAAATAAAGCTATATTAGTTACACAATTTAATAATCAAGAAGAAGGTATTGATTATGAAGAAACTTTTTCACCCATTGTAGGAAATGGATCCATTAGAATATTTTATTCTTATGTAGCACATTTAAAAATAAAACTATATCAAAAGGATGTTAAAAGTGAACTCTTAAATGGATTTATAAATGAGAATGTTGTTGTTGAACAACCCCCAATATTTCAAAGCCTTCATCTTACCAATCATGTTTTTAAATTAATAAAATATTATATTATTTAAAAAAGGATTCATGAGCTTAGTATGATAGGCTTACCTCGTTCCTTATTTCAAAAAAAATCAAAGGGTGTAGTTGATCCAACCCTCTTTAAAAAAAGAATTTCAAAAGTTGTTTTAATAGTATAAATATATGTGGATAATATTATTTTTGGATCTACTAAATACTACTTTGTTATGATTTTTAAAAATTAATGAAAAGTGAATTTGAAATGAGTTTAAGGGGTGAACTTAAATTCTTTCATCAATTTCAGATTTTCCAAAATAAAGATGGAATTATTTTTTATGAATGTAAATACACTAAATATCTTTTAAAAAAAATTGGCCTATAAAGTAACAAAAGAAGTGGTACTCCCATGCGTACCACCTGTAAACTTGACCTTGATGAAACTATAAAATTAATAGATCAAACTAGTTACATAGGTATGATTGGAAGTCTTCTCTAATTAACTTCTAGTCATCCTGATATTATTTTTAGTTTATTCATTTATGATCACATTCAAGAAAATCCAAACGAGTCACATTTATTAGCTATCAAAATAATTTTTAAATTCCTCAAGTATCCACCCAATTTAGGATTGTTCTACCCAAGAGGACATTTTTTTGATTAATCTAGTCATTCAGATGTTGTTTCTGGTGGTTACAAGTTAAATAGAAAAAGCACGTCAGGAACATGTCAAATTTTAGGAAATTATCTATTATCATGGTGTAGTACATAGAAAAATTATGTTTCACTATCCACTAATGAAGCTGAATACATAGCTCTAAGAAGTTTTTGTGAACCAATCTTGTGGATAAAACACACTTTACTAGAAGTTAGATAACATTTTAGACATGATTCTATTAATTTTGATAACACAAGTGCAATAAAAATTTCTAAAAAACTAGTATCTCTCTATTGAAAAAAACATATTGATGTAAGACATCATTTTTTGAGAGATAATTATCAAAAGGATGATATAAAATTATAATTTATTAGAACTAAACACCATATAGAAAATATATTCATGAAAACATTGAATTTACTACATCAAACATGAATTAGGAATGATAAACTTTGGTTGATGAGTCATTATTGATGAGTCACTATTGATGAGTCACCATTGATGAGTCACTATTGTTGAGTCACCATTGATGATTCACCATTTACGAGTCACCATTTATGATTCACTATTTATGAGTCATTGTTGATGAGTCATTGTTTAAGAGTAACTCTTGAAAGAGTAACCATTCCTTTTTATATTATTGTTATTTTTATTACCGTTTTGATTTTACTATACTGATTAAAATTTTATTATCTTAATTTTATTATTATTCTTTTAGAATCTCAAAATGATATAAACATAATAAATAAACTAAATCAATTCACTTCCTCTAACCCTTGAAATCTGGATCCCTTTACTTCCTTGCGAACCAATATTCCCCCTTTCTTCTTCCACCTAAAGCCTTAAACTGATTTGAATGGCATTAATAAAGTGAGTTATAGAATCAAATACAGAATAGATAATTTCTTCTAAGAAATGATGAGTATCTACAAGTAATTTGAAAGTTGTTTCTATAAACCCATGTCTGAAGAACCATGTAGTCAATGCATAAAAATAAATTGATTCATAGTGTCTTCCAACTATAAATACGCTAGTGTGAAAGGTAATATAAAAAAATGTGGATAAACTAGTTTACCTCAAATCATAGAGTGTATTATCAGTGGATAGTTTATGAATTTTATCATAATTTGAAATAAATTTTTGGGAAGAAATAATATACAATTCATAGCATTATAGATGGAGAATAGATTTCTTTCTCTTCCAGAGAATGGGAAAAATGTCTACAGATTCCTCACAAAGGAGTTTATGAAGATTTCCAAGGTAGTATACCAAATGAAAAGTTAGAGGAGGAACTCCTATAATTAATTAAAGATCAAACCAAGAAGATACCACCGAATATAGAACCTAATGGTGAGTTTAAGCTACTATTTAAGTTTGTACAACATGTTTTATCTCTAAGGAAAGGAGACTTCAATATAATGAGGTATGAAGATGTCAACTTCCAGTATATGATGAAGAAAGGTAAATGAATAAATATTTGTATATTTTTTATGGTCTATATGCATGAGATGTTAAAGAAGATCTCTATATTTAACTCCCTCATTTATCCTAAAAATATCTCCTCCATCCTAGATGAAAAGGGATGTTCCAAGCCTAGAGAAGAAGAAGAGGATAAAATGTGTTGTTATTTCCTATCAAAGTCAATATTAAAAAGAGTGAAAGTAAGTTGGAATACCTAGAGTGTATTTTAGGTTAGGGATAATGAAAAACTATATGATGACTTTAACCCTATTGAACACCCAACTAGACCAAAGGATATAGTGGATCCTGATCATCAACCCAATGGGATTCTTGAGTATTCAATTATATATGTTATTACTAAAAGAGATGAATATGAATAAGAATATAAGTTATTTGTTGAAGGGAGTGATCTAGAGATTATAAAATCTCCACCAAGAGTTTTTTGTGAGAATTTCAGTTCAATAAGCTCTCTACCTACTCAAGAAACACTCTTATCTGAGCATGATAATGAAGAAGATACTGATGTTTTTGAAGAAACTCAATATAAATCATCTACCTCTCATACCTCAATTGAGGAGAGTAATGATGGTGTAAATGAAATTATTTATAAAAAGGTAGATAAAGAGATTATGGATCTTGATAAATCAGATGAATTCTCTAGAAATAATTCTAAGGATAAAGATGATGTAGCTCATGATGATAATACTGATGTTGGAAATAAGGATATTGGATTTGTTCACAGAGTTGGTCATCATAAAGAATATGGTTTAGATCTTGAGGGGAATGAAAAGAATAGTGTTGATCTTGTCCAAGAGTTAGTTCATTTTCAACCCTATGAACCAATTCTATCCAATCTCATCAAATAAATTAAGATTATGGATACACTAATGCTTGATATTCCAATAGTTATTTCAAAATATAAGGAAGCTTCTAGTGATGGGGAGACAACTCCCAAAATCGATGAGCAGTTATCTAAACTAGCTTAGTTAGAATCAATGGAGAATTTGGAAACTAATTATCCAGAAGTTCTTTTGGATACAAATGAGAGGGATTGGAGTACCTTTCTATTTAATCAATCATTTCCAGTAGATCAGACTCCATAGATAGCCACTTTGAAACTACAACAGATAGCACTTGTCCCCTCAAGAACTGAAGTTGTTCAATGTTTTCCAAATCCCTAAGACACTCCAATTCATCCCTATGTCATTTACTCCGTTGGGGACTTTAATGAATAGGAAAAGTATCCCAGTTTTATAAGACTTGGGCTGATATATAGTGATTCAGATGATGAATCGGAATTTAAAAAATAAATATTCCTAGTGAATCAGATATATAAAGATGGTGAGTTACAAACTTTCACTCCCATTGAAATAGGATGACCATCTGGGGATCCAATATCACATGAGGATAAAAATATTCCCATTTCTCAATCATTATTGTCTCCAAATGTTATAAATTTATCTAATTTAGATAATTTATAGAGGTATGTTCATTCAGATATGGAAACTTTGAGAAAAAATTTGTCTCATACTTTTCACAAGGTTTAAACTCTCAACCATCTCCTACTACTCATATTAATGAATATTGTGTTACATATTTGGTAGAGTTGTTCATATATCATATAAAACCGAGTGTTTATTTTCAAATTCAAAAATGGAAGTTGAAAATTGATGATTTCCCTTTGAAGTGGCTAGTTTGAAATCATCAATAGAGGGTCTGCAGGTCTCTTTTTCAGATTTTATGAATCCATCTTCTCAGAAGTTGGATAATTTGGATCCAATTTCCTACACATTATCAGGACCTCCTCCTTCTCCATTATAGTTTGATAGAGATATGTTTCAACAGTTGATCAAAGAAGAAATATGAAATTCCTTGGGTGATGATAGTACTCCTGAAGACCAAATTTTGAAGATACATATTTGGGGAGAATATATTCTTCAATTATTAAAAGAGTATGATGGTGATATCATACAATATAAGGAAGTGATTTAAAAGGCCATCAAATATTATTTTTTGAGGATCTACACTAAGCATGATGTGTCTGAAAATTTCATATTTTTTTCACAGAACGTGAAGATCCCACCATTGACAAGAGCCTTCAATGAAAATGTAAGTCAGTTAAAGGTTCTTACATCGGATCGTCATAGGTTATGGATGAAAAGGAATATTTCTTTAATGCAATGGAATAAGGAGGTTCCTTAATTATGGGCTTCATAAATATTCTGAAACCCTGTCTTCATGGACATCAAATGATTGTTATTACTCAAGAGTCCATTCTTTCTTCTTCAATTATTTCAACCACAACCAGAGGCACAATTCAGTACGTGCCTACTCTAATCACTCAGTCCACCAGTATTATGCCTCCACAATTGTAGCTTCTAAGTCTGTCTCCATTTGATGCTATCAGACAGCTCATACAAGTTACTTTCAGAGAACCACTACCTTCTGCTACCACTCTACCATCCATTAAACCCTTTTTCCCAACATATACTTTGATGGTCTCTTCTCAGGACAGTGGTAGAGACAGCGAAAAAGACAAAGGGAAGAATAAAGCTGGTCATCTACCATCCTCTAATGAGTGAATCTTTTTTTATGTTACCTATCTAATAGGGATCTTGTTATTTCTTCCAATAGTATTTATCTTATTCAGTTCCCTATATTTTTGTTAATTAGTAATGGAAAATACTTTTTGTTTTTTTTAATTTTGTTTCTATTTATATATCTTTTGATAACTTCAAAGGGGAGATAATTGGACATTTAAGTTATCGTCAGATTTTTTTATAACTTCCATTTATTTCTATTTATTTTTTATTACTTTTTTAGTACATACTTTATAAAATCCCTAGTTTTGTGATCATGAAAATGGGGAGAATGTTGGAACATCCTCGAATGAATTTTGTTTGAAATCTATTATTCTAATGATCATGAACCATGATTCATTTATTACTACTTTTTAAAATTTTGTATGATAGAATTTTATATGAGAAAATAATTTCTATAATATTATAGCTATTTTTTATTTCATGACACAGTTATCTATGAGTCATCGTTACCACCAGGATGAGCTACCGCCAGTCTCAAGTCCCCATTACCGCTAGGATGAGCTACCTCCATACTTAAGTCATTATTACATCCAGGATGAGCTACCACCAAAATATATACACCACTATAGTCAAAGGATTTACCATTAGTGGATTCACCGCCAGATACTGAGTCACCTCTACCACTCTTGTTATTGTTTTTGTCTGAGAACTTTGATGTGAATGGACAAACAGAAAAATATATTCCTGTATGGTTTGACCATGTCCTCAAGATTTAGTAAAAGTTGATATGAGAAATGTGGATCTCTTTCAACAATCCCTGCTATATATTTTTGAAGGATATCTCTCTCAAAAAAATGATGATATACACATATACAATTATTACAATCGATGAAGAAAAATGTGAGATCAAATTTTTGAATTCTCTTGAACCTATTAATTCACATTATGTGAATATCACTGACACAGAAGCACAAAACCCATTACCAAGATTTATTGAGACGATATACATAGATCAACTAAATCATACCTAAAGATTTATACAATCCTCTATTCTACTTTAAATTTTATTGAAAAAATCACATACTCCTCACAACTATTTATCTGAGGATTAATAACATATAGAACACATCATAATAAGCTTTTACTATTCTTATTTGTTCTGTTTGTTTTACTTTTTATCATTTTGTTTTCTTCATATCATCCAACACACATTGTCTCTAACATATTCATAGATAATTCTTGTTATTCACTTCTTCCTCTATCTTTTTTCCACTGTGTTTGTAGAAGAGGTCCATGTGACCTATGCTTTTCCTTCATCACATGTATAATTTTGGAAGGGGTTTTTTAGCCTAGAAATCTTATTGTTGATGGTTGTATACCTAATATAGGTTGTTTATTTGTTTTATTATATATATAATCTATTTAGTATCAGTTGATTTCCAAGTGGAGTGGATTTGGTCTCACATTGAGACTAAACCTCTTGTTTATTCCATTGTGTAACTAGGTTGTTTGTTTTGTTTTCCTATCATATTCATGATTATATTTTGTTAAAAAAATAAAAAAAATTCTTTGATAATTAATCATAACAAGTGTTTATATGTGTTTCTATCTATATAAATTGATCTCCAAATTTAAGATATTTATAAACTATATTTTAACTGAGACATAATAACTCTTTAAGAAATATTTTAAAATGATAGATCTTATACTAATATGTTGTTTTGATTATTTTTCAGTTTATTTTATTCAGGGGTTATTATTTTTTAGTATATTTATTTATAAAAATTTATATTGGGAAATCAATTCATGCAACATGAGTTACTCTCTCAACCCAACAATATGTATAATAAATTTATATTTATTATATAGTGGTTTTAATGTGTATTGAGATTTTTAAGACACAAGTTAATGGAAAATTCATCTCACTTTTATTTTTTGGGAGATACATGCCTTATTCACCACTCACTTCATTTGTGTGGTGTATTTCCCTCTCATGAATGTATTATATGTATCTTATTATTAAATTTATGGGTATTTACATATACATTTTATGAACAATATTTCATGGTGTTTGTGTTTCAAAAGTTACCAAATCTATAAGATAGTTTTTCTCAATTTTCCTTCTTGGAAACTCATCTTTTTTTATGTATCTAAATTCTTTATTTACATGTATATAAATATATTTTACATGTTATATTCGGAATATCCTTATTTTAATTATATTTTATGCTTAATTTACTTTTATTTTTCTTCTATAGAGAGTGTGATCCCAAGTAACTAAGTAGTATGAGTTTATTTAAACAGTCTCATTATTTTTCAATAATGTTAATGATTAAGCTTCCTTTGATGAAATATAGTGATCCATCTCTCAAGAACACTCATGAGTTTCCTTATCCTATGTTATTTCTTGATATATTTATGTATTGGTACCATTTTTCTACTCTTTGGAACATAATATTGTTATGAAATTGTTTTTAGTAAATCCAGAATTTACCCTCTCTTCAGTCGGAAATCAATGTTCCTTCAAAAACATGTTTTCTAAAAAGGGATTCCATGAATATTATACTATTATCCTATAATAATTAAAATGAATTTCTACCCTTTTTATTTTACAAATATATTAAATGGAATATTCATGTCTCTTTCCAAAAAAAATGAATTTGTTTATCCTTTTTACCATGAAAAAGGAATGTTCTTTTTACCTCATATTATATATACATTTTTAGCCGCCATCCCTTCTTTGAAGCATAATTTTTATTTTTTAAAATGGGTAATTTTAATAAAAAAAATTTAGAAGTAATTTTCAAGGAAATTTTTTTTCAAAATGATTTCAGGTCTTCTTTATAAGTTTTCAAGGTATTTTCTAAGAATTTTTTTTCAAATGGTTTTATGTATTAAAATGAAATTTTCACTGAAGATAGGATATTTTCCTCCAGAAACGTTTTTGAAAGATATTCAATATTATATTTCATATAAGATGACTTCTGTTGATGTTACTCATACCCTTCTAGAAAATTATCTAATGGATCCATTCATATTCTTTCTATGAATGGGTTATGATTAATTTCATGGTCTTTATGAAATTTGTTTCCCTTTCACAGGTCATATGTTTATGAAATATGTTTATCTTTCTTGGGTTATATGTTTCAGAAATCCATTTATCTTTCACAGGGTATTCTTTTGATTAAATGATTATAAACTCGGTATCATTTTCCATAGGTTATGATATGTTTACATGTTTATGATACCTATTTAATTATACGGGTTATGATATGATTGTTTATCATTTTGTGGAACATGTATGTTTGATTTCATTATGATATGGGTGGGACCTATATCTACCTCCAATGGATGGGGTAAATATTTGTATCTCATGAGATGGATATTGATGTAATGTGAAATTAAATCTATTTAGTATTACAAGTCTTTAAAAAGAAATGAACTCAGTTCAATAATATAGGGTTGGAATGAGGAGTGAACTTCGTTCAGTGATATGGGGCTTGAATAAAGAGTGAACATGATTTAATAATACTATGATGAAAAGGAGTGATAGCATGGTTCAGTAAAGGACTTTTTAAATCAATATGGACTTAGCCGTGATGTTGTGACTACTATAAAAATCATATAATATGCTTATGTGTTTTCAATAAATTCATTTTTTATTCTTATGTTGTTCCTTCATTACTAATGATCTTAATTATATTATGATACATTCACTGTTAATTTATAATCTTTATTATTTTCTCTAATATTATGGGTATGATATTCAAATGTTATTCTCTTATTCGATACCCTTTGTTCAAGTTATGATAACACATTTCCATTATTTACCCTTACTGAGCATCTTAGGTCACCTCTCATAATATTTCTTTTACCTAGGATATAAAGAAAGGTTTTAGGTAATATTAATAAAGGTCTTGATATTTATGGGATATGTTGAAGATCTTTTAGTGGGATATAAGATTTTCTTTCCATGTTTCCAAAGACACTAAACTATTATAGTTCTCGGGCATGTATTATTGTAATGTGCTGAATATTCACCTAAAATGGTGTAATATACATGTATTTTAATCCATGGTATCTACAATATTTATTATTTATATCCATTATATTCATCATTATAACCATACAAATAATTTGGGGATGAAAAAACAATTCTACCATGGCGTGGATAAGGTAATCCATACGTACACCCGTTTGGTGAAATTTTTTTAGTAGGATAGATAAAACGAGTAATATGGTGGTCCCATAAACATAATAACATCTCATAATAGATATGATAATATATTTATTATTTTATTATGGAAACAATTCATGAATATGAAGTAGAATAAAAAATAAGTTTTAAATAGCTGGTAAAAATTATTACTCTTCACTATATAACCTCCATTAGATCTACTCTTAGGGACAATATGGTTGGGATTTGGAGAATACAACAACCCCAGGGAGGTGGACAAAGAAATTTTTAATGGAAATTTTTAGGGTTTGTTTGAGATGGAAGGTAGAAAGTTGAGTGAGGAAGTGAGGGAGGAGGTTCCTTTTTATATGAGATGGGAGGGGCACTTATGGAATACATAAAAATATTAAATTTATATAAATTTATTTTCGATTTAAAATTTATCCTAAATTATTTATATCTAATATATTATTAAGAAGGTTATTAATCCCCTCATGTAATTATTTTAAGTAATTTTAAATTAACAATATTAGCCTTATCTTTTGGATTCAACCCTTAGTTAAATCGTTTAACTCTCACCATGTCAACGTGGATTTATAGACTTTAGGGTTAATATAGATTCTATAAAAAGAAAAACTGACAAAAAAATTATTTATTGATGAAATAATTAACATAATTCTTATTATTTTTCTTAATTTTATATTTTTTATGAATTTTATTTCATTTAGTAAAATATTTTTTTAAAGTATCATTTATGTTAATTTTAATACTATTCATTATTTTTCTTTTTGAAAATATCAAAAAAATGATAAATTTGAACAAAAAATACATATATATCACTAAAAAATTTATGATATATATAAAATTCCTATATTTCCTTAAAAATGTTTCATTGAAATATTTTTAATATCAATTATTTAATATTTCCATTAATTAAACAATTTTTTCATCATTATTATGAAATCCTTTAATTAAATTATTTCATCACAAAAAATATTAAAAATAAATTATCATGATAAAGAAAAAATTATTATATTTAAAATTAAAATTCATAGTATAATTTATCTTTTTTATAACCATGTATTAAAAATATAATATTATTAAAATACATGAGTATGACATTTTTTAACTTATCTTTAAATAAAATATTATAAATGTCATATTCATACCCAAGTGGATGAAAAATATTATAAAATTAGACTGAGGTTTATTTTAGTTTAATCCCACTTATCAAATAAAATTAGCAAAACTATTTTAGTATGTTTATAATACTATAATCTTATTTTTACATTTAATTACCTAATTTACCCTTAATTGTGGAAAATAAAAATTTAATAATATTACTATTCATAATAACTAAAAAATAATTTGATCCAATAGGAAACTAAATATAATACATTTTATAACTATTTATGTCCTTTTCTCCAAATTTAGTTCATATTAGTGGCTAAATTAAGATTAACAACAATACTGATAATGTGGTGAGAAGGTGGGTAAAAGAAAATGTTCAAAAGTTCATTAAGTTTTAATATATAATTTTAATATAATAAGGATTCTAGTCACCACAATTTTATTAATATATGTATTATTGATCTATTTTGACTTTAAAAATCAATTTAATGAATAATAATTATTTAAACAAAAAGACAGTTTTTAACCATAATGTTGTATTTTTCACTACTAATCAAAAACTGAAACTTCATAGAAAAATAAAAAAAATTCACCATCAGATGATTTCTATACTAAAAATTCAAAAATGAAATCCATTTTAAAAAATAAAATATATAAAATTTCCAAAATGAAGTTTTTAAAATAGTTGTGATATTAAAAGGTTGTAAAATTTCCATTAAAAATATAGTTTTTTGTGGAAAATCAGATTTTTTCTAATATAATCCTTTAGTAAAAACATAATATAAATAAAATATATGTGTTTTTTATAATTATTTTAACACTATTTATAAAAAATATTTTAATGGATAGGTTAATGAATCATGGAATTCTCTACCTCGGTGTTGCGTGCAACGTAAGCTATTGAAAAAATTAAATTTATTCAAAAAGGGGAATTAGTTAAAGTCATGGGGTGATACATTATTACCTCATAAAAAATATAATCTTTTAATTTTAGTGGGGTTTAATTCTAAAAAATATGTGGGTTCTTATCTTTCATATAATCTTTTGGTTCCCATGTTGCTTCTTCCATTTTGTGATTTCTCTATATACCTGTTTTAGAAGAGTTGTGTGATTCCTCAACACTTTCATTCTAGTATCAAGAAATTGGATGAGTTCTTCACAGTATGAAAATTTAGGATCCAAATATAATTCAACATTGGTGAGAAAATGAATTAATTCACGCATTTACAACATTATAAGATATATATAAAACATATTGTGTACTTTTGATTGATTCAGCAGCTTTCGCCTACAAAAAGAAACAACTCCAACCCTTTCAAGAATATTGAAGGATCTGATATACCTGGGGCTTAGTTTTCCTTTCTTACCAAACCTTATAACACCCTTCCATAGAGATACTATTAAGAAAAAATGATATCCCACTTGGAAATCTAAATCTTTCATATGATTATCAACATAACCATTCTTCCTACTTTGAACCGGTTTAATGTGAGCATGAATAGACATTACCTTTGTTGTTGTTTATTCAACATGATATAGGCCTACACATTTCATTTCTCCAACTTCATCCCAACATGTTGGAGTAATATATCTCTTTACTTATAATTATTTATACAAATCCATTTGAATAATTTAATAGAAAATATTTTTTTAGGAAAACACTAATAAGGTAAGTATTAATCCCACATACCATGAAAGTAGAGTGAGCAGGACCTCCATATGTCTTCCATTGTTTTAGTTTTTCTTTTAGACTATCCTTTATTTTTAGGATGGTATGTATTTATTAAATGAAACTCAGTGTCAATATCCTTCTAAATAATATTCCAAAATTTTTATGTAAAGTGGGGATATCGATGAAAAATAATAAATAGATATTTTCCATGATGTCTTACAACTTCATATATATATAATCTTGTGAGGCGTACAAGAGGCATGACATCTCTTATAGGGAGAAAATTAGCTGATATGGTATGATGATCAACTATAACCCATATCGCATCATTCCATCTAGTATTCTTTGTAATATCAATGAAAAAGTTCATTGTAACATCATCCTAATTCCACATACCAATAGGATGAGGTTTTATGACCCCTTTAGGATGCTACATCACAACATTCACTTTTTGACAAACAAAACATCGGGACACATAATTAGTAATTTCTTGCTTTATGTAATCCCAACTAAAATTTTCATTCTTATCCATATACATATTTGATATACTGATGTGAGTGGAGAAATTTGAGCTATAAGAATCGTCCAACAATTTTATTTTTAGAAAAATATATATAGAACACATATCTTCCTTCTCGATTTTAGAACACCATCATTTCATAAAAATTTTGTTAATTTTCAATCATTAACAAGTGTTATCTTATTCTAATAATCCTCATCATTAGATTTAGAATTTATTATCTTCTCTAACAAATATGGGTTTTCAATCATTTTAAAGATGATTGATGTCTCACCTTCCTTTGAAATTCCCATATCCATCTTTACTAGTTCCATGAATAATTGAACTATCCCAATCCATAATTGGATCAAAACTATATAATCCTTCACACTCAATGTATCTAATACCTTATTTTCCTTCCTTGGGTGATAGTGTGTGGAGAAATCATAACACATGAGTAGCTCGATCCACCATCTCTATCTCTTGTTGATCTCTTTCTATGAGAAGATATATTTTAGGCTTTTATGGTCAATGGATATCTCACATCTTTCATCAAAGAGATAGCGTCTCTATATTTTCAAGGAAAATACTACATCTTCTAGTTCCAAATCATGGGTTCTATAAAACTATTCATAGTTCTTTAATTTTATTGATCCATATGTAATAACTTTTTTCATTTTTCTTTAGGACACAACTAAGCCCCCTCTTTGATGAATCACAATGTATGACAAATACATCACTTCCAAATGGTAGACTTAAAAATAGATCAGTGACTAATATTTTTTGTATTTCATCAAAAAGTTATTCACATTCCATTTTCCAGACAAACATATCAACTTTATGTGTATACATGGTTAATGGGTTATCTAATTAGGAGAAATTTAGAATGAAACACCAATAATAATCTTCCAATCCAATTAAACTATGTACCTTGGTTATGTTTGTTGGTGTAGGAAATTCTCTTACTACATTTGGATTTACTAGATCAATTGATACTCCATCATTAGAGACAATATAGCTACAAAAGGGAACTTCTTGAATCCAGAAATCACACATACTAAATTTCCTATATAGATTATCTCTTCTATGAGTCTTAATAACTATCTAATGGTGACTTTCATGATCATCATAGATTTTATAATCCACCATAATATCATCAATTAATACCACCAAAAAATCATCAAGATATTAATGAATACTCTATTTACTAGGTCCATAAAAATGGATGTTGAATTAGTCAATCCAAATAGAATTATTGTAAAATGATAATTTATATACCCTATCCAAAAATCTGTCTTTGGAATGTCTTCCTTCTTTAATCGAAATTGGTGATACCCCAAAAAATATCAATCCTTAAAAAATATTGGTCTCCATAAAGTTGAACAAACATGTCATAAATGTAAGTAATAGGATACCTATTATTTATTTTAATAGAATATATTTCCCTATAATCAATGCACAGGCTCATTGATCTATATTTCTTTTTAATTAAGAGAACATGGGCTCCCCATGGTGAAACACTAGGGGTGAATAAACACCTTATTATGCAAATCCTTTAGTTTTTTATTAAACTATAACTATTAAAAAGGGTCCATTATATTGGATTTCTTTGATATTGGACTTGTATCATGGATTAAATAAATGGATAATTCAACTTCACACTCTGGGGGATGTTCATGTAATTCCTTGGGAAAAAATAATTAATTCCTGCTCAATAGGTATGTCCTCAATTTGAAGATTCAATTCAACATCCCAAGATTTTGTTTTCTCTTCTTCCATAATAATTTCATCCAGTAGAGATACTAGGGGGTGGATCTAGATAAGAACCAAAGGATGATGTTTCTGATTTAAAGATAAGGGATTCTTCTTCTTCTATACAAACAGTAATTACCTTCTTCTTGAAATAAATATTTCCATCATAATTTTAATGAAAATACATACCATTGATTATATCAAAGTAAAAAATAGGTATAATGATAAGTTCAGTATGTAAAGAATTATTATATTTCATAAAGGGGACTAAAAGACACATCATTATTGCAAGGATGCATCCCATAAGAGTTTTAGGTGATAGGTCCTTTATTAAATCAAAAGGGAAATGCCTTTTTTTGAAAAATTGACATATATAAAATAATAAAGTGATATGAAATCAACTAATTCATTGAATATGTATGAGGAGATGATTAAAGTACCAACCACCGCATCATTAAGAACTTCAACCTCAGTAGTTTTAATCACATAAGCTTAGTCTTTCACTCGTGGCCTTTTTGGGGAAAATTTCCTTGACTCATAGGAAAATAATATGCATAATGTATCATTTAATTAAAATTATATCCTTTAACACTAGTATCTTCATTATTTCCCTTTTAATAATTGAATTTCTGAACTTTTTCTCCAAACTTGTAACATACTCCCATTCCCTTTAGGCAAGTACCAAAGTGTTTCTTCCCACAATTATTATAGGATGAAAATTCAACCCTTATATTATTCCCATTATTATTATTTACATTTCTAGAGTGTTAATCATCCCTTTTCATCCCTTAATATCTTTTAATGTCATAATACATAGTAAATTCCATTTATGTCTTGATATCACACAAGACTATTTCATCATATAATGATAAAGTTTGAGAGACTAGTGTCCATCGGAAGAATGATTTTAACACATCAAAAAATCGATCAATCTTACCATTTAGATTTCGTATTTAATACACAACATGACTTTATATCCTTTTGAGGTTATCTTCATACTATTCAACATTCTAATCTTCCTTTTGTCTTAGATAAATAAATTTCCTCTCCATATTTTCTCACTATTCAAAAAGAAAATATTTTTCAATGAAAATTTTTATAAATTCCCTTAATTCCATGTTTTAAATTTCTTCATAATCCTTCTTCTTTTGAATCAATGAACACCATTGATTCGTATGTCCTGAGAGATGATAAATTACAATGAATTACTTCTACCTTTCATTATATCCTAATGAATAAAATATAATTTCTATGTAAATTATCCATTGATCAGGTACAAATGAATTTGTAGTCCCATTGAATAATTGAGGTTGTTGTCTCCAAAAGAGGCCTTACATTGTTCCACAAAATTGTGGATTAGGGTTATCCATATTGGAACAGTTATTATTTATAACCTGAGTTATCTATCCTAGTATAGTTTTTATTAGTTCAGCACTAGTTGTATCTCTAGCTCCAACAACATTACCTTGTATAGGATAGAAATCACTACATGGATTATGTGCATTGATATGGTTTCCATTCCTTCCACTAGGATCCATTTCTAAACAATGGAATGGACTTGACTAGGTTATGAATAATAATTCATAATTTCAAACTTGTAAAACACATAACATAAAATGAAAATTTATTCATAGTTAATCTCATAATTGTAAAAATGACTTCTTTGTGGGAATATTTACTTTTAAATTCTTCATAATGGTTTTTATAGAAAATGTGAATTATCCTAAGAATATACCCCAAAGAGTGTCATACCAGGTACATATTATGGTTCATTATTGTGTACTAGGTTACGCTGATTATGGCATGATACACCCTATCAGAGTTGTTACTCCAAGGTAATCTATGCTATAGCTACACCCACTTGTAATATCCCAAAATGGATGTATTTCTTGGAATAAGGAAATAATACCTACTTTACAAAAAATCTAGAATGATCTTCTATACTTATCCACAATTTCTATCATAGGTTTATACTCAAAATCATTATTTTCTAAATCTAGTTTCCATGGATTTACTAAACTTCTCAGGATAGGAACTGTAACAAATCTAACCCCAGAAGCCCAAAACTAGTGCTTTAATTTATTAAATTGGAAAAGATAAAAGATTCTAATTGAAAAAGACCAATCAATTTAGTAGTTTTGGTATCTATATTACATACATAAGATTTACCTTACATATTGGATTAAAAAACAACATAATAACTGCTTTCAAAACAATTGTATTCTCTTTTTTATCCTTATATCTCATACATAATATATATCTTGACATCCTAGGAATAAATGAAACATAACAAATAGGCGAGCTCAAATTCTTAGTAATTGTAAACAATACAATGGAAACTATTATAAATTAGCATAAACATTATGGTAAGTTGAATAACTAAAAACACATGCCATTATAAAATTAATATTGATCATAATATTTCAAGGATATTACCTGATGAAATAAATCCATATAAATAGACTCATGAGAAATATAACTAACCATGGAAATTATATTAGTATAAAATTCACTTGGAATATCATTAACTAATCTCATAATGAGGGAATTCATAATTCTAGACATCATAAACATACCATCAATACTTCTCGCAAGACATCATATTTAAATGGGTAAGAAAGTAGCCAATACCAAAACTAGTATCCCTTCTGAGTCCTACCGATGAATCGAGGGGCTACATTAGGCCTTATCTGTCACATACTGCATACAATGCATTAAGGATATGAAAAGGGTGAAAAATAACAAACATAAACATTCTATTTAAAACTAGTATATGATATTTAATATATGGACCATAAAAAACTAATGGTATCAAAATTAAAAAACCATAGTCAAATAGAATATAAAACCATTCAATAAAAAATGGTAGATGTTATCTTGGGAGACTAACCTCAATTATCATAAAATCTAACAGATGATGTTGACATAGATAAAATTAGTCTAATGAAATCCTGAAGAACAAATTTAATAAAATACCATTTTTTATATTGAGATTATTTTAAAAGGGGTGTGTAATTTTAAAATAAAAATTTTTTAGTGAAAATAATATTATAATATTTTAAAGGAATCTCCTCTAATTCTATATAATTTAAAAATATAAAATTTTATTTGTATTTTATCGAAATGGTCATAAAGTACCTCATTTGAAAATCGAAAAAAATATTCCTTTCAAAATGTTTTATAAAAATTAAAACATGGGTAAAATGAATTTTAGAAATTTTAGAAAAATATTAAGAATATATTTAAATAAATTATTATTAAGAATGGACATGGATGATTAATATGTCCCAATAAATATTTTTGTATAATCAATCCCATATAATAATGAGATTTTGAAATTTACCCTAACCTTGTACTTTCTATAAGATGAGGGTACATTAACCTCCTAAATAATGGTTAAGAATATTATTAAATTATAAATTAACTATATAAATATTTATTATATCATATATGAACCTCTTATATTTTTTTCAGTAATAATATTTCATTATTACCATTATTTCAGTTGTTAACTACTTGATTTTCATATGTTTATATTTTCGTGTATGTCATGTTTCAACTGAATTGGATATATTTTACTCACATATAAAATTATATTAAGTTCATAAATATTATATTCACTCATAATATACATTTTTATTATCATTTATAAGTGGTTAACATGGAAAATGAATCTCATCATGTCATGGAGACAGTCAGGCGTGCGTATGCATGAGCGACGGTATCATTCTGTTAATGGTAATGTGGTAAGGAATTGGATAGTATATTTATTATATTGAATCAATATCATGTCATACTTATTGTTTATATAAATTATATTCATCATTATTCCCATTCAAACAATTTGGTGGTGAAAAAAATTATACCACTGTGTGGAGATGGTAAGTCGTATGTACGCATGTATGATGATATTGATTTTCATTAGTTGGATAAGAGGAGGAATATTTTTGTTAAATAATCATAATAACATATAAAAAAATAAATTATACTATATTTACTATTATATAATGTAAAAAATTCACAAATAGGAAGTGGAAGAAGAAATAATTTTGAAGGATTCGGTAAATACTATTACATATTCTATAGCGAACCTCCTTTGGATCTCTTCATAGGAACTCCAGGGATGGTATTTTGATAAGACCAAAACATATAGTATGTGGATATGGAAGTTTATAGGGGAAACTTTTTGGGTTTTACTGATAAATAAAAGGCTTGATGTAGTGTGAGGATGTGAGAGAGGAAGTTCATTTTTATAAGAGAGGGGAGGGCCACTCTTCAATTCACTTAAAATATTAAATCAATACAAATTCATTTACCATTTAAAATACCTCAAATGTGATTTATTTATAATATATAATGATTAGGGTATAAATAATCTCATCCAATTATTTTTATAAATGTTTAGGTAACAATATTAACCCTATGTTTTGGATTTAACCCTTAGTTAAAACCTATAACTCTTACCGTGTTAACATGGGTTTTTCACTTTAGGGTTAATATAGTTAATATAAAATATAAAATGTACCCGAAATGGATCATTGAGTACATATTTAACTTTATTTTAGTTAGTTTCTATAATTTTTATTTTTTATTAATTTTATATCATTTAATAAAATATTATTTAATATGAAAGTATCATTTATGTCAATTTTGAACTATTCATTATTTACCTTTTTAAAGCATCATAACATCTTGATAACTTTGAACCATCATATATAATATATCAATAAAATTTAAGTGTAAATATTTATCAATTTCATTAATTATTTAAATTTATATTTATTTTAATATTCTTAACATCATTTACTTCATATTTGTATTAATTAAATAATTTCTTCATCATTATTATGAAAGGATTTAATTATATTATTTACTCTATAAAGTTTAAAAATAAAATATCATGATAAAGAAAAATATATTATATATCAATTTAATATTTATTGTCAAAAATATCATTTGTATAAAAATGTATTAAAAATATAATACTTAATAAAAAACGGGATTATGACATTTTTAGCTTATCTTTAAATAAAATATTATAAATGTTATATTCATACACAAGTTTCTCAAAAATATTATAATTTCTTTTTAAGTTTAATTTTAGTTGAGACCCGCTTATCCTAGGACATTGGGAAAAGTGATAGTTCAATTTTATAATTTTATAATTTTATTTTGACCTTTAATTACATGATTTAACCTAAACTATTGTAAATAAAAATTTGCTAAAGTTACTATTCATAATATCCAAAAATTATTTTGATCCTACTAAAATATAAATATCATATTAGTTACAAGATTTTCATTCTATTTTTCAAAATTTAACTCATAGAATTGGCTAAATTATGTTTAACACTAATCCTGTTGATGTGGCAAGAAGGTGGGTAAAAGGAAACCTCAAAAGTTCAATATGTTTTTGATATCTAATATCAATATAAATATGATTAAAATAATCTAAATTTTAGTAATATATGTTTTATTGATCTATTGTTACATTAAAAAATAATTTAAAGTATAATAATTATTTAAAGAAGAAGTTGGTTTTTTAACTATAATGCAGCATTTTTCACTATCTATTAAAAATGAAATTCTCAAAATAATACCAAAAATTAACCATGAGATAAATTTTATATTAAAAATTAAAAAATGAAGTCAATTTTTAAAAATAAAATTTATAAAATTTCGAAATTTTATTTTCAAAATAGATGCGCCCATAAAAGGTAGTAAAATTCCACTTGAAAATATTGTTTTTTAAATAAAATAATGTTTTTCTTATATAATTTTCTAGAAAAAAATTAATATATATGGAATTTAAATAATTTTCATAATGTGGTTAATAATATTCATAACCACTATATAAATGAAAAGTTTAATAGATCGTGGTACTCTTGAACTTGTTGTTTCATGCAACACAAGATATCAATAAAATTAAATTTATTTTAAAAGAAGAATTGGGTAAAGACTTGGGGTGCTACATTATTCCCTACTAAAAAACTATTCATAATTTCAGTGGTGTTACCTTCTGAAAAATATTTGGGAAGTTTAACTTCATATAATCCTTTGGTCCTTATTATACTGCATCCATTTTGTGATTTCTGTAGAGTACCTTTACCATATGAGTTGTTTAAGTCCTCAATACTTGCTCTCAAGTTTCAATAATACTGATGGGTTCTTCATAGTATTATTGGTCATGATACAGCTCTATTTAATCAGAGGTGATTAATTTCATTGTTTCATGCATGTAATCTCATAGCAGAGATATATGAAACACATCTTGTACATTTGAGAAATTTGGTGGCATTTCTAAATGATAAGAAAAAACTCCTACACTTTCAAGAATTTAAAAGGTTCTGATATACATGTGGGTCATTTTTAGTTTATTACCAAACCATATAACACTATTTTATTAAGATAAATTTAATAAAAATTTATTTCCAACTTGGAACTCTATAAATTTTCTTTGATTATCAGTATAACTCTTCTGACTACATTGAGCGGCTTTAATGGGATACTAAATAGCCTCTACCATTTTTCTTGTTTCTTCAACATGTTATGGGAATACGTGATTCCTTTCACAAACATCATATGTACAATTAATATTATGACATCTCTTTCCATATAATTCTTCATACATTTCCATTTGAATACTTTAATTAAAACTATTATTGTAATTAAAATATACTAATGGTAAGTACTTATCCAATATAACTTGAAAGAAAAATTATCTTTACCACATCATGTCTTCGATTGTTTGAATAGTTCTTTTAGATTTTCCATCACTTTGAGTATGATAGGTAGTTCTTAACAGAATATCATTGTTATGCGACTTTTAAAGAATTTTCCAGAATTTTGATGGAATGTGGGGATCTCGATTAGATACAATTGATTGGGGTGCACCATGAAGTCTTAAAATATAATTAATATATAGTCTAGTGTGGTGCTAAATAGGAATGTATTATCTAATTTAAATAAAATTTTCTAATTTGCTAGGACAATCCTCAAAAACCCATATCGCGTCATTCCTTATAAGAGTCTTTGGTAGCCCAGTGAAAAATTCCATCGTAATAACATCCGATTTTCACACAGTAATATGATGAGTTTTTATGACTCATTTAGTATTCTACCTCATAACCTTCACTTATTGAAAAACCAAACATGTAGACAAAAAATCATCAATTTTTAAGCTTTATGGTATCCAATAAAAAATATTCCTTCAAGTCCATATACATATTTGTGCTACCATGGTGAATGGAGAAATTTGATATATGAGCATCATCCAAAAATTATCTTTTTTTCTCAAGTATATATGTAATATATTTCCTCTATCCAAATATTAGAACACCATATTTACACAAAAAAAGTCTTCTAATTTTCCTTCTTTTATAATTTTATTCATATGTTTAAATTCCTCATCATCTAATTGAGAATTATTTATCATTTTTATTAATGATAGAGTAGCAATAATTTGAAATATTATTGATGTCTCACATTCTATTGAAATTATCAAATCAATATTTACTATTTCCATAAACATTGGACCTCTATCAATCCTCATTTGGGTCCGAACACCCTAATCATTCCTACTTAACACATATTCTACCTTATTTTCCATCCCTGGTTGATTGTGTATTGAGAAAACATAATCCTTGGGTATCTGGATCCACCACCTCTATCTCATGTTGGTTTACTTCTATGAGAATATATATTTTAGGATTTTATGATTCATGTATATTAAACATAATTCACCCTAGAGAAAAGGTCTCCATAATTTCATAGAAAATATTACATCCACTAGCTCCAGATCATGGTTTGGATAGTTCTATTCATGATTCATCAATTTACTTGATGGATATGTGATAAGTTTTTAATTTTTCATTAGTACACAACCAATTCCCCTCTTAGATGCATCACTATATATGAAAACCCCATCACTTCCAGATGGTAGATTCAAAATCAGAGCACTGAATGATATTTTATGTATTTCATCAAAACATTATTCACATTCACTTGTCCAATAAAACAAAACCCTTTTACATGTATGCTTGGTTAATGGGGTACCCAATCAGGAAAAATTATAAAAGAACCACTGATAATATACAGCCAAACCAATGAAACTATTCACCTTACTTAGTTTTTTTGGTGTAGAGAATTCTATGATTGCCTTTTCTTTTCATGATCAACTAATATTCCATCCTTGAGAAAATATAGCCATGAAAAGGACTTTCTTAAAGCCAAAATTTCTTTTACTAAATTTTCGACATATCTCTTCCCTTCTAAGAGTCTTAAGAATAATCTGAATGTCATTCTCATGATATTCATATCATTTAGAATACACAAAAATAACATTGATGAATACCATAACAAAATCATCAAGATATTACATAAATATATTATTTAGTAGGTACATAAAAATATAGGGTTCTTCATTCAATCCAAATGGAATTAATGTAAAATCGTAATGTCTATACCTCATCCAAATAGTTGTCTTTGGAATTTATTCCTTCTTTACTCACAATTCGTGATGCCCAAAATGAAGATCAATATTTGAGAAATATTTTTCTCTATAATTTTGGTCAAACAATACATCAATGTGAGGTAGAGGATACTTTATTTTTATTGTAATAGAATTTATTTCCTTAAAATCAATGCATAACATCATTGTTCCACATTTCTTCTTAATAAAGAGAATAGGGGACCCCATGGGGAAACAATTGGGAGAATAAATCCCTTATTACCCAAATCCTCTAGTTGTTTCTTCAACTCCATAAAATTACATAAGAGATCACTACGGGAAAAATGAGCAATTGCGACGGGTTATTTGCGACGGGAATAAATCCCGTCGCAAATAGTCATGTTAAACACTTATTTGCGACGGGGGTATTTCCCCGTCGCAAATAAGGAGGCTTTTGCGACGGGATTGCTTTTCCCGTCGCAAATAGTTTTCCCGCGATGCGCGCCAAATCGCGGGAAACTTATTTGCGACGGGGGAATATGCCCGTCGCAAATAACTGGCGGTGGTAAAAGGTAGTTGCGACGGGAATATTCCCTCGTCGCTAATACTATGTCGGCAGGGGTTATTTGCGATGGGACCCGTCGCAAATAACTATTTACCGGTTGACCGTAATAAATGTTGGCTAAGGTATTTGCGACGGGTACCGTCGCAAATAATCTAACCTATAAATACCCCCATCCGTTTTTTCATTTCATTCTCATTCCTTATCTTCTCCTTCTCTCAAAATTATATTTCTAGAGTTGAGTTTTTCTCCAGTTTAATTTTTTTCTCCGGAGCTGATATTAAAGTTTTGAAGAACGATCAGAACAGATCAATTTTCAAGGTATTTATTCATTTTAATTTTTTATTTATTTTTAATTTTTTATTTATTTTCAATTTTTTATTAGTTTCAATTATTATTAATTAGTTGTAATTTAATTATGTTTACATTGTTTTATTACTTAATAAATTTAAATTATTAGTATTGTTTATAGTTAATGGTAATTAGGAATAATTAGTAATAATTTTTAATAATTAAGAATAAATATTAATAATTAGTAATAAATACCAATAATTAGGAATAAGAACATTATTACATTATTAGTTTATTTTATTATTAATATTAAAATAATATAATTTTGTATATAAATACAATTCTTTTTTGATCTGTGTGTTTGCTGTCTTCACATTTATTATTTGTATGTGGAGATAGAAAACGCACAGATCAAAAAAGAATTGTATATAAATTAGAAAATTATATTATTTTAATATTAGTAATAAAATATATTAATAATGTTATTATTTGTAATTATTGGTAATTATTTCTAATTATTGATAATTATTCATTTAATTACTAATAATTAGGAACAATTATCAATAATTATCAATAATTAAGAATAATTAGTAATAATTACTAATAATTACCAATAATTAGTATTAATTACCTATAATTAGTATTAATTCCCAATAATTAGTATTAATTCCCAATAATTAGTATTAATTACCAATAATTAGTAATAATTAGGAATAATTAACAATAATTAGGAATAATTAACAATAATTAACAATAATTAGTAATAATTACCTATAATTAGTATTAATTACCAATAATTAGTATTAATTAACAATAATTAGTAATAATTAGGAATAATTAACAATAATTAGTAATAATTAGTAATAATTAGGAATAATTAGTATTAATTAGGAATTATTAGTAATAATTACCAATAATTAGTATTAATTACCAATAATTAGTATTAATTACCAATAATTAGTATTAATTACCAATAATTAGTCTTAATTACCAATAATTAGTATTAATTAACAATAATTAGTATTAATTACCAATAATTAGTATTAATTACCAATAATTAGTATTAATTATTAATAATTACCAATAATTATCACTATTTAGTAATAATTAACAATAATTGCCAATAATTACCAATAATTAGTAATAATTATCAATAATTATCAATAATTACTAATAATTATCAATAATTAATAATAATTAGCAATAATTAGTAATAATTAGCAATAATTAGTAATAATTAGCAATAATTAGTAATAATTAGAAATAATTAGTAATAATTTGAAATAATTAGTAATAATTAGAAATAATTAGTAATAATTAGTAATAATTAACAATAATTAGTAATAATTAACAATAATTAGTAATAATTAGGAATAATTAGGAATAATTAGAATTAATTAGGAATAATTAGGATTAATTAGGAATAATTAGTATTAATTAGGAATAATTAGTAATAATTACCAATAATTAGTAATAATGATTATTAATTACCAATAATTAGTATTAATTACCAATAATTAGTATTAATTACCAATAATTAGTATTAATTACCAATAATTAGTATTAATTACCAATAATTAGTATTAATTACCAATAATTAGTATTAATTACCAATAATTAGTATTAATTACCAATAATTAGTATTAATTACCAATGTTTAGTAATAATTAACAATAATTGCCAATAATTAACAATAATTAGTAATAATTAACAATAATTATCAATAATTACCAATAATTATCAATAATTACCAATAATTATCAATAATTACCAATAATTAACAATAATTACCAATAATTATCAATAATTAATAATAATTAGCAATAATTAATAATAATTAGCAATAATTAATAATAATTAGCAATAATTACTAATAATTAGCAATAATTACTAATAATTAGCAATAATTACTAATAATTAGAAATAATTAGTAATAATTAGAAATAATTAGTAATGATTAGAAATAATTAGTAATACTTAGCAATAATTAGTAATAATTAGCAATAATTAGTAATAATTAAGAATAATTAGGAATAATTAGTATTAATTAGGAATAATTAGTATTAATTATGAATAATTAGTATTAATTAGGAATAATTAGTAATAATTACCAATAATTAGTAATAATGATTATTAATTACCAATAATTAGTATTAATTACCAATAATTAGTATTAATTACCAATAATTAGTATTAATTCCCAATAATTAGTATTAATTATCAATAATTAGTATTAATTACCAATATTTAGTATTAATTACCAATATTTAGTAATAATTACCAATATTTAGTAATAATTAACAGTAATTGCCAATAATTAGCAATAATTAGTAATAATTACCAATAATTATCAATAATTACTAATAATTATCAATAATTATTAATAATTACCAATAATTAGTAATAATGAGTATTAATTACCAATAATTAGTATTAATTACCAATAATTAGTATTAATTACCAATAATTAGTATTAATTATCAATAATTAGTATTAATTACCAATAATTAGTATTAATTACCAATATTTAGTAATAATTACCAATATTTAGTAATAATTAACAATAATTGCCAATAATTAACAATAATTAGTAATAATTACCAATAATTATCAATAATTATTAATAATTATCAATAATTAATAATAATTAGCAATAATTAGTAATAATTAGCAATAATTACTAATAATTAGCAATAATTAGTAATAATTAGAAATAATTAGTAATAATTAGAAATAATTAGTAATAATTAGTAATAATTAACAATAATTAGTAATAATTAACAATAATTAGTAATAATTAGGAATAATTAGGAATAATTAGTATTAATTAGGAATAATTGGTAATAATTACCAATAATTAGTAATAATGATTATTAATTACCAATAATTAGTATTAATTACCAATAATTAGTATTAATTACCAATAATTAGTATTAATTACCAATAATTAGTATTAATTACCAATAATCAGTATTAATTACCAATAATCACCAATGATTACCAATAATCACCAATGATTACCAATAATCACCAATAATTACCAATAATCACCAATAATTACCAATAATCACCAATAATTACCAATAATGACCAATATTTTCCAATATTTTCCAATAATTACCAATAATTACCAATATTTTCTAATAATTACCAATATTTACCAATATTTACCAATATTTACCAATAATTAGGAATAACTACCAAAAATTAAGAATAACTACCAATAATTTGGAATAATTACCAATAATTTGGAATAATTACCAATAATTTGGAATAATTACCAATAATTTGGAATAATTACCAATAATTTGAAATACTTACCAATAATTTGAAATACTTACCAATAATTTGAAATAATTACCTTATTACATTATTTGTATATTTTATTATTAATATTAAAATAATATAATTTTCTATATTATATACAATTCTCTTTTCATCTGTGTGTTTTCTGTCTCCACATGTAATATTCGCATTCTTTTTCAAAATTATCAACCTACTCGCCAATGGAGAGGTGAAAGTGAATGCGAATATTACATGTAGAGACAGAATGTTAAACACACAGATAAAAGGAGAATTGTATATAATATAAAAAATTATGTTATTTTAATATTAATAATAAAATATACTAATAATGTAATAATGTTATTATTATATAATTAATGTTTATGAAAAAATCATATTAGTATTATTAAAATAATAAAAAATCAATATAATATTAAAATTATCAATATTTGTAACATGTTTTGCTTTATTCTCAATATATTCAATCTTTACTTGAGTGTTTTTTCTAACAAATTATTCAAAACCAGTAATGCTTTTATATTTTATAGAGAAATATGGAACAACGAGGTCGTCAACAATCATTATTAGGTGACCGCATATGGATAAATCAACGTAGAAATCCAAACGGTTCTGGTTTAAATCCAGTATATGTTGAGGGTGTGGAGACTTTTTTATCATTTGCGGAATCAAATTCAGAATTTGTTTCAGAAGGAAAAATAAAATGCCCTTGCAGAAAATGTGCATTGAGAACGTTTGACACGTTTGACAAAGTGGGGGAACATCTCTTGCGTTTTGGTTTTCAAGCAGATTATGTTTTTTGGTATCAACACGGTGAACGCAGTTCCAGAGCAGGTGATACCAACTTGATTCCGGATCCATCCCAGTTTCAAGATTTAGTACATGATGTTGCAGGTTCATCTGTTCAACATACAGAAACTCCGGCTGATATAGCTTCAAATACTGAGTTGGGACCGTCTGAATTTTATGAGTTGTTGAAGTCTGCTGAGGATGCATTATATCCTGGCTGCAAGATGAGCAAATTAGAAGCAGTTGCAAAATTTATGGCTATCAAATCAGATAACGGAATGTCAAACACCTGTTTTGACCAGATATTTTCTTTGCTGAAAACACTGTTACCCGAAGGCAATGTTTTACCTGCAAATTACTATGAAAGTAAGAGGTTGGTTTGAAATTTGGGACTTACTTGTCAGAAGATTCATGCATGTTCAAATGACTGCATTTTATATTCAGGGGAAAATGAGTTGTTGGATAGTTGTCCCACATGTGGGCAACTGAGATATAAAGAAGGACAACACGGGAAGTCTGGTTTGATTCCTGTAAAACAGTTGAGATATTTTCTGCTTACATCCAGACTTCAGCGTTTATTCATGTCTAAGAATACAGCGACAATGATGTCATGGCATAAAGAGAATAGTTCAACCGATAAAAGCTTGAATCATCCAGCCGATGGTGATTCATGAAAACATTTTGATAGAGTGCATCCATCATTTGCTTTAGAAGCTAGAAATGTTCGACTGGGCCTTTCCACTGATGGTTTCTGCCCGTTTGGATCTTATGGTAGTCAATATTCATGTTGGCCTGTTTTTTTAACTCCGTATAATTTACCTCCATGGATGTTGATGAAGGAGCCATATATCTTTTTGACTTTAATAATTCCAGGACATCCGAAGAAAAATATTGATGATTATTTGAAGCCATTGATTGATGAATTAAATTTATTGTGGAGTACTGGTGTCAGTACATATGATGTTGCAACGAAACAGAATTTCATACTGAGAGCAGCATTGATGTGGACAATAAGTGACTTCCCGGCTTATGGGATGTTATCTGGATGGAGTACACATGGTCAGAAATCATGTCCTTACTGTATGGGAGAGAACAAAGCATTTATGCTCATTCATGGAAAGAAACCGTGTTATTTTGACTGTCATCGCAGATTTCTTCCAGCTGATCATCCTTTTCGCAGAAACAGATCTCATTTTAGAAAAGGAACAGCTGAAAGGGATGGACCTCCAAAAATGCTATCAGGTTCGAAGTTAAAATCGGTTGTATTTTCATTACCTCCCATCACTTTTGGTCCCACAATAAACCAACAGAAAATTTCTGGTTTTGGGAAAGAACACAATTGGATTAAACGTAGCATATTTTGGGATTTTCCATATTGGTCTGATTTGTTGGTCCGACACATGTTAGATGTCATGCATATTGAGAAGAACTGTTTTGATAATTTGTTTCATACAGTTTTGGATACGCCAGGAAAGAGCAAAGACAATGTTAATGCACGTTTAGATCTTTCCCAAATTTGCAGGCATCCAGAATTGGAACTATTTGAGAATGTCAGAACAGAAAGGTTACTGAAACCAAAAGCAGCTTATACACTGTCTAAAGAAAACTGTTTATTATTTTGTCAGTGGATTGCAGATTTGAGACTTCCAGATGGCTGTGCTTCCAATTTGGGTAGATGTGTAAAGAATGGTCATATTACTGGATTAAAAAGTCATGATTGTCATGTTATAATGGAGAGACTTCTACCCATTGGATTAAGAGGTCTGTTGAATTCTGTGATTTGGGATTCCATAACAGACATGTCTCATTTTTTTCGGGAAATTTGTGCGGCTACGGCAGATTATGATGCTCTAGGAAAACTTGAAAAAGATGTTGTTGTAATTATATGTAAAATTGAAAAAATATTTCTGCCGTCTTTCTTCGACTCAATGGAACATTTGATGTTACATTTGCCATATGAAGCCAAATGCGGAGGTCCGGTACAGTTTCGATGGATGTACCCATTTGAAAGATGCATGCAAAAATTGAAAAGAAAAGTACGCAACAAAGCATCTGTTGAAGGATCTATTGCAGAAGCTTATTTGCAAGAGGAAATATCATTTTTCTGCTCCCATTATTTTGAATCTGAGTATCCTTCAAAACACAACCGAATGGGACGGAATGAGAGGAATATTGATGAAATCGACAATCAATTATCTGTTTTCAACCAGTCAGAGCTTGGTTTTGGTGGAGTTTCTGAACGCTGGCTTTCAGATGATGAACATCATAGAGCTCATACGTATGTTCTGCTCAACTGTGAAGAGATGACATCAGTTGTACTGTAAGTGTTTATATCACTTATTCTATCATTTATGTTACAGTAAATAACTTTGGTTTTTATAGGTTGTATGATAATCATATCAAGAAACAAATTCCACAAATTACAGCAGCTGCTCTCGAAGAACGTCGACTGAAAAATTTCTCTCAGTGGTTTCAAAAACTGGTAACATAAATTCTTTATCTTTTAGCAACTCATTCAATGTATAGTTTACTATATTGATAATTATTTCACAAATCTTCAGGTGTCTCGACATGCTGATAAAATTGACAAACGGTTGTGTGTATTGAGTAACCCACCTTCCAAACTTGTTAAAACTTATAATGCATATGTGGTGAATGGATTTCGATTCCACACACATGCATATGGGGAATCGAAAAAAACAATGAACAGTGGAGTTAGCTTGAGAGGATCTCATCATCGAGAAAATGAAGTTTACTTTTATGGCATACTTGATGAAATCATTGAACTCTTTTATCTTGGACAACATTACATAACCATGTTCAGATGTCAGTGGTTGGATACAGAGAGAGGCGTACGTGTTCATCCGACTCATGGAATCATCGATATTAAATGTAAAAGTGTTCTCGCAGTAAATGAACCATTCTTATTGGCTCAACAGGCATATCAAGTTTATTATGCAAAGTACTGTGCAACATCAAGAGACTTGACTGATTGGTGGAGTGTAATAAAAATCAAAATTCGAGACAATCAGTTTAGTCAAAGTGAAAGTGTTTTCACTGATGTGCAAAGAATTGAAGTTTTTCAAGAGAGTACTCAAAATCAATCTTTTTTACAAAGAGACATGAGTATCGATGACGACACCCCACATTTAGGAGTCGGTGATGACGATGATGTTAATGATGTCACACATGAATTTGAAATGGTAAGAGATGAAGCAACTGCAACTCGAATGGATATCGATGATGTTGAGGAGGAATATGAAGATGACATTGACATATATGAAGATGATGATGAAGATGAACACTTATAGAATTCCATGGTATTTATATACAATCATAATATGTATATATGTATATATAATAGTAATTATCAATTATTTGCTAACATTAACATTTTCTGTTTCAGATGGACGAGGCCACATTTCGTGAGTTGGCGGAGGCTGACCTGCCTTTCGATGCGGATGAGTTGCTGGCAGATGACCCTCAGCCTGCAGGCGCTCCAGGGAGTACGCGGAGGGGGCGCGGTCTTGCACGATTGATGATTCCTGACCCCGTCCCCGAGCGACGTCCACGTCTTGGGTTTGATCCGCGCACCCGGAGGTGTGATAACCTGTGTGATAACCTGTGGATTTGACTAAGATTTCATTAATCTATTCACATAATAAATGTTTATTATTTTTTCAGTTTTCCGCATATAGCAGTCGGACAGGGCAGCGCTATTTTGCGCAACTATTTCTCTCAGCCGTGGACCACATGGGAGCAGATTCCCATTGATGTGCAGCAGGCCATGTTCGGCCATTGGTTGGTACGTACGTAAATAAATAATTTTTATTTTGAAAATTATTTCATTTCTAACTTGATATTTTGATTTATTTGTAGGGTTTATGGTATCCGATCGAGGATACCATGCGTGACGCCATCCACGGGGCATGGGAGGTGGCCATGCGTGATCGTCTTCGTCAGTTTTTGCACAATTTAAGAAAAGATGCGATGAAGAAAGCAGGAGTGTCAGATTTTGAGGAGTCATGTAGAGCACATCGACCAGAGTATATTTCATCCCATGTATGGGATGGATTATGTGCGCACTGGTTGAGTGGTGCCTTTCATAGGAGATCATCGGTGGGGAGGCAGAATCGGGGGAGACAGGAGGTGACTCATCGAGATGGGAGTCGTTCTTTCAGTACTCATAGACAGCATCTGGTACGTACATTATTTATAAATATTTTATATAACTATAAATATTAACAGTTTATTTTTTATTCTTATAGGCTGTCGAGCACCCCGATATTACAAAGTACGACGTATATCGGAGGATGTACAGTGATCCTGCTACTGGGGAGCTCAGAGGTAATCATCAGCATCACATCGTGGTCAGTATTATTTGTTTTCAAGTTTAAAAATTAACTGCATATAATATATTCACAATTTTAATTTTAAATTGCAACTATAGGAGTCATATGAGGCCGCAGCGGCACAGGCCCGGCCTGAGAGTCAGGCCGAGTCATCAGATCAGACCACTGCCCGTCAGTTTGATGAGGCGACATGGATGCAGGCCACCCAGTATGCCTTCGAGAAGGGCCGGGTAGTTGGTATCGGCTCTCGACTGACTCCCGGAGATTATTATGGCAGTGCTGCGATGTCGGCGTCCAGCTCGAGAGGAGCTCGTGCATCTTCTTCTACACAGTATGAGGATCAGTTGCGATCTCAGACTGCACAGATAGAGAGTCTCCGACAGGAGCAGGAGCAGATGCGTCAGCAGCATGAGGAGGAGCGTCGACGCCAGCAGCAGCTGTACGAGGAGCAGACGAGTCGGTGGCAGCAGCAGCATCAGGAGCAGATGGAGTACATGCGCCGACTCACTCATGCTTTAGGGATGGAGTTTCCTCCACCACCATCTGCAGATCCCCCACCTCCCCCCCCCCTCCCCCCCCCCCCCTCCGTCAGATTAGAGTTTGTATTTCTGTTATAAAATTTGTGAAATCAAAATATTTTTTTTTCTATTCGTAGTTTCTGTCTCATTATAAAATATTAATAATATTATATTTTTAAATAACAATATTAATATGAATAATAATATTATTTATATGTTATAATATTAAATTATATATATATATTAAAATTATATATATATATTAAAATTTTATATATATATTAAAATTTTATAATATTATAATTTAATTATTTTTTTTGTAATACTTGAATTATTTTAATATTTGAATGTAAAATAATTCTATTATTTTTATATTAATTAAAATAACTTATTAATATTTTTTTTATTTATGAATTATAATTGTAATATTATTATATTAATTAAATTATTTATTAATATTCTATTATTTTTATTTTTGAATTATAATTCTACTATTATTATAGTAATTAAAATAATTTATTATTTTCATTTGTAAATTATAATTCTATTATTATATTAATTAAAATAATTTATTAATAATTTATTTTTTTTATTTTTTTTATAGTATTTGCGACGGGATACTATGCCCGTCGCAAATACTAGTATTATTAATAGTTTTTTATTTTTTTTTTAAAAAGTATTTGCGACGGGTCCCGACTCCCGTCGCAAATACTAGTATTATTAATTTTTTTTTATTTTTTTAAAAAAGAGTTTTTGCGACGGAACCGTCGCAAAAGCTATTTGCGACGGGTCCCGTCGCAAAAACTGTTTTAAAAGTTTTTTACAAAAATACGGAATACTATTTGCGACGGAGAGAATGCCCGTCGCAAAAAAAGTCTTTAGCGACGGGCCCGTCGCAAATAAGTGTAGTTGCGACGGCGTTTTCAGCAACGGGCTATTTGCGACGGGACCCCGTCGCAAATAGCCCGTCGCAAATACCTGTTTTTCTGGTAGTGGATATTCTATAGGGAGTATTTGATATTAAATTTTTATTAGGTATCAAATTAATGGAAAAATTGATTTCATGCACTGGGGGATTTCCAGGTAATTCATCAGGAAATACAGAAATGTATACCAATACAATAGGTACATCTTCACTGTTATGATTCCCTTCTTCATCCCTATATGTTTTTTCTCTTCCTCCCTAATAATTTCATTTATTAGTGCTCTTGAGGATGGATCTTGATAAGAATCAAATTATGATTCTTATACTTTAAAGACATTGGATTCTTATTCTTCCTCATAGATTGTAATTTCCTTCTTCTTACAATAAAGTGTATCATCATATCAGCAAATACAATCTATAACAATGATTATATCAAAGTCAACCATTGATTTTATGACTAGGTCAGCAAGTAAATCACATTTATTTCTCACAAAGAGGACTGACCATCACATCTTTTTTGTAATGAGACTTCCATTGGGAGATTTAACTTACAACTATTTTATTAAATAAAAATATAAATGTTTAATTTTAATAGAAAACTAGAAATATATAAATGAGTGATATTCTCCGAAATTCGATAATGAATTGGCTAATGTTGAGTATATAATTAATGTACATGTAACCACATCATTAGGAACTTCAACCTATCCAGTTGTGATCATATAAGACTGTCCATGATCCCTTGGACATTTTTGGGGAAACGTTTCATGTTGAATAGAAAAATCATTTTCATAATTACCAATTTATTTACAATTGTATAATTGAAAATTTCTAGCCTCTTTATTTCCCATGAAATCATGGGCTTGGTGGCCATTTTCTTCACACTTGTAACAAATTAACATTCCCATTATCAAAGTATCAAGGAGTTTCATACCACACATTTTACAGGATGGAAAGTCAAATATTCTCTCTATACCCTTTTTCTTATGTCCCTTTCCAGAGTGTTAAACAACCAACTTATTCTCTTAATTTCATTTTTATGTCAGAAAACTTATAGAATTACTTTTCTCTCCTAAGATCACATGAGACTATATCTTTGCATGAGGAGAATGTTTGGGAGACCAGTGTATGCTAGAGGAATTTTTTTAACCCATAAATGAATCAACAAACCTTATTATTTGGATTATATACATAATCCATATAATAACTTGATAACCTTTTGAAGTTATTTGTATACATTGAAAAAATATCATCCTCATTTTTTCACATACATAGAAATTTCCCCTCTATATCTGCTCAGTGTTCATGAGGATAATATTTTTTTAAGAAAATTACTTTAAATTTTATCCATTCCATGTTTTAATTTAGTCATCCTCCTTCATGTTTTGAATCAATGAGAACCATTGACCTGCATCTCCTAACATATGAAAAATATCCAAGAAAACCTTATCCCTTTATTTACTTCTCAAAGAAATAATTTTCTTCACTATGGAACATATCCAGTGCTCATGTATAGACAGATTTGTAGTACCATTGAATAATGGGGGTTTTTTCTCATAAAGTGTTCTAACATTGTTCCTCCACATTGTAGAGCAGGGTAATCCATACAGTTAATGTTATTGTTCATAACATGAGTCAACATTCCCATTATAGTTATAAGTTGTTCATAACTACTTGTAGCTCCAGCTATAACCCCATCATTTTTCATAGGAGGGAAATGTAATGGCCTGGACCTATTTGGTACATTACTTTGCTGAAATCCGGTGTTTAAGGAGTTCTGGAAGGTCAAGTTGACTTATTCCCAACACTTTTCCAAATTTTGAGTTCATGAACAGGGTTTCTAGAACATCAGCCCTCCAATAGTAGCCTCTATTTCCTTTGCCAAATTTCAATTTCATGAAAAGTGTTTCAAACTTCCTACAGTTTTTCCCCTTTGACATTTCCTTTGACATAAAATGCATTTAAATCCTCATTGTAAGGAATCTAAGTCCAATTCAAAGTCCATAACTCCTATATTAATTTTCCTAAGAATCAGGATGCTTTTACATGGTCAAATTATGTGGTTTAATGTGATCTTCTTTTAATGGAAAACCAGAATATCTTAAATCTTTTCTTTGTTAAATCTTCTAAAGAGATGAGATATAATCCTCCCTAGTTCTTCCTCCTTTTTCTTTGGTTTGGGATACTATAACCTTTCATTCCTTCCTATAGGAGTTGTGTGATCAAACTTTCCTACTTGTATTGGTTCCCCTCCATTTTTTATGCAACCAAGTAGTATTGATCAATCTTCGATATAAGGTATGATCTATCTTCATTCTCTTGGGTTCATCTCCTTCTGATTCTCCATGAACTTTTATGTAATGATATCTCCATGTTCCTAATGGACTTTTCTTGTGTGTTTACCGGTGTGGTGGTTTCTCTGCATCCTCGAGTGGATACAGTTGTCATCATGGGAGGAGATCGTAACCCGTTATGTGGCTCATTCTCATATAAATAACGTCAATAACCTTCTGAGGTAGGGATTCATTACTTCTCTATTCTTTTATGTGAAACTATATAGTTAGCATGTTTTATCCCACTCGATCATAATGGAATTTACATATTAAATATTTGAACCGGATAAATAAATTGATATCGATCTTATGTTATGGCCTCTTTTTTTCTATATAGTGTGATATCTATGCTTTATTTGTTATATTTTCCTTCTTGATGGAAATTGGTAATGAACATAAAGTTTTAATTAATTGATAATTGTTTGGCTAAAGATAAAGAGGAATGTAAATGAATATGGTAGTTGTTGTTGTAATTTGATGTTAATCAAATTGATGCAGTAAGCATGTTTAAGCAATTTGTGATAGCTTACTGTTTAGGTTTCCTAAAGTTGGAACCTTAGAATAATAAATCATTTTATTCAATATGGATAAAAGAAATGGTTGTTTGATAAAAGATAATTCCTTGTAGGGTTTTGAGTTACCCTATTTATTGTTTAAGGTCCAAGAGCCCAGTTGATATGATGTTTTTTTCATGCGGCATATGTTGTGATGTGAGCCAGAAAGGCTATTGTGATATGTGCGGAAGGGAGGCCTATTGATTATGGAAGAAGTTGAAGCCTAAAGTGGAGAGATACATTAGTTTATGCATGTGTGTGTCGGGGAGGACACTAAAGATGATATAATAGGTAGGATGTGAATGTTTTGATGCTTGCTGTTTCTTATTGGTTGTTTATCTGCTTTACTTTCCCCACTACTCAAGGTAGCTGGTCTTGCTTACCCTTCTTCTAAAAGGGGAAAATACATGTGGGGTATGCCACGTGGTTTCCATTTTTATCTTCACAATGGAGGATGGGTCTACGCTCTTGTTATAGGTGGAAAAGACTTGACAGGTAGTTCACCTACTCACTATGTTAAGACCCTTGTGTTTAGTAGCTTAGAATATTTTTCTATAATAGCTAGGAATATGGGAAATTAATAATGTTGTTAATAAATTATTGAATAAATGACGTTAACCCATGGGGTTGGAGATTGTTGGGGCATAATTTTGAGGTTTCAATTTAAAGGAACAGTGGACTTTGGGTGTGATGCTAATGAAATATAATGTGAAATTTTGTTAATAGTTAATTAATGTTAAATAATTAATGAACGTAAAGTGCAAATAATATAAACGGAATGAAGGAATTTAAACAATGCTCTTTAAATGGTTGTGTGCTTATAGGATACCTAGTCTTAGAAGTGGCAGTTAAGATTCTGAGAGATGTTATTTATAGTTGAGTCTAAGACTAGGTTATTACCATAGTGTGGTTGTGAGCTATAGTATATTATGTAATTTTTGTGTTTCTATACACTACTCCACCCCTTCAGTTAGGGGAACTGACACCACAAGGATTCTGAGCCCTGGGGGTGTTTTCCTTAACATTCTATTGGGAGTATGGATGGATGACTACCCTCTTTGGCCTCACTCTCTTCTCTTGGTAGTTACTTGTGCTGGTAGGCATAGCGGTTATTTTTCCCCATATATGTGTATAGAGGGATATAATGGCTTGTGGTTATTCACACACATGTATTCAGGATATAGTTTCCTATGAAATACTATAGGTATAACGTGTATGTGCTGTAATGGCTTGAGGATCCTTACTCGGTGTGTCGGCTGTAATAGATTAAGGTATAATGACCGATGTATGATACACATTATGAAAGTTTTGGTGGATCCCGGAAACTACTTGGTTACTTTTCTTTCAGGTATTTTGTGGTTTTGTGGCATGATTTGCATGTTGTGCTACTTCGCCCAGGTGTCTGCGGGCAATCCTTTTTGGAGAGAGATGCTTAGGACGTGCAACGTTGGGGAAAAGTGGAAAACCATTGGGGAAGTAGTAACGGGGTACCCTTGAAATTATTTATTATATTATATACCCTTATATGCGTTACTTGGTGTGAGTAGCCATGGTGAGGGTGGGAACTTAGTATACATGTTTAGGTGATGAGTTAGTTTTACTTGTTGTTCACTGTGATTTAGCATGCTTTCTTTACTTTTGCATGAGAGGATCTAGGGATGATCCTACTGAGTATACTGTTATACTCACCCTATGTATATATAAACTGTTTTTAGGTCACTTAGAGCATGTTGGAGATCCATCTAGTTTTTACTAGCTTGGGGTTGCGAGAGCTGTTCGGGCTTATGGTTGCTGTTTTTTTTTTACTTTCCTTTAGTACTTAGAGTTTTTTCCTTTTATTTGTATTAGTTTTTTATGACATTACATATGTGAAATTGGGTTTTATTTTATATTTCAGTTTGAGTTATAGTTGGTTGGTTTCTATCTTATCTCTCTCTTTCTCATTTGTTCTCTTAGAGGGGAATGCCTCCCATTTGTGTGTTTATTATACCATCAGTGATAGTTTCCAACCTAGGGCCTACTAGAGGTGGGACTTGGGGGTCATCATATCCCTTCTCACATTGCCAGCCTAGGAGAGGTACACCTTGTGGGGAGGGGGTCATGACAGAGTGGTATCAAAGCTCGGGTTGAGGGATATGATGAAGTTTGGTGTTAGGAACTGGTGAGGTTGCATGGGTTGGTAGGGGAATAGTGCCAATCAATTTAGAAAGTGATGTAAACCCTGAATAATAGCTGAGACATAGGTGTTAAGGGACCCCTATGATCTGATGCATGGACCTTTAAGTTTACAATGGCTACTAAATAAGGTGATACTAGTTGCAGGGTAGATACCCAGGAAAGGATCATACATCATTCTCCTTTGTGACTATGTTTTAATGGGTATACCTAGGTATAGGTTAAACTAAAATGAATAAAATAAAATAATTAATTAATTAATGTTGAGTCTTACATGTTCCAGGTTTATGAGCTCTAACTATTTTTTATTTTGGAGGTATGGATCTAGGACGACGTCCTCTTTAGGTTTGTGTAGAATATGTCCATCAAGATGTGCCAGCAGATCACCACAGGGTAGAGGTTGACAATGACGACACATGGAAGAGGATACTCCATGAGTTTCAGCACTAGAGTCTGTAAAAGTACGAGGGCTCCATTTCAGATGTAGTCATGGGAGACTGGTTGGAGGAGGTTGAGATAGGCTTCAGTTTGATATGTGTTTGGAAGGATCACTGGGTGTCCTTGGTTGTGATGATGCTGCATGGATCAGTAATTCATTAGTGGTTCTTGTTCCTCAAGGATCACAAGGAGTCGGCGATCTCATGGGAGGAGTTCTGAGACACGTGTAGAGTCGAGTTTATTTCTTCGACCGCGAAGGCATCCAATCACCAGGAGATTATTACCCTTTGAAAGTGGAGCTCCAGTGTGAGAGATTTTGGAATCCATTTCAGGAACCTTTTATGATATGATTCGGACCTATTTCCAAATGAGGAGGCTTGAGTGAGGCATTTCTAGGAGGATTTTCATCCAGAGATCTAGCTCCAGGTAACCCCATTTATGCTGAATACATATCTTGAGGTGTTGGTGAGGGAAGAGGTTTTCAAGAGGAAATTGACCATAACTAGATAATCATGAGAGTGGAGTCATCATGATTCCTCATAAAGCAGAGCTATGGTCCGGGGTTCTCGGTTTTCAGGGCAGAAGAGTTTCCATTTGGCTGGGGGTAGGTCCTAGCCCTCTACACCTCATTTATCTAGAGGCAATGGCCCTTAGGCCTATGCCAAGGGATTCGGTGCTTTTTTTTCTTGTGGTGGTCGAGGTCATCAGTAGCAAGAGTGCCTGGCCATTCAAAGCAGTCATCGTGCACCAGGTGTTCCACTCCAGGTTCCTCCGTTGAGGCAGTTCCAGCCGAAGTAGCAGTAGTAGGTTGCACCAGCTTTAGATCAGCAGGGGGTGGATGGGGCAGGCATAGGACAGCCCTGTGATGCTCCCCATCCTCAGAGATCAGATCATGTACATGGTGGTGGTCATCATCAGGGTCATAGAGGTCATGGAGGAGGTTGTGGTCATCCTTATGCTTTAGAATTGCTAGTTTTAGGCGAGCCAGACGTCATTCAAGGTACCCTTTGCTTGTTTTATACTTGGTTGTATGTATTTTTTGATTCAAGAGTGACACAATACTTCATATCACCTACCCATTTCCATGCTTTGGTACTTGAGGTAGAGAGGCATTCAGTGCCCTTGGAGTTGACTACACCAGTTGGAGGTCGAGCTGACTTGTTTGAAGTGTGTATAGAATGTGAGCTAGTAATTGGGAAGCACCTATCTTGGGGAGATTTCCTATGTTTGAGGATACAATCATATGATGTCATACTCATCATGGATTGGTTATATTCATTTTGGGATATTTTGGATTACTTTAGGAGGCAGGTTATGTTCTTCAATGCGGATGGAGAGCTAGTGGTGTTTGCTGGAGAGAGAGACCCTCAAATGGGTCAAATGTGTGTTCTGTCCTTATCATCCTCGATGGATGAGATGATGCTGAGTTCTTCAGTGGTTCAGTAGTTGGCATTTCCTAGCTTCATAGAAGAGTACCCTGATGTCTTTCTAAAAGAGGTTGTAGCACTACCCCCTCGACGATAGATCATTTTTGGGATCGAGCTACAACCAGGAGCATCTCCTATCTCTATGTCTCCATATAGGATGGTCCCTTATGAGTTAAGGGAGCTACGTATACATCTTGATTGTCTGTTATAATGTGGTTTTGTTTGGTCATGTTTTTCAGTGTGGGGTGCACCGGTTTTGTTCGTGAAGAAGGCGGATGGCTATTTGCGGTTGTATATCAATTATCATCACTTAAACAAAGTGACAATGAAGAATCGCTATCATATTCCATGGATTGATGATTTATTAGATCATCTGAAGGGTGAAAGTTGGTTCTCAAAGAGCGACTTTCTGCCATGATATCATCAGATGCGTGTGAAGGATGAGGATATCATGAAGACTACTTTTTGTTGTCATCATGGGAATTACGATATCATTGTAATGCCATTCAGTGTGACTAATTCTCTAGTTGTGTTCATGGGACTGGTGAATGTTGTGTTCCATGAGTTCCTGAATAAGTTTGTGCTGGTTTTCATCAATTACATCCTTGTGTAGTATATGTCTATGGAGGATCATGCAGAGCATTTACATGCCGTTTTGGGAGTTCTTTGTCAACATCAGCTGTTTGGGAAGTTGTCAAAGTGTGATTTTTGGGCTTGAGAAGTCTGTTTCTTGGGGAATGTTGTGTCCCATCAAGGTGAAGTTGTGGATCCATCAAAGATAGTATCATTTGTGTCTTGGGCATCCCCCAAGACAGTGGAAGAGGTGTGAAGTTTCCTTGGCCTTACAGGCTACTACAGGAGGTTCGTAGCTGATTTCTCTGGAGTTGTGACTCCTCTGACAGCATTGACCAGGAAGGATCGGGCATTCATGTGGACTGGTCAGTGTCACATAGCTTTTGAGTATTTGAAGGAGAAGTTGGTAAGTGATCCTATTCTTTGTCTTCCAGTAGAGGGAGTTCAGTTTGATGTTTTCTACAATTCTTTGAATATGGGGTTAGGTTGTGTTCTAATGTAGTAAAGATCAGTTGTTTATTACGGGTGTCGGCAGTTACATCCCCATGAATGTAACTATGCCACCCATGATCTCGACTTGGAATTTGTGATGTTTTCTCTGAAGTTGTGGAGACATTACCTCATTGGTGAGAAATTTGTGTTTTTCACTAATCATAAGATCCAGAGTTATGTTTTCTCCCAGTGTGACTTAAACTTACAATAACTTCGGTGGATGAGTTATTACATGAATACGACATTGAAATATTGTATACCCCTATAAAGGGGAATGTTGTAGCTGATGCGCTAAGCAGGAAGTCATGTGGTGATGTAGTGCTTGAATCTGGTGATTCTTGGAGAGTTATAGAATAATTTTCAGCATTACATCTCGTTATGGGAGAATATGGGGGAAGAGGTTGTCTTTTCCAAATGACGGTGCAATCATCTCTAGTGCAGTGGGTGGAAGAGTCCTAGTTGGGGGATCTTGAGGTGGAGGTCTGGAGAGACTGAGTTTTTTGTGGTGAGGCCCATGATGGTTGGTCTGAGGATGAACAACACTGAGTTTTTTATCATGGAAGGCTATTTATTCCTTTGGTAATGTGACAGACGGTTCTCAGAGAGTTCCATATTTAGCCTTTAATGGTTTATCTGGGTGTGAAAAAGGTCTATCGATCTGTGAGGGGTTATTTTTGGTGACCTGGGTTAAAGCGTGCAGTTTCAGAGTTTGTGTCTCAATATTTGGTCTGCCAGAAGGTCAAGTTTGTGCATCGTGTCCCCGATGGTTTTCTCCAGCCATTAGATATTACTCAGTGGAAGTGGGAGGACATCTCAATAGACTTTGTTACTATTTTACCTCGATCTCAAGGAGGACGTGATGCTATTTGGGTGGTAGTGGATCATTTAACAAAATCATCCCACTTCATAGTGATCAAGGAGTCAAGCTCAGTGGAAGTTTTGTTCAAGCAGTATTTAGAGGAGGTGGTGAGACTTCATGGAGTCCCAAGGATGGTCATTTCTGATCGAGATCCTCATTTTACCTCCAGGGTGTGGAGAGGTCTCCAGCATGATTTTGGTTCTCAGATATGCCTTAGAATTTCTTTTCATCTTCAAACAGACGGTCATATAGAGAGAACCATCCAGAATCTTGAAGACAAGTTTCGATCTTGTGTCCTGGATTTTGGAGATTCATGGATGAGGCACTTACCCTTGGTGGAGTTCACTTACAAAAATATTTTTCACTCAACCATCAGTATGGAACCATTTGAAGCCTTGTATGACCGACCTTTCCTTTATATTTTATTCTAGACTAGGGTCGAGGAGTCAGCAATTCTCATACTGGAACTAGTGTAAAATAAAATAGAGATGGTTCAGGTTTTTCGTGAGAGGATGAAGACAGCATCGGGTCGTTAGAAATATTATGCTGATCAAAGGAGGAGACCCTTAGAATTTGATGTTGGGGATCATGTGTTTCTGAAGGTGGCTCCCTATTGTGGTAAGTAAAGGTTTGGTCATGGGAGTAAGATTTCTCCTCGGTTTGTTGGTCATTTCAAGGTTTTGGCTCATATTCGAGTTGTGGCATATTAGATAGAACTTACCCTAGATATGATTTAGATACACGAGGTTTTTCATGTGTCACAGCTCCGCCATTATCTTCAGGATGAATCTCATGTCATCGATTGAGGAGAGATTGATGTTGATGATGATGCGACCTTAAATGAGCGGCTGGTAGATATCCAAGATCGTAAAGAGAAGGTGTTGCACAGGCATTCTATCCCCTTGGTTTGTGTCTTGTGGTGAAACGGTGGTGTGGAGGAGAGTACTTGGGAATGTGAGTCATAGATACGTGCTCAGTACCCAAAGTTGTATGATGTTTAACTCTTTTCATGTTAAAAAAATTATTGGTGGTTATAGACATTTCGTGTTTATAATATGGATTTCTTTGGTTTCTTCCTATGGCTTGACCTATTTTGAGAGGTTACTCGATGCATGGTTTTTTGGACCTCGTTTCTGTTTCCCTTTAGGTGGGTTTTGAATTCTTTGGGATGAAAATGTTTTGACTAGTATTTAATGTAATGGCCCAGACCTCTTAGGTCCATTACTTACCTGAAATCTTGTTTTTGAGGTGTTCTGGGAGGTCAAGGAGACTTATTCACAACACTTTTCCAAATTCATACTTCATAAACAGTGTTTCCAGAACAGCATCCCTCCAACAGTAGCCTCTATTTCCTTTTCCAAATTTCGAGTTCGTGAACAGTGTTTCCAACTTTCTGCAGTTCCACCCCTTTGATTTTTCATTTGACATAAAATGTATTTAAAGCCTCGTTTTAAGGACTATAAGGATGATTCAATGGCTATAACTCCTATATTAATTTTTATAAGGTTCAGGATGCTTTTACTTGGTCAAACCATATGGTTTAATGTGATCCACTTCTAATGGAAAATATAGGGTATCTTAAACCATTGCTCCGTTAAATCTTATAAAGGGATTATATATCTTCCTCCATAGTTCTTCCTCTTTGTTATCTGGTCTAGGATTCTCAAACCTTTCATTCCTTCCCATGGGAGTTGTGTGATCAAACATTCCTCCTTGTATTTGTTCCCCTCTGTTTTTGATGCAACCAAGAAGTATTGATCAATCTTCGATATAAGGAATGATCTATCGTCATTCTTTTGGGTCCATCTCCTTCTGTTTATCCTTTCCCTTTTATGGAATGATATCTCCAGGTTCCTAATGGAATTTTCTTTGGTGTTTACTGGTGTGGCGGTTTCTCTATATCCTCTGGTGGATACAGTTATCATTAGTGGGAAATCATAATCTTTTGGGTGTCTTGTTCTCATATAAAGAATTTCAAGAACCGTTTGAGGTAAGGGATTCGTTGCTTCTCTATTATTTTACGTGAAACTGCAGAGTTAGCATGTTTTATCCTACTGGATCACAATGGAATTGAAATATTAAATATTTGAACCAGATTAATAAATTGACATCGATCGTATGTTATTGCCTCTTGTTTTTCTAGATAGTGTGATATCTATGCTTTCTTTATTAGATATTATTTCTTGATGGAAATAGGTAATGAACGTAAATCTAGAATTAATTGATAATTGTTTGGATAAAGATAAAGAGGCATGTAAATGAATATGGTTGTTATTGTTGTTATAATTTTATGTTAATAAAATTGTTGTAGTAATCATGTTTAATCAATTTGTGATAGCTTACTGTTTAGGTTTCCTGAAGTTGGAACCTTTGAATAATAAATCGATTAATTCAAGATGGATTAAAGAACTGGTTGTTTGATAAAAGATAATTCCTTTTAGGGTTCTGAGTTACCCCCTTTCTTGTTTAATGGCCAAGAGCCCAGTTGATATGTTTTTTGTTTTCCTACTGCTTTTGTTGTGATGTGATCCAGGAAGGATGTTGTGATATGTGGGGTAAGTAGGCCTATTGATTGTGGTAGCAGTTGATTCCTAGAGTGGTGAGATGTACCGATTTATGCATGTGGTTTTTATGGAGGACACTGGAGATGATGGAATGGGTTGGATGTGAATGTTTGGATTCATGATGTTTCTTGTTGTTTGTTTATTTTCTTTACTTTCCCCACTCCTCAAGGAAGCTGGTCTTGTTTACCCTTCTTCCAAAATGGGTGAAGACGCATGGGGTATGCCATGTGCTTTCCGTGTTTAGCTTCTTGAGGGAGGATGGGTTTATGCTCTTGTTATAGGTGGAAAAGACTCGATGAGTAGTTCACCTACTCACTATGTTAAACCCCTTGTGTTTAGTAGCTTAGAATTTTCTTCTAGAATGTTTGGAAAATTGGTAAAGTAATAATTTTGTTAATAAATTATTGAATAAATGATGTTAACCCATGGAGTTAGAGCCTGTTGGGGCATAATGTTGAGGTTTCAATTTAAAGGAATAGTAGACTTTGGGTGTCATGCTAATGATATATAATGTCAAATTTTGTTAATAGTTAGTTAATGTTAAAGAATTAATGAATGTAAATTGTAACTGATAAAAATGGAATTGTAATGATCCAGACCCGAACATCCACCCAAACAGTGCTAAACGGGTCGGGTGTCACTACCTTAGGCGCACCTCCCCGAACGCCAAAGGATTCCGACTAGTAGTGAGGATATTATAGGTATAGTGGGGAGGTTATACCCTCTTGGAGGATGATATTGCCACTGGTCTGGGTATAAAAATAACGATGCAGTGGAATAAATGACTCAACAGACTTGAGCCAGTCCCGTATAGTGAAATCACATTCAACATCAATAAACAACCGAAGTAACAAATATAAGCCAAAATAGCATAAAGTAAACACAACAGCATGTAGATCACTTGTAACTACTATTGAACAACAAACATACATCCAAAGTAGGTCATACATATCCATACGTAAAGGTTCCAATGGCTAACCAACTATAGCTACAAAATACGTAAGCATGCTGACACAGGAAAGAAAGAAAAACAAAGTAAACATCGGCTAGTCCAGAACTCAAGTTCTATACCATCTCCATGAAATATCTAATTCAGTTCAACTCCTAAAGTTGACCTATTTCCAACATGTAAATCCATAAAGTTTGCATGCATCCCAAAGGGCCCGTGTAGGGTGCGAGATGAATCTCAGTAGGAAACCACCCAACGGTGCGTACCTAATATAAGTGTTTAAGTAGAAATGCATTAATAAGGGAAATAGGAAACAATACAATGCACATAAATAAACACACACTTCACCACTACTCTAAAGAAACCATGGAGTGTCACCTGCTTCGGCCAATGCCGGAATCTCTATCATGTAACCCAGCACCATGATCCCCATGACATCGTGTGTCTCAAGTACCGACATCCTGAAGGCACGCCTAGGAAACAGTAACTCAGAGGAATATCGATGTCTGTACTCAAATAAATAACCATAGGGACAATGATTTATTACCTCAAATAAAGTAACCGGAGGGATAGTGATGTCTTCCCTCAAGTAGAGTAACTAGAGGAACAACGATGCCTGCCCTCAAATAACAAAGAGCCTTTTCCCCCAACTTGATATCAACAACGCTATCCCCTGAAGGCTCCTCACCTTCCATATGGATTACTATGGAAAGCACCCCCAAACCAAAAGTACCTAAACCACAACTAACTGGGGCCTCTACTCATATAAGTGGTCAAAACCATCTCATCACAGAGTCTCTCTGTGTGCACACTACTCAAAGTTTCAGGTGAGCGGTAATCACCAAAAATAGTACCCAAGCCACAAAACCTCTGACACCTCATGTCCCTACGACCATGTCGCTCAAGTATGAAGGTCTTCCCATCCATGTAACATGGGCCATGCCCAACCTAATAGTCACTCTACTTCAAGAAGACGTCAATGATGCCCAATCCCATGGTCAGAACAACCCAATGTAACCCAGGCCAAGCCCAACCTGTGATCAGCATCACTCAAGAATATTCGGAACACACCCAATACAACCGTAATTTTTCTAGCATATGAAATTCAGAAATTACATATAATAATAAAAGGAATCACTTTTAAACAAGAAAAACAAACTAAATAGTTTAAAACAATACAGTTCAATTATAACCATTTTGGCATTCCCTGGCCAAAATTCCCTGATGAGAAACAACCACTCGCCTGGCCCCACTCAAGAAAAACAGGTAACAGGTCATACCCAAAGGCATCCCATAGGTCAGATAACAATTAAACAGGAAATAACAGGTAAAATAGGGTCATGCTCAAAATACCCAAAAACACTCCAAAGGTCGCACCACCCAAAAGTTTGTGAAAACACAAAAAGAGGTATGCACCACCTACCTCGTACTAGTACGATGATACTACTCTGATAATAGCCTCTAATTTGGTCTAAAGTTCAGTAGATCTATAAAAGAATCAAAACTGATCAAACCCCTATAACTCATATTAGAACAGAAATCAAGAAGAATGGCTCAAGAGGAATCAAGGCCTTACCGAGGGGGTTCTAATGGATCAAACGGTGTTTGAATCTTACTTCGGATTAAGGAAAAGGAAGGAAATAAAATCCCGACTAGCTATTCTCGTCTCCCAGACGAAACCCAATGCCCCTTACCTCAAAACGAGGCTACTAACCATTTTGACAAAAAAATACATGGTGTGTACTTAGGACTACACATCGTGTATCATTTTACTATTCATAAGATGGCTGATATTTTTTCGAGGACTTTCCAACTGACTACACGGCATGTACCTCTCTAACCAGATGACATCCCTAACACTCCATGTATATCCCCATACATGGCCCCTCTACACAGCACGTACAAATAGTACACAGCGTGTACTTGCTAAAAACATTATATCGATCCAACAGGCCTACACGTCATGTATGGCCTCCACATGGTCAAGAGTACACTGCATGTAGAGAAAAACTACACATTGTATAGTAGGAAATTACTACATGGTCATCACATGAAATCTACTCAACGAGCACACAGCCGGTACATGCCTAACTAATACACAGCCTGTACTTTAGTGTATATGGCGTGTAGTCTTTAAATTTCCAGAACATCCCAAATTTTCCCAGTTTTCTTAGAAACAAGTCAAAATTCAAACAGGGTCAGGATTTTGAACCATTCTAAAAACTTGGGTTCTTACAATCACCCCACCATAACATAGCTCACCCCTGAGCTATCAAATGAAACCCAGAGATGGCACCAAAAATACCACCCCAATCAAAGTAACTCGGACTCTCCCGGTCATAGAGGTTCTGGATAAATTCCTCAAGGGCTCCCCACCTTAGGAATTGTATAAATCGGTCTTAACCATACAAAACTCAATAAATTAAGGTTTCACTAACCTGTTTCTGGACTCATGGTCCTCTCATGATGCATCGTCACTCCTGCGCCTCATTGGTGCTCCCATGTCGTTTCAGACACCCAACATATCCTGCACTACATCGGTGACTGCCTCTACGAGGTCCTGGATCTTATGAATTCTCAAAATGAATCTGGTGCCTAGAACCTCAAGTAACCTGCATCATCAATGCCATGATTACTATGACACTCAAGTAACACACATCCTCGATACCCTGATTCCACGTATCTCATACATATATATAAATATATCACTCACCTGATATGGCGCCAATCCCACTGACCAACATCTAGTCAATCCACATAAATCATGTGCACCTTGTGCACTCAAAACTGACATGCCTCAACAGGTCATACCAAAATAAAACAAAAAAGTTATGGCCACACTCACGGTGTAACTCTAACCGTCGTCAGCTCACCAGCCTGCACAGCCCCTGGTAGCTCCACAGCGTGCACCTGGCATGAAGTACGATTGCCTGATGTCTGACCTCCCTATAGTTCTACTCTAGTCACCAGCCACTGACCCCTTATCCAGGTCCCATTGTCTTTTTCACATCCTACGTGTGTAGCAGAAACTTGACTACCCTCTCCTAGTACCAAACCTGAACCAACTCTAGATGCCACAGTCTATCCTGGTCCCTACCTGTCGGCTATCTAAGAAGGCTTCTTGCAGAACCTCTCAAGATTCCCAACCTGTACACATGTTTGGAACTCCTTTGGAGGCCTATCACACTAAGTCCAAACATGTACTTATTGTCCACACTAAAAGAAAATCATTGAAGAACTACTAGGATGTGGTCTAGCTGATTCCTTAGCCTGATTGTCCTGCTGGAACTCATCTTGTCCTTTCTTCCTACTGTCTGAACCATCACCTAAAGTCATTCCCTAGCCAACCTGGGGCCTATCCCTCTGTTTTCCCTCCACTATAAGTGCTTGATTCACCACATCTAAAAAAGAACCCGGTCTGAAGATTTTCACCTAGATCCGAATGGTGTATCGTAAGCCATCCTCAAATCATCTTACCCTTGTCGCATAATTGCTTACCAAACCAGGTGCAAAGCGAGACAACTCAGTGAAAGTATCTGCATAGTCCATAACGGACATGTCTCCCTGCTGAAGGCTCAAGAACTCTAGAGCTCTCTCTGTCCTTGGTGTCTCTGGGTAAAAGTGCTCAAAGAAAATGTCCTCGAAGTCTTTCCATGTTAGTCCCTCGTGTCTGCGAGCCTAGACCTGTACATCCCACAAGTGCTTTTCTGGTCCTCACAGCATGTATGTCGCCAGCTTGACCCTCCACCCTAGAGACATCTCGAGCTACTCGAAGATTATCTACATGATCTCTATCCAGTTCTCAGCCACCCGAACAGTGTTAAAAGGGTCAGGTGTTACTAACTTAGGCGAACCTCCCCAAATACCAAAGGCTTCTGACTAGGAGCGAGGGTCTTATAGGTATAATGGGGAGGCTATACCCTCTTAGAGGATGATAATGGTACTGGTCCAAGTGTAAAAATAAAGATGCAGTGGAATAAATGACTTAGTAGACTCGAACTAGACCCGCAGAGCGGAAGCACATTCAATATTAATAAACAATGGAATTAATAAATATAAACAACTTTAGTGGAAAGTAAACACAACAACATGTTAATCACTTGTAACTACTATTAAACAAAAAACATACATCCAAATCAAGTCATACATATCCATATGTATAGGTGCCAATGGATAACCAACTATAGCTAAAAAACAAGTAAGCATGCTGACACATGAAAGGAGGAAAAACAAATTAAACTCCAGCTAGGAAAGACCTCTAGTTTCATACCATCTCCATGCAATATATAATCTAGTCTAGCTATTGAATCTGACCTCTTTCCTGCACATAAATCTATAAAGTCTGCACGTGTCCCGAAGGGCCCGTGCAGGGTGTGAGATGAATCTTAGTAGGATACCACTCAATGGTGCATACCTAATATAAGTGTTTAAGAAGGCATGCATTAATAAGTAAAATAGTAAATAGTATGGTGCACACAAACAAACACAAACTCAACTAGTGCTCAGCAGCCACCATGGAGTGTCACCTGTTTCAGCCAATGTCGGAATCTCTATCATGTAACTCGGCACTATGTTCCCCCTGACACCACGTGTCTCAAGTACCGGCATCCCAAAGGAATGCCCAAGAAATAGTAACTCTAAGGAATAGTGATTCATGTCATCAAATAAATAACTATAGGGACAGCGATGTATGTCCTCAAATAAAGTAACCAGAGGTATAGCGATGTATGCCCTCAAGTAGAGTAACCAGAGGAACAGTGATATATTCCCTCAAATAAAGGTGTGCATCTGCCCCCAACCCGATATCCTCAATGATATCCCCTAAAGGCTTCTCACATTCCACATGGCTTCCTATGAAAAACACCCCTAAACCAAAAGTACCTAAACCAAAACTAATGGGGGCCTCTACCCACACGAGTGGTCAAACCCACCTCATCATGGAGTCTCTCTGTGAGAACACTACTCAAAGCTTTGGGTGACCGGTAATCACAAAAATAGTTCCCAAGCCACAACACCTCTGACACCTTGTGTCCCTACGAGCATGGACCTATACATCCCACCAGCGCTTTGCTGGTCCTCGTAGCATGTACGTCTCTAGCTTGACCCTCCGCCCTGGAGGCATCTCGAGCTACTCGAAGATCTTCTACATGCTCTCTATCCAGTTCTCAGCTACCTGCAGACCACCCTCACCCTAAAAAAGTGGCAGGTGTTGTGACTGGAACTCCCATGTCAGATAATCCATAGATGGATCTGTACCCTGCACGCCTCTTTCAATCCCCTAAAAGACACGTACCAGGGTAGCTCGGAGCTTCTCATCATGCCATGGTCTAAATGCTGTCAAACCCTACTATTGTCTAGCCTGCACAGGATCCTAGGAATGTTCTTGTACCTACAGCGCATGCTCTGCCCGCACCGGATCTTGAACCAGACCCTGCTCTAGTGGCACTATACCATCTCCCATCTGACGCTACATCAAATTCAATTAAAAGGAACCCATTGAATACCATAAATGGTCAGACAACCCATATATATATAACAATATATATTCAACACAGATAAGGAAAACAGTAAAGAGGAAACATAAAACAACTACCATTACTCTCCCCTATCGTAACCCATGCCCATGGAATCCTAACCTCATGGCCTCCTTACCTTCCCTTTACAGAGCCAAGTATCAAAAGTACCTCGGGCCATGCCCATCCCGACAACTAATGTTTCCTTAAACCAACGATCGAGTTGCCCAATCCTGGTGATCAAAATCACCTCAACCATAGTACCTTCCTGTTGGTTCAAGATCCAGACCCAAATACCCTTCCACATGAAATTATACAAATATATAAATCTTGGAATAACACATTACAATCAACAAGAAATTCTATTAGGAATTTCACCAATTCACATTTCAAAGCATACAGAGCATGGAAATTTGTTATTATTCACAAGTAATTATCACTTCACAAAGCATACTTGCAATTATGAAATGGAAATACCCTATAATGTGTCTATCAAAAGCCAATAAAATGAGCCTTTCCATAGTAGGCCAAGGTTTAATTCACCCTTATTGTTCCAGGTTAAGGGTTACATAACACAATCAATAACATCACACACCAAGTGATCCACTGAGGTGGAAATCATATAAACTATAATCTGAGAAAAAGAAAACAACAATTCCAACCCATGGAAACTTAGACCATACCTCATACCTAGGGCTTCAAGCACCCAAGAACAAGCTAGAAACCCAGTTCTAGTCAAAACCTATCTCTAGTCTACCATATCCTAAATAGTAAAACCAGTCGAAATAAAAGAGAAGTATCAATATCATTAGTAGCTAGGAAATACTAATACTAAATCCATGTCAAGAACTCCTATGATACCACTTTTTAACGACTCAGACATGAATAGCCATTTGAACAGTGCTAAATTAGTCAGGTGTTACTACCTTAGGCGCACCTTCCCAAATGCCAAAAGCAACCGACTAGCAGCGAGGGTCTTATAGGTATAGTGGGGAGGATATACCCTCTCAGAGGATGATAATGGTACTATTCCAAGTGTAAAAATAAATATACAGTAGACTAAATGACTTAGCAAACTTGAACCAAACCCTCAGAGCGGAAGCACATTCAACATCGATAAACAACGGAAGTAATAAATATAAACAACAGCAGCGGAAAGTAAACACAACAACATGTTGATCACTTGTAACTACTACTAAACAACAAACATACATCCAAATAAGGTCATATATATCCATATATAATGGCACCAATGGCAAACCAACTGTAGATACCGAAAAAGTAATCATACTGACACAGGAAAGAAAGAAAAACAAAGTAAACTATAGCTAGGAAAGACCTCAAGGTCAATACCATGTCTATGCAATAGCTAATGCAGTCTAGCTCCTAAAGATCACCTCTTTCCTACAGGTAAATCCATAAAGTATTCATGCATCCCGAAGGGCCCGTGCAGGGTGTGAGAAAAATCTCAGTAGGATATCACCCAATGGTGCATACCTAATATAAGTGTTTAAGTAGGAATACATTAATAAAGTAAATATTAAATAGTATGATGAAAATAAACAAACACAAACTATACTGGTGCTCAGAAGCCACCATGGAGTGTCATATGTTTTGGCCAATGTTGGAATCTCTGTCATGTAACCCAGCACCATGTGCCCCCTAACACCGCGTGTCTCAAGTACCAACATCCCAAAGGCATGCCCAAGAAATAGTAACTCGGAGGAATAGTGATGTCTATCCTCAAAAAAATAACTAGAGGGATAGCAATGTCTACCCTGAAATAAAGAAACCAGAGGGATACTATCTCTGCCCTCAAGTAGAGTAACCGGAGGAACAGTGATGTCTGCCCTCAAAAAATGGTGAGCCTCTTCCCCCAACCCGATAGCCTCAACGCTATCCCCTTAAGGATCCTTGCCTTTCATGTGGCTTCCTAAGACAAGCACCCCCAAACCAATAGTACCTAAACTATAACTAATGGGGGCCTCTACCCACACAAGTGGTCAAAACCACCTCATCATAGAGTCTCTCTGTGTGCACACTACTCAAAGTTTTGGGTGAGCGGTAATCACCAAAATAGTACCCAAGCCACAACACCTCTAACACCTCATGTCCCTACGACCATGCCGCTCAAGTCTGACTACCTCTCCATCCAAGTAACCCAGGCCATGCCCTACCTGATATTCACAATGCCTCAAGTTGACGTTTATGGCGCCCAATCCTGTGGTCAGAACCACCCAACTTAAACTGGGCTAAGACCAACATATGATCCGCATCACTCAAGAATATTTGGGCCACACCCAACACAAATTTAAGGGTTTCAACATATAAAATTCCACAATTACATATAATAATCAAAGGAATCATTTTAAATAGTAAAAACAAACTAAACAATTTAAAACAATACAATTCAATTATAACCATTTTGGCATTCCCCGGCCAAAATGCCACAATGAGAAATGACCACTTGCCTAACCCAAATCAACAAAAATAGGTAACAGGGCATACCCAATGGCATCCAATAGGTCATATAACAATTAAATAAGAAATAATAGGTAAAATAGGGTCACACTCAAAATACTCGAAAACACACCAATGTTCGCACCACCCAAAAGTCTGCAAAAACATAGAAAGAGGTGTGCATCACCTACCTTGTACTAGTATGATGATACTCCTATGATAACAACCTATAATTAGGTATAAATACAGAAGATCTACAAAATAATCAAAACTTCTCAAACCCCTATAACTCATCTTAGAATAGAAATCCAGAAGAATGGATCAAGAGGAATCAAGGCCTTATCGAGGGGGTTCCAATGGATCAAACAGTGTTTTAATACAACTACGGATGAAGTAACAGGATGGAATTGAAGTCCTGGCCAGCAATTCGCATCTCCCGAATGAAACCCACAGCCCCCTTTTTCAAAATGAGGCTACTGCTGGTTTTAATGAAAAAAAGAAAATACACGGCGTGTACTTAGGACTACATGTCGTGTATAATTTTACTATTCATAAGATGGATAATATTTTTCCGAGGACTTTATGACTTACTACATGGAATGTACCTATATACCTAGATGACATCCCTAACACGCCATGTATATCCCCATACATGGCCCCTCTACACGGCGCGTACAAACAGTAAATGGTGTGTACTTGCTAAAAAAATTATACCGAACCAACAGGCCTACATGCCATGTATGGGCTCCACATGGTCAAGGGTACATGGCATGTCAAGAAACACTACATGCCATGTAGAAGGAAATTCTAGCACGGTCATCACATGGTATGTACTCGGTGATCACACGGCCATTACACGCCTAACCTATACACAATGTGTACTTTAGTGTACATGGTGTGTAGTTTGGAAATTTCCAGAACTTCCCAAATTTTCCCAGTTTTCTCAGAAACAAGTCAAAATTAAAATAGGGTTGGGATTTTCACCTGTTCTAAAAACCCGATTTCTTATAGGAATGAAGGAATGTAAACAATGCTCTTTAAATGGTTTTGTTCTTATAGGATACCTTGTCTTAAAAGTGCTAGCTAGGATTTTGAGAGGCGTTAGCTGTATTTGAGTCTAAAACTAGGTTATTCCCATAGTGTGGTTGTGAGATATAGTAGATTCTTTACTTTTTGGGTTTCTATACACTACTCCACCCCATCAGTTATGGTAATTAACACCCCGGGGATTCTGAGCCCTAGGGGGTGTTTTCCCCATTATTCCGATGGGAGGATGGATATCTGACTACTCCCTTTGGCCCCGCTCTCTTCTCTTGGTTGTTACTTGTGTTTGTAGGAACAGTGGTTAGTTTTCCCCATTTATATATGTAGATAGATATAATGGTTTTTGGTTATTCACACACATGTATTCTGGATATAGTTTCATATGGAATACTATAGGTGTAACATGTATGGGTTGTGATGGCTTGAGGATCCTTACTTGGTGTGTGCATTGTAATGGCTTGATGTATAATGACTGATGTATGATACACATTATGCGAGTTATGGTGGCTTCCAAAAACTACCTAGTTACTTTACTTGCATGGATGTGGTGGTTTTGTTTTCACAAGGTGCATGTTGTGGTGCTTCTCCCAGGTGTCTGCAAGAAAACTTATTTGGATAGAGGTTCTTAGGACGTGCGACGCTGGTGAAAAGTGGAAAACTAGTGGGGAAGTAGTAGCAGGGTACCCTTGATATTCATTATTTTATTATATACTCTTATATGAGATACTTGGGGAGAGTATCCATGGTGAGGCTGGGAATTTAGTATACCTGTTTAGGTGATGAGTTAGTTTCACTTGTTGTTCACTATGCTTTAGCATGCTTTCTTTACATTTGCACGAGAGGATTAAGAGATGATCCTACTAAGTATACTTTTATACTCACTCTATGTATATATAAACTATTTTTTAGGTCACATGGATCAGGTTGGAGATTTAGTTGTTTTCTACTAGCTTGTGGTTATAGGAGCTGTTCGAGCTTGTGGTTACTGTTGTTTTTACTTTCCTTTGGTACTTACAGTTTTTCCATTTCAGTTGTAGTAGATTTGCATGAAATTACATATGTTTACTTGAGTTTTATTTTATATTTATATATGAGTTAGAGTTGGTTGGTGTATATCTTATATCTCTCTTTCTCATGTGTTCTCTTAGAGGGTAATGCCTCCCATTTGTGTGTTTATTATACCCTCGGTTCTAGTCACCAACCCGAGGCCTACTGGAGGTGGGAATCGGGGGGTCATTATCTCCCTTCTCACATTTCCAGCCTAGGAGGGGTACACCATGTGGGGAGGGGGTCGTTACAAGAAATCACTGCAAGGATTATGTGTGTTGATATTGTTTTCATTTCATCCACTAGGTTCCATTTCTAAATAATACAATACACAAGATTTGGTTGTGAATCATTATACATAATTTATAACTAGTAAAACACTTAAAATAAATTGAAAATTAATCGAGTGCTCATATCATAATCATAAAAAATATTTTTTTGTGGACATATTTACTTTTAAATAATTAATAATGGTTTTATAAAGGGAATGTGAATTATATTAAGAATATCCCTGGAGAGTTTCAAACCAGGTGCAAATTAAGGCATGTTTTCATGTACCAGGTTATTCTGAGTCATGCCCGATGCACATTGTCAGAGTTTTTACTCATGGGTACATCTGTTCTAGAGATATGTCCACTTTTAGTATCTAAACATGGTTGTATTGCTAGGAATACCAGCATAATAACTACTTTACCAAAATTCTAGGACGTTCTTCTATATTTATCCAAAAAGTATATCTTATTGTTATATTCCCTAATATATTTTTTTAAAATCTAGTTTTCATGGTTTCTACTAAACTTCCTATGATACAAACTTTAGCAACCCCAACCTCAGAATCACATAACAGGTGCCATAATTTATTACATTGTCATAGTTTAAAGATTTGAATCCCAAAAAATCAATCAATTTATCTTTTTTCAAATCCATATTACATACATAATCATTAAATTAAATTTTGAAATGATAAAAAATATAGTAAATCAATTGAAAAATTATTATTACCTTGTTTATCCCTAAGATTATGTTATATTATACATATTTCAATCATAGTGAAAAATGAAACAAATGAAAAGGGTGACCTAAGATGCCCAGTAACAGTAAACAATACAGTATAAACTATCATAAATAAATATAAACAATAAAGAAAGGCGAAAAACTAAAAAACCATGCCATTAAAACATAATCATGAACATAATATGGTAGTGGTATAAGCTAGTCATATAAATCTAGATAAATATCTAGATGTGAAATATAAAAAACTGCGGATATTAAATTATTCTAATAATCACATGAAATATCAATTACTATTATTATAATGAGGGAATGAATAAAACATGATATCATAAACATGACATCAAGGATTCAGCTAGGACACCAAACATAAATGGGTATGATGTTATCCAATACCCAAACTAGTGTTTATCATTAGACCTATCGATGCATTAAGGGGAAATAGTGAGCCCCTCTCATCACATACTATGTCCAATGCATTCCTCATATGAAAAGGTTGAATCATAATAAACATAAACATTTATATTAAAACTAGCATATGAAATGTTAGTAAATTAATAATAAACCATGAATGTTATCAAATTGGTTCATCCGTAGTCAAACATATCACACACTTTTTCAATAAAATATTGTAGATGGTATCTTATGAGACCAACCTCAATTAAGTTTAGATTCCAAAAAAAATGTTGTTAACATAGATAAAAGTAGTATAATGAAATCCTTAAAAACTTCTTAAGTTAAATATTAAATTTTATATTGAAATTATTTTAAATGAGTCATGAAATTTCAAAATAAAACATTTTCATTGAAAATAATGATTGAATCTTGTAAATGAATCTTTTCTCAACTTTTATATGTTAAGAAAAGAACAATCCTTCCATATTTAGTTGAAATGGTCATAATGTACGTCATTTGAAAATTGAAAAAAGATTTCATTCAATTAATTCTATAAAAATTAAAACATGGGTAATAATGACCTTACAAAATTTACAATAATAGTAATAATATTTTATAAATACATTTTTATGAAACATGTACTTGGATGATAAATATTTCTGAGAAAATACTTTCATATAAACAATCTTGGATAATAATTAGATTGTGAAATTAACACTTTGTAATTTAAATTAGTTGAGGGTAATTTAAACTCCTATATAATTTTTAATTAATGTTATTATATTATACCTGAACTACATATATATTTATTATATCATATACGATCCTCTTAAATTGTTTTTTTAATAATATTTCATTATTAAAATTATTTCATGTGTTAATTTCTTGATTTTCTTATGTTTGATTTTTCATTACAGTCCCATTTAATATGCATATGATGTATTTTCTCAATATATTTAATTATATTAAGTTCATAAATATCATATTAACTCATCCTATACATTTTTTTAATAAATATTTAATGGTTAACATGTATAATTAATATCATCACGTCATTGAGAATGTAGGTCATACATACGCATGAGCGACAACATCACTCAAATAAAGGTACAATTGTAAGTAAATTTATGGTATATTTATTATAAATAATACATATCATATTATATTTAATATTTAAATCTATTATATTAATCATTATACTCATCTATATAAAGTGGTGATGAAAAACATTACACCATAGTGTGGAGATAGTAATATGTACGTATGCACGGATAGTGATATTTTTTCTATAGAATTGAAAAAAGGAAGAATATGGTTGTACCATAATCATAAATATATCTCATAATATATATGAAACTAGTTTTATTATTTTATAATGGATGGAATGTTTGAACTAGTATTAAAAGAAGAAATAATTTTGAAGAAGTCGGTAAAGACGACTACCTCTCCTTTAGAAAAACTCCTTTGGATCTCATTTTAGGGACACTAGGGTTGGTCATTTGAGAATAAAATCACCTCTAATATATGGATAAGAAATATTATAATGTAAATTTTTAGGTTTTTTTAGCAATATGGCTCAATGTGGTGTCAGGAAGTGAGGGAGGAGATTCTTTCTTATAAGAGAGGTGAGGGGATCTCTTGGAATCCTTTAAAATATTAAAATAACATTAATTGATTTTCAATTTCAAATTTTTTTCCAAGTGATTTGTTTAGATGATAAGATCGGTATGGATTATAATACATTCTACCATTGATTTTTATAAATTTTTAGGACACAATGTTGGCCTTATCTTTTAGTTTAATCCCATAGTTAAACCCTTTATCACTTACCGTGTCAAGTTGTCTTTTTACTCTTTAGAGTTAATATAGTCACCAAAAAATGAAAAAAGAACCCAAAATGGATCATTAATGACATATTTAACATTATTCTAGTTAGTTGGTCTTATATTAGTTTTTTTATGAATTTTATGTCATTTAGTAAAATATTATTTATTTTATTGTATCATTTATGTCAAATTCAATACTACTAATTATTTTTCTTTTTAAAATTATCATATAAACATGATAATAAAGATACAACACTTATAATATATCAATAAAATGTTTTATTTGTTTATAAAATTCATGGATATGATTAATTATTTAATATTATATTTATTTTAATATTATTAATAACTTTTCTTTGAAATTTTCATTAATTTAACAATTTATGCATCATTATTATGAAATACTTTAATTAAATTATATAGTCACTAATAATTAAAAATAAATTATCATGATAAATATAAATTTTCAAGATATAAATGAATATTTATATTCAAATATATCTTTTGAATTTCCATTTATAATAAATTTAATACCTATTAAAATGCATGATTATGAAATTTTTAACTTATTTTATATAAAATATTATAAATGTAATATTCATGCCTATATAGCATAAAAAGATTATAATTTCATCCTAAGGTTTATTTTTTCTAATCTCACTTATCCAATGAAATTAGGAAAAAAAATTAGTGTATTTTTATTTTATTACAATATTATTTTTACCTTTAATTGCTTGATTTACCCTTACCTATGGTAAATAAAAAATTTACTAATGTTACAATTCCTAATATCTAGTATTTAAGTTGATTCTATTAAACTATAAATATCTTAATGATTTCATCCTTGTATCTCTGTTTTTTTTCAAATTCAATTCATAGAAGTTGGTAAGCTATTTTTAACACTAATCTCGCAGATGTGGAGAGAAGGCGGGTAAAAAGAAACATTCAAAAGATCAACAAGTTTTTATATCTAATTTGTTTATAAAAAAAATAACATATATTGGATTAATATATGTATTTATGATCTATTTTGATATTAATATCAATTTAATTTAGAATAATTATTTGAAAGAAAAATCTATTTTTTAGCTATAATGCATTATATTTCACTATTCATCAAAACATGAAACATCACAGAAAAATAAAAAAATCACACTAAGATAATTTTGATATTATAAATTCAAAAATTAAGACCATTTCAAAGAATAAAATTTCTAATATTTTCAAAATTTAGTTTTAAAATAGGTGTGTCATTAAAAGGTGGTAAAATTTCCCTTAAAAATATAGTTTTAATGCGTTAAAGTGGATTTGTTCATATATAATTGTCTAAGGAATGCATAAGATAAATGAAATATACATAAGTTTCATAATGTGGTTATTACTATTCATAACTTCTATTCATAAGGATAGCTCAACAGATTGTGGTGTTCTTGAATTCACTGTTCTGAGAAACACAAGCTTTCAAAAAAATTAAATACATTCTAAAAGTATAATAGGGTAGTGTCAATGGGAGATACAATTGATTAGTTGTTTTTACATTTCATAATTATATGGGCTTGTAGATGTGTATGTGTGTATGATTACTTAGGCTATGGCCTCCCATGATAGTGATATGCCTACTCGATAGTAGTTTACATCCCCTAGCATATTGGAGGTGGGATTAGGGAGTTGAGGAATGGGCCCCATTGGGATAGGTCATGATTGAGTTGTATCAGAGGATTCGATTATACCTTAGGACCAGAATGTATGATAACAATTTGGGGTGATTGTGCTATGTGTTTCTAGTTTTTCTCTTAGTCTAGGAACTCTAATGTTGGTGTGGCGAGTGATGTATCCATAAACCAAGACTTTGATCACAGGTTTTTCAATAAGTATTTGGTATTATTAGTGAAGGGGAATAAAATGGAAAATGTATAATATAGAAATGGTTTGTATTTTCCATGTCCATTTTCAGCCATCTCTCTAGATATACTCACTAATCATGGTTTATCTATCCTATTTCAGGATGCCTCCACAATGTATGCCATCATGGATTTAGCTTTAGAATATCAAGGATGCTCCCCTAAATGAAGAGGCATCGATACAGAGAACAGTTCTAGAGATATTAATTGTAGGTGGTTCCCCATCTATACAACCACCTATAGAGCCAGAGATTTTAGCTATGGTGCTAGCCTATGATGTGCAATAGATTAGATAACATCACATGTTTTAGTGACAGAGACTCCTTAGGTTCCAATGTGATCCTGACCCAAATTCATTTGGGGAGTGTCATGATGTGGTTACATGGGTTTTCTATCTATTCTGGACACCATCAGATCAGATGGTAGTCCTAGAAGCAAGCCTTCTCCATGGCTCGACATGATGATGATGTGGGTTTGTGACCCATTCCTACAATGAGGAAAATATTTCATGGTATGATTCTGAGAACCTATTCATATAGGAGTTCTCTGAAGCTATGATGAGGGTTGTACATTTCCAGAAACATCTACCTCTTCAACATTTCATCGTGATAGTAGATGATTATTCATTGAGAATTACCAACCTCTCTAGGTACTTGATAGATATGGTTTAGGACTAGTTATTCTGGGCTCATTACATTGAGCATGGACTACGCAGAGACATTAGATCTAGTGTTAGACCTCCATGCATTCCTACTTTTTTTGGGTGATACATCGAACCAAGATGGTTTATGCATTGTTGGATGAGTAGACACAAACATTGGTTGATGGCAGTGGTCCCATGAGAGAAGATACATTGACATCAGGGATCCGCATTCAGTCCCCACAACCTAGACATGTGAGAAATTTCATAAGGAAGCCTCTAGATATATTTTTTTGGGTTCAAGATTCATAGGATGTTTCTAGTCAGTCTAGGGTTAGGCAGTGTAACTCCTATGACAATAGGGGAAATATTTCTCAAGATCTTCTGACCCACCATACAGCTAACATGGATTCTATGAATGGGATGTAAAGGTAGTGTCATCAACATGAGAAGATAGGTTCACATTTAAATATATGTGGAATAAATGATAGTATAATAGATAGAGGTGCTTTAAATTTTTATTTTTTACCACCACCAACCCATAGTGGTCCATAATAGGATCAGAGAGTTGGAGGAAAGTGGTGGGAGAAGATGAAAGTTGTCAAGGATTACAGCCTAGATGCTCAGGTAATGATACAAGATTTGATATATGTGTTTTCTACCTTAACTATAGGAATGATTCAAATAGGTAATATTCATTCCTTTATTTGAAAATATCATTTTCAAGACATAGAGATTCTAGTTGATCCTTTGTATGATTCCTTGCACATAGAGAGTCATAGTGGAGATGACTCAGCAACCAAAAACTTGTGCCGAATGTGTTACCTAAATCATTAAGGTGTTTGTTTGTGTTGGTATCACATTTTTATAGTGATGAAGTCATGATAAACCATATTTGGTATGGACTATCTATATATTTTTCAGGTATATATTGATTTTTTCAGGTTGCAGATGTGATGTGTTCATAGGAATGGGATTAGATTTTCCCTTATGGGTTAAAAAAATCCAAGGAAATGTGGGATGGACTCATTCATAGGAGGGTGTATCTAATTACTCATCATTTTGTGAGAATGAACCTTAGTTAACTAGATGTTATGAGTTTCCAATTTCCTTCAGTGGTGGTGGAGTATGAGGATGTATTCCATGAGAATGTTCCATGTACACCTCCTCACCAATAGGTAGACTTCTGTATTGATCTAAACCCATGTAAGATAGTGGTATCTATTCCATTTTATCTAATTTCTCCCATAAAGATCCATGATTAGATTTTGAATTTGGAGGACTTGAAGAAGAAGGGCTTTGAAAGGCCAAGTTTTTCACCCTGGGTAGCCGTAGGTTTGTTCTCCAAGAAGGTGGATGAGACCTTGAGGTTATGTGTCCACTACCAACACTTGAACAAGGTGATAGTGAAGATAAAGTATACACTACCAATTATTTATGACAAAATTGATCAATTGAGAGGGGATTATGGTTCTTGAAGGTTGAACTCAATTCAGGCTATCAGTAGTTGTGAGTATAGTGTGAGGATGTGCCGAATGTGACATTCAGATGTCATTATGGTCACTATGAGTACATGGTGACTCCCTTTTTCATGTGGAATCCCCCATTAGTGTTCATGGGACTCATGAAGTGTATCTTACAACCATTAATAGTTTGTATCATTATAGTCATTATCTAATATATCCTTGTTTACTCAGTGTTCGAGGATGAGCACATGAGATACTTGAGGATGATTTTGGAAGTGAACCGAGAGAAACAACATTAAGAAAAGATCTCAATGTTCCATTTTTTAGATATATGATGTCCAATTTTTTGGTACATTTTATCTTAGAAGTTGGAGTGGTAGTAGAACTAGACAAGGTCAAGGAAATGTATTATCAAGATCCACATAAATGCATGATATAGTTGATAACATCCTTGGGATGGTAGGATATTATCATAGATTCATACCAGACTACTCTAGAAAATCAGTACCCATGATCCCATTCACTTGAAATGGGTATCCATTCTTGTTTACATAGAGGTGGTAATAGGAATTTCTAGATTTCAGGTAGAAATTGAAAATATCTCCCACCTTCATATTGACATTAGAGGGTATAGAGTACATAGTGTTCTATGATGCACCAGGATCCAAGCTCTGTCATATTATGATCTAGAGGTAGGTGGTGATTACCAATGGTTCACCTAAGTGGTTACCACATGAAAAGAACTACATGACCCACGATCATCAGTTGGATGAAGTATTATTCTCACTATAAATGTGGTGACACTACTTAATGTGTTAGAAGTTTATAATCTATTTTGAATATAAGATTATCATATACATATTATTCCAATAGGAAATTAACTTGAGATAGATGTGACGAAAGAATTTCTCTAGGATTTTGACTTTGAGATAGTATAAAATACTAAGAATGGGAATGTGGTAGTCGACTCTCTCACCAGGAGATATTATTCTTAATTTATGAATGAAGAATCACAATAGTTGGACTCTATGTAGTTGTCTTTTTATTGATGGATTTGGAATATCATCCCACTAGTCTATGGTTGTTACCCATCCACTTTTATAGTGATTCATGGAGGCACAACTTATAGATACCAAATATTAGACCATAGATACATATATATCCACTAGATATGTTGAAGATATATTTTATTGTGGTGGGGAGAATTTAAATCTTTTTAGGGGACACACAATGCTTCGAGTGAAATTGCAGGAGGTTGTTTTGAGAGTGTTTCATACATCTCATTTCACAATACATCTAGGTTTTACAAAGATGTACCAGGACCTCCAACATCATTTTTGGTGTCCTTGGAAGAAGTAGGGAGTTACAAATAATATCTCTCAATACCTTAAATGTCATCATGTGAAGTCTGAGCACCAAGTTTAATCTGGTTTGTATCAACCCCTTGAGGTGCCAATGTGGAAGTGGGATTGGATATCTAAGGATTTTTTGAAAGGCTTATCACATTTTTCTAGGGGAAATGATAATAATTGGGTGATCATAGACTAGATCACCAAGTCATCCCACATCTTATCTATAAAAAATGACAGTTCATTAAAGAGAATATGATATGTCTATGTGTAGGATATGGTTCAACTCCATGGAGTTCCATCGATGATCATTTCACACTATAATTATCACTTCACATATCAGTGATATAAGGGATTACGTAATGTTTTTGGGACTCAGTTATGCTTGAGCACAACATTTCACCCCCATAATAACATCTAGAATGTTTGAACCATTCAACATTTGGAGGAAATTTTATGATCCTGCATTTTATAATTTGGATGTAGCTTGGAAGATCACCTACCACTAATGAAGTTTTCATTAAAAAGGAGTTTCCATTCCACCATTGGTATGGAATCATTCAACGATTTTTATGGGTGACCCTATAGGTCACCACATTACTAGACTAACCCAGGATAATTGGAAATTATGTGCCTAGATGTGGTGTGAGCTACTACTGAAATGGTGCAAATCATCCAAAAAGAGATGAGGAATACAGAGTATTATCAAAATACTTATATGAACAGATTATAGAGGCCTTTCGTGTTTAAGAATAGATACCATATATTCCTAAAAGATTCATCTCAATGTAGATTGTGGAGATTTTTATGGGGTATAAATCTATTTCTATGATTAATTGTCCCTTTCCATATATTGTGTGGAGTTGGTGATGTGCCATACCACTTAGCTCAACCGCCACAGTTATCAACATCTTCCATGTGTCACAGCTGATGAGCTATGTGAATGAACCATCACATGTTATCGAATGGGATGAGATGGACAACAAAGATGAAGATACCTTTACAGAGTACATGGTAGAGATTGATTATCAGTAGGATAGTAGCTTTTAGGGGGGAGATATTCCTTTTCTTCATTTTTAGTGGAATCATGAGAATATTCAAGAGAGAACCTAAGAGCAGGAAGCATAGATACATGCTTAGTATCATCTTCTATTTGTGTACCCACATGTTCTGGTTTTTTAGGAAAAATCCCTATGTTGGGGAGAATGTGATGACTTAGATTTCATATGTATTATTTTTTGATATTGTATAGATTATTTTCAAGACATGGAACTAAGAAGGTGTGAAATTCCAAGCCCTAGTGGTCCCAAAATAAATTTATGAAATATATTAAATATATTAAATAGTACGTGCATTTTTTTCTAGTAAAAGTGAAAAAACATGTAAATAGGATCCCATATCAGAAATATGATGGCATCATTAATTTCAGAATGCGGGTATTAGCCTAGTGAAAGATATACATTTTGGGTGTGGGGTGTTTGTGGAAAAATCATCAGGGGTGTAAAATGATTGGAATAATTTAATAAAAATATTTTATTTCATTTATTGGTGTAGTGAACTAGTTCACTTCATTTTAAACATGCTTTTGTTAAAATTGAAGGGTTTTCCAAATAAACGGGCAAATCATTAGAAACCCATTGGAGAGTGTTGGAGTTATTCCATTAGTGGATAGAGACCAAATTGAATATCGATGACTGATGCAAGATGGAATAAGAGGATATCACCAATTATCATAGAGTATGATAGTTATTCATCAAATATTGATCCATCTCAAGGTAAGACGTTGTTTGGATTGTATTTTTTCTCCATTTTCTATTTCTATAATGAAAATAAATAAATAAACCAATATATTGATATGAGGGTAGTGCATATTGTGGAATGTGATTACTAAAGATAATATTTGGGAGAATTTATTTTTGATTAATTTTTATATCTTCATTGTTAATTATAATGAAAATGAATCAAATATGACATGAACATCAACCCATGTTCATTCCTTATAATGGTTCCTTGTGAATTTCTCCCTAATTTATTCATTAATCATAGGTGTTCTACGCTGAAATGTGGATCTACATCCACCATAAAATTGATCGGTGTACACCTGTTTAGTGTTGAAACATTTCAATATTGTAGATCTAGGATCAGATCGTCATAATGGTGGTGCGACGATGGAAGAAAAAAGATATCATATGGTGTTGGGTACCTATATTTTTTGTTCTTTGAAACAAAATGATGAATACTGAATGATGAAATTTTCTTAGTGGTGTGGATGGTTGGATTCCAGTTTACAAAGAAGAAAACAATTTCCCATTCTAGATTATACATTCTCCATGTGATTTATAACTCGATCTAGTTCCTGAGTAGCACACAATACTACATAAGGAAGAGAAGTGGGATTATGTAAATCCCAATCAAAATGGATTGTAATATGTGAATACATTTCATGTGGGACCCCCTTAGATGTGTCTAGGTTTTTAAATGAATGTTAAGAATCACACAGTGTGTGACCTCTCCCGATATCTCATCTTGTACCTTAGAGGGTATACAGAAACAGGATGGAGTACATGGGTAGGAGCACATATTGTTCCCCCATAAGGACATGACTTGGCTAGGTGTACACAAAAATACCCATTTATTAGAACCTATGATGAAGTACACAGATAGCTACATACCATGTCTTTTATGCAAACACTGACACCGACATGGGGTGTTTACATAGGCATGACCCATGGTTAAAAGGACCCATTGTGTATTGCTATAACATGAAATGTACTCCTAAAATGTTGGATCAGATCCATTTTTCTCTGTATCTCAGTTAAGTTTTATTAGGGAATGTTCCCCACATCCATTCCCTAAGTTTCAGTATGGAATTACTTATTACACATATTACAATGATCCCTTTAGCAATAAATCTTGGATAGAGTTTTTAGAATCCTTCTATGAGTCTCATATTGATTAACTTTATCATATTCTTACACTACATGGAGTTTTTGGCTTCATCATGACAAACACTATGCAGACGTCAATTATCTACATAGAAGGTTATTCTCTTTTGAGTGGTTAGAATACATCATGGTTGTGGGTTTCATCCTAATATGTATATCGTATCTATTCATACTTTTAATGTATACTTAAAATGGAGAGACATTGTGAGAAATACCTCTCGGAAGGACATCATCTATGTTATCTGACATGTGATGAGTGTTCTCCCAGATGATTAATTTGTTTAACATTTCAGCTGGAATCCTAGGTTGTAATTATAGTTATGAAATTACCTTTAGACTGTGTGTATTTGTTGAGTATATCGAGATATTATTTTTATATTCATGATAGTCAGATAACTATCTAGAGCTGACTGTTATTCTTTTATTGAATTCATTCTAGTTTCGGGGTGTCCTACTGGGAATTTTTATACAAACCCCTACATGGGATTTTCATAACATGTTGTGCCCTGCGCATATGATTGACCTTTTAACAGTTTCTTTGATGGACTAGGACTAGATTATTCTTAGTGAGACCATATAAACCAATATTTTTTCCCAGAGTATCTATATAGAATTCAATATCCATACATTTAGGTTCGAATAGATATAAAACTCTTTTTGGTGTTCTTGTGTTTGGCCCAGTTTACTTTCATATACATCCTACCATACTCTGGTTGTGGGATTTATATGTATCCATGCATGGTTGTTCAATTGTTTTTACATTTTAGCATTGTATGGGCATGGAGATGATTGTGGTTGTACATGTACATAGGGAATGGCCTCCCATTCTAGTGATTTTCCTATTTGGATCCTTTTTTAATCCCCAATCCTATTTGAGGTCATCTTGGGTAGTTGTGGGAAAGACCCCATTGGGAGGGCTCAGGACAAGTACATTATTGAAATCATTCAAATTTTCCTTTTTAATACCATGGGTAATGGAATACATAATGAAGGGTATGTTTCTATTATCATTAAGGGTTTCATAAAATGAAATTTATCTTGAATACATATGATATAATCACTATATAAGAGTTTGTAAAAAATAAATTCCATAAACTCCACAAGAGAAAAAATTTATATTCATTGTTAAAAATGTAATTAACTGTATGAAAAATAATAATTGATTTAAGTTGGATGGAATGAATAATGTCTAACATCATAGTCCTTCTATTAAGGCCTCTCAATAATAAAATCTTATATATCCTCATGTCCTCTAAAACAAGACATATTAATACCATCATGGCCTCTCAACCATGAAAGCATTAATATATAGTTTGGAATATACAAATTAAAATTTATTATTGTATGCCTTGTGAGACATACACAATTCATTGAGGGCTATATCATACGAACACATTTCATACACCTTTCCAATTATTTTATATTTTTCTCTTACAATCATAGAATCCATTAATATTATGATGAAATATTAAATAATTAACGATATTGGAATGAGTGCATAGAATATCAATATCCCCCCTTTAAATTTAATAAAATTACTGTTAAACTTCATATAATTCATAAAATTTACAAAAAATTGTTTATATGGATTATATAACATTGAAAAAATGTTAAATATATCCATGGTATAAAATATTATGTACATAAAGGAGAAAACATATCAATGGATGATGAAGATTAATAGAGATCATTACATCACAGATAAAAATGATAACAGAAACATTTGATGTTCACTAAATGAGGTATAGACCATAAATATTATGGAATTAAAGTATGCCAAAAATTCAACAAAAATGTGGGTTTTATAGTAAATTCATGTCCATTGGAAAAATAAAGTGAAAAATTGATCTGAAAATTTGTAAAAAAAATCATAAAACAATTGAATCATTATTATAAAAATAATTTCATTGATAATATTTTTAAATAATTTAGTAAGGTGTAATGTAAACTATTAAAATATTATTTTTCATTTAATTAACAATAATTAAATCATGACAACATGAAATGTTTATAGAATAAAATTTTATGTGATACAATAAAATATACCCAAGTGAAATGAAAATCCTTTCAAAATATTTAGGAAAATAATTTAATTATTTATTGAAAAAAATAGAATCATGTAATATAATAATGATAATGTACAAGGGATTTTATGTTGGGAAATGGAACTCAAGTGATGAATAATAAAAAAAATATTTTCTAACTTCAACAATGATAGCTAAAAATTAACCATGTGGAAAGTGATGAAGATATTTCATTAAAATGATTAAAATTAATGGAAAATTTTTCTTTATTTGACCTTTATAAATAATTTATGTTTATAAAATAATAATGATGATGAAAAAATAATGAACATGGATATAGAGGAAAATTATTACTGATCGAAATAAAGAAATGACGTTAAATTTTGTTATTACCCATCATTGTAAATCTTTTACAGACATGATTGGAAATGTAAATAATACAAGATAACCCTAGAATAATAAATATTAGAGGAATAAATATATGCATTATAATAATTTTTATCAAATTTTCACAATGTGAATTTATATATAAAATATCCCAAATGAAAATATAACTATAAAATAAACTCTTAAAATATATTCCCCCATGGATGGACACATTAAAAAACTATTAAAATAAATTTATTTTATATATATATCTTTATCAAATCCATATTTATATTTATATTATTAGATATATTTTTTTTTAAAATAAATATAATCATTTCCTCATTATTCCTCTCATAATTGAAATCTTAATGTTTCAACTATTCTATTTCTATTTAATGTTTTTATACTACTATTCTATTATATAAATAATGGATTTTATTTCATGACCCACATAATGTTGATTAATTAATATATATTATATTAATATATTGAATACAATTTTATAATCATTCTGGTATATCTGTGATGAAAAAAGTTATATGTCATTGATTGGGTTGGAAGTTTGCATGTATACAAGAGAAAAAAATTTGGTTTTCTATTGGATGGAAAAGAAATGAAGTCTAAAAATGTAAACAATTAAATAATGATCAAAATAATATAAAATTTATTGAATATATTAATTAAATTTACCTATATGAGTATCCATGTGAGGCAGCATTGAAAAAATTATTGCACCACTTTGTGGGGATGGTATTTTATTAAAAGAAATGAGATACATTTGTCTTTTCCAATGGATGGGTGGGTAAAAAGGTAAATAATAAAATATATTTATATATCCATTATTATTTCAAAAATTAATATATATAAATTATATCTATATTTATAATTATTCATTTGAAATGTTGTTCACAAATGAAATACAATAATCAATATAGATGGTAGTCTAAATGTATGAATAAGTTATGTATTTATTTTAAATTCTAAAAAAATATATAGAAAGTTGTTTTTAAAAAAACATAATAAAATTTTATTATTGTAAAAAAAATATGCCACTATATTAGAAATTTTTTTAATAGATATAATGGATTTATAAAAATAAAAAAATTTGAATGAATTCGATTTATACATATACATCATCAATAGTTATCTTAATTTTTCAAAAACCTTATGAAATCTATGATTTGACTTTTTTCTAGAAAAATACATCACAAACATGGGTTGGATAATTTTTGGATTATATGAGTAGATTTTATGATTTCAGGGTTCAATATATGTGTTGAGAATATGGGATATATGGTTTTTTTATATTTAGGAAAAGTGGAACCTTTGAATATATAAAGATAATTAAAATATAATAAATATATTTCTCAATAAAATTTAATTTCATTTACCCAAATTTATACTCTCAGGTAATATAAGTAAAAAATAGTGTAATTGCATAATATTGATATATTTTATATTTTTATTTGAATCCATGTCTCCGAGTATAACCCCCTCTAAGAAGATTTTATTGATTAGCATTGTGATAGACATTTACATTGGTATCTACTCTAAATGTATAAAAACAAAATAGGCAACATTATAAAATAATTTCTTTATAATCCCAAATAAGGAATTATTTTTTATGATTGAAATTATATTTTATAATCCCAAATAAGGAATTATTTTTTATGATTGAAATTATATTTGTAGAAAAAATTTATTTTTATATATTTTCACAAAATGTAATAATTTTTTTAAAAAAAATCACATTTTAAATAAAAGAATGATTTTATATAAAATTTTTGTATAATATATATTATCAATGAATTCATTATATTATTTTCAATTAGGTTAAATTTAGTTGAAAATAAAACCAAACATAATCAAATTTAAACATTTAAATACAATATTATATGAGAAGAACCCAAAAATATTTTATTCGAATAATCACATTACTTTGATTCCAAGAATATAAAATACAGATTTTGAAGACAAGAATTATATTTATAAATTAATTATACTACATCATATATATATATATATAATGTATCAAAAAAATTATAGTCATTTATATATCTTGATAATTTCTTAATTGTGACATTAATTTTAAAATAATTAGTTTTTAGTATTAATTGAAAAATAAATCTATTCCAATAAATACATGATGTTCACTAAAAGATAATTTTGAAAATATGAATTTAAAAATGATTTTTATTTTATAATGTATAATTTATGGGACTTATAAATTTATCTTTTAATTACAATTTCATTTTATAAAGAAATCCAATTTTACATGAAAGATAACCCTTTTAATCTTAATGTGTTATCAGCATTACATCACATCATTTAAAAATATTCCATATTTTATTTATTTTTAAAAAAATTAAACACAATTTATAGATTTTTGTCATAAATTTTTCATAACTTATTTATATCAGTCAACTTTTTCATATGTCAGATTATATTAAACAAATTGTTTATTTAAAATTTTAAAAACTAATATCTATTATGATAGAGCTATATAGAGACAATGACAGCACATGGGTACAAATTTAGTAAGACCAAGACCAAGGGAAAACATTTTTTGTGCCCAAGAAAAAGGGTGTAGTTTTGGTTTATCTAGACCCTTGTGTACATGGGCGGTGACTGTAAAACCATAAGACATATATGGTATTCTAAATCAAAAGGTTATATGATTGGTATTCCCATGTACAAGGGAATTCATGTGGATATCCAAATCATAGTATGGTACATAATTGTTTATCTGAATAATTTTGATATTATAAATAGATCTATATTCATTTAGAAATATTCCTAATGATGTGATAACCCAAGCTTAAAGTTATGCTTATGAAACATTAATATGTTATTTTCCTACGTTATTTTACAAGTATTGGGATTATTGAATCATGTTTCCACACACATATTTCATCATATATTATTAATAATTTGGGACTACATGTCCTTATTTTGTATGAATAAATCATATTGTACTTTGTTTATTTATTTAGATATTTCTCCCATGCTCATGTATTCTCGTTCTTATGATCTAACCATTGATGAAATATTTATAAATTTTTAAACATTATTCGAATTTTTGTGCACTATATACATATGATTTCCATTCACCTATTTATGAAAATGAGTATAATATATTACATTCATGTAAAGTGATATAGTATACTAGGATTGTGGATTAATGTTCAGAATTATGTGAAATAATATATTTATGTAGAAAATATATAAATAAAAATAATATTTTTTTATATTATTATGGAATCTTTATTTTGATACATATATACAGATACATTCTGTAACATAGATTCATCTACGGTTACCTACCATTAAATAATCTATGTGATTATCAACTCAATCATCACTCATTTCAAAAAATGTGGTCATAACTTCATTCCTTGTTTGATAATCCCATGTAATATTTAATTTTGATTCATAATCTCTTTTCCAACCATTATGAAGAATATAAATATATTATGATGATTTCATATATATCTAGTTTAAATAGAAAAAATAATATGAAAACTATTATGAATAACCTATATTTAAATATAGATATTGATATGCCAGTGTATATGTGTCATTGTATAAAAAACATGGAAGAATTATTAATATGATATTTACTGGTCATTATATCCATTTTGTTTATTGTATTTTATTTGGATACTAGATAATGAAATAAATTCACTAAACTGGTTGTTGCATTAAACACCAATTTTTTACAACCAAATATAGAAAAATATTTTTCATAAATTTTTCTGTTATATTACAATTATGAAGTCTAATATGGTCATATTACAATTTCCAATGATCATAGGGTATATGAATAAATATAATTTACTTCATGATTGATGTATATATAATAAACAATCAATGAAATTATCAATCTCATGTAAATTATATTTTTGATAAGATGACTACTTTAAAGGTGCTATAATGTTACACCCCCTGATTTTAGTTTCAGTATACCATTAGATAAATATTTTTTTGAATATATTTTTTCACACACAACAGATAAGAAAATGTGGTACACGTTGTTATGGTAAGATATATATATTGTATGACTCTTCATGTATTAATCATGTTTTAATGATCACAAATCCTATTCAGTCTATAAACCTTGTTAACTCTATGTAATCTATCTCACATCAAATGCATAGTTGTTTAGTAAAAGCTATCCAAAGATCTTAAGTGTTATACACTCAGTCTGATTACTATATATTGTCTATTTATCTACTTTATAATGACTTCTCTGACAATTTATTGAGTTTAATTCATTCCATAAATATCACTTCTTAAGTCTAAATATAGATATTTTCCTAAGTCCAGACACTGTGAACAACCAGACACCGTGACATCGAGACACCATGAACAACCAAACACTGTGAAATCGAGACACCATAAACAAGAATACACCATGACATCGAGACACCATGAACAAGCAGACACCATGACCATGAGACACTATGAACCAGACACATGACATCGAGACACCGTGAACAAGTAGACATTATGACCATGAGACACCATGAACCAGACATCGTGACAACCAGACACCATGACATTGAGACACCGTGACAACCAAACACCGTGAACCAGACACCGTGACAAACAGACACCATGAACCAGACACCGTGAACTAGACACCGTGAACTAGACACCGTGAACCAAACACCATGAACCAGACACTGTGAATGAGTGTAACATCCCAGGTAAATAAAGAATAAAGAATTTTCATATTTATTAATATTTACGAATTAAATATTAATTTTATTTTAAAGGGGTTGCTATGTTCGATAGCGTACCCGATACGCAACGATGTGTTTCTTTGAAACTTACGTAGCACACTAGTAATAAAATAATATTATTTTAAATGTTAGTTAACGAGTAGTCGTTGTACTGGCAGGAATGAATAGAAATAACTAAAATATGATTAGATATGTTTTTAAATGTTTATACATTTACCCAATAAAAGATAAAAGCTTAAAATACGGAAAGAGTTCAATTTTACGGGTATATATACTCTAATTTTCACTAAAGGTTCACTTATCACCTTTTAATGGTGAACCGTCATTAAATATAGTTTTGATCACTCTTATACTTTATTTTGGACCAAATATAACTCTTCTTTAGAATCGGGACATCAAAATTTACTTTGTGTAAATTTTTGGTACCTTTCTGATAAAGTTCATTTTTTTTATGAATAGTGTAAAATGTTGTATTTTAATTCAAAACCTCTTTTTAATCTAAATTATTTATATGATTAGATTATTATTTTAATTGGTTTTAAAGTTAAATTAGAAAATATTTTTACCAGTTAATCCAATGGTGGTCATTGGAATCAATTTCACTTTGAAATTGGACTTAAACTGGTGTCAATCTTTTGATACTTATTGTTTCACAAAAACACGCTATTTGTCATGACAGCGGGAATTAATTATTAAATTAATTAATTTGACTTATATGTTTTGAATTTTGTAAAATGGACTTCATTTTTGAATTCGGAATATCAAATATAGCTTAGGGTGAATTTTTGGTAATTTTCTGAAAAACTTCAATTTTTGATGAATAGTGAAACCACTAAGTGGTAATCAAGCAAACTGATTTTTCAGTTAAATGAAAGTTTACCACTAATGTGTATTGAATTTTAAAAATCCGACATACATGGTTGTCATTAGTATGTAAAATTTGGTTCAATGAGATTATAATAATTTTTTTGGTGAATAGTAACTTATTAAGTTCTTAATCACGATTAGTGGTAATTAGGGTAGTTTAAGGTCTAAATAAGGATTTAATAATATTAAATGACCTAGACACATGTCCCAACCTCATTGGTTGTGTCATGGCCGACCATTACATGCCATGGGTCAACTTGGGGACCCCATGGATCCACTTTTGTTGGGAAATGACATAAATTACTTTTTATTTAATGTTAAAGTGAAAATGACACAAACATAATATGTTTTACGAAAACAATTTTTAAGTGGGGTTATACAAGTCCAAATTTTGATTATAAATAGTAATTGGAAAGATAAAAATATTTCCTATATCATAGTATTTTTTTTATAATTTTTAGACATTAAATAAATTAAATTATTTATGACATAATAATGATGCAGCGATGACATCAATATTTGACGATTTAAATAAAATGGAATGATAATGAAAAATATAAAACCTAAACATGGACAAAACCAATTGGAAGAGTGGATTTCGAACCCTTATCACCTTATCCACGAATTATATCAATGTGGGACCTTTTAAAACCGAAACACATTTTCAAATAAAGTAATGTTTCTTTACTTTCCAAAAGTGCCCCTCCTCTCCTCTTATAAAAGGCCCCCACCTCTACCTCATTTCACACACTCCTCAAGCCATTGGCTCGGCCAAACCCTGACCATTTACTCTCTCCAAATCCCTCTACTCATCCTAGAGGATTCCCTTTGGGCATAATCCTTTCAAAGGAAGCCTTTAGGCTCAAATCAAAAGGAGTTACACTTTTTAAGGTAATTCATTCTCTAATGTTCATTTGTTTTATTTTGCTTCTCCAACCCCCTAAACTCTTTTTATTTACTTATTTTGTAACAACACCAGTATCTTAAATATACAAGAATGTGGTTATAATATTTATTTGAGATACACTCTCACACAACTACATCAAATGGTTAAAGAACATACGGTTTCCGTGGATGGCGAAATTCTGCCTCCCGAAACGATGATTGTTCAACACTCATTTAACACCTTCAAAGGTGGCCATTATGATGTCACTATTTTCATATATGATATATAATATGTTTATTTTTTCCTTAAGCTTCTGTTTTTTTTTCATTTTGGGCATACCTTTATGGTTTCCATTATGGGTAAAACACGATATCTTCATTTTAGGAAGTGCGGACTACCGCCCCCTAAAAGTGATTTGATTCGTTAATACCATATGTGGGATGTGTAAAGGATAAAGTTAATGATATTATATATGTTATTATACTGGAATTATAATATACTCTTATATCATTATGATTCCATTCCAGAAAATATGAAATAGAAATGGAAGTAGCGTTCATGCGTACGTACGGCTTACCATCTCCATGAACGGTGCATTTCATTTCTTACCTCTAAATTATGTAATATTATAAATGCATGTATGTACTGGATATATATGACATATATGATATATACATCATGAATACCATTCTGGATATAATGAACCTTTGACCAAATTAACAACATGTAAGTGTAAGAAGTCTATTTTTGACTTGAGAACCAAATACCGACAAAATGAACATTATTAACTTAACTGATTACATGATGTTCATAACATGGTATAAAAGGAATAATGAACTTGAAAAAGATTCATAATCAAGTAGAGATTAACTCAAGTTTATTATTCAGGAGATTAAAGAATGGTCGAGTCAAGTCGGATACGAGGTATGGGACTTCGTCTCAATCTCCTTTCGTTGAGGCATATTTTATTTTATACACAACTTTCTTTTATACGGTGTATAAACCCCTTTGACTTTTACGTTTATTCAAAAGGAATATTTTTTATATGAAGCGTTTACTAAACGACAAAAGGGAATGTTTTTGTCGTACGTATGCGGCGACAACGACTTCTCCGCTGTCGTGACCGTTATTTGAGTTTCGGCTTCCTCTACAAGCCATACCTTCTTTTTAAAAGAAAAATAAATACCATGTTTTACTTTTATTTTATTTTGGTATGGAAAATGGTTTTCACAATGTTTTTGTGTTGTATTGATATCTTGTGATTGAAATGTGGAAATGTTATGTTTCCTTTATGCATGTTTTATGTGATATGATTATGGTTCTTGGGCATTATTATGAAGACGGGTGGTTCCGTGATAAACTAAGGGCGGGTGAGCCCGTTATAGCTCTCCAATGCATTGGGTAACGTGAAGGAGTGAAACGTTAAGGTTTCTCCGAAGAGATTTTAGGGAATATACTGTGATGGGTATTCCAAACGTAACCAAGAGGGTTACTCCCTACGTAAGAATGTTATGAATGCCTCAAGTTACCTTTATGTCTTATGATTTCTATGATTTATTTGTGATTTTATGAGGTATGTTAAAGTGCCAATGTTTTATGGGTAAAGTATGATTTCATTCTTATGTATATATGAACTCATGTTTCCTTTCCATGTTTTTTTTTTATAACCCATACTGAGTTTTTATGCTCATCCCAAGTTTTTGAAATGTTTTTCACAGGTCAAGGGAAAGGTACATGATAAGATGATAGAGTCAAGGATGTGTCGAGAATTAATCCATGTTTTATTTTAAATGTGTTTCCATTGATGGGAATGAAGAATAATATCTTTATGTAACCACTTTGTTTATATGTGGAATGTAATGCAAGTTTTATGATCTAATTCTCTAAAACTCTAAACCCGAAAAGATCCTCAATGTGTAATCTTGTAATAACTCAAGATTAAGTAAGGTTTAAGGCTGGGGCCTTATAATGAGACACCGTTTCCATGAAATATTGTGACATCGTTTCTTAATATGTTTTGTCATCTTTCAATTTAATCTCTAACAGTCATATTTGAAGATTTTTAATACACTGACATAATTAATATTTCTTTGTAGACATGTCATATGACAGTAAGAGGTACGAGGTACAGAATACATGTAACCTGTCGGCTCAAACACATGCACTCCAAGATAAAAGAGTAATGTGGCCTAGAAACAAAATAGGGTGTGGCATGATACTGAAAATAAAAACAAGATGATGGGAATGATAATGACAACGAAGAATAAACTTAGAGAATTTTTGAAGAAATAATTTTCTCATGCAACTAAACACTACTGGAGAACACACTAAGCTCTATTGAATCCCAAAATCGAGAACACATTCGCACTATCAAACATCCCGAAGAACACAAGCCAGATCTATCTATCTTGTGGCACTATATTTTCCATATGAGGACTTGATTTATACATTTGCATCATCTCAGAAGTCCAGAGCTGGAAAGACTAACATTCAGAGAATTTCTAAACCTATCTCAATATTTCTGCTCTATTGTGTATCTTTTTACTAGCTTTTGAGCAGTGTGTGTATCTTTATAACAACACACTCTGTCTCCTGCATAAAACTGAAGGATACAAGATATAATTACTCAAACATATTTTTATACTTGTATACCCACTTATAAGTGTGGAAGAGGTCCCTATGTGGCCTGGTTGTTTGTTCCCACAAAGAACTGTGGAAGAGGTCGCTTTGCGACCTAGACAGTCTTGTGTACTATTTTTTAACCCCGATCCAGGGTGTGGATCAAGTTTATTTATATAAACTACTTGTTGGTAGTTGATCACCAAGTGGAGTGGATTAGGTCTCGTCTTGAGACTAAACCACTTGTTTCATATATGTTTTGCTTCTTAATTTAGTTTTCTCTGTTTTACTGCTTTACTGTATAATTTAGAAATCACTAAATTCACTTTGATAGTTAATCTTGGAAAGAAGTTATAATTGTATTATCTTATTATAATAGCTTCAAAAGTAATATTAATAACTAGCATTAAGATTACTGAGAATTAACCAATATTATAAGAAGTTATTTAAACAGTCAAACCTTCATAACCATATTACTTTGATTAACTGGGTTGTATTTAACCTTATTAGGAACACTATTTAGGAATACTTTTTAACCAGAAATTTGAATAGATACTCAATTCACCCCCCCCCCCTCTTGAGTAATCTACTCTGACCAACATTTGGTATTAAAGGTTGTTTATTAAAACTTTAGTTTAAACTTATTCAACTATGATTGTAGTTGTACTTTGAATATCTATAAATTTCTGTTAATTCTAAATTTCTATCTCTTTAAAAGTATTTATGTATTATGGATAATATATTGGAAGGTGCTGCAACCAATATACCACCATTCTTTAATAGAACCAACAATGCTCAATGGAAAATTAAAATGAAAATTCATTTAGAAAGTATGGGTTTTGAAATTCGGTCTTCCATTATAGATGAATATAAGATTATTTCTACTGATAGAATAAAATGGGATGAACCTGTCAAAACTACCTACAATAACAATTGTAAAGCTATGAATACTTTATAATTCTCCTTAGGATATGATGAATTCAATAGAAGTTCTTCTTGTAAAACTACCCATGAAATTTGGGATACCCTGTCTATCTCACATGAAGGAATGTCTGGTGTAAAAGAAATGAGTCTTAATATTTATACTATTAAATATGATAACTTTTAAATGAAACCTAATGAGCCTATCTCTGAAATGTATCTTAGGTTCAATGAGATTATCAACACAATGATTTCTCTTGGAAGAGAAGTCACTACCAAGGAACAGATCATGAGAATTCTTAGATGTATTCCTGACAAATGGAGAGGAACCTCTGTCTCTATTAGATAATCATGAGACATCAGAAAGATAGCTGTAAAATAACTCATTGGGAAACTGATGATGTATGAAGAATAGCTGAAATTCAACAAGGAAGATGAGGATAAACCAAAAAGGAAATCTATTGAATTCAAGACCACCACCTCTAAACCCAAAGTCAAATCAAAATTGGAAGCTTCTATAGAAATTTCCATTAGTGAACAATCATCACCTGATAGTGATGATGAGATGTATCAATTAGCCAGAATATTCAAGAGATTTTACAAGAAGAATAACTTTATCCAAAATCCTAACTTCAAGGGAAAATATGACCAAAAAGGAAGCTCGAAGAAGGATTGGAAAAGAAGTCACCAGACTGATGAGATTGTATACTATGAATATAAGCACATAGGACATATCAAGGTTGACTGTCCAAAGGTCAAGTACAAAAAAAAGATATGAGAACATGGACATGAAGTATAAAAAGGAAATTAAAGAAACCTGGAGTGCTTATAAGGACAGTTCAAGCGACTCATAAACATCACATGATGAACAAGATAACATAGCCAATATGTGTTTTATGAAAAACACATCTGCGGTAACACTGGACTCTCTTGTACATAATTTATACTATTCTGAATATGAGAGTGACTATGAAAATATGAATAATGAATAAATGTTTTAATACTATAACATGATTTAAGAAACATGCAATGAAATAAAATATAGATATAAATAATTGAAGAAATAGTATGCTCTTATTATGACTGTTAAATCTGAACTCGCAACTAAAAAAGGGATAAATGCTCAACTTCTCATAGAGAACAAAAAATTAAAAAATGTCTAATGATCAATTGAAGAATGACCTAGAAAATTTTACCAATGGGAAAAATACCCTTACTCAATTTCTAGGTAAACAAATTTCCCCTAAATACAACACTGGCATAGGTTATCAACCTAGCAAAAGAAATCTTAGTAGAACAATTTTTTTTCTAAATCTAAGACATATAGTTTTACTCCCAGTTCTAGACACAAATCAACTAATTCAATTTATGATACACTTTATACTGTTTCAAGTTTTTCTGGACCAAATAGAGTTTATTTTTCAAATACTTTACATAATGCTTATAGGAAACCTATGATGCATATATGGGTTCCTAAAGCAATTATTACTAATATTACTGGACCCAAACAAGTACGGGTACCAAAATATTTTTTTGCTTAATCATTTTGTAGGAAATATGATTAAAGAGTTCCTGTAAAATTTTATGGTACTTGTACAGTGGATGTTAAAGACACATGACAGGAGACTACTCATGCTTCAATAACCTAATAAAAAAAGATGGAGGACATGTCACATTTGGTGACAATTCCAAAGAAAATATTATTGGCCTTGGCCAAATCGGTAACTCTAACTCAGTTTTAATTTCTAAAGTACTATTTATTGATGGATTAAAATATAATCTGCTTAGTATCTCACAATTATGTAATGATGATGCTTGCAATTTCATTAATTCTAAATAAGAATTAGTGTTTTTTGCATTAATAAATGAAAATGTTTACTCTGTTAACTTAGATTCCTTAGCTTCTCAAAATGTTGCATGCTTAAGTGTATTTCATAAAGAGTCTTGGTTCTGGAATAGGAGACTAGGAAACTGTAATATTCACTCCCTTAGAAATCTAACAAGAAAAATATTAGTTAAAGACTTACCAAAAATTGAGTTTCCAAACGACAAAGTGTGTAATCACTGTCAAAAGGGAAAAACACAAAATTTCCTTCAAACCAAAGAAAGAAGTGTCAACTTCTCAACCTCTCGAACTGGTTCACATGGATTTGTTTAGACCATCTAGAGTTTCTAGTTCAAATGAGAAGCACTATGTTTATATTCTTGTAGATGAATTTTCTAGATATACTTGGACCTTCTTTCTAGATCACAAAAGTGAAGCATGATTTCATTTTACTAAATATGCCAAGTCTGTGGAAAATCATAGTGGACTTATAATTAAATCCTTAAGAAATGATCATGGTCGTGAGTTTAAAAATTAAGAGTTAGAATCCTTTTGATCACAAAATGGTTATAGTCACAATTTCTTTGCCCCTAGAACAATTCAACAAAATGGAATTGTATAAAGAAGAAATAGAACCTTTCAAGAGATTGCTAGAACAATGCTTAGTGAATATGACCTACCTATTTATTTTTGGGTTGAAGCGGTCAATACAGCATGCTACATAATCAATAGAGTGTTGATCGGACCTATTCTTAAAAGGACTCCTTATGAGTTATGGAACAATCGAAAACCCAAGGTTAACCACTTCAAAGTTTTTGGTTTCAAAGTCTATATTCTTAATACTCAGGACAATATTGAAAAAATTTCATCCAAGAGTGATGAAGTTATTTTTTTAGGATGTTCTATGTCTAGTAAAGCCTATAGAGTGTTCAATAAAAGAGATAAATGTGTGGAAGAATTTGTTCATGTCAAATTTGATGAAATAGATCCACATGAGCCTAAAACCATTCTAGAGAACCTGGAGGATGATGTATCAAATATAAACATTAACCCAAAATCCTCAAACTATTCTGTGAAATAATCTGTGAAAACTTCCAGGGCTAGAAATTCCTTAGACTAAAGTCACAATGAACCTGAACCTATTGATGAACCTAAAATCACTAGTCTCTCCTTTTCTAGAGCTGTTATAAATCTTAAGAACCATCCTTTAGATGTTGTTGTAGGAGAACTAGACAAAGGAACTCAAACTAGAGCTTCGCTTGGAAATTAGGTTGAACATAAAGTCTTCTTATCACAAATTGAACCTAAAAACATTAATGATGCTATCAATGATGAACTTTGGGTGATGGATATGCAAGAAGAACTTAATTAGCTTTAAAGGAAAAAATTTTGGAAACTTGTTGAAAGACATAAGGAAACATTCACTATAGGCACTAAATGGGTGTTTAGAAATAAGGTATATGAAGCTGGTAACATAGTTAGAAACATGTCTAGATTGGTTGCACAAGGCTATATTCAAGAAGAAGGAATTGACTATGATGATACCTTTTCACCATTAGCTAGACTTAAATCCATCATAATCTTGTTTTCTTATGTTGTACATCTAAATTTAAAACTATATCAAATGGATGTTAAGAGTGCATTCTTAAATGGGCATATAGCTGAGGATGTCTTTGTGGAATAACCCACTAGTTTTACAAACCCCCATTTTCCAAATCATATTTTTAAATTATCAAAAGCTTTATATGGTTTAAAAAAATCTCCAAGAGCCTGGTATGATCGGTTGAGTAATTTTCTTATTTCCAAAGATTTTACAAAATGAATAGCTGATCCTACCCTTTTTATAAAATGAATTTATAATGATGTTTTAGTTGTTCAAATCTATGTAGATGACATTATATTTGAATCTTAAAGAAATTCTTTATGTATTTCTTTTTATAAAATTATGCAAAATGAATTTTAAATGAGTTTATTGGGTGAGCTAAAATTCTTTCTCAGATTTCAAATCTTCCAAAATAAAAATGGTATTATTTTAACTCAAAGTAAATATACTAGAGATCTTATAAAACGTTTTGGATTGGATAGCACTAAAAGTAGTGACACTCTCATGAGTACCACTTGTAATTTGGATCTTGATGAAGATGGAAAATTTATTGATCAAACCACTTATAGAGGAATGATTGGAAGTTTACTCTAATTAACTACTAGTCGACCTGGCATTATGTTTAGTGTGTGTATGTGTGCTCTTTTTAAATAAAATCCTAAGGAATCTCATTTAAATTCTATAAAAAGAATTTTCAAATACCTAAATCATACACCCAATATAGGACTATTCTATCGTATAAGATAATCATTTGAATTAGTTAGTTATTCTGATGCTAACTTCGATGGATATAAGTTAGATAGAAAAAGAAAATTTGGAACATGTCACTTTTTAGACAAGTCACTAGTATCATGGTGTAGTAAGAAACAAAATTCTGTTGTATTATCTACTGCAGAAGCTGAATACATAGCTGCTGGCAGTTGTTGTGCACAAATCTTGTGAATAAAACACACACTACTAGATTATGGATATCAATTCATGCATGTACCTATAAATTGTGACAACATAAGTTCTATGAACATCTCAAAAAATCTTGTTTCACATTCTAGGACAAAGTATATTGATGTAAGACATCTCTTTTTGAGAGATCATTATCAAAAAGGTGATATCACTTTGGAATTCATTGGTACTAAATATCATCTTGATGATATATTTACCAAACCATTAAATTCTGAAAGAATAGACTACATTATACATGAACTAGGCATGATAAATCTTAAGTAAATGTCTTATTGTTGTATATCTTACTGTTTCAGGTTTATGGTCTCATAGTTTGTATTTTGTGATTAATGTCTCACAGTCACTATCTCACCGTAAGGTTTAGTCAATGTCTCACCGTAAGGTTCAGTCACTGTCTCATTATAAGGTTCAATCATTGTATCACCAAAAAATTCATTCACTTTCACACCGTAAATACCTAATATGGTCTCACTGTAAATATTTTTTATGATTTTTATTTACAAATTAAAAACTGTATCGTGATAATTATTCATTTCACCTTTTTATTTTCCCACATTTTTACTTTTATGACGTTTGGTTTTCCTAAATGATAAAATAAAGGAAGTGTCGCATGTCCTTCACTCGAGCTTTCTTCTATTCACTCAATTTGTAACCCTTCCTGAATCCTTCAACCCTTATCTCTCTCGAACCTTCAGTGAATGCCTAGGATGAAATGCCCTTTATCATCGACTCTTGAGAAATTTAGCTCAAAGAAGATGAATATCGCACCTAAGTTGGCACCTAAAGGTCCTCTAAATCCAAATCTGGTGAACCAAGTAGTGGTACCTGAGAAAGAGATATTCCCTAAGTGTCTTATGTCGAGTAATTCTCTGGTTTTGAAAGTTTTAAAATAACAAGGCTGGTTATAATGGTTTTCAATGAAATATAGACCTATCTACCCTAAGCTAGTGGCTCAATTTTATCAGTATGTTTAGTTCTCATTTGATTCTGAAGATGGTTATGGTGTGAGAAGCGGGATAAATGGACATAAATGTACATTATCTTCGAGGTTATGGGCTGCATACCTTAGGATACCTCATGAAGGAATCTGTGAGGACTATCACAGAGGACCTCCACCTTCTAGTGAATTCTTTGTTTTCGAAGATGCTTTGAAAATCTTAACCGTAAATGGCACCAAGAGGTGAGACATTGCTATTGAACTGGATGGATAATCTAGACTTATGTTTAAGTTTATACAAAACATGACTAGCCCTAGAAAAGGTGATTTTTCTGTAATAAAATATCAGGATGTGTTTCTGATTCATCTTATGAAAAATGGACATAATATCAACCTTTGTAAGTATGTCATACACCATATATGTGAGCTGATCAAAACCACATCAAATTCAACCTCCATGTTTTATTATCGGCTTATCCCATCCATGCTTCATGCCAAAGGTATGGTTGGACATAATGAATAAGTTATCAAGGATTGTGAGTTCTGCCTTTCAAAAGTCATTATCAAGAGGATGAAAATCAATTGGAATACTTGGAAAAAGGAATGGGTTGAAGAAAATGATAGGATTTATGAAAAGTTCAATCCAGTGGAACATCCCTCAAGACCAAAAGATATTTCTGATAATGGTTCAGAACCAGATGAAGTTGTTGAGTATTCTGAAGAAGAAGAACAAGAGGTTGTTGTGCCTCCTAGGGAAACTATTTCTGATAAGGAAGATAGTACTCATGTCCCTCATGTAGTAAGTGAAAAACAATTCCCTACTTCTAAAGATGTTGATAATATGGAAGATCAACCCAAAGCTCAATCAGAATCTGTTTTCAAAGAAACCGAAAAGAATGATATGAAATATCTTATAGAAGAAGAATTACTTGTTATGCATGAAGCTAACCTTGAGGAACTCCCAATGGAACAATCTATAACTGAAGTCATTCCTTTGGCTAAGGAAAGGCTGGAGCTGTATTTTCAGTTGCCTAGATAGGAATTGGGAGAGGAACTAAGAGATGAATTTTTGGAAATATATCAAGACCCCAAGCCTCTCAGTCCTGATAAGGATGCAACTGTTGAGGGGGAGAATCCCCCAAATCTGGAATTTATTGAAGTACCAAACTCGATTGATCCAAGCCCTTTATACACTCAGTATAAATTCCCCATCTTTTATGATGTGAATGAATCTTAGGAAGTCTTTGTAAAATTCATTGACCTTTCCACTATTTTCTAATTGAAATATGTCTCTAATCTTTCCCCTGAAAAATAACTTGAGCTCGTATTAGTCCCTATCTATAAACCTTCACCAGAACAACCATCCTTGGTGAGTAAAGATAATCTAAAAGAATTTGGAGGTACCCTTTTGTCTGGAGTTGAAAAACTCTTGAATACCCAACCAGCTCCTATAAAAAATATATGTGAGAGAGATGCCTCACTATTTTGGGAAAAAGTTATTTGGAAGATTCAACCCAAAATGCTTGATGAGATTCAGGAAGTTAGAGTTAAAAACGGACTTCTTAGTGATGAAGTGAATACTCTAAGAGGTATGATTGAAGACATGTAGAAAGTGATGAATTCGATGTCAGAACTTTCTTCTCATCCTGTGGAGCATGTTGTTACTCAAACACCAAAGAATGTTGCCTCTCAGATTCAACCTCATTTACCTTCCTTAGCTGAAAAGGTTGTAGAAAGAAACAAACAAATTGTGAAATAAATGTGAGAGATTGTTGTTAATCTTAACAAGCTCACTGATGAGTATACCGGATGCCTTCAAAAGTGCTAAATCAACTGAAATCTCTCACCTCAGCTATCAATGCTTCTAAGGAATATGTACAATCATCTCAATCTTCCTTAGATAGTGAACTTTTTAGAATAGTGGTCAAAGAAGAACTTCAGATTGTTCTTAGTGGTTTCAATCAAGATTCTCTATCGGAAGTTATCAAGAACAGTGACAGAGTTCTAGATCTGGTCCAAATCCATTCAAAAATTGGTAATGATGCCCAGCAATAAATTGCCAAGAAAGTGGATTTCTACTTCAACTGAATCTTCTCTAAGACTGACATAATCAATCATTTCAAATATCCTATAGAAAATATAAGGATTCCTCATGTTACTCAAGCTTTCAAGAGTCAAGTCCAAAATCTCACAGAGTTCACTCGTCTGCTGGATACGTTTATGGAAAACAAGGATGACTTTGAAAAAGCTATGTAGTATGGTGGAGAGATCATTCCTGATTTTATAAAGCTTCTGAAAATTTGTAAAAAAATTCCTAAAACAATTGAATCATTATTATAAAAATAATTTCATTGATTATTTTTTAAAATAATTTAGTAAGGTATAATGTAAACTATTAAAACATTATTTTTCATTTAATTAACAATAATTAAATCATGAAAACATGAAATTTTTATAGAATAAAATTTTATGTGATACAATAAAATATACCTAAGTGAAATGAAAATCATTTCAAAATATTTAAGAAAATAATTTACTTATTTATTGAAAAAAAAAGAATCATGTAATATAATAATGCTAATGGACAAGGTATTTTATGTTGGAAAATGGAACTAAAGTGATGAATAATAATAAAAATTATTTTCTAACTTCAACAATGATAGATAAAAATTAACAATGTGGAAAATGAAAAAAATATTTCATTACAATGACTAAAAAGATATTTCATTACACTGTCTTTAGCCTTAATCAAGATAGTGCACCTGGTCCGGATGGGTTCAATAACGGTTTCTTTCAAAAGCATTGGGATATTATCCACAATGATGTTTGTAAACTTGTCAGGACATTTTTCATTCATGGATCTTTACATCATGGAATCAATGCTCAATTTTTAACCTTAATTCCCAAGGTTGCAAATTCCTCTGAGATCCATCAATTCAGACCAATTTCCCTGATTAACACTCTTTATAAGATTATTACTGTAACACCCCAAGATTTTATGAAAAATATTATTTTACTTTCATTGATGTCTTCTATTATACAGCACACTAAGTTTAGCTTGTACTATACGCAACACTGTATTAGCTTTCAGTATACGCAACGCTATTCTTGGATCGTGTTACACACAATTTAATGTTCGTTTTATAATATTCATTCTACGCAACGTTGAGTGTGTGTGTGTGTATATATATATATATATATATTCAATGTATAAATGAAATAAGTTTGGATTCTGTTATATGAAACAATGAAGGATTCTTTCACAACACGCAACCCTGACTTGGCTTGCATTACACGCAATCGCGACCTTCCCTGATAGCGTGTGTTGTACGCAATACCGGGTTTTACTAAACAACAATATATTATTATAATATTGTTATGAACTAGCCTTTATGAATATTATTAACTAAATTTTTAATTTTATAACATTATTATTCATCTTACACATTTTCTAGAACATGGTATAATAACAAAATAAATTTTTCGGGTAAAATAAGTATTTTTCATAAAAATACAGTTTTGCCGCCTTTTGATGGGAACCCACTTTAAATCTAGTTTTTTAAATGTTTATAAGTTCCATTTGACAAAATAAAATTCTTCTTTGGAATCAATAAATAAAAATTTACTTTGGATAAATTTTTCATTTTATTCTGATAACTTTTATATTTTAATGAATAGTAAAAACACGCTATATTTTAATTAAAAACAACTTTTTTCATCGTAATATCTTACATGGTTAAATTATAATATTTAATGGTTTTAAAGTATAAATATAAAATATTTTTACCATTTAATATAATTTATTTCATTAGCATTGATTTTACCTTGAATTCGTAGGTTAAATCAATTCAATCTTTTGCAATGTTTTAACGAAAAACCCATTTTCTTTCGACAATGGGATTAATTTTAATTTAATTTCTGAAACTTCTGTGTATTGAATTTGGAAAAATGGATTCCATATTTGGAATAAGTGGGTCCAAATTATATTAATATACTACTTTTTTATTTTTGGTCTTTATGAATAGTAACAACGATAAATTTTATTTACCATAGTTAAAGGTAAATCGGGTAATTAAGGGTAAATATAATATTATAAAATTACCATAACACATGCCAAAATTCTATTGGATGGCTAAAAGTCGACCCATATCACCTAAGGGTCGTATTAGATTCATTTTATGGACTTTTGACCATGAAAATAATTTAATTATCATTAAAACCAAAGAAAGTGACAACATGTCACTCTCTTAAATCTTATAAGTATAATAATTTCTATTTAGTGATAAACATCATAAAACATCAAACATGAATAGTCACCAGAAATCTAATAAAATTATCTACATCATGATAATTTATTTATAATTTTTAGGGATTAAATAATTGTCATTAATGGTGATACATTAATGATGCAGAAATTATTTATTTAGTGAAAAATCAATAATATAGTTTTTGTTGAAATATTAATACATATCAAAAGGCCCAAAAATATGATAAAAAATTATTATTAGTGTATATATAAACCCTAATAATCCACTAGTTTATTAAGATGATTATGACACTTATATTATTTTATTTTAAATGATGCCAAAGTTGTCACCTTCATAATTTAATAAATATAACAATTTAAATATTCTGATTTTAAGATGATAAATTCAAGTAAAAGTATTATTGTGAAAGTTAATATATTTAGATTCATCATAGGATTTTAGTTTTAATTTTTATGCATCATATAAGTATATTAAATAATTATACAAAAATGTTGTAGTAATTCTTTTATTAAGAGATAAACCAAATAAATGGTTTTAAAAATAATAAAATAAATATTATATGAACTATTTAATGTTATCCACTAATTTTTTAGATACTTATGACCTTTTATGAATCTATTAAAGCTTTTAGTTCGAACATATATTTTGTATATAATTTATTTAAATTCAAATAAATGAATAGTGTCAAATTTGACACTATTGTTATTTTATAAAAATAACATATTATAATATTGTTTAAAAATCACAAAAATATTTAAAAATTATAAATTTAAATTTATATGGTATAAAATGTTATAAAGTATCCAATTATGGAAAATTCACAACAAATAAGTAATTATTTATTTTAATTTAAAATTTATAATTTTATTACAACAAATAAACTTAAATAGATTAAATAAGGATAAATCAAAATGATAAGGTTTAAAATAAGATACAAACATGTCTAAATTTGATTGGTTGATGCTATTAAAACCCTATATCATCTAATATTCGAATATGAGTCATTTTTGGAGGTTTTTAAGTGGGGTTAGATTTATTATAAATTAATATTTTTAAGAATTCCAAAGGTTCCCCTCTCCTCCCTTATAAAAGGGAACCACCTCCCTCTCTTCCTCACACCACTTTGAGCCTTCAAGCTCGGAAAAACCCTGCCAAATTATCTTCTCCACTTCCCTATAAACATCCTAGAGATCCTGGTCTACTTCAAAGACCAATCTTACTACCCTAAGAGGAGGTTTCAAAGAGGCGTATCGAAGAAGAGATAATTTCTTCTACCGATTCTTTCAAACTTATTTCTTCTTCAACTTCTTCTTCTTTAGTTTTTTCATTATAAAGTAATAACATAAGTATCACTAATATACTGATATGTTATTATAAATATGAAACAACCCCATTTCACCTTCTATCCATCCTACGGAAAACAAAATCACCGCGCGTGCGTACGTACGGAATACTGTCTCCACGCCGTGGTGTAATCTATTTCCCACCAACACCTTACATGGATGGGTATTATGGTGTAAAGAATAACTATACATAGTTATTATAAAATCATAATGATTCTGATATATTGTATCATCCACTCCAATTCAATTCAATAATTATGGAAACGATATCATCGCTCGTGCGTACGTACGGACTACCGTCTCCACGACGCAATGAGATTCATTCTCCATGTTAACCATTTAAGAATGATTATAAAGTATATATAAGAAATAATAATTAAATATATGACATTATAAAGCTACTGGATTTATGTATATATATATATATGTATGTCATCTACTTAATTCCATTCAACTCAATAAGGAAACGAAAATAGCGTTCATGCGTACGTACGGCCTACCGTCTCCATGAACGGTGTATTTCTTTCCATTTATCGATCTATTATATATATGTATATTCTGAATATATATTATATATAAATCATGTTTTATATTATATAATTAAGTAATCGTGATCTAAGTAATCATATGAATAATTACAAGTCAAAACACGGACGGCAAATGAAACGATTTTACCCAAAACACTCTTTAACATGGAATTTACAAAAGAACGGGTAATATAAAGTCATAATTGAACCATATATGATATAATAACAATGACTATGATTATGTAATAAGTCAATTACATTATTTAAATCATTATACAGGAGGTTTGGATACTTACGAAGCATATCGGACCTAAGGTAAGGGATAATTTTGCAAATCTCATTTTTATCCGAGATTGCTTATTCGTAAGTATTTACTGGGGGTATTTCTATCATCCATGTCCATGTTTTATAAAAGTTTTTTCATGTATGTTTAAAGTAATTTTTACCTATTTTTGACTTTTACTACATGGTATGTAAGGAATATTTCTTTTGTTTACGTTACGAGGTACTTTTTTGATTTTTCCGGCAAAAGTACGAGAAGAATGTTTTTTTAACTTATACGGCACGAATGGATTTTTACGGTTTTATAAAGCCTTATTTTCATGAAGCTTCCTCCAAAAGATTTCATGAATATTTTCAACAAAATATCTTTCTTTTAAAATTGAATGAGGTTTTGTGAAAAGAAATTGATTTTGAAGAAGAAATGATATTTTCCTCAAGAATTCATTTCAAGTGTTTTATCAAAACCATTTTTCCATATAAGATGACTTTATTTCATATGTGTATGTTTCAAGTATAATGTCTCTATGATTTACATGGTTTCACTTTTCTTATTATGAAATTATATCCATTTCTTTTATATGGATTGTGTGATGATGGAATGATATTTATGAAACCCATTTTATTCTTTGGGTTATGATGAATGATTTATGTTTATGTTGTGACACAAGTAAGAATGATTTCATTATGAGATGGGTGGGACCTATATCTCCCTCAAATGCATTGGGTAAATATTTATATCTCATGAGATAGACATGGCTGGAACGGTAAGTTAATCTGGTTCAGTGTTACAGGACTGAAACAAGGAGTGAACTCGATTCAGAAATGGACTTTGTCCACCAAGATGGTCTTGGCAGCAATGCCTTGGCTACTATGGAAATCATGACATGTGCTGAATGGTTTCCAAAATTACATGTTTTATTCCCATGCTATTTTATCATTCTTAATGTTTCTTTATGATCTATGCCTTACGTACTTCCATGTTTTATGTCATTGCTGAAGCTTTTGATGTTTAAACATTATGTTCATATTTTTAAGTTCAAATTTATATGGTATGTTTCATTTTATCCATGGTTACCCTTACTGAGCATTTGAGCTCACCCTTTTTATGTTTTCTTTTCCCCAGGATATAAAGAAAGGTTTTAGGTAAGAAAAAAAAGGTGAAGATCTTTATGGTAGATGTTGAATATCTTTCACCACGATTAGAAGATTATGTTCCAAGTTTCCAAAGACACTAAACTATTACAGTCCTTGTGTGTCTGTTTTTGTTATGTATTAAGTATTCCACAAATGTAATGTAATGTCCATGTACGTCAAGCTTCGGGTCTCTACAGTTGGTATTAGAGGAAAGGTTTAGTCAACCTTTGGAAACTAGGATGCGAAAACATTAGTGAGATCCCTAGAGATATTTCTAAGTTATGTCAAGGGATGTCTCTAAGGTTAAGTATACCTATAGGTTATAGTCCTAGAATTGCACTAACGATCTTAGAATTTAACCTAAGATGTTAGATATTGAGGGTACTCACCCTTCACTATGTTGTTTTCCCTAGCATGATTTTTGCCTCTAACACTATTCTTTTTGGGTTTTAGAAAATGGCTGGAAACAGGAAGATTCACGATAAAGGAGGATATAATGGACAATGGAATGATATTCTTCATGAGCTACCAAATGAAATGGGATTTGGAAGTCCAAACATCATTATTATACCGAATCAGCAATCTCATAATATGATCAAAAAACTCAAATTTGGTAAGTTTCCTGACTCGGCTAATAAGAGAATGATGGAGTTTCATGATGATCATAGAGGAAAGAAAGTTCAATTTCCCCTATGTAAATCATGTGGGAAGAGGCATCAAGGAGAATGTTTCAAAGGAACTGTAAGATGCTTTGGGTGTGGAAGAGAAGGACATAAAGCCATTAAGTGTAAAGGAAAAGGTTCAGTTAACACCATGGATAAGGATAATGGTATTGCTACGACATCAACAATGGTTAAATGTTTTAAATGTGGAATGTATGGGCATTATGCAAACCAATTCCCTAAGGGAAAGTCTCATGAATAGAATCAGTATGGTCATATGGGTAATATTTATGTTGAAGATGATGAAGAGACTACAAATGATATGTGAGATGAAAGGATTGTTGAAGCTTCGTCAATGGTTTAAGAAGGTAGTGTAATGATTACATGTTTATTAAGTGTAATGTTGTATAAGTAATCTCATGGTACTATGGAATAAAGAGACATCTAAGGATTGTTACACTGTTGTCTTTCCTTAAGTTTTTAAAGTGTGTGATGAATGGTACCAGTATTTTTGGAAAGTAGATGATATGCGCATAATGAAGGGATAAAAAGATAATGAGATTGTATTCATGAGCTCATGACTAATATAAGGACTAAGTGATATTATGGTTTGATTATATAGAAATTTTGGGATTTTGGTATGTGGAAAGAATTAACTTTTGATAGCATTCATTTTTTTCACTAAGGTTAAATGGGTATTCCTTTTTCAAGAGAATACATGATTAATTTATTCACATGTTTGTAATTTGACCAACAAGATATATCTTATGATATATGGGGGATAAATGATGGCATTCATGTGATTGTTATGTGACATTTCAAGTAATTATTTTCTTTATACTATGAGCTTGGACCGAAGTATTTTATATAAGCCTAAAGATTGGAATGGATTATGTTGGACATAAGTTAGTATTGTTTAAGGATAGAACTTCTTTCGATATTATTAATGAGATGTTATAGTAGTGTATTTTTAGAAAAAGGACAACCTGCAGGACGTGCGACAGCCCATTGCGTCGGACAAGGCTGTGGGAATCGAACCCACAACCGAAGTGAGACTGGCCTTTATCGCATACCATTGGCCTACAGGAATTCCATGGTTAGTAGAAACTAGTTTTATTATATTAATCAGTATGATATATGAATTATAAGTCCATTTTAGGAAACATATATGATTAATCTCACTATAGATCGACTTATGTATATTTAATAACTTTTAATAACCTTTTGTTTGAGACAGATGGAATGACCCATCATTCTATCACATGATCTGCTAACACTTCACGAATAACAAATTCAACTTCATTTCTTTAAGAGATGAAGTGGAAATTGTTCAAGTCACGAACAACAGTGAGATTGTAGCAAAATAAAGTAAGTATTTATTCTAATTCAAATTCTTCAACTTTAGGGAAATGATCTTGAAAACCAAAAATGTTGTCCTAGTGCCCTTATATCCGATGAATCATATGGTACCCTAGATCATCACAAATTTATGGCTTTGTGATTGTTGGCTTTTTCATAGCTATATCCTCTACCACTCTCCATCAGAACTTGATGGTTAGATTTTTCTTCCATATCCATATTTTCACCTATGTTCTCCTATATGGAAACCCAATGATGAGTTGCTTTGGGTAATCATTTCATTTCATACTTTAGTTTTTAAAATTAAGTTTTAGTATTCCTTTTTACGATGTGGGTCTCTATGAATAGTAAACGATTTATAACCCCAACGAATTTCGAGGGCGAAATTCCTTTTAAGGGGGGTAGAATGTAACACCCCGAGATTTTATGAAAAATATTATTTTACTTTCATTGATGTCTTCTATTATACAGCACACTAAGTTTAGCTTGTACTATACGCAACACTGTATTAGCTTGCAGTATACGCAACGCTATTCTTGGATCGTATTACACACAATTTAATGTTCGTTTTATAATATTCATTCTACGCAACGTTGAGTGTGTGTGTGTGTGTATATATATATATTCAATGTATAAATGAAATAAGTTTGGATTCTGTTATACGAAACAATGAAGGATTCTTTCATAACACGCAACCCTGACTTGGCTTGCATTACACGCAATCGCGACCTTCCCTGATAGTGTGTGTTGTACGCAATACCGGGTTTTACTAAACAACAATATATTATTATAATATTGCTATGAACTAGCCGTTATGAATATTATTAACTAAATTTTGAATTTTATAACATTATTATTCATCTTACACATTTTCTAGAACATGTTATAAGAACAAAATAAATTTTTCGGGTAAAATAAGTATTTTTCATAAAAATACAGTTTTGCCGCCTTTTGATGGCGCACCCACTTTAAATCTAGTTTTTGAAATGTTTATAAGTTCCATTTGACAAAATAAAATTATTCTTTGGAATCAAGAAATAAAAATTTACTTTGGATAAATTTTTCATTTTATTCTGATAACTTTCATATTTTAATGAATAGTAAAAACACGCTATATTTTAATTAAAAACAACTTTTTTCATCGTAATATCTTACGTGGTTAAATTATAATATTGAATGGTTTTAAAGTATAAATATAAAATATTTTACCATTTAATATAATGTATGTCATTAGCATTGATTTTACCATGAATTCGTAGGTTAAATCAACTCAATCTTTTGCAATGTTTTAAAGAAAAACTCATTTTCTTTCGACAATGGGATTAATTTTAATTTAATTTCTGCAACTTCTGTGTATTGAATTTCGAAAAATGGATACCATATTTGGAATCAGTGGGTACAAATTATATTAATAGACTAATTTTTATTTTTGGGCTTTATGAATAGTAACAATGGTAAATTTTATTTATCATAGTTAAAGGTAAATCGGGTAATTAAGGGTAAATATAATATTATAAAATTACCCTAACACATGCCAAAATTCTATTGGATGGCTAAAAGTAGACCCATATCACCTAAGGGTCATATTAGATTCATTTTATGGACTTTTGACCATGAAAATAATTTAATTATCATTAAAACCAAAGAAAGTGACAACATGTCACTCTCTTAAATCTTTTAAGTATAATAATTTCTATTTAGTGATAAACATCATAAAACATCGAACATGAATAGTATCAAGAAATATAATAAAATTATCTACATCATGATAATTTATTTATAATTTTTAGGGATTAAATAATTGTCATTAATGGTGATACATTAATGATGCAGAAATTATTTATTTAGTGAAAAATCAATAATATAGTTTTTGTTGAAATATTAATACATATCAAAAGGCCCAAAAATCTGATAAAAACTTATTATTAGTGTATATATAAACCCTAATAATCCACTGGCCTAATTTTTGACCATTTGGAACTTTATTAAGATGATTATGACACTTATATTATTTTATTTTAAATGATGTCAAAGTTGTCACCTTCATAATTTAATAAATATAACAATTTAAATATTCTGATTTTAAGATGATAAATTCGAGTAAAAGTATTATTCGTAAAGTTAATAGATTTACCTTCATCATAGGATTTTAGTTTTAATTTTTATGCATCATATATGTATATTAAATAATTATACAAAAATGTTGTAGTAATTCTTTTATTAAGAGATAAACCAAATAAATGGTTTTAAAAATAATAAAATAAATATTATATGAACTATTTAATGTGATACAATAATTTTCTAGATACTTATGACCTTTTATGAATCTATTAAAGCTTTTAGTTCGAACATATATTTTGTATATAATTTATTTAAATTCAAATAAATGAATAATGTCAAATTTGACATTATTGTTATTTTATAAAAATAACATATTATAATATTGTTTAAAAATCACAAAAATATTTAAAAATTATAAATTTAAATTTATATGGTATAAAATGTTATAAAGTATCCAATTATGGAAAATTCACAACAAATAAGTAATTATTTATTTTAATTTAAAATTTATAATTTTATTACAACAAATAAACTTAAATAGATTAAATAAGGATAAATCAAAATGATAAGGTTTAAAATAAGATACAAACATGTCTAAATTTGATTGGTTGATGAGATTACAACCCTATATCATCTAATATTTGAATATGAGTCGTTTTTGGAGGTTTTTAAGTGGGGTTAGATTTATTATAAATTAATATTTTTAAGAATTCCAAAGGTGTCCCTCTCCTCCCTTATAAAAGGGAACCTCATCCCTCTCTTCCTCACACCACATTGAGCCTTCAAGCTCGGAAAACCCCTGCCAAATTCTCTTCTACACTTCCCTAGAAACATCCTAGAGATCCTGGTCTACTTCAAAGACCAATCTTAGTGCCCTAAGAGGAGGTTTCAAAGAGGCGTATCGAAGAAGAGGTAATTTCTTCTACCGATTCTTTCAAACTTATTTCTTCTTCAACTTCTTCTTCTTTAGTTGTTTCATTATAAAGTAATAACATCAGTATCAATAATATACTGATATTTCATTATAAATATGAAACAACCCCATTTCACCTTCTATCCATCCTACGAAAAACAAAATCACCGCGTGTGCGTACGTACGGAATATCGTCTCCACGCCGTGGTGTAATCTATTTTCCACCAACACCTTACATGGATGGGTATTATGGTGTAAAGAATAACTATACATAGTTATTATAAAATCATAAAGATTCTGATATATTTTATCATACACTCCAATTCAATTCAATAATTATGGAAACGATATCATCGCTCGTGCGTACGTACGGACTACCGTCTCCACGACGCGATAAGATTCATTCTCCATGTTAAGCATTTAAGAATGATTATAAAGTATATATAAGCAATAATAATTAAATATATGACATTATAAAGCTACTGTATTTATTTATATATATATATTTATGTCATCTACTTAATTACATTCAACTCAATAAGGAAACGAAAACAGCGTTCATGCGTACGTACGGCCTACCGTCTCCATGAACGGTGAATTTATTTCCATTTATCGATCATTTATATATATGTATATTCTGAATATATATTATATATAAATCATGTTTTATATTCTATAATTAAGTAATCGTGATCTAAGTAATCATATGAATAATTACAAGTCAAAACACGGACGGCAAATGAAACGATTTTACCGAAAACACTCTTTAACATGGAATTTACAAAAGAACGGGTAATATAAAGTCATAAGTGAACCGTATATGATATAATAACAGTGAATATGATTCTGTAATAAGTCAATGACATTATTTAAATCATTATACAGGAGGTTTGGATACGTATGAAGCATATCGGACCTAATGTAAGGGATAATTTTCTAAATCTCATTTTTATCCGAGATTGCTTATTCGTAAGTATTTACTGGGGGTATTTATATCATCCATGTCCATGTTTTATAAAAGTTTTTTCATGTATGTTTAAATTTCTTTTTACCTATTTTTTACTTTTACTACATGGTATGTAAGGAATCTTTCTTTTGTTTACGTTATGAGGTACTTTTTTGATTTTTCTGGAAAAAGTATGAGAAGAATGTTTTTTTTAACTTATATGGCACGAACGGATTTTTACAGTTTTATAAAGCCTTATTTTCCTGAAGCTTACTCCAAAAGATTTCATGACTATTTTCAAAAAAATCTCTTTCTTTTAAAATTGCATGATGTTTTGTGAAAAGAAATTGATTTTGAAGAAGAAAGGATATTTTCCTCAAGAATTCATTTCAAGTGTTTTATCAAAACCATTTTTCCTTCTAAGATGACTTTATTTAATATGTGTATATTTCAAGTATAATGTATCTATGATTTACATGGTTTCACTTTTCTTATTATGAAATTTTATCCATTTCTTTTATATGGATTATGTGATGATGGAATGATATTTATGAAACCCATTTTATTCTTTGGGTTATGATGAATGATTTATGTTTATGTTGTGGCACAAGTAAGAATGATTTCATTATGAGATGGGTGGGACCTATATCTCCCTCCAATGCATTGGGTAAAGATTTATATCTCATGAGATAGACATGGCTGGAATGGTAAGTTAATCTGGTTCAGTGTTACAGGACTGAAACGAGGAGTGAACTCGATTTAGAAATGGACTTTGTCCACCAAGATGGTCTTGGCAGCAATGCCTTGGCTACTATGGAAATCATGACATGTGATTAATGGTTGCGACAATTACATGTTTTATTCCCATGCTATTTTATCATTCTTAATGTTTCTTTATGATCTATTTCTTACGTACTTCCATGTTTTATGTCATTTCTCAAGCTTTTGATGTTTAAACATTATGTTCATATTTTTAAGTTCAAATGTATATGGTATATTTAATTTTATCCATGCTTACCCTTACTGAGCATTTGAGCTCTCCCTTTTTATGTTTTCTTTTACCCAGGATATAAAGAAATGTTTTAGGTAAGAAAAAAAAGGTGAAGATATTTAAGGGAGATGTTGAAGATCTTTCACCACGATTAGAAGATTACGTTCCAAGTTTCCAAAGACACTAAACTATTACAGTCCTTGTGTGTCGGTTTTTGTTATGTATTAAGTATTCCGCAAATGTAATGTAATGTCCATGTACGTCAAGCTTCGGGTCTCTACAATTACAAAAATTATTGCGAATAGACTTGCTCCTATTTTCAATAAAATTGTTTCTTGGAATCAATTTGGCTTCATTAAAGGTAGGTCCATTCAAGACTGCATTTGTCTTGCCTCCAAATGTACCAACAGTTTAAATAAAAACACTAGAGGAGGTTTTGTGGCTATAAAATTAGATAGCATAAAGTCTTTTGACACCATAGACTGGAATTTTATTTTCAAAGTCTTAAAAAACTTTGGGTTTAATGATACATTTATTGAAAGAATTAAGACTTTATTTCATTCAGATTTCATCTCTATTCTGATTAATGGAACTCCCAGAGGTTTTTTAAATGCTCTAAAGGTGTTAGACAGGGTGATCCCCTTTCTGCCATCCTTTTTGTTATTGCTGAGGATTACCTAAGTAGGCTCCTCAGCAATCTGGTTGATCAAAGTAAGCTTAAGCCTATTCAAGTTGCCAGAAACTTAAATTCCCCTAATCATATTTTATATGCCGATGATATTATTCTATTTCTTAAAGGGGATCACAAAAATATTCAAGTTTTCAAGAAATCCATAACCCACTATGAGGAATTTTCTGGTCAAGCTATCTCCTAGAATAAATCTTATATTTTTTTTGGTAATAACTTTACTGTTAGAAGAAAATCTACCATTACCACTTATCTTTGTATCAATGAAGGTCTCTTACCTTTCACTTATTTAGGTGTTCCTATCTTTTGGGGTAGACCCAAAGTTAGCCACTTTTCTGATATCATAGATCAAATTATTAATCACCTCTCCAATTATAAGGGTAAATCCCTTTCCATGGCTGGCCGAATATGTTTGGTCAAATCCACCATTGTTTCTAAAATGGTATACGCACTTATGATTTATAAATGGCCTATAGGCATCTTCAAAAAAATTAATACTTACATTAAAAACTTCATTTGGACAGGAAGTATTTTCGAAAATAAGCTTGTCACTATTCCTTGGAATTCTTGTTGTAAACCGCTTGATAAAGGTGGCATTGGCATAAAAAATCTAAAGTTGTTCAATATCACTTTGCAGGCCCGTCTAACTTGACGTATTATCAATTCTACTTCTAAAGCTTATGATTTTTTGAACCATAGATTCCTTCATTAATTTTTAACGGGGAATTATAATTTCATCAACTCTTCAATCTGGCCTTCTATCAGAGACTCATACCATAATATCATGGAAAATGCTAGATGGATGGTCAGTGCTTATTCTTCCATTAATTTTTGGTGTGGAAAATGGTGTGGTAACCCCCTGAACTCACTGTTACCACCCAATGTTATTCCTGATGATAATAGTCAGTCTATAAAAGATTTCTTACAATTACATAGACATGACCTCTCTGATTATATTGTGTAGATTATTGATAATCATTCCTTTTCCTCTGATGGGGACTTCCTTGTTTGGGAACCTTCTCCAAATGGAATGCTAAACTCTAAAAACTTTTATAAGCATAACTTTTCTAATGATGAACCGAATTATCTATGGGTGAGTCATTTCAATAAACCTTGGATTAAACATTCTAGGCACACCCTTATGTGGTGCATCTCATATAATAGATTGCCTACTGAAATTACTCTGCAAAAATTTGGCATTCAACTTTGTTCTAAATGTCGCTTTTGTAATCAACATAGGGAGGATGTTGATCATATTTTTCTATCTTTTGATACGGCCTCTGCATTATGGAATTATGTTCTTGAATTATTGAATTGCAGATGGATCTTAACTAACTCTATTTCTTTGTCTTTAAAAAACTGTATTAGCCATGAAGCTTCTTTACAGGTTAAAAATATTTTTCTTGCGGCAGTGGAAGAACTCCTGCATGAGATCTGGTACGTTCGAAATGATCTCATTCATAATAATCGCTCATTTAGTCTCAACAGGAAAATATCGGATTTTTATTGCAATTCATGAAGCCACCTCAATTCAAAAAGACTGTTGCAACAACTCGGTTGGTGACTTTGAAATCCTTCGTCATCTCCATGTTCCTGGAATCTACCCTATGCCCAAACGCTCCTTTGAAGTTTTCTGGCAATCACGGATGTCAGGATGGATCAAAGTGAATGTTGATGGTGCTTCTAAAGGAAATCTAGGACCTTCCAGTTGTGGTGCTATCTTCAGAGACTCAACTGGCCAGTATCAGGGTTGCTTCTATGTTGGATGTGGTTACTCTTCATCTCTGGAGGCAGAAATGCTTGGATTCATTCATGTTATTGAGTTTGCGCTTCAAAAAGGATGGAGAAAGCATTGGATTGAAAGCGATTCTACCACCATCATTCATGCCATATGGAATGGCATCATTCATCTGGCAAGGATGCTCACTACACACTAGATGAATTGCTTGAAGATGCTCCATGGAATTGATTACATTGCTACTCATGCCTATCGTGAAGCATATGTAGTTGCTAATGCTCTTGCCAACAAAGGAGTTCATCAGAGCATGACTTGGCTAGACACTCTGCCAGATGATTTATCTTATCTTTTCGATAGAGATTGTAAAAAAATCCCATCTTTCCGACTCTTCTAACCTTTTTAATTTCTAAATTGTTCTTTGATCTTTTAAAAAAAATCTTTTACATGTAACACCCCAAGCTTCCATGGTATGTTTCCCTTTGAATAATGCAATAGCATCTGTTGTACGCACCTTCAAGTTCTAACACACCACAACCAATCAAACTAGCCATTATGAATAGTAATACGCAATTTTTAAAAATTTTAAAATTTTATCTTTCAAAATGGACTCTATTTTTGGATTTGTAATATCGAAATTATCTTAGGGTGATTTTTTTTTATTTTTCAGAAAACTTTCAATTTTTTATGAATAGTAAAAAACACTGAGTTATAGTTTAAAACCAAATTTTTATTTAAATAATTATTTATTTTATTTAAATTTATTTTTGGTCAAAATAAATACATAATACCTATATAAGTTAAATGTAATTCATTGGAGTCAGTTTATAAAAATTTTAGATATATAAAAATTTTATTGAACTTTTTACTGTCTTTTACCCACGTCCAAGGAGCATTTGCAAATTTACATAAAACATAATTTTACCGCTTTTGTGAGTTGAATTTAAAAAATCAAAGAGACACGGTTGATATCATTAAGTAAAATGTGGTTCAATAAGATGAAAATAATTTTTGGTGAATAGTAACTTTTTACATTTATTTACCACGGTTAAAAGTAAATAGGGTAATTAAGGGTAAAAATGATATTATTATTACCCTAACACATATCCTAATTCTATTGGATAAGTATAATTAGACCCAAAACAACCTTAGGAATAAAATATGAACATCTTTGGTCCACTTGGATTAGATTATGACATTTATTATTATTTAATTCAAAGAAGAGTTAAAAGAGTTAAAATCAAAGTTTAATAACTAAAACATTTTTAATATAGTGTTATACATAAGATAAATTCAACTATAAATATTAATTAGAAATATAAATAGATTTCATACATAATGGTATTTTATTTATATTTTTTATACATTAAATAATTTAATTTATTTATGACACAATGATGATGCATTAATTACCTAATTAATGAAATATTAAAATAATTGACATTATAAATATCCAAATAAAAGTAATTTGAGAATTTTTATGAATTACACTAATTTTCTAGATTAATATGACATATTAGGGTTGGTTAGATGAATTTTTTTTTGAAGTAATAATGCTTTTATGAATTTAGAAAAAACAAAATACCAAATAGTGTCAAAATTGACATAAAAGAGTTTTTAAAACAAATATTATATTATTAATTGATATTCTATTCATAAAAATATAAGGTTCGGATAAAAGACTTATATAATGATAGCTTTATCATTAATGAACCACTTGGGGTTCTCTTGGAAGTATATAGTAAGTTTATTAACCATATAATATAAAAATACAAAGAGACATGGTAAATGTCAAACTATTTAACTAAGAGTTAAATCTCAAAGATAAGGTCAATATAGTGACCCAAAACTATCTAAAACCTATTGGTTGAGTGTTTTTAGACCCATCCCCACCTTATACTTTAAATAATAAATTTTTTAGCCAGTATAAACCGAAAATTATTTTATTATAAAATAATATTTCTAGCTTTTCCTAAGGTGCCCCTCACCCCTCTTATAAAAGGGCACTCCTCCTTCTCTCTAATTCACACATTAAAAGTCATTTGGATAGGAAAAACCCTGCCCAAATACCCTTTCAACTATCCTCCCTTAATCTAAGAGGCCTTCCTTTAGTCATAAAGTCATCCTAAGGATCCCTTTTGATCAAATCAAAAGGAAGAACAAGAAGAATAGGTAAATATTTCATCACCTCTTTCAAGTTCCTTTCTTCTTACACTTCCTTTTTATTTGTTGTTTCCATTCTAAAATAATAAATTGAGTATCATATATATACTATGATGTTATTATAAATATGTTACAACCATATTCATTATTCAATCCATCCTTTTAATGACATGTCACCATACATGCGTGCGTACGGCTTACCGTCTCCACGTCGTGGTGTAATTGTTATTCCATACATTATTATTTGGATGGGTATAATAATGATGTGTAATTGATGTAAATAATAAATATAACATGATAATGATTATATATATATGATATACCATCTAATTATATATTATTTTAATATCAAAATAATGATATTGTCGCTCGTGCGTACGTACGGATTACCGTCTCCACAAACGCGATGAGAATCGTTCCCCATCGTATCCATTCAAGACTAATTTTCATTAGATGATTAAAAATAATGTTTAAAGACTTAATATCATTATGAATATGAATAATATACATCCTATCCATAACAAACATTACTTACGTAACAAATTATATAAAGGAAAACGAATCAGTTAACACCTGAAATGACGATAATACTAAGATATTATTAACAAAGCATTATTAAAAGATCATATATGATATCATATTAATGTATATGATTATTTTATAATTTAATTAAAATTATTTCACCATTATATAAGAGGTTAACCTACCCTTGAAAAAGGAAAAGTACAAGGTAAGGGTTAATTCTACAATCTCTTCATTATCTGAGGTTGTTTATATGTAATTATCTACTGGGACCTCTTTATCATCCACATCCATGTTTCTTAAAAATTTATTCCAAAACATTTTTATTATTTACAAGACTATGGGTTAAATTCATTTATACCCTTGTTTTAATTTTTTTAAAATGGTTTGAAAGGAATCTTTCCTTCGTTTTCCAAACAATGTACCATATGACCTTTTCGAAAAAATTAAGGTAATAATTTTTTTTTTAACTTATACGACGAGTGCGGATATTTTATGCCGTTATAAAATTGTCGAAGCTTCCCTTACAAGATTATAAGAATATTTTAAAAATAAATGTTTTTTTTATAATTATGTGACTCTTAAATTATTTCAAAATAGAAAGAGACATTTCTCTAAAAAAGTTTCGATTTCATCTATGTCAACATCCTTTGATGGATTTTAAGTTTATTTGAAGTTGATTAATTATGATACAAAGCTTCCATATTGTATTTAAGGTTTTGTGATATGTTTTACAGTCGATGTGCTATTTTTATACCATTCATTGTTTATGGTTAAATTATTGACATTTTTATGCTATTTTTAATACGAATGTTTATATTATATTTCAACCTTTTCATATGAGGAATGTATTGGACATAGTAAGTAATGGGTGGAGCCAGCTATAGCTCCTCAATGCATTGGTAGGTCTCATGAGACAACTAGATGTGGAATTGGCCGAGGCCTTTCCCAATTTGATATATGGTTTTGGCTGAGGCCTTAATCATTTTTAGACGTCTTGGCCGAGGCCTTCACCAAATGTTTCAGAATTTCCAGCAATATACATTCCCTCATTATGAAAATACTATTGATGGTTCATGTGGTCATTCAAATAGTAGAATACCTGTGATTATGTTTCATTATGGTATTATTTACTCACCTCATTTTCCTTCCATCAAAGTATTCATGTTTTTTATTGGAAAAGTCATGTGGTTTCAATTATTCCCCATGCATTATATTTATGTTATCCTCTGTTGTATTTCTTACCCTTACTGAGCATTTGAGCTCACCCCTTTCTTATGATTCATTTTCCCAGGATACTAAGAATTTAGTTTTGAGTGACTTGTAGGCATAATCTTGGAGGCTTGGATGTTTATAATGGAATAAATTCATGTTGTATTCCTTTTCAAGTTGTAAAGTTAAACTTATGTATGAATCTTGTTTCCAATAATACTAAATTGATCGGTCTTTTGAGACATGATTTACTTGTGTTCATGCCAATGTTATGTAATAATGCACCGACTTTGGGAAACTAGGGTCGGGGTGTTACAGTTGGTATCAGAGGAATTTTAGTACAAACCTTGGAAACTAGATTTAGATAAACTCTGATTAGATCACATGGCCCTAACATAGACTTTGAGGATTAGTATAGAAGAAATTACTAGAATTTTAGTATTGTAGATATTTTGTAAGTTTTCCAAGTAATACATCCCTATCTGGATATGAGTAGGTAGAGTCGGCTCTGGCACAGATGTACCTAGGGTTAAAACCTAAAAACACCGCTTTGAGCTAGACTCGAACAGGAACTGGTGCAGGATAATGGGCCTTGTTGTACTCTTTGTTACGACACTCCCGGGGTATATGCATAGGATAATTCTAATTTTCTTTAAAAACCATTATAAAGGGTTTATGAGCATATACTTCCTCAAAGAAATTTTTTTTATGATTATGGATTATATCCATAAACTGTTCAATTTATGTTAAGTGTTTTACATGTTTGGATTTATGTATTGTGGTTCATAAACTAATATAGTGTATGTCATTGTTTAGAAATGGCGCCCAGTGGAAGGAATGGAAACTGTATCAATACACACACTCCATGTAGGTATTTCCCTCCTGTTCAAGATAATTATAGTGGCGCTGGTGATACTACTGGTGTTGATCAACTTATCATCATACTGGGACAACTCACATAGGTTATGAATAATAACCTTACCTGTATGGAGCACCCAAATCGACAACGCGGAGGATCAATGTTAGACTGCTTCATGAGGAAACAACCACCAACATTCAATGAGGGTACAAATCCATTATTAACTGAGAAATGGATAAATTCCTTAGAGAAAATATTCCATGCCTTGAGGAGTAGCTAAAGGGAAAAAGATTTCATGGCAGTTTACCACCTCACTGGAGATACTAATCAATGGTGGTCATTGACTCAAAACACAAAGGCAGATGATGAAGTATCAAATATGGAATGGAGGGAGTTTAAAGAAATTTTCTTAGAAAAATACTTTCCTTATGACCATCGAGCGGATATGGAAAGACAATTTCTGAGTCTGAGGCAAAAGTAGGATGAGAATGTCACAAGTTTGAAGCTAACTTTACAAGGTTAGAGATGCATGATGTAGATTATATACGTAACCCAATAAGTAAGATTGACCATTTCTTTTATGGGTTAAAACCATTTCTCCATCGAGCATTAGTATCACAATTATTCTCATAATATGAAGATATTGTCTCATGTGCTATCAAGATAGAAAAGGAATTCTCTAAGTCTTATGACTTTAAAGCAAAGAAAGAGAAGAAGAGGTCTGTTGAACACTCTAGGAAAGGAAATAAGGAAATAGGGAAGAAGGAAAGAATTGAATTTCCACCCTATGATAATCGTGGAAGGAAGCACCCTAGTTCCTGTCTAAAAGGAAAAGGAGTATGATACAAATGTGGACAGAAAGGTCATCTTACTGGTGATTGTAAGGGAAAGAAAGACACTACCAATGTTTAATGCTAAAATTTCAGGGAGATGGGACATTATGAAAATGAATTTCCTAAGCGTTAGGGAAACTTACCTCAAAAAAGGACAAGGGATCAAGGAAAAGCTTATGCGATCACTACTGCTGAGGTTGAGGCCCTGAAAGACATGGTGGTCAGTAATTTAATGGTTTCCTTAAGTTTTTTCAATGATTTATTTGATTCTGGATCATCACATTGTTTCATATCTTTCCATTTTGCTAAGAAAATTAGATATTTCCAATTTGATTTAACAAGGGAGTTGTCAGTCAAAACTCCTAAGGGAATTATCATTGCTACAATTTTTTGTGAATCAGTTTCAATTAGGGAATATAAATTTTGTTTATCTGCTGATATCATCATCATAACCATGATTTAATTTGATATAATTCTTGGTATGGATTGGCTTTCGGACCATGATGAAAAAATTTATTGTAAGAATAAAGAGGTTACTATTTTTTATGATGATGATAAAGAACACCTTATCTTTAGAGTAGAATCATCACCACCTAATTCTTATCTAGATCCACCCCTAGTAGCTCAACTAAATTCAATTATTGGGGAGGAAGAGAATGAAATAATTGTGTGTGAGGAAAAGAATGTTCAAATAGAGGATGTACCTATTGTTCAAGAGTATGTTGATGTATTTCCAAAGGATTTACCTGAACATCCACCAGAACAAGAAATTGAGTTTTCTATTGATTTAATTCATAGTTCAAGACCCATATTGAAGACCCCTTATATAATGGCCATTGTGGAATTATTGGAACTAAATAAAAAACTAGAGGAATTGAGTAACAAGGGATTTATTCATCCTAGTGTTTCTCCATGGGGATCCCCTTTCCTTTTTGTTAAGAAGAAAGATGGATCTATGAGGTTGTGCATTGACTACAGGGAAATCAATGCTATAATAATAAAGAACAAGTATCCCCTACCTCGCATTGATGATTTAATTGACCAGCTTCATGGAGCTCAATACTTTTCAAAGATTGACCTTCGATCTGGATATTATCAGTTGTGTGTGAAGAAGGAAGACATTCTGAAAACAGCATTTCAAACCAGGTACGGGCATTATGAGTTTACAGTAATGCCTTTTGGATTGACTAATGCACCCTCTGTCTTTATGGATCAAATGAATAGAGTTTTCAAGGAATATATTGATTACTTTGTAGTGGTATTTATTGATGATATCTTGGTATACTCCAAAATCTACAAAGATCATGAAAATCACTTGCGCATTATCCTGAAGACTCTAAGAAGACATGAATTATATGGGAAGTTTAGAAAGTGTGAATTATAGATTTAGGAGATTTCTTTTCTTGGCCATATGTCTCCAAGGATGGAATCTTTGTTGATTCTTCTAAAACCAAGGCAATCAAAGAATGGCCAGCACCGACGATTATAACTGAGGTACACAGTTTTATTGGTTTAGTAGGTTATTATCGACATTTCGTCCAGAATTTTTCCCGGTTGGATAACCCATTAACAAAACTCATGCGAAAATGGGTTAAATTTGTTTGGAAAAAATATTTTGAAGAATGTTTTGAAGAATTGAAGATAATATTAGTCAATTCTCCTATCTTGACTCTACCATCAGGGAATTATGGTTTTGTTATTTATAGTGATGCATCGAATAAAGGACTTGGTTGTGTCCTTATGCAGAATGATAGAGTTATTGCCTATGCATCATGACAGCTGAAAATTCATGAGAAAAACTATCCTACTCATGATCTTGAGTTAGCAGCTGTAATATTTTCTTTGGAGATTTGGAGACACTATATCAATGGTGAAAATGTGAGATTTATACTGATCACAAGAGTTTGAAGTATATTTTCTCATAGAAAGAACTCAACATGAGGAAAAGGAGATGGCTTGAACTACTCAAGGATTATTATTGCATGATACACTACTACCCGAAGAAGGCAAATAAGGTGGAAGATTCTTTGAGCAGAAAGTATCGTGGATTTTTGAACAAGATGAGAGTTGAAAATGATCCTATATACATGGATCTAGTAAAGATGGATATGGGAATCACCATGGAAGGTGAAACATCAATAATTTTTCAAATGGTTTCCAAACTATCTTTACTAGAAAGGATAAAGAGTTCTCATACCAATGATGAAGATTTTCAAAAGAACATTAAAGTTGTGAATGATGGGAGATTGAGTCACTTTGTTTATAAAGATGGAATTTTGAAATTTGGGAAGAGTCTTTGTGTTCCTGATATACCTGATCTAAAAAAAGAATTGTTGGGTGATGCTCATAGCTCCAATTTCTCTATAAACCCTGAGAGAACCAAAATGTATAGATATTTGAAGGAAAATTTTTGGTGGGACAACATGAAGAGGGAGATTACTAATTTTTTGTCAATATGTAGGGTTTGTCAACAAGTGAAAGCTGGAAGGCAACAGCCTAGAGGAGTCTTGCAACCTCTTCTCATACCTGAGTGTAATTGGGATAATATTATGATGGACTTTGTCATGGGACAACCAAAGACTCCTAGAAGGAACGATGCAATATGGGTCATTGTTGATCGTCTTACCAAGTCAGCATATTTTCTTGCTATAAGAGAAGATTTACCACTTGAACGTCTAGAAAGACTATAAACTAATGAAGTTGTGAGAAGTCATGGAGTACCCCTATCGATTTTTTCTAATCGTGATCCACATTTTACATAAAGATTCTGGAAAATTATTTAGAAAGCCCTAGATACTGAACTTCGTTTGAGCACTGCCTACCACCCTCAAACTGATGGACAATCAGAATGGACTATTCAAACCTTAGAAGACATGTTGAGATCATGCTCACTTGACTTTCAAGGTGTCTGGGATCAATATTTACCTCTGGTATAATTTTCCTATAACAGTAGCTTCCATTCAATTATTCAGACGGCACCATATGAAGCGTTATACGGAAAGAGATGTCACACACCAACCTGTTGGGATGATGTTGGTGAAAGAAAACTTATAGGCCCAGAACTTGTAGAGGAAACAATGGAAACAGTTAAGGTAATCCAAACCCATATCAAAGAATCTCAAAGTAAGCAGAAGAGCCATACTAATAACCGAAGGAAGGATTTGGAATTTCAGGTAGGAGGCCATGTTTTCTTGAAGGTATCTCCATGGAAGGGTGTTATACATTTCGGTAAGAATGGAAAATTAAGTCCCAGGTACATTGGAACTTTTGAAATTCTAGAACTAATTGGGGTTGTAGATTACTGGTTGGCAATGCTGCCAAGTCTATCCAAAGTTCACAATATGTTCCACGTATCACTATTGAAAAAATATGTGACTGATCCAATGCATGTACTCACCTATGAGAAAATAGAGTTGGAACCAGATCTGTCTTATTACGAAGAGCTTATCAAGGTTCTTGATACAAGAGAACAAGTGCTAAGAAATCGAACGACTCGTCTGGTAAAAGTTCTATGGAGAAACCATAAGATAAAAGAGGCAACATGGGAACTCGATAAACTTATGATGAAGAACCACCCGAGTATTTTTACGTGATAATACTCTAGAAATTTCTAGGATGAAATTATTTGAAGGAGGGTATAATGTAACACCCCAAGCTTCCACAGTACGTTTCCCTTTGAATAATGCAATAGCGTGTTTTGTACGCAACTTCGAGTTCTAACACACCACAACCAATCAAACTAGCCATTATGAATAGTAATACCCAATTTTTAAAATTTTATAAATTTTATCTTTAAAAATGGACTTCATTTTTGGATTCATAATATCAAAATTAGCTTAGGGTGTATTTTTGGTATTTTTCTAAAAACATTCAATTTTTGATGAATAGTGAAAACATTGAGTTATAGTTTAAAACTGAATTTTTATTTAAATTATTATTTATTTTATTTAAATTTATTTTAGGTAAAAATAAATACATAATACCTATATAATTTCAATGTAATTCATTGAAGTTAGTTTATAATAATTTTAGATATATAAAAATTTTATTGAACTTTTTACCGTCTTTTACCCACCTCCTAGGAGCATTTACAAGTTTACATAAAACTTAATTTTACCGCTTCTATGAGTTGAATTTCAAAAATCCAAGATACAAAATTGATATCAGTAAGTACAATTTGGTTCAATAAGATGAAAATAATTTTTTTTGAATAGTAACTTTTTACTTTTATTTACCACAGTTAAAAGTAAATAAGGTAATTAAGGATAAAAATGATATTATTATTACCCTAACACATGTCCTAATTCTATTGTATAAGTAAAATTCGACCAAAAAAATCATAGTAATAAAATATTAACCTCTTTGGTCCACTTGGATTAGATTAGGACATTTATTATTATTTAATTCAAAGAAGAGTTAAAAGAGTTAAAATAAAAGTTTAATAACTAAAACATTTTTAATATAGGGTTACACATAAGATAAATTCAACTATAAATATTAATTAGAAATATAAAATGATTTCCTACATAATGGTATTTTATTTATATTTTTTAGAAATTAAATAATTTAATTTATTTATGACACAATGATGATGGAGAAATTACCTAATTAATGAAAGATTAAAATAATTGACATTATAAATATCCAAATAAATGTAATTTGAGACTTTTTATGAATTAAACTGACTTTATAGGTTAATATGACATATTATTGTTGGTTAGATTAATTTTTTTCTAAGTAATAATTCTTTTATGAATTTAGAAAAAACAAAATACCAAATAGTGTCAAAATTGACATAAAAGAGTTTTTTAAAAAAAATATTATATTATTAATTGATATTCTATTCCTAAAAATATTAGTTTCATCCAAAAGACTTCTATAATGATAGGTGTATCATTAATGAACCACTTGGGATTCTATTGGAAGTATATAGTAATTTTACTAACCATATAATATAAAAATACAAAGAGACATGGTAAATGTCAAACTATTTAACTAAGAGTTAAATATGAAAGATAGGGTTAATATAGTGACTCAAACCTATCTAAAACCTATTGGTTGAGTAGTTTTCGACCCATCCCAACCTTATACTTTAAATAATCCATTTTGGAGCCATTAGAAACCGAAAATTATTTTATTATAAAATAATATTTCTAGCTTTTTCTAAGGTGCCCCTCACCCCTCTTACAAAAGGGCACACCCACTTCTCTCTAATTCACACATTCAAATCCATTTGGCTCGGCCAAACCCTACCCAAATACCCTATAAATTGTCATACCTTCATCTTATAGGCCTTACTTTTGTCTGAAAACCATCCTAAGGATCCTTTTTGATCAAATCAATAGGAAGAACCCGAAGAAAAGGTAAATATTTCATCACCTCTTTCAAGTTCCTTTCTTCTTCCACTTCCTTTTTATTTGTTATTTCCCTTCTAAAAAAAATCTAGTATATTCTATATACTATGATGTTATTATAAATATGGTACAACTATATTCATTATTCTATCCATCCTTTGAATGACATGTCACCATACGTGTGTACGTACGGCCTACCGTCTCCACGTCGTGGTGTAATTGTTATTCAATACATTATTATTTGGATAGGTATAATAATGATGTTTAATTGATGTAAATAATTGATATAACATGATAATAATTCTGTATATATTATATACCATCCAATTATATATTATTTTAATATCAAAAAAAATGATATTGCCGCTCGTGCGTACGTACGGATTACCGTCTCCACGAACACGATAAGATTCATTCCCCATCGTATCCATTCAAGACTAATTTTCATTAAATGATTAAAAATAATGTTTAAAGACTTAATATCATTCTGAATATGAATAAGGTACATCCTATCCATAACAAACATTACTTATGTAACAAAGTATATAAAGGAAAATGAATCAGTTGACACTCGAAATGATGATAATACTAAGATATTATTAACAAAGAAATATTAAAAGATCATATATGATATCATATTAATTTATATGATTCTTTTAAAATTTAATAAAAATTATTTCACCATTATAAAGGAGTTTAACCTACCCTCAAACAAGGAAAAGTATAAGGTGAGGGTTAATTCTACAATCTCTTCATTATCCGATGTTGTTTATACATAATTATCTACTGGGACAACTTTATCATCTAGATCCATGTTTCATAAAAATGTATTCCAAAAAAATTTTAATATTTACTAGACTATGGGTTAAAGTCATTTATACCATTTTTTGACTTTTTATAAAATGGTTTGAAAGGAATCTTTCCTTCATTTTCCAAACAAGGTACCTGATGACCTTTTCGACAAAATTAAGGTAAGAATGTTTTTTTAACTTATATGGTGGGTGTGGCTATTTTCTGTCGTTATAAGATCATCAAAGATTCCCTTAAAATCTTATAATAATATTTTAAAAATAAATGTTTTTTTATAATTATGTGACTCTTAAATGATTTCAAAATATAAAGAGATATTTCTCTAAAAAGGTTTTGATTTCATCTATGTCAACATCCATTGATAGATTTTAAGTTTATTTGAAGTTGATTAATTATGATAAAAAAATTCCATATTGTATTGAAGGTTTTGTGATATGTTTGACTGTGGATGTGCTATTTTTATACCATTCTTGGTTTATGGTTAAAGTATTTACATTTCATATGCTATTTTTAATATGAATGTTTATGTTATATTTCAACCTTTTCATATGAGGAATGTATTGGACTTAGTAAGTGACGGGTGGTGCCCATTATAGCTCCTAAATGCATCAGTAGGTCTCATGAGACAACTAGACATGGAATTTTCCAAGGCCTTTAACAATTTGATATATGGTTTTGGCCAAGGCCTTAATAATTTTTAGACTTCTTGGCCGAGGCCTTGAAAAAAAATTTCAGAATGTCCGGCAATATAAATTCTCTCATTATGAAAATAATATTGATGGTTCATGTGGTCATTCAACTAGTAGTATACCCATGATTATGTTTTATTATGGTATTATTTACTCAGCTCATATTCCTGCCATAAAAGTATTCATGTTTATTATTGGAAAAGTCATGTGGTTTCAATTATTCACCATGAATAATATTTATGTTTTCTTTCGCTGTATTTATTACCCTTACTAAGCATTTGAGCTCACCCCTTTCTTATGTTTCATTTTCCCAGGATACAAAGAAGTTAGTTATGAGTGAATTTTAGGCATACTCTAGGAGGCTTGGATGTTTCTAATGGAATAAATTTGTGTTGTATTTCTTTTCAAGTTGTAAAGTTGAACTTATGTATGAATCTTGTTTCCAATAATACTAAATTGATCGGTCTTTCAAGACATGATTTCCTTGTGATCATGTCAATGTTATGTAATAATGCACCACCTCTGGGTAACTAGGGTCGGGGCGTTACATTACAGACATGATTGGAAATGTGAATAATACTAGATAACTATGGAATAAAAAATATTAGAGGAATAAATATATGGATTACAGTAATTTTTATCAAATTTTTACAATGTGAATTTATATATAAAATATCCTAAATGAAAATATGACTACAAAATAAAATGTTAAAATATACTCCCCCATGGATGGACACATTAAAAAACTATTAAAATAAATTTATTTTTGATATATATCATTATCAAATCCATATTTATATTTATATTATTAGATATATTTTTTATTTAAATAAATATAATCATTTCCTCATTATTCCTCTCATAATTGAAATCTTCATGTTTCAATTGTTCTATTTATATTTATTATTTTTATACTACTATTATATTATATAAAGAATGTATTTGATTTCATGACCCACATAATGTTAATAAATTAATATATATTATTTTAATATATTGAATAAAATTTTATAATCATCCGGGTATATCCGTGATGAAAAAATTGATATGTCATTGATTGAGGTGGAAGTTCGCATGTATACAAGAGAAACATTTTTTGTTTTCTATTGTATGGAAAAGAAATGAAGTTGAAAAATGAAAACCATTAAATAATTATCAAAATAATATAAAATTTATCGTATATATTAATTAAATTTACCTATATGAGTATCAATGTGAGGCAGCATTGAAAAAATTATTGTACTGCTTTGTGGGAATGGTATTCTATTAAAAGATATAAGAGACATTTATCTTTTCCAATGGATGGGTGGGTAAGAAGGTAAATAATAAAATATATTTATATATCCATTATTATTTCATAAAATTAATATATATAAATTACATCTATATTTATAGTTATTCATTTGAAATGTTATTCACAAATGAAATACAATAATCAATAGTGATGGTAGTATATATGTATGAATAAGTTATGTATTTATTTTAAATTCCAAAAAAAATATAGAAAGTTGTTTTAAAAAAACATAATAAAATTTTATTATTGTAAAAAAAATTATTCCATTATATTAGAAATTTTTTTAATATATATAATGGATTTATAAAAATAAACAAATTTGAAATAATTCGATTTATACATATACATCATCAATATTTATCTCCATTTTTCAAAAACCTTATGCAATCTAGGATTTGAATTTTTTAAAAAAAATACATCACAAACTTGGTTTGGATAATTTTTGGATTATATGAGTAAATTTTATGATTTGATGGTTCAATATATATGTTGAGAATAGTGGATATGTGGTTTTTTTATATTTAGGAAAAGTGGAACGTTTGTATATATAAAGATCACTAAAATATAATAAATGTATTTCTCAATAAAATTAAATTTCATTTACCCCAATTTATACACTCGGATAATATAAGTAACAAAATAGTGTAATTCAATAATATTGATATATTTTATATAGTTATTTGAATCCATGTCTCCAAGAATAACCCCCTCTATGAAGATTTTGTTGATTTTCATTGTGACAGACATTTACATTGGTATCTATTCTAAATGTATAAAAAAAGGTAACATTATAAAATAATTACATTATAATCCCAAATAAGGAATTATTTTTTATGATTGAAATTATATGAGTAGAAAAAATTTATTTTTATATATTTTCATGAAATGTAATAATGTTTTTAAAAAAATTCACATTTTAAATAAAAGAATGATTTTATATAAGATTTTTTTATAATATATATTATAAAGGAATTCATTATATTATTTTTAATCAGGTTAAATTTATTTTAAAATAAAACAAAACATAATTGAATTTAAACTTTTAAATACAATATTACATGAGAAGAACCAAAAAATATTTCATTTGAATAATAACATTACTTCGATTCCTAGAATATCAAACACATATTTTAAAGACAAAAAATATATTTATAAATTAATTATATTACATCATATATATATAATGTATTAAAAAAATTATATTCATTTATATATCTTGATAATTTATTAATTGTGACATTATTTTTAAAATCATTAGTTTTTAGTATTAATTGAAAAATCAATCCATTCTAATAAATACCTGATGTTCATTAAAAGATAATTTTGAAAAGATAAATTTAAAAATGATCATTATTTCATCATTTAAAATTTTTGGGACTTATAAATTTATCTTTTAATTACAATTTCATTTTATAATGAAATCCAATTTTAAATTAAAGATAACCCTTTTAAAATTAATGTGTTATCAGCATTACATCACATCATTTAAAAATATTCTATATTTTATTTATTTTTATTAAAAATTAAACACAATTTATAGATTTTTGTCATAAATTTTTCATAAATTGTTTATATCAGTCAAATTTTGCATATGTCACATTATATAAATAAAATTGTTTATTTAAAATGTTACAAACTAATATCTAGTGTGATACAGCTATATAGAGACAATGACAGCACATGGGTACACATTTAGTAAGACCAAGACCAAGGGAAACAGTTTTTGTGCCCAAGAACAAGGGAGTGGTTTTGGTTTATCTAGACCCTTGTGTACATGGGCGGTGACTGTAAAACCATAAGACATATATGGTATTCAAAATCAAAAGTTCATCTGATTGTTATTCCCATGTACAATGGAATGCATGTGGATATCCAAATCATAGTATGGTACATAACTGTATATCTGAATAATTTTGATATTATAAATAGATCTATATTCATTTAGAAATATTCATAATGATGTGATAACCCAAGCTTAAATTTATGCTTATGAAACATTAATATGTTATTTTCCTATGTTATTTTCCATGGATCAAGATTATTGAATCGTGTTTCCCCACACATATTTCATCATATATTATTAATAATTTGGGACTACATGTTTTTATTTTGTATGAATAAATCATATTGTACTTTGTTTATTTATTTAGATATTTCTCCCAGGATCATGTATTCTCGTTCTTATGATCTAACCATTGATGAAATATTTATAAATTTTTAAACATTATTTGGATTTTTTTGAACTATATACATATGATTTCCATTCACCTGGTTATCAAAATGAGTATAATACATGACATTCCTGTGAAGTGATATAGTATACTAGGATTGTGGATTAATTTTCAGAATTATGTGAAATAATATTTTTATGTAGAAAATATATAAATAAAAATAATAATTTTTGTATATAATTGTGGAATCCTTATTTTGATACATATATAAGGATAAATTCTATAACATAGATTCATCTATGGTTACCTACCATTAAATAATCTATCTGATTATAAACTCAATCATCACTCATTTCAAAAAATGTGGTCATAACTTCATTCCTTGTTTGACAGCCCCTTGTAATATTTAATTTTGATTCATAATCTCTTTTCCAACCATTATGAATAATATATATATATTATGATGATTTAATATATATCTAGTTTAAATAGAAAAAATAATATGAAAAGGGCTATGAATAACCTATATTTAAATATAGATATTGATATGTCAGGGTATATGTTTCATTGTATAAAAAACATGGAAGAATTATTAATATGATATTTACTGGTCATTATATCCATTTTTTTATTTTAGTTTATTTTGATACCAGATAATAAAATAAATTCCATGAACCAGTTGTTGCATTTAACGCTAATTTTTTAAAAACAAATATAGAAAAATATTTTTCATAAATTTTTCTGTTATATTACAATTATGAAGCCTAATATGGTCATATTACACTTTCCAATGATCATAGGGTATATGAATCAATATAATTTACTTCATGATTGATGTATATAAAATAAACAACCAATGAAATAATCAATCTCTTGTAAATTATATTTTTGATAAGATGACTACTTTTAAGGTGATATAATGTTACACCCACTGATTTTAATTTCAGTATACCATTAGATAAATATTTTTTTGAATATATTTTTTCACACAAAACAGCCAAGAAAATGTGATACATATTATTATGGTAAGATATATATATGAATGATTAATATTAAAAATTAACAAGAATAAAATATGAAACATCATTAGGATTCATAAAATGAGAATATATTTATACATAAATAAAAATTCAATGAAAATAAAATTGTTACACTAATATTTTCTTGAAATATAATAATAAAAATAAATATTATAAATGTAAGGGGTATAATAACAAACATCATAGAAATGTTAAATTATAAAAATTATATTGAATTCATTGAGATTATATATAACTATTGAATTTTGCTATTATACATTGTTATTGGGATGATATATTAATTAGGATTACATTACCATTGTCACATAAAATTTGAATTAATTAGTATATCTAAATGTAAACAAATTATAAAATCTTTATTGAAAAGGAAAGTAAATTTAATAATATATTACATGTCTAAAAAATAAACCAAATTTTTTTGATATTGGATATTAGGTAAAATTGATAGGGTTTTCTATAGACTAATCCAAAATAAGACCCCAATAAGTATAAATTTAATGAAATCATTTTCAAGAAAATTTTATGATAATCAACGTCAAACTATGATTCATTCATAGTGAGTATTTGTCTATGAAAATCACTTCTATTTATCCTTCCCATAGATCTATATTTGATCCTTTTATAATATTTTTATGTTTAGGAAATGATGATATATTTCAATAACTGATAATAAATATTATATTCTCATTAATACAAGTATTTTATAATTTCTTCATTGTTAAAAAAATATTCACGAGATATGAATAAAATTTTTTAAATATAAAAATATAGTTTCCTAATAATTATAAATTTTCAATATTTTTTTAATTATAACAAACTGAATTGAAAAAATATTACAAAATATATTAAAATTAATATTAATATTCTCACATATCATTGAATATTCAAAATTTACTTTGATGAATAAAATACATATTTTTCAAAAAACATTGATCTTATGTGTTATGAATGCTTATATTTGAAATTGCATTTTATCAAGTATATAAATAAAGTCTAATAAACATATTTTCATGTTTTTATTCATAAAATAAAAATTTTATATAATATTTATCTTTATTTCTAACAATATTATAAGTTATGAAATTAAACAATACCAAAAATTATAAAACACATCATTTGGAAATAAATGATTCTATAAAAGTTTCTTAATTTATAAATAAATTAATTAAATTTATAAATTTTAAACAATGAATGTAATATGATAAATAGTAAAATGATAAATATATTTCCTTTTATGTGATTAAAAAAATATTGAATATGATAATAATAATAATAAATGTATAAAAACATATTTTTTAGTAATTTTTTTATTTCAATTTATATTATATTATTTTTAATGTTTCAGTTCTCTTATTTGTAAATTTAATTAGATTATATAGAGTATAAATTAGATTCATGTTTTCCAAAAATTTTATTAATATCCCTCTTATATTTGTAGTAATAAAAATTTATAACATGGTATATATTTTAGCATTGTTAAGATGGTTAAAATATGTTAACTTAATATGGGTCAAATTTTGTTGAGTATAAATGACACATATATCATCTATAATAACATTTATTGTTTATATATTCATATCATGTTTTTTATCAATCATTTACAAACCAAATGTTATAGACACCCTTTTTATTATATCTTTACCCCTAACATAGAATTCATTTCCAAGGAAAATTTAATTTTTTTTATAAATAAAATGAGTTTTATTTTGTACAATCCATGAAAATAAATCCCATAATTTTATTATTTAATCAACTCCCTAATTACATATAAAATAATCGTATTCAGTATATTGTATCACCTAGTAAACATAATGTGATCCAAGCCCCATATTTCCAATTTATTTTTTATGAATAGAGTTAAACACACAATATAAGTATTATAAAATCTTAAAAACCGTCTTCCTTATTTTTCTCAACCAAACTACTAAAAATATATTATAACCATAATTATATAGTGAAATAATTATTATTATTATACATAAATTTAATTATATTAATAGAATAATAATTTTTTATATTCCTCCCACCCATTCTAAAAAAGAAAACATCAATCGTGTAACGTGAATGCTACCACCCCCATGATAAATTCTTTTATTTTCTAATCCCTTATACTCACGGATTATTATAAAAAATGTATTAATTAACAAATAAAATATTTATTACATTATTATGATTTTGGAATGATAAATTTGGTATTATATTAATAATATTTACAATTATTGATCATTACAAAATTAAACACCTATAATTAGAATACAAAGTGGAAAATTTATTTTTTAATAAAAAATACATATTCATATACATGATCATATTCATATAAAGATCACCAAATATTATTTTTTACATTAATAAAACATATATTTTTTCATTATTATTATATAATAACATTTAAACTAATGTTCTTCATAATTATACAACCCCACTAATAAGATAATGTTCTTATATGTGCTAGTTTAACCACCAACATGAATGATTGAATAAATTAGTATGATTGACAACTATAGAAACATACATTATGGGAATATTATATATAAATAATAAAATAAAGTTTTTTAATTACATTTATTATGAATAATTATTATTTTTTAAGATATGCTTTATTTTTTTCTTTACTAATACTAAAATAATAATGTCATTGATTTCATATTCACATATCATAAAAAATCATTGAATTAAATTTAAATAATATGATTCATTATGGATCATATATATTAGTATATTAGATTATATAGGAATGATTAATATATTATCAAACATGAGTATTGAAGAATACATTTTAATGCATATGTAAAATATTGAAAATCACTAAACTTATATAATTAATATAAACAAGAACTAAATGGTAAATGAATATTAAATAATTACAGATAAAGGGTGAAAAAATATAATAGATAAAAAATAATTTATTTATATAATTTATTAATATGGTTATGATTATTATACATGAGTCTAAAGTGTTTTAGGGATCTTGAGAGTAAAGGTATGTGTTTTTTATCTAAAACATTCTTCAATGAGAACTATTTCATATTATACTACTATTTTTTTATTATGAATAAGCTAAATATAATGATTTTATTATCATAATTCTATTTTAATTATTTTAAAATGGTTATAATTCATGTTTTCTCTTTAAAAGTGATATTATTAAAGTGTAACCAACACCAAAATGGATCTGGTAATATTTATTCCCTTCCGTTTAGAATTAAGAATTATTATTACACTCCATTGTTCTAGGATTGATTAATTTAATATCATGGCATATATATATTATGTTTCCTCCATCATCAATGATTAATTTACATTTTCTCAGAAAAAAATTTCTTCCATCATAAATTCCATTCAATATAACACTATGATGTTCTTAAGAAAAATCACCATACTCTTTAATGGATTACGTTGTTATAGTTAAATATTTTTTATTTCCATAAATTTTTTACATTCTTATTTTGATTAAAAAAATTATTATATAATTGGACCATTATGATTTCTTTGCATTGATTAAATGGATGATTTATTACTCATTTAAATGATTTGGTTTCCAATATTGATATTTTAATATATCAAAATAGAATTTATTTTCATGATCATATATTTTACCTCCAACTCCAAATTTGTTAACATAAAATTTATTTCCAATTAGGGTTCAATAATAGTAGATTTTATAATTTAATGGATTTTATCTTCTATATTTGAAATTCATGAATATTACTTTTGAGAATAAACTTATGACGTCTTCTTTTTTATATTAATGTTGATAAATTATTTATAAAAAACATTTACAGATTGACCTCTATTTTTCTTCACCAAAACTAAAGGATCTACAACCAATAGATGAATACTTACATATTAACCCTTCAAATTAATTTAAATAATATATGCATTATGGTGAATGAAAATTGGTTATGTATGATATACTATTGTGGTCATATTTGGTGATATCATTATGTAATGTTTGGAAACCCAAAAAGATTTAAAAATAATTTTAATAGAAAAGTATATAAATGATTTAATTCATGACCCATGTATATGGATATGTATTAGTGAGGTCCTATGTTAAAATATCATTTTTTATTGATGTTTATATTTAATTATCCTAAGGAAATGAGATAATATATTGTCAACCCAATCCAAAGAGTACATAAGTTGTAAGCTCAAGCCAAACGGTATTCATTTTTAATCCAATTCCCATGGTTAAACAGGTGGTATTCCCAAGACCAAGGTTATAGATGTAATAATCCAAAATCCAAGAGTATATATGTCATGACCCATCCCCTGGGGCCCGTGTCGTTACTACCCCAATCCTACCTTCCATAGGCCTGGGGTTGGCGACTAACACCAAAGGCATAAATCCCTAAAACTAGGAAGGAATTGCCTTAATAATCAGTAAACACACACAAACAGAGTACAAACTAGAAGCAAACACTAAGTAAAAATTGTATACAAATGGAGTGTTGTAAAGTAAAAGGGGATGGAAATAAAATCCCAACTCTAAAGTACAAGGAAACTGAAAAACAAGTACAACTAAAGAAATATAAAAAGTTGTTGGATCGTCCATCGGGAAGTCCTACCTAAAGGGCAGGTGTAGAAGGCCTCCACAGCACTCCATGTTCGTCCGTCTCCTCCAAGTACCGTCAAGCCGTGTGGTCCACCTTCGGGTACCGTTCAGTCCTGTCCACTCATCCTCAGTCAGTGTTGTCCTTCTACTGTAACAAACACAATGAGGTGCGGGAAAATCCTGTAAAGAGATTAGTATAACGATACTCTGTAGGGACCCTAAGACCCTCAAGGTCTTACAAAATCCACAAGGATAAACCACAAGGTATGAAATCAAGAGATAACCCCACTTAGGTATATGCCCATACATATACCTAAGTTATCAAGTAATCTATCTCAATCATGAGGAAACACAAGAGTTACTGACTCAACTCACATAGGTATACAAATTCTGTATAGAGATAGAGATGATCAGATATAGCCACTAAATCATCAGAGCTGTCAGACCAACACATGATCCAGGACCAACTATTCTGTCAGACCAACACATGATCCAGGAACAGAAGTCCGAACTGTCGGACCAACACATGATCCAGGAATAGTCATCAGAAATGTGAGACCAACACATGATCCAGGAAAAGTTGTCAGAGCTGTCGGGCCAACACATGATCCAGGACTAGCTATTCTGTCGGACCAACACATGATCCAGAAACAGAAGTCAGAACTGTCAGACCAACACATGATCCAGGAACAATCGTCAGTGCACAGCAAGCCACAGTGTTTCCACAAAGCACGCTTGATTCCAGGAGGGTCCGCTCCTCAAGCCAAGTTTCGACACATCAACTACCACCAAGTCCCACGAAGAAGTATCTCAAATGTTTGTCTCATCATAGGGGTCACAACGCAATAGACGATGCATCAATCGGACACCCAGTCTATGAGTTATTAGATTTTTAGTCCCGAGGGCCCGGTTGGATTCATGTACAATCTAACCTGACCATATCACAACATTACCCTGAACTCTAGTGGGGCATACTTAAAGGGACCATCGTGCTCCAAGAAAACCAGTGTCACTGATGGTTCTTCAAATGTTCGTCTGGTGCCAAAGATACGGCCAAAAGAAGTAACAGGGTCGGTAATGGGCTTGGGCCCGGTCCGACCCGGTCGGACCGACTCGGCCCATCCTAGACTGAGCCGACCCGGTTTGGGTCGACCCGTTCAGCCCGCTAGGTTCATCCCGGTCTGGTGGTCCCGGCCCAGTGGACTACAGGGGAGGTTCGGCCTGAAGGTCGCCATGTAGGCTGCTTGGCCCGGAGGTCAGGGGCCGGTTCGTCCAGCACCATGAGGGGTGTGGCTTGGGCAAATCAGCCTAGAAAGTCGAGCTGGTTCTTCCAGAAACACCGCGAAGGAAGCCGCGGGCCTACTTGGGTGGACGGCGCAGCTCGACAGGTTCGGCTGGGAGCCGGGGCACGGGCAGGCCGCATGGGGTACCGGGAAGGGCGCGGGCAGGCCGCACGGGGCACGGGCAGTGCACGGGCAGGTTGGCGGGGCGCACGAGCAGCGCGTGGGTAGGTCGCGGGGTGCCGGGAAGGGCGCAGTTAGGTAGGAGGGGTGCACAGGCAGGCCGGAGGGGGGAGTAGGCAGCGCGCGGGCAGGCCGCGGGGCACACGGGCAGGCCACGGGGTGCGCGGGCAGCGCGCGTGTAGGCCGAAGGGGCGCCAGGCAATGTGTGGGAAGGTCGCGGGCATGCAAGACGGTGGCGGCCGGACAGGCCGGTTCGGTACGACTCGGGCCAGCGCGGGCTGGCGGTGTTTGGTTGGGAACACCGATGCACTTCGGGGGTGACTCAGTTCATAGAGGTCGTGAGTAGCATGGCCTTTTTCGTTAGCGCCTTTGTCACCTCGTTGCCACTTTGTTGCCATGCTGAAAGAAACTTCACAAAGAGATCGATGGAGGGAGTCAGGCCATGTTAGTTTGGCCCACTCCCTCCGCGTTTAGGGATGATAACAATTGGTTCAATAAAGAGGAAGAAAGTTGAACAATAATTGTTTACAAGACATCGCATCGATTCCTTTTAAATGAAGATGAGAAGAAGTAAAGGAATACTACTCAAGGTAAACCCCCTACCTTTAATCGTCGGTCGTTGTCGGTGAAGTCGTGGGAAGAAGACGAAGGAGAATTGTCATTCGTCGCATCCTCCATGCACACTTCCAATCCCGGGTTGCATCGGCTCATCGAAGATGCTCCATGTTAGTATGAAGTCCCGAGGAAGAAGGCCAAAGTTGGGGTTTTTCTTCATCGAGAGAGTGTTCTTCATCAGAAGAACACATTCTTCATTGGAGAGAGAAATCTTCCAAGTGTTGGGTGTCACGTCACTTTACCACTGCTTTGTCGCTTGGTGAAGCTGTCCAAAATCCTCCTCACAAGCTCCATATATATAGGAGAGGGGGATAGGTAGGCAACAATCATTGGAATTTATGATGGTTCATTTATTAGGAACCTTCCTAAATTCCAACGACACTGTTACTTAATTTAAAAAGGGGAAAGCCAATTAATTTATGTTGGCGCAACAATGTGGTGTGTTGGAAAGATTAATGGTATGTGCCTTGGCACAATTTATGGTGGAGGAGGTCAAGAGGCTCCCCCTCATTAATTATGGGAGTTGAGAGTTTCTCCCAATTAAAGGGGAGTTTCATCCCGGGTAGTTCCCACCACCATAACCTCTCATGGGAGGTTATGGTTCAGGTGATCCCCACCACCTTAACCTCTCATGGGAGGTTAAGTTCTGGTGTTCCCCACTTCAAACTTCCACCGGGAGGTTTAGTTCTAGTGGAACCCACCTGAAATATCCACATGGAATCTTAAAATAAAATAAAAATAAGTTCATTTTATTTTATAAATTCTACAAAAAACCCAAAAACTAACTTTCACCCTCGACCAAATTTCATCGAGGTGAAAGTATCCTTAAGCGAATATCGGCTTTGTGAGTTCAATGGTTCCCTCAGATTTCAATTCTGAGCACCGGTTTAAAAGTTATAAAATGTCACTCGCACGTTTACTGAACGTACTCGAAAAAAAGTTTGGAAAATTATTATCAGTCACCCTTGACCCACACTAGTCGATATTAGCCTCTGCCTAAGTGAAACACACCCCAAAAAACCCAACGGTACTCTCAGATTTTCAATTTAAGTTGCCATTTTTGAAGTTATGAATTTTACAATAAAATAATTGTCACTTAATTATTTTATTTGTGGCCAAAAACTAACTTTCTCTGGTGGCCCGTGCCGACCAAAGTTGGTATCTTCTTAAAGAAAGCACACCCACATGAGTTCATTGGTGGTATCAGATTTTTAATCTGAGTTACCATTTGTGAGTTATAAGCATTTGAAAAATAAAATGATTTATTTAATTATTTTATTTACGATTATGCCATTTTTTGGTTCTCTCACAGGAGGTTCGCACCGACTAATCATAAGTCGCGCCTAGGGTTAACCCGCCATCCTGAGTGCAACGGTGCCTTTGGATTTCTGATCTGAGTAACCGTTTAAGAGTTATTCCACGTTTTCATGAAAACTGATTAAGCGCATTAAATTAAGCTTAACAAAACTTTGATGGATCATTCCAGGCACTCCGGGCCTTAGAATCACACGCCGTCAGATTTCACGGACTCGTAAAATTCCCATATATTTAAAAAAAATACATGGAAATTTTGGGTCTTTACATTCTCCCCACCTCAGGGCTTTACGCCCTCGTAAGCCACAACTCATAACTAAGGGAACAAGTGGTGCTACTGAGCACGCATCTGAGCCTCTTTCTCTCATGTGCTCTCCTGGAAGTTCTCGTGCTTCTAGAGTAGGTGCACCAGAGGTATCGATCATCCACATAGGACCCACTCTTGTCGATCCTCAATCTCCACTGGAACCTATGTGAAAGTCATCCCATCATCGATGTCCATCTCTCCATGGTCGATAATGTGAGAAGGTTCATGCACGTATCTCCTCAACTAAGATACGTGGAAGACGTCGTGCACTCGGTGCAACTAAGTTGGAAGAGCCAGGCGGTAAGCCACCTCGCCTACTCTGCTGAGGACCTGGAATGGTCTGATAAACCTCAGAGATAACTTTCCGCCTCAGCCAAATCTCCGTAGACCTTATCGAGGTGAGACCCATAGAAAGACGTGGTCACCATCCTCAAACTTCATAGGTCTCTGTCTCTTATCAGCATAAGACTTCTGCCTGCTCTGTGCAGTCTTCATCCGCTCCTAGATGATTTGCACCTTCTTTGTGGTAGCTCATACCATCTCTAGTCCCACTAGTGCTGAATCCCATGGGTCTGTCCAGCACAAGGCTAATCTGCAAGGTCGCTCGTACAACACCTTGAAAGGTGTCATCCCTATGGTGGAGTGATAGCTACTGTTGTAGAAAAACTCCACCAAAGGTAAGTGATCCTCCTAGCTATGACTGAAGTCGAGGACACATGCATGGAGCAAGTCCTCGAGAGTCTGAATGGTCCACTCAGTCTGACCATCTGTCTGAGGATGGAAGGTGGTGCTTAGATGAAGATGCATCCTGAAAGCCTCCTACAACCCCTTCCATAGCCGAGAAGTAAATCGTTTGTCATGATCGGAGAAAATAGAATAAGTTACTCCATGTAGTTGCACAATCTCCTGCACATAGGGGCATCCCAAGCTCTCTACTGAACCCAACTCTCTGATTGGTAGAAAGTGGGCCGACTTGGTGAGTCGGTCAACGATCACCCAAATCGATTCATGTCCCCTGGATGTACGTGGAAGACTCGTCATGAAGTCCATGTATATCCCATAACACTTCCAATCTGGGACCTCTAATGGCTATACCAAGCATGCTGGTACCTAGTGCTCCACCTTCACTTGCTGACAAGTCAGGTATCAAGATACAAACTCTGCTACCACCTTATTCATACCTGGACACCAGTGCTATCATCTAAGGTCATGATACATCTTCTCCACTCCTGGATGTATCGCTAAAGGGGATGTGTGGAACTCCCTCAACACTTCATCCTAAAGTGACACTGTTACTATAGTACGTCCTTTGAAGAGGATGATGTGCTCCCCACCTTCAGAAAATTCATTAGGTGCCTACCCTGTGGATATCTGAGCACGTCGTGTCTCGTAGTCAGTGTCCCCAATTTGTTCCTCCCTGACTCACTGAAGAAGTAGAGGAGTGACTATAAGAGACTGTAGAAAAGATACTCCATCTCTATCCACAAAGGATATCTACAAAGCGGCTAGTTACTCCATCGCCTCACCTAGCAGTTGTATACCAGATCTCCTACTAAGTGCATCCGGTACAACATTTCCCTTCCCGGGAGTATAGACTATCTAGAATTCATAGTCCTGGAGTAACTCAAGACATCATCATTGTCTTAGGTTTAGGTCCTTCTGAGATAATATATACCTGAGACACTTGTGATCAGAGTACATGGTAAAATGCTCAGCCATCAGATAGTGTCACCACATCTTCAAGGAAAAGACCACTGCTTCTAACCCCATGTCATGGGTAGCATAGTTTTACTCATATTGTCTCAGCTACCAAGAACCATATGCGATCACTGATCGCTCCGGCATCAGGACACACCTGACTCTGGTCCCGGATGCGTCATAGTAGACTACGTACCCTTTACTTTCCTCTAGAAGCCTCAAGATAGGGGTACTAGTCAGCCTCTGCCTCAGCTCCTGAAAGCTCTGATGGCATATCTCCGGCCATACGAAGGTCACCCATCCTGATTACTACTCTAGGCCAAGCATGCTTAACTGTTGAGTTCTAATCAGGTAGGCTTCCAAAAATAAAGGTGCACCTTGTTGACATGAGTCATATCCTTTAGTCGTTTTAACCCTTTATCATTTGGGGTGTCACAATATAGGTGTTATTTCCATGATCAAGTGTAAAATTTTATTAATCCCAATCCTAATAAGGTACATGGTTCCTTATCCCAACCCTAAGTATGATATACTTGTTTTTTTTTGTGTTGGGGACAATCACAATATTATGATTTCTTAATAATATATTTGTTATAATGTAACATTCTATTCTATATGGCTATGTTTTGATCAAAGGATAATTTGTATTGGTTCATGTTCCCGTAATCATATTATATGGTATATGAATGATAATTTTATTTTTCATGTCCTTTTTATCTCAATAAAATTCTTATTATTCCATATTCTTATAATCACATATTTAACCCATACACTTGTTATCTCAATAAATCGATCTAATATGTAATTACATGTAGATATGTTTTTACATTAATGAGTGATTTCCTACACCATTATATTTTGTTTCAAGTCTCTATGTTTTCATAATATGTATAATAGAAGATATATTTGAATAATGTTTTGTATGTTGTGATTATTGTTAAATGTTCACAGATTTTTGAAATAATATTTTTATGATGGCAATATTAAAAAACCTTAAACCATGGTGTTCTATAATACAAATATTATTATCTCAAATAATTTCAAATTAATTTCATATAAATTTTTATTTATCATATAACATCTTATCTGGTTACAAATTCTAGTTGCAATGAATACATTTACCGATGAAGAACTGATAATGGGTGTCTAGGGTGTCATAAATTTATTTTATTATATATAACAATAATTGAAGAAAAAATTATATAATTTGTACATAAAAAACTATAAAATATTCTAAAACTTTTAATATAATTAGTTATAAAATGTGAAAATTAAATTATGTGTTCCTTTTAATTAGGATATACATGAATATGAAATTTCAAAGATAATCATAAAAAATTTATATCTCAAAAATATAATGGAATAAAAAAATAGGAATATATATGAGGAACATATATGTATAATTAAAGGGTAATAAAATTGATGAATATAGAGATAAAATTAGTTTTATATACAAAAGAAATTATAAAAATTATGTAGGGTGGTTTTAATGTTCCCTTAGATCATGTCCTAAAATGCCCAGTATATGTGACTAAAACCCTAAAGAATCAAATTATGTATATTAAATACTTTCACAATGTAACATTCCTATTTGTAGGAGCCTTTCACTTGTATTTTTTAATTCATTATATATAATGATTCAGAATTATTACCTGTTTTTTAGATGGTTTTTGGATATTTAGGAAGTGTTTTATAATATTCGATGTTTAATCATGGTTAGGGAAAAAGGTGAACTATCTTATGGAATGAATGTAGAATGTTATGATTTTATATTCATAGGTTAATAGTGGTATCATGGTTATTCCAAACCAATCATATGAATATAGTAGTAGAATATTGGTTTCCCAAATTGTGTAGTACATCTATGTGGCTACCTAGGTGATGTCTTGTGGAACATGCATGGTTCATGCACAATTTCCAAAATCACAATGAATAATTATATGATGTATTATTAATTATATAAATATAGTGTCATTATTGTACAGATGCACCCAAAACTCTCATTCTCTCCCTTTCCTCAAAGTCTCTTAAACTTCAACCCTCTCTTAGGATCCCATGGTAATTCCATACGACTCGAAAACAAAATTTTGTGAATCTACATGTGCTACAGACCTAGAATAAATGATAATTCATAATTTTTTCAAGTTTTATTTATATCCCATCATCTTATCTTTCCAAAATAATTATATCATATTTATTATTGATATAAATATGTAATATTTTTTGGGTCATAAGTTAAACATTTTTTATTTATTTAAGGGAATATGATTCAAGGAATCATTAATAGTTTTTATGTGGCATTCCTTGATTTTTTATCTATCATGAGATAGATGGATTATATCATATTTTAATTATTCTTTAAAAATATGTCCTTGTTTTTCAATTATTATCTCCATGATATTTTTAAAAAAACTCTTTATTTTAGTATGGAAATATTTTCATTTTAATTGACTCATAATACGTTTCATAAAATGTGTGAATGTAAATTGTTTCCCATAGTAAATTTTTATGTTGATTTTTTTGTGTGAGATATTATCATGCCTGGTGGTGTGTGTTCATGTAAATTAAATATGGATCATGGTTATATGGTTCCAAATTCAATTTCAGAAAAATTATGTTCATGAAAGGCCACAAAAAAATGGGGTCACCAGGAAATGGCATAGTCATAGGATGTCTAACCGGTAATGATAACAAAGTGTACCATGGTTTCATGCATGTGTGTGTGTGTTTTTGTGGGTGTGTCATGTATTAATAGCCCAAATTTTAATAAATAAAGACAAATATTTGTAAAAAAAATCATTCATATTTCATATTTATGGAATTATAATAATTTTTTATCTAAATTTCTTATGTTTTATATAAAATCTAGTAACATATTCTTATTCTAGGGGAATATGTTGGAATTTCATTGGGGTATGCCCACTATGTTAGTATTATCCCCCTTATTGGGAACTGTGTTGGGTTTTACTATATCATATTATGATATATATAAGTAATGGAAAAGTGTATCACCATGACCTAGTTTTCCACTCAACCATGCTTCAAGCTAATTAGCCACTTGGCCTTAGAAACGCCTCCCTGTATTCCAAGTATTTATGACTAGTAGTGAAGTTCAAATTATTTGATAGTGGGGAGGCTATTAAAATAGTTTTATATAATAATATTGTTCCCTATGTATACAACACAATGGGGTAAGGAGCATAACTCAGTGTAATTATAATAAATATGATAAGTAATAAATAATCCTAATGGAATAATACCATTTGTGTATGCATGAAAATGTCACATCAAGTCATGTCATATAAGAAGATAAAAAAGTAACACGTGGCCAGCTATATAAATAAATATGGAAAAAATCTAAAAGGAACTACATCACAATGTATATAAACCACCAGGACCATTAATATACATCCCTTGATAAAGAAGAACAACTATGTTCACTATTGTACAGCTCTTGAGCGTGATTCTTTACCTGGTCTCAATGACATAAAGTCTTCATTCATCTCGAGGTGCTCGTATAGTGTGTGATTATGAACTTATTAGAAAACCACCAATATGTTCCTTCATTAATTCCATAATTAGGTATGTTTATGAAAATATAATTAAAAATAGGCAGCATGTGTTTATTAAATAAATTACCCACTCCCCTTGAGCTTAATATCCACAAGGAAGTGTTTACCTTCTTCGAACACTTCCAATATAACTATAATAATGTGCCACAATATATATATATATATATGTGTGTGTGTGTGTGTGTGTGTGTGTAAAATAAATGATATATATATATGTATATATAGTTCCAAGGAACCATGGATTTGTGGCCAAGGTGTCCCCTGACTAATATAATATCTATAGTGCCCTTAGGAACCTCCCATAAAAACATTACCCCTCAACTTTTTTCATCATTCATGTACTCGTATTCCTCATAGAACACCCAATAAATATTTATTAGCTCCCTCATACCTCCACCCATAAAGACCCCATTAGCTCAATATTCTGAATTTCTATGGCATGGTAATATCCTGACTCCAATAAATAATCACCATCATCTAAATATCCTTCCATACCTAGGCATAGTGAAATATATCCTATTATAATCTCATCCATATATCCTCAAGCATAATGGTGATCCTCAGCCCCAAACTAATTTTCTCAACACCATCTCCTAATGGTCTATCACCACCCATATTTAATTGTATGATGAGAACTTCCAACAAATATGATGGTCAACACCATCCACTATGTCACATTGTCTACAGAGGCCTCCACCAAAAATAGTGGTAAATACCACCACATCTAAGTTCTATTTGAGTTCAGATGACTCCAATAGCACATAATTCAACAATAATGATTGGAAATCACCAAAAAATATTATCCACATCATCTAACATCATGTTCCCATTATACCATGTCACTAAATCTAGTTTTTCAACACCATATCAACTCACACACTCCATTCCCTCATCATGAAAACCTAATAAACTCAATGTTGATTAACTATGTTTCCAAAAACTAGTGATTATCATCACCCTATGTGCCTTTATCTATGTCTCCTACCTGATGACTGTATATCCTCAGTACATGTGAAAAATATTGCTTTAATATTTTGGGTAGTTACCATCATGTTTATATGAAACCATTTAAATAAAATAATAAATCAAATTAATTTTAATAAAACATACACCTTATCTTTCCCATGTGTAAAAATGATCCTTACATGGATCAACATGTATAAATGGTCTAGGGAATACTTATAGAACGCTGTAATATCATATTAACAATTTACTAAATGAATATTTAATTAGGATTCTCTCATGGACTACCCACATGGGTGCATATATAACAAACCCCAAAATAACCAATAAAATTAGGGACAATGCTTGGAAAAAAATTCCAAATACTCAAAGGTTATCTCTCATTTTATATTAACCTCTAACATGAGCTGAAATGAGATAACTTGGGTTATAAAAAAAATGGACATAAATTTAAAAAAAAAGAGGTCACACATATTTAGAATACCATATGGACAGGGGAACAAAGGAAATAAACTAGTTGATTTAAGTCCTTACAAAGAGGAATACATATCTACCAATGGAGTGTGATTCTGATTTCATACTAAAAGAGGAGAAGAATTGTTATGTAATGAGAAAAGGGTGAGAACCCCACTACCTAGAGGTGTTTATTAATGAAGAGGATTACAAAGAGGATAAATATTCATAAAAGATAAGTGGGAGAAAATGAATTTTGAAACATCTTAATTAGATGATTAGTCAAATTTAATGGTTTGGCTAACCATGTGCCAATCATGCACACTCTCAATCCAAATGATCAGCCTGTTAAAAAGGTTTCATGGTTTGGCCACATGATTTTACTAGACCATGGGGAAACCATGTGAAACTATTGCCTATGTGTAAATATGTGTTTTGGAAATGAGTAGTGGTTTAACTAACTATTCATAGTCCATGGGAACCCTCTAAGAAGACCCACAACAACCCACATGGTTCTTCTTTAAGGTAGAAAAATTAAATCTATTTTTGTATTTCTACATGTACTTTTTAAAAAATAAGGTTTTCAGGAAACGATGTACACAAAACTCATCTAAACCCTTAGTGAACTTAATAATACATAAACCAAATCTAAAAAATTCATTATACTAACAAAAATATAATAATTATGTTACAAAGATTAAAAGGGAATCTTGGCCTAACCAATAGTAGAAAAATTCAAAAATATCAACCAATTTCAACTTGCTAAAAAACCTATGACATGGCAGTCTCCCCACTTTATAATATCTCATCCACGAGCTATCAATATTTTCATAGAGATGGTATGAAACTTACACTTCTCATTTACATTATCATTGTCAAACATGGTTATTATTCAAATTATAATTACTCTCATGGAATCCCCATCATTATAATTACCTAATCAGTTGCTTCCTGAACCAAAAATCTACAAAATGATGGTTCCACTGACGATCCCAAGACATATTATTCCTCATATGGCATACCATCATCCCTAGACCTTATGAGGTTCCCAATTCTATTTGTGTCATACATGAAACCCATCATGTCCAATATCTCATCAAATTTCCATTACATAAATATGCTTTCCATGACACTTATCAAAACCCTCATCTCATCATATTCCCATAAGTCATGTACCTAAAAATATGATCATAGATAAATTTACATCATATATATATATATATATATATATACTCATATTCAAACCGGTCATAGTCTTTATTCCTATGGACTTTAATATAAACTGAATCACATCAATTAAACCAAAAGTATTGATCCATACACATATCATATAACTATATATGATGTATCATAACTAATTCAGATATTCTAACCAGTTCCTGGTTAGTCTAAAAATAATACACATGCACCTCGTGAACCAAAATTTTCCTTTCCATGAAAACAAATAATCCTTGATCATGTCACAATCATGGATTACCTATAACTGTCTTTAATACATCGACCATCTCTATCCCTATCATATAAATAACATGAACCTCACCTCATGCCTTATTACTTGAGACCTGAACTCATAGTAGAGCTACACAAGATATCAGCCACTAACTCCACTACAAATTATCTTTGTTTCTTCCATGAACTATTGGTGTAGGTAAATCCTAGATACAAAGTCCATATAAATATCTCAATACTACCTAAAATCCTAGATTCTACCCTAGTCCATGTCTCCCAACAATATGAGAAGGTGTAGTGAAGAACTTCCCCAAAAATCCAATATGGTTCCATGCCCAACACTCATTTAGAATCTGATCATAATGATTATGAACATGCCACAAGTTCCAACCTTATATGTAAACCATTTATTAAACACTCTGTAGTGGTAGGAACAAATCTCTAGCCTAGATGACCTTATGAGACATCTCATGACCCCTCTTCCTACTACCAAAAGAATCACTACAAATATCACCTATCAAAATCATCTTTCTAGGATAAGAATGGTCCATCAAGTTTCCCTTGTCAATCAATTCATGAATCACCGCCTCAGAGAGTGATTTCAGCCTTCTTATTTTTACCTTCACTCTGATGGCTTGTGGGAATACATCTTTAAAATGACAAACCCTGGGGATATCATTTCACTCCATATTAGGCAAAAAATTTGAATAGGTCCATGAATGTAACTACATAATCCATGAGGGATGAATCTCCTTATTGTAGGTTTATAAACTCATGGGCTCTATATACCCACATAGTCTCTGGGAAGACGTTCTCAAAGAATATAGTCTCAAAATACATTCAAGTCATTCCATCCTTTTTGCATTCATGTACCTATATGTACCACGTGTAATTTTTCTATCCTCTATGAATATTATTTTCTAGCTTCACCCATTGACTGAGGGGGTATCATATAGATAAAAGATTATCTACACCGACTCGGTCTGTTTTTTCATTTGCTATGGTTCTCCAAAACCCTTAAATAAGATGATTGTTTTGAATAGAACATATGATTCAACTAAACCATGGAAAGATTAAATACTTGAGTCCCCCGTGTCGATGACCAGTACGACATGAACAATGCTCTTGCTGAGCTACTCATCTTACGATGATCTAATATATTCCATATTTCCCCAATGAACTACCAACCTCAGATCCTCTAAAAGAGTCTCGTGATTATACCGACCCTCTGCAGCCTCACTCTGACCCTAAAGGGCCTCAGATCATGCACACTCGAACAACCCCATATCACTTATATCCTTAAAATCAACCAAATTCAATCAATGTGGGATTAAAATATGTACCAATACCATGAGAAACAATCATATTAAAAGATATATCACTGATAGGGAATGATGTAACAGGCATCAAATCTCACCACCCTTATTATCCCCTACCTCACCCATGTCATAAGTCATCTGGCCTCATAACCCCTTACCTACCCATATAAGAGTTAGGTATCACATATAATATGGCCTCATGGACCCTTTCCTGCTAATAACAGAGGTAGGAATCACATATCACATCTATCGATATATGGAATCTGAGTTGAATTCCACAAAATAGGCTAAGAAAGAAAACACTTTTTATCTTATTTATTGACACTTTTGAATACTACCATTTTTATCATCCATTACTAACCTTATTGAGGTCAGCGCATATATCATTAATGTACAAAATCGCATCTGATCTCATCTGAAACTACATACCTAGGATAGTTAAGTAGAATGCAACCAAAATATATAATTTGGAAAATATTGTTTATAAACTTTTTTGAAACATTAAACAAACCAACACCTTATAGATCATTCCATATTCCCAATGAAAATCCCTTGAAATAACATGTCATATAATTTTAACTATTTATCAGTACTCATAAACAATCCTCCATTGGCATACCTATATAAGGTTCAAAACAATATAATCTAACAAAATCAAACCCAATTATTCGACATAAAGTGAAAATAAAATCAATTTGTAAAGGAAAATAGAAATTCATATATTTCCTACCCCTAGAAACATGGTCTATACATTGTTCATGGGGATATATGAGCCAAAAAATTGAGTTCTATGCCATTTTCTAACAATATCCTAGTCTCTGGACTATAATAGCATAAATAGTTAAAACAAAAGGAAATAAATATTTTTTTACCATTCCTAACAATCTAAATAAAGTTAAAATTTAATGCACATTCCTTGTGATTCTATATGTCATTATAAAAAAAGAACCTTCTCTAATACAACTTATAGCTCTCTCACTCGGTATTACACTCAACTATTCTATGGGCTTGTTTTTCGCTGGACTGTATGCAGGTCCCCTCATATGCCAAAGGATGGTGAAAAGAATCATGGGTCTGATTAGGCAATAGTGGGGTGACTATACCATTAGATGGAGATAATAATAATAGTACATATGTATACGTCATAAAGGATATAGAAGAATAAATCATCTAAAGATTAATTAACATCAGTAGTAATAAATAAACCTAGATTCATAATTCCATTAATAGATGCATAGAAATTCCATAATATGTTAGGTCGTACAATATTATAAACAATGTCACATGTGGCATACCATATATGTACATTCATATAATGCATGAGAAACTAAAAAATGGAAACTCTGGATCAATGTGGAGGAACCCACATGTCCACTACCATTCATTATGTTCCATCTCCTTATCGTGATCCCAAAACTGATCATAATGACATAAACTCTACACACATCATGAGGGTCCCATGCAGTGTGTGAGTATGAACTTAATATAAAACCACCAATGTATTCCCATATTACATACATAAGTATATAGGTTTATGAAAAATATAAATAAAACTTGGGAACACAATTTTATTTAATAAATTACAATCTTCCATTGTGATAAATAGAAATAAGTACGAATTTAACTGTGGTGGTCAATACCGGCATAACATTGATCACATTCCCCTAAATTTGTATAGTATAAATTATTTTTCTTCATATATATATATATATATATATATATATATATGTAGTTGTGAGGATCCATGTCTTAGTCCATAAGTCATCCCATGATGAATAACTTATATGGAGTTCACTTGAATTCCACCCATAAATACATGACCCAACACCTTGTTCAATCATTCATGTACCTGAAATCCTCATGAAATCCCAAATCAATAATTACCTATACTCTCAGCCCACCAGTCACAAATTCCCCATCAGCTCAAAATCCTAACATCCCAAGGCATAATGATATTATTCCTTTAATAAATAATCACCATCACATCAATATCTCAACATCCCAAGGCATAGTGATACCCATCCCCACACAATACCTTCTTAACAGCCTTGTGTATAATGGTATTTCTTATCCCCCAATTGATGGAATCAACATCGTTTTCTAATGTCCCATCAACACTAACATTGATTTCTAAGGTGAGAACATCCAACATTTCTAATGGTAAACACCATCTCTAAATATGGAATATCTATATAGGTTGTCACCTATAACAAGTGGTCCACACCAACATAATTGATTCATGTGAGTTTGAACATGACTCCATCGACACTTTGTCCAACAACAGTGAGTGTAAGTCACCAAAAAACCAAATCCAAATCATTCCACACCCCATATACCTACAATCATGTCATTAAATCCGATTGGTCAGCACCATCTCAGGTCACATGGACCATTCCCTCATTTGGATGACCACGCTTCTTAAATACCCACAAAACTAGGCCCCTCAACTTTCTAATCATCATCAATCAATGTATCATGGTCCACCCCTCAACCTGATGACCGTTACACCTCATTCTAGGGGATTAACATCACCACAACCCTCACTCCATTTCCCATTGTGTTCCAATTGAACCATTGAAATCAATTTAAATAATAATTAATTTAAATAACTCACGTTTTCTATCATACACAACTAGTAAAAATCCCCATACTTGAGTCAACATGTTTGAATAGTAAAGGTAACTATTATAAGCATCCCAAAATATTAGTTTAAAAACTCAGAAACAAACATTATTTAATTGGAAGTATCCCAAGGACTACCCTAATGTTCGCGTATATAACGCACACCCAAAACACCCATAAAATTATAGAGAAATATTTTAACCACCTACCTTATTCTCTTATACTCTCACTTATCTATTTTCAACCTATAACTCAAGATGAAATGATAGAAAATGGGATCTTAGAAAAACACCCAGAAATAGGTAAAATGATATACCATTGTTTTAGCATACCGTATATTGAGGTAAATGATGAATAAAAACTAATGGATTGAAGGCCTTTTGGAGATTAATATGTAGACACCACTAGATCATGATTCATATTATGGATGGGGAAAGTAGGTTATAGCCTTCATAAGGATAAAAGGGAGAGATCCACCCTTCTAGGACGTGATTCATGCTTTAAAAGTATGAAAAAGAGGATAAAAATTCTAAATGGATGAAGGGGTGAAAAATAAATTGCACACATTATAATGTGGTTCATGGTAAATTATAATAGATTGGTTATCATTGTGACAACCATCCACACTCTCTGTTGAAATGGTGTAACCTTCAAAATAGGACACATCACATGATGTGGACACATGGTTTGGAATGACCATGTGCTAACCATGTGTACTAGCTACCAATGTGTAACTAAGTGTGTGTCTTATGCCACATAGGATGAGGGATGAGTGTTAGAGAGGGATTTTTACATAATTTGGTATATTTTGGGAGAATGTGGGGGTAGTGAAGGGATATAATTATAATTGGATGAGAGAAGTGTTTGAAAAATATAATATTCATTACTTTATCATTTTTTATCAAGGCTTGAAATAGTTATGATTCATGAGACTGTGTAAAGTAATTTTTTCATGTGTGGAAGATTTAATGTTTTATTGAGTTATTATTCATGTAATTAATAATTTAAATAACTTATAATGTAAAATAAATTAACATCCCAACCTGAAATACCATGTATGATCCAGAGTTCCCCATGAAATCAGACATACCCCCCATAATCCATATGATACCAATTAGAAGTGATGGTATTATATGGAACCATGGGGAGACTATACCATCAATCAGAAAGAATAGAATAAATAAATGAACAATATAATAAATTGTATGAGTACATGTGAAAACATAATGATGGAATAAATTATATAATAAATAAAGTAAAACTACAATCTATGGTACATGAAAAGATAATAAATAGTGTATGTTGTAGACCAGTCACTTTATCTACATCCATTAATTACCACATAGTCCTCCTCCACCTACTCATTCGTTATCTATATAGCCTTTTCTGTTCACTAGGAATCTATCCAGGATGACTATAGGAGATATGAAATTATAGAGTATGGTGTGTGTACATGAATTAGTAAAACACCACCAATGAACATTTACATTAGTTTATTAAACATAAAATATCATGCTAAGTATATAAATTGGGTATAGTTATAAAAAAAATATCACACATGTACCAAACACATGTATGGTCTTTAGGAACCAGATCTACCTGATTCGACACCATAAAAAAGATAAACAAACCTTATTGTACATAATTCATGACAGAATCATTGATGACCATCATGTAACATAATCCTTGAATAGATATTCCCAATCATGTAACACATTCCTCTAGTCGAGATAGTCTGTGTACATATACACCACTGGGTTATTACACATCCAACTCTAGTGGATAGCCAATAAATGAATCAAGTATCACAATATGACCCAAGTCTTATCACATCCATCATGTGTGGATTTATAAAAGAATGTAACTCATCCAACTTACTAGAATAGTCCCTATACATGCTAACCCAATCCTAGAACATCCCCCATGTAGGATAGTCTCATTCATGGTTCAAATAATGTATGTTGTCAATTAGCTGTAATATCTCACATGACTTCCAATGTATACCAATACATGAGTCACATATAACCTGATGAATAAATTATAAAACCATCATGCTCAAAAAATAGTATATAGAAAAAAAATTTATATGATACATAATAAAAATGAAATGTCAATAAAATGTCAAAAAACAAATATCACAGTCACATTTATCACAATACATATGCAAGAAATATTAGAACACATAAATGGATACACACACAATCCACATGTATTAAAGAATCAAAAATATGTCTCATGAACTACACACACGTGAAAAAAAAATTGGAGAATAACCTATATAAAAAATTTTCTAATGTCAATGAATTTTGAAAATGTTTGAAATATCAAATGACAAAAAATGGTTGAAGTATGAGCTCAATCTCACAACCAAATCCTAGAACCATTCTCAATTCAGTTTGACTTAAAATATTTCTATCGTAGATATTTTAAATGTAAAAAAAATTATTAAATTAAATATATAAAAATACATAGATTATATTAGAGTATATATTTTTTATAAAATTATAATGATCGAGACGAACCAAATGAAACTAAAGGCACATTAATCCTATCAACATCGTATTAGATATTGAAGAGAAAAGTTGTTGAGAAAAATAAATAATAAATAAACAGATTAATAAAATAGATAGGATGTAATGGATAGAGTGGTGTGAGATTGGGTGGGGAGGAATTACCATTTCCCATCACACAACTCCATCACCCACACTATTCCCATATTTTAAAACTTTAAAATCCAATACATTTATTATTCTTTTATGTCATTATTAATTCATCTCCAAAAAAATCATGTCCAAGGTCTTCCTTATTCCCTATGTAGAACCCCATCAAATATTGTTTTATTTTATTTTTATTCATATTAAATACATTTAATATTACATTAATTAAATTTATTAAAATTCATCTGTATATATATGCACACATATATTTATATGTACACCCTCACATACACACACACACACACACACACACACACATATATATATATATATATATATATTCACTCACACAATTATATATATGTATATACTCTTATATAATTAACCCATATAAATACGTGTTATATATATATACACATCCATAAATATATATATATACTCCCATATGTGTATATATTGTTACATATATATTTTACCTATATATATATAATATATTTCTACACACACATCTGTTTATAATTATATACATCCACACATGTATTTATTCATGTATATTTATACCATTTGAATATAAATTTTGTTAATATAAACCTATATTAATTTCCCAAATTATGAATAATAGTAAAGAATGTGATATTTTATTAATATTATTAAATATCTCACATAATTACAACAATTAACATCCATTAAACCAAGATAATATTAAATGTATTTTATTTATTACACATAATTGATTTTTTTTAAAAAATAATAATTTCTTGATTATTACATTGGAAACCACTGAAATATTAATCCAAAATATCGAAAAATTATTAAATACAGATGAGTAACACCTGATGGTGGTTGCGATCTAACCAAAAAACAAACACACACAAAACATATAGCGTAACTAAGATAAAACATATACTCTGGACCTAATGGAAGTCAAATATTTCATTTATAAACACTATTTGAGATATATTATATTTTTTCAAAAACATTTATCAAGTATAAAAACATTTATTTAAATTTTTTATTTTAAAAATTCAAGGTTCAATAGACCCTAAAACCCCAAGATAACTTGGTGCCTAACTATGAATATATTATGAATAATATTCAAATGTATTAATAAGACTTTTATCATTTTCTAAATAAATAATAAATATTACTATGAATAAATTCAGTTTTTTCAATAAAAAATTTATAATTTATTATAAAAATAGTGATTTATTACTATTTAAAATTATGTATATTACAAATCCCACCAACAATATTCTTCTCTTCCTAGAAAATTTTATCAGATCATTGAACCAATAATCCTCACCATTAGTGTTTCCATATAAAAAATTACAAAAAATAATTAAATATTTTTTAATTAAAAAAATATTAATTACAATATAGGGCTTAATAATTTACACATTATAATTCAATTTGATCCTATTGTATGGAACAAAAAAACATTCCTCCTATTTAATGCTTCAGTTTATATTACCATCATATTAACGTTATGAACAGCCACATAGATATACATTAAATTATTGAATACAAAATGATCATATAAGTAATGCTAAAAATAATTCACTATGAAAAATATCACAATTTCAAAATATATCAAATTATCCAGTCTATATCTAATGTAAAGATTATGTATATATGGAATGTGAACTTACGTTCCTATCATGACTCCTGAATTCATACTAAATCCTATAAATCATCATATCAAAATCATTTTTATCACCAATGGTTAATTTAATCTATGATAACATCAAAATACAATGAAAAAAATTCCACATTTATGGAAAATTGATTGTACATTATATACTTTTGATCTTAATCTGATAGGGTCCCACTACATGAGTCAAAACAATCATATCTCCTTTATATTCATTAACAAATCTTGGAAATTAAAAAATAGAAATTAGTAATTAGTTATCCTCTAATATCATTTCTATAACATCATGACTTAGAACACTAAGTATGAGAGGAAGTGCCACATGGCCTCAGGTTCACCTCCCCATACACTAGAGGCCTCTGTATAGCAATGTTGGAATCATGTAGAACCATGGGGAAACTATACCCTCAAGAATATTTCACCGAAGAACTAAATAAACAATATAATAAATGATGAATGTACATGCCAGAAAAAGTTATATGGAATACATGATATAATTATAAAAACAAATTATAGATCCCATGTATAGGTAAATCTAGTAAATAAAATAATAAATATATATCCCCCTCAAAAACCATCCAATAATGAAAGAAACCACATCCTTCTACTACTCAACTAAAAACCATAGGTTCTTTCCCTTCACATGGAAAATGATCAGGAAGTCTACAAGTGTACTGAAATACCCATGTATTTTGTAAGCTCATGACTCAATATGACACCAGAAATACCCATAAAAATTAATTCATAAAATATATAAGTGCGTCCCATGTACATTAAAAAGGTATAAATTTAAAAAAAATCACAAAAGTACCAAAACATTATAGGTCATGAGGGAGAATATATATCTTCTTCAGAACCCTTCTAGGAGAGACACACCTACATCAGGACATTGTTGAATGGTATCATTGGTATTTGTCCAAACACATCCTATTATAGTGGATATCCCCAAGGATGTGACACATTCTTCTTTTTGGGATAGTCTAAGTTCATCCTAACCATTGTAGCATTATCAAATATATCTCGAGTGGGTATCCAAATCATGCATCATGTATCACATTCAAGTTAATTCCTTATCATATCCCTCCTATGAAGATACCCAAAATCATGTGATATATCCCACCAAATAGTATAGTCTAGGTACATGCTGACACAATCCTATCATATCAGTCTCGTAGGATAGTCTTAATCATGCATCAAATATCACATGTTCTCAATATTGTGTCATACCTCACATGGCATCCAATGTTGACCAATACATGTGTCACATCTCACATATTGACCATGTATGCAAAACATTCAGCCCTAGCTGTTGTAGATAGGAATACATATATATAAAACACATAATGAAAATGATAAAACACTATCACATTAATCAGAAGGTATCATAATCATAGTCAACACAATCCATATGCAATTAATATAAGAAAAATCCAAAGGCTACACACACACACTGCATGTGGTCAAGAATAAAAGTAGTTCTAATGAGCTAAACACACATTCCAATATATCCTGGCAATAAGAAATATGAAACATGGTTTAAATTCAATGAATTCATAACTTCTGTCCTACATCAAATGATGACAAGGGTTAACATTTGAGATCAATTTCGTTATTAAATCCAAGAACCATTCTCAATTTAGGGTGATTTAAAAATATAACCATCCTAGATATTTTAAACATTAATAAAATTGAATAAATTAAATTTATAAAAATACATTTCTTCTATTGGAAAAAAAATTCTTGTTTTAAATTCTACTCATCAAGATGAACCAAAATGCACTGACATCATGTCAATAAAATCAATATCACATGACATATTGATGAGATAAGATTAGAGAATAATAATAATAATAATAATAAATGATATAGGGGGATAATGGAGAGAGTGGAATGATAATGGGCGAGGTGGAATTCTTATTGTAGGTGGTGAAGCTCCCCCACCAACCTATTTCCCATTTACAATTTTTTGTTAACCTTTACATTTATTTTTCATATAATTAATCATTATTTCCTATTAAAAAAATTCATGTGCATGGACCTCCTATTTCCCTACGTATCACCCCATAAAATGTCTATATTATTTTACTTTTAATCCTCTTCAATGTATTTAATATTTTGTTAAACATATATATATTAATAATCATCCATATATATATACACAAAAAAAGATGTCTATACACTATAATATATATATACACACACCCAAACACTTATATATATACATATATATTTAACCCATATTTAAAGATGTTATATATATATATATACACATTTGTAGATATATATATACTCCATCACATGTATATATATTTACATAAATATTTAACCCATATATACATGTTATTTATATATATACACACATATGTATACATAAATACATCTTTTCATGTATATCTAAACATATATATATTCTATATGTATATACATTATATATGTACCCAACCAACATTTTCCAAAAATAAAAATAATGAAATTTTACTATTATCAATAAATAACTCACACCATTTCCAGTATTAACATCCTCTAATACCTGATAATATTAAATGAATTATATTCATCACACTTAATAGTATTTATTTAGAAAAATTAATTATATCATGAATATTACATTGGACATCACTAAAATATACATTCATCTGATAACACAGTTATTAATTGCACATGAAAAAAAATTGTTGGGGTGTGCGATCAAACCAGACACCTAACACAGACAAAACTTATAGACTGCATATGGTAAAACTCACTTTCTTAACAAAATGGTACTCTCTGATTTTCCATCAAAAATACCTTTTGAGAGATTTTCAATTTTTTAGGAAGCATCATTCACACATGATAAAAATATGTGTAATATTTTTATTCTAATAAAATTCAGGCTCACGGATCCTAGAATCCTATGATAAATAATTTCCTAACTCCAAAAATATTTCATAGAATATTCGAATATATAAACAGGAATTTTACCCTTTTATAAATCCATAATAATCACAATTATTGAAAAATATATCTTTTACCACCAAAAATTAATTATAATTAATTAAAAAAATATGTTTTAAATATCACATTAAATTGAGGGTATTAAAAATAATAAAGATTCCTAATTTAAGTAATAAAATAATTTATATTTTTTTCTCAAAAATAAGAAAAAATCACAGAATAATTTTTTTTAACATGGTGTTTACAAAATTGAAATTATTGTTATCTGAATAATTTTATAAATATAAAAATTTTCATATTAAATAAAATAATTTTTAATTAAAAATTTAAACATTTATGATATGATAAATTTTCTCACTATAAGATAAATTACTCATGAATGTATAAAATTATGTTATTAGATAAATAAAAATAATTTTTTTGAATCTATTTTATATAAATTAATAATTACATAAACTCTATAAAATTTAGCATATGTATGTATTTTCAGGAAATTAAAACCTATAGGTTATCAAGAAATACAATTAGGTATTATACTATTATTAATATTTATTTTTTAATATTTAATAATTATATTCTATTTATAGTATAATTTATATACATTATTTACATCAAAAAATATAAAAGTATTATTTAATTTTTTATAAAAGAAATTCCACTATTCATAAAATTCATATTTCTAATTATCATATAGGTTTTCTATATCTTATATATACCAATTATTTCATTCATTAATCATTCAATTATATTTCCCTCATGGTTTTATTCTTTATTTTTATAAATTAAACTTACTTTATTAATGATGTATTAATTTTTTACTATATTATTCTTGAGTTTGAATATTCTTGGTGAATAGAGTGGTATATATTTTCTTTTCCTGTTCATTTTAATAGTCTCATTGTATTATTATTAATTTTATTTTTTACATTTATCCTATAAAAATAATTTTCATAATATAAAAAATTATTTATGGGTTTTTATATAGTTATTATATATAAAATACTAAGATAGTAAATTTTCAACATATGACTATTCATATAAAAAATTCCTTGTATAAAATTCATAGTTGTTACAAATATCTTACACATATTGATGAGTTGATTAGACTTTATATGTATATTTTTATATGAATCTCATTAGAGTGAAGGTACCATTATCACATTAATTCAAATTCCTATTTACATTACCAATGTAGTGTTATAATAAATTTTAAATATCCCACTCCAATAATATTTTTCATCAATTTAAGGAATATTCCATAATTTATAAAATACATTTGAGACTGAATTTCACTCACACCACACTCCATTCATAAGTCATTGTAATGAAATATTTTCTAGATTCATAGCCTGAATGGCCCTAAGGCCTTCATTTTTATTGATTTATGATAACCCCTCTTTCAAGGGATGAGGTGGAACCCTTACACAGCCCATAGGCTCAAAGATTACAAGGCTTGTAGGCTTAAGATATTACATGACCCAAAGGTCTTTAGGGAATTCAACCAGACTATCTTCAAGGAACTGCCCCTCCCCAGCATCTACGTCATGATAGTAGCTATCCACCTTTTCATGGTCGTCTGGCTAGGCTTCCCATGCAAGAATAGTCTAGTTCTGATAGAATAGTCGTACCCTCTCATTCTGACAATTCCCTTTTTTGTAGTGTGTTTGGGGAAACTGCATGTGGCCCGAAGGCCTTGAGGTGGCCCTAGGGCCTTAAAGGTGGCCCGAAATCCCTACTAACCCAAAGTCATGGGTGGCCTGAAATCCTTAAGTACTCCAAGCCCAAACTGGTCACCCAAGGTGAATAGTTCCAGCTGCTACAGTACTAAACAGTACCTACCACAGTAACTTCTACAGTACCCGCACAGTGTACAGTCTGCTATAGTACATGTACAGTGTACAATTCTGCTACAGTGCCCGCACAGTATACAGTACTACTACAGTGCATGTTATAGTGCCTGCTACAGTACTGCTACAGTACCCGGAAATATCCCTCTACCTGGTTTTGAACCTGGGTCTTGTAGATGCACTTAAGGATACCTCCCCAATTGGGCTGAGGCTCATGTGTGAGTCATAGATATATGTATTTTCCTATAAAAAAATATTTAAATTGTAACAACTATGACCCTTGAAACCAATATCTAGTGGAATCGTTATTACATTGGTTATAGATACAATAGATAAAATCTTCAGTGATCAAATCATTTAGTCATCTTGGTAATCAAGATATATTCTTGAATACCCCAATATATTTGAAAATATAAAACATAAAATATTATTTTTTTTGTATATTATTACTCCCTCTACTATATCCTTACATATGAATAAACGTTCACGTCATTTATAATGTGGTTAAGGAAACATAATAAATGGATTATGTAATGTCTCGGACTTTCTGTGTATTATATTTAAATATTTTATGGAATTATTACGAGACCAGACTTTATGAAGGCGTGCGATTCTGAGGCCCGAAGTTCCTGGAATAAATGTTTGAAATAAATTAAACTTTTAAACAGCGTGTACAAGTGGTTTTCCTAAAAAAGTTGAATAACTTTTAAATGGGTTCCTGGATCAGAAATTTGAGGGCATCGTTGCATTCAGAGTAGCGAATTTACCATAGGTAGGGCCTAACATTGGCCATCCCAGGTCGACTGCAAAAGTTAGTTTTTGGATGTTTTAAAGGAAATAAAATAAATTAATAATTTATTTTATTTTAAATGATTCCTTAAATGTAGAGACCTAATTCCCCTCCCTATTAATAATTGATTATGGAATGTTCTTAGGGTTAGCTGCATAACCCTGTGAATTAAGGATTTTCCATTGGAGCTTTGAAGGAGAACCCGTTGGCAGACGATGACGATGTGATCGATCAACGCATCTTGGATTCGATGAACCTCTCCAACAAATGTGATGTGACAATTGTTCTTCAACCGAATCGAGGTTGGGATTTTTTATTTCGATTCTTCTTTTCCCTATTCATGGATTTAAATGACGAACACATATCAACACACAAACAGGTTGATTCGCGGATCTTGTGTTCTTATGGGAGGGTGTTATTTTCCCTTTCTTTTGGGGTTTTGATTTTGGAATTGATTTTATGATAATTTTTTTATTGTCGTTTGATTCACCTATTAAACCTATTAACGGGAGTGGATCGACGTCGTGATGAATGACGTCGGAGGTGAATTCCTCCTTTGTTTATTAAATTTCTTCCTCCTATTAACACCATGTTCTTCACATTATTTGCGGGGTTATGAACAACATATCATTGCACATCTGTTTCAAAAAGAAACAATCCAAAATTATAAATAGATCATCGCGACAACCTAGCAGATGTGTGATGGTGACGACAGGCGACAAATTGGATTAGATTGGGGTGGATCGTTCTTCGAGCATTCTTCGTGTAGGTGGATTGAAACTTTTTTTTGGGGTCGATCATAGGTCCAAAACCAATGGAAGTAGCTTTGTGTTTTTGGGGAGACATTAAACCTTTATTATCGAAGCGATCTGATGGTTTTATCAATGATCGTAGGATCACCCGAAGTATGGCGATGAAGAACAGTGATTCTGGAAAATCACAATAAACACAGTGTGTATCCTAAAGAACGCACCATGTTGGGCTAGCATGGTGGTGGAAAGTTCTTACGCACTACACACGGTGAAGTACACGGCGTGCTCTCAGGAAGACATGGCATGTGGGCCCCACCTAGCAGCAGCTAGAGTTTGGGGATACAGGAAGCGTAGACACAGCATGTGACCACTGTCACATGGCATGTGGGCCCTTACACGGGACTTGGCATGTATCTCAAATGATACATGGACATGGGGTGGAGTACACACCATGTACTCCACCACATGTCCAGACAAGGCCAGTTGCACGAGTCACTCCACATACTAGTTACACGGGGTGGCATACACAAGTTGAGACTGTGTATAAGCACATGGATATCATACACGGAACAAACCCTGAATACCTTGACATGATGTGTGATCCTTCCTACACACCATGTATATGCATTTTACATGGCATGTTCTCCAAACATGGGTCATTGTACACAAGTGGTACCTGGAGTCGAGGGACACGGCGTGTGACCACTCCTACACATTGTGTACTCTCTTCTACATGGCTTGACTCTTTTTTACACCATTCATTAGACAAGTTTCATTTGGTTTCATGCCCCTTTTCTCATCCCCCTAAAGGTCGGGTATCGTTTCCATCCACAGGAGTATGATCCCTTCAGCATTAATATATGAGATAGATTTAGGTATCCCTTAAAGAGGCCCAAAGAGAGATCCTATATCAATTCTTGACCCTAGTTAGAGTCAAGTATCGATGTGACTAATCCTAAAGGTCATTGATACTCTACTTATCAGGTGAATCCAGATGAGTTGTAGTATCCTCCAAGGCCCTGGATGTGATCCTCATATGTGTATCGTGATCTTTCACCACTCAGGAGTGTGTTCTCCTAGAATGAGTGTATTTGTTCTCTATTTATATCTATCTTTGTTTCTCTATCTCTCTCTCTCTCATGGATTTTCATGAAAAATAGCACATATGGGATGGATGTCATCAGATCTATCAAACTCGTGGCGTGAGTTCTCCCAGATGAGTTCTTGTGTAATCTTTGAACCGAATCCCTAGCGTGGGTATGTGGTCATTGTAGACTATGAGTCTGGGTTTCGAGTATATCTGGAGGTGTTTCTCTTGATATATGTTCAGTAGACATATATTGTGTAGAGTTGACTGTACCTTTACTTTTTGTATTTCTTTTTGGTTTTGGGGGTCCTCTACTGAGTATTTATATACTCGCCCAAGAACGGGCTTTGCCCACACATGTCATGTCTTGTATAGAAGAGTATCCTTTTGATGGATTCTAGGGCGGACCAGGACCAGACTGAGCTTTCTGAGTTCTCTACAGGCTGAGGTGTTCCTACAGCTACGAGCAGCAGTCCTAGTACCTCTTTTTTTTACATGTTGGACTTTGTAGTTTATGTACTCTTGTTTTTGGTGGGCTTGTATTCTTTCCCATTTTACATTCCATGCTTTACATTCTATTGTACTCTGTTGGTTGGGTTTAGTTGTATGCATGCATTTTTTTCCCTTAGTGGTTTTTTACTTTTCAGTATTTGTGGGCTTGGAGATGTGTGTGTGTGTGTGTATAGGTACTTAGGAAATGCCTCCCATGTTAGTGATATGCCTACTCAGTGCTATTCACTGTCCCCTGTCCTATTAGAGGCGAGCTTGTGGAGTCACAGTGTGGGCCCCACTTGGACAGGTCGTGAAAGAGTGGTATCAGAGGGTTGGGTTCTAATTTAGGACCAAGTGTCTATGAGATTGGTTTAGGGAAATAGTGTTAAGTGTTTCAAGTTCATCTTTCAAGCTAGGGACTCTAGTGTTGGTCTGGGTGGTCGATATATCCATACACCAGGACTCTGATAACCTGCTTTTCGACTCGGTACCTGAAAACACTAGTTGCGTGGAAATAAAAGAATGGTACATGCATCATATAGGAATGGTTTTTGTTTTTCATGTCCTTTAATTTCATCTATCCAGATATACTCATTGACCATGGTATATATTGTTTTCTTACAGCATGCCTCCACGACGCATACCCCACTAGGATTTATCAGTTCGATTGTGAGGATGATAGCCTCCATAATGAGGCTTCGATATAGGGACTAGTTCCCTCATCTTTACCTCTAGGTGGTGCACCTACTATACTACCACCGGTGGAGCATCCCATGGTACCTGTAGTGCCGACAAATGAGTGGTGCAGGCTAAGCGTGCTCTATGCGTTTCATAGATAGAGACCCCTTAGGTTCTGAGGTGAGCCCAACCCTCATACAGCTGAGGACTGGCTTCAGGTGGTGACTAGAGTTTTCCATCTAGTGAGGACACCAACAAATCATATGGTGATCCTAAGATTGATCCTTCTTCAGGGTTTAGTGGGATGATGGTGGAGTTTGACCACGTAGACTCACGGAGAGGAGACTCTTTCATGGAAGGAGTTTGATCATCTCTTTAGGGAGGATTTCTCTCTAGTTATGCTAAGAGAAGTGCGTAACCAGGAGCTTCTTCAGCTCTATAAGGGTAGTTTGATGGTGGATGACTATTCATTGAGGTTCACCAACCTCGCCAAGTACTCGATGGATATGGTCAGGGATCAGTACTTCAGATCTCAGACCTTTGAAAGAGGTCTATGATGGGACATATGATCTAGTGTAGTGCCTCTATGAATTTTTACTTATGTTGGGGTGCTCGAGCGAGCTTTGGTGGTTGAGAGCTTCTTGGCAGAGAAGAGGTAGGAAATGGCAGTTAGCAGCTGGGAGATAGGTGCAGAGACCTTAGTAGCAGGGAGCTGATGTCATACATAGGGATCATGATGTGGGAGACATCACAGGAGGACCCAGGATAGGGGATCGATATTCCAGGGCTCTCAGGCTGGATACAGTCAGCCTAGGGAGAGGTGATACTACTTGTGCGATGGTGGAGGACATCTCTCTAGTGATTGTCTAGCCCATCAAGCTATTGATAGGGAGGCAGTGGATGGACCACTGAGGAAGAGGTAGGTAGTGGAAAATATTTATCCGCCATGTGGCGGATGTGGTAGAGGAACAGGAAGAGCTTAAAGTGGTGGCATACGCTTTGATCTACTTCTACCACCACCCCCAGGAGGTCCTCATTAGGCTCAAGGAGTCGGGGGACAAAGGCGGGGAAAACTGCCTGTGGTTGTGGCATATGACCCAGGGACTCCATGGATGATCTGAGATTCATCGTCCCTTTTCAGATACTATATAGAGTTGGAAAGGTGGTGTACCTCCTAGATCTACCACCATAGTTTAATCGGGTACATGATGTTTTCCATGTGTCTCATTTGAGGAGGTACGTTCATGACCCATCACACATCATCGAATGGGGAGAGCTGGACATCGAGGATGGAGCGACCTTCGAAGAGTACTCAGTGGAGATCAAGGATTAGTAGTAGAGTATCCTTCATGGGTGAATGATTACCTTGGTGCGTTTCTGGTGGCATCATGGGAATCTTTAAGAGAGCACATGGGAGCAGGAAACTCAGATTTGTGCGTAGTAACCACATATGTTTGAGTAGACTTTTGTTTTGGATTTTTTAATACGTAAAGCCCTAAGGTGGGGAGAATGTAATGTATCTTATTTTATGTGTATTATATTTAAATATTATATGGAATTATTATGAGACTTGGCTTTGTGACGGTGTGTGATTCTAAGGCTCACAGTTCCTGAAATAAATATTTGAAATAAATTAATCATTTAAACAGTGTGCATGAGAGGTCTTCTAGAAAAAGTAAAATAACTTTTAAATAGGTTCCTAAATCAGAAATTTTAGGGCATGTTGCATTCAATGTAGTGACTTTACCTTAGGAAGGTCCTAACATTGATCGACACGGGTCGACTACAAAAGTTAGTTTTGTGGTGTTTAAAAGAAAATTAAATAAATTAATAATTTATTTTATTTTAAATGTTTCCTTAAACCCAGTGACATAATTACCCTCCCTATTAATAACTACTTATGTAAATTTCTTAGGGTTAGCTACATAACCCTAAGAATTATGGATTTTTCATTGGAGCTTTGGAGGAGAACCTGTTGGTGGATAACGACGACGCGATCGATTGACGCATCTCGGATTTGATGAACCTCACCAACGAACGCAATGCAGCAATCGTTCTTGAACTGAATCAGGGTATGGGTTTGTTATTTCGATTCTTTTTCCCCATTCATGGATTTAAACGAAGAACTTCAATCAACCCATGAACAGGTTGAACCAAGGATCATGTGTTCTTACAGGAGGGTGTTATTTTATGTTTCTTTTGGGGTTTTGATTCGAGAATTTATTTTATGATAATTTTTTTATTATTGTTTGATTTTCCTTTTAAACCTATTAATGGGAGTGGATCAAATATTGTGATGAATGATGACGGTGATGGGTTCCTCCTTTGTTTATTGAATTTTTTCCTCCTTTTAAACCTATATTCTTCACATTCTTCATGGGGTTATGAATAATGGATCATTCTGTGTCTGTTTTGCAACACAATGATCCCAAATCAGAGATCAATCATCACGAAAACCTAGCGGAGGTGCGATGACGACGATGGGTGATGAATTGGTTCAGATCAGGGAGGATCGGTCTTTGAGCGTTCTTCATGTGGGTGGATCAAAACATATTTATGGGGCTGATATGAGGTCCTAAACCAACAAAAGCATCTTTTTGGTATTGGTAGACCTTGAATCGTGAATTTTGAAGTGATCAAATGGCCAGATCGAAGATCAGAGGATCACCCGAAGCGCGGTGATGAAGAACAGTGATTCTGGAAAATTGCAATAAACACGACCTAAAGAACATGCTTTGTTGGGTCATCATGGTAGTGGTTAGGTCCTACGCACTGCACAGGGTGAGGGACACGGTATGCTCCTAATAATACATGGTGTGTGGTCCCCACCCAGTGGAAGCTAGAGTTCTAGGCGATAGGAAGCGTAGACACATCGTGTGACCACTGTCACACAGCATGTGGGTCCTTACATGGGACTCTGTGTGTATCTTGGATGATACATGAACACATGGTGGAGTACATGCCATGTACTCCACCACATGGCCAAATGAGGCTGGTTGCGTGGGTCACTCCGGGTACTGGTTACAGGGGGTGTCATACACAGGTTGAGACCGTGTACGGGCACATGGCCAGAATACATGGAGAAGAACTTGAATACCTGGACACAACATGTGATCCTTCCTACATGTTTTGTATATGTGTTTTACTCAGTATGTTCTCCAAACATGGGTCATTATACACGGGCAGTACCCAGAGTCAAGGGACACGGTGTGTGACCACTTCTACACATCGTGTACTCCCTTATACATTGCATGAATCTTTTTTACATTGCTCCATGTAAATGTTTCTTTTGGTTTTGTGCCCCTTTTCTCATCCCCTTAAAATTCAGGTATAGTTTCCATCCATAGGAGTATGATGCCTTCAGCAATACATTCCGATATAGAGTCAGGTATCCCTCGGAGAGGCCTGGAGCAAGATCCTCTATCCATTATTGACCCTAGGTAGAGTCAATTATCAACATGACTAATCCTATAGGATGTCGATCCTCTACTTAACAGGTTAATCTGGATGATTCGTGGTATCCGACATGGCACTAGCAGTGATCCTCATCTGTGTATCGTGATCTTTCACCACTCAAGAGTGTGCTCTCCAAGAATGGGTGTATTTTTTCTCTATTCATATCTATCAGTGCATCTCTCTATCTCTCTCATGGATTTTATCGACAAACAATACTTTTTGGATGGATGTCATCAGAGCTATCAGACTCATGGAGTGAGTTCTCCTAAATGAGTGCTTGTGGAATCTTTGAACTAAATCCCTAGTGTGGGTATGTGGTCGTTCTGGGTTTCGAGTATATCTGGAGGTGTTTCTCTTGCTATATATTCAGTAGACATATATTTTGTAGAGATGATGGTAACTTTACTCTTTTTATTGCTTTTTGGTTTTCAGGATTCTCTACTAAGTATTGTTATACTCACCCCTACATGGGCTTTTCTCACACGTGTCGTGTCTTGTGCATAGTAATGGCCTTTTGACGGAGTCGAGGGTGGACTAGAACCGGACTGAGATTTTTGAGTTCCCAAAAAGGCCAAGGTGTTCCTATGGCTATGAGAAGTAGTCCCAGTACCTCTTTCTTGTAACAGGTTGGACTTTTTAGTTTGCAGAATCTTGTTTTTGGTGGTCTTGTATTCTGGCCCAGTTTACTTTCCACACATTACTTTCTATTGTACTCTGTTGGTTGGGTTTAGTTTCATGCATGCATTTTGTTCCTTAGTGGTTTTTACTTTTCATCATTTGTTGTTTTGGATATGTATACGTGTGTACAGGTACTTAAGAAATGCCTCCCATGTTAGTTATATGCCTACTCGGTGCTATTCACCAGCCCCTGGCCTATTGGAGGTGGGCATGGGGAGTTGCAGTGCGGTCCCTACCGGGACGGGTCGTGAAATATTAACTAAGATGTTCAGTAAGTAAATGTATATATTAGTTTTAGGTACACTAGGTCAAATACCCTTAGAGGAGGGGTGTGAATTAGGGTATGAAAGATTAAAACAACTGCCACTTTTGATCTTGATTCATTGTTAAACAAAACTCTATTCTCTCTCACTCTCCCGTAGGAAGGTATGAATAGAAATTAAAGCATGAACAAGACACTGTGATTTACTTGATTCACCCTCTCTAGGAGATGTCCAAGGATCATACAACGTTGATGGTATGATGTACCAAATCCACTAAAATTTCACTACTGTTTACAAAGTGTCGAGTGGACTCACTATCCCTCTTGGTTTACAACAAATCACAATTTGAAAGCTCGATGCTCTCTCAACTGAGTTGTGCTCACTACATCTTCAGGATATTCCCTCATAGTTTATATAATTCTAGGTTCCTTCATTATCTCTAATGAATGCATCCTCCACTTTATGTAGATTATCTATTTATGTCCCACTTTCATCCAATGATAAATACAACTTTACCACAATATTACTAGGAAACCAAAAAAAAATTGCACAACACTTACTATGTTTTGTATGTAACTTTAATTCCTTTCATGCAATATTCCACTTTTTTCTGAAATATCCCTTGTAAAAAACTTCAATCTTACATGTAATTTAAATATTATGCACAACTTTCTTAGTTTGCACACAACTCATAATCTTTCACGCAACACCCTTTACTTGAAATTCTTACGTGATTTGGAGCTCAGATTCTCTCTAAGTGTTGAGATACATTGAATGAGGGGGTAACCTCTTATTTATAGGTGTCATAGATCCCTACATGTAAGAATTGATGTGTCGCACATGATTCTCCTTGAGCATGAAAAAACCCATTTGATGTTGTATTGGGTGCGCAAGTTTCTTTCGTGCAACCTCGTCATTCACGCACATTTCTAAATCTTTCGCACACATCATGCCTTTTCCATATTTCGACGTCTTGATCCTGAAACATGCCTTATCCACAATTTTTCATACAATCTTCAATATTTCATGAAACTTCCTTGGCTAGAAACACATATCTCAATTTTCCTGATTTTGAGGCCCAAATATTTGGCCAACACTAGTAAATAGTGCAACCTTGTATCTATTCGTTTTGTACCACCTTCAGATCATATATTCCTTTATCATGGTTCTTTTCCAACATAGGATGTGAACAATATCTCTAGACCTTGAAAATAACCATGTAAACCCTCTATGTCAACAAACATGTCTGCTTTGTCAACAAACACAATCAACCCAAAAATAGTTCAATGTTACCTTGAGGTATTTTTTCCCAACAAGTAGAAGCTATAAATGAATAAATAAGGAATGAATAATATGGAATTAATAAATGAGTATTCAATACTTCCATATAAATAATCACTTAATGTTGTAACATATCCATTCATAACTTATTTATATGAATGATTCCATTAAAATTGATAACTAATTTTGTAATGATGATGTACATTGGGTTGGATAACTTAAACATATCATCGAAGCTACAATCCAACACATCAAACAAATATGTTTAAGGGTTTTCCAAATACCCAATAAATTTTTCTCCATGATAACTAATGATGGATTGAGGTGCAATTTTATGAATCTCCCCTACAGTCACATAATAAGTCTAATGCATTCTTTATAGGAATAAATAATATAGTATAAAAAATTCCATAATAATTAATAACTCATATATTAGATGAACAAGTATGAATAATCCAATAATTTCTCTACTGATAATTTTCATAAGATATACATCTAAATATGTTTTATTGATGCATAATAATTTATTCCATGTAAATCACAATATTCATTAGCGGATATTTATAATTATGGAAATAAATGGAAATTATGAAAAGAAACTTTCATGAGGAAAATATAATTTTCATATTGATATAAATTATTTAATATATAAAAATATGTAGATGATTAGGGAATATTAATTGAAAAGAATAATGGAATTGAATCATTAATCCCATGAATAGTCATGGTGATGTGAAAATTAATCCTTTGATAAGCATTAAAACAATGATTTTATTGATACCTTTGATAAAACATGTGTCATTTGAAAAAGAACATGATGATTCCATAAGAAATTATTTATATAAAATGTAAAATATGGGTACGAAATCCATTAATAAATAAATAGATCGTATTTAAAAAATTTCTAAAATTCCTTTTATTTTAAATATTAGTATGAATGAAAATTATTCTAGATAGAATAAAAAAATTTAGGTTTACTTAAAATCATTCATTCACACATTTGAGCCCATGGAGAGAGGAAAATGAAAGGAAAATTTATAATTTCCAAAAATAACCAATGGTTTGAAAATACATGTGGGTTAATATTGAATTTTTATATAATTACATCAATGGAAACTGAAATATAAACAATCATAAATAACTAATTTATTTTTATATTAAACCTTGTATTATGTCTTACATACTATGTAAGTATAGTTAACATTCTATATGATAAATTTATATTAATTATAATAAAATAATATAATAATATAGAAACTTATAATATCATACATGATCAACTAATAATTGTTAAAAAATATTATAATAATTGATTATTAAAAACAATATTTTCAAGTGTTGAATATTTTATTGTCAATATATGATTTAGTTTCATAGTTTCATTCCTTAAATATTTTTCATTTGTTACATGAAATCCAAAATATTTATCATGATAAAAATATCATATATAATAATTATATAATTATTTATATTATTTATTGAATAGCGGACAATAAAAATTAATCACACCGCTTTATAGAGGTGGTTTTCCAAATGTACGCATTAGAAAAAACTTTATTTCTTAATCAGTGGAAGGGTAAAAGGAATATAATAGTTTGTCTCAACATACCTAGTTTTGATGCTTATTTATTACATTAGTAAAAATAAAATGGATTAAACCATGAATGATTATTCAATTTAATAGTCTTGGAAGACTATACACTAACATATTTTATATAATACATCTAATAAATAAATAAAATATTGAAAACATTATTTTATCCACTATGAAAATTCATGGATTCCTTATATCATATGTAAAGGAGAATATGATAATGTATGAGATCAAATTATCATAATGGCAAACATAAAACATAATCTATAATGATTATATAATTACAATTCAATATTTCATGGTGGATAATCGAGACACATTCTATTTCAATCAAAAAAATTAGTTCAAATTATATCAATTGAAAATTTCATCGTAGTAGTCACTTGAATAATTTAAACTAAAATAAAAATAATTAAACATTTAAATTAATAAATTATTATTTTTATATCAAATATTTTAATAATTCAATCATTAATCTAAACATCAAGGTCACCAAAACAGGTCACCATTCTTAATAAATATGCAGGTGTATAGAAAATAAACTTCTTATGTGGCCACCTATTTTGTCTTCTGATACCCATTGATGAATCATGTGGGATATCTATATCTAGGACACACTGATAACATTCACATCCTTTTCATTCATCATATATTTATTGATCAATATAATTCATTTTAGTAATTTTTTATAAGTCAATAAGTAACAATATTGAATCATGAATACCTAACATCAATATTTCCTTAGAATATGGGATAACTACCTTAATAAGATCACATATACTTGAATAATATGATGAAATGGTATAAAATTATGATAATATAAAATTATTATAACTTATTATGAGAATTCAAATGATATTGAAAATATAAACATGATGGAGAAAAACCTTATCATCATTAAATAATGGATTTTCATTGGGGATATGATGACATGAATGTGAATGATCAAAAACATGGATAATCCATCATAATTACAGTATTATAGATGACCATTAATTCACTATAAGTAAATTTTTTTGTAGTAAATATTATTTATTTGAAAATTAAATTGAATCAATTTTTAAAAATAAAATTTCTTTTTCTTTGTGTAATATTAGATTTCTAATTCAAAATCTAAAATTAATTGTAATCACTTACAAAACCAATACCCCTCACTTTTGATATCATTATAAATAAAATTTCCAAAAATATTTTGAACTTTATTTTCATTGAGTATAAACATGGAATTTTGTAAAATAATATTCATAACATAAAATAGATCTAATAGTTAGAATGGATGATCGTGACATATACATTATAAAAACATTAACTATGTACTTTTATAAACTATATGGTAAAAATAAAAATGTATATTTTTAAACCATTATATTTAAATTAAAATACCTTTTAAATTGATGTTTGTAATCCATTATCAGTATATAATAATATTATTGTTATATTAAAAACAACATCGATGTGGAGGAGTAATAGTTTATAGCCTTTAAAACATATTTTTAAAGGAAAATCCCTTATGGCATACATAAATAATGAAAAAAAATGATATTGATAAATAGAAATTAAAATTTATATGTTAAAAAACTATTTCTTAAAAAAATTATGATAATATTTATCCTTAAGGGAGTTCATACACTCACAAAAAATAAAAACAATGGTGAAAATGACATATATCATTAATAATGGAAATTGAGATGAGAAATATGTTACGTCATTAATATCATTTGAATAAAAAAATCCTTAAAATGGTTCACATGAATTATAAATTAAATAACCTGAATAATGTTAAAATAATGGTATAATATTTCATTGGGGTGGTATATAGACCTTATAAATGATATTATTATGATGAAATGATCAGGTATCATTGAAGATAAATTGAGAAAAAATTAATCTTACCTAAAGTCTTTCACTCTTCACATGCACTATTAATCTCCAATATAATATTTTTATATTTATTATAAACATATAAAATAACATTAATAATTTATATAATAGCATATATGATTCATTTATAATATTTTTCACCCATTTATTGAAAATCCAATATTTTCAACTTCATCTTGCGTGTTAACATTCCCATTATTCATGTAGCTTCTGGTTTACTAGATTCTGTATATGAAACATGGGAATTGTATTATTATATATGGAATCTTAATCATGTAATTAATATCATATTTATTTGATATATATTATTTTATAACAATACCAATATGGTGGTGATGAAATACAAATTACACCACTGTGTTGGGAAAATAGGCAGTACATATGAATAGGCAATGTTTTCATTTTCAATTTGATGCAAAGGATGTCAATATGTTTGGTGACAACAAAATAATGAAATATATATGACACGAATGTAATATATAATCAAATTTATGAATTCATTTATGGACATATAATTTTTTAAAAAAATTGAAAACTCGATGAAGGGAAATTCTTCTTCTTTATTAAACCTATATTGGCATAAACATAAATCAATAATAGAAAGTTCATAGTGAAATACCATAAGCTGAATGATCATGGGATTAAATATATTTATGTATGAGTCATATTCTAAGTAGGTCAATAATGTTCATACAATGTGAATAGTTTAGGATATGAGGTTCCCTTTATTAATTGAAGGAAATGAGACAATTTAATTATATATAATATTTGAATATGTATCATAATCATGTATAGTGGGAAAATATTCCAAATTATAAAATATATTACATTATATGGACAATATTTCTTTAAAAAATTAATATTTTTGTGATAAATTTTCAACCATATATTATTTATTTAAGAATTGATAACCCTTTTAATTATTATAATGATAACATTTTTTTAATCTTATGGAGTCATGAAATTAATTAAAAAGGGACTAGAGACCCATTAATTGAAAATATTTGATAATATAGACCATATACCATTTTTTTACAATGATAAAACTTTTAATATTATTAACCCATTTATTAAAAATTTATTTAACATAAAATATCATTAAATTTATTTCCAGCAATTTTAATATATAGGACATTAAAAAATAACAGGGCAAAAATTTTATCAAATATAAACATTTAAAATATCAATAATAAAGTATACTTATCTAAAAATTCATAGGATACAATAAAATTCCGAAATAATATAAATTTTAGAGGTTATAAATTCATTTACTTCATTTTTATTTATTAGGAACAAACATTATGTTTGTATTTTATAAGAATTTATGTTATTTATATAATCAATAAAAATTTAAAATAAATTACCATAATAAAATAATTTTTTTATCTTAACATAAAAATTTTATTAAAAATAATAACATTCATTATTCTTATCAAAAAAGTAAAAATATTAAAAAATAAAAAACATATTGGAATTCTTAAAATACATAACATAATATACAGGCCATTATGAAAGAAAAGTTTAACCATAAATACATTTTTAAACAAATATGAATGGGTAGGTCGCATTTAAATATTTAAATGAATTATAGGAAGGTGTATGGATGAATTTTGTACAAAATTTCAATGTTTTAACCTAGTTCTACCAATATTACCCATTTGAGGTGTATTTTTTTAACAATGTTACTATTCATTGTAATGAAATGTAATTCTGCATTGTTTAACATAATTCAACCTAATGATTTAAAATATTCAATCAATTTTATTAAATTCATAAATATAAATTGAATGAATTACATTAAAAACCCCAAAAAAGGGATAAAATACATTTTTCTATAAATATAGTTACTCATGCACATAAATATTTTCATGAAAATATTGAAAAAAAATTATATTATAACAAAATTAATTTCATTATGTTAGTTTATAGGAACTAATAATTTTTTTAAAACAAAATTAAGAAAACTTAGACATTGTAAATACTATAATTGGAATGGAAATGTGGAATAAAATAAATTTTTTTGACTATATAATGAAGAAATAATCATTTATGAAAAATAAATAATTTACTCATTATGATAATTGGTAAATTCTTATATCTAAAATAATATCATTTTCAGAAAAAAAGACAATTTATAAACTGGAAAAAAAATTATAATACATTCCAATTGAAATTATTTTTTTTTTTTTGAAAAAAAAAATTCAAGAATAAAATCAAATCAATAAAATTTAAATTAATAATTACAATTCATCATTCAGTAAATTTATAATCATTTGGAACATTATAAAATTATTTATAATGTATATACTATAATTAATACACCCCAATTAAATTTTTATATATTTATAGGTTATTATAAAAATATAATTATTTTTTGTTCCTATAAGATCAGTGTTATGTACCATATATGCTATTAAAACAAAATTTTATGAAAATAAACTAGAGTATCAGTGTTGTTTGGTTGAGTGGGTAATTTTTCAATAAATATTATCCTATCATTTTTATATCCCTATAGTCGAGTGTGTGAAATCCCATGAGGATGAGACTCCAATTCAATCCAATGTGAATCATCTTTTTTACTATCAATTTATAATAGACCATCCCAAAAAGTAAATATGACTAATTAGACATGGGTCAGTGTATAGAGATATTTACCAATAAAAAAAATGGAGTCCAACAAACATTTAATTATAAATAAATTAGTCTAGAAATGGTTTAATAACTTAGATCAAAGGCGTTTATAGGATCTGATTATCTAAAGAATATAATTCATAGAATCTATATGATTATCAATTATAAATAATATTTTAGTAGAAATAATATGGTCCTAGATAATTACTAAATAATGAAACTAACAAAAAAATATTATATAAATCCATGGAAGGGAGAGGATGATTTTATGACTATATATGTAATATCTGATCTGTTAATTGAGAAGTAAATAATAATTTTTACTAATATCTTATGGAGACTGGAGAATTATTAATTAATGGTGAAAGGAAGATGTATAACTACAACTAAATTTTTTAAATCTAATTTAGTGACAATAAATTGATTGATTTTATTAATATATGATATTTTCCCTCTCTTATGGGGATGAAATACAATGAAAAATATGAAATGGTAGTTCACATGATACCATTCATTGAATTATCTTATTTTAATGTATTTGGATTTATAATCATTATTGGTTTTTGTGATCTCTATGAAATATTTTTTTATGTACTTTTTTGGTATTGTATATCCTTTCATCATTATTGTGTTATGTGAGGATTTTTGTCATGTCTTGTTTGTTAACTTATTTTTTTGATATTGTATTTAGAAAATGTGGTGGATTGGAATTTTTTCCAGGTGATTTTTAGGCTCCCAATAATCCTAGTAAATGGTTTATTTTTAAGATATAATATTGTATTGGAGTGATTTATGATATTCAAATAGATATATGGAGTTTCACACTTTGGGACATAGTTCTATTTAATTTTTAGTATAGTCTATATCTCTTATGTATTTAAAGGAAATCAGGATTTCAAGACTAAGAATAAGAAGATTTAGGGGAAACATACCATGTCCACAATTTATGAATTATAAGAAGTATCCATGTGGTAACCATGATATAAGGATCTTTTAGTTCTAATGGTGATTTTCAAACATTGAGAATGGTTCTTAGAATCTACACTATTTTTAGGTGAACCATGGAGGAGGACGTGTTTGGTTCTGGGGTAGTGGGACAACATATTCATTGTTTATCTAAATATACTTCTATTACCAGGTAAATGTGGGCTTTGTATTTCAACTAATAGTATTGAAAACACTATTAACATATGTATTGTTTAACCATGTTTCTCTTTGGGGATTCCTACAAATAAAAAATTACCCTAATGAACCTAGTTGTATATATGTCTTATTTCCCCATTATATATTATTATATCCTAAAATCATGTTTATGATGCAGTATATGATTCATCCCCTAGTCTTTTTACAATCATCCTTAATTTTGGGTGTATCTCATCATGGTTTGTGTGAATCTCCCCTTGATTCCTCCTCTTATCTCTAGATCATTTCCTGATCTATCTACCCCTTTATCTTTTGGAAACAAAATCTAGTATAAATATGAGATCCGGTGTTTTGGTGATGAATTAAGGGGGATTTTTTGGATCTGGTATTTTCAATACTATATCCCTTTATTTTCATTAATAGTTATCTAGGAATACAATGATTTCACCATTAGTGAGGTATGTATCATTATACAATTGATTCTTTCTTATGGTATACCATGTTGTTATTGTATTTTCCATTGGCTTGTCTTAAGGAAATTATTGATTTTCTATATATGATAGATATCTATTCAAAAAAATATTCATGGGAATTGGTTTTAATATTTTTTCCATTAAAAGTTTTTCATGAACATCATATGATTAATAAAATGCCTAATATATAATTTTTCCAATACAATTATTTTTCAACCATGTTCGAATTTACGAATAACTTTTAGAAATAACTTTTATGATTTTTTTAGTTATTTAAATTAATATTAGTGATAAAATATAGAATATTAATAACCTTGACTACCTGGGTTACAAACATGTGAACACTATTCTATGTGTAACATCCCCCGATCTGACACTCTCTCTCTCATGGCCAAAAAGGGTTGGTTAAGAGACCTCAAGAACGCATCCTCATACATCATAGGCTTTAAACTTGCAGTAGAGGGGTCAAATTTATAGTTTTTAGAGTATACCCCTTGGTATTAAGTTTCATATAAGTATAAATAAACCATAAAATGATGGAAATCAATGTATAGACATAACAGAAAAAAAATAAGATTCAATTGAATAATCCAATAACTAATAAAGGAATAATGTAATGAAGTGTTGGAATTTATATTAATGTCATTCTAGAAACAATACAATAAAAGGAATAGAAATCTCAAATAAAGACTAAATTATACCTGGTCCCAAACCCCACATCGGTCCCATATCCAAACGTCATCTCATCTATTGAGAAAATAATCAATAACAAGTCCCATTTCAATTTTCCAAACATGAATTCATATAATAATCATGGATACCAAATGGTGTCCCAATTATGTTATGAGTATAACTCGGTAGGTCTTCATCACCATGTCTAAACAAACCAATCTGATTAGAAGTGTGTGAAATAAAGAGATAAATAGGTGTATCAATTCATTCAGCAATTAATAAAATACAGTAATATCAAACTTCATCCCCATGTTGAAATATGTCTGATCATGTCGTACAACCATGAAAACCATAACCATATATCCATTTTAAAATAACATTTTTCGAATCCATTCCAAAATATCTCAGAGCATGTCTTATGACCATTCCATCCACCACTATATAACCATGGTATAGTAAAAATAATTAGTTTCAAATACTTATAATCATTTCAGCATCCATCTCTAATCACTATAAGAATTGCAACATGGGATTGGATAGAGCCCTCACTCTGTAAGAATTGCATCACAATATTGTTCCATGCTCACTCAATATCATCATTATAGAATATAAATGTGCATATGTCTAGGCCATACCTAATATATAATCATTTTATCATGGAAAAAATGTCATTTCATATAGAATGGATATCATAATATCGCATCCTAAATCTCAATGGTTAATTATTAAAATTAACATTTCTCTTCCATATACCACTTTCAATTAAATCACAATTGATTAAGAATCATAATAATATGCATTAATCCGTATAATTTGGATTCTATATCAATAAATTACTAAGGGTAATATATCAAATTAAATAGACATTCAACCATTATAATATTCAATTATATTTATTGTTCAATAACCCAACAAGTATCCATTATCAGTGTTAGATTCTAATTAAATCAAACAGTTCCATGGAATGATCCCATTCATTACTTAATTGATTTGGGTTCACACTATGTTGGAGAAATCACAATATTGCATAAACATAGAAATTACTAAACCATAAGGTTATGATTTGGACCCCCTAACATTAACTTATGATCCAAAAACACTTTCAATGGTAAAATCCCATTTGAAATAAGGTGTAGATGATCTCCAATAGAATCCTAGATAAAAATTGATGAAGATCAAAACCAAAAATGAGCATGGTCAATGGATTTCACCATAGTGGTTGGAGAACTAAAAAGATAAAGGACATACTGAAACTGAAAATACATTCTATAGATTGATATTGTAAATGGTACATCCATAAGGGAGGTTATAACTCTAAATTCTTTTAGAATATTACGTATCATCATGTTGATATTGTTGTAGTTGACTAGAATAATATTAATCTTCACAACATACATTAAAACAATGTGTCAAGGAATTAAATGACGTGTAATATAGGTACACGTTTTGTAAATCTTTTTAATGGGATATGATGAAAACCCCCACACCTTTTATTATTTTATTAAAAACACTAAATTATTACATAACATGTAATCAATTTACTCCATGTGTAAATGATTTGAAGAAGGTATTTCATCCCATTTTCCATTTTAAAAACAAGAACACCCTTTAAGGATTCACAACATATCAAGAACTCATGAAACACATAATGAATTTATACCCATACTCCATTAATTCAAAAAAGAATACATACTAGAATATTAAGTCATTATCCCCAACTAATCCTTCCACCTAGATCCTCTCTGGTTGTCCATAAATTGGTTTACGGTGAGGACAAACTTACTCGGTAGAAAAGTTAATGAAAAATTATTAGATAGACATACCTACAAAATTATGGGATCTTACAACCTCACCACCATATAATTACCCATCCCTAAGATTCTCCAACCATCACTGTGAGGTCTTAAAAAACATGTATAACCACCATTTTATATATCAAAATCCTTTTCCAAATTCTCCTCCAAAACTCATTTCATAATGAAAATACACTCAAGAAAACAGTATAGTCCTACCCTGATGATATTTCTATTACAACCCACAACCTAAATCTGATGCTCCTTATAATGTGAATCAGCACAAATCTTGACGTATACTCTATCTATCACATGTGATGGGTATAGATTATGTCTATATAGTTAAAACATGTATATCATGTCATATATGGAACTATAGTTCTTTGGAAGTGATAGATGTTATGCCACTAGACCGACTATGGATACTATATCAAATGGCCTGACAAACTTGGGTGTTAGCTTTTTTGCATCCGGATATGATGTTTCCCAAAATGAGGTGACACCTGAAGGAAAAAATGATTATAGCCACTAATTTTTGATGTCTTATTTGATGGAAAAAATATTATTTGTACCTTATCTACACAGACTCCAACCATTATTGGATCAACTAAACCTTCTCAAATGTATCCTGCCCAAGACGATTCCCAACAAGTGTTGGTTCAGCTACATATAGCCAAAAATGAGGCAAACAGAATGACCAACCATTCAAAGCCTCAAAATTTTCTATTTGGATTGATTCCTAGAATCTATTATTATATAAAAACTCTATGTGTTCCATATGTCTCTACCATCAAAAAACAAAACAAAATGCATAGGCCTCGTAACATATCCTCCAAAACCTAAATAGTCCACGTAGATTGACTATTATACTCAATATGATGGGTAGTTATCAAAAGATAATGTAAACCAAAATCCTTCTAATGACCCTTCTAGAAACCCAATTTCAAATGAGGATCTCTATCTAAAATGATACACCTCAGAACATCATGAAATAGAACCACCTTGTGCACATAAAGATTGCTCATATCATAAACTATGAAGGTGTCCTTGATATGCATGAAGTGGGATACCTTAGTCGGTGAATATTAAAAAACCAAAAAATAATCCTTATTATGGATTTTCATGGGTAAACATGTCACAAAATCAATTGCGACATCATCCCATTCCCATTCATAAATGCGAAAATGCTCTAAAATCCCACATGGCCTCTGATGCTTAGATTTCCCCACCTGATAAGTGAAGCATCTGGCCACAAATATTTCCACATAATTCTTCATTCATGAACACCAGTGATGTCTACATAGATCAAAATAAATATTTTTTAATCCAAGATACACCTCCCATCTAGAAACATGAAACCCCCTCATTATCTCCTCGTGTAATCCCATAGGAAACCATACTCATCTATAGAAAAGAAGATAATTTCCACTTATGAGAGACCATCCTGATGGTGTCTATACATCATATAATTTTTCTCTTATAACTAATACCTTCATATTATACAACATCTAAATATTAATCTGGTCCAAAATTATAGGTATAATAGATTTAGACGTTAGAGATACCCATCCCGAAGGCTTATGAGCCAACAGATGCATGTATTCAAAGAGAGACATTATCCTCCACTCATCCCAAAACTCTCATACTTCATCTATATGTGTATTTAAACTCAATTATTCTAAAACAACATTTCTCTATTCTAGACCATAATCCAATTCAATGATGAAATAATGCAGATACTTGACTCACCTCCTCTGCTATAGGTTTAAGTATCACCTAGAAAAGATGTACTTATTTCTCTTATGGTCCATGTATAACGAAAAACTCTAAACCCTGAGATAGAGCCTCCAATATCTAAGTCCATGTACCACTACATTGAACTCTAGATAATGTGTAGGGTAATTCCTCTCATGTAGTATTAGATGGATGGATATATAATAAACAACTTGATCCACCTACATTAGAACCGCTCTTAGTCCAACTCTATATGTGTCGTTGTAAAAGGTATATAATTAACCTAGAATAGGTAGAGTGAGGTTAGGTTCTAATTTTATCCTTCTGTTAAGCTCTTGAAAATCTCTCTCTTAAATATCAAACCAAACAATCATACCCCATTTCTTGATAAACTTGGACATTTGTGCTTTCAAACTAGATAAATCATAGATAATGCATCGATAATTACCTTCTAAAACTCAAAAACTCCAAATCTTGATGAAATTCTTAGGATGTTACTAGGATAACATTACTGATACATTCATTGGGTTCACTAACTGACCTACCTATGAGATTATTTTGACTCACAAATTAACTTTATTAATATAGAAACAATATTTGGTTATCATGGAGTAAATATGATAGTCTCTCAATGTACTTTGGACTATGTTTAGAAGATTAGGATAATTGTTCATTAATTGTGGGTACAATAAACTATCTTCAAAAAAACCCACCATAAAATGGTCCAGAAAAGGATGAATGATCATATTTATTAAGTTTATGAATATCAAAAGGGCATTACTCAACCCAAACAACATCAGTATACATTAATACAAGCCATACATTCTCTTAAAATAAGTATGAGGTATGTCTGATGGTATCACCATTAATTGGTGGTAACATGATGTCAAATAAATATTAGATAAGATATTATCACCTCCCAAATAATCAAATAGATCATCAAGGAGTTGAACATGATACAGGTTCATGACCATCATCTGATTAAACCTCTGATAATCAACAAATAGTAGCAATGACATTTTTAAATTCTTGGAAAATAGAATTAGAGAACCCCGGTTAGAATTACAAGGCTGTATGAATCATTTAGATTTTAGATCATTCAAATGAACTTTCAACTCATAAAGCACTTATGGTTCCATTATTTAATGATGGATAAAATGATACTCTACTCCTAGTGCAAACTAAATAATGAACTCAATCTCTTAATCAGGAAATAAGATGTATAACTAATCAGGAATGAAACCCTAAAAAGGGTCTACCACTGGAGTAAAATAATCATACTACATTCCACCATAATCTGGAGAATGACCAGTTATCTGAGCCATGATGCACTCAAATATCACTGAATTAGTCTCGAATGATGATCCAGAATCTCCAACTCACAATGGGTAGAATAATTGCATCATTATTAAGATATAAAGTAACTTACCTCTAATAACATACAATATTAGCCTAGTATATAAATATTTATTATATATTAAGAATCAATTCAAAACATCTCATTTATATTATGAATGGTTCCCAAATGAAATAGTAGCCACCAATCAGTAAGGAACAAGCCTTCCAATGTTTGATATTATCTACCCCCACTCCCAATTGTGTAAAAATGTTTAATGCACCATCCATGATTTCTAGATCTAGGCCCAAAAAATTTTAAAAAATATTATAACAAAAATAATGTGATGCTCTAGTATCAAAAAAACACAAGATAAGGTAGAATATACATGAATCATACCATTGACTATAGATAGTCTAACATCCATGATAGACGGAGTAGTTTGAATAATGTAAAACTAACTTGTCCCTCTTCCCTAGGCTATAGTTTGACATCCATGTGCTATTTCCCTTTCTGGGTATTACTGATCCTGTAATTGGGCACCATGTCCCCTGCCTCAACCTGGCCAACTAGCGGAACTCTAGCTACCAGAATGCTGAGGGGTAGCTAAGCCTCTTCCTGACTCGGGTTCCTATCATGATCCCTTACCACTAGTATATTGTGTAATGTTTACATAGAACTTCTGAAGGAAACCCAGTATGCCATTGATCTAACACTCAACTACAAAAAGAAGACATTGCGGGTACCTTGAAAAAACATGCCACATGAAATCACTGGAATAGAATACAGTATTGAGATGGATGTCCACCACCATGATTTCACTACCCACTACTTCCTTCATACAAATTATCATAGCAGAACTTACTTCCACTTGAAATCGATCTACTAGATCACCCTGTATAAAAATAAAAGACTTTGTTTGGGACCACACTCATATTCCCTTCTATGATGAGTTCCTATTTCATCACATCCTCAAAGCTTCTCAAAAATAAAACATTTACCTATGACCTAATCTCATATAAAATACCATTAAGAAAACATATCTCCCTAGAGATCTCATCAATAGCTAAAGATTAAACAAAGCAATGTATATGATTGAAATGTCTAGCATAGTCCATCACTAATATTCCATCTTGTTTCAGATGCATGAACTCGTGATATTTAACATAACTATACATATAAGGATAGAAATGGATCTAGAACATTATCACAAATTCTTTTCAGGATATCTCATCACATGTCCAAGATTCCACTAGAAAGTCCCATTAGTTTTTGGAAGGTCAAAGAAGTATATATATAGTAATATTGACCCTCCAATCCATGGTTATCTCAAGATGCTTGAAGATCATCTGGGCTAACTCGATCCAGAATAGGGTTTCTTGGGGTCCCCCTTCCCTAGTAAACATTTGTGGAATTTATTGTTGAAATTGTCTTTTCATATCAACCATCAAAGTAATTGTTTGAATATTATCCCTTTCTATGGATTTGTAACACCCTGAGATTTTTTGAACTTTTTTCAAATTAATTTAACCCTTTTGATATTTTTAATTACTTGAAATACTAAGGATGGTTCATTTTATATTAATGAAAAAAAATCTTGTGTTATATACAAAACCATGTTAATCATTCACTACATAAAATATAAACATTGTTCTGCTCTGCACGGAACACTGAGGTTAGCTTTCATTATACACAATAATGAATTTCCTCGATTGCTTGCATAACAGACAAGACTGGGGTTTACCAAATAAAAATATACCATTAAAATATGATTATTAGATATAATAAGATAAAAACATTATGTTAAATTATTGGTAATCAATATTATTAACTAATTTATGAAAATATATAGTTTATATAATACAATTTGAATTCATGGGTTACCAATTAATTATAAATTAATATGAAAACCATTTTAATATAAATGGAAATATTATTATGGATATAATGATATTTTACCCAAATAAATTAAATTTTCATTTATGTCTTACAATTCACTATGTCAAGCATTCCTTTAACACAGAACACTGACTTGGCATACATTACATGCAATACCGAGTTTCAATGAAACGTCATTTTATTGTTATAATTATTTAAACGGGTTAGTTATAACCTAGACATTAAAACATAGTAATATTAATAGTAATAAATACTTATAAAATATTTTTATAATGTTTTTATATAAATAAAACATATTGATAATGAAAAATGTAATTTTAAATAAAGCTGTTATATGTTTAAAAATTCCTATTTTCTAAAATGAACTATTTTTCATGTCCATCTGTGAAAAAAATAAAATTAATTTTAGATAATTTTAGAAATTTCATTTGATAAAATAATCATTATTTATGAATTTTTAACATCGAAAATATCCTATTCTAAATTTTAGGAATTTTTTGAAAAACATCATTTTTTGCTGAATAGTGAAAACTATTGCATTTTTGTTAAAAACAAACTCTTTTTAAAAAACTATGGATGTAAAATTATTGTCTAAATTTATTTTAGGGTAGAATTAGATCAATTATACATCTATTAATACAATTTTTTTCATTATAAACAAATTTATTTTTAAATTTAATATAAAAACATAAACTTTTGAAAATATTTCTACATTAAAACCCATAATTTCGTCTCATTTGCGGGATTAGCACTAATCTTAATTTTGTCACTTCTGTGAATTGAACTTTTAAAATTTTAAATACAACATTATAGTCAATATAATATTTATATTATAGTAATATCAACTTAATTTTTGACCCAAAATAATAGAAAAATGGATTAAAATTAATCGTAATGATTAAGGTCTAATTAAGCTCAATTATGTACTAAAATTTAAATTTAAGGGGCCCAATAACCTAGTCACTTATAAAATCCCATTTTATATACATATTTCATCCAAAAACCTTCCATTATTTATTTATTTTGGTTTGGTATAAATTTTGATAGGTAAGGACATGTGTACACCAAACTTGTGTTCAAAAATTTGAAGTGACTCATTTTCCTTCCCTATAAAAGGCCACCACCTCTCCCTCTTCTTCACACCTCTCAAACCAATTATGTTCATACAATCAATTAAAAATATAATTTCCTAGAAATCCTATCATCCCCTAAGAATCATTCCCTTGGGAATAAGGAAATCCAAGGGAGCCTTTTGGAACAAACCAAAAGGTGTTACCTGATTAAGAGGTAATATCTTCTCTCAAGACCTTTATTTTATTTTCCTTCTCCACACCCTCCAAATATCTTTTTTATATAAATATATAAAAAAATATCCCAAATATTCAAGGATTTTTTTATGTAAATTTTTAGAAATAAAATTACACATACCTCTATCTAATTAGTGAAAACATAATGTTTCTGTGTACGGTGAAATACTGCCTCACGAAACGATGATTGTTCATTTTTCTATTACCACCTACCATGGTGGATATTATGATGTAAAAGTGTTTATATAAGTCATATATTAAATTTATTATGTATTTACTCTTATTTATTCCTTTTTTACAAGTCATGTCTTTTTTATATTCAATTTTGGGTTAATACAATAATTTCGTTTGAGGAAGTTTGTATTACTGCCCCTTAAAGCAATATGATTCATTAATACACCACATAGATTGTATTAAAGATGTTTTAAGTTAATATATAATATATAAATGATATAATAAATCTACTCTAATAATCAAATATATATACATATATTTCTTTTAATTTCATTTTATCAACACAACAATTAAACAGAAATAGCATTCATGCATACGTACAGCCTACCGTCTCTATGAACGACGTATTCCATTTCATTATTATATTTTTTATATATTATTATAATACACATATAATGTATATTAATGATTTTTATATCATTTATTATATTCTTTAAATCATTATATAAAGTATATATACCAAATATATAACAAATTAAGACACATGTGAATAATAAAGAGAATATTACCCAAAGTGAAACCTTAACATGGGATTGTTAACAAACAGGTTATATAAGGTCATAATAAAACCATATATGGTATTAGATATAATAATATGGTTCTATAAAATATGAAAAATAAATTTTTATTTATTATATAGCTGGATTGAATGCGTATGATGAGATGAAAGACACAAGTTAAGGGGATTTCATCTCACTTTTTATTCCCATGAGATACATCATATGTTCGCCACTATTTACTTTTATGTGGTGTATGTACTGGTGAAGATTGTATTCTATGTATCTTATACCAAAATATATCAGTATTAACATATAATTTTTATGAACTTGCATTCAGGGTTTTTATGTTTCAAGAGTTACCAAATTGGTAAAAATGTTTTGTCTCAATTTGCCTCATATGAGACTCATGTTTTGTTAAGTACCTAAACTATTTATCGAGGTGTATATACATATATTTTACATTTTCATTCATGAATCTCTTTCATTTAATAATATTTTATGATTCACTTAATTTCTTTTTTCTAACATGGAGATTATTGTCCCAAGTCACCAAGTTATAATATTTTATTGAGAAAATATCATCGCTTTTCGATATTGTTTACATTAATGCTTCCTTTGATGAATTCTTAATTCCCATATCTCAAGAAATTATTGAATTTTCTTTTATGATGTTTATTCATGATATATTCATATAATAGTACCATTTTATACTATTCGGTACATATGGTAGTTAATAAAGTGTTTTTAATAAATCCTAATTTTACCCTCTCTTCGGTCGGAAATCTAAGTTCCTTAAAAAAAATGTTTTCTAAAAAGGATTTTAAAAAATATTCTACTAATGTCCTATTATCATTAAAATTAATTTTCACCATTTTTTATTTTACAAATGTTTTCAAAGGAATCTTCTTTTCTCTTTTCAAAAGAAAAAATTTTCTATCATTTTTACTATGCAAAAGGAATATTCTTTTTACCTCATACAACATATATAGATTTATACACTATCAATGATTTTAATCTTTAAGTTCATGTTTAAAGTTTATTTTTTTAGAAATTTTTTTTAAAATATATTTTCTGGGAAAATCAGTTTAAAAATTTCTACAAACTTTTTTTATATGTTTTCAATGAAAATGGTCTTCAAAACATTTTCAATCTTCCTATATATGTTTTCAAGGAAAGTGGGTTTCAAAATATTTTGAATATTTATTTATATGTTTTCAAATTATTTTCATGAAAAATAGTTTTCAAAATGTTTTCAAACACTATTTATACTTTTTTAATGTATTTTTAATGATATGATTATCAAAAAAAATTTCCTGATTTCATTATACATTTTCAAAGTGTTTCCTAAGAAAAATGTTTTTAAAATTTTTTGAAGCTTACAAGTTTTAAAGGAAAGATGATTTTAAATGATTTCAAGACTTCTTTATATGTTTTAATGGTATTTTCTATGAAAATGATTATAAATTTGTTTGATGTAATAAAAAGAATTTTTCAAAGAAGAAAATATATTTTCCTCATGAAATTTTTTTGAAATACATTTCAAAATTATTTTCCATCTAAGAGCACATCTGTTGATGTTACTTATTCTATTTTATGAAATGATCAAAAGTTTCCATTCAAATAATTTCATGATCATGTTCTCATACTCTTATTCTCATAATTATGCATACATATATCCCTTATTTACCCTTACTGGTCATTTGAAGACACCCCTTTCTTATGTTTTCTTTCCCAAGGTTTTTAAGAAATGTTTAATTTAGGGGTACTGAAGATGGAGATATTTATAGGATATGTTGAAGATCATTCACCAGGATAGAAGATTCTATTTTTATGTTTCCAAAAACACTATTCTGTTATGATCCTCAATAATGTATTTTTGTAATGTATATAATATTAATATAAAATGATTTAATATTCATGTTTGTTAATCCTGGGTCACTATAGTTAGTATTAAAGGAAAGGTTTAGTCAACCATTGGAAACTAGAATGAGAAAACATTAGTGGGATCCTTAGTTATATTTATAAGTATATATCTATGTATGTCTCTAAGGATAGTTATAAGGATGAGTCTACATTTTGAAAAATGTCCTAGAATTTTGGTAAAGGGTGGAGTGAGTGATTTCCGATTAATATATCCATGTATGAATACTACAAGTGGATGTGGCTCTGGAACATATGTACCTAGGGGTAACTAATCTGACAAGATATTTTGGTCCTGACTCAGGGTAATCTGGTACATGACAATAGGCCTTGTTGCACATCTGGTTTGACACTCCCGAGAGATATTCTTTGGAAAATCACAAAATCTTCGCAAACCATCATGAATGATTTAGATACAATTTAGATATGAATATATGAGGATGAACCAAGGTTGGATTATATTAAATAATTATTCATGATTTAGAAATCCAATAAGAAAATCATTTCATGACTTTATGGTTTTCTACTATGATAAGTAATGCTCACACTATGTGTCTGCTGTTATTGAGTGGTAGGAACCAGAAGGAACTAGATTAATGTTGAATGTGAAAGATGATCTGGTGATTATTATTCAAGTGGGATGATGACTGGAGTGAGAGGTGTTATGATCATGCCTAATCAATTTTCAAGGTACATTATTAACAAAGTGTATCTTAACTAACTCTTGAACTCACTATGGAAGATAAAGAAGGAGTTCCCTGAGAGTATGGGTAATAGAGACCATGGAGGAAAGAATATTCAGTTTCCTCTGTGTGAAGAATGTTGATAGAATCACCTATGTGAATGTCATAGAGGAATAAGAAGGTGTTTTTATTGTATAAAAGATGGAAACAAAGCAAGTGACTACAAGGGAAAAATTAAGAGTTTGGTTAACATAATGGATGATAATATTGGCCTCCATAAGACATCATTAAAGGTTAATGGTTTTATATGTGAAATAAATTGTCATTATGAAACTCATTATGCCAAGAGGAATTCTCCTAAAGAGGATCAGTAGGTGGTGCAAGTAAGGGTTACATTGTTGATGATGAAGGGACAATAGATGAAATGTAAAAGGAAAGAGGTGTTGTTTAGTAGGATGAGGTAGAGTCAAAGGCATAAGGATAAAGAGGAATAATCAAATATTATTTGTATTTGGATTCAAAAAATAAGTTATATGAATGATGAAATATACAAGGGTCATTCTACTTATGTTTTTATCTCGGTATTTAAAAGTTTATGTTGAATCTTCCTGATGGACTGGTAGAGATATTTAATGAAATTTTGATATTTTGACTAAGGGATGGTAACCCTTAGTATGTTTTTTATGTAAGATAATGCTTTTTTGAATTAGTAAATTGGATGGTATTGATTACCATGGAACTATGTAAGGACTTTTTAGTCGGTGTATTATGCTATAGTTGATAATGTTTACAAGATTTTTAGATTTATGTAATATATCCAGTATACTTTGGAATGAGGAATAATGCATGTTTTCCAAAAGGATTTATGGTAATTAAGGTTATTAAAATCCGTAAAGGGAAGATAAAATAAGGGTATTCACATGTTTTCAATGTGACAAACAAGTTGTAATTTGTGATATATGAGGAATCAATGTTAAGATAATTTAATGAATTTATTTTTAAAGATTTGTATTTCCATCTTTTGAATGGGTTATAAGGTTAACCATTCCTGAAAATTTTAAGTTAAACTTCAGAGGTGGTATTTATATATTGAGTTTGTATTAAAAACCTTGAGTAAAAGGTTATTTAGTGATTAAGATTGTTTCAAGGATATATATCATATTTATTTTGGAAGTTATATTAGGTTTGTTTTAGAAAAGGACATTGTGTGTGTCGGGAGACAACCAATCATTTCTGGAAAGGCCACTATTCTTGAACCCATGACCGAAGGACGATAAGATTTTCATTCCTACCACTGGCCTACAAGATGTACAATTTTATTTATAATTATTTTTGATGAATACTTATTTATGATGAAATAGTAGTGTTACATTTTATGTTTAATGATTATAGTATTAACCACATATTTTTTTAAGAATATTATTAGATAAAAATATATACTTTTCATTCTATTATAGGACATAATATATACTAAAAGTGTATTTTAGTGCTTTGGGAATCAAAGTTAATTTCTGGACATCTGTTTCTTAAAGTAATGGATGAATTTGAAATAGTTAAAAGCACAAACAAACAATGAAATTTTTTTTTTATTCTTGGTTAATAAAATAATTACTCAATGGTATGATAATTATTAAAATGGAAAATGTGTTTTCGTAATAAATTAATTTTTGTTGAACTGATGGCCTTCTAAATCATTACAGATTTATGACATTGAGGACCTAAACTTTTCATTGATCATTCACTTTTTTCTGAGTGATGACCTCAATCACTCCCTATAAATATTTATGTTTTTCATCCACTTCTAATTTTCACTCCCAGCCTATGTTCTCCTATGTGGAAACCTATGGGTATGTTACATTGGGTAACCATTATGGTTCCAAATATCCCTTTTTAAAGGAAAAGTTAGTATTCATTTATAAGATGTGGGTTTCTATAAATGAAACTTTCATGTATTAAACCTTGGATAACCCAGTCAAATTTCAAGGGCTAAATTAATTTTATGGGGGGTATAATGTAACACCCCTAGATTTTTTAAATTATTTTATAATTAATTTAACTTTTTTATATATTTTTCATTTCATGAAACAGTGAATATATGTCATTTTATATTAAATAACTATGTATTTTTTGTTATATGAAACACCAAATTAATCATGCTCAACACGCAATATAAACTTTGGCCTTCTCTACATGGAACATAGAGTTTAGCTTTTATTATATGCAATAATGACTCTCCTTGATGACTTCCATAATAGAAAAGACCAAGGTTTTCCAAACAATAATATATTATTAAAATACTATTATTAAATATAATAAGATCAAACCATGATATTAAATTATATTTTATGAATTTTATTAACTAATTTATGAAAATATATGGTTTATACAATATAAAATGAATTCATAGGTTACCAATTAATTACAAATGAATATGAAAACTGTTTGAATATAAAATGAAATATTATTATGGTTACAAAACCATTTTACACTAATAAAATAAATTTTCATTTGTGTCTTAAAATAAACTAATTCAAACATTCCTTTCACATGGATCATCAACTTGACATATGTTACATTCAATACTGAGTTAATATGAAACATCATTTTATTGTTATAATTATTTAAATGAGTTAGTTATAACTGAGACATTATAACATTGTAATATGAATAGTAATAACTACCTATCAAATATTTTTATAATGGTTTTATATAATTAAAACATATATATAATGAAAAATATAATTTTTAGTAATGCCATTATATGTTTAAAAAATACTAATTTTTTCAAATGAATAACTTTTCATGGCCATTTTTGAAATCAATAAAAATAATTTTAGACACTTAAAAATTTAATTTGATAATATAAACTTAATTTTTGATCTCATAACATTGAAATTATCATAGGTTAAATTTTAGGGATTTTTCTGACAAACATCATGTTGTGATGAATAGTGAAAACCATTGTGTTTTAGTTAAAAACTGCCTTTTTGTTCAAATGATTATTAATGATAAATTATAAATTCAATTTGTTTGAAGGTCAAATATGATAAATTATACATCTATTAATATAATTTAGTTCATTAAAAAAATTCAATTTTAAATTGAATATAAAAACATAACAAACATTTGAACATTTTTCTACTTTAATAACACATAATTTTGTCTCATCTGTAGGATTAGAATTAATCTAAATTTTACCGCTTTTATGAATTGAATTTAGAAAAACTGAAATACACCATTTTTATCAGTATAATATTTTTATTCTAACAATATCAATATAATTTTTGACCAAAATGATTAGTAAAAGTGATTAAAATTATTTGTTGTGATTAAGGTCAAATTAAGCATAATTATGAACTAAACCGTAAAATTTAGGGACCAAATGAACTAGAAACTTGTCCAATATACATTTTATGTCCATATTTAGACCAAAAAAATCAATTAATTATTTATTTTGGTTTTTTATGACTATTTTTAGCTATGTAGATGTGTACACCTAACTTGTTTTCAAAAGTTCCATGTGATTCCTCAACCTTCCCTATAAAAGGCCACTACCTCTCCCTCTTCATGAAACCTCTAAAAAATCTTATTTTCATCTATGACCTAACTAATACACTTCCTATAAATCCATAATTCCTCCTATAATTTTTCTCTTGGGAAGAAGTAAATCCAAGTAAGCTTTTTGGCACAAACCAAAAGGAGATACCTGAATAAAAGTTAACGTATTCTCTTAAGTCATTTCTTTTATTTTCCTTATCCACCCCCTCCAACTCTCGTTTTTTATATTATTATATATAAAAAATATACCCAATATAATAGGATGTTTTTAAGTAAATATTTAGACCTAAAATTACACAAACCTCCATCTACTGGGTAACAAACATACACATTCTTTGTACGGAAAACTACTACCTCACAAAACGATGACTGTTCATTTTTCCATTACCACCTACCATGGTGGACATTATGATGGGAAATATATTTATATATGAAATATATTAGATTTATTATTTCTTTATGTTTTTTTATTTCTTTTTTAAAAAAATATCTTTTCACTTTCCATTTTGTGCTAATACGATAATTTCGTTTGAGAAAGTGTGGGCTACAATCCCCCTCAAAGAAATATGAATCATTCATAAACCCCATGGATTGTATTAAGGATGGATTTACTGAATATATAAGATATATATTATATCATAAATATACTATAATAATGAAATATATATACATATATATACATATATTCCTTTTACGTTCATTCTATCAACACGAAAATTAAATGGAAATAGCGTTCATGCATACGTACGACCTACCATCTCCATGAACAGTGTATTCCATTTTAAAATTATATATTCTATATATTATTTTAATACCCATATAAAGTATATATATTATATTTATATCATGGTTTATACGCTATAAATCATGATATAAATTATAGATACCAAAGATATAACAAATTAAGACCCATGAGAATAATAAAGAAAATTTTACCCGAAGTGAAACCTTAACAAATGAATGGTAATAAGTGGGTAATATAAGGTCATAATAAAACCATATATGGTATTATATATAATAATATAGTTCTATAAAATATGTATAATAAATTTATATTTATTATACCAGTGGTTTGAATGCGTACGACGAGAGTCAAGACAGAAGGTAAGGGGATTTCATATCACTTTTTATTCCCATGGGATACAAGCTATGTTCACCACTCTTTCTTTTTTTAGGGTGTAAGTACTTCCCATTATTGTATTATTTTTATCTTATACCTAAATTTATCATTATTAACATATCATTTTTATAAACTTTTATTTATTGGATTTAAGTTTCAAAAGTTACCAAATTGGTAAAAATGTTTTGTCTCAATTTTCCTTCTTTGAGACTCATGTTTTTTTATGAACCTAAATTCTTTTTTGAGGTGTATATACTTACATTTTACATGTTATATTATTAATATACTTCATTTCATGATATTTTAAGGTTCATGAAGTTTTATTTTCTTACATAGAGATTATGATCCCAAGTTACCATGTTATAGGATTTTATTGACACAACCTCATCGCTTTTTGAGATTGTTTAAATTTATGCATCCCTTGAGAATTATTATGTTCCATATCTCATGAAATTAATTAATTTTATTCTACTCCAGTTATTCATTCTATATTCCTATATTGGTACCCTTTTCTACTCTTTGGTATATAATATAGTTAAGTATGTGTTTTTAAGAAAGCTTAACATTACCCTCTATTCGATCAGAAATCTATGTTCCTTCAAACCCATTTTTTATAAAATGGTTTTACAGGAATATTATAATAATATCCTATGATAATTAAAAGACATTTTTACCATTTTTATTTTAGAAATTTTTTCAAATTAATCTTCTTGTTGCTTTCTGAATGAGGAAATTTTCTATGTTATTACTGTGTAAAAAGAATGTTCTTTTTTAACTCATATAACTTGTTTGGATTTATCCACTATCATTCATTTTATGTTTTCTTTTCATGTTTAAAGGATATTTTTTATAATTTTTTTTAATATATTTTCAAGGAAGTTTTTTTTCATAATGATTTCAAGCTTATTTTATAATTTTTCAAGGAAAATAATTTTCAAAATGTTTTCAAACTTCTTTGATGAGTTTTCATGGAAAATGGTTTTCAAAATGTATTCAAGATAATTTTATATGTTTTCCAAGAAAATACCTATCAAAAAAAAGTCAATATTTATTAATAAGTTTTCAACGTATTTTCTGGGGAAATTGTTTTCAAAATATTTTCAAGAACTATTTATAATATTTCAAAGTATTTTCAAAGAAATGACTTGAAAAAATGTTTTCATGCATTCTTTATATGTTTTCAAAGTATTATTGAAGAAAAATGTTTTTAAAATGTTTTGAATCTTATTTTATTAGTTTTCAACGAAAAAGGTTTTCAAATGATTTCAAGTCTTCATTATAATTTTTAAAGGTATTTTCAATGAAATTTATTATAAAATGGTTTTATGTAATAAAAATCATTTTTCAAATAAGAAATGTTATTTTATACAAGAATTTTTGTGAATTATATTTCGAAATTATTTTCCATATAAGATAGATTTTTTTTTACTCATGCCCTTATAGGAAATTATTTACATGTTATATTAATATCATTTTTATGAATGTGTTATGCATAATGTCATGGTATTTATAAATCTTGTTTCCCTTTCATAGGTTTTATGTTTATGAAATCGGTTTCCCTTTCATGGGTTATATGTTTATGAAATCCTTTTCTCTTTTACATGTTATTATTTTGATGAAATGATTTTGAAACCTATATCTTTTTCATAGGTTATGATTTTATTACATGATTATGATACCCATTTAATTACATGGGTTAAGATAAGATTTTTAATGATTTTGTGACACATGTATGTCTGATTTCACTGTGAGATGGGTGGGACCTATATCTCCTTCCAATGCATTGGGTAAATATTTATATCTCATAATATATAAGAATATGGTCTTGGGAGTTAACATTGACTAATAAGATGGCCATCGAAGTGATCCATGACAACCAGGATGGTATGAGGAGTTAACTCATGCTATTAAGATGGAAATGACTACCAAGATAATATGAGGAGTGAAATAAAGCTACTAGGAGGCCATGGGAGTAAACCATGACTACCAAGATGGTATTGGGAGTGAACCCATAATACCAAGATATTCTTGGATGTAATTCCTTTTATACAATGGAAATAAAATTATATGCTTATGTGTCTATCAAAATACCATGTTTTATTCATTTGTTATGCTATAATGGATTATTTTTTTTCTTATGATTCATATCTTATGAACTCACATTCTTTATGTCATGATCCATGTGTATAATCTTTAATATGCTAGGTATGATCATTTATTTTCATGATCATGTTCTCGTACCTTTATGCTCATAATTATGCTTACATATCTCTCTTATTTATCCTTACTGAGCATTTGAGCTCATACCTTTCTTATTTTTCCTTTCCCTGGGTTATGAAGAAAGGATTTATGTAGGATTATTAAATTTTTCGATATTTATAGGAGATGTTGAAGATATTTCACCAGGATAGAAGATTTTGTTTCCATATTTCCAAAGACATTAAATTGTTACGATCATCGGGCATGTATTTTTGTAATGTACATAATATTCATCTAAAATGATGTAATATACATTTATGTTATAATTTGTTCTATATTAGGTCACTTGAAAATTATAATTTATCGTTAATCTAAACATCCATCTAATCCTAAGTAACTATAGGAAGATCCAATTAAACTACGTTAGGAGCATTTTGATTTCTGCTCTCTAGACAGTCATGTCAAAGGCAACGAGGATGCCTTTACTTTACAAGACAAACACACACCTTAGATAACTTTATAGTAATAATGTCAACCACAATAGGTGAATACAACAAAGAACCACTATATCTTGGTTTCCATAAACATGGAATACTTGTGTTTAGAATTAAATGTCAAATAATTTCATTTATCCATTGAAAAAGATATCACATATCACAATTCAACAAGCATTTATACATCACATGAAAAAATAGATATTCACCTACCATTAAAAATTCATGTCCATGTATCCCAATATGCCTAATATAATGCTTTTATACTAATCACATGCCATACTAGTCCACAAGTACAAATCTTAAGAAATATCTTCATGATAAAACAATATCCTCACATAATGTTTGAATCACTCAAGGTGAATTTACATCAACTCTAACAAGAACACATGATAATCAGAAATACCATAATTGGGAAATCTGATTTTCCCCTATAAATGGGCTAGATACTCCCATGAACAAGATCATTAACAAGTCCTAAAATATCCAAATATCCTTTTAAACTATCCCAAATAGTAAAGTAGACAATAGGAAAACTTACTCCTCTAATAACACTTTGTAACATCCCTCGATCTAGAACTCTCTCACATATATAAAAAGAGTTTTTTATAAGGCCTCACACATGCCTCACCGTATGCTAGAGGATTCAGAATAATAGTAGAGGTTTTAAATGTATAGTGAGGACACTATACCCCCTAATGATAAATGTTAAAGAAGAAATAAATTATACAAATGGAAGAAATAAAATTAAAAAAAAGAATAAACCAACAATAAGAGTTAACTGAATAGTCCAAAAAATAAAAAAGAAATAATGCAATGTTTTGATATAATGTAACAAAATTTCCACAAGACAAAATATAATAAAATGACATGAAGACTCAAATAACAACTCAAAATCCCCTGGTCCCAAACCCTGCATCAAACCCATGTATAAACTCCATCCCATTCAGTATGAAAACAATCAACCACATGATCCTTTTCCCATGGCCAAACCTGCATCCATGTAATCATCTAAGGTACCAAATATAAGCCTGTATAGGGTGTGAGTATAACATAGTATGGTGATACCACAATGTCTATACAAAGTATTCTGATAATAATTTTATGTAATAGGGTGATAAACATGTGTGTTGATTAATTCAATAATAAATAAAATACAATAATAACATGGATCACCTCAGTGTTTGAATATATTTGAGAATGTATTACAAAAAATCCAACCATAATAATATAACCATGGTAAAATAACCTAATTCAATTCAATTATATAATATCTTGGAATTCATCTTATGAGCATGAAACCCACCACCATATTACCATGGTATTGTCACAATAATCTGGGTCAAATCCATATAAGTATTACAACATCTTGTTCAAAGCCCTATAAGAATTACAACATGGGACTGGGTAGAGCCCACTCTCTATACGAATTATATCGTGGGACTAGTCCAACCTCAATCATTATCATCATTAAATCATATAAGTTTCCATGTTCTAAGGGCAAGGCTGATATATAAGCATTTCAACATGGAACATAAGTATTGTAAATAAAACATGGATATCACAATATAAAATCAGAAATCTCAATGGTTAATTATTTTAATTATTATTTATCTTTCATATACCACTTTTAATTAAATAAAAATATGTTAGAAATCATAATAATAAGAAATAATCCATATCTTAGGGATTTTATATCAAGAAATCACATAGGTTCACATGGAATGCTAAAAATCCTTTAAACCATTGGCTTATTCAATTATATTTAGGGTTCTCTCACCCCATGGGTTACCATAAGCTAGTTTAGAATCCAAATTAAAATAATGGACTCAAAGGAATGATCCCATTCATTTCATAACTTACGTGTGTGACACTATGTTGGAATAATCACAATGATTCATAAATGTGGAAATTACCAAAACATAGAGTTAATATTTAGACCCCCTACATTTAAGTGACGATGCAATAATTCTTAGAATAGAAAAGGAGCATAAGGAAGTAGGTGTGGATGCTCACAAAGAGAACCCTAGATCAAAACTAATCAAGATAAAAACCAACAAAACATATGGTCCTAGGATTTCACTATAATGGTTAGAGAACCAATGAAGAGAAGGTAAAAACCTAAATGAAAATAATTATAGGGAATGGATCATGTAAATGGGGAATCTAGAAGGGAGGTTGGCACTCCAAATTATCCTTTAAGATTTTATAAAGTATAGAGGAGAATGTTTTAGTGGAATTGTATGAAATTGATCTGCCCAACATACATTAAAACAACGGATTTGGGAATTATATTGCATGTAATTTAGTTACATGTCATGTTAATATTTTTAAGGGGATACGCTGAGAAATTTTTTACCTCAAATTATTTTATTATAAACAACTAAATAATGGAATTACATGTAATTCATTTACACAATGTGTAAATTTTTTATAGATGTTTTTTCAACCCATTGTCCCTTCAAACAACTTGAAACCCCTTTAAATCTTATCAACATACAAAGAACCCATGAAAACCAAACCATTTTATAACCAGACTTTATTAATTAAAAAAACACTGATCCATGAATATTAAGTCATTTTCCTCAACAAATATCTCTACATAGATCCTATCCTATTTTCCTATTATTTTTTAATATGAGGAAAAACATACCCAGAAGAAAAGTTAATGAATAACTAAGAGAGAGACGTACTTGGAAATTGAGGGTTTCTTACACTATGTGTATCATTAGTTTTGGTTTTGGTTGTGACACATATAGACTATGGTCAGACACTATATTGGTAGGATATATGTTTATTCCTATATATTGTTCCATGGGTTTCCAAGTTATAAATTCTAATAGGCTAGGCACTATTTATGCTTTATTTTATTCATAATGGTAGTGTTTTGTTAAAAAAAATCTCAAATATTCAACCTTTATGATATGGTTAAATTTTGACTATGCCTCTTAATAATATAATTCATTATTATTTCCATATTCATGTTGATTTTATGATATTTTTTACTAGGAAACTATTATATGTCTTATGAAAAAAATAAATATAGTTTCATTATGAATCAATTTTTTTTGTCTAAAACTAACAGTTTGATGGTCAGAGGAAATGAATAGATTAATGGTGGTATCCCATTAGGTATTTTTTTACTCCATTAATATTCCATTTGGAATTTCTATTTTTATTTTTATAGGTTATAGATAAATAGAATAGTGTCATGTATCCTGATGACATCCATTTTCTGATATTACATTCCAAGGTGGTTGGGATGGTGGTGAGAGATGTTAACATTGGGAAATGTTTAAAAAGTTTTTATTATTATGGTTTGGACTTTGTTTTGGATTTTTATATATTGGTTATGTTTTAAATTTTAATATACACTGAACTCTATTTATTTATCTTCAACTTGTAACACATGTGACATGTTGTGTTATAATTCATGGTGAAATCATTCACGTGTTCTTTTATTTTGATACTCAGCTACTTGTCACTAGTTTATATTGATTGGGAATGATGTTATAGAATTATATATATACTACATGGGTTATGAGTAAGGTAAATATAATTCCATTCATTAAAAAATTTTATTAAATGATTATGTTGTTACTAGGTTGGTTGTATGACTAGAGTATAGAATTCTGCAGTTATGGTAGAATGTGTGGAAACCTCCCTAAACAGCTCATTTTTTGTCTATTCTCGATTTATAATGGAATTTTATGGAATTTTCTCAGACATTGAGCTTCCTTTTATGGTTTTCTAGATGAAACATGTTTTGGTTTTATATATTTGAAAAATTTTACGACACTCTATTTTTTAATTATTTTTTATATCAATTAATTATTATGTTGATTTATTGAATTATTATAATTTAAGGTCTTTAATTTTTATTCCTAATTTTCATAATTTTGTTAAAATAATTAATCATAAGATAATCAGGTGTTATTTTTTATGTTTAGTGGATAATGCCCTATAAGAGACACCCAATGGACCATAGGGAAGGTCCTGTAGGAAATGTTCCACATGAAAACCCACTAATCAATCTTATAATATAAGAAATAATAAGCTAGACCATTCAATTATAAGGTCACGTGTGTGGTGGAATAAAAAATGTATTTTTAATCATAATTCAGATTCTACAAAATAAAATAAACCAATTTTCCATGATGACAGTTGATTCTATGAACATGATTAATAAATTTACCAAAAGGATGGAAACATAAATTTTTTTAAGAATCATGATCAATCTATGGTGGAATTTTTATTATATATACTTGATGGGCATGGATGAAAATTGTGAGATATTAATTTGTAAGATATATTACTTGAGGTCATCATTTGGACCACTTTCATGATGGCCTTCAATTAGAATGAGTATCTTTAGTTGTTGTGTGTGGTCAAGGATATGATGTTTATGACTAATGATCAAAGAGACCATTATTTGATTGAATATCCTATTCATTTCTATTATTTGTCTCTTCAAACTATAGAATTATTCACTAAATACTACCTCCATATCAAATGGTTTAATATGTTCTTATAATGTAAGATTTTTTTCAAGATTATTCTTATTGGCATGCTGGTCATTAATCCATTTTTTGATAATGTGGCAATGGATGAGGCCGAATATATAGGGATGGAATGTCTGAGTGGATAACCTATTTATATAGGTGTTATTCACATTTTATCATATAGGAATAAAAGAAAGAATAATAAGGGAACCTATTTTATATCAAGAGAAACATCAATGCCTACTAATGGAAAACCCCATGTGGGTTTTCACTTGTGTGAAATACCTATCAAAAATATGAATTCTTGTATAACTTAAAAAATTATTTTTCATATTTTTTGTAAATAAAATGAAATAATGAGTATTTTGTGAAGGTTTTCCCAAGTAACTAGGGAAGGATAATATCTCGCTAATGGAACTTGGGTTTGGTATAATAGAGTTTAAGGTAGTGGATCACAATCTCATACAACGTGGGATACTCATGCAATCGTGAATACATAGTGATGGAATAATGCTATATGTCATTGTCTATTGGAACATTCATGTATGGATTATGAAGTGGGTATAATTATAGTGAGAGGCACACTATTAATCTATTCCTTTACAGCCCTTTCATTATTTATTAATATTTTATTCCATTTTATTATATCATCAATTTTGAAAGATATGTTGGAATTTTTCATTAAGATCATACAATTTATGATAGAACCTTGTTCCATAATGGAAGGGGATAGAACATGGTTGTAATTTTTATCAGTGCTTGGTTAAGACTCTTGACCATGAGGTTTTATGGAATGTCCAAATTTTTTATCATTATTTAATTAAACAAGTAATTGGAATGGATTAGATGATTATTTCAAAGGAATATATCATCTTTTTTACATTGGATTTAGTTTTCATCTTTTCATGGGGTTACTCATGTCTTTCAAGTTCAGTGTGATCTCGATCTGGGATAGTAGTGACTATTTTTCAAAGGGATGAAATTATTTAATAAAAATGATCAAAGATGATTGTTGACCCTGTCAATCAATATTTATGTGTATTGATTCTTATCATTGTGAAGGTGTTCCCTAAGGTCTTCCATTATTAATTATCTAGGTTATCACCCTAAAAAGAGTTATAGTACTCTATTCATCTACTTATATGGATGAATCACATGTCCTTTGCATCTAATTCTATGTAATAAATATATTTGAAGGAGTTAACAATTCAGATTGCAGACCATGAGGTAATTTTTTTTCAGTGTTTCACTTTGGGCTTCAATAGATCTCATAATAAAGATGATGGATGGAATCCTACATAATTGTGCTAATTAAAAAATTCATAATTGAGTAAATATTAATTAAAAGAACATTTCTGAAGAAATTATGTTCTATAAAACCAAAATAGGGAAGGTTGATTTTTTTCTAAGATTTATCATCGAACAGGGTTCTATTATCTATGTGTTTAAGAGAAGTATGTTCCTAAGACATCATTTAGGAGAAGGAATTGGCATTATGATTATTTTTTATATCATAAGGTTTAATGAAATATCCTTTAGTCTTTATGACAATGAAGAATCATGCATTTCATTTGATCTTGGACTCTTTAATGTTTTTTAATCGATGATGCTTTGGTGTACTCATAGTCAAAGGAATAACAAATAGATCATTTAGATATGGATATAAAAACTATTAATATAATTTTCTTTATAAAATGATTTTTAAATTTATGTTTTGGATTGAGGAAATAATTTTTTTGGCAATTTCATATCAAAGTGTTGAATATTAGTGAATTTGAAAATTATCTATTTAGTGATATCATTGTAGCATCCCAGTTATGTGTTTGTGTATTGGATCATCATTGGTTTTGCAGATAATTATTGAAATTTTGTATGATTTATCCAAACATATTTCAATTATTAATTATTTTACCGTCAATTCTTTTATGTTTGAATTTAATTATTTCCCCCAGATATTATTTTAGGAACTACATGGGATACAAATTGGATTTATAGTTATAATTCATTTGGATCCATGTTTGGGAATGGAGTCCTTTTTGATTCCTATGATATTGAATTTGGAAATATTAAAATGTATGGGATGAATGTTGTGGACTATGGATATCACCTATAATGTTCTCATGAGAATAAATACCCTGGAAATTATCTTGATTTTTATGTGGTTATGCATGATCTTAGACCATAGTTTCAATATTTGTTCAGAAAATTGATTATTTTAAATTTGGGTCACAAGATCCAAATATATGCTTTCGTCTAGAGTTATATGGACTAATGATAGAGTCTCTTGGATGAGTATCATTAGGATGTTTAATTTCATACTACATACGCACCCAAAAAAGAAATTTTTTCTCTAAGGCACTAAGTGGGAGATATATGACTTGGGTGATCAATGGTCAAATAATTTAATGGGCCATTTCAATCATATTTGGGTGATGATAAAGTTATAACATCTTGGTCACCTACATATGTAAAAAACTAGAAATTTTAGAATATTGATAAGTTATTATTAAATGCGATGTTTTATAATTTTATGAAAACAAAATAAATATTGATTATATGTTATGATTTAATATTTAAAATAATAATGATGATATTTTGTTTTATTCAATGAATAATACCTTTTATTGAATATTAATAACTAAATATTATATATATTCATATTTTGAAATAGATATGTTCTTATTTCATCATTTATTAATACAGGTGATTGTTAATTTTAAAAAAATCTGTTATGTTAATATGAAAAAAATTATTGGTATTCAATTCATATGTTATAATAATTTTTTTAATATAAATTATTGTTATATAAAATAAGATTTTTTTTTTGAATTATTATTTAAAGTTATAAATAGAGGCAGTTTTTTATTAATGATGCGTTATATTTTATAAAAGAATATTTTAATATAAATACTTTTATTTATTATTTTTATGAATACAAAATATTTTTATAAACCATTTTTTAGTCATATATATCAATTATTGTATGACATGTAAAGTTATTGCATATGATTATATAGAATTAATTATCACTTCGATCATGATGATTTGAAATTGTGTTTGTTTAAATAAGAAAAAAGTTAATATATATATATATATGAATATATATATATATATGAAGTTTACGATTTGAAAATATAGTAAACCAATAAATATAAATATATATTTATTTAAAAAAATATTTCTATAGAGTAAATTAAAATTTTGATTAAAAAATATAGAATTTTTCAATATTATAAAATAGATGAAATTATAAATATCAGAATATAAAAATTAGGATTATATATAAATATTATTTTGAGATATTAATATTCTTATAATTTCATTTAAAAATCAAGCAAAGATATATAAAATCGAGGGTTTCGATTTCAAAAGAAGAGGTTGGGTTCAATATAGTCAAACAGCGATGCATATTTGACCAGAGAAGGGATTTGAAATCGAATGAAGGATTGAATGACATAGATGGAGTTTTGAGAGTAGGATAGAACACCAAGGGAGATTGTGTGATGAGAATTGACAATAGGTTGATAACCAAATATATCAAACAACAAAGAAGTTTTGAAGATTGAGAGGGTTTCGATCTTGGATAATAGAAATTGAATCGATTTCAAAATATTCAAGGTGGACTCTACGTATTATTCCTTGAACTATTTGTTGTGTTTTTTCAGATCTTCAATGGTATCTTTGTATTTATATTATGTGTACGAATCTTATTGATTTTTTTTTTGAAGAATTGATTTCACTTTATTAAATTACATGTTTGATGTCAATCTAAAATTTTCTTCCTTGATCGTCATCTAATGTCTCATGCCAGTCATTTTCCTATGTATTTTATGGATTATTAATTGTAGATACCACATAGATGTGGGTTGATAACATTAGTTTTACTGATTTTGCAATGAAGTCTGATGCTTCTTGAAGAAGCCTCTACTGAATCAATCTATGCAGATTATAATATACATATATATTTTTAATAAATATAAATGTATTAAATTCATCTAGTTGTAAATTCATCTTTTTTTCCTTGTTAAATTGAACTTGTAAACATCGATGAATATAAGTATATATATATCAATCATTTTTAATAAGTTGAAGAGTTTTCAATTAAAACCACAACTATTTTGGATATATATCTTCCTTACAAATAATTTTTCAGATCTACTAGAGATATACATGACATAACTCATATTAAATATAATGATCCTTTATTAAATATTATATAAAAATTTAAATAGTGGAATTGTGTATATAAATAAGGAGATAGGGAGTTTTTTTTGTGGTGTATTATGTAGTTCAAATTGGAAAACATTCAACAACCAAGAATCCCTCCTCCTTTTTAATCTTCTCAATGTGTTCAAACACTAATAGCTTTCAAAGTTTCTATTTTTCTTTAGATAAGGTAATGGAAAACTTTTTTTTCAAAAAAACCTTATTTCAAATTATGTTTTTTGTATGTTTTGTTCTAAAATGATTAATTTGTTTTAAAATAATTATTTTCAATTGTTTATATTTTCAAAATTTACATTTTTTAAAAAAGATTTATTTTTTTTTCAAAATTTGATAATATAATAATTATATTTTCTATTTGGTTTATTTAATATTTCAATGATGACAAATTTATAATAATTTATTTTAATGAAATGAGTTATTATTTTATGTATAAATTTATTTGGTATGTCCATAAATCTCACACATCATGGTAGATATTTTTCCAAATATAGATGTTATAAAATTATTTTCAAATGTAAGTAATTCTTTTATGAAAATGGATTTCTCCAAACTCTCTTTTGAAAAAATGACTATATTCCAAAAATAGATGTTATAAAATTATTTTCTTCTATGAAAATAGTTTCTGTATGATTTTGAAATGTTTTTAAAGGTTTATGAATGTGAAAGGCATGTCATTTTCTTAAAATTTACCACTTGGGTATCGAATGAGAGGATGATGACGTATAGGGAGTGAACCCATGACCTCAAGGGGGTCTTTTCCTACAAGCGATACTACAAATGGCCACATGGTTTTCTTAATATTTTCCAAGAATCGTTTTAATCCATTAATGAATTATTATTTTCAAAATGTTTTATAGGAGAAATCCAAGTATTTCTCAATGTGTATTTTTGAATGGATTTGAATATGATAAGTATTTTTAAAATATTATGAAACTTATTTTATTATTAAAATTTTAAATCACCCTAGATTATTAATTTTTTATAGAAAAAAATTGATATAAAATGTTTTCAAATGATTTTCAAAGTATTTATCTCTTATTTGAAAAATCATAAATGTGAAATTTTATGGCCACCCATAGTTTTAAACAATTTTTCACAGGTTTAGTAGTAATTCTAATGTTTTTTTGTAAACGGAGATAGAACACACGATTATAATTAGTTAATTGTATAATTTTCTACAACTTTAATAAATTGTATAGTTTTGTATAATTATCCAAAACCTAGATCGCAATGATCTGCAGTTTGATAGTATATTGTTTATTTTTTAGTTACCTTTTATATAATAAAATACAAATCACATTTTTAGAAAAAAAATTGGAAGTGCATGTTCAGGTTGTTACTGTGGTATTAGAGAAATGGTCTAGACAATATTTGAGATTAAGTGTTGTCGTATGAGAAAAAACTATGAAAAAAATTATTTTAAGACTAGTTAATTATGTTCCGTTAAGAATATAAAATTATTTGGGGGTGCAACATCCCAGAATTTTTAGAATATTAATATGTTTTTATTATATTTAATGTTATATTTTTTAATAAAGCAAAATAAATTTTGATTATAAGTTATGATTTTATATTTAAATCTATTATAATATTGTTTTGTATTATTCAAAGAATAATATCTTTATTAGTGATTTTAAATTAAACTGTTAATATAATTATTCATATTTCGAAATAGATATGAAAGTTTTTCTTAAATTAATAACACTGGTGATTATTTATTATAAAGTTAATATTATTTTAATATGAAAAAGATATAGTTTCTCAAATTTTATCTTATAATATTTATTATAATGAATTATTATTTTCATAAAATAAGATTTTATTATAAATTATTATTCAAGAATTATAAAAAAATATATTTTTTAATGATGAAATTTTTTTATTAAAAGAATATTTTTATATAAATATCATTATTTTTTTTGAGAAAATAAAAGCTTTGTATAAAGAAATTTATAATTATTTATATGAAAAGTTACTTGAAAAGTAATGTTTTTTCATATGATTATATCGAATTAATTGAACTATTAATTATGAATATTTGAAATTAGTTGTGTAAATTAGAATAAATTTTATATACATATTAATTTATATTTATCTATTGTTTACAATTTTAAAATATTTGAAATCTATAAATATATATAAATAATAAAAATTTTGAAATTAAATGATGTGGAATATATTTAATTTTTTAATAATAAACATAATATTTTTCATTTATTTAAAAAATATTAAAATATAAATATATTACTATACAAACTATGATTATATATAAATAATATTTTAACAAATGAATACTATGAAAATTACTTTGAAAAAAATGAAGATAATGGAAATTGAGGGATTCGATTTCTGATGGATAGGCTGAGTGTTCGGTTGAACACCGAAGGAGGTTCAACCAGAAAGGGGTTTAGAGCACATATGAAGGATCAACTATTAAAGAGGGATTTTCAAGCATTAGAGGGAACAATGAGGGAGATTGTCTGAGGATAATCTAGATGAGGTTGAAAACCAAAGAGGTTGAATGATGAAGGGGTTTCGAACATCTAGAGGGTTTCAAACTCAGATAAGTTAAGTTGAATTGAGTTCGAATTATTCAAGTTGGAGACTATATCATCTTCCTCTAAATGTAAATCAAGTTTTTTAAGATCTTCAATGGTATGTGTGAATTTATTTTAAGTGTCCAAATCTTCATAAAATAACATTTTAGCTATCGTTTTTTGTTTATTAATTTTCATCTTCATCATGAATTAGGATTTTCTTCCTTTCATCGTCATCCCATATCCGCTAGTAGTTGTTTTTCTATTTATTTTGTGCATTTTCATTATAGATACTCGATTTATGTGGGTCAATAACATTTATTATACCAGTTTTGTGAGTTAGTCCACATCTTCTTGAATAAGCCTCAACCTGAATCAATCTTAACAAATTATAAAATACATATATACCAAGAAAGCGTGGGAGCCGACGAAAGTCGGATCCATAAAAATATATAAGAAAAAAAGAGAAAAACAGAGCCAGAGTTACAAGGGATTATTACATATCCGAGAGTGAATCACACCACACATATCAGCATTCACCATTGCTTCACACCAATTAGGAGTTGTAAAAGACCAAAACATACCCGTCTCACTGACAACCTTCTTGGACAACACATCTGCAACTTGATTTGCTTCTCGATATGTGTGGGAGACTTCCAAATTGAGATGAGCGCTCTTGTTGAGACACTCAACCCAAAGAGGTAGAATTTTCCACGGTACATCCCGTGTCCTTGCCTTCAAAGCTTTCACAGCAACCTCAAAGTCAGATTCAAGCCACAATGGTGTCCAGTTGTACCGAGCAGCATAATCAATTGCATATATCATGGCCAATAACTCAGCCTCATACGCCGTTTTAATTCCAGTGGAGTGATAAAAACACCCCTTGACGAATCCACGATGAGTACGAAAGACACCTCCACATCCCGAGGGGCCGGGCGTTCCTATCGCAGCCCCATCTACATTAACTTTTAACCATTACGCAATTGGAGGAATCCACCGAATGTATTTAACCATTCGGGGTTTCCTCGGTCGACCTGCAACACCCAACAATCTAAGAATGTTCAACTCTCGGATCGTGTTAAACATACCTCCAGGTTGCACAACTGATTCGGCATAGACTTCCTTGTGTAGCGCCATCATCCCTGCATAAATAGAAGGCTTCATTTCATTGAACAGCAGCTGATTGCGGGCATTCCAGATGTGACATACCACCACCGCAGCTGCTGCAAGTAGCAGGTGGAAAACCTGCTCACTGTAATTGGCCATACAAAGTGCCTTCATGCACTCTTCAAACTGGTTGTTCCTGTCAAATTCCATATCAAACATCATTCCCATATATATCTTCATCACAGTGAATTTATCTAATCTAGTGGAGATATAAAATCCATAACTCCGGTTAAATATAACGACCATTCATGTAATATTATATATTAATATAAACAGTGGTATGGAGTCTCTAAATAGAGGGATAAGAAGTTTCCTTTCAATGAATTAAGCAGTTCAACTTGGAAAACTGTCCACAATAAAGAAACTCTCCTTGATTCTCATCTTCTCAGTGGGATCAATCACCAGTAGCACCCCAATTTCTTCTTTGTATGCAAATAATGTAAGGGAAAACAAATTCTTTTCAAAAGCCCCCTATATAAAATTTTTAATTTTTAATACTTCGTTTTAAAAAAATTAATTACAAAGGAAAATAATTATTTTCAAAAGGTTGTATTTAAAAAATTAAATTTCTTTAAGATGTTTTATTATTTTGAAAGCGTGATTATATTAAAATTATATTTTCCATTTTTTTCATTTAATGGTTCAAATTAGAAAAATAAATAATAATTTATTTTAATGATAAATGTTATCAATTTATATCTAAAATGACTTTATATTTCCATTAATGTCTAAAATGTTAGTAGATATGAGCATATTCTTCAATTTCTCATGGTATTTCATGGGTATAAATACAATATATTATATTACATTTAATGCATTCATGCTCATGTAAGTACATATTTTCTTGAAAAGGGATTTATCCGAACTCTTTTGAAAAATGAGATTTTACAGAACTTATATGTTATAAAATTATTTTTCCAGGAAAAGTTTAGGTCCGTTTAGACAGTCCCAAAAATTAAGAATGCAAAATAATAGTACAAGATTACACAGAGTAAGGGGATTTACAAATTCGAGAGTGAGACACTCCCCGCATGTCATCCACCACCAAAGGCACATAGAACTCAGAAGTCCTAAAGGACCACATGGAGGTCATTTTCAAGACAGCTCTCCTTGACAGGGTATTAGCCACCTGATTCGCCTCCCTATAAACATTTGTGATTCTAATATTAAGATACTTTACCTTATAAGGCACTCAATACATTGAGGGAGGAGTCCCAACGGAACATCCCTAGTACTCATCTTGAGAGCATTAACTGCAAGTTCAGAGTATGATTAGATCCATATAGTATTCCAACGGTGAAAATGAGCATGCTTAACAACATAAATAATGACCCACAATCCAGCTTCATATGCAATTCCCATCCCAGTGAAATGATGAAAATAGCCCTTGACAAAGCCACGGTGCATGCGGATGACACCACCACAACCCGAGAGTCCCAACGATGACAACACAGCTCCATCAACATTAACTTTGATACCTGGGAAAATGGGAGGAATCCATCAGATATACTTTATCATGAGAGGTGGCTTCAGCTTACCCGAAATTCCCAGCAATCGATGTTTCATGAGGTCCACAGAGGTGCTTTCCATGGCTCCACTTTGTATAGAAGCAGCAGCATGGGTATCCTTATGAAGTAGCAGCAGACTAGCATTAATGGATGGAGCTGTATTATCGAATAGGAGCACATTTCTGGCTGTCCATACAACATGCATAGTTGCTGCTGTAACAAGTAATAGGTTCTGGACCTAGTTGCTTCGTCCAGCCTTTGTTATATTGAGCAGAAGGTCTTCAATCCGTCTATGAGAGCAGATATCCATGTCAATGTTGTTACCAACATATCCCCACGACTTCTGAGCAAAGGAGTAGGAAAGAAATAGGTTCTGAACACTCTCAGCGTCCTTCAAGCACAAGTGGCAGGCAGATACAATGCACTGGCCATCCTTCCTCAATTGGTCATGTGTGGGAAGCCTATTCAGCCAAATTATCCAGAGTAGTAGAAACTAGGAGGGTTGAATAAAGGGGAAATTGAATTTAAGAAGCCAAGTAGGTGCTTGAGCATCACCGTCAAAGTGCAGCATGTAAAACTCATTAGTATTGAAGTAACCAATCCTGTTGGGCTTCCATTTGAGCACATCATTATCCATAAATAAGTAATTTTGAATTTCCATCCGAGCTTGGGGAGACACCATGATATCAAGGCTATCTCTATGATCCAGAAAATTAGCCACCGACATATCCAGCATGTCAATGGGAATGTCACCAATCTGTAAAGGACTATCCAGCCATGGTGTTTGCCAGCAATTGAGATTAAATTTTCTACTCACGAGTCATCTTGAATTTTGAATAATGTCATTCACGGAGTGTCTAAGAGACTTTCATTGATATGAAGACAAGTAATGCTGATAACCATTATGAAACATCATTTTAAACATGCATGACAAAAAGTCCAAAGATGAGTCAGTCGATGATAAGAGACTCTAGGTTAAATTGAAGATCACGTAGCATATTTCTTGGACATCGATAAATTGAGTATACAAATTTTGACGTTATCACTGAGTTAATGAAACACACCCCCCAGCTTGAGAGAGAGCTTTCCCTTTCCATCTGGCCATCTAATTAATAATGCCTGAACATATGCCATCAAGGTACTGTTTCATCACCTTGCCAATGAAGAGAGGGACCCCAGGGTAATTGATGGGAAGGGATCCCTACCTAATGCCATGAGACCTAATGATTCTATATTTTTTGCCCACTGTGAGACCATCACCAAAAACCATAAAAGATTAGTTCCAATTAATGTGCTGTCCAGCCAGTACATCATAATATAAAAAGAGGGCCTTGATTGAGGATATGGTACTTCGTGAGGCCTGTCTAAAAATGAGGATGTCATCAGCATATAATAGATGGGACGGGATGAAATTGTCCCTTCCAGCCTTGATCGGTTTAACTAAGCCATCATGAGAGAGCTAATTAAGGCATCTACTCAAATAATCTTCAGCAATGGCGAATAAGAGCCCATATAGTGGATCACCTTTCCAGAATCCTCTTGTACATTCAAAGTAACTTCTTAGAGAGCCATTTATTAGAATGGACAACCTTTCCAATTTGAGAATGTTGCTGATGAGCTTAAGGAAATCATCAGAGGAGCCAAACCTCCTAAGCACTCCAATAATGATGCTCCATTTCAAAGTATCAAAAGCTTTAGAAATGTCAATTTTTAGAGCAAAGTTACCAAACCCGGTCTTCTTTTTCATCAGATTGATGCTCTCCGAAGCTGTAAAGAGACAATTCTGAATATTCCTAGAGGAATAAAACCAAACTGATTAGAGGAGACATGCTCCTTTATAATGCACCCCGATCTAGTCATCAAAATTTTGCTAATAATCTTGGGGGTGGTGTTGCCAATAGCCACCGGCTGGAAATCTTTTATATCCACTGCATTCTCTTTCTTAGGAATGAGAACATTGAAGATAGAGTTAAGACCATAGGGCATGTAGTCCCAATTGAAAAATTCCCTCCCTGCATTTTCCAAATCATTCTGCACAATATCCCAATAAAACCTGAAGAACATATTGGTGAAGCCATCTGGTCTAGTAGAACTTTCCATGTTCAGCGAGGGGCCATTGTAAGAGCAAGATTTTGATGTTCCTCAATGCAGGGTGAAATATTATCGATCATCTCTTGAGCACAATCCGCATCATTATCAGAGTGAATATTAGAAAAGTGATTCGCCACTATGCTTGAAATTCACTTTCAGAGTTATAATGGTGCCCATAAATATTAAATGCATTTAATCCTGCCCTGACCCTTTTTTCCTTGTGCATTCTCTGTAAAAACTTAGAATTTTTGTCACCATCCCTCAGCCATTTGACATTCAGATGATTTCGATCTAGCCATTCCTTCACAATCGAATGATCATCAAGCCTTGAAAGGGCTTGGATTTCCTCTCTGGAGGGGCTGCTAAGGTGCTGATTAGAAATTTGATAGCATGCTAGATTTTCTTCAGTTGTCTTAATCCGAAGATCAAGGTTTGAAAAAGAATTCCTGCTCCACACCCTCAAAATTCTTTTAACATTCTTAAGTTTTGCAGCAAGAAAATGAAGGGGGGTGCCCTGTTGATGGGAACCCCCAGCATCAATAATAACTTCCCTACATCCAAGGGTCACTGACCACCCATTCATAAAACAGAAGGGAAGGGAAACAAACCTGACAGTTTGAAAGGCAATGTTAACCACAATAGGATTGTGATCTGAGTGATGTTTTGGTAGAGTGTACCCAGACAAACTGTAATCAGCACTCCCATCATCCATCTAAACAAAACATCTGTCAAGCTTACATGACTGTATTCCATGCAAATTATACCTGCTCTAAGTGAAATCAGCCCCTGAAATTGCAATTTCAGCTAAATGTCAATGATCAATAAAGGCAGAAAATTCCAAAGAGGCAGCCCGATTAAAATTCGTTCCAGTTTTTCTTCAGGCCTTAAGACAGTATTGAAGTCGGCCAAAACCACCCAATTGATAGCACCACTTCCAGGGAAATATCCAAGTTCATTCCAATGGTCTCTTCTTCTGATATATGATGATGTGTCACAAACAAAGGAAACCTCAAAATTGTGACCCTGATAAATGTAGGAAACTAGGATCCATTGTGCACTCCTGATGTAGGATGTATGCTGTATACATTCATGTGCAAAAACCCATACGTGATCCATGTTGAGTTCATGTGAATTTTTAGCAATAAAATGATAACCAAGAGATGACCATTTGAAAGCCTTCCACTTGTCAAAAGACATCTTTGGTTCTGCAATGCCAATCATCAAAGGTTTATGAGCGAAAATATAATGTCGAAGGGCCCTGGCCGTTGGGGTGTTCAACAAACCTTGATTGTTCCAGTAAATGGGCTTCTTTGGGGGAGGGTAGGACTTATTGTCAGAGCCCTTCCTCCTTGACAGCAATGCTTGGGACTTTACCCTTTCTACCTATTTCTTTTGCTTGCTTCACAGCAGGTTCTGGTAGCACTGAAGATTCATCTTTTGAGCTTTTTTACTTACCAGCTGATTTAGCACTAGTTGACATGACCTCAGGGCCTGAAGGGACAATAGCATGCTCAGCAGGTGGTGGATCTTCAGATTCATCTGCCTAGAATGTGCCACTCAAAGGTTTAAATGTGTTATTGGACAGAATGCTAGCAGGGGCACTGATTTCCTTGGGAGATCTTCTAGCAGCCGTGCCTGGATGAATCCGTGTGAAATCCAGGGTACCGCCATCAGTTGCAATCACCCCAGTATTCACATCTGAAGGTTTAGAAGATGAATCCTTCACTGCTCCATCAGCCTCAGCATGGACAGCCCCAGAAGTTTTATCAATATCATTAGGAGGTACAGCCTCATTACTTGGGTGAGGATCCTCCCCCCGTGAACTCAGTTCCCCCAGCCAGTCAAGTATGGGACTGGTCTGCAGGGTGTTGTAGCCCGTGAGGGGTTAGCACAACATCTTTCTCACCTACAGGTGCCTCGCCACATCCATTTCCTATATGAGCAATCCCAGAGTCAGTTGCTCCACCTGCAGAACCCGTAGAGCCATAATCAGCGACTGCATCAGTTTGTAACCTATTGACATTCCCATCAAAGTGTCCCAAGTCAGCTGAACCGTCCATGATATTCACCACCGTGTCATCTAGGTTCCTCATGACAGAAGTTGATAGGCAGCCAGCATTACTAGCAGGGAGAATCCCATCAACCAGATGTTCATTGGAGGAGTCAAGGCCGGCTCCAGTTTGGACACCTGAAACAGATCCTACTAATTCATTCACATGAGATGCAGGAGGATATGAAAACGGACCCCCTTCAGTAGGTGGGCAACCTGAGAGATTCCCAGCCAAGGCCACATCACCCTTAGAGGTCCCTTCACCATCCCCAGTTGCATTAGAGGGAAAGACGTTGCCTTTATCATTCTTTCTTCGGCAGGATGCTTCACCATGGCCTTTTATTTTGCGAAAAGTGCATTCCTTGTCCCTCTTGCATTCATATGAGAGGTGACCAAAAAACCTGCAGTTCATGAAATTTTTTGGTTTCCTCTCATATTGAATTTCATGCTTCATGATATCATCCATCATATCGAGCACAACTTCCTCCACTAATGTGATGTCCATATCTACTTCAACCAACATTATCACATAATTCCCAAATCACGGATTGTCTGTTTGCCTGTCAATCCGGATGCGAATACCAACTGATGAGGCAATATCCCATAAAATTCATGGATGCCAGTACAACCAATTCAACGTACATATCCGAACCAGAGTTGTACGTGCGAGTTCCGTACATTATCCAGATCAAATCTCCTATCCCACTCCTGAATTCATAGAAATCGAGGCTTCAAGGGCAACAGTCCAAAACTCCAGGCCTCGTGCTTACATTCATCAGAGGGAACGATTATATGATAATAGCATTTCCCCATAGCTATCATTTTCTAGTCCTCAAAGCCCCGTAACTCCGCGATCTTCTTAGTGAGATCAATAAATTTACACAATTTTGCACGCTTGGGAACAATTACACGCGCAATAATCGAATACCTGCATAAATTCACTCGTTCTTTAACATCGTCTTGATTGGCCGAAACATGCGCAATCCTTCCCTTCCTAATGATTCTTCCAGGCGGAGGTATATCGAAATTCAAGAAGGAAAAATTGGATGTAGACTTCCCCACATCTGTGAAAATTTTCTTCGTTTCAACCGGAACAACAGGAGAGATGGTCACCGATTTGGGTTTACAAGAGAAATGGAAGAGATCTTTGTGACCAACATGTTCACACGATCTATCAATACCTTACTGTTCACAAATTTCCCTCCATCTTCAAGAGGGTGATTCACCTCCGTTCTCTCCCCTTACCCTGCCATCCATCCTTATAAAATTATATTATTCTATCAGAAAATGGTTTTTAAAATGTTCAAATGTTTTTAGTGGGTTATGATTGAGAAATGAAGACTAACAAAAACCGTTTCATAAAATTTTTCACTACAATATCTAATGAGGTAGTGATGATGTATGAGGACTGAACTCATGAACTCATGACCTCAATAGGATGTTGTCCTGCATTTGATACCATTAGTGTTCACAATTTTTTTCTTAAGATTTGATACATATCATTTTAATCCATAAAATTATTATTATTTTGAAATGAGTTTTATGGACAAATTCACATATTTTTAAAAGGATATTTTTGAATGGATTTGAATATGATATGTATTTTGAAAAGGTTTTGAAACATACTTATGGAATTTTATAATGATGCTACCTTATTATTTTGTAATATCAAATATTTTTATATTATATAAAATGTTTTCAAAGGATTTTCAATGTATTTTTCACTTAATTTAAAACCCCTTTTTGGGATATATTTTTCTAGCTCAAAGTTTTAAAATATTTTACATAGGTGAAGTAGAAATCCCAAAGGTTCATGTTTTATAAAAGGAGGTAACATGCATGAAGATAATTAGTTAGTTGTATAAATTTTTTACAACTATGAAAAATTGTATAGTTTTGTATAATTCTCTGTATCCTTGATTGGAAAAGAACATCAGTTTTATAATATACTGTGTATTTTTCAGTTATCATTTATATAAAAAATACACAACATTTTTATAGTACCGAATATGGATGTGCGGGTTCAGGTTGTCACAGTATTGTGAAGAGATCATGAATCTCTATGGAATTATTTCTTCTATCGTGTCTGATAGTGATCCATTGTTCACTTCCTGATTTTTGAATGGTTAACCGGAGGTGATGGGTGAAAAATTGAACTTATATATGGCAGATCACCGTTATATGAATCAAAATACATATATTTCTCTTATTATTCACGATTAAATTCTTTAGTCATGAACAATTGATTTTAGTGTCTCACTGGAGAAATATATCACTATATTGGGTACTTAATATAGAAATATATTTCAAGAATTTATTAAAATGGTATATTTTGAGAACTTGTATTATTAGAAAAGTACATCTACATTATGCTGGGTGTATTTGGTAGTATGGTCCTCTAAAGTAACAAGGCTTTTCACAGAGATTAATAAAAAGGAGTAGTAAATTTAATACAAGTTAGAAAGAGCTAAGATTCATTATAAATAACAAGCATACAATTATCATCAACCTATGTCGTTAATTGTTGGAGAATAGATTTTTCATAGGTTTTTACTCGAATTGAGGAATCATTTCTTATGAGTGCATGGTATGTTGACATTATGGTTGATTATCTCTTTTGAGATCACCAATCATGTTCGAAAGGTGTGTTATTTTTTAGACTATTTTTTTTTGATTTACATCAATTCATAATGTGTTTAATGATTACCAATTGATATAGTTTCAACTAGATCCTTCTCATTTGATTTAATGGGAGGATGTTGATTGTGAGGTTGATACCTCAATGGGTAAGGATGTATTTTAGATAACAGCCCGTTAGAAAAAGATAATACATTGATTAAAGAACTCACTTGATGTGTGTACTATGATAGTGGGGGTGGTATAGCCATGAAAAATAGGATCAAGAATATAAAATGATGTAGTTGTGTCCTGACACTTTGTGTGTTCTAATTATGAGTTCATTATGGTACATAAATTTGATTGGTGACAAAATTGCATCTACATTTGGGTAACATATATGTTTTATTTTTCAATAGTATATATCTATTGAGATTTTATTTTCTTTTTGGTGTTTGGTGTGGATAATTTTGTGTTTTTTGTGAAACAGGATAAGCACACAGTCTATGAATCCTTAGTAGTGATGATGTCATAAACATGAGAAATTGATCTCTTGGTTCCAAGGTTTATTTTTCGAGTATGAGTACATTTTTACAAAACAAGAATGATTTCCAAGAAAATAATTTGGACATTTGGGTTTCATTATAATGTCGGTTGTATGTCCATCACTTGGATTATCTATCTATTTTTCTATTCCCTAGAATTTGGAGAGTTGTTTTTTAATGATAGTTTTGATCACGGGATTAGAGCATGGTTTTTATAACTATGGTAACTAACTGAGTGACTCATGTGATTTTATGATACTAATAATGTTACATGTATACCCTTGGTAATTTTCACACTAATATCCACTCGATACCTCATTTTATCAATACTACCTCTCTTTAAGGCTCATTATTGTTTTCTGATACTAATAATGTTACATGTATACCCTTGGTAATTTTCACACTAATATCCACTCGATACCTCATTTTATCAATACTACCTCTCTTTAAGGATCATTATTGTTATTCCTGCGTCCTTATACTGCTTCTCGATTATTTATAATTGATCTCATCTAGGTTTTTTGGAATATCCTAATGGTTTATCCTTTTCTCACTAAATCATATCTTTATCTCTAATTATATAAATATATTATATTTCCAATTGTGTGTAAATGACCAATCAATTATTTTTATGTGGAATTAATAAATTTTCATTTTCATTTATCCTTGTGATGACTAGATCTATTCGTTTTCATCCACCATTTTCAATAGTGACTATTCATCATGTATTAGGGAGGAAGGTATGTCACAAACCAGCCCGAATACCTGGGACTCTGATACCCAAGCCAACATTGACATAAAAAATGGGCATTCTGAATCCCCATGGGTTGGTGACTAGCACCAAGCATAATACAAGACAATGATTGAATTGTTTTTTCACATAAACATCGGAAGAAACAGCTACATGTTAGTATGCTCCATAGAAAAATCCACATGGAGAATAGTATCGTAAGTCAAACATGTGTATAAATCTAAATTAAACCAAGGAAAATAGGCTATACAACCCCGTATCCTAATGAACCCTACACTCCAAGCCCAATGATCAACAACCACCACCTCCATGTTGTGTATCCCCCTTGCTCAAACTTGGAATAATGAAATCTAGAAATGCGTAAAGGCTAATGTAGGGTGCGGGCTAAAACCCCAGTGGGATCTCACCATGTGATCCAAAATAAGAGGCCAATAATAATAAATGAAATCATGCTTTAAGTTTCAAATAAAACTATATTTCCATTTAAATTTCATATTTATAACAAAAAATTATATTCATTTCAATTAATCAAGTCATTTAGAACAATGTCTTAATAAAAAATTTCTATTAAATAGTTTATATAAATTCAGATGGAATTTTCAAATAAGTTATAAAAATAATTTCATATATATCAAAATTATCACAATGGTGAAACATGGTAATCTTCCAAGAGGTATGATAGTTCTATGTTATGGGATCCTCACACTCTAATATAGTGTCAATGATAATGTGTGAACATGTCCCTTTGACACTGGTCAAAAAGGACTGACCATCATCCTATAGAGGATAAGATCTTCCAATAAGCTTATGTTACTATTGTAAATCACAAATTCAATGTTAGTGAAATTCAAAAATTCTGTGTTTTTCCCTAATATATCACTAACTACCATGGATTACATGATCTAAAAAATAATAAATAATGGTAATGTTATTTCAAAATTGTTTAAATTACAATTTTCCCATTTCTAATTTCAATATTTCAATTTCTCTTTAAAAACCAAACAATGTTGTTTATCCAAGTTATTCCTTTTCATAGGATAGTGCCAAATGGTATTCTTATAAAAATAATGTAATCCATTTTCATAAATCAATTTCACAAACAAGAATTGACAAATAAATTTCACAATTCCATCAATTTCAAGTCACACACTAATTCACCAGAATCAGGGGTTTTCCCCAAATTTCCTATCAAATTAATTCAAATCCCAATTCACATCAACTTGGTCTATTCATAATCCAATTTAAAGTAATATAATTTAAACAAAACCATTCTAGGTTAAATAAATTTTCCAATTGTAAACGAAATAACTTACCTTAACACGAAGATCACATATCCAAACACCCACAATGGGAATCTCCAACGAAGAATGTTGGAAAATACGATCTAAGAATCAAACCTATATTAAAGATCTAAAACAATAATATTTAGATCCTCCATCAACATGGAGATCCTAAAAACCTTAAGGATGAGAGAATAAGAGAGGGGGATATGGAAAACAAGTGTAAATCTCTTACCTATAGGATATCAAACATTGTTTTCACGGTCTTCACTAAAAAGGTGCACAAATTGGGTAAACTGTGCACAAACCACGGACGACACAAGTGCCATCCAAAATATTCAAAATTTTACTTGAAGAACCCCTAAATGAGACCCAACCAAATATGATCAAAAAGGGGTCAAGGAGTACCTGAAAATTGTAATGATATGTTAAAACCTCCCCACCATAAAAGAATTTTGTTACCACAAAGCCTATTATGAAGTCTCCATGTCAAAAATATGAGGAAAATGATCTCTTATAGTTGCATATCTCTCCCATGTATCATGAGTATCAAAACCTTTCTTCCATATAAATTGTGATAAATGTATCGTCCTCCAATGAAGTACATCAGTTTCAGAATCAATTATCCTAAAAAGATATATAGTCATAAATAAATAAGCTTCAACATCAAGATCACTCCAGCTCGAAATGTGAGATCAATGAGAAAGATACTTTCACAGCTATATTATATGAAACACGTTATGTATAAATTGAAACTATGGAGGAAGTTATAAATGATAAGAAATTTTCCGCACCTACTCAAAAATGTGAAATGGTCCCACAAAATGAGTATGAAGATTCCATTTCATTCGCAGTCATCGATGACCCAAACAAGGTGAGACTTACAAGAACACCATATCACCAACTGAAAATCCATACATAATACAACGATGATCAACATATGGTTTAGATCGGCTCTTTGTGGACACAATTATTTGACGAATCAACTGAATAATTTTATCATTTCTTGAACCAACATCAGTCCAACCAAGGTACACTCACTGATCTTTGACCAAGAAAATAGAGATTTAAAGGACCACTATAAAAGGCCTCAAAATGAGCAATCCAGATTACATACTACTAATTATTTTTATAAGAAAAACCATCAGTCCCCAAATGATCAACCCAAGATCCACCAAATTCTATAACATAGGGATGAATAATATATTCAATAATATGTATAAATCATTCTATCTTTAAATCCTACTACTGAAGGTATGACATACTCAAATAGATCTGATATCCAAGTGCCTCCTAAATTCCTCTAAGAAAGTGAGTATTAAACTATAGATCTCTACTAGATACTATACCATATGGAACTATATGAAAATGAATAATCATATTCACATAGAGATCTCCCAACTCCACAATTTTTTTTAATCATGAATGGGTATAAAGTGAGAAGATTTGGCCAGTTTATCAATCACAACCCATATTGAATTCCTTTTTTTTCTAGTTATAAATAAACACGAAAACAATGTCCATAGATATCTCATCCCACATCAAAGTCGGCACTGTATGTGTCCGATTCAAGCCCAAAGATCTTTGGTGCTCGACCTTGACCTATTGGGAAGTATAACAGTGAGAGAGAAGTTTAGTAATTCCCAGTCTAAAACTTATCCACCAGAATCATAGTCACATGTCATAGAACATCTTCATGGTTCATAGGTTAACATCCCACTAGGAATTATGTTAATCCCCTATCATAGATTTCGTGACCGATGACAGTACAAAAGAATGATTCTGGTAACATACAATTCCCTACATGAGAATAACCCCTCAACAATAGTATCACCCACCATAAAAGAGAGTCTCTAATATTTTGGAATTTATCATTAAGATGATATTTATTAATAATCATATCAAGAAGATCACAGGTCTACTGAACACTAGAAAAACAACCCCAACCCCAATTTCCCAGACCCCAATAAGAAACTTTTCAGAAATAGCCATAAACTTCCACCCTTATAATGATTAATTTATTTCATGGGTCTAAAGAATCATTCTAATAGAATTTTCAATGACCCATTTCCCTAGGTTATAGCCAAATTCAAGATAAAAATATTTCAAGTACTTCACCAAACACCTCTGACAGAGATTCAAATCCATTTTTAGAGAAGATATAACTCATGCTCTTAAGGTCAGAATACATGGTTAATCATTCTAAAAAAGTAATTCCACCAAATACTATGATCATGAATCAATTATTCATGTTCTATGTCATGGATAATGTTATTCATTTCGTGTTTCATATGCTTCCGTGATCCATAGGAAACAACATGGTTAACCTATATAAGAACACATAAAAACCTGAACCTGTTGCATCATAGGAGACCACATATTCCTTCATGGACTCTGTAAGAGTAAACACAAGTGAAGTAGTCAATATATATTTAAACTCTACAAATGAAATATGAAATTTCTCATCCCACATAAAATTTACTTCCTTTCAAGTGAGAGCAGTCATAAGAGAATCCATATTTGATAAATCCTTTACGAACTAGCGAAAAAACCCCTCTAAACCAATGTATATTAAAATATTAAAATAATTTCATTGTTTATAAAATGTTATAATATATTTTTCCTTCAAAGGATCAACTTTGATACCATGTTATGCCACCACATGTACCCCTAAAAACAATTCCTAGATCCAGAAATCACATTTCAAAAGCTTGGTATAAAGTTAGTGATTTCTCAACTATTATAGAGATTATATAAAATGATTCACATGATCCTCTTCAAACATAGAGTTTACCAGGATTTCATCAAAAAATACCACCAAAAAATTATCAAGATACTCATGGATGATCTGATTTAATAATTCTATAACGAGAGATGGAGCATTGGTTAGAATAAATGGCATGAAAATGAACTCATAATTGTCATACCTATCTTGGAAGGAGGGTTCCAAAATATCATATTATTTTATTCTCAAATTATGGTAATGGGAACATAGATCAATATTGTAGAACCACTTCACCTCTTTCAAATGGTCAAATAGATCATTAATTATTGGAAAAAATACTTGTTCTTTATCTTAACTCAATTGAAATTTTGGTAATCAACACAATGGAGAAGTGCCCATCATTATTTATAGAAAAGAGAACTGGAACCACCTAAGGTGACACACTCAATCATATTAAGACATTATCTAAAAATTATAAAACATAGTAATCAACTATTTATTTTCAGTTAGATCCTTGTGGTATGAATTAATACACACTAGTTGAGTATCATATAGTAAATAGATATAATACTATACCTCTATTACTGATGAAAAAACAAAGAAGTCGGAAGGAAAAACATCAAGAAACTAGATGAAAAATTGAGGGAGCTTAAAAATCAAGGATTACCACTACATATAAAAAGGTAACATTGATATTACTTTCCTTAGCTCTGGACAAGAATGACTGGATTTACTAGTACTCAGGCCCAAATCTTCTTGAAGAAAATGGTACACCTCATCATGTGTACTAATGGAGACCCATTGAAGAAAACAATAACGTTGAGTATTATTTTCAATAATCCAATCTATCCTAAAAATAAAGTAAAGAGGTTTAATGTTGATAACCAGAAAATCCCATTAATTCATGATATGTGATAATTAAAAAACACGAGAAGTAAAATAGAGAACTTACTCTCTATTCACTATGAGGGGTGTAGTAACATAAATCACATAAGAAAAAATCTATGAATTAATATTTTGAATATTCACAATACAAGTCAAAATGAATGAATGGGATGCACTGGTATCAAATACAGAAATCACTAGAGATGAAGCTATAGTGATGACACCTCTCATGTTCACTGGACTTGTATTTGCTTCATCTAGAGAATCTTATACTGCATGAAGAATCTTTATTTCAGATTCTTGTTGTTGGAAGCCATTTATTCATAAGGAATCTAATTAAACCATATTTTTATTAAGTTATGATGATATCATGACACAATATGGAGTATAATAGATATGATTGACATATTTTCTTGACCCAAGTGTCCGAAAGAACCTGATATAATGGGTGCCTCAGTGAAAACCTATTTTGAGTTCCTAGAATTTTCACAAGGGTAGAAAATATATGGGATACTACCCTGCAATACAAGAGGTCTAGGAGAAACCAACTACTGATCACCACATTGAGAATCATCAAGCTTCCTATTTCCTTTTAATGAACACATAAATCTTCCACTCGGAAAAAAGGAACTCCCCTCAACACTATCATACCATCTAAGTCCATCTCAAACATCAAATCTATATCTATGACATCAGTATAAAAAGGGATCTTCAACAAGAAAACATAATAAATAAAATCTAACTATAGTCTCACATCGATCATTCGATTCATCATTATCAAATTTGATATAATCTTAGGTGAAAACTTGATAATCTCATTAATGATTTTTTCATATTCTATGATGGTCCTACCAACCTACCTGAGATTGGAATATTAAATAGTCATGGGAAACACCATCAAATCTGGATAGAACAAGTCAGTTAATAGATCCTCAAACTCATTCCACTTAATCCCTCATGATTCTTCACCATCACCATTGTTTCCCACTATCTTCTTCTCGGACCTTACAATATGAAGGTGTCACATTTCACCTTGATTTCATCAGGCATTTACAAGAAAAAAAAATAAAAAACACAAATTTACTCAAACAAGCCTCAACATATTATGGATTGTTTGATCCTTGGAATTATACTGGTTTCTAGAAATGGAATTCCTTAGAATGTTGTATGAATTCATCAATTTGAGGTTCAAAAATTGGATCCTTAAAATGAATGGGTGATGTTTCCTATCTTAGATCATGGAAAACACACATGATAATCTAAACTAGGATCTAGTCCACATAAGGATTTTCTCACTATGGTTTATCAACATCTTCCTCCTTTATTTAATTCACACATCCTCTTAGGGAAATTTTGCTACAATAAATCAATAGGGAACATTGAATAAATCAGATTTAAACTCAAATAGAGTGACAAAGAAAATTAATCCCATAAAATAGACAAAACAGATTTGGATTTAAACCAATCAAAAAAAATAAGGGAGAAGACTAGAACTAATCCTTAAGATATCTCTCAAAACACTTCCCTATGACTTATGGACCATTAGAGTGAGAGATAGTCTAAAAATCACTCAAAACTACCTCTAATGTCCTAACAATATTTCACAACTACATACTGACATCATGGAAATATGCACGACATGAACATTTAATAAAAAAATTTCATGTACCAGCTCGGATACCCTAGTACTCTAATACCCATATGGAAATGACATTTAACAAAAGGAATTCCTAATCCCCATGGGGTTTTGACTAGAAAATATCATCATAAAAGATAACTAGGGAACAATTTTCCAACATAAATAGAAGAAGAAATAGCTACAAGTCGAAATGCTCAAAAGAAAATACCACATAGAGAAAAATACCATAATTCAAATAGGCGTATAAACCCAATGTATGAAAAAAAGCATATAAAATGGATCAAAACACCCAAGTACCAAAAAAATACTCCAAGACAAAATGTCAACAACCACTACCCCCATATGGTGATTTCCCATTTGTTGAACTTAGAAGAATGAAATCTAAAAAAGATAAAAGGAAAAGGTAGGGTGTCAGATAAAAGACCAACAAGGTCACACCAAGTGTTCCAAAATAAGTGTCCAATAATAATAAACCAAACCATTAATATAATTTCAAATAAAATAGGAATAAAAGTATAATTTAATATTTTAATGAAAACATTTTATTCATTGTAATTGATGGAAACATTTAGAATAATGACGTAATAAAAATTTTATATGAAACAATTTATATAAATTCGCAATACATGTAATAAGAAGTTTTAAAAAATATGAAATATATATAAAAATAATCACAAAGGGGAAATTTCCTCATCTTCCAAGATGTTGAGAGTTTACAGGTTGTGGGATCCTCACAATATCAAATAGTTGTAATGGAATTGTGCACACACATCCCTTCAACACTAGTCAAAGAGGACTAACCAATATCCGACTGAGGATCTGATCTTCCAATAAGTTTATATTAGAGTTGTAAAGCATTATTATATTGTTATGTAATTATAACCTATATTTTTCCCCTAATAAATCACTATCAACCTAGGATTTCATGTTCTCAAATAATAAAAAATAATTGGAAAAAATATTTCAAAACTATTTAAAATAAAATTAGCTAATTTCCCATTTCAATATGAAAATTTCACATTCAAAACCAAACATGGATTTTTAATAAATTTATTCATATTTCTAGGAAAAAATCAATTGGTTTCTTACCAAAAAAATTAAATCTGTTTTTTGAAATAATTTTCAGAAAAAAAATCACAATTAAATTTCACAATTCAATCAATTTTAAATACCACCCAAATTAACTAGAATTGGGGGTCATCCCAGAATTTTATGAGTAATTATTTTCAAATCCCAATTTACAAAAAAATTGGGGTTTTCATATTCTAATTGAAATAAATTTAATTTAAATCATTCAATTATAGTATAAATCAATTTTTCATACTTATATAAAAATACATACCTTAAAATAAAGATCACATATCACTTCCCCTATAATGGGAATATCCAATGAAGAACACACAATGAATATGAGATAACTGATCCTAGAATCATTATCTAAAATATCTGAGTTTATATACTCCAATAACATGGAGATATAACAAACACTTAGGAGGAGATAAAATGGGTGATTGATATAGAACAAGAAGAGAACTCTTACTGATAAGAGATTGTAAAATGTTCTCCTTAGTTAGATCTTACTTGGAAATGGTTTGGAGGAGGGAAAATGGGTATTTGAGAGATTAAATTACCTATGAGGACGTCCAATCCCAATTTATTGTTGATCAGGGGAAGAAATATGTGTTCTTTAATTTTTACTTTAATTTCTAGAATAAAGGAAATCCACACACACAAGTTCCTTGAGGGGGCTGCAAGGATTTTCAAACAATGTTACCTAATAATATACCCCTATAAAGTGGTTTAGGGTTTCTACTAGGTGGGAGAATGGTTTTTCAAATATTGTGACAACTATTAAAACCTCAACTCATTGGGTATGTACGTCTTGCACTAGTAGGGAACACAATTTGGATAAACTGTGCGCCAATCATACACATCCCAAGAGCCTTCTATAATTTTCCAAATCTCACTAGAATAACAAAAAAATGAGACCTAAGAAAAATAATTATCAATAGAGGGTTTCCAGATGTATTAGAAAATTATAATGGGATGTTACAATGTATCAAAATACTTTGGATCTTTCTCATGGAATAATATGTTTTCTTATTATTTTTATTGGATTAGATTGTGAGAATTGTTTATTTGATATCAATACAGGATATTTTTAAATTTATATATTTTTTTAATGAAAATGGCTTTAATGGGAATTTATTTAAACACATTTTTATGATCTCCTTCTGTTTGATGAGACATAAATGCATTTTTCTAATCTATTTTTTTTCAATCACGTGAGTGTTAAATAATTGGTTGTAGAAATTATTTATAAAATTATGATAATTGATTACATGAACGTTTTTAGGAAAATATAGCACATTGGTGACCTTAATGATATTGGTTATAAAAAAATGAAAACCATTTATAGTGTTTCAGGAATATGGGTAATTTTTGGGATACCAATAGGATGTGGTAGGTCTATATACCATTAATATTTTTGTTTATTATTGTAATATGTTTCATTGTGGTATTGTTTCATTATTTTATTTCTCACACGTGTATCCTTTGAGATATGGTTAGTCATTTACTAAAGACCATTATATTTTCATTCATATTTGTTTCCATTTTCATATTTTATGGTGTAAATATTATTTTAATAAAAAACCAAAGGATGTATTTTGAGAAATATTTTTAAAGGAAAGTCATTATAAATTATATTTTTAAACTAGAACAAGTGGTTTCACTATGAAAGAGATTGTATATATTAATTTCTGTATCCAAATAGGAGTATGAATCACACCTTGCATATACCTTTGGATATATATATAAAATGTTTCATAGGATATAGTTAATGGATGGGGTTTCATGTAACCATATGAATTCACGTTACATGTGCTACATTTAATGTGGGTTGTGATGGTGGTCACATATAGTCACAAGGAGACATGGTTTTAGTACTTCTTTACTTCAAGATTATCCTTTTTCATAGTTTTTTATATTTAATAGTTTTTTACCTTTTATTCTACTCATTATAATAATTTATTATATTCTTCTTGTTATATATTAGACACAATTTTTTATCTAAGAGGGTGAAGTAAATACCATGGTTTTGTGTGTTTATACCCTTGTGACTATGGTTGGCCGAAGGTGATCAAGAATGTATGTTGGTCCTTATGTTGATCCCTTTTGGGTGATATGTTAGGTCCACAGTAATTTGTTCATTACATATGGAACTAGAGACACTATGGTGGAATAATGTCTCAACGCCCATTTAATAATCCCAAAATTATTTTATTGGCACAAATATCAATTCATAAAAGGTTTTTTTTATTTTAAATTTTTTAATAGTAATGATAAAAATTAATAACATTCAGTAACTTCATTTTAATCCTTGATGGAATTTGTAACTCATTGATGATTTATATTAAATATTTAGAACTTTATAAAATGTCATATAGAGATGTTTTGAACCAAATATTAGAGAATATAGTTTTGGAAAGAGTATGAGTAATTTTTTTTTTGCACAATTCATAGATATCAATGGAAAATACCACATTGTAATAAACCTCAGTATTATTTTATTTCCCCTATCATAAACTATGATGATATTTGACTAAATAAGGATGAGATACTTATTTTTTATGTATTCTAAATAATCATCCACTTTTATAGAATCCACACACACACACACAAATATATATAACACAATTTAACCATATAGTATATAAAATGTAGAAAAATTAAAACCCATAAATTAAAACCCATTAGATATAATCCAAAAATAATTTTGGAAATTATATCATTGACTTTAAATATATTATAAATCATATAAAATGACTTTTTAAAATAATTCTAAAACATCTTTTTGATATCATTTAAAACCATTGGGGTATCTATTAATTCTTTATATTGAAATATTTTTAAAAAATAATTCCTTTTTTAATGAACCTTTTAGTGTGAACCTATGTGACATTTTAAAATTGAGAAAAAAAATATGAATTCCATTTTAAATAAATGTAATAAAACTACAACAACTAGAGGTGTATCATTTCCAATCAACATAAAATGTATTTTAGTGGAATCTATATTAGAAATATTTATATCTAAATTCCTAACATTCTAATATTTCATATATGAATATTAATAATAATATAATATATTTTTTTCATGATAAAATGTCACCATGGGGAATATAGTATTTAAATACCATACATACTAAAAATATATTTTTGATAATACCTGTGCAGAAAAAAAGGATAAACACATAACTTCTCATTCAACTCAATAATTGATAACATTAAATTTTATATAGCCAAAAAAACATCACATCACATGTACCTTATTTATGTATGGTCATTTTCTTCCTTGAGAAATCTCAATTGAAGGACCATTTTTCATACAAGTTTTATGAAATGAAGAAACCTAACTTTTTCAAGACTTTATCAGATGACATGTTCTAAAATATAGAAAACCTTATATTAATTAAATAAACCATCAGTCTATCATAATAAATGTATCAATTTATTATAGTATTTAATGTTGCAATCTGTCCAACCATAGAAATATATATATAATATGAATTCTTCACTGTTATAATACTATAGAAATAATATATGATTATTTAAATGGTTTACAAAGTTAGTCACATTGAATTAAAAACATTTTTATCGCATAATTAAATCCCATTTATCTATATTAAACCTAACACATTATAATAATCACATGCCATCAAAAAATATAATATCCCATGATATCCATCAAATAGGGACAAATAATTTTCATACATTTATTTGTTAATTATTATTTCAATTCATAATTTTTTATGTCATCAATATAGAATTTGAAATTGAAGTATAATTTTTTTATAACATTGAACATTTTATATTGTTAATTTATTTTTTAACACATCAAATCTATAGTAAATTTCACAAATATTTATATCTCATATGATATATTATCTTAGAGGACATATTTTTCTACAATTTAAGGTTTTTTTTCTAACTCATTATACCATGTTGTGAATTCCTATCACATCCCAATGTAACTATATGATAAAATATTGCACAAAATTATTATCATGTGTTATTTCTATTATGAATTATTATTTGATTAAGGTTATTATTGTGATTTATAATCCTCAAGATCAAATATTAGTTTGTAAAATAAAAAAAACGATTTATTCACCACATATAATGTTATGATGTTCATTACATCTATTTAACATAATAAATCTTCATAATGTCACCATCATCAACGCAGATCATTTAAATTAAAACATTTATATGAAATAATTCGATAATAAATTGAAATATATCATTTTATATTAAGATTGTTTTTACTCACATACTCTAATTCCCCTTAGAATATAAATATACAATAATAATGGTTCAAATGAATGTAATCATTTATTTATTACACTATAAAAATATACCACTAAAAAAACTCCAACTACCCTTAAAGAAATTATATTTCTTAAAAAATATATTTTAATGAAACACAGAACATTATGTCATGAAATAACACATATTTTAAATCTTGGGAAATATTAAAAATAATCTTTCTCAAATAATATTATACATGTTAATATGTTATTTTATAAAATACACTTGAAAAATATAATTTATTATTTATAATATTCAAATAATGGGTTATAGGAACCATTTTCCTCGTATTGTAAAAAATTTCATAGATAAATTTTTTATAATGGATTTTTTTCTTAATATATTCTATTGAAATATGATATAATATATGTTATATAATAAACTATGTGAATCAAATCCATCACCTCATATGTTTAAAATTATTTGTAAATTCTGAATAATTTACTCATCATATTAGGGAAAATAAGATAATATACATAACCATTATGGAATTCAGTGAAATTACCAACTTAAATGAAAAATATTAAACATATTACCTTTTCCACTTACCTTAAAAAAAGAACTTATTAAATACTTGTGATCATCATTTAATTTCAATACAATTTAAAGAGTTGTAAAATATATATCTTGTATTATATAACATTAAAAATAAAATGAATATAATAATTTCTATAATATTAGTACCTAAAATAGACTATCCATGAATTTTGTTATACAACATTATTTGATTTAAATATTTTTTTCTTTTTTGGAAGAATGGTCACCCCTTCCAAGAAAATACATTAGGTTTCAATTTCCTTGGATAATAACTGCTACATCCACCTGAGTACATCTAGTTTTTTTGTTTTCACTACTATATAATTATCACAACATTGAAACCTCATCATCCATTATCCTATTATTAAATATTCGTTTTTTCTATGTAAATTCAGTAGATAAATTTAAAATAAATCCATATTTAACTAAATCTATGAAATAATAAATAATTAATGACTTATATAGCCTTATGGATAGTTAAAAGAGACCTAGGAATCCCATATTCATACACAATCTCAATGATTTCATGTGTGGATAATAATTTATTTATACTATCATAACATATACTCAATATATTTCAAGCTATCTAGAAAATATATCTAAAATTATTGTAAGTAATTAGATATTCATGTTGAATAATTTTTATAGTTGAAATCTGTGGAATGGATTAATTTAGCCAATTGAATTTTCATTATTAATTTTGAATTATTCTAATTTACTTATAAAAAACTAGAATGTAGAATACATTATATTGTTTTTCATCTAAGTACTGTCTCATAGTAATTTTTGATTAATATGTATACATTTGAACTACACATGTTGTTTTTATCATACAAATTCCATGTTTTAATATCAATTTATATTAATAAATATTATATGTGACCCCACTATAATTATTACAATTTTAAAAGTTCAGATCAAATCTAGTTGTGGATCAAGATCCATTTTAATCATGACTCATACAATTTATTATTGTAATATAATTTATGACTTTATATGATAAATAATTATATTAAAAATATCAATATTGATTTTTTCATTACATAGAGTAAAACTCATTGAAAAATTAATCCTATGGTTTATTTTGACAAAATTTCCTTAAAACCGCGACTAGTTTAGTTTCAATGATAAGTATAAATAAATTTCATGACTACATTAGGTACATAAATATTATGGTCCCCTAAATCCTAAAAACCATATACTTTAAAATCTATTGTATCAAAATATTTTGAATACCATATACATTTAATTTAACATGATTAATACCAATTTTTTATTTATATATAATAGAACGTTTTTTTATTTTTATAGGCATATAATATCACACCATTATATCTTATATATTCCTTTCCTTTATTAATGATTTAGCTAATTTAATTTAATTGTCAAATACCATAAAACACATTATGATGATGAAATTTTATAAATATATAACTCATTATGCAACTCCTTCTTTTGAATTACATGTCCAATAATAAATTCTAATATTTCCTATACATAAGTAAATATATCCCATGAATAAGGTACCTAAAACATATTTATAAAATTTTTAGTGTCATATAAGACCCAAATACCTATAAAAGATTGTATGGTGTGAAATGTAGAATTTATATACATTTAATGAAAGAATCTAACCCCAAAAAAATTGACAAGTATAAAAACAAGTAAAATTATCCATAAATCAACACCAATGAGGGTTTTTTATTCAAATAATTAATTAACTCTATTAATTTATAAATCAATACCATAATTTCTTGGAAACCTCATTCAACAAATGTAAATCATCTGTATGGATCAACATAACTAAATATTAGGTTTTTCTTAGCATGTAACACCATATATATATATTACAATATTTTATACGAAGATGTTTGAAAAAATAAACTAATAGATAAAACAATAATAATATAATTAATATATATAGATAAATAATATAATATTTAAATAACTAATTAAATTAAAAATTTATAAATTAATATCATAGATAAACAACAATAAATATTTCTTAAATAAAAATTATAAACACGTTAATTTATACACACCTCATCCACATTCTATAAAATGTGAATATAATCATTTCACATTTAAATCATCAATATGAATCAAATATATTTTATTATAAACAAAATTTTTTATATGAACTCCAATATATATTTTAAAAATATAAACATTTTTCATATGAATAATTTACAATAACAGGACTCAAGACATTGAAAATATCAAAAAACACAGGCACCTCTTCAACTATAGATTATAAAAGAAAATTCATCTATTATGATAATTTTTAATTAGTAAGGGAAATAATGATATGAAATGAATGAGAGAAGAGAAGTTGTATAAAATAAACAGGATACCATAATACGGAAAAAACATTCAAAAAAATGACCCACGAAAAACTGGACAACCATAAATGATTGTTCCAACATAATAAACATAGTCCTCACATGATCTAAATCCTTAAAAAATATACATTATATGATTATTTGTTTCTAAAAACTAATATATTTTGTGATATCTACATGATTATATTATCATCTTGATATGTGATTCACCTTTATATTCACACTATAATGCACTCGGGCTAAGCCATGCGAACACCTCATCACTATAACTCATCGTTGGTAACCATTGAACACTTTGGTCCTTTGATAATAGATAACACATAATTATATAAATATGATAGATGAAAATGATAAAAATAATAGTTGAAAATTCCCTCCAATACATAGTTTTTATTATGCTCTTCTATCATAATTTTCACCATAATTCTTCAGAAACCTAAGAACATTCACTAACTAACACCCCTCTTATCAATTGTTGATAGAGACTCCTGAAAAAATATACTATCACTAAAATGTTAGATACATATAAGATGAGAAAATAGGATGTTAGGACAATAATATAGATATAACTATAAACATCCCAAATACACAATCCCAAAAAATCTAAAATATAATAATTAATAGAACCTAAAGAAGATAAAAAAATAAAAAAATTAGTACATTGTAAGGACACATCTCAAAACTCCAAATTAAATAAATATATATGAGATCGATAACCCTTAATTGATAAGAAGGAAATATTGAAATTATAATAAAATGGGGGATGCTTTCAATACATCACCAAACATTTATTTTAATATATCTTGATATCAAGGGAGGGATCAACCTAGTGAATTAAAAATATCACTCAACTTTACCATTGGAAAATCTCAAAATCTCGAATACCATGCCCCCATAATAAGCATTCATATCAAATCTACCATGGATTCAGTTGAATATTGGATGAAATTTAAAACCAAATATTATCAAATCACTGAACTGATAAGAAATAACATGGAATAAACTCCAAAAAGGATCCATTGGAACCCAAACAATCATGAAATCATAATATCACAAACAATTCACAGTTTTTCTTCACAACCTTAATAATGGTCCATGTTGACGATACAATAATGGGATAAATTTAGAGGTGGCTCCATAATTTATTTATTTATTTATGTGGTGATAATTATAATGAATGATTTCTTATTCATTTTATGTGGAAAATGTTATTGAATTAATTATTATTCCCTTCTCAACAATCCTATACCCATGTTGTAAATGCTTCTAATTGACATCCAAATTTCCTTGGATCAAATATGGGAATATATTAAATTTTAAAATAAATATAGTCATATTTTATATTTTACTATAGATGTTACTATAATAATAACATTAAAAGGAGAACTATTCACCCGATTTGGTCCTACATGCCACAACATTGGAATTCAGGCCACAACATTGGCCTTCAGGCCACAGGGCCTTCAGGCCACCATATGACTTCATGCCACAGGGCCCCTAGGACACTACATAGATAAAGATGATGTAAAAAGTTTTAATGACCTGGAAAATTCCATGTAATGTTTTTTAAAAAATATTTGGGATTATTACTCGTCTGTCAAAATTTATGGCATGTGATTATGAGGCTCGATGTACTCGAAATGAATTTTTAAACTTTTTTTAAAGGTACGTTCAGTAAATGCGTGAGCGAAATTTTCTATCTTTTGAACCGATGCTCGGATTAAAAATTTAAGGGCACTACTGAATCCGCAACACTGGGATTCATTTGAAGGAGTCTTAACTTTGACTGCAGTTGGTCGGGTGAAAAAGATAGTTTTTACAACTTTTTAAAGAAATAATAAAATAAAATAAGAATTTTTATTTTAATTCTTTTTTCCTACCACCTATTGAGTGGTGGTTGTGGGGACCACATAGATGGTTAGACTTTTAAATATGGGATATTAAATGCCCCGTTACACTTTGGTTGCATAACCACCCCTCAGATAATTAATGCAGCACATTAATTACGTCAATTAATGAACCTCATTAATTCCTCGGTGCGTTACCCAGTGTTTTCCCCCAATATTTAAATGGGGCTCAGGGTAGAGTTTTGACATGGCTTCAATAAGCAAGGAACCTCTGTCGAAGTGACACAACGTCTTCTACTGAGGAATGAAATCTTGGATGGCAACGTCAGAGGAATCAAACCAGGAATGACAAATCCTGGTGGCTTCATCAAGTGCTGATTCTCCTTCCACCACCACGTCATCTCCAAAGAAATATAAGGTAGGGGGTTTATTTTATCTCAGAGGCTAGAGTCACAGTAGATCCGGAAAAGATAGAGGCAGTGCTTTCTTGGGAGCCACCCAGGAGTGTGACCGAGGTGTGGAGTTTCCTGGGATTGGATGGGTACTACTGGAGATTTGTACCTGATTTTTTCAGGATAGTGGAACCCTTGTAAGCCTTAATGAAGAAGGGGAAGCCTTTGTTGTAGATAGAGAAGTGCCAGCAGAGTTTTCAGGAGATGAGGCAGAGACTGAAGAGGGCCCCCATCTTGAGGCTACCAAAAGAGGGCGTTGGGTATGTAGTCTACTATGATGCATTAGGGACTGGACTGGGTTGTTTCCAGATACAGGAGCGAGCGGTGATTGCCTACGACTCATGAAATTTGAGACATCATGAGAATAAATATGCTACCCATGACCTGGAGTTATCAGTAGTAGTCTTTGCGCTAAAGATGTGGCAACACTACTTGATGGGAGAATGTTTTACAGTCTACTCTGATCACAAGAGTCTTAGGTATATATTATCACAGAAGGACATAAACCTAAGACAACGACGATGGCTAGAGTTCCTCTAGGAGTATGACTTTGAGATAGTCTATACTCCAGGGAAGGGAAACGTAGTAGCAGATGCACTCAGCAAGAGGTCTGGTCTACAACTACTGAGTGAGGCGACCGAGCAGCTAGCTACGCTGCAGATATCCTTCGTAGATAGAGATGGAGTATCTTACCTCTAGTCTATGACTGTCACTCCCCTACTTCTTCAGTGAGTTCGGGAGGCACATCTTGAGGATGTGGACTACAAGGCCCGACGTGCTCAGATATCCGCAGGACAAGCTCCTGAGGGATTTTTTGAAGGTGGGGGGAACATCGTTCTCTTCAGAGGATGCGCCATGGTACCCGTGATGCTACGGGAGGAGGTGTTGAGGGAATTTCATACATCCCCTTTAGTGGTATATCCTGGAGTGGAAAAGATGTACCAGGACCTCCAGCGTCAGTACTGGTGTCCAGGGATGAAGAAAGCAATGACAGAGTTTGTATCCTAATGCCTCACTTTTCAACAAGTGAAGGCCAAGAATCAGGTACTAGAGGGATTTGCGTATCCACTTGAGGTAACAGAGTGGAAGTGATATGGTATTTCCATGGACTTTGTGATAGGGCTACCACGTAAGTCTAGGGGCCATAATTCTATCTCGGTGATCATTGACCGACTCACCAAGTCGGCCCACTTCCTACCCATCAGAGAGCATGGATCAGTAGAGGGCTTGAGATGCCTCTATGTGCAGGAGATTTTGTGACTTCACAGAGTGCTGTCAAAAGATTATTTTAGATGATGACACATGTTTTACATCCCACTTGTGGAAGGTATTATAGGAGGCGTTCGGGGCTCAGCTACGCTTGAGCACCGCCTTTCACCCTCAGATAGATGGTCAGACAGAGCAGACCATACATACACTCAAGGAAATGCTTCATGTTTGTGTCCTTGATTTTGGACATAGTTGGGAGGACCACCTACCCCTAGTAGAGTTCGCATACAACAACAGTTATTACTCTATAATCAACATGGATCCATTTGAGGCCTTATATAGACGACCATGAAGATCACCTCTTTGCTGGACAGACCCAGGGGAGTCAGCACTTATGGGTCTAGAGTTGGTGTAGGCTACTATAGAGAAGATACAGATCATCCAGGAGTGGATGAAGACTGCACAGAGCTGGAATAAGTCTTATGTAGATAAGAGATGGAGACTTTGGAGTTTGAAGAGGGATACCATGTCCTCCTACGGGTCTCACCCAGATGAGGATTACTAAGGTTTGTCCAAGGAGAAAAGCTATCTTTGAGGTTCATCGGACCTTTCCAGATCCTCAACAGAGTAGGTGAGGTGGCATACCATCTATCTCTTCCCCCACAAATGCACTGGGTGTATAATGTTTTTCATGTGTCCCAGCTGAGGTGATATGTGCATGATCCATCACACGTTATCGACTGGGGTGAGTTGGACATTAATGATGGGGTGACATTTGCAGAGTTCCTGGTGTAGATAGAGGATCGACATGAGCAGGTACCTCATGAGCAGGTGATTCCTCTAGTTTGATTACATTGGCAACATGAGAATCTCTAGGAGAGCACATGGGAGTGGGAGGCTCAAATATGTGCTCAGTACTCCCATTTGTTCCCCTAGTTTTGTTGTAGCTTTCAGGGAAGAAAATCCCTAAGGTGGGGAAAATGTAAAGACCTGTAAAATTCAATGTAATTTTTTTTAAAAAATTATTTGGGATTATTATGAGTCTGCAAAAATTTACAGCACGTGATTCCGAGGCCCAATGTGGTTGGAATGAATTTTTGATCTTTTTTAAAGGTATATTCAGTAAATGTGCAGGTGAAATTTTCTATATTTCGAACTGGTGCTCAGATTAAAAATATTAGGGTACCATTGAATCCAATGTTCCAAGATTCACATAAGGGAGGATTAACTTCGACCGCAGTTGGTCGGGTGAAAAAGTTAGTTTTTATGACTTTTTATAGAAATAATAAAATAACATCGAAATTGTTATTTTAATTATTTTTTTACTACCACCTATTGAGCAGTGGTGGTGGGGACCATAGAGGAGGTCATACTTTTAAATATGTGATATTAAATGCCTGATTACACTTTGGTTTCATAACCACCTATCACGTAATTAATGTGGCACATTAATTACGTCAATTAATGAACATCATTAATTCCTCAGTGTGTTACCCACCCTTTTCTCCCTATATTTAAATGGGGCTCGGGGTAGAGTTTTGAAATGTATTCACCAAGAAAGAAATATCTAGAGAAGTGATGCGACATCTTCCACTGAGGAATGGAAGCTTGGGCAGAAACGTCAGAGGAATGAAATCGGGAACGAAAAATGATGACGACTTCATCAAGTGCAGATTCTCCTTCTGCCACCGTTTCATCTCCAATGAAATCCAAGGTAGGGGTTTTATTTTATTAAAGTATTATTTTATGAATTAAAATTGCTTCTTCTTGTTATTATGTTAACGTGGAGGGCGCAAGCCAAACGAACAAGGCCTAGACCCTTCGCTGCTTTGTTTCTTGATGCGTTCTTCATGGGACTATTTTCAACTCGACGGTGGCATCCCGGGAGGGCCGTAGACGTGTTCAAAAGGAAGAACAAACCACCGAAGATCACCCGATGGCCCACAGAAGGTCCGCTGGAGTGACACTGACAACCAGTGCCGGCCGGTGCTGCTCGACACCACAACAGATGGACAGGTGGTCAGCTCGGCCAGCCGTAGAGGTGGGAGGTGGTGCACCGTCGCGCGCCGTAGTGAACGGGCCACGACTAAGAAGCCTCAATGAAGGATGAGACCTGATCCCTATGGTTCCCATGAGTGATGAGGTGGTTCCACCTGGCACTGACCTTTAATAAACCGAATGGCTTTTTGATCCATTTGGGAGGCGGACCACGTGACCCCCGCGCGGGTTGCGCCAGCCAGCGGGCCGAACCGCCCGGTGGGATGGGCCGATTTGAGGCCTAGCAGACCGAGCCCACCATAGCCTATCCCAACCGAGCCGGCCCAGGATGGTTTGGGCTGGTCCAGGTCAGACCCAGACTGGGTCAGGTTGACCCAGATCCGAGCCCCTCTCGGGCCCTAATACACTTGAATGACCGTATCTTGCGAACCAGACGTCCGTTTGACGAACCATCTGCAGCGCTAGGATCCTTAGAGAGATACGATCCTTTTGAGATAATCCATGAGAGTTTTGGAGAAATTTGGAGTATGGATGGGTTGGATCGATCCCGAATACAACCGGCCACTCGGCACTAAAATGCCAATAACTTACAGACCATGCATCCAGTTGACGCACCGTCTGTTGCTTTGGAACCCTTATGACATGAAAGATCATTGGGTAAATTATTCATGGGAGTTAATGCTAGTTGAAATATGACTGATGGATTAAGGAGCGGTTTATCCCAAAATCAAGAATACTATGAGCAGCAATCCTATGACTGGCTGAGACAAGATGAATGAAGAGCGATTCTGTGTGAATCAACACATAGTGATTATGTGTGAATAAGCACTGAGTGATTATATGTGAATAAACACCCAATGATTCGGTGTGAATTATCACCCAACGATTCTATATGAATTAGCACCCAACAATTCTCTGTGAATCAACACCAAGAGATTATTTGTGAATCATCACCCAATGATTTTGTGTGAATCAACACCTAGTGATTTCGTGTGAATCAACACCTATCGATCCTATGTGGGTCTTTCAGGGGTTAGTACCTATCGATCATGTGTGGGTCAACAATAGAACCTCTTGATAGAATAAGATGATCTAGCTTTATGAATAATCATATGTACTTTTGTACTTAAGTTATACCTGCTTTGAGATGTGACTATTGCTTTGTGCTTTGTGATTGAGATCATGCTTGTGTTATTCCTATGTGGAATTTTGAGAGACCTTTGAGGGTCTCAGGGTCTCTATTGAGTATTTTTATACTCACCCCTACACGGGCTTCTCCCGCACCTTGTTGTGTCTTGTAAAGACGACAAGCAGCTCAACTGAGACTGTAGGAGCCCGGACTAGGCGGTGTGAAGAGGTGACTTGTCAACATGGAGAGCAGTGGAGACGAGTTGTACCTACCCTTCAGGTAGGATCCTTGGTGGAAAATCACGGGAGATATTTTCTATTTTTATTTGTAGTTGTACCTTTTCAGTTGGGCTTGTATTCTGTCCCCCTTTACTTTCTGTACACACTCTTACTACTGCATTTTTACTTCGTAGTTTCATCTTGTTGTGTTCTTGGGCTATGTGTTTGTATAGGTTTAAAGGAAATACCTTCCCGTTTTAGGGATATTCCTTTCCAGTGCTAGTCGCCAACCCCTAGCCTAAGGAAGGTGGGATTGGGGTAGTCACGACACGGGCCCTGGGGGACGAGTCATGACAAAAGTGACCAAAATATTAGTGGAGAGCATCATGCAGGATGAACGTATTAGATTTTGGAAACATTGTTGGATGGCAAACTCGAAAGAGTGATATGTGTATTAGAACCTGTCACCCATTCCTCTAATCGCATGGGATAATGAGGTTCTTTTCCACGAAATTGAAAAAGGATAAAAAAATAATGTGTATTTGTTGAAGGGGATACATATTGTGTTAATGGTGAAAACCAATCAAGCGATCAATGAATCTTGGAGGAAAGTTGGCAAGGAGACATGCATGCATTTTTGGGAAAGAAACATGAAAGTGTGATGGGTGAACAAAAACCCACCATCTAGTTATCTACATATGTGTGGATTTATAGGGGGTCTCTTCCAAGGTATTTATAGTGGTCTAATGAATTGAACCCACTAATGGTATTTTGGGGTGTATCACAATGATGAGACTAGGATCATGGTGTGAAGCTTTACTACTTATCATGGGCCTTTAGGGAATAGGGCCTTTAGGCCATAAAAATTAAAACATGACTTCGATCCACTATGAATTTGGGTTATGTAAGGGTTACCTATAAAACATGTTGAAAATAGGCCTATATTTATATAATAAAAAGGGGTGTTCTCTACCTACCTATTAAAAAATAATCTCTAATTTGATTGTTCATTAATTAATTATTTTTATTTTTGTGTAAAATAATTTTTTCACACATAATTATAATCATTTTTTATGTATTTTTTAACCATTATAAGATTATTGGAAAATATTAATTACCACTATAAATGTATGGATTACCATTTTTTATTCTATTTTTTTGGTTTATATTTAAATAATAAATGAAATACCATTATGAATAGAATATGACCTTCCTTAAAAAATTAACTAAAATATATATTACCTTATAAAACGATTTTGGAAAATGTTTATATAGAATATAACAATGTTTCATAAAAAATTAATCACAATACCTTTTAACAATAGTTAATAAATATTTAATACCTATATATCTCTCATATAAGTTAATAATTACACAAAATTAAAGCTATAGTTAGAAAAAATGCAATAATAAACATAAAATGAATGAATTAGACACCAATTTTATGAAACATTTAGATAATGTATGTTAAAATTAGGTGGTATAAAAACATTTCCACATACCCTATCTTATGTTTTAAAATGGATAGTATTTTTTAACAACACAATAGTCCTACCAATATTAGATAAATTTTATTACTGTGTTAATTAACAAAAATAAAATTCATGATTTGTGAACTAATGGTGACATTCTTCGATTAAATAAATGGATTGAGTGAATACACCACATCCAATCCATATTTGTTGTTATTCAATCAGTTTTATCATTTTAAATGGATTAATAAATTTTATATACCTATAATTATAATTTTATTTGTTTGTTACTACTATTTGGTAATTTTATTGTTTTTCATCCCATAATTTTAAATATAAAATATGGGGTCTATAAGAAATTATTTTGGAATTCAATATATAGTCATATGAAATTATTCAATTTGTAATTATATTATGAAGTGTATATGATGATGATAAATGGTTAAATATTCACAAATAATTTAGGATAAAATTAAATTCATTTGAAAATACTGATATGCTCACATAGATTTATATTTTTTAAAAATGAAATTACAAGTGATTATAAGGTAGCATTTTTTATTTAATTTTATAATTAGCATATGTATTTAGAAGATAATTTATTGTCTATATAATGAAATTATACACTCTCATATAATGAATAATATTTTTTAATATATATATCATGGATTATGGATATTATTTTAATAAACTCTCATAAAGATATATATTTTTATTTTAAATGCTCATAATTTTGATATTCACATTGATTTTTTACCCTAATTGAGTAAGTTATTTTACAAAATATTGGTGATGTTTAATAGATACACCATAATAAGTAAGAAAATACATGTTAATTTTTTTATATTTAAAGGAAAATTCTTATAGTGAAAAAAATTTCTATAAGAAATCTAGATTTAAACATAAGAATATTTTTTTCAATATTGTATAAGACAGGCTGCATCATGGTTAATAATAACATTATTATTATGTAAATATTACCATTATAACATACCCATTTAATATATGGTTATGAATAAGAATGACCTCATTATTATCTATTTATAGGGCGTAAAAAATAAATTTTATTGATTATCTATTATGAAATAAGTTTGTAATTTAAAAAAAATCATAATATTTTTTAAAAATATTTTAACCTCAAACATGTTTTTTATTTCATTTGTAATGAATATTTTATTATAAATTAAAGATATATTTATAACATTTATTTGTTAAATAAAAATTTATTTCTTCAAAAAAAAAATCAAAATTATCCTCTATTGATGTTCAAAACATTTTTTTTGGAAAGAATTAGTTTTTGATGTGAATTAAAAACTAATTATTTTTATTGAATAACATAACACCCTGAGATTATAGAAGAAAAATATTTTATTCAATTATGTATGTGGAATATAAAACATAGCATTGAAAGGAATATTAAATCTTGATACATTATGATATATTTACTATTTTAAATATATTCAATCTATTCTATAGCTTCCAATGCATGTAATATTGATTTTATCTTGCATTACCAGCAATAATGTCTTTCTTTTATCGCTTGTGTTACATTCAATATTGGGTTTTACTAAATAGTATTATCACATAGATGTTAAATTAGAGATTATGAATAGTACTATATATCATATTAAAATATATTTTTTTACCCAAAGAAAATGAATTCATTAATTACCTATTAATTAAAAATGTAATTAAAAACCTATTGAATATAAAGGGAATGTTTTGATAAAATCTATTTTTATCCATCCAAAGGAATATTATCTTATTATATTAAATTAAATATATTGTAAAATTATTTTAATGATATTTATATGTTATATATTAAATATAATGTTTTTATATTCATCTAATATAATTTATGGGAATAAGATAATAACAAATGAAATTTTATGCATAAAACACTGCATTTTTCTAAATGGAGTTTTGTCTCTATATAATTGTTCACTTGTTTTATTTTTTTAAAAATTTTAATAATTTTATTTCAAAAAAATAAACTAATTATTTGAAATAAAAATGTAAAAATTAACTTAGGGTTATTTATTGGAATTTTTTAGAGGTTTAAATTTTTGATTAATATTGTAAAATAGTAAATTTTAATTGAAAATTGACATTTCTTCTAAATAATATGTAATAGATGATAATATTTTAAATTGGTTTTAAATTAAAACTAGATAATGTGTGCATATATTAATAAATATCTGGTAATTGGAATAATTTTTATATTTTATTTATATATAAAAACATAGTAATGTTTTAATCATTTTCTTGTTAAAAAAATTATTTCTCATTCTATCTGTGATATTGACATTAAATTAAATTTATCCACTTATATAAAATGAATTTCTAAACATGGATGAAATATTAAAAAAACATATAATTTCTAATAAATTAAAAATAATATTAATCCAATTTAATTATTAAAAATAGGTAAAATTAATTATGTTGATTAAGAGAAAACCGAGTTTACCAATGGGCTAAAATTTAAACATAAGTGGCCAAATGATATTGAAAAACTTGGAAAAATAAATTTTATAGAAATATATAGAACATATAATTTCTATTATAGTGTTTTTAATATTATTGGATCCAAATGACATAGAAAAAAGTGGGTGGAATTCTCCCTTTTCAAAAATTACATGAATGCCACTCACACCACCTATAAAAGACCACCTTCTCTCATCATCTATTCCCACATTTAGACCAATATTTTTGTCCAAGACCTTCCCTAATGAAATCCATAATGCCCTCCCCTCACCCAATATACATTTTTTTATCATAAGTAATACATTTAATGTTTTTAGTTCAAACATAAGTATTATACCAGAAGAAGTCATAATGTTTTTCTAAAAGATTTTTTTATTTCCATCAGACCCTATTTAAATTCCTGTTATACAATTATAATATTAAAAAATTAGTAACATAATTATAATAAAAAAATTTATTTAAAATTTATGATGTAAAAAATCACACACTTCCATTAAATAGGTTACAAAATCATCATTCGCGTGTAGAGTAGACTACCACCTTGAGAACCTATGTCAATTGTTTTTCCATTACCACTTTTTAAGGTTGGGAATAATGATGTATTTATAATTTTTATATCATATATATTATCTTTATTATTGATTTATGATCCAATTAGTTATAATATTATACATTATTTTCATTTTTTATGAATACGATAATGTTTATCATGTGTATGTCAGACTACCACATCAAGAAGTGATGTGATTTAATCACTCTTTACATGGAATGTATTAATGATTGGTTAAATAAAAAATATGATATATATGAAATAAAAATTATTTTGGAATGATTATAAATATATATATATATATATAACATTAAATTATATTTCTTTCAACATTTCATGAAAATGGAAACAACATTAATGTGTACATACAACCTAATTTCTTCATGAACGATGTATTTATTTTCATATCAAAAAATTTGGGGCATTAATATAAATAAATATATACTAAATATATATGAAATTTATATATTATATTAAATTATCTAGAATATTACATCATTAATTAATTAGGAGAAAAAAATTAAATGTCAAATAACTGTTGGAAAACAAGGAAACTAAGACCCAAAATTATGAAAATAATGAATGGTTATTAACAATATGTTGATAATATGTTATAAAATAAACTTATATGATAAATTAAATTTTAATATGTATCCTTTGTAAGTTAATATCATGTTTAAACCCATTATAAAGGATTTTAAAGAGCATAAATCTAAAGGGAAGTGTAAGGTAAGATATTTTGTCTCAATTTCATTTCACAAAGGCATATAGAATTTTTATGCACTTAATATTACTTATGTGATGTATATGTTATCCATTTGACATGTAATATCATGAATAAATCATTATTAATGAAATTTAAAGTTTCAATTTTAATTAATTTATCTTATGGGATTTAAATTATGAGTTTACAAGTGGTAATAAATTTCATTTCTCAGTTTCTCTTCATTGGATCGTATTACTTCCTTATTATTATTAATATTATATGATTATGTGTGTAATGAATTTTGAAAATATTTTTATTTATCTACAATTTATTATATGTATTTAAATTTTATAGAGATAATGTATTCATTGGATTATTATCACTTCAATGTTATGATACTTTTAAATGTATACTTCACAACGTCATTTAATCATGATTTTTTATAGTTGAATTTACATTGAATGAAATTATTTGACCATTATTTAATAAAAAAATTAATTTTATTGTCCTATTTTCAATCACTATCTTTTTAATGTCATAGTAACATTTTCCACACTTTATTACTTATTTTTTTTAGATAATGTTTTCATGAATATCTAGCTTCATTTTCCTATTCGAATGGGAATGTGTTTTCTTGCAAAACATTATTTTCTAAAAAGTTTCAAATATGTTGTATCCTTTTAAAAATTATTTTTTAATTTATTTTTCACCCATTTTTAATCATTAATTTTTTTAAAATCATTTTTTTTAATTTTAAAAACAATTAACATTTGTCTTCTATAAAAAAAGTGAAGGAAACGTTTTTTTAAATGTGTACGGTATGAATAGAGTTTAGATCCATTATGACCAACCAAAGGTTTTAAAGATTAATTTATATGCTTAAAAATATAATTTCAAAAAAAGTTGTTTTCAAAATGTTTTCTGAAAATTATTTATTTAAAAATAATTTTCAAATTAAATGATTTACAAAAAAAATAATAATATAAAAGGATATTTTCTTCATGAAAGTTTTTAATGTTCATTTATGGTATATCTATCCATAAAATAAAAAACCATTATTCTTACCCAAACTTGTATATTTTTTATAGTAACCTTAATCTTCATCTAGATGGTTTATTCTCACATTAAGCAAGGATGTTTTTGAAATTCACTTCTATAATTCATTTTATTTGACATCAACATTACCTTGAATTATTTACATTCACATGGGAATTAAATTGACCATAAATTTAAATATTATTTATCATGGATACATATATTTACCGAACCATATACTAATTTTACATATGTTATTTACATTGAAAGTAACTAATTAATTGGGGAAATATGGATAAATCAGTATCCTTTACTCAAGATGAGGAATGCATTGGACATGTATGACACATGTTGGGGACTGTTTAAAGTATTCACCATGATGAATTAGAAGTATCATGAGAAGAAATAAGTTTGAAGAAAACCCTTCAGGTTTATAACTAAGAATGTTCTAAAATGGCTTCTGAATGGTCTTAACAGTAGTATATTTTAAACCGTCTTGTGAAAAGTCATCACGATAAAGGTATCATGTATATATGAATCATGATGTCCAATAATAATAAATTTACTTTATTTATAATTTAGTTATTATTATATATCATATTTTTACTATGGAATAATCTGTGGATGAATTTTCATTCTCAAATTATTGATTATATGAAATGTGTTTTTAGATATTTACCTTTAAATATTTATTTTGACTTATCTGATAATGATAGTCAGGTTATTTAAATGGAATTTGATTTCAATAATTTACCATTCCATATTATTTATGAACATCATTCATATATTATTGATAAAATGGAACTTGTTCGAAGATATTTAACTTTCCCTCTTGATTATTCTTATTTATTATTAATTACATCCACTTTATATAACCCATATCGATAATTTGAGCTTACCAATATTTTTTCCCTTTCCTTAGGATTCAGTTAAAATTACTATGAATGATATAAAATTATATAAAAGATGGAATAATTATATTTAAAATAATAATAGTTTTGTAATTTGTGTAATCAATTATAATTAAAGTCTCATGTATATATCTAGTTTACCAATACTACTAAACTATTCAAAAATATTTGATGATTTTTTTGTATCTTATTCCAATGTAATGGAATCAGGCACTGAATCTAGGATTCTTAGGATGAGTTTCTATAGTTTATATCAATGAATTTTTAGTAGAATCATTTGAAAATATATTTGGGAAAAGATAGATTATAGAATATAACCTAATGACATAATTTGAGGATATGTATAGAATAAGACCATAATGTTTTGGTAAAATAGAGATTATGTTGTTTTTCCTTGAAATAAAACCCTATATTGATACTAAAAGTGGATGCTCTTATAGAACATATGTACTTAGGGGTAATAACTATGAAAATGTTGTGTCAGACATGAATCGAGCATAGCCAGGTACATAACAAAGTTCTATATTGTACACCAAGATTGATACTCCTAGTGGTTATACATGGTATTATACACATTATCATTACATAGAATTATAATGGACTTGAATAGATAATGATAATTATTGACATTGGTCAAACCCTAGACCATGTGAGGATCAATGTGGAACTAAAGTGGAATAAGTATTAATGTATAGAGGTAAAAAAATTATATGTATTTTTACCACTGGTATTTTGGTTATAAGAATCATGCAATATATTTGAATTGTGTTAGAATAATATATATATTTATTACCATAGAATTGTGTATACAATCATTGGTCAATGAGTTTAAGATTAATCATATGTTCAAAGTCATAAACACCTCTTTTTTAGTTCTTCTGTGGTTGGAATGTCATGCAATTAAGGATACTTTTAGATATATTTATTTCAATAAAAACTTTTAGATAAAAAAATTAATTGAGGAATAATTCTTTAAATTTCATAGAAATTATTTTAATCATTTTTATATCCTTTATGATTAAAATCACCATTAATAGAATTCTAATAATAGTCAAAAAATATAATTAGAAATTGTAAAAACTAAAAAAAAATTGTGTTGAAATCATTAGTAACAAGGTTATTTAATGATTAAATATATTTCAGGGATATCCATCATGTTTTTATAAAATAATTTGAATTATAATAATATAGTTTTAAAAAATGAAAACCTACATGCAGGGTGAAAATTATTCACATCTAAAAAGGTGTTGTGTCTTGAACCCATGATTGATGGATGATAAGGGTTTGTGCCGACCACTAGCCTATGCGATGTCCTAATTATTGTGCCAATATTTGTAGTAAAAAACTGACTAATAAATTTTCATGATGAACTATTTGTATTAATTTTTTTTGGTTTAGATGTTAATTTATCAACCAAATTGATCTTTGAGAAAATTTAGAGACATATGAAAATACTTTTCACTCAATTATGGATCTCAAGATTTGTTGAAAGTGAATTTTACTGCTTTAGGCATAAAAACATTTTAATATTTATTTTTTATCATAAGATATGAAATGTAGATTGATCAATGCATAACTGAATGATGAAATTGTGATTATAAAATAGAAACATAATAGGTATGTATATTTCCAGAAATTTTAATACAAAAATAATAATTAATCAACATTAAAAAAAGGATCATGAAAAACAAATTATATCCTAATACCTTCATTTTTGTTTAATTGATGGATTTTAAAGCATCATAGATTTTTTGTTTTTAGACCCTAAAAATTCCATTTATCAACCACTTTCTTAGGATCAATGAAATCAATCAATTTCTATAAATATTTACACTTTTCCTCTAAGTCCATATTTTCACTTTCCACTGATATTTTCCAACTTAAAAACCTGGTTATATGTTATTAAATTTTACTATATTACTTCCCTATTTATCTAATAAATATTATATTTTATTATCTCTTTTATGATTTCAGTTAGGCAATAATGGAATTTCTAAATGTCAAACCCTTTAATACCAAGATCATGTTCAAATTATATGGATTCAATGTAATTAAAGTGGGGATAATGTAACACCATGAAGTCCTAGAAGAATAACATTTTATTTAATTTCATATGTGATAATAAAGAAAAATAATTGAAAGGAATTTAACATATTGAAAATTTATGATATATATATATATATTAAATTCAATATATTATATATCTTACATTGCATATAATACCGAGTTTAGATTGCATTACACACAATAGTGACTTTCTTCGATGGATTATGTTACACCCAAGATAACGTATTACCAAATACTATTATCTAATTACTGTTAAATTGGAATTTTTTAAATGGATTAACTAACTTATGAAAATATTTGGTTTACAAAAAAATAAAATTAATTGATTAGTTACCAATTAATTATAAATTAAAATAAAAATAGTTTGAATATAAAGCGTATATTTTTGTAAAAAATATTTTTATGCACCCAAAGGAATTTTATATTAAAAAATTAAATGAACTACATTTAGTTAATTATCATAATAAAATTTATATATTATATATTTAATGAAATGTTTCAAAATACATCCATTATGTTTTATAGGCATAATATAAGAACAAATCCAATTTTATGAAAAACGTATATTTTTTCCTAAATCCAATTTTTACACCTTTTAATGGAACAATTTTTTTAAAACTATTTTTGTACAATTTGATAAATTTTATTTTTAAAAATAAAATTAATTTTTGTAAGAGGTGTAACATCCCGACCTAGGGTCCTCTTTTCCTGTGGCCTGAGATGGTGGGTCACATGGCCTGAAACACTCCCCTCTGTATGCTAGAGGTAGTCGACTAGTAGGGAGGGTGTAAAGGTGGTACATTGGGAATACTATAGCCTCATACCAGATTAGCATAGTGGATATAACTGTAAATAGAGAACTACAGAATCATATATAAATAAAAACTAAAGATAAGACCATTGAACATGTATAGAGGAAATCATAATATAACAGTTATAGTAAATAATCAACAAAAGAATAAATAAATGAACAACTGAATAATAATGTCAAAATATTCTAGGTAGTATCATATACATGGATGTATGGAATGGTGATGTAGAAAAATGGGAATGTGGGACAACTTTATACGACATACTACACAAAAAAAAGGAAAATATGGAAGCTACACTTTCATATGGATCATTTTATTGGTCCTTTTATCCAATGCTGAATATATAAGAAAAATATATCAAATATCTTATGTATGGAGATTTCCCTTAGCTGTACCTATAGATAATTAATCTTGGGTACTAAAGGAGGCATGAGTAGGGTTTGAGATAAAATCTTAGTATGATACCACCAACAGTGTCTAGAAGTAATTCAATTAGTGCTCATAGATAAAAAGTTTGTAATTATAAATAAGTAATACGCAATGAACAATAAATAAATAACATCCTACTTAGGATCATAAAGGACCACAAGTGTCTCTAAATGCTTCAGCATAGGATAGAATGAGTGTCTTACTAGTATCAATATATATAGTAATAATATGTATATAGTATAGTAATATATTTCTTCCACCTCTATGGACCATGTATATTCAGACAGGAATGGCCATATACATGGAATACTAGGCTATGGATAGACTAGGGTGTAACTCAGTCATCCATAACCTATCTAAACGATATAATAAGCTCAAAAGGGCTACATTCCCTAAATCTCATGAAGAGCGAGATGCCTTATGCTCACCACTTGAGATGGTGCATGTGTCTTTATGTCCACACACATAACAAGGGATATCGTGTGTCATTCCCATCATTGAAATAGTGTCAATGGTGTGAGATGTCATGTTGAACACCTAATGTAAAGGAGAGTTATATTTAATGACTAAAAAGTCCCTTAACCACAATACCACATCCCATATCAAGGCCTAATCACATTTATAATATTTTTACTAATGCATTACCTCTCTCACATTTTATTTATCACTACAAAATGTAACTAAGGCGTTACAATTCCAATATAAATAAAAAATAAAAAGTGGAATTTCCTATCCTCCCACTTCATTTAGTCAATTAAAAAAATTTATTTATTTAGTCAAGGATATCCAATATGAAGCTATAAATCCCATTTATAAAATCCATTTTATTAATTAAATCATGGAAACTCATTTTCATCGTAGAAGATGTACTTATGAGGTGATATTATCAATTTGGATATTATGTAAAAGGTTCATTTCCATTTATATATCAATCAAAGAAATTAATAGGTGCTTGGTTTCAATTCCATTTATATATCAATGGGAAATTCCTTTTATAATCCAAGACGAATTTTTAGAATGTATTTTGATAATTTAATGAATTATTTATAAAGTGAAATTCAAGACAGAACACCCAAGGGGTTCCATGATAGAAGATGAGACAATAAATTTACAAAATGATGATAAATATGAGCATATCAAGTCATGTAAATCAATTTAAGAAGAAGAAATCAATTTTCAGGAGACGCGTGATAATGGTTGGCATGCATCACAACAATGTGGCTATAGAAACACAAACACTTTTGGGGAAAATAATGACACCATCTAAATTAGGGCCATTTATGACTCCTAAACCAATGATTGCCTATTATTCGAAGTAGTTTGAAATGAATCAATGAAACAGTCCAGCATAATGAAAATAGGGTAAGTGAGATTTCACGTAAATAGAATAATGGATATAAAGATAAACTGAGATAGGAAGGGAGAGTAACTAATAACATACCTCTAACCATCCAATACCTTCGATGGATATTGAACTGGAAATCAGATCTGGGAGATATCAAATATCCAATATTGAGGAGGAGTAGAATCTATAGGAGAAAGAGGGAAATCTCATATAATGGAATGATATGGTCGAAGAAGAAAATTTGATTTATTATTTCATTAAGGGAAAAAAACTAATTTCACCTAAAAATATAAAATCATATGGTTTTTCCACACAGTTTGTCCAGACCATTCCTTAAACATTCTAGACTCATTGCTTATGGAAAGACCTGACACAATTAAGTTGAATTGTTTCCATAACCATGATTAAGAAAAGTGAAATCCCACTATCCAAACACTAATGTTTCCTTATGGTTGTGTGCCTAGGGTCACATAGTTTTAACACCCCAAGCTTCTATGATACATTTCCCTTTGAATAATGCAATAGCTTTCATTATATGCAACTTCAAGTTCAAACACACCACAACCAATCAAACTAGCCATTATGAATAGTAATACCCACTTTTTTGAAATTTTTAAAATTTTATCTTTCAAAATGGACTTCATTTTTGGATTTGGAATATTGAAATTAGCTTAGGGTGAATTTTTGGTATTTTTCTGAAAACTTTCAATTTTTTATGAATAGTAAAAAATACTACGTTATTGGTTAAAACCGACATTTTATTTAAATAATTAGTTATTTTATTACAATTTATTTTAGGTAAAAATAGATACATAACACCTATATATGTTCAACATAATTAATTGGATTCATTTTATAAAAAGTTTAGATATATAAAATTTTATCGAACTTTTTACAGTCTTTTACCCACCTCTTAGGAGCATTTGCAAATTTGTATAAAACATAATTTTACTGATTCTCTGAGTTGAATTTAAAAAACCCAAGAGACAAGGTTAATATCAATAAGTAAAATGTGGTTCAATAAGATGAAAATAATTTTTGGTGACTAGTAACTTTTGACTTTTATTTACCACGGTTAAAAGTAAATAGGGTAATTAAGGGTAAACATGATATCATAATTACCCTAAAACATGTCCTAATTCTATTGGATAAGTATAATTCTTCCAAAAAAATCCTTAGGAATAAAATATTATCCACTTTAGTCCACTTGTATTAGATTAGGACATTTATTATTATTTTATTTAAAGAAGAGTTAAAAGATTTAAATTCAATGTTTAATAACTAAACCATTTTTAATATAGAGTTACACACAATATAAATTATACTATAAATATTAATTATAAATATAAAAATATTTCATACATAATGGTATTTTATTTATAATTTTTAGACATTATATAATTTAATTTATTTATGACACAATGATGATGTAGTAATTACCTTTTTAATGAAATATTAAAATAATTAATATTATAAACATCCAAATAAATGTAAATTGAGACTTATGATGAATTAAACTAATTTTATAGGTTAATATGACATGTTAGGGTTGATTAAATAAATTTTATTTTAATTGATAATATTTTATGGATTTCAAAAAAATCAAATACTAAATAGTGTCAAAATTGACAAAATTGAGTTTTTAAAACAAATATTATATTATTAATTGATATAATACTCATAAAAATATAATTTTCGGACAAAAGACTTATATAAGGTTATATATATTAATAATTAACCACATTAGGTTCTCTTGTCTTGTTATAGTAAGTTTATTAACCATATAATATAAAAATACAAAGAGACATGGTAAATGTCAAACTATTTAACTGAGAGTTAAATCTAAAAGATAAGGTTAATATGATGATATAAACCTGTCTAAAACCTATTTTTTGAGAGTTTTTAGATCCATACCCACCTTATACTTTAAATAATTTATTTTTTATCCATTAGAAACCGAAAATTATTTTATTATAAAATAATATTTCAAGCTTTTCCTAAAGTGACACTCACCTCTCTTATAAAAGGGAACTTCCCCTTATATTAATTTCACACATACAAATCCTTTTGGATCGGCCAACCCCAGCCCAAATATACTCCCAAATTTTATCCCTTCATCCTATAGGTCTTTCTTTGGTCATAAAGCCAACCTAAGGATCCCTTTTGATCAAATCAAAAGGAAGAACCCGAAGAAGAGGTAAATATTTCATCACATATTTCAAGTTCTTTTCTTCTTCTACTTCCTCTTTCTTTGTTTTTTCCATTATAAAATAATAACTTCAGTATCTTCTATATACTATGATGTTATTATAAAAATGATACAACCATATTCATTATTCTATCTATCTTATAAATGACAAAGTCATCATACGTGCGTATGTATGGATTACCGTCCCCACATCGTGGTGTAATTTGTTATTCAAACACTTCACATTATTTGGATGGGTATAATAATGAGTATAACTGAGGTAAATAATAAATATAACATGTTAATTATTCTTTACATATGATATACCATCTAATTACACACAATTTCTCTATCAATATAATGATATTTTCGCTCGTGCGTACGTACGGATTACCGTCTCCACGAACGCGATGAGATTAATTCCCCATCGTAATCATTCAAGAATAATTTTCATTTTATGATTAAAAATAATTTTTATAAACATAATATAATTATGTTTATGAATCAAATACATCCTATACATAACAAACATGTCTTACGTAACCAAGCATATAAAGGAAAACGAATCAGTTAACACCCGAAACGATGATACTACTAAAATATTATTAACAAATCAATATTATAAGATCATATATGATATCATATTTATGTATATAGTTATTGTATAATTTAATAACAAATTTTTAACTATTATACAGGAGTTTAAAATACCATTGACTAAGGAAAAGTACAAGGTAAGGGTTAATTTCACAATCTCTATATTATCCGAGGTTGTTTTTACGTAAGTATCTACTGGGACCTCTTTATCATCCACATCCATGTTTTCTTAAAAATGTAATTCAAATTTTTTTAATGTTTACTATAATATGGTTTAAATTAGTTTATACCCTTATTTTACCATATTTTTTTTGAAGGAATCTTTCCGTAATTTTCCAAACAAGGTACTTTTTGGCATTTTTGACAAAATTAAGGTAAGAATGTCTTTTTATAACATATACGGTGGGTGTGGCTATTTTCCATTGTTATATCATCGTCAAAGATTCCCATAAAATCTTATAAGAATATTTTTAAAATAGTTTTTTTCTTTTATAATTATATTACTTTTAAACAATTTCAAAATAGAAAGATATATTTCTCTAAAAAAGTTTTTATTTCCTCTATGTCAACATCCTTTGATGGATTTTAAGCTTGTTTGAATTTGATTTATTCTGATACCAAAATTCCATATTATATTTAAGGTTTTGTGATATTTTTGACTATGTATTTGTTATTTTTACACCATTAATGGTTTATGGATAATGTATTGACATTTCACATGATAGTTTTAATACGAATGTTTATGTTATGTTTAAAACTTTTCATATGAGGAATGCATTGGACTTAGTAAGTGATGGGTGGAGGATTCTATAGCTCCTCGATGCATCAGTAGGTATCATGAGACAATCTAGTGTCTTGGAACAAGGCCTTGAAAAAATCTTATTTGTAGTCTTGGTACAAGGCCTTGCCTATGTGGTTATGAAGTCTGGTATTATGCATTCCATCATTATGAAAATGGCTATTGATATTGCATGTGATTATTCGACTAGTAGAATATCCATGTTAATAAGTAAATGGTATTATTTTATTTTATCATTTATATATTATTCTAAAGTTTAAAGTTTAAAAGGCTTTTGTTTTAGTCTTACACATTGCCTTAAATGTTTATGCTTATTTACGAAAGTTTTCGCTATGTTGTTATCCTTACTGAGCATCTGATCTCACCCCTTTCTATGTTTTATTTTTCCCAGGATGAGAAGAAGTATTTTATTGTTGAACTGTAGGGATAGGATAAAGATATAAGTTTGTTCAAAAGGGGACAAAATTTTGTTGATGTTTTTATTTCATGATGTAATGTAAAACATATGAATGTATCTAGTACTTCCAAGGCTACTAAACTGAACGGTCTTTCGAAACATGATTCCTTGTATCATTCCAATGTTATGTAATAAATGACCAACTCTGGGTAACTGGGGTTGGGGCATTACAGTTGGTATCAGAGGAAGTTTAGTACAAACCTTGGAAACTAGATTTAGATAAACTCTGATTAGGGAAAACTACCCTAAGATAGACTTTGAGGATTAGTATAGAGGAACTTCCTAGAATTTTGGCACTATAGAGATTTTTTGAGTTTTACAAATAATACATCCATGTCTATATACGAACAAGTAGAGGTAGCTCTAGCACAGATGTACCTAGGGGTAAAACCCAAAAACACCATTTTGAGCTAGACTCGAACAGGAACTAGTACACGACAACGAGCCTTGCTACACTCTTGGTTACGACACTCCCAAGGGATATGCTTAGGATAATTCTCATTTTCTTTACAAACTATTATGAAGGGTTTATGAGTATATACTTTGTCAAAGAAAACATTTTTATGATTATGGATTATATCCATAAACTATTCAATTTATGTTAAGTGTTTTATAAGTTTGGAACTATGTATTGTGATTCATAAACTAATCTAGTGTATGCCATTGTTTAGAAATAGTACATAGTGGAAGGAATGGAAACTGTATCAACGCAAGTAATCCATGTAGGGATTTACCTCCTAGTCAAGATAATTATAGTGGAGTTGGTGATGCAACTGGTGCTGACCAGCTTATCACCATACTGGGAAAACTCACTTAGGTTATGAATAATAACCTTATCCGTATGGAGCATCCTGATCCACAACATAGAGGATCAATGTTAGACCACTTCATGAGGCAAAAAACACCAACATTAAATGGGAGTACAAATACATTAGCAGCCAAGCAATGGATAAATTCCTTAGAGAAAATATTTCACGCTTTGGGGAGTAGTGAAAGGGAAAAAGTTTTCATGGAAGTTTATCACCTCACGGGAGATATAGATCAATGGTGGTCATTGATTCAAAACAAAAATGAAGATGATGAAGTATAAAATATTTAATGGAGGTAGTTTAATGAGATTTTCTTAGAAAAATACTTTCCTCATGACCATCGAGCAGATATAGAAATACAATTTTTGAGTCTGAGGAAAAATGAGGATGAGAATGTCGCAAAATATGAGGCTAACTTTACAAAGTTATCAAGGAATGTAGAAAATTATATAAGTAACCCAATTAGTAATATTGATCGATTTTTGATGGGTTAAAACCATTTCTTTGTCAAGCATTAGTCTCACAATCCTTCTCATCATACGAAGATATTGTCTCATGTGCTATCAAGACAGAAAAATAATTCTCTAAGTTTTACAACTTTAAAGAAAAGAAGGAGAAGAAGAGATCTTCTAAACACTCTGGAAATGGAAATAAGGGGAAGAAGGTAAAAGTTGAATATCCATCCTGCTGTAAATCTGGGAAGAAACACCCTGGTACTTGCCTGAAGGGAATGAGATTCTGTTACAAGTGTGGTGAAAAAGGCCACCAAGATCATGATTGCAAGGGGAAGAAAGAGGATGTTGAATGCTAAAATTGTAGAGAAAAGGGGCATTATGCAAATTAATGTCCTAATAACCAAGGGAACTTACCTTAGAAAAGGATAAGGGAGTAAGGAAAAGCTTATGAGATCACTACTACTAAGGTTAAAGCTCCAAAAGACGTGGTGGTAGGTAATTTAATTGTTTCCTCAAGTTTATCCAATGCTTTATTTGACTTTGGATCATCACATTGTTTCATATCTTCCTAGTTTGCAAAGAAAGTTAGGTATTTTCAATTTGACTTAACAAGGGAGTTGTCAGTCAAAACACCTAAGGGAAGTATCATCACAACAAAGTTTTTTGAATCAATTCCCATTAGGGCATATAAATGTTCTTTATCTGCTGATCTCATCATCATACCCAGGATTGAATTTGATATAATCCTCAGAATGGATTGGATTTTGGACCATGATGTAAAAATTTATTATAAGAAGAAGGAGGTTAACATTTTTGATGATGATAAGGAGTACCTTATCTTTAGAGAAGAAAAATCACCACCTTATTCTTATCAAGATCCACCCCCAGTAGCTCAACTAAATTCAATTATCAGGGAAGAAGAGAATGAAAAAACTATGGATGAGGGAAAAAATGTTCGAATAGAGGACGTACCTATTGTGCAAGAATATGTTGATATGTTTCCAGAGGATTTACCTAGACATCCTCTAGAATGATAAATTTAGTTTTCCATTGATTTAATTCTTGGTTCAAGGCCCATATTGAAGACCCCTTATAGAATGGCCACTATGGAATTAGAGGAACTAAAGAAACAACTAGAGGAATTGAGTAATAAGAGATTTATTCTCCCTAGTGTTTCCCCATGGTGAGAGCCTGTCCTTTTTTTTAAGAAGAAAGATGGATCTATGAAGTTGTGCATTGACTATAGAGAGATCAATGCTATAACAATAAAGAACAAGTATCTCCTACCTCACATTGATGATTTATTCGACCAACTTCATAGATCTCAATATTTTTCAAATATTGAACTTCAATCTAGATATCATCAGTTGTGTGTGAAGAAGGAAGACATTCCAAAAACGGCATTTTGAACCAGGTACGGGCATTACAAGTTTACAGTAATTCTTTTTCAGCTAACTAATGCACTCTCTATTTTAATGGATCTAATGAACAAAGTTTTCAAGGAATATCTTGATGAATTTGTAGTGGTATTTATTAATGATATCTTGGTATACTCCAAAAGCTACTAAGATCACGAAAATCACTTGCGCATTATCCTAAAGACTCTTAGAAGAAATGAATTATATGGGAAGTTTAGCAAGTATGAATTCTGGATTTAGGAGATTTCTTTTCTTGGCCATATTGTCTCTAAGGATGGAATCTCTATTGATCCTTCTAAGACAAAGGCAATACAAGAATGGCCAGAACCAACGAGTATAACTAAGGTACATAGTTTTATTGGTTTAGTAGGTTATTATTGGCATTTTGTCCAGAATGTTTTCCGATTGGCTAACCCATTAACCAAGCTCACATGTAAAGGGGTTAAATTTTTTTGGACAACAGAGTGTCAAGAATGTTTTGAATAACTAAAGAGAATATTAGTTAATGCTTATATCTTGACTCTACCATCATGGAACGATGAGTTTTTTATTTATAGTGATGCTTCAAAGAAAGGACTTGGTTGTGTCTTTATGCAGAATGATAGAGTTATTGCCTATGCATCACGATAGCTAAAAATTCATGAGAAAAACTATCCCACTCATGATCTTAAGTTAGCAGTTGTAATCTTTACTTTGAAGATATGGAGACACTATCTCTATGGTGAAAAATGTGAGATTTATACTGATCACAAGAGTTTGAAGTATATTTTCTCACAAAAAGAACTCAACATGAGACAAAGGTGATGGATTTAACTACTCAAGGATTATGATTTCACTATACACTACCACCTAGGGAAGGAAAATAAGGTGTCCTATGCTTTGAGAATAAAGGATCATGGAGTTTTGAACAAGATGAGAGTTTAAAAGGATCCTATTTTCATGGATCTAGTAAAGATGTATATGGGAATAACCATGGAAGGTGAAACATCAATTATTTTTCAAATGGTTTCCAAAACATCTTTACTAGAAAGGATAAAAAGTTCTTAGACTGATGATGAGGAATTTAAAAAGAAAATTAAAGCTGTGAATGATGGGAGATTGATCGACTTCGTATATGAAGATGGAATTTTGAAATTTGGGAAGAGAATTTGTCTTCCCGATATACCTGATCTAAAAAGGGAATTATTGGATGATGCTCATAGCTCCAATTTCTATATAAACCCTGGTAGCACTAAGATTTATAGAGATTTGAAAGAATATTTTTGGCGGGACAACATGAAGAGAGAGATTGCTGATTTTGTGTCGAGATGTATGATTTTTCAACAAGTGAATGATGGAAGGCAACAACCTGGAGGATTCATGCAACCTCTTCCCATACCTGAGTGGAAATGGGATAATATTAAGATGGAATTTTTCATGGGGATACCAAATACTCCTAGAACGAATGATGCAATATGGGTAATTGTTGATCGTCTTACCATGTCAGCACATTTTCTTACTATAAGAGAAGATTTACCACTTGAAAGTCTGGAAAGAATATATATTAATGAAGTTTTAAGACTTCATGGAGTACCCCTATCGATTGTTTCTGATCGTGATCCCTATTTTACATCAAGATTCTGGAAGAGTCTTGAAAAGACCCTGGATACTGAACTTCGTTTGAGCACTGCCTACCACTCTCAAACTGATGGACAATCAGAACGGACTATTCAAACCTTAGAAGACTTGTTGAGATCTTTCTCACTTGACTTTCAAGGTATGTGGGATCAATATTTACCTATGGTAGAATTTTCCTATAACAATAGATTCTATTAAAGTATTCAAATGGCACCATATGAAGCATTATATGGAAAGAGATGTCACACACCAACTTGTCGGGATGATGTTGGTGAAAGAAAACTCATAGGCCCAGAACTTGTTGAGGAAATGATGGAAAAGGTGAAGTTTATCCAAACCCACATCAAAGTAGCTCAAAGTAGGCAGAAGAGATATGCCGATAACCGAAGGAAGGATTTGGAATTTCAGGTAGGAGATCATATTTTCTTGAAGGTATCTCTATGGAAGGGAGTTATACGATTTGTTAAAGAAGGTTAAATTAAGTCCCAGGTATATCGGACCTTTTGAAATTCTAGAACGAATTGGGGTTGTGGATTACCATTTGGAAATGCTGCCAAGTCTCTCCAAAGTTCACGATGTATTCCATGTATCACTATTGAGAAAATACATGCCTGACCCAGTGCATGTACTCACCTACGAGGAAATTGAACTGGAACCTGATCTGTCCTATTGTGAAGAACCTGTCAAAATTCTTGATACAAGAGAACAAGTTTTGAGAAACCGAATGACTTGTCTGCTAAAATTTTTATGGAGAAACCATAAGATAGAAGAGGCAACGTGGGAACTAGAGGAACTTATGATGAAGAACCACCCGAATCCTTTTGTGCGGAAGTATTATAGAAATTTCAAGGACAAAATTATTTGAATGAGGGAAGAATGTAACTCCCCAAGCTTCCACGGTATGTTTCCCTTTGAATAATGCAATAACTTGCATTGTACACAACTTTGAGTTCAAACACACCACAACCAATCAAACAAGCCGTTATGAATAGTAATACCCACATTTTGAAATTTTATAAATTTTATATTTCAAAATGGACTTCATTTTTGGATTTGGAATATTGAAATTAGATTAGGGTGATTTTTTGGTATTTTTATGAAAACTTTCTATTTTTGATGAATAGTGAAAAAACACTACGTTATTGGTTAAAACCGACTTTTTATTTAAATAATTAGTTATTTTATTTTAATTTATTTTAGGTCAAAATATATACATAATACCTATATATTTTCAATGTAATTCATTGGATTTATTTTATAATAAGTTTAGATATATAAAATTTTATCGAACTTTTTACCGTCTTTTACCCACCTCCTAGGAGCATTTGAAAATTTGCATAAAACTTAATTTTTATACTTTTGTGAGTTAAATTTTAAAAATCCAAGATATACGGTTAATATAAGTAATTAAAATGTGGTTCAATAAGATGAAAATAATTTTTGGTGAATAGTAACTGTTGACTTTAATTTACCACGGTTAAAAGTAAATAGGGTAATTAAGGGTAAAAATGATATCATAATTACCCTAACACATGTCCTAATTCAATTGGATAAGTATAATTCGACTAGAAACAAACTTATAAATAAAATATGATCATATTTGATCCACTTGGATTAGATTAGGACATTTATTATTATTTTATTTAAAGAAGAATTAAAAGAGTTAAATTCAAAGTTTAATAACTAAACCATTTTTAATGTAGGGTTAAACACAATATAAATTAGACTATAAATATTAATTAGAAAAATAAAAATATTTCCTACATAATGGTATTTTATTTATAATTTTTAGACATTATATAATTTAATTTATTTATGACACAATGATGATGCAGTAATTACCATATTAATGAAATATTAAAATAATTGATATTATAAATATCCAAATAAATGTAAATTGAGACTTATGATGAATTAAACTAATTTTATATTTTAATAAGACATTTTAGGGTTGGTTAAATAAATTTTATTTGAAGTGATAAAGTTTTTATGGCTTTCAAAAAAAATCTAATACTAAATAGTGTCAAAATTGACATAATTGAGTTTTTAAAACAAATATTATATTATTAATTGATATAATATTCATAAAAATATAAGGTTCGTCCAAAGGACATATATAAGGTTATATATATTAATAATGAACCACATGGGGTTCTCTTGGCTTGTTATAGTAATTTTATTAACCATATAATATAAAAATACAAAGAGACATGGTAAATGTCAAACTATTTAATTAAGAGTTAAATCTAAATGATAAGGTTAATATGACGACCTAAACTTGGATAAAAACCTATTGGTTGAGAGTTTTTATACTCATACCCACCTTATCATTTAAATAATTCATTTTGGATCCATTAGAAACCGAAAATGAATTTATTATAAAATAATATTTTAAGCTTTTCCTAAAGTGACCCTCACCTCTCTTATAAAAGGGTACTTGCCCTTCTCTTAATTTCACACATCCAAAGCATTTTTTCTTAGCCAAAAAATTCCCAAATATCGTCCCAAATTTTCTCCCTTCATCCTAGAGGCTTTACTTTGGTCATAAATATAACCTAAGTATCCCTTTTGATCAACTCAAAAGGAAGAACCCGAAGAAGAGGTAAATATTTCATCACCTCTTTCAAGTTATTTTCTTCTTCCACTTCCTCTTTTTTTTGTTGTTTCCATTCTAAAAGAATAAATCCATTATCTTATATATACTGTGATGTTATTATAAAAATGGAACAACCATATTCATTATTTTATCCATCCTATAAATGACAAAGTCACCATACGTGCGTACATACGAATTACTGTCTCCACGTCGTGGTGTAGTTTGTTATTCAAACACTTCATTATTTGGATGGGTATAATAATGAGTATAACTGATTTAAATAATAAATATAACATTTTAATTATTATTTATATATGATATAATATCCAATTAAATATTATTTCTCCATCAATATAATGATATTGTCGCTCGTGCGTACGTACGAATTACCGTCTCCACGAACGTGATGAGATTCATTCCCCATCGTAATCATTCAAGAATAATTTTCATTTTATGATTAAAAATAATGTTTATGAACATAATATAATTCTTTATACAAATCAAATACATCCTATCCATGACAAACATGGCTTACGTAACCAATCATATAAAGGAAAATGAATCAGTTAACACCCGAAACGATGATACTACTAAAATATTATTAACAATGAAATATTATAAGATAATATATGATATCATATTTATGTATATAGTTATTGTATAATTTAATAACATTTTTTTAACTATTATAAAGTTGGTAAAAATACCATCGACTAAGGAAAAGTACAAGGTAAGGGTTAATTTTACAATCTCTTTATTATCTGAGGTTGTTTTTACCTAAGTATCTACTGGGACCTCTTTATCATCCACATCCATGTTTTCTTAAAAATTCAATTAAAAACATTTTTAATGTTTACTATACTATAGGTTAAAGTTGTTTATACCCTTATTTTACCATATATGTTTTGAAAGGAATATTTCTGTCGTTTTCCAAACAAGGTACTTTTTGGCCTTTTTGACATAATTAAGGTAAGAATGTATTTTTTTAAACTTATATGGTGAGTGTGGATATTTACCACTATTTGTAGAGACCCGTATCTTGACGTACATGGACATTACATTACATTTGCGGAATACTTAGTACATAACAAAAACACACACACAAGGACCGTAATAGTTTAGTGTCTTTGGAAACTCGGAATATAATCTTCTAATCGTGGTGAAAGATCTTCAACATCTCCCATAAAGATCTTCTTCTTTTTTATACCTAAAACCTTTCTTTATATCCTGGGGAAAAGAAAACATAAAATGGTGAGCTCAAATGCTCAGTAAGGGAAAATAAAGGAAATAAAAATCATATCATATCTTTTTGAAAATCAAAACCTGCAAAAGAGATCATAATATCTTAACATGGAATAAATCATAGAAGTGAAAATGAGATCCCCATAATCATAACATAAAACTTGAAACTTTGTGGCATGCACACATAATCATGTAAAATCATTTCTTGTTAGTCATGACTCATTGCCAAGACTATCTTAGTGGACAAAGTCCCTTTCTGAACCGAGTTCACTCCTCGTTTCGGTCCTGTATCACTGAACCGAAATAACCTTCCGTTCCAGCCATGTCTATCTCATGAGATATAAAATCATTACCCAATGCATTGGAGGGAGATATAGGTCCCACCCATCTTATAATTAATCCTTTCTTATGTGTGCCACATAATCATAAACCATACATCATAGCGTAACCCATGTAATAAAAATGGAATTCTTAAACAACATGACATCATAAAACAATTCATATAAGATAAAGGAATTCATAAAAATATTTCCATCACAACATAATCAAACCAATGTAATAATAGGGATAAAAACAGAACCCTTTTATTATCTTAGATGGAAAATAATTTTGATAAAATACTTGAAATCCATTCTTGAGGAAAATATCCTTTCTACTTCAAAAACATTTTCCTTTCTTAACATGTCTTACAATTTAAAACTAAAAGAAGTTGATTAAAAATAAACTTGAAAACTTATAAAGGAAGATTCTTGGAAATATGGTTTTAAAAATCCATTCATGCCGTATAAGTTAAAAAAAAACATTCTTCGTACTTTTGTCGGAAAAGTCAAAAAGTACCTCGTACGACAAAAGATTCCTTTCATACATATTACTAAAAACTCACCGAAGGGTAAAAATGGATTTAAACAATTGTAGGTGGATGGAAATAATATTACATTTTGATGAAACATGGATGTGGATGATAAAATACACCCCAGTAAATACTTACGAATAAACAATCTCGGATAAAAATGAGATTGTGATATTTCCCTTACCTTAGGCCCGATTTGCTTTTTTCGTGTCCGAAGCTCCTGTATAATGGTTTAAATAATGTTATTGACTTATTCCAGAATCATACATATTGATATGATATCATATATGGTCATATTATTAGCTTCTTGTTAGTAATATTTCATTGTTACTTGTTACTCGGGTCTTTATAACTTTTTGTTCTTATGCGTGTTTTGTCGAATAAATTCTTATTCTTATCTTTAGGTTATAGATAATTCATTTCCAGAATGGTATTAGTGTAGTATATACCATATTAATTCATTCAATTCATTTATATAATCATTATGAAATGAAGATCATGTAGAACGAGTCGCATCACATCGTGGAGACGGTATTCCGTACGTACGCACGAGTGATGATATCATTCCTATGATCGTGGAATTGTATTGGAGTATATATATATATATTATTTCAGTATCAATATTACTTCATAATAATCATATATAGTTACTCATTACACCATTATACCCATCCTTGTAAGGTGATGGTGGAAAAATAGATTACACCACGGCGTGGAGACGGTATTCCGTACGTACGCACGCGCGGTGATTTAATTTTTCCGTAGGATGGATAGAAGGTGAATTAGGGTTGTTTCATATTTATAATAACATATCAGTATGTAAGTAATACTGATGTTATTACTTTATCATGAAACAACTAAAGAAGAAGTAGTTGAAGAAGAAATAAATTGAAAAGATCGGTAATGGATATTACCTCTTCTTTGGAACGCCTCTTTGAATCCTCCACTAAGGGAACTAAGATTGGTCTTTGAAGAAGACCAGGACCTCTAGGATTATTCTAGGGAAGTGGAGAGGAGAAAATGGCAGGGGTTGGCCGAGCTTGAGTGCTCAAATTGGTGTGAGGAGGAGGGGGAGGTGGTGCCCTTTTATAAGGGAGGAGAGGGGCACCTTAGGAATATCTCAAAATATTATTTTATATTAAAGTAAAAATCGGTTTATAATGGTTCAAAAGGGTATTATTTAGAAGATAAAGTGGGGATGGGTCGAAATCCTATCAACCAATATGATTTAAACAAGTTTAGGGTATTATTTTAACCTTATCAATTAGATTTAACTCTAAGTTAATTAATTTAACTTTTACCGTGTCTTTTTGTTTTCTTTCACTATATGGTTAATAAACTTACTATAACATGCCAAACGAACCCCAAATTGTTTATTATTAATATATATATCCTTATCTAAGTCATTTGGCCGAACCTTAGATTTTTAGGAATAAAATAACAATTAATAATATAATATTTGATTTAAAAACTATTTTGTGTCAATTTTGACACTATTTGATATATGATTTTTGTGAAAGTCATAACAGAATTATATGTTCGAACCAAGTTGATTAAATCAACACTAATATATCATAGTAACCTAGAAAATTAGTTGAATTCATAAAAAGTCTCAAATTACATTCATTTGAGCATTTATAACATCAATTATGTTAATATTTCCTTAAAAGGGTAATTACTGCATCATCGTTGTGTCATAAATAAATTAATTTATTTAAAGTCTAAAAATTATAAATAAAATATCATTATGTAGGAAATCTTTTTATCTTTCTAATGAATATTTATAGTCGAATTTATCTTATGTATAACCCCATATTAAAAATGTTTTAGTTATTAAACTTTGATTTTAACTATTTTAACTATTCATTAAATAATATAATATTAAATGTCATAATCTAATCCAAGTGGACCTAAATGGTCATATTATATTCATAAGGTTGTTATTGGTCGAATTACACTTATCCAATAGAATTAGGACATGTGTTAGGGTAATAGTAATATCATATTTACCCTTAGTTACCCTATTTACTATTAACCGTGGTAAAAAAAAGTAAAAAGTTACTATTCACCAAAAATTATTTTCATCTCATTGAACCACATTTTACTTACTGACATCAACCGTGTCTCTCGGATTTTTGAAATTCCATTCACAGAAGCGGTAAAATTAAGATTTATGAAGAAATTAATTTTTTTAACTACCACTTAGTAGTTTCACTATTCATCAAAAATTGATGTTTTTCAGAACAATGCCAAAATTTCATCCTAAGCTATATTTCATATTCCGAATTCAAAAATGAAGTCTATTTTACCAAATTCATATCATAGAATTTTCATTAATTAATTTTATAATTAAATCCCGCTGTTAAAACAAATAGCGTGTTTTTAAGAAACAATATCTATCAAAAGATTGACACTTGATTATGTCTGGTTTAAATGTGAAATTACATCCAATGACCAACATTGTATTAAATTGTAAAAATATATTCTAAATATACTTTAAAACCACTCAAATTAATAATTTATCACTATTAATTATTTCGATTAAAAAAAGTTGTTTTTAATTATAATTTAGTAATTTTCACTATTCATCAGAATATGAAAGTTATCCGAAAAGTAGCAAAATTTCACCTTAGGCTAAATTCGATACTCCGAATCCAAAAATGAAGTTCATTTTGAAAAATAAGATTTACATAGTTTTAAAAAGTGGTTATTACTATTCATAATGGCTAGTTTTAATAATATTTTAATAGCATATCGTTGTTTAGTGAAACTCGGTATTGCGTATTACACACGCTATCGAGGAAGGTCGTGATTGCGTGTAATGCAAGGCAAGTCAAGGATGCGTGTTTTGCAAGCTCCTTTTGGTGTAGCGTACAACACAAGACTTTAATAAAATTAAAAAGAATATTTTTTTATAAAATCTTGGGCTGTTACATTCTACCCCCCTTAAAATGAATTTCTCCCTCGAAATTCATCGGGGTTATAAATGGTTTACTATTCGAAAGTTTCTTTAATAGAAACCCACATCGTAAAAAGGAATATCAAAACCAATCTTTAAAAACAAAAGTATGAAACGTAACGGTTACCCAAATAAACTAATCATTGGGTTTCCACATAGGTGAAAATATGGATACGGAAGAGAAATCTAACCATCATGTTCTGATGGAGAGTGGTAGAGAACATGGATATGGAAAATCCAGTAATCACAAATCCATAGATTTGTGATGATATAAGGTACCATCTGATTCATCAGGTATAAGATCACTAGGACAACATTTTTTGTTTTCAAGATCATTTCCCTAAAGTTGAAAATTTGAATTAGAATAAATACTTACTTTATTTTGGTACAATCTCACTGTTGTTCGTGCCTTGAACAATTTCCACTTCATCTCTTAAATAAATGAAGTTGAATTTGTTATTCATGAAGTGTTAGCAGATCATGTGATAGAATGACGGGTCATTCCATCTGTCTCAAACAAAAGGTTAGCAAAAATTATATGCATAAGTCGATCTATAGTGAGATTAATCATATATGGTTCCTAAAATGGACTTATACTTCATATATCATACTTCTTAATATAATAAAACTAGTTTCTACTAAACAGGGACTTCCTGTAGGCCAGTGGTAGGCGATAAAGGCCAGTCGCACTTCGGTTGTGGGTTCGATTCCCACAGCCTTGTCCGAAGCGATGGGCTGTCGCCCGTCCTGCAGGTTGTCCTTTTTCCAAAACTATATAACATCCCATCAATAATATCGAAAAAACAAACAATACTAACTTATGTCCAACATAATCCATTCCAATATTTTAGGCTTATCCATAATACTGTAGTCGACTCTCATAATATAGTGAAAATGATTACCAGAGATTTAACACCATCATCGATCCCCATATATCATAAGATATGTTTTGTTGGTCACATTCCAAACATTCAAAGTCCTTAATTGTGTATTCTCTTGAATACCTTAGTGAAAACATGAATGCAGTTAAAAGTTAACACCTTCCACATACTAAAATCCTCAAAATTCTATATACTCAAACCATGATATCACTTAGTCCTTATATCAATCAGGAGCTCATGAATACTGTTAAACATTTCATTTTCTCGTTTTCCCTTCATTATGCGCATAATATCTCAATCACTTTGAATACCACATTAGACCAATACATAAATATTCTAATATTCCAAGATAAAACATTATTTTGGAATCCCATTACATAAACACTTAATCATTCCACCACATCGTTGTCATATTCAACATTGCCAATAGTGATCACATGTTACTTCCCTTTGTCCTTTGCCTTAAGCGGTTGCTCATGTCGATCATCACTAACCCTTGGATTAGGGCATTTATTAGCATAATGCCCCATTTCCTTGCACTTGAAGCATTGAAGTGTTGGTTGTACGTTCTCTGCAGTGTTTGCTTTATTCACTTCATTAGAATCCCATTTTACATTACTTCGACACTCAGCTGCTCGATGACCTTCTTTTCCACACTTAAAACATTTTCTAGTCCCTTTAAGACAATATCCACCATGCTTCTTTCCACACTTTGTGCATAAGGAAACATTCATCTTCTTTTCACCATTATTCTGAGTTTTCTCCTTGAACTCCATCTTTCGTTTCTTGTCAAACCCATGAGATGGATATGTAACACCAACTTCCATTTCTACCTTGATAGCACAACGCACAATTTCTTCATAGCTACTGAAGTCTCTTATAGCTAATGCCCTTCGAAGACTTGGTTTTAAGCCACTGAAAAATCGATCAACTTTACTTTCAGGTTGGATGATAATACCAGAAGCATACCTTGCAAGTCTTGTAAAATTTGCTTCATAAGTACCAACAGATTCATCATACCTTTGCTTCAGTTCAAGAAACTCTTTCTCCATCTTTGTTCGGAGAATACGAGGGAAGTACTTATTGAAAAATAAGTTCTTGAACTCGTCCCATTCCATAGACTCAATTTCATCCCTTTGCCTCGTATTCTTAACAAGATTCCACCATTGATCCGCATCTCCTTCCAAACGATACACTGCTATGATGACTTTATCATGTTCAGAAAATTGAAGAACTGAAAATATCTTTTCATTAGTACTAATCCATTGTTCAGCAACTAATGGATCAGTAGACCCACTGAAAGAAGGTGGACGCTGCCTCATGAAGGATTCAACAGAATGTTGCTCCTTCCTTTGCTCGTTTGGAAGTCCTGCATGATTCATAGCTTGAGAAAGTTGTGTGAGCATGGCTACAAGATTTTGCATTCCAGCTCCCATATCGTTTGGTTGCTCAGGGGGACAATCATTGCATTGCCCATCACATTCCGCCTTAACACGGTTCCTTCGGGTTCCAGCCATTGACTAAAACCAAGAAGAATAGTGTGAGCAACACTAATTATAATAGGAAACCACATAATTCAAGAATAAAATTTTCATGCTTATGGTCTTATCCTAGGTTATTCATGGCCATTTCTAAGATTGTGTTCTATGCTTAGACTTATCCTTAGGGTTCTTACTAAGGCTTTCACATCCTAGTTTCCAAAGGTTGACTATACCTTTCCTCTGATACCAACTGTAGAGACCCGTATCTTGACGTACATGGACATTACATTACATTTGTGGAATACTTAGTACATAACAAAAACACACACACAAGGACCGTAATAGTTTAGTGCCTTTGGAAACTCGGAATATAATCTTCTAATCGTGGTGAAAGATCTTCAACATCTCCCATAAAGATCTTCTTTTTTTTATACCTAAAACCTTTCTTTATATCCTGGGGAAAAGAAAACATAAAAGGGTGAGCTCAAATGCTCAGCAAGGGAAAATAAAGGAAATAAAAATCATATCATATCTTTTTGAAAATCAAAACCTGAAAAAGAGATCATAATATCTTAACATGGAATAAATCATAGAAGTGAAAATGAGATCCCCATAATCATAAAATAAAACTTGAAACTTTGTGGCATGCACACATAATCATGGAAAATCATTTCTTGTTAGTCATGACTCATTGCCAAGACTATCTTAGTGGACAAAGTCCCTTTATGAACCGAGTTCACTCCTCGTTTCAGTCCTATATCACTGAACCGAAATAACCTTCCGTTCCAGCCATGTCTATCTCATGAGATATAAAATCATTACCCAATGCATTGGAGGGAGATATAGGTCCCACCCATCTTATAATGAATCCTTTCTTATGTGTGCCACATAATCATAAACCATACATCATAGCGTAACCCATGTAATAAAAATGGAATTCTTAAACAACATGACATCATAAAACAATTCATATAAGATAAAGGAATTCATAAAAATATTTCCATCACAACATAATCAAACCAATGTAATAATAGGGATAAAAACAGAACCCTTTTATTATCTTAGATGGAAAATAATTTTGATAAAATACTTGAAATCCATTCTTGAGGAAAATATCCTTTCTACTTCAAAAACATTTTCCTTTCTTAACATGTATTACAATTTAAAACTAAAAGAATTTGATTAAAAATAAACTTGAAAACTTATAAAGGAAGATTCTTGGAAATATGGTTTTAAAAATCCATTCATGCCTTATAAGTTAAAAAAAACATTCTTCGTACTTTTGTCGGAAAAGTCAAAATGTACCTCGTATGACAAAAGATTCCTTTCATACATATTACTAAAAACTCACCGAAGGGTAAAAATGGATTTTAACAATTGTAGGTGGATGGAAATAATATTAAATTTTGATGAAACATGGATGTGGATGATAAAATACACCCCAGTAAATACTTACGAATAAACAATCTCGGATAAAAATGAGATTGTGATATTTCCCTTACCTTAGGTCCGATTTGCTTTGTTCGTATCCGAAGCTCCTGTATAATGGTTTAAATAATGTTATTGACTTATTCCAGAATCATACATATTGATATGATATCATATATGGTCATATTATTAGCTTCTTGTTAGTAATATTTCATTGTTACTTGTTACTCGGGTCTTTATAACTTTTTGTTCTTATGCGTGTTTTGTCGAATAAATTCTTATTCTTATCTTTAGGTTAGAGATAATTCATTTCCAGAATGGTATTAGTGTATTATATACCATATTCATTCATTCAATTCATTTATATAATCATTATGAAATGAAGATCATGTAGAACGAGTCGCATCACATCGTGGAGACGGTATTCCGTACGTACGCACGAGTGATGATATCGTTCCTATGATCGTGGAATTGTATTGGAGTATATATATATATTATTTCAGTATCAATATTACTTCATAATAATCATATATAGTTACTCATTACACCATTATACCCATCCTTGTAAGGTGATGGTGGAAAAATAGATTACACCACGGCGTGGAGACGGTATTCCGTACGTACGCACGCGCGGTGATTTCATTTTTCCGTAGGATGGATAGAAGGTGAATTAGGGTTGTTTCATATTTATAATAACATATCAGTATGTAAGTAATACTGATGTTATTACTTTATCATGAAACAACTAAAGAAGAAGAAGTTGAAGAAGAAAGAAATTGAAAAGATCGGTAATGGATATTACCTCTTCTTTGGAACGCCTCTTTGAATCCTCCACTAAGGGAACTAAGATTGGTCTTTTAAGAAGACCAGGAACTCTAGGATTATTCTAGGGAAGTGGAGAGGAGAAAATGGCAGGGGTTGGCCAAGCTTGAGTGCTCAAATTGGTGTGAGGAGGAGGGGGAGGAGGTGCCCTTTTATAAGGGAGGAGAGGGGCACCTTAGGAATATCTCAAAATATTATTTTATATTAAAGTAAAAATCGGTTTATAATGGTTCCAAAGGGTCTTATTTCGAAGATAAAGTGTGGATGGGTCGAAATCCTATCAACCAATAGGATTTAAACAAGTTTAGGGTATTATTTTAACCTTATCAATTAGATTTAACTCTAAGTTAATTAATTTAACTTTTACCGTGTCTTTTTGTTTTCTTTCACTATATGGTTAATAAACTTACTATAACATGCCAAAAGAACCCCAAATTGTTTATTATTAATATATATATCCTTATCTAAGTCATTTGGCCGAACCTTAGATTTTTAGGAATAAAATAACAATTAATAATATAATATTTGATTTAAAAACTATTTTGTGTCAATTTTGACACTATTTGATATATGATTTTTGTGAAAGTCATAACAGAATTATATGTTCGAACCAAGTTGATTAAATCAACACTAATATATCATAGTAACCTATAAAATTAGTGGAATTCATAAAAAGTCTCAAATTACATTCATTTGAGCATTTATAACATCAATTATGTTAATATTTCCTTAAAAGGGTAATTACTGCATCATCGTTGTGTCATAAATAAATTAATTAATTTAAAGTCTAAAAATTATAAATAAAATATCATTATGTAGGAAAGCTTTTTAGCTTTCTAATGAATATTTATAGTAGAATTTATCTTATGTATAACCCCATATTAAAAATGTTTTAGTTATTAAACTTTGATTTTAACTATTTTAACTATTCATTAAATAATATAATATTAAATGTCATAATCTAATCCAAGTGGACCTAAATGGTCATATTATATTCATAATGTTGTTTTTGGTCGAATTACACTTATCCAATAGAATTAGGACATGTGTTAGGGTAATAGTAATATCATATTTACCCTTAGTTACCCTATTTACTATTAACCGTGGTAAAAAAAAGTAAAAAGTTACTATTCACCAAAAATTATTTTCATCTCATTGAACCACATTTTACTTACTGACATCAACCGTGTCTCTCGGATTTTTGAAATTCCATTCACAGAAGCGGTAAAATTAAGATTTATGAAGAAATTAATTTTTTTAACTACCACTTAGTAGTTTCACTATTCATCAAAAATTGATGTTTTTCAGAACAATGCCAAAATTTCATCCTAAGCTATATTTCATATTCCGAATTCAAAAATGAAGTCTATTTTACCAAATTCATATCATAGAATTTGCATTAATTAATTTTATAATTAAATCCCGCTGTTAAAACAAATAGCGTGTTTTTAAGAAACAATATCTATCAAAAGATTGACACTTGATTATGTCTGGTTTAAATGTGAAATTACATCCAATGACCAACATTGTATTAAATTGTAAAAATATATTCTAAATATACTTTAAAACCACTCAAATTAATAATTTATCACTATTAATTATTTCGATTAAAAAAAGTTGTTTTTAATTATAATTTAGTAATTTTCACTATTCATCAGAATATGAAAGTTATCCGAAAAGTAGCAAAATTTCACCTTAGGCTAAATTCGATACTCCGAATCCAAAAATGAAGTTCATTTTGAAAAATAAGATTTACAGAGTTTTAAAAAGTGGTTATTACTATTCATAACGGCTAGTTTTAATAATATTTTAATAGCATATCGTTGTTTAGTGAAACTCGGTATTGCGTATTACACACGCTATCGAGGAAGGTCGTGATTGCGTGTAATGCAAGGCAAGTCAAGGATGCGTGTTGTGCAAGATCCTTTTGGTGTAGCGTACAACACAAGACTTTAATAAAATTAAAAAGAATATTTTTTTATAAAATCTTGGGCTGTTACACTATTATATCATCGTCAAAGCTTCCCATAAAAGCTTATAAGAATATTTTCAAAATAAATGTTTTCTTTTATAATTATATGAATTTTAAATTATTTCAAAAAAGAAAGAGATATTTCTCTAAAAAAGTTTTGATTTCATCTATGTCAACATCCTTTGATGGATTTTAAGATTGTTTGAAGTTGTTTTATTATGATACAAAAATTACATATTGTATTTAAGGTTTTATGATATGTTTGACTATAGATGTGTTAGTTTTACACCATTAATGGTTTATGAATAAAGTATTGACATTTCATATGCTATTTTTAATACAAATGTTTATATTATGTTTAAACCTTTTCATATGAGGAATGCATTAGACTTAGTAAGTGATGGGTGGAGCCTTCTATAGCTCCTCGATGCATCGGTAGGTCTCATGAGACAAACTAGTGTATTGGCACAAGGACTTTACAAAATCTTATTTGTAGTCTTGGCACAAGGCCTTGACTATGTGGTTATGAAGTCTTCCATTATGCATTCCATCATTATGAAAGTGGCTATTGATATTGCATGTGATTATTCAACTAGTAGAATATTCATGTGAATATGTAAATGGAATTATTTTATTTTATCTTTGACATATTATTATAAAGTTTAAAGTTTAAAAGGCTTTTGTTTTAGTCTTATACATTGCCTTAAATGTTTATGATTATTTATGAAAGTTTCCACTATATTGTTATCCTTACTAAGCATCTGAGCTCACCCCTTTCTATGTTTTATTTTTCCCAGGATGCGAATAAGTATTTTATGGTTGACCTGTAGGGATAGGTAAGGATATAAGGGTGTTAAAAAGGGGACCAAATGTTGTTGATGTTTTTATTTCATGATGTAATGTAAAACTTATGAATGTATCTAGTACTTCCAAGGCTACTAAACTGAACGGTCTTTCAGGACATGATTCCTTATATCATGCCAATGTTATGTAATAAAGCACCGAATTTGGGTAACTAGGGTCGGGGAGTTACATAGTTGTATAGAAACTGTTCGGCCTTATGATGATTGAAGGGACCCTTTATGATTACCCAGGATGGTTTCTACTAACCATGGGGTAACTGTACGACCTAACCTATTTTACTATTTTTTGAAACCCCATTCTCCATAAAGTCCCAAGATGCTCCCGTGAACTTACTTCATCCCTAGTGAAAGTTAAATAATATTAAAAATGGGATTAAAATTGATAAATGAATGATCCATACCGTTTTGAAAATATAGGTTGTCACAACCTCCCCTTCTTATAGTAACTCGTCCCCCAAGTTGGCCTTTTGAGGATAAAATTATATCATCAATAAAGATTTCCAGTCACTGATATCGTATATTAGCTTCCCTTTCCATGGTCTCTTGATGTACTAGGTCGTGCTACCATAGATCCTATACCAATGGAAGTGACCTACCTTAGAGTGTCTTCACGCTTCAGTCCACAATATGAACTGTGTATTTTTCAAAAGATGCATCAATTTCCAACTCAACCATATCGGGATGAAAGAGATTTTATAGTTGAGGATAATACCAATGAAGTTGAGATACATGAAATAAATAATTCATAGACCAATATCTCTATGGAAGTTATAACCTATAATCCACTGGTTCGATCTGTTTCACAACATTTAAGGGTACAATGATCCTAGGTTATAGATTACTCTTCCCTTGAATATGCCTATGGAACAACCTGAGAGATAATAACAAGAAACCTAGTCTCCAAACACAAACTCAAGAGCTCGCTGGGGTTGGTTGGAATACGATTGATGTCAGGAATAAGCATTAATCATAGGAATTCTGATCAATTAGACCCAATCTATAGTCTCTTACATTAGAAAAGGTTTGTAAATAGATTCCTCCTCTACCTATATCCATAAAATAGGTTAAAATTAAATCCAACCATATAAGTATTCACAAAGAGTCTTCTCAATGGTAGCCTGACAGCTATTATTCTAAGAGAACTCAACAAGAGCTATTTTATTCTCTAAGAACCCCTAAAGTCAAAAAAATAGTCAGAGCATGTCCTCTAGAACATGAATCTTGCTCTCTATTTTTCCATCATTCTAAGGGTGATAATGTGTTCTCAAAATCTCCAATATACCCAAAGCCTTCGGCAACCCCTACTATAATCATGACATAAAGTGAGTGTTTATGTTATAAATGATAGAATTAGGACCTCTATGAAGATTTAAAAATTTTCTGACTTATAGCCTCCCTATCTCAATTACCAAGAAGGTATTTTACCCAAGTAAGAAGTGTGTAAGATTACAAAAATGACCAACCACAACCCACACTATATCATTTCAATGAGGTGAACCGGGTAAAAAAGTCCCAAAATCCATCAAAACATCATCCCATTTTCACTTAGGAATTGGAAACAACTATAAAATCTTTTCCAATCGTTGATGTCCCCCCTTCACATAATTATAGGTGTAACATTAAGTGATGAAGCAAAAAATCTCATGTTTCTATCCATGCCACCAATATTGGTGAAATATATCATGATACATCATGGTGAAAATGGGATGAACATCCCATGCTAGGCATGAAATTTCTACATTAGATCCCATATTATGTGATATGAGACCCATAGAATACAATTTAACATAGAGTATCATCACCATACAAATTAAAACTTGAATATGTATCATCATCTAGGATTATTTCCCCTAGGACAAGGCCCATGGGATTATAAAGTTTCCTCATTATTATCCATTCTAGAAGAGTAGATGTCACTACAGTAGATGTGAGGATAATCTAACCATGATCCTCCTAAAAATATATGATAATATCTTAGAATATGGACATGTTCTTCCATTATCCACTGGCTTCTGTAAATTCCTTTACATTAGTATTGAGTCTCAGAGCATCAACTATTTCATTGCATGTATAAGGCATGTAAGAATGATCGAAATAGAAGGATTTTAGGTACTCAAGCCACCTACACTGCATGATATTCAGATACTACTATGAAAATATGTACTTGAGGATTTTGTGATCATTATATGCCACACAGATATCTTCAATAGTTAGTTTCTGCATTGTTATAAAGCATGAACTTCAACAGCTTGCTTGTGGTCATTTGTCGAGTAATTCCACTCATGAGGCCACAAATGATGAGACCCTTATGTGATGATTCTCTCTCCATGAATCAGAACATACTCAACCCTAATACAAGATGCATCACAGTAGACAAAATTAAACAAAACTATCCATGGGAAAATCAATATCAGTATTGAATTCAAATGGCCCATCAACTCCTTAAAGGAAACTTCACAAACTTATGACCATATTAATTTCATAGATTTCATTTCCAATCACATAAGTGGTGATACTAGATGTAATAAATACTTTATGAAGCATATGTAAAGTCTAGGTAGCCCCAAAAATATTATTATGTAAAAAATATTCTTGGTATTCTCTATAGAAACTACATCACTCCCATTCTATAGGTCTACTAAAACTCATGACTTAGAGATAATGTGACCCATGAAGTATACTTTATCAATAAAATAGGGGGATTTACTGATCCTAGTATATAGATGATTCTATCTTAGTGTATTCAAAATGATATCATTATGGTTGGAATGGTCTTGTCTAGATCTTGAATATAGAAATATATCATTACAAAAGACTACAATGATTGAATCCAAATATGAGATGAAATCCTGATTCAGTAGATCCATTAAAACTACATCTGTATTTGTGATTCTAAATAACATGACCAAGTACTCATATAAAACATACCTTCTCCTAAAAGTTTTGTGAGGTATGTATGAAGATCTGAAACACACCTGATGTTAGGAAAACATCAAATATATCTTAGAAAAAAAATTCACTCATCAAAGCTAATCAAGAAGGACATTTATTCTTGAAATAAATAACACATCTTTACTGTGAGCTGTTTTAAATGATAGTAATCCACACAATGAAAAATCATACTATCTACATTCATGACAAAATGGACCATTTAACCCCAAGGATAAGTGTTTGGAAGTATTAATCCATTAGCCTCTAGGACCTCTAACTATTTCTTCATATCACGATTCTCCAAAGATGAATTTATTTAAGGAGGAATGGTCACTGGTGCTACTCCTAAAATAATCTCAATAGTGAAATATACCTCTCACACTAGAGGTAGAATAGAAAAATCATCAGGAAATATGCCCCTAAAATGATTTTGTATTGGAGAAAAAAATATATTGTCGTAACCCCTGGTTATCAAGGAAAAAACTAATGATCTGAGCTGTCACACTACCATGAATCTACTTCTCGAGTCCTGATCATGTATCATTCACATCCCATTACCGCCTTTTCATGTGTCTACCAACCTATAATAATGTTAACTCCACCCTCCAATGATTATAATATATTTTTTCTCTATAGAGATATAACTAGTCTATCCTGATGATTACATGAAATAACTTCATGTTGAGGCTGAAAAGATTCCATATGAATATGTATATTCCTACCTCAAGGGCCAGTCTTTACAAAGGAAAAAACCCTATAATTGGATACCAAAGGGGGTATAAATCATCATAACACCGTATAAGTGTTGATATCATGGTCCAGACTCTTTATGATTTCCTTATATATAAAAGAGTGAGACAATCCTTTGTTAAATAAAACTGACACTAAAGTGGAGTATACTAGAACTATACCTCAATCTATAGAAGGGTTGATGAACTTCTCCATAAATATAGGCTATACTGCATGTAAATGGTCATACCCTTGCCCTGAGTAACTACCTCCATGTACTAAGAAATCTTTCTCTACTGGATTTGAGAATAATGAGTTTTAATACATATGACTCGAACCACAACTAGACCTGAGCAGCCAGTGGTATTCCAGTTGCATTCCAATAATGATACAGTAGGCCCAACTTCATAACATGGGGAGGGATTAGATCCTATCACACTATGTTCTTATAGAAAATATATGAATAAAAATTATATATGTCCAATCCTACCATATCTTCTACATTCCACTAGATATCATAACCACAAAGGTTTCATGTGTCCTAGAATCCCGCACATGTGACATTTCATAAAGTTTTAAGCATGACGTTCCTGACCACTTCTACCTCCATGAGTATCCTCAAAACATATATTTCTTCTACAAGAATAAACACTAACAGATCTATGTTCTAAACTGTCCTAACTCACACCCTCAACCTTCCTAAAATTTTGATCGATAATAATGTCCTAGTTTAGGATTTCATAAATAGAAGTCAACCTGAATATATTGATCTATGATTAGATGGAATATAACATCCCATCATTAAATAGCATGGTGGTCATAAATCATAAACTACTAATGTTGGATTAAACCATTGTATCTTTTTAAAATGAGAGGGGTATTCCATAATAGACCTAACAACCTACTATAGGTTCAACAATTTCCTAGAATTATCAGCACTCAAAGTATGGGATTTTGTTTTCATATATGATAGTATGTAAATGTTCATAGAAAAGATCTCTATGTCGAGTTTCTTGGGTAATAACATAAGACCATTGTTTGAAATAATCATTTAGTACGTAAGACACATGTTTGACCCTCCTCTCTAGAGGAATATTTAGATGTTCGAATGTAGAAGGAATATATTCGAGCTAGGACTCAACAGCGTGTTATGTACCATCCCTCCAAAAGGTGTGAGGATACGGCTGCTGGAACTATCAAGTCAACTCTTCCATACTCATGGAAGGTCAAGTGAACCATTTTATATTTTCTATATATTTATAAATCCCTCTCGGATGTGAGATTTGGTTCCCATATTAGGAATTGGATAAGGTTCAACATTGGAACAGTATGAGGAATCACTGGAGTCTTAGGGCCTACCACCTCAAGTGCTTGGTGTTCATCACTTTATAGGAATATGACTGGAGGATTTCACTGAGTCATAATTCAATAATGGAAAATTCATGCCTCAGATGAGATATTAATAGTTGAAATTAATGGAGATAGAAAATGACGACAAGGGCATATCCATCCTATAGATATATCATTCCCCTATGAATGATCCTAAATCTTGGAATGGGTAATAGATAAAGACCATAATAGGGAATAATAATGTAAGAGACTCAACTATTATTCACTACAATGTCCAAGTTCGGGTCTATCTCTCTATTTCACATGTATAATATGTCAATTTTTACTTCAAAGGTCATATTCATTTTAAATTCATTGTTGTTACAATGTTTATATCTATTTTAATATTTGAATTATATGGATCACCATTTCCAATCAATAAGGTCCTATACTCCATATGAACCAAAATATGTACTCCAATTAACCACTACTATAACATGTTCTATCCCATGCGACCAATGGTCCATGGATTATGATACCATAATTAAATTCACAAGGTTTTAGATTTAACATATACATGAAAACATTTTTCATTTAAGGAATTCACTTTAACTGTCAATTATGTTTTCCAATCCCTGTAAGAAATGTTAGAACATTTCAATTCATAATCAAGGAACTGACCATATGAAATAGTCAACTTCATTTTATAAATGAACATGTCATGGAGAAATGTATGGAATTTTAGTCTTATTATTACTATAATGATGAATGTAATGAAACACCATTATTTAATCGGTCCATGGTAATGAAATCTAATTTCAATAATACTAATAATAATAACACCATAACACAAGTGTTCCACCCAAAGGTGAAGTTGCAATAACCATAAAATGTGAAAACATTAATTGAAATTCCATATCCTATGTAATTTTAGTTTCCCCTATACATGGGTTAACTACATCCAGGAACAAGGTCATTTCAAAATACCTTTAACTCATATTCTAATGTATAATACCCAAAAATTAAGAAAAAGGGGAAATCTATCTAATAACACATTTAATCATCCCCACCTGGGGTCTACATAACCCATTCCTTGACCTAGTGGATCACATGGCCTCAATTTCACCTCCTCGTATAACATAGGTTATTGACTAGCAGGTAGGTGTATAAAGGTATAATAGTGGGGAGAATATAACCACATTTCAGAGTTGCACAATGAATATAACCAGAATCATACAATAACATGATCATATATAAGTAGACACTAAAGACTGGACCTGTAACCCACCATTGTGGAAAGAAAAATAAATCTGATACAATAAATAAGAAGTGTAAAAATTAATAAATGAAAAACTAAATAATAAAGACAAGATAAACCAGGTGGTTTAATATATAGGGATGCATGGAATGTTGATGTATAAAAATGGGAACATCAGAAAAGTGTATGCATCATGCTATAAAAAAAGTCAAAAAGATCAAAAGGTGGTTCCACCATCATCTCAATTATATGCTATGTCCTATTCTCTAATGATCCAGTTATATGTAAAACCTATCAAATATAAAAATTAGGGTGTTTTCCCTTATTCTTACCTATAGACAAGTAATCTAACTGGGTATCAAAGGTGAACCAAGTAGGTTATAAGGTAAAATCCCTATAGGCCACCACAAATGGGGTCTATAAGTAATCCATGAATTTCTCATAGAATAATAGTGTGAATGTATTAAAAATTAATCAAAATTGCAGAATAAAAAATACTAGCATGTTTAAGTTCCTAAAGGACACCCAGTGGCACTACTTTCTCCAGCATATGTAGGAATGAGTATTCTATGAGTAGATTTATTTATACTAATATCATATATATAGTATAATTATATATTTCATCCACCTATATGGACTATGTATGTGTGTAACTAAGTGTCCATATACCTAGAATACTATGTGCTAGCTAGACTGGGTATATGCCAGTCATTCATAACTAGTCTAAATGATCTTATAAGCTTAAGAAAAATGGAACATTTTATACATATCAAGATGAGTGTAATATGTCATGATTATCACCTGAGATGATGGGTGTTCCCATTGAAAACACCCATAATAAAGGATTTTTTGTGTCATTCCCAACACCAAAATAGTGTCAATAGTTTGTGATTTCATTCTAAATTCCTGATGTAAGGGAGAGTGAATTGACATTCCCAAAAAGTCCCTTAACCAGCATCCACAGACCATATCAAATGAGTAATCATATTTTAAATATTATTCATGTGGTTTTACTCTAATTAATTTTATTTATCAAGCCCAAATATAACCAATGAATTAAAATTCATAATTAAATAAAAACACATCAAGATATGTGGTCATTCTACCCAATTCATTTAATCAATTTGAAAATTTAATTAATTTAGTTATAGAAAACCATTATGAGGATATACATCCATTTAATACAAGTTATTTAATTAATTAGAACATGGAAACTCATTTTCATGGTTCAAGAGGCTCCTATGAGGTTTTATTATCATTTGGGAAATTACCTACTAGGGGAAATTCCATTTATATATCAATCTAAGAACATATTATGTTCTTGGTTTCTATAAAAATTTATTTAACTATGGGAAATTACATTTATAATCCAAAACCGAATGCTTCGAAGCTATTATGAGAATTTATTCAATTAATTATAAATGGAAATTCTTGTCAGAACACCCAGGGGTGTCATTGATTGAGGTCAACATTCTTAATTTACAAAATAAAGAACACAAATATTATATCAAGCTATGTAAATCAATTTAAGTGAAAGAATTCAATTTTAAGGTGACGCAATGCAAATGTTGGCGTATGACACAATAATGCAACTATGAATATAATACAATGTTTGTGGAATATGATGATTTTACCCACATAAGGGATGTTGATGACTCATTATCAGATCTAGGCCACCAATTCAATGTATATTTTCATCAATCAAAGAAATGGACCAACACCATAAAATAGTGTAAAAGATATTTCACGTAAAAAGTGTAATGGATCTAATGGTAATCATATATATAAATGGATATAAACCAAGAGAATAAATATAGATATCTAATTACTTTAATGAATAAGTATTTCTACATAGAATGTGGGAGATATCAATGATCCAAGATTTTGGAGGAGGAGAAGCTATGTGAGAAAGAGGGAGAGAACATATGCTAGAATGAGAGGGAGGTATAATAAAAGTTAATTTAAGGTATCATTAGAGGAAATAGTAATTTAAAAAACTAATATAGGGAAAAATGGTATGTCCACATGGTTTGGATAAACCATGTAAAAATTTTGTTTGTCTCACTACATAAGGGAATACCTCGCATGGATAAGGTGGATGGTTTACCTAACAGTGTATAAACTATATGAGATCCCACTATCTGAATAGTACAATTTTTTACTATGGAAATGTGCTTAGGGTAGCATAGTTGATGAAAAACCATGTGTCCCTCTACTTCTCAAATGAACCACTCATGGTTTCCCCATACATTTTCTAATAACCATGTGGTAACTATGCAACCTACTATGTTAGCCCATTTTCTGGAACTTTAGGCTTCAAAAAAACCCTAGATTCTCTTGGATCCTTCATTTTCCCATGGTGTATGTTTATAGAGATTAAAAAAGTATTTTTAATTGATGAAATAATGATATGTACCATTTTGGAAGGGAATTTCATTATAATAACAATTTCAAGATTATATTAGGGTGAATTTTTGGTATTGTTCCGAGAAGATTTATTTTATGGTGAATAGTGAAAAATAAAAAATTTTAATCAAAAGAAAACCTTTCATTTAATAATTTATAAAGATAAATTTTATTTTTAATTTCTTTTAAATTAAAACTTTATCAATTAAACATATATTAATCAAACTTATTATTTATAATCATTTTTATATTTAATTTAGATACACAATATTTGTAAAATTTTGATTATTTTTTCTGTTTAAAATCCTGATTTCCCATCCAATATATGGGATTAATTTTATGTTAATTTAATCCAATTATTTGAATTTAATTTTGAAAAATGGATTTCATATTATAAATCACGAAAATTTATAATTTATAATATGTCCAAAATATTTTTATTCTATATTAATTAGTAAAAATAGTTAAAATTAATTACATCGATTAAGAAAAAAATGAGTTTTTTGAGAGACTAAAAATTAATCATAAGGATATGATTGACATAAAAATTTTCCAAAACCCATTGTATGGACATATTTAGACCATATTCATAATTTTATAGAGATTTTTATGTTATTGTAGCTTTAGAACAAGGAACTAACTTGGGTGGAATTCTCTGATTTAAAAAATTACAATAGTTCCACTCACCCCACTTATAAAAGGCCACTTTCATATCCTCCTATATTCACATATTCAAAATAATTGGGTTTAGAAAATACCTATAAAAATCAATTACCAATTCCACTACCCACATCCCTAAATCCTTAGTATGTTGAAAAATAAATTATTTGAAGGTTTTACTAATATATTAAGGAGGACACCCAAAGAAGGTGTAACATTCATCTAAAAGTGTTTTAATTTTATTTCCTTCTCCACATCATTCAATTAAAATGATAAAATTATAATATAATAACCTAAGTATCATCTACACACTTATATTTATTCATGTTTTTCTTATGTCCTACATCTACACACACTTCCCACAAACATGTTATGAAATCATTATTTGTCTGTACGGATGACTATTGCCTCTTGAATCGATGTCATTAGTTTTTCCAATGAAACCATTCAATATTGGGAGTAGTTATTGATTTATAATTTATATATAAACTATATTGTATTTATGTTGTGTTTATGATTATTTAATTAATATATTACACAATCCATCATCCATTCCATTTTTTGAGAATATGATAACATCTCTCGTGTCTATGGTGGACTACTGCCTCATGAAGCAATCTGATTTGTTCACGCTTTATATAGAATATATTAATGACTGGTTTAATAAAAATATATGATATATATAAACTTAAAATTAATCTATAATTATAATATATATATTAAATAATTTTCTTTCTATAGTTATTATAATAAAATCGAAACAATGATCCGGTGTACGTAGGACCTAGCGTCTCCATTAATAGTGTATTTCATTTCATATCACCAAAACATAGGGATTAATATAAATAAATATATAATGAATGTATATAATATTTATATCATATATTACATTATGGATATGATTAAATCATAAATTAATTAAGATAAACAAAATAGGATGACAAAACATACTCGAAAAACAAATAATTAACACCCGAAATAATGAAAATAATGAATGATTATTAATAATCTGGTGATAATATGTTATCAAAAAATAATATATGATAAAATAAATGATAATATAGTTCTAGTGTAATTTAATAACATGTTTAAAACCATTATAAATTATTTTTAAGATCATTCAAATAGAAGTATGCGTATGGTAATGGATTTTGTCTTAATTTCATTTCATTGATAATTATTGAAATGTTATGCACATAATTTTCTTTATGTGGGGTATATACTAACCAATTGACATGTAATATAATAAAAATATCATTATAAATAGAGTTTTATGTTTAAATGTGAATTAATTAATATATTATGATTTGAATTTAGATTTACTTTGTGTTATATAATTTCATAACTCAATTTCTCTTTGTTGGGTTATATTACTTCCTGATTGTCATTAATATTTTAAGATCATGTCTCTAATGAATATTTGAATATCTATTTATTTATTGATAATTTATTTATGTGTATTTATAGTTGGTACACATAATCAATTCATTAGATGATTTTCACATCAATATTATGAACATTTTAAGGGTTTACATCATAACGTCATTTTAATAGGGATTGTATACATTTGAATTTCCATAGAAGAAAAATTATTTGACCATTTTTAATAAACTATTTAATTTTATTATACAACATTTATTAAGGATATTTTAATGAAATAGTTCATTTTCTCCACTCTTTAGAACTTAAAATGTTTTAGAATGTGTTTTCATGAAAATCCGACATCATTTACATCTTCAGCCAAAAATATATTCTCCTCCAAAACCATAATATCTAAAAAGGACTCCAAAAAATGTTTTAATTTTCAAAATGATTTATTAATGGAATTTTCAACAATTTGAAATATTTATTAAAAAAATTAAAATGAATTATTTTTCATTTTTAAAGAAATAACCATTTGGATTTAGATGAAAAGTGAATTAAACCATTTTTTTAACATGTATGTAGTGAATAAAATTTCCATCCGTCATGAAAATACAAAATATTTAATTATTTAATTATATGTTTAAAATGATATTTTCAAATAAAATTATTTTCTCAATGTTTTTTTAATATTTTTAAGTTAATTTAATAGAAATTTATTTTCAAAATATTTTCCAGAAATAAAAGGATATTTTCCCCAAGAAATATTTTAATGATTAATTATGGTATTTTTATTAATCAATGAAAAAACCAATTATTCATACCACAATTGGAATATATTGTATTGATATTATCCTTAATCTTTCTTTCTATTTTCTATGCTCACCTTTTTCAAGGAATGTACTAACCATCACTTTGTTTTATTTTTTTATTATATTTACCATAAATTTTTCACTTTCCTATCGAAATTAAATTCACCCTAATTGTGATTATTATTTATCATGAATAAATTCATTTCCTATACTATATTACATTTTTACATATGGTATTTTAATTAATAATTATTTATTAAATGTGTGAATATTTATATATCCATATCCATTACTCAATAAATATATTTGATAATTCACATTATTTAAAAGATAAATCTATTATTCGATATATAAGGAATGATTTTTATAGGTATAACATATGTTAGGGACTGTTTAAAGTAATCCACTTTATTCCTCAAGTAGTTTGATGAGACAAAATTAGTTGTAAACAAACCCTTCACATTTTCAACCATGCATGTTTTAAACATGCGTATGAAATTCCTCTATAGTTTTATGTTTTAACCCATATTATAGAATGTTATGATGGTAAATGTATCATGTTCTTAGTAAAAAGGAAAAAATTATCCTTTTCCTTCATTAAGAATTCATATATAATTATGCATGATATTTTTTCTATAAAAAAATATATGATTTCATTTCATTATTAATTTATTTATTAAATAAAATGTGTTTTCTATTATTTACCTTTCTATATTGATTCAAACTTATATTAACATGATTTTCATGTTGTTTAATTGGAATGTGTTTTTAGTTGTTTACCATGGAATTTTATATATGCACATTCTTCTGAGGTTATATATTAAATGGTATATGCTTTCAGTTATTTACCATTCCATTTTGATTATACTTATTTATTCATGATTACATCTGTTGTACTTAACCACTATAGAGAATTTGAGTTCACCATTTTTTTTAATTTTCCCATAATTCCATGAAGTTTACTATGTTAAATATGCATGGTTATTATCTAGGCGATAATGTTATTCTTGAGAAAAATTATGATATAATTTTTTAATTAAATTGTAATTCAATACTCATGTATGCATAAAGTTTACCAAAACTAATAAACTATTCAATCCACCAGGATGCAATTACTTATATCTCATTCTAATGTAATGGTAAAAGGAAATGGATATAGAATTCCATGGTTGAGTTTATAAAAAAAAGTATTTTTAAAGGCCTATTTTGTTTAAAAATGGGTGTAAATTATAATTTGTTTACTCATATTATATATAATCCAATTATTTTCATTGGAATAAATATTATGGTTAAATTTGGTATAAAATATTTCTATATGTATAAGGCCATTTAATTGGAAAAAATAGTAGTAATTTTTTTTGAATTTTTCTATTATATTACTTTCTCCCACTTTTATAAATTTAATCCTAAAAAATGGATTATATATTTGAAATAAAGAGGTGTATATTTATAAAATATTTTTCTTATATTTTTTGAATATGAGTAGTAATGATATAAATTTTTTTCCATCTTGAAAATGGTAACATATGGGAAAATACGATTAAAAAATTAGTATTAGGATGAAATGTTTCTATTACACATTATTTTATATGAATTTATGGGTGTAGATTGTTAATTTACATCCATGTCTTGTTTATATGTCCATGACATGTCATATTTTGTATATTTTATCATTTATATTAATATAGGTAAAAGACAATGTAAAAAATGTGTTAGTAATTCCTTTAATATACAATCATAATGGTGAAAATATGATACTTTTAATACAAATTATTATATAAAAGATGAATTAATTATCTTATTCATTTAAAATTATTATATATTTTAGTGATTGAATAATTACCCTAATGCTGAAACTATATTTATTAAATATATAGGAAGATTAATCATATTATTAGGAAAACCAATAAAAGAAATAAAATTGGGATGAATTATCAAGTTCTAAGATTTTTTTAATAAATATAACATATTTTTTTATTTTTTAAATGTTTTTATTAATCTTTCATTAATATTATGTTTTTCTCAATGTAAAATTATGTAAATAATGTTTAAATGAAAATAATTATAATTTATGAAAAATATTGTTTTATTAAATTATATAAAAAATACCAAATAGGAAAATTAAGATCTTAAATGGCCTACATTATCATCCCTTGATAATCTATTAGTTTATTTCTACCTTATATTAGCCTGAGTGGCAATTTTTCTTGTATAGTATCGATGAGGTCAGGGGTTCAAGATCTATTGGGCACATGTACAATTAGAGTATTATGCAGGTGGTGATGTAGGAATAATACAGGCCTGCAGTGACATAGGGATTTTGTAGGATTGGTGATGTAGGTAGGATGATGTAGGCATGATTCCATATTTAAATTTTAGGCCATGTAATGGTATTTATGCCCACTGGTCCTATATGACTTGTATTAAATAAATATGGTTTAATGGGTGGGCTATCCATATAGGGATATGGTTTAAAAACCATATAAAACCATATAAATTTTATTTTTTATGATTTTTAAAAACATTCTGCATTATCATAGAATCTCAAGAAATATGTATGAATTTTAATAAAGAATATAACTGTTTTAATCAAATAGATTAATATATTTCAGAAGTGAACCTCTCCCCACATACAAAATAACACCACCATATCCTCTTCTTTAAATGAATTTGTGAAATATTTCCCAAAAAACCCCAATCATTATCTATATTTATCATCCCTATCAATGATGTAGTGGTGATGTAATTCATAAAAGACCATTACAATGATCATTAATAATGACCATAATGTAAGCCTACCAAAGAGGGGTTAACTATATTACCCGACCACTTTCTATGTGTATCATTTATACCTCTATTAAATTTGATATATTATTAATAAAATAATAAATTAAATATCATTAATATACATAAATTAAATTATTGTTATTATAAAATCATTATTCACTATCTATTTCATCACATTCCAAGTGAAATTATCATTTATGTCTAGGTACAACTTACCATCTTCATATAATGATACCATTCATTTTAAATCACATTATATCATGGATGATTATTATGATAGGAATAATTTTTATATATTATATATCTAAAATAATGATTCTTCAATAATTATAATATCATATATACCATCATACCTTCCAATTTGTTAGAAAACAATAATGTCACTCATGTATATGTATGGACTACCCCCTCTGCAAAGTAATGTGATTTTTTTGTCATTTATTCATTATATGGATTTTATAAAATTAATAGTTTAATGAATATATGTGATACATATACAATAATAATAATTCAATAAAATTAAATTATTTTTTACAACTCTTTATTTTTTTCCATCTAAAAGTGAAAACAATATTCAGGTGTACATACAAACTATCATCTCTATGAATCTTGTAATTATATTTTCAACCTTACAATTCTATTAGAAATATAAGTATATATAATGAATATATATTATTAATAAATTATATATATATATATATATATATATATATATATCATGGTTAAAATTATTGTGATGATAGAACCATATTAAAAGTACATGGACAAGAACTACCAAATCAAAAATTTCATTAATAATATTATAGTAAACACATAGAAAAAAATTTAATAAATAATTATTAATAATTAAGTTTTGAAATATTATCATTGGATCATATAATATATAATAATAATGATTATTTTTAAATAATAAATGTATAATAAATCAAAATTTATTATAAATGATGTATGATTATATTATAATATTATCAAACTCGATGTAAGTGTTTATTGATTCAATTTTTTTTCATGAGAGTTGTGATATATTAACCACTTGTTTCCTTTTTGTGGTGTATATAATACCCATTATTTTTTATAATAATTTAATTAAAATTATAGTGATTAAAAATATCCATCTATGTTTTTTTATTTAAATTATTTTTCATATGGACAATACCAATGAAATAATGGATTAATGTTATAATCTCATTTTTTATCAAGATGGATTATGAATAAGTTTCTAATGATGGGATTTTATGTTATATCTCTAAAGAATTAAGTGAATTTTATTATCCCCTTTTAAATTTTCTATATTACATGTTTTATATTTCATTTACACTCTATGTACTCATGAGACAGAAATTCTATTTTTACCTATAAGAGATTATTTCATAATATTTAGTAAGAAATGTTTTTCTTGAATATCCATGTTTTCATAAAAGTGTTTTATTGAATGAAATAATATTATATAATGAATTATTAAAATATTTTTTTTCCATTTTTAAATCTTTTTTTCAATTATAAAATGAATATTCATCTTAATTTCCCAAACAAGAATCATTTTATAGTTTACAAACATTGTTAATGGAATATTTCATATCATATATGACATGAATAGAATTCCCTGATTCTATGAAATTTAAATCCCTTTAATCCTCCATTAGAATTTTCTAAGGAACATTTCAAAAAAAAAACAGTTTCCATATATATTTTGAATTTTCTAAATTTTAATGATGTAATTTAAAGGGTAAATTATATTTTAATAATTAAAAATTCTAAGAGATAATATAATGTAATTTTTATCTATGATGACATCATATGGTGATATATCATTTTTATGGGTATCTAATACAATTATGCATTAATTATTCATTCTCTAGATTGTTTTAATGTGTGATGATGAGTTGATTATGAAACATCTTCCTTTTAATTGGTTATCATATATGATAAATTTTTATTTAAATTTTATAATATATATTAATATAACATTTATATGTGATGTTTTCCCTGGTAATTTTATTACCCCATCTATTCCTTAGTAATTTTTGGATAATTCATGAGATAAGTATGTTTTTCATGAAATATAATTAATGTTCATGATTTTATTCATGTACCTATTTTTCATGTATATATGATTATACCTAGACCTAGATTTCATGTGTATAAGATTATGTGTCAACATTATTTCATACCCATATGTTTTTGTAACATCCGAATTTCATATCCATTACATAATGCTTAATCCTACTTCTATTTATACATATTCACAATTTTATTATCTTATGTTTATTCCAAATTCATATGTATGTGTTATTATATCAGGGATCATGACTATTTATTGATGAGTCCAAACTCTTTTGAATATTTTCTTTAATTATGATAATGTTTTATTCCATGGATCATGTTCATTATATATGAAAGTTTTGGTATTAACAATGTAATTTATTATCACAACCACAAACCCTTATTATTATCATAATATAATGTATGATCATTGATTAATATATCATATGATTACCTTTAATAACATTATGAGGAAACCCTTTATAGTGTTGTCCATCCCCAAGTTAATAATAAATGTTTTATGTAGGATATACCTAAGAATCAATCGATGTTGGAAACATTCTGTCATGACCTCCTCCCCAAAAGATACTACATTGAGGGGATATAGATGATGACTACATGAGTCCCACCTCCTGTAGGCTCTGGTTTGGCGAAAAGCACTAAGAATATAATTAACATGCATATGGTAGAAATTAGCCTTTAAGATAAAAATGTGTAAGATATAGATAAGAGGGATACAAAAACAAAAACATTATTTGATATATATATATATAATAAACCCATGTAAAAACATTAAATTTCATATATTACCAAGAATATGAATAGAAAACTGTAAGTAAAAAAGGTAAAGACAATAATGACCATGATTTCCAAATAGCTCATGTAATACTTTGAGATAGTAATATCTATCCCGATCACCAAGCTACTCTAGATGACTTGAAAAAAATATACATATTTAGGGTTAGAAAAAAATTATACTCAGTAGGATCCTCTACATATCCTCTGATGAAAATGACAAAAAAATCATGGAACAGTGTAGCGAACAACAATGAAGCTAACTTATCACTTTAACAGGTATACTATGTTCCAGGACTCACCAAGGATAACTCTCAAAAATTATCTCATACAAGATAGAATGTATTATAATAATATAACATCAATGTTTCCCTGCTCCTAGTTCCCCACTAGTTTTCTACTCTACCCCAAAGTCTCACATCCTAAGTATATCTCTCCAAATGTAAGCCATCTAGAAAACACATCAGAATAGAAACAACACATGAAAATCATGCATCAAATAAACAATAATCCCATATCTCAATCAAATATTAACCAATTAGTGTATGGAATCCACCCAAACCCATATAAAATATATCAAACATTGGCTATTATACCATAATCCATTACATCCCATATATTGAGTAAGTACATCAATCTATGACAACTTATACACGTCATACCTATAATAATCCTTTAGATACTATATCAAGTAATACATTTGTGTGATATAATCACAATACATTAAACCCCTCTACACACATATATGGTAAACTAACTATCATGCATTCCAGCACATGTTTCTTCCAATAGAAGAGTGTGGGGTCAGTGGGGCTAGTCAGTCATCCATTCTCCCACTAGGATGTTTAGGAAAGCACCCTCCAAGACTCTACTTAGCATCAGTTTCCATAACTAAAACGGGTTGGGTAGCATATAAAATCACAAAATATACATGATATAATATATCTCAAAAACACTATGGGAATAAGTTAGTATTAGGCTCAACTATAGCTAATGTCACTATGAATCACAACTTACACTGATAAGAAAAGATATCCTATAAGCACAAATGCATATGAAAGGGGTATATTAATTACATTAACTAATTTTAAGAAATTAACTTTACATTAATTAATTCATTAGAAATTAATTAACCATTGAAATTATTCCACATTAGACCGCATTACATTAGTTATTAGAGTGATGTCTATGACCTCCAAGCATCAGTATAAACCAAGGACTTGTTTAATCAATGTTAACATATTTTAAGACTTTTATTCCATTATAATCCAACCTTGAGAGTTAAATATTAATTATATCATTATTATCATCATTAAAAATCTAGGTACTCTTGGAAAAGAATCCTATGCTAGCACCATGACAAAACATTCAATTAAGAACCTCCAATTACCTCAAGTAGTGGGGAATGGAATGCCTATAAAATAAGAAAATCTACTATCTTCCATCATACATATTCACATGTGAGAATACCAAATCTCAACATCTCATTAATTTTTAATCACATCATTAACCTTTTTCATCACCTGTGGTTTTATCCCCAACACCCAAATTCTTATACCGATGTATCTTCCATCAAAGGGGTCATTTTATTCCATGTCATCTAGGACTCCCAACCCACATATCACAACAAACATCCTACACTCTACCATCCTAGGCTCACTTCACTTCGAGGCCTCCATACCACAATCACAAATCATCCCTCTAGCCAAACCAATACCAGGATCATATCACAATTATTGCATCAAGAGAAAAACAAAAAGTTAGTAAGAAAAAAAATAAGAAACAAACATAAAAATTGTTCCCTAAAAACAAGGCATCCAAGCATCTCATGAAAAACATATTTCACTTATCCACTACAAGAGAATCAACCTTATCAAGAAAAATGGATACTCATTCCCTATTAAACATATTTTTCACATAATCAGTTCTAATTCCATATTTAATTAACCGATATTTTATAATAGGTTCCACCATTGAGAAACCTATCTCATTAAACTATAACATGATATTCAAAAGAAAAACATGATCTTAGCATTTATTGTGGCTTCAAAAACCTAGAAATGTATTATTATTAATTAAAATAGCATTTAATTATTATCAAAATGAATAAACCTACTTAAAGTTCTTTAAGAAACATTTTATCAATTAAATCAATCGCATTAGAGACCACATTTGATTAACATGAACATTACATAAATTTTATTAGAATAAAATTATATTAACCACTAGATTCATTAAAAAAATTATTTATTCACAATATAATAAATTATAAATTAATTATGTATTTACGTTCTTTACCAAATTTCATTATCGAAAACATGATAACAAATAAAGGAATATATATCAAATATCTAGAAAATCGTGAGGAAAATCGCTATCATGTTATAAAGAGACGACATCACCAATATGCGATCATAAAAAATTTCTTTAATGTTGTTCAATATTTATTATATAAATTTTCTTTCTATAAAGAGGTTTAAATCATGAAAAAATTATTATTTCACATAAATTGAAGATAAGAAACGAATCCCTAACTCAAAAGTCATCAATATTCTTTGCACAAGAAAAAACTAACAAAATAGATGTCTGAGCACCTCTCCCATGGAACATCATCCATACGAGAATGTTGAAACACAACTAAAAAAACTAAAACCAAGAGAAAACACATTAAAAATATTTTATATAAATCCCTAAAGCATGAAGAGATAATATGTGAGAAACAATATCAAACTGGGATAAATTGGAATAAAATGAGTGAAGAATGAACTTTGAATCACCATGGATCACCACCGATATATGAAAGAAGGATAAGGATCAATCCACAAGGATGAAATACCCAAAACTCCTATAAGTATGGAGATAGATTCATTGTAGCTATAGTGTTTGAGAATCCTGAGTGGCTGAAAACATTTAATGATTTACATCACCATGGATTTAGAAGACGTGTAATTCCCATTCATGTCATGTAATCCTCAAGGATCAATTTTCTCTAAATAATATGTGGAATTTTCATAATTTAACCATAATTAATTATGTTTCATGAACCATACATGCAAAATTAATGAACCACACTTACACAATCTGAAATGATTACTCAGCGTGTAATCTCCAAGATTCAAGCATTTTACCTCCAAACCCCTCTAAACCACTTACAATCCTCATATAAGCTCTACTAGCCTCAAATAATCACAAAGCTTTGGACCACACTAATCTGAACCATTACATTAGATACCTCTAAAAAAATCACATCCATGAGAATTTAAAACATTAATAGAGAGAAACATGGAAGGGGTCATCTAAATAGCCACCCCATGAGATACCACTCAAAGGACTCACCACCATCGGAGCTCAACCACATCAATCAGAGTAAAAAAATTATAGAATGACACAAAAACTACAACTATCTCTTAAACACTCTCCTGGGGTTATACCTATGAAATGAGAGAAAATCCACAAAAATAAACACGAGGAAACCATCTCAAAAACCCAAAAGGGTCAATATCTAAAAGAAAACATCATCATAAGAGAAGAGCTAAATATAAAATAGATTGGGGTATTTCGAATTAATTTGAGACTCACTTTCAATAGTCTTCTATTACATACCACCATAGAACCATAAGACATGATCCATGGGAATAATGCTCCCACACAACACCTTCTCCTAGAGGTCCTCAATATCCATAGGATACTCCTCTATGGTAACACCATCATCAACATCAATCTATCCCCAATCAATGACATGATTGTTGGAATGTAGGTAATTATGGAGTTGTGATACATAAAAAACATCATGTATCAAGAGAATATATTGTATAAGTTCCATCTGATATGCCGTAGCTCCAACACGAGCCAATAACTCAAAATAACTAACAAAATAGGTAGAATTCTTACTCCCATGACCAATCCATTATGGCCCCTGACAATGAGTCCCATTCCAAAACACATGATTACCAACTTTGAACACTATATGTCTCCACCTATGATAAACATATGATTTTTGGTGATCATATGCTACATTCATCCTCTCATGAATTACTTAAACCATCTCTATCATATTATATATCAGTTGGGAATGATAATTTCTACCTCTTTAACCCCAGTCCATCACATTGGAAAATGAAAATTTTTTCCATACAAAGAATCAAATAGAACCATAGAAATTTTGGAGTGGTAACTTATTTTAAAAGAAATATTGACAATGTTATGGTGTCTCATCTATGAAACTACAAAATCAAGAACCAACAAGTGAAAACATTCTTCAAGAGTATAGATGGACTTCTATATATAACTATTTGTTTGTGGATGAAAAGTAGTGATAAGGCATATATATGAACAAAAATATTGTTTCAGACCTGTCTGTACCTTATATGTAATATGAGGATATTGATTATAAATTACCATCCTCAGGACTCTTTGGAGTCACACCACCACCTCCAGATACTTCCTAAAAACCTATATTGAACATGAATACCTGGTCATTATAAAGTGGGATTATATCATTAAATGATCCACTATCATCCATATAGAATCATAGAATCTATGATATTTAGTTAAAATAGAAACAATTTCCATTGATATGTCCTCCTACTTCCATTGGGAAACATATAACTATTGGAGTAACCCATGAGGAACGCAATACTCAACCTTCACCTTCTGACAAACTAAACATCAAGAATAAAACTCCACAACTACAAGATTTAACCGAGGCCACAAAAACAGAACCCTCAAAACTCAATACATAATGGTCACACTAGGATGTACCATCAAAGGCGATCTATTAAACTCAAATGGAACCATATAACCAATCATGGATGTAATGAAAAACCATCCCTAAAATAACACATGGTGTTTTCATCCCCAGACCAACCATCAGGTGCTTCACAAAAAACAACTTGGTCTCTCTGTAACTCCAACTTATAATCTCTCAGATGGGATGCCTGTACCCACTACACCAAATATGATTGAAATAACATCTCTAAAAGAAAAACTCTTGTCCCACCACAACCATATTATGATCCATCATTCAGAGTTCATCCATCACTATCTAGGAATCTCCAGATTCACACACTACATAACTACATGACATCAAACTCAATGCATCCACTATAAAATCTCACATTCTAGGAGTATAGGAAATTTCAATTTCATAACTTTTAAATAATTCAATCCACTTACACTGACGCATGTTCAATTCATGTTAGGTGAATACATGACTTTAGAACTTATGGTCAATAAAACCCAAAAAATGCTCACTGATGAGGTAATGTCCCCACAACATCAATGAAAACACCACTTAAACTAAATAAGGATCATGGGTGTAATATTTATTCTCATGGGAATGTAACTAACGAGACCCCTAAGAAATAAATAATCTCTACTGCATCAGAACATAGACTATGATAGGATGTAAAGAATCACAGAAAACCTCCAACTAAACTCCCTTAGCATGTAAAAAAATAATTATATCACTGAAAAAATTCTCCTATAAGTACAAAAAAAACTGCCTAACATAGGTAAATACACAATAAAACCTAATATATTTAGTTCAAGGATATTATTGGAGTTGTAACCCGAGATAAATTGGATACAAACCTCTTATAATAGCCTATAAGGAAAAGGAAACTCTGAAACTATGGCATTGTATTCGGGGGAGCCCAAGACCTAACTACCACTTTCATTAAAGGTTCAACATCTACACTCTGATGGGACACAAAATTCCCCCTCAAATGGACTTCATGTTCCCAAAACTCAAAATTTATAAACATCCCAAAAAGAAACTCATGAATAAGAACTCCCAAAACAGGATGCATATACTTTGAATAATCTTTTAGATATATGGAGTACACAATGATGTTGTCGGTGAAAAATCCAATGAAATTATCAAAAAACTCTCTAAAAACCACATTCATCAACCCCATAAACACAACTAGAACAATCACCACACCAAACTACATCAAAAGGGGCTCAAAATTCTAATGACGATACCAAAAAGAAGTCTTCAAAATATGCTCATCCTTTACAAGAATATGATGATATCCAACCCGCAAATTGATCTTCAATAACCAACATTCTCCATTTATATAATTAAAAAAATATCAATCCATAGAATAGGATAGATGATCCTCACATTCACATCATTCAAGATATGATAATTGATGAAAAACTGTGAATTTCCATTGGCCAACTTCACGAAAAATAATGTTGCACCCCCAGGTGACACACTTGAATGAAAAAAACCTCGCTGTAGTATATCATCAAGATGTACTTATAGATCTCAAAACATATATGGTGTCATCATATACATAAACAATTAGGTTAGAGAAACTTCTAGATATATCCTGATATAAAACATGAAGTCCCGTATACTGGGTGAAGCTAAAAACTACTCTGGAAATACATCAGGGTATTCTTACACAACCCAGGGAAACGCCATCTGCTGAAATTTTAAAAAGATTAGAATCAGATCTAACATCATAGATGACAAATAAAAAATATGACTCTAACCCATATGAGGGTATCTCTCTCTAATAATTGTGGATGTGTATCCATCAACATCATAGATCAAAACATCCCTCATGAATACATCTTTGATAGATTTCACCGAATACAAAAAACCCCATAATAGGATGATGTCTTATGGTTGTATATGTAGACATATGAAATATTATTCAGAGTGGTGATTCCCCATTACTATATCACAATCTATATATACTTCATATAAGTCAACTCAAACTCCAATTGGTTTAGTCAATGCCTTGGGAACTAAAATCCTCTCTACTTGAATTTCAAAAATAATAGACAACGGTATACGATATAATTGAGTTCATCACACATGAATTAATCAAAGAACACAATGAAGTAGCAAACAAGAAAAGGTTACATAAACCGATGTTAGTATCTCCGAGTATTGGAAATAAAAAAGAATAATGCTGACCAAGATGTACTCCATAACCTCTCTATCCTTGATGACAACCACCTCTACGTCTGCACTCTACTATATGAGGACAAGGAGCATATCAGGACTGTGCTCTTCCTGTCCCATCTCCTCTATGATGATTTCAAATTGGACCACCCTACTTATACTTCCTAGGTTGAAATTGACTCAATATAGGAAACATAATCAGAACAACTAGTACACTCTGAATGATGAGAAAGGTTATACACTCTCAAAGTTGATTACCTCATCGTTAATAAGAAAAACACATGTATGATCCCTTGGAATGAGTATGAGAGTCGTATCCCCTAGAGAAATGATATGATAAACACTAGGACCTTCCTCCAGCTGACCAATAAATCTTTTTTCTTAACAAGTGGGAACCCCATACGACATATCTTCTTCATGAGGAATCCCAATGTCTCCATTGTCATGAAGACCATGTTATGTATAGTGTTCTATAAATAACCTATTATCTCATTAGAATCTCGAGATATGTCATTAGTACAAATGGGGTGACATGGTACTAGAAATCATGATGCTAATACTCCTCTAAATTTCTCTCCCTAATGTCCTAATTTTGTAATAGGTCACAATCATATCATAGAAGGGTCCCGGAACGAATCTTGAACTCTCACACACTAGTTCTCTGTTGCCAAAGGGTAAGAATATCTTGGAAATTGGACTTCCTCATGGTCAAATAAGGAATCTCATCTTTGAAATAATCTAACAACTCATCCCATGAGCCTTCTGACATATCATGACAACCAAGGAACAAGAACCACCACTACCTTTATGCTCCATGAAGCATCATCAAAGCCAAAAAAACCCAGTGATCATGCCTAGTATCGATTCAAATAAATGAAATATGAACCTCCTCCAACCAGTACCTAGTGATTTCATATGAAACAAACCCCTCATACCTCTAAAGAATCTGGAATTGAAACACTTGGAGTATCCTCATCGAAGTGTAACTGTCATCAACCTCTAATCTATAGTGATCTAATAGAACATCTACATGAACAATATATATGTGAACTTGATGAGGATATCAACCTTGATCAATACATGAAAGAATAAAAAGCATGTTATAACTCATAAACATATAATAAAAAATACATAACATAACATAAAATTAATTATCTTGTTTGATGTTTTAACCTACAACAAGATCTATCAATTTCAAGCATAGGTGAAAAGTAGAATGATTCATGATCATTTCCTAGCTCTCAACCTTACAAATTATTAATTCATTTAGAAGGATAAAAAAGGATTATGCATCAAACAATAGGTATAACTAAATATATATGTCATAGTTAGTTGTATTTTTTTACATCGCTTACTAAACACACCTGACAATGTTTCCCAACCAACCTATGTAACCTCACCTATTCCCAACTCCAGCCTCCACCCTATCCATAAAATCTGAAACATTGATACAACTTTTTCACAAACCCCTCTCAGAAAAGATACTGCAATGAGGGGAGAGAGGTGATGGAAGTCCATGTCCTAACTCCAGTAGGCCTCAGGTTATATACTAGTGCCAAGGGTGTAGTAAATATGCATATGAGAGGCATTAATCTCTAAGAGAAATGTGCATTAGAGATAGATAAGAAGGATGAAACAACCAAAAACTTCTCAGAAACACACACACACACACACACACACACACACACACACATATATATATAAGAAAACCATGTTCAAATAATAAATTTCATTTAGTACATAAAAAATGGAATTAAAACTATATGAAGCAAAAAGTTAAAGATGACAGTAACCATGAAGCCCGAACTTCTCATGCAAGACTCCAATAAAGTAATATAAATCCTGATAATCAACCTAATATGGATGAATAGAAAACACTTTATACATACATAGGGTGATCATAACAATATACTCATTATGATCCTCCTCAATTCCTCTTATGAAAATGATAAGAAATAATTCTAAATTACAATGAACAATAGTGAAACTAAATCATCACCCAAAAAGTTATACTATGTTCCCTACCTCACCATGTCTAAATATCACCAAGTTTCACATACAAGAGAGAATATAATATGATAATAAGAAATCAATTTTACCTTTCTCAAGCTTCCCAACTAGTTTTATACATTTCTACAACATCGCTTATCCTGAGCATCCCTCTCCAAAAGTAATCCCTCCAAAAAACACAAGTTCAAGGAACCACTACATGTACCTCATGCACCACATAACCAAACATAACATATCACAAAAAATAGTGACCAATTAGTGTTTGGAATCCACCACAACCTGTATTATTTATATCAAACACTGGTTATTATACCTTAAACCATTATAGTTGATACACCAAGTAAGAACCACAATCCATCACAACCTATACACACAATACCAATAATTATCCATTAGATTATATATCTTGTAATACATGTGATTGAAATAACCACAAGTCATCACATAACACTATACAAATTTATATTAAACTAGTTTTCATGTATACCAGGACATTTAACTACCAAGAGAATAGAGAGGGGCTAAAGGCGATAATCATCTCTCCATCCTACCATAAGGATGTTAGGGAAAACACCCTCCCAGAGTCCACTAGGTGTCATTATCCCTAACCAAAATGGGTGAGGTAGCATATGATATCATATAATATACAAGATATAATATATCCCAAAAAAATACTATTTCCATAAAATAATATTAGACACAACAACATCTAACATCCTTGAGACTCCTAACTTCTACTTCTAAGATAATATATACTATAAGAATAAAATCATATAGAAGAGATAAATTAATTTCATTAATTACTTTTAAGAAACTCACTTTATGTTAATTAATTCATTATTAATTAATTAAACATTAATTTTATTCCATAAAACATTACATTAGATTAATTTTAAAAGTAATGTCAATTCCCTCCAAGAATAAGTACAAACCTAGGACTATATTTATCAAGATTAAAATCTATTAAGAATTTTTATTCCTTTATCAAACAACCCCATGGGTAAAAATATTATTATATCATCACTATCATCATTCCTTATCCATGAACTCTATGAAAACCATACTAAGCTACAATAATGAGGAAATATGAAATCAATAACCTCCAACTGCCTTAAGTTGTAGGGAAATTGATTTTGGTAAAACAAGAAACTTGTTCATCATCAATAAAACATATTCACAAGTGAGAAACTATATATGAACATATTATAAATGGGTAATCCTAGAATTAACCAATTTATCACCTATGATTACATCCCCAAAAATCTCATGAATATACTGATGCATCTCACCCTCACATAAATCATTTACTTCCTTATCATCTAGGCCTCCCCACCCAGATATTACAATATCCATCCAAGGATCAGCCATCCCAAGATCACATTACATACAAGAATCCCTACCCCATGTCATAAATAACCCCCCTAGGCTCAGATATACCTAGATCATATCAAAAGGATCACATCTATGGGACAACAAAAAAGTAGCAAGAACTAACAAGCAAGTAACATGGAAACTAGGACCTCAAAACAAAAAATTCAACCTTCTTCTGAAAAAAACTCTCAGAGCTCCAAAATAAGGCACTCATCCTTCTCAAGAAATTGGGAAACTCTTTCTCCATCAAACATCATTATCACACAAATAGTTCTTATTCTATATTGAATTACTAGTTTAATTTTCTAACATGTTTCAACAACTAGTAACCTAAGGCATCAAGATATAATTTTTTATTCAAAGGAAAAACATTATCTTTTCAGTAATACTAGTTTGAAAAACCTATAAAAGTACCATTCTCAATTAACATGCTTTTAAATTATAATAAAAAAGTTTAAAAATTCTTTAGGTTCATTAACAAACTTTTTATCAATTCTTTTAATCATATAGATGATCATAATAAATTATAATTATCATTACTTAAATTTTATTAGCATAAAATTACATTTAACAATAGATTCATTAGAAATGAATATTTATTCATAATCCCATTAATTACCAATTATTTTCATCTTTTCCTTATTTATGAAATTCTATAATAAACAACATGCAAAAAATGAATGGAGTAGATATCACAATATGTAACATCCCAGGTAAATAAATAATATTACATTCAAATGTTTATCAATATTTTTGAATAAAATGTTAAATTACTTTAAAGGGAACGCTATGCTCGATGGCGTACCAAGTATGCAACAACGAGTTCCTTTGAAATCTTACGTTGCACTCTAATAATAAAATAATATTATTTTAAATGGTAGTTAACGCCTAGCCATTGTAATGGAGGGAAATAATGGAACTAACTACAAAATAATTATATATGTTTGTCAAATATTTTTACTTTTATCCAATAAATGTTAGAGGCGTAAAATGCAAATGAATCCAATTTTAAGCACAAATCTTCTAATATTCTTTAAAAGGTCGATTAACCACCTTTTGATGGAGAACCATTTTTAAATATAATTTTGACAATTTTATATGTTTTATTTGACAAAATAAAATCATTATTTAGAATCTGGACATCAAAATTTACTTTGTGTAAATTTTTGTTATTTTTCCTATAAAGATCATTTTTAAGTGAAAATGTTGCATTTTAATTCAAAACCTCCTTTTAATCTGATTTATTTATATGGATAGATTATATATTTAATTGATATTAAAGTGTATTTAGAATATATTTTTACCATTTAATCCAATTGTGGTCATTGTAATTAATTTCACTTTGAAATTGGACTTAAACTAGTGTTAATCTTTTAATAGATATTGTTTCTTAAAAACACGCTATTTGTTTTGATAGCGAGAATTAATTATTAAATTAATTAATGCAACTTATATGTTTTGAATTTTGTAAAATAGACATTATTTTTGAATTCGGATTATTAAAAATAGCTTAGGGTGAAGTTTTGGTATTTTTTTGAAAAATTTCAATTTTTGATGAATAGTGAAACCACTAAGTTGTAGTTAAAGAAACTGATTTTTCATTTAAATGAAATTTACCACTTTTGTGATTTGATTTTCAAAAATCCGACATATATGGTTGTCATTAGGAAGTATAATGTGGTTCAATGAGATTAAAATATTTTTTGGTGAATAGTAACTTTTAAGTTTTATTAATCGCGATTAAAGATAATTAGTTTGATTTAAGGTAAAAATGATATTATAATAAAATGAAAATATCTTGACACTTTTACTAACCCTATTGGATGAGTCATGGCCGACCAAGACAACCCATTGGTCAATTTTTGGTCCCCCATGGATCCACTTGGGTAAGATAATGACATTAATGCCTTTTATTTAAAGTAAAAGTAAAAATGACACAAACATGTATTGTTTTACTAAATTTTTTTACATGGAGTTATACAAGTTAGATTTTTGACTATAAATAGTCATTGGAAAGCTAAAAATATTTCATACATCATAGTATTTTTTTTATAATTTTTAGATATTAAATAAATTAAATTATTTATGACATAATGATGATGCAGTGACTACCTCATTATTTAACGATTTAAATAAAATGAAAAGATAATGTAAAATCTAAGACCTAAACATGTCAAAAACCTATTGGATGGGTGGATTTAGAACCCTTAACACCTTATCCTCGAAATATATCAATGTGAGACCTTTAAAATCTGAAACTCATTTGAAAATAATGTAACCTTTTTTATACCTTTCCAAGAGTGCCCCTCCTCTCCACTTATAAAAGGCCCCCACCTCTACCTCCTTAACCACACCTCTCAAGCCTTTGGCTCGGCCAAACCCTTCCCATTTTGTCTCTAGAAATCCCTATATTACTCCTAGAAGACTCAATTTGGGCATAATTATTCCCAAGGAATCCTTTGAGCTCAAATCAAAAAGAGTTACCCGATTTTAAGGGAATTCCTTCACTTGTGTCCTTTTGTTTTATTTTGCTTCTCCAACCCACTAAACCCTTTTTATTAATTTATTTTGTAACAAATACAGTATCTTCAATATACTAGGATGTTTTTATAAGAATGATTCTAGATACACTTACACAACCTACATTTAATGGTTAATGAGCATACTGTTTCCGTGGATGGCGAATTTCTACCTCACAAAACGATGATTGTTCAATATTATTATAACACCTTGAAAGGTGGAAATTAATATGTCAGTATATTTATATATGATATATAATATGTTTATGTTTTCCTTATTCTTCTGTATTTTTCATTTATGTCATACCTTTATGGTTTCCATTATGGGTAAACGTGATATCTTCATTTTAGGAAGTGCGGACTACCGCCCCCTCAAAGTAATTTGATTTGTTAATGCCATATGTGGTATGTATAAAGGATGAAGTTAATAATATTATATATGATATTATACTGGAATTATAATATATATATATATATATATCTCAATTATTTTTAATTCCATTAATATGTCAAAGAAATGAAAGTAGCGTTCATGCGTACGTACGGCCTACCGTCTCCATGAACGGTGCATTTCATTTATTTTTATCTCCAAATGTTATGGAATAGTATAAATTAATATTTACTGGATATATAAGATATTTAAATCATTAATACTATTCTGGAGATGATTTAATTATAACTACATGGACAATCATTTTCAAACAAGTTCAATTTTGACTCATGTACCAAACATCGACAAAAACGTCTGATATGAACTCACATTATTAACCGATTATTATAAAATTATAATATGTGATATGAAATGAATAATAATATTTAAAGGATGAACTTAAGAAAATATAAATTTACCAAAGTTTATTATTTAGGAATATAAATAAACGAACAAGATAAGTCAGACTTGAGGTAAGGGATCCGACCTCTCGCTTTCTTTTCAAGTACCCTCTTTTATGTCATTTCATTTATGATCCATGTTATTATGTTGGAGGATGTTATTTTATATTAACCATACTGTAATTTTTATTTTTATATGATGAGATAACCCCTCTTACTCTCATCAATTATTTTTTTTAGAATTTTTAAGTGGCACCATTAGGCTGCTGAATTTTCGTAAGGGAACCAACCCCTCTCTTTCTTTTTAAGTACACTCTTTTATGTCATTCCCTTTAAGCTCATATTTATTATGATTGGGATGTTATTTTATATTAAAATTACTTTAATTTTTATGTTCATATGATGATAGACCCTATTTTTTCTCATCAATCCATTTTGGAAGTTTTGATTGGCGCCGTTAGGCTGCCAAATTTTCGTAAGAGATCCAACCTCTCTCTTTCTTTTTAAGTACTCTCCTTTATGTCACTTCTTTTAAGATACTATTTGTTATGTTGGGGGATGTTATTTTATATTCCTCTTGCTTTAAAATTTATGTTAATATGATGAGAGAACCTATTTGATCTCATCAATCCATTTCTAGAAGTTTTAAGTGGCGCCGTTAGGCTGTCGAGTTTTCGTAAGGGATTTCTCATCTCACTTTTATTCCAGTGAGATTTATGCTACATTTTCCACCATTTCCTTTGAGTGGTATATGTACTACCCATTATTCTACTCTTTTTATAATATGCTTTCATTTAGGAGTATTTACATCAATGTTGTAATGTCTTTCTTTCATGGGGTGTATGTTTCGAAAGATACCCAAGTCGGTAAGGGAACTTTTCACCCTCCTCTTTTTAAAAGAATTATTTTTTTGGGTCTTTTAATTTACATATTTTAATGTTGGGATATGTTATTATATATCCTTATTGGTGTAAATTTTATGTCCAAGTTATGAGATACCCTTTTTATCTCTCATCAACTCATTTTCTGAATTTTAAAGTGACGCCGTTAGGCTGTCGAATTTTACCAAGGGAACTTCTTAACCCAATTTCGATTTCTTTGGGTTCAACATTTAGTTATTGAATATGTCATCCTTTGAATATGTGTGAACGAACTTTGATTGTTTTAAACTTAATATCCACTTATATTGGGTGTATTTATATTTGTCACACATAATTATGATATTGATTTATCCTTAATTTAAGGATACCTTCTTTACAGGGGATTTCATCTTGTTTTACATTTCTATTGAGATTCCATTGTTGTTATGCACCAATTCACTATTATATGGTGTATATACTGTCCTTTGGAATATTATATCAGGAATTCCTTTATTCTCTTGATATTATAAAGTTCTGATTAAATGTTAGTCCTCAATTGTTGTATTCAAGTGTCTCTCATTTTGTTAAAAACCCTTTAACTAAAATATCATTTTAAAAGTTTTAATGATTTATTCTTATAAATATTTATCATTAATATCCATGTTTTCAAAATGGTTTTAAGGATTTATTTATATGGATATTAATGGTTTAAAATGTTAAAAGCTTCAAAGTGGTATGGGACACTTTGATTCAAAGATCTCTTTATTAAATGTTTTAAATGGTTTTGAAAATGGTTTTTAGAATGGATTCATTATTTCAATATCTTAAAATGTTATATTGTTATTGCAATGTGGGAATGTTATATTTCCTTTATGCTTAAGTTATGTGCTATGATTATGTTATGGTTCTTGGGCATTGTTTATGGAGACGGGTGGTTCCGTGATAAACTAAGGGCGGGTGAGCCCAATATAGCTCTCCAATGAATTGGGTAACACAAAGGAGTTAAACGTTAAGGTTTCTCTGAAGAGATTTAGGGAATATACTGTGATGGGTATTCCAAACGTAACCATGAGGGTTACTCCCTATGTAAGAATGTTATGAATGCCTCAAGTTACCTTTATTCCTTATAATTTCTATTAAGTTATGCATAAATCTTATGATTTCATGAGGTATGTTAAATTGCTTATGTTTTATGAGTAAAGTATGATTTCACTGATTCTTATTTATACATGGAATGATGTTTTCTATCTATACTTTTATAACCCTTACTGAACTTTTTATTCTCATCCCAAGTTTTTGAAACGTTTTCACAGGACATAAAGTTGAATAGGGTCAAGGATTGGATCAAGGAAATGTCAGGATGTCCAAAACAAGGAACTAGACATGACTCTTTTGTTCAAGAGTTTTTATTTTGTGGAAAAAATGGAAGCTGTGTAGATTTGTCAACTTTGTAATCTTTGATATTTAATAGTTATGACCCAATTCTCTAAAACTCTAAACCTGAAAAGATCCTCAATGTGAATTATTCAATGTAATTCAATATTAAGTAATGTTATAAGGTCGGGGCCTTATAGTTGGTATCAGTGGTCGGTTTAGATAACTTTAGAGGTTTGGGTATTCTATAAGCATAAGTGACATTACCAAAATGGTTAGGATTTCAGAAAGAGTCCTAGTTTTAGATAAAGTGAATGAGTAAGTATATCTTAGTGTTTATCTTCCTCACTAGTACATGATGTTTTTGTTGATATAATCACACTGACATTTCTGTTTTTAGTAAATGGGTGGATTTAGTAGGCACTAATGTGACAATGGGTTTGAAGGAAACTGTGGTGGTTCTCTGATTAAGAGACTGGATGAAATGGAGGATTCAATGAGGAATCTCGTGGTTGTTCTAAACCAACTATCAATGAGTCATGATCAACCACATGAACCTTGGTGAGTTCTCTAATGCATCATGTATGAGATGACCAAATCTATGTGGAAGTTCAGGTAATAATTATAAAGGTAACCATTAGGGTTTATATGATCCTTAATTTTGAGGTAATTATGTGTTACTATATGTAATGATGGAATATGAACGACATGAGATAAGCTTGAGGTTAAATTATGTTATGGTTATTTTTGAAGATTTTATCATTTTTTGGGGAATGTTATAAGAATTATATAGTTTTGGAAAAAGGAAAACACACAGACCATGTGACAACCCGTCGCGTCAGACAAAGCTGTGGGAATCGAACCCACAACCAAAGTGCGACTGGTATTTATCGCCTACCACTGGACTACGTGAAGTCCCTGGTTAGTTTGACTAATTATTTTTAGTTAGATGATTTTAGGAATCAAGAGTAAGTTTATTTTGGGTTATCTATGGAAATTATTAACCTATCATGGAGGATATGTGATTAGGTTAATTACTTTTCAATATGAGACTTTAAGATAAACTAATGTTATTTGGAGATAAATGTTAATTTTTACCTTGGAAGAATATGATTAAATCCTTCAAATATTTTGGGTTTCAATCTTATTTTGGTTTACTTTGAATAATTTTATGGACAAATTTTTTATTGAATGGTCTTTTTTGAACTTTGGGTATTTTTTTCCAAATTTTGGAGATTAAGAATAGATTTTTTTATAAAGGATTATCCTTTTTGGTTATTATCTGATCTCATACTAACATTTTTGGTTTTAGTTTTGGTTAAGGTCTAAAGACATGGGAAGTATATAGTTCTCTTTTGTGGATTAGGTGATTCTCTAGAAGTTGATTATAACTCTCTTAATGTAAACAAGTCATCTTAAATACTCATCTTTTGGAGAAAATATGAGTTCGTCTAAGAAATCTAGTAAAAGTTGAAAGTCAACATGAAAAATAAGTATGTTTCCTTATGTTTTAGTTAAGCTCAAAAATAAATTCCTCAATGAAAATTAACTTAAAAAAATGTCGTCTGTTAACTTTTCCTACTGGGGAATCCAATACCGTTTAACCCCTCACAAGTTTGTGATTTTCTTATGGTTAACTTTCTCCTAGACATGTTTACTATCACTCTCCATCAGAACATGACCCGTTGTTTTTTCCTCCATATCCATATTTTCATACTTGTAATCCTAGTATGGGTTAACTCGGGTTACCTTTGTACTTCTCTCCCATTCTTTTTAAGTGATAGTTTTACTGACTCTTGTTCTGATGTGGGACATTCAATGGAGTTTCCAAACCCAATTTTGAAATTGTGAGGATGCAATTCCCAAAAGGGGGGAATGATGTAACATACCAGGTAAATAAATAATATTACATTCTAATGTTTATCAATATTTGTGAATAAAATGTTAATATTACTTTAAAGGGAATGCTATGCTCGATGGCGTACCCAGTACGCGACAACGAGTTCCTTTGAAATCTTACGTTGCACTCTAATAATAAAATAATATTATTTTAAATGGTAGTTAACACCTAGAAATTGTAATGGAGGGAAATAACAGAAATAACTACAAAATAATTATATATGTTTGTCAAATATTTTTACTTTTATCCAATAAATGTTAGAGGTGTAAAATGCAAATGAATTCAATTTTAAGCATAAATCTCTAATATTCTTGAAAAGGTCGATTAATTGCCTTTTGATGGAGAACGATTTTTAAATATAATTTTGACAATTTTATATGTTGTATTTGATAAAATAAAATCCTTCTTTAGAATCTGGACATCAAAATTTACTTTGTGTAAATTTTTGTTTTTTTTCCGATAAAGATCATTTTTAAGTGAAAATGTTGCATTTTAATTCAAAACATCATTTTAATCTGATTTATTTATATGGATAGATTATATTTTTAATTGATATTAAAGTGTATTTAGAATATATTTTTACCATTTAATCCAATGGTGGTCATTGTAATTAATTTCACTTTGAAATTGGACTTAAACTAGTGTTAATCTTTTAATAGATATTGTTTCTTAAAAACACGCTATTTGTTTTGACAACAGGAATTAATTATTAAATTAATTAATGCAACTTATATGTTTTTAATTTTGTAAAATAGACATCATTTTTGAATTCGGAGTATCAAATATAGCTTAAGGTGAATTTTTGGTATTTTTCTGAAAAATTTCAATTTTTGATGAATAGTGAAACCATTAAGTGGTAGTTAAAGAAACTGATTTTTCATTTAAATGAAACTTTACCACTTCTGTGATTTGATTTTCAAAAATCAGACATACATGTTTGTCATTAGGAAGTAAAATTTGGTTCAATGAGATTAAAATAATTTTTGGTGAATAGTAACTTTTAAGTTTTATTAATCGCGATTAAAGGTAATTAGTGTGATTTAAGGTAAAAATGATATTATAATAAAATTAAAATATCTTTACACTTGTCTTAACCCTATTGGATGAGTCATGGCCGACCATGAAAACCCATGGGTCGATTTTTTGGACCCCATGGTGCCACTTGAGTAAGATAATGACATTAATGCCTTTTATTTAAAGTAAAAGTAAAAATGACACAAACATGTATTATTTTAATAAAAAAATTTTTACATGGGGTTATACAAGTCAGATTTTTGACTATAAATAGTAATTAGAAAGCTAAAAATATTTCCTACATCATAGAATTTTTTTTTATAATTTCTAGACATTAAATAAATTAAATTATTTATGACATAATGATGATGCAGCGATTACCTCATTATTTAACGATTTAAATAAAATGAAAAGATAATGTAAAATATAAGACCTAAACATGTCAAAAACCTATTGTATGGATCGTTATCCTCTAAATATATCAATGTGGGACCTTTAAAATCCGAAACTCATTTGAAAATAATGTAACTTGTTTTATACCTTTCTAAGAGTGCCCCTCCTGTCCTCTTATAAAAGGCCCCCACCTCTACCTCCTTACCCACACCTCTCAAGCCTTTGGCTCGGCCAACCCCTGCCCATTTTGTCTCTCCGCATCCCTCTATTACTCCTATAAGCCTCACTTTGGGCAGAAGTCTTCCCAAGGAAGCCTTTGAGCTCAAATAAAAAAGAGTTACCCGATTTTAAGGTAATGTCTTCACTTGTGTCCTTTTGTTTTATTTTGCTTCTACAACCCCCTAAACCCTTTTTCTTAATTTCTTTTGTAACAACTCTAGTATATTCAATATACTAGGATGTTTTTATAATAATGATTCTAGATACACTTACACACACCTACATTTAATGGTTAATGAACATACTGTTTCTGTGGATGGTGAATTTCTGCCTCACAAAACGATGATTGTTCAATATTCTTATAACACCTTAAAAGGTGGCCATTAACATGTCACTATATTCATATATGATATATGATATGTTTATGTTTTCCTTATGCTTCTGTATTTTTCATTTATGTCATACCTTTATGGCTTCCATTATGGGTAAACGCGATATCTTCATTTTAGGAAGTGCGGACTACCACCCCCTCAAAGTGATTTGATTCATTAATTCCATATGTGGGGCATATAAATGATGGATTTAATGATATTATATATGATATTATACTGGAATTATAATATATATATATATATATATATCTCAATTATTTTTAATTCCATTAATATGTCAAAGAAATGAAAGTAGCGTTCATGCGTACGTACGACCTACCGTCTCCATGAACGGTGCATTTCATTTATTTTTATCTACAAATGTTATGGAATAGTATAAAATTAATATGTACTGGATATATAAGATATTTAAATCATTAATAATATTCTGGAGATGATTTACTTATAACTACATGGACAATCATTTTCAAATAAGTTCATTTTTGACTCATGTACCAAACATCGACAAAAATGTCTGATATGAACTCACATTATTAACCGATTATGATAAAATTATAATATGTGATATGAAATGAATAATAATATTTAAAAGATTAACTTAAGAAATTATAAATTGAACAAAGTTTATTATTCAGGAATATAAAGAAATGAACAAGACAAGTCAGACTTGAGGTAAGAGATCCGACCTCTCGCTTTCTTTTCAAGTGCCCTCTTTTATGTCATTTCATTTATGATCCATGTTCTTATGTTGGAGGATGTTATTTTATATTAACCATACTTTAATTTTTATTTTTATATGATGAGATACTCCCTCTTACTATCATCAATTCTTTTTTTAGAATTTTTATGTGGCGCCGTTAGGCTGCCAAATTTTCGTAAGGGAACCTACCCCTCTCTTTCTTTTTAAGTACACTCTTTTATGTAATTCATTTTAAGCTAATATTTCTTATGATTGGGATGTTATATTATATTACAATTACTGTACTTTTTATTTTTATATGATGATAGACCCTATTTTCTCTGATCAATCCATTTTAGAAGTTTTGATTGGCACTGTTAGGCTGCTGAATTTTCGTAAGAGATCCAACCTCTCTCTTTCTTTTTAAGTACTCTCATCTATGTCACTTCTTTTAAGATCCTCTTTTTTATGTTGGGGGATGTTATTTTATATTACTCTTGCTATAAATTTTATATTAATCTTATGAGAGAACCTATTTTATCTCATCAATCCATTTTTGGAAGTTTTAAGTGGCGCTGTTAGGCTGTCGAGTTTTCGTAAGAGATTTTTCATCTCACTTTTATTCCCGTGAGATTTATGCTACATTTTCCACCATTTAATTTTAGTGGTATATGTACTGCCCATTATTCTACTCTTTTTAAAATATTCTTTCATTGATGAGTATTTACATCAATGTTGTAATGTCCTTCTTTCATGGGGTGTATGTTTCGAAAGATACCCAAGTCGTTAAGGGAACTTTTTACCCTCCTCTTTTTAAAAGGCTTATTTTGTTGGGTCTTTTAATTTACATATTGTAATGTTGGGATATGTTCTTATATATCCTTATTGATCTAAATTTTATGTCCAAGTGATTAGATACCCTTTTTAACTCTCATCAACTCATTTTTTGAATTTTAAAGTGACGCCGTTAGGCTGTCGAATTTTACCAAGGGAACTTCTTAACCCAATTTCGATTTCTTTGGGTTCAACATGTAGTTATTGAATATTTCATCCTTTGAATATGTGTGAATTAACTTTTATTTTTTTACACTTAATATCCACTTATATTGGGTGTATTTATATTTGTCACACATAATTATGAGATTGATTTATCCTTAATTTAAGGATACCTTCTTTACAGGGGATTTCATCTCGTTTTACATTTCTATTGAGACTCCATTGTTGTTATGCAGTAATTCACTCTTATATGGTGTATATACTGTCCTTTTGGAATATTATATTAGGAATTCCTTTATTCTCATGATATTATAAAGTTCTGATTAAATATTAGTCCTCAATTATTGTATTCAAGTGTCTCTCATTTTGTTAAAAACCCTTTAACTAAAATATCGTTTTAAAAGTTTTAATGATTTATTCTTATAAATATTTATCATTAATATCCATGTTTTCAAAATGGTTTTAAGGATTTATTTATATGGATATTAATGGTTTAAAATGTTAAAAGATTCAAAGTGGTATGGGACACTTTGATTCAAAGATATCTTTATTAAATGTTTTAAATGGTTTTGAGAACGGTTTTTAGAATGGATTCATTATTTCAATATCTTTAAATGTTATATTGTTATTGAAATGTGGGAATGTTATATTTACTTTATGCTTAAGTTATGTGCTATGATTTTTTATGGTTCTTGGGCATTGTTTATGGAGACGGGTGGTTCCGTGATAAACTAAGGGCGGGTGAGTCCGATATAGCTCTCCAATGCATTGGGTAACGCGAAGGAGTTAAACGTTAAGGTTTATCCAAAGAGATTTAGGGAATATACTGTGATGGGTATTCCAAACGTAACCATGAGGGTTACTCTCTACGTAAGAATGTTATAAATTCCTCAAGTTACCTTTATGCCTTATGATTTCTATTGAGTTATGCATAAATCTTATGATTTCTTGAGGTATGTTAAATTGATTATGTTTTATGAGTAAAGTATGATTTCATCGATTCTTATGTATATATGGACTGATGTTTTCTATCCATACTATTATAACCCTTACTGAGCTTTTTATGCTCATCCCAAGTTTTTAAAACGTTTTCACAGGACATAAAGTTGAATAGGGTCAAGGATGGGATCAAGGAAATGTCAGGATGTCCAAAACAAGGAACTAGACATGACTCTTTTGTTCAAGAGTTTTTATTTTGTGGAAAACATGGAAGCTGTGTAGATGTGTCTACTTTTTAATCTTTGAGATGTAATAGTTATGAACTAATTCTCTAAAACTCTAAACCTGAAAATATCCTCAATGTGAATTATTCAATGTATTTCAATATTAAGTAATGTTATAAGGTCAGGGCCTTATACAATATATAGAAACTCATGATTCAATTTGATATCATGGAATAAAGAAAAAAAATCCCCAAAATGTGACCAAAATCATTTTATTTATTCAAGATAAATATTTATTAGGTTAATTTAATTTCCATAAAAATGTATAAATAATACCAACTTTATGATTTCATGTAAACAAAATAGAAGCACTGAATCCCCATTATAAAAATATATCAATATTATTAACACAAGAACAAACTAACACAAAAAATCTCTAATCAACTCTCCCATAATAATGTATCAATACAAGTATGAAAAAACATAACCAAACCAACTAAAATCAAGAAAAAACCCACATGAATCATGTGATATTGAACTCCATATCAAGGAGAGAAGATATGGGAGGAAATGAGATCATAAAGGGTGAATCGTCTATAAAACTAATGAAGAATACACCTTGAATCACCATAGATCACCAAAGATCAAAGGAAGAAGGTTAAGGATCAATACCCAATGAATGAACCCCCAACATGCCTAGAAGGAGGTATAGAGAGACCCTATAGCTGTAGGGTATAATAAAACCAAGTAGATAAAAAAATTTTAAAGATGTAAATAATTGTGGATTTAGAAAATGTGTAATCCCCTATAATATCATGTAATCCTAAGGGTTTAGTTTTCATTTAAAAATAAACTACCTTTTTATTATTTAACTCTAATTAATTACAGGTTGTGAAATATATGTGCAGAAGTCATGAACCTCATTTATATGTCATGTAATCTCCCTACATCCAATATTTTATTTCCAAACCCCTATATACCACTTCCAAGCATATTAAAATCTCCAATAGCCTCCGAAACTCACAAAGGGTTATAACACACTGATCTAGACCCTTATAAATTCAAGAACTATCATGAAATAATAGTATTATGTTTCTAGTCTCCAATGACATTAAAACTTTATAATTCTTTCCTGATCATAATATTATGTATACAAAATTAATGTGAAATAATGTATAATTTAAATATATAAATATTGGGTAACTATATTTTCTAATATTTATGGTACTCTTCCATCTATAGAGAATAATATTATTGAAATTTGGTAAATCCACTTAGGATAATACTATTTATATGATAAAATAACAATGTTTTGGTATGAAAGAAATTTTTTTACTTTCACAAAAATACATCAATTTCTAGATTCTAAAAGTGGGTTGTGTTAATGTGCAGATGCATATAGTGATATAACCTTCAAATGATTAGGTTTATTATGTAAGATCGTTATTTTAGAGCATAACGAGTTTGTATTTAATACACACCTAGTTTGAAACTCTTGATAATTATAATTAGATTAACTCATATTTTCAATATAATCCATTTACAAGTATTTGAATACATTATAACCATGGTTGTCCTATATTAATCATATAGTTGCATAGATTAAAAAAATGTGTCCCATTTTAGACATCAAATAAATTATTCATCCTAATTGAATGATATATCAATAAGAAAACTATTTATTAGACTATAGTTTTGGGTTTTAGATAATTCTTGGATCTTGAAGGAATTGTGTAAACAATGGATTTAATGGATAATGAAATGTTCATTGTCATGTATAAATAAATGTCTAAGTAGTTTATATGAAATACTTTCTAACTATGCTATTTCAACTCTCTTAAGATATAGATAATAACGATGATGTTTTTAAACTTATGAATTATCTAATGATGGAGTATCACTATATGAAATATTTTATGTGATAATTTCCACCAACCTTCTATATGAATTTTGGTACATATATTATAATAAATGGATCAATGCTATTGAAATGTTATTTTCTATTGTTTAGTAGTCATACAATGAAAATGTCTTCCTAGATATTTATCTTATGGAAGGTGATGAAAATGTATATTGGAATCTTGTTATGAATATGTGGAAATATAAAGAAATTTTATGTATGAAATGGGACGAGTTTATGTGGATAATTTGTAGGATGTAAATATAATATATTCTATATAAGAAATAGATAAGTAATTCTTTGAGATTTACCCAATGGATGATAAATACACTAGTAAGAATGAGTAAAATATTTCAATTAATAAAATGTATATTATTGGTTTACTAATCATCACATAAAGAAAAATTTAATTATTTATTGGTTATTTGATACCATGTCATTAAAATGATTTAGCAATAAGAGACATTGAAAGACATTAATAAAACGTTATATGTGTACTCAAAGTGGAAGAGGACAAATAAATATATCATCAATAGGGTTATATAAAATGTAAGAAAGACATTCATGGATGATCTATTGAAATTTAACATATGGGGAAAAAGGTTTGAGCCTCCTACTTTACAATAATATGGGAAGAAGCACTCAAGTGAATGCCTGAAATGATCATGATTATTCTATAAGTGTGGGAGGCCTAGAAATCATCCAATATCATGTTGAAGATATATAAACAATCCATTTAACAAAATGAATATACATAGATATCAATATAATAAACCACTAACACATCAATCATATTGATGCATGGAGTTGGAGAATTATCTAAATTAATGAACAAATCCAAGGGATAATGAGTCTAATAAAATACAACAATATATAACGTATTAGGAAAAATGGAAATCATATGAAACCCAAATTTCATAATTAAATTTTGATAGTTAGGGAACACATAATAGCCAATCTAGAGTTAGGTATTCCCCTATTGATGATTATATTAATAATCCCTATGAAGATCTTAACAATTAGTAATATTTGATGTGATTATTGAATAGGGAAATTTTATTTCATAATATGATTCAATGTATGATCATCTATCGATGCAAGGATGACCCCAAATATCCAAATGATATATTTGTTTTCTAATATAAGATCTTATTACTAGAATAATGTTATATTTATCTTTTTTATTCATATAATATTTTATTGTGACTATATTTTTGGATAAGATTAATAAATTTTTGATAATATATGATAAATGTATATATGTTTTTTCATGATACATTATGAGTGAATAAAATTGTTTCAAAATAACTTTTCATATTGATCATGGAAGGAAATGAGATCCAATAATTATAATTTTTTTCATTCAATCTTGGTCATCCATATTTTGGAGTAGCAGTATAGTTAACTATTTATGGAATTGATTAAGTTGAACCATGTCTCTTATTGGTGAGGTTTTATAGAATACTATATTATATTTATTAATATTGGATATCTTGTTATAACAATTTTCATTGTGACAAATATTTAAAGATATAAGGAATGAAATTGCATTATCTTATAGATATTATGATTTTTTGATATTTAGTTTTAGGTCACAAGTCAAGAATAATTAAAAATTAATATTTATTTCTTGTAGTTTGTGATAAAGTTGAAATTTATCAAAGAAAAAGAAATAGATGAAATTGTGCTTATGATATAAAAACAAACAGAGTTACTATATCATCTCATGTTTTCTATCTTTATTGTAAAACAATATATCAATATTAATAATATGATCTTGAAATATGATGTTATAATTTTACCATAAATTTTGACGTATAGATGGAATTTTCACCAATAATTGATTTATGGTTTTATGGTTGTTGTCATTGTCCTTACATTTTTATCTTTCACTCTCTATTTTTCTTTTTAAATTAGTTTTATCCAACTTATGTATATTATCACTTAAAACTAGTGATATTATATTCAGACGTTAGATTTTTTATTCATGGTTATATTCAAATTTATTATTCCATCGTGTTATGAATATTTTTTGTCAACCCATTTTATGATTTGGGTTTTTTCAAATGAATTTAAAAATATAAATCCCATTACTAAGAACATAGTCTCTCGATGAATTGATCAAAAATATGAAATGTCATCCATGATTAACACTCTCATAATGGTCATGGATAACACTCATATGGATGCCTTTAAAACCATATAGATTATAGATAGTGAAAAAACCACTATTTTTTTTTAATTCTATTCATAGAATGAGAATTTTTAGTAATCCACTATCACTTATCAGGGATAGTGACCAAATCCTTGCTGATATGAATGTCCTTGCCAAAAATGTTCTCTATTTCATGTGAAACTTTTTTATCTACCTCACACTAGTAAGGGTTTGATTGAAGAAATAATTCCTAAATTGGTAATTCATGATTATAATATCATTCTAACCTCAAGTCCATTGGAATTTGAAATTAAGGATGCAATATTTTGAGTAATAAAGAGTAGTTATCCAATTTTAAATGGATTCACCAATCATTTTTAACCCTACTGGGATATAATTAATCATGATGTTTGAATACTGGTGAATACATTTTTCAATGGTGATGATCTCACATAATTTTGTTAATTCTCAATTCCTCTCCCCTATTTTAAAAGTAAAAACATGATTTTTAGATTCAAATAAAATCATATTGTGGAATCAATTTTGATTCATTAAAGGAAGAATCATTAGAGTTTGTATCATAACTGCCTATGATTATGTTATACTTCTATAGGAAACCATAAGGGGAGGTAAAATTATTTTAAATCGTGATTTCAACAAAGTATTTGATACCTTGGTATGTGGTTTTATTTGTAAGTTCCTGAAATAATTCAGATTTTATTTGATGTTTTTCATCAGATTAATGCTATTCTTGGATATTATAACATCCAAATTATCCTTAATGGAACTCTATATGGTTATTTAACTTTCTTATGAGTCATCAGGATAGATTACCCCATATCTATTTCTATCATTAATATCATATAAGGTAATATTAGTAGGCTTATTATCAATAGGGTGTATAAGAGTGATTTGAAGACCATCAGGGCTATAATAGGTATATCTTCTCTTTCTCATTGATTACACATTGATCATGTTATTAAATTTACCAAGGTGGGAAAAAGAAACATCAAAAAATTGAAATAATAACTCCTTCATTATGATAATATTTTCGACAAGGATATCATTCTGAAATAATCATTAATTTATTTTGGTAAAAACCTCACTATCACTAGGAAACTGAGTATTAACAATTCATTATGAATCATATAAGGTGTTATTACTTTAATATAATTAGAATTTTATTTATTATGGGGTAGGTTTCACGATGCTCTGTTTAATAATATTTGGTCTATATAAGAATTCTCTTGACCTCATGGAAATTTAAATCACTTTAAATTGATGGAAAAATATTCCTTGTGAGAAACATTATTTTCTCTAAGATTTTCTATTAATTTATAGTATATAAGTGGCTAGCATAATTACTCAAAAATATTATTAACTCTATGAGTTTTTTTAGTAGAAGCATTATTTATATAATGTTTAGCACTTTAACTTAGAAGAAATGCTATAAGACATATTCTCATGGGGGTTTGGTAATCAATATATTTTTTCCCTTTAATAAATATATCCAAGGAAAAATTATATGGAGTATTTTCAATGATCAATTAATTTCATTGTGTGTTCTCAGATTATGATTTTTGGGAGCATTGAAATATTGAAATTTAAATTATATTTATTATTCCATATTTTTATTGATTTAAATATATATACCCCAAAATTTAAATCTATATCATTGCTTAGATAATATTAATTCCTACTTTAGAATATGGTTTTCCAATTGGACATAAATGCCACTAGTGAATATGGTAAAATCATTTGAGGTAGTGATAGATATGAATGTAACTAATATAGATAAAATGGACTACCGTGACTCTATTCAAATGATTTAACATCAACTGTTTACAATTATATTTTTTTCAATTAGGTGGACATGCTGATTTGGTAACTGACACTAAATGAAATGATTTATTATAAGTTGTTTTATATGCATGAAATCATGGGAATTACTCAATGTATCAGCTCTTTTAATAAAAATGAGTCCTACCATCAATATATACCTGATTATGGAGGCATTCTTATTTAAAATTACACGTTCACTTAGACCATAGAAAATTAGGAATCTCTATCTTCTTGAGGTATATTTTTTATCAATAACACATGGAGGATGCAAGACATATTCTTTTAAGAATTCAAAATTCATAAAAATTATTCCATTATGTGCTTGACATTTTTTATATTCATACCCTATACACTATCTCAATCATGTACCATCCACATGATTTCATTAATCACTTTGTGTCTCTCCAAATAATTAACCTATTCAAGGTGGACTTTCCATAAATCATCCATTTTCTCTAGCTCTACATGAATAGTATGACCCATGATCAAATCATTTTCATCTCTAATTCGGACATAATCAATATCATTACAGATTTGGGAAATTCTAATTACATTAAAATTGGACACTCTAATAATTATATCTATGATTTTTTTTGTCTTGAGGCATTTAAAAATTACAGCTAATTGTACTCTCCCTTTTATACTTGAGGTTATATGGAATTCTCATTTCATTGGGAGGTTTAAATGAAATTATGATCGTTCTTCTAGAGGAAGTCCTACAACAACATGCTTTATGGCTATCTATATAGACCATAATAGGGATGATATGTTATATATTTATAGACTATGTAGAATTTACACTTCTTTGGAAGTTGAGATTCATGCTTTGAAAAATGAAGTGGTCATTGAAAGTCAAAGGTGATGGAAAAATATATGGTTTGAATATTATTATACTATAGTTTTGTGGGACATTAAATCTAGTAATATGGATCTTTCTAGAAAATTAACTACAAGATGGATCAAATTCTTAGACAGCATATCCTTAGTGAATTAGATCATCACACTTGTGTTTTGTGAAGCAAAATCACTTGTTGATGGCTTTTCTGAAAAATGTGTGAGTGGTGATGCCTTTAGTTTTTCTAACAACTTCCATATTGAGTTGATACCACTTTTTTCTAAGAGAAAAATGTAAAATTCCGTTCTTCTTTGATTAACTTTTCTATTTTAATATTTACAAGTCTAGTCACTTGGACTATGTCTCTATTAAAAAAAAAGAAATAAACCTTATTTAGTAGGTAATGTTTTGTTTAAAAATATGTTTCCTTCAATCATTATTTTTAATTTTTTTGTTGGAAAACATTATTTCTATTTTTTGAAATTTTTATAAATTTTATTTGATAAAATAAAAATAATTTTGAACTCAATATTTTATAATTAGAATATAGTGATTTATATAAAATTTTATGAAATGATTAATTTTTTGATGAATAGGGAGAATGAAGTATTATTATTGAAACTATATTTACCAAGATCCATTTAAAAAAATCAAAGTTAATGATACTAATCTTATATAATTAATAATATAAATTAGTTCATTTGAAAGAATTTTTTTAGAGAATTTTGAGTAATAATATCTTTTTACACAAAGGAATTTTTCTAAAAATGTTTATTTTTGTGTGTTCTACATTAATATATTAAATTCACTTTATTATCTTCTATAAATTTTAAAAAATATTTTCTTCCATATATATAATCAAGAGGTCCATATTTAGTAAATATATCTGTTTTTTTAATTTTAATATGTGTAATAACCATAGTAAATTTGTCTTTCCTCGATTAGGGTAAAATATGAAAGATAGGTATTAAACATTGGGATAAGGTTTTAAATTTTCCCAATTATATGAGATTATCCTACTTTATCAGTAGATTTTGGCCATTTCAAACCATGTATCGAATATAAAGATACTTGGTGCCATGTTTCTCTAATGATAACCTATATATTAATTTAAGTAAACAAAAAATTCCAAATGTGAAACTGTTGACATTGATATATTATCATAAAATTAAAAAAAATTATTTGATGTTAAAAAGTATTTTGAATGGAGAAATAATTGACACTGTCATATTATTATTTTATTTAATTTATGTAATTTAATAAATACCTAAAGTTATTACAAAAAACGAAAAATGTATTTATTCAATTAATAGATAATTTTAACAAATGATGTTAAATACATCCAATATATAATAATATGGATGAATTATTGTGTTCACCAATTTTTTAGATGAATATAGAATATTATATATGTTTGAATAGTTTATATCTGATTTTGAATGGTTTTATTTTATGTTCATTGTGAAATTTTGTATATAGTGTCGAAAATTTCATTAAAAATGTGTAATTAAAATAATATTTTATTAAATTATTAAAAAACATTAACTTTTTGAAATCATATTATTTTATCTCTTAGCATTGTGGGTTTTAAAATCCATTACTGATTTTAGGAATCCTAGAGTAGGTTCAATTGTATTTAGGGGATGGAATTTACAAGAAGGAGTTCGCAGTCATGGAATACATAAGATTTGAGTTCACTAATCGAATGGATTTTATATAGTTTTTGAGGGTAGTTCATCAAGTTTATTCTAAAAGTAGTTTTCTTTCACAACATGAATAGATTTTTTTTGAAATTAGTTAATCTGACCATATAAAACAAACATATGGAATATTGGATTCATTACATGAATTAAGTATAGGTCAAATTGATTGAGGTAATGTGTTTTTTAATGGAAGGTAAAAAATGGGCATACACACATTAATGTCACAATCTTATGGTGAATAACTACTAGTATGTGAACCTATAAATACTTTCAAACCCTCAAATTATCCTAAAATAATCATGTTTTCAATGATCCATGTAGATTTAGGAATTCTCTCTAGGTGTTTTAGAAGATATTCTACACAGATTAATTCATGGAATCTAGTGTTTGATCTACACTTAAATGAGGTGAGTTATGTATCTATTTTTGAGGTTCTTATTTGTCCTTTCATATCCCTATGGCTTATTTATTAACAAGATAATGCGATTTCCCTCCTTTTATTATTGACTATTCAATATTTTTTTTCATGTTGTTGTGGAAAATAATTTATATAAATATTTAGTTGTATCATAGGTGTGGTGACCAATGATATGCATTTTTATTGTATTCTCATTTTGGGAACATAATAACCTTGAGGTATGGGGTTTATTTCTTCTCTTTTTATATTACATGATATTTTAAATAAATCATAATTTGGTTGAATGAGTGCTGGTCAATTTCACCTAATTAAAGAATAAATCATATTAAAGTAATAAGTTATTAATGTTGTAGAGATCTCTTATTTTCTTGTATTATAATAATATTCCTCTTTATTTATCAAATTGAGTGTCATCTATGTGATTCATTATTTAGTATTTTTTCATGAATTGGATTAACATGCTAAATTGATGAAAATGGATAATGAATGTAAAACCAGTAATTATTTTATATATAAATTAATTTAAATATTCATTTTTAATAAACATATTCTTTGTTATTATTTATCTAAAACAAATTTTTTTATGATGCATGTCAAATTTAATTTTGTCTTCAATATGTTAATCAAATTTGATAAATAACTTGAATATGGTAAAAAATTAATGATAATAATTAAACTATGTTTCATATAGGAAATATTCTTCCTTTAGATTTTTGAAACTATGATGTAAACTATTCAACATATTTATATAATATAATATCTTGTTATATCTGATTCTGTGGGATACCCATAGTTTAATACTATAATAAAGGAATTTAAAAACTCATGATTGGATGAAACTAGTTTTTTGTTAAAGATAATTTTTTTGGGATGTGTGAGCATTTGTACATTCAAAGGATAGATTTTTTGATTTTCAGGATTGTATTCCCAATGGACCAATGTTTGTTATTTGTTTCTTTATGTGTTCCATGGTCAAGATCCTTGATATTCGATTTGATGTGATCTTGGGATGTCTATTTGATGCCGATATATAAGAGTATAGGTATCGGATTAGGTTAGTATTTGATGCTTGTGATGGAGAGATGCTTAGTGATATCCATGATTGTGTCATGGATGGAACATTATCTGATGATACAGGTTGAAGCTGGAAATTCCCAAAGTTTTTCTAATCGTTAGGGTTATTTTTTTTAATCAATCTGTTTATAGGTTGGATGGCTGAATTTACCATGTATCATTATTTCAACCCCAAATTCATGTGGATGATGTGTGCTCTTATTTATTCATCTAATTTATGGCAGAAAATGTTTATTCTAAGAGTAATGGGATTTATAGAATGATAATTTTTTTTAAGATAATTCTTTACCCGTAGGTGTTTTCCTGGAATGAAAATATTGATAATCTTGACAAACTATGTACCAAGATGAATTATTACTACAGGGAATGGAAATCACATTGATGTTTGATAAAATGTATTTTTATAGAAATGTTTACTAATGGATGATGAATTAATTTACGTAATGATAAATTTAAAAGGCTATAACTAATTTATGATTTTTTTTATAAATTATCTAGTGCTTATAGGATAACCAGTTCTTAGAAATCGTATCTTGGTGTCTTAGAGACACTAATTAGCGATAATAATAAGACATTGTTATATCAATTACTTTGTTTGTGAGATCTATTATATCTATTATGTCTTAAGATTTCATAAGATAAACCTCCCACTTTGTTAGGGAAACTGACACCTAGTGGTCTCTAGGAAGGTGTACTCACAAATATTATGGCTGGAATGGTATGGATGGAAAAATACCCCTATATCCTTGTTCTCTTCTCATGTTAATAGTATGTTATAGTATCTAGGGTGATTATATTTAACATATATGACAATAGTTTGGTTTGATGAATTATGGTAATTTAACACACATGTATATCTAGATATAATAACTTGATGTTTTTCATATGCATGATGTGTATGGAGTGTGGTGTCCTATAGTACTTTACCCGATGTGTGGGTGTGATTCCTTGAGGTGTAATTATCAATATATGATACACAACATACACAATTTTGTGGAGCATTGAAACTATATTATTATGATTATGATACATCAAATATAGTGTTAGAATTATTTTATTGATGAGGAAAATCATATGATAAATTAACACAAGAATCTATGGGATGGTTTATATTGGATTGATATAGCTCAGGAGATATCTATGGTGAATTTGGGTACATAGTAAGCATGTTTATTTAATGAATTTGTTTCAACTATTTTTTCACGAGAATTTATCCTACTTTCTATATCATTTCCATGAGAAGCTATAAGGTGGATGTTACTATGTATAATTAATTTGTCCATGCTATGAATATATAAAAAAATTAATGTCAGAATGAGTTGGTGGGATATAGTTTTTCATATAACATCATCTTGATTGTATAATAGATGTGTAGGTTTCATGACCAATGCTATATTTATCTTTTTTACTTATAGTGTCTATTATAAGTTATTAATTTTTTTATGATATTTCATATATGTACATGGATTTTCATAAACTATATCTTAACATTAATTTATTATTATAATATCCTTATCTATTGTTCATCATTTCCTTTCATAGTGTATTTCCCCAATTTTTATTTATGATGTACCCTATGTGATTGTCTCCAACATATGGCCTATTAGATGCAGGTATTGGGTGTCATTATCTCCCCTTTCTAATTTCCAAACCATGAGGGTTACCATTGGGGTGGAGGCAGTGATGAAGTGTTAACATAGGTTCATGTTGTGGATTATGATTGAGTTTCAAGTGAGTAACATGCGAGACATTATTTTCAATGTTTGGTAAGAAATATTTTAATGGGATACCAGATGAGAAAGATGTATTTAGTGTCCAATGTTACCTGATTTATAGAAGATTATATTTATAAAACATACTATGTAATGTAATTCTAGTTTCAGGGTAGATACCTAGGAATATTCCATGCATAATTCTTATTTATGGTTGTGATTGAAATGGGTATAAGATAGGATTAGGTTAATAAATTAATAAAATAATTAATTATTTAATATTAAAAATTCTGTATTCTTGTTTGATGTGCCTCTATCTATTTTACATTTTACAATTATGAATCCAGGTTGACATACCTATTTAGATTTCAAATATTATATTTTATAGGTCATTAAATAAGATCATCATAGATTTGAGGTCGATAAAAAATGAAATTAGAGAATACACTTCTAGTGTTCTAGGACTAGAGACTAAATATGTATGATGGATCCACATAGTGACATAAAACTTATTGTAGGAGGCTGATATAGGGTTTAGTTTTATATTTTCATTGAAGGATCACTATTTTTTGTTAGTTGTGATGATTTTGTTTTGAGGAGTGTGATTTTAGTGGATAATGTTCATTGGGGATCGTGAGGAGTCTGTGGACGAATGCAATATGATAAGGAACCGGTTTCACTAAGATATTCATTCAATAACCCCAATGGTGGAAATTCATAAGGATATCCTCACCCATCAAAATTTGAGTTCAAGTGTATGATATTTTTATGTTTGTGAAGGACCCTTCTCAAATATTATTTTTATCAAATTCAAGATGAGGATTCCAGAGGGATGAATTTTGAGGATTCATTATGTATAATGTTTTATCATCAATTCACCACATTCATGTTGCTGATATATCTTCAGGTTCTAGAAATAGATTAATTCCTATAGAGGATGATGGATCGATCATGATCATCTAATAGGGGAGTCATCAGGTATCTCTATAAAGTGGAGTTGTGTTATAGAGTTTTTATTTTCCTATAAAAATGATCTTTCAGAAAACCAGGGTTCAATATTAGTACATAACATCACATTTCCCCATGTGTGTATTATCTCATTCATTTTACAAGTGACCACACATGAATTTTCATGTGGATTCCTTATTAATTAGAGGATGTTGTTCCCAAAATTTCTGAACAAGCGACTTCAACTAGGTATTCCACATCAGGTTCCATTGATGATGCTTTTTGCATTTCAAACTAGCTGAAATATGATCTCTCTTGGGATCATCAGTGAGGAGGTGGTGCTGGTAGAGGATAGACTCAATATATTCCTTATCCTCCGATAGTGTAGGATTCCCATCTATTTGGTCTTCATCATGGTAATAGATCCATTATATACGTCTTTTTAAAGATATACTCCATGTAGATTCAAGCACTATTAAAGTTTTACATCATTTGAGGTACCCATTTCTTATTTTATACTTGGGTTCATACATTGTTTGATTCATTATCAGTAAAAAACATCAAATCACACTCCCCTATAATTGATTTGGGACATGAGGTGGAGAAGAGTCCATTTACCTTAACATTGAATACTCATGTTGGTGGTCAATCTTATATATATTAATTATGTAGAGACTGTGATGTAGTGATTTGATAGTACCACATATTGATAGAATTAATATATTAATAGATATATCCCAATGGAATTATCCATGTTATGGTCTTGCTATAATATTTTAGTCTATTGAATAATTATTCAATATAGAGATTTAATTCTATGATTATAACATTGTTTCATCTATTTTAACTGGAAGGTGAGACCCTCTTATGGGTCAGAGTCATGTTTTTTTTATCTTCTTTCATTATTATTTTGATTATTAGCTCATTATATGTTCATATTTAATGATTCCCAATGTTATGGAAGTGGAGATTTATGTTTTTTGGGAGGTGTTTTTAGAGTTTTCCGATGATGAGATATCATGATTGTGGTATAGATATAGTTGATTGCTTATCTGATTTCAATTTCCCTATATAGGATACATCCTTTTGAGTTTTGAGAGCTATGGGTTCAGTTTGATGTTTTTTTAGTGAATACTTGTTTTGAAATGAGTGTAACTATGGGGTTCACTAGTTTTTTAATGAAAAAGTACAAGAGATGATTGAATCATTGTATCAATTATCATAACTATAACTAGTATAAAATGAAGAATCAATATCCTATTACATGGATTGATGATTAATTGTATCATGTGAAAGGAAAATGTCCATTTTTAGTGATTAAAATTCAATTAATATATAATGAGATTTGGTTGAATGATGGAGATGTTCAGAAGAAAAATATTGATATTTTCATGTGAATTATAATTTTATTGTGATTTCATTTTGTGTGATGAATGCACAAGCCATGTCCTGGTGTTATATATATATAGTTTTTGTATAGTTACTAGATTGATTGATAGGGTGTTTCATTGAATATTTCCCCGTGAAACCTGTTGCTGAGGAAGAATGTAAGGAACAATGACAAACCATTTTATAAAATCTCTATCAATAAAAATTATTTAGGAATATGTCATAGTGTCTGTTTAATTATTCTGAACATTATTTTATTATAATTTTTACATAAAATAAATGAGTAGGGTTTGATACTTCATTTATTGAGTTATATGTTTCATAAGAAGACCCTGATGGCATTTAAGGGATACAATGTTTCCATGGTTTTATAGTCTATTATAGGAGGTTCGTCAACAAATTCTCATTAGTTTCAACTACTTATATTTGTTATACTAAAAAGGATAAAATATACTAATGGACTAATCAATGACATATACTGTTTCCATACATATATGACAAGTTAGTCAATGATTTAATTCTACATATGTTAGAAGAGAGGTTTTAGATTGAGTTTTTTTCTAATACTTCGCATACTTGTTTGGGATATGGTTTGATACAACATATTTTAGTTGTTACATATATGTATTGGTTATTATGTCTCATGATAATAACTCTTCCACCCATGATAACAACTTGGTGAAAATTATTTTTATGTTGATGAATTTGTTAAATTATCTCATTGATTAAATTTTTATGCTTTAAATTTAACATGAGAATCTAAGGTATGTTTTCTTCTAGTTTGAAATGAACTACATTCCACAATGGATGATTAAATTACATTTTTATTTTGACTTCAAAATTTCATATACACCATGAATGCATAATTTTGTGGATGATTCAATGAGAAATAAGTAATTTAGTGATATTGAACATGAATCATGATATTCTTGGATATTGATATAAGAGCACTCAGTGATGCATCTTGATATCATAGAGGATGGATTAATTGGTTTCCATTTCTAGATTTTGGTGTAGTATTTGTAGATCCCTCGGTAGTGTAGTTTAGTATGGTGAATTCTGAGGATGAGCTTTTCAGAGACCTAGTTTTCTGTAAAGATAACCATAATGTTTGGTCTAAATATGAACAAAATCAGTTGTTTTTTAGGGGTAAGATTTTCATCTCTTGTTCGATGCATAATATTTTTTACAATGAGGTCTATAGCTAACCCTTCATGGTACATCCTGTAAATAATTTTCTTACTAACCTTTGAGTGGGAATTTATGGTGGATTTGGTTGAGGCATAATGTTTTAGAGTATATCTCACAATTTTGGTTTTCTAGAATGTGAAGGTCAATCAAAGTTCTCCCTATAAAAATATATATCCATTGGATGTTCCACAGTTGATGTGGGAGGAAATAATGATAGACATAATTGTTGTTTTTTTCTTTACTATCCTAGAGGCTATGATTTATATGGGTGATAGTGGACTATTTGATGAAATTATATCACTTCATAGATTTCTAGGAGCTAGATATAGTAAAGTATTGTTGTAGCAGTTTCTAGAGGAGGTAGTTAGACTCGATGGACTTTTGAGGATGTTCATTTGTGATCATGATCCCCAGTTTACTTCCATGGTGTGGAGAGGCTTCCAGTATGAATTTTGGTTCTCAATTTTTCCACATCACTCATTTTCATCCATATATTGAAGGTTGGCTAGAGTGTAAATTCTATATATTTCAATACATATCACATTCTATTCTCTTGGATTGTGGTTTTTAGTAGATCATAGAACATAAATTTGTTGTTTTTTCATAAAAAATAATCTTAACCCCACCATTGGCATGAAACAGTTTTAAGATATATATGAATGAAATTTCTAGTATCCATGTTGTTTTACATGGGGTTAAGACTGATAAAATCATATTCCATAAATCATATAAAAAATGTTAGAGAAGGTTTATGTGAGTCTCTAGAGGATTAAGGTTGGATAGGATAGTCATAATTCATATTACTATTAAATGATTAGACCTTTTGAGATTGATTTTGGTGATAATGGTTTCATGAAGGTTATTCCTCCTTATGAAAATTGATGGTTTTGTTGCAAATATATTCTTTCTACCTGATTTTTAGGATTTATGATTTCTTGGATTCATTAGGAGTCATGTCATATAAGTTAGAACATACCCCAAAGATGAGCTAGATGAATTATGTCTTCAATGGGTCATATCTCCACCATATTCTTCATAATGACTCCCACATCATTTTTTTCTACATCATCATTGATGATGCAACAAACTTTTAGGATCCGACTTTGGAGTCATGGACTACCAGGATAAGGTGTTATATAGAGATGAAATTACCTTGGGACCATATTGTCATGGCATAGTTTCATAGAGAAGTGTAACAAGAAATGCGATTCATATATCCACACTAGGTATCAATATATGTTTATTTTTTCTATAATATACAGTAGTGATTCTTGTTTTTAGTTATTAACCATTATCTATTTTTCATTAGATAGTATCCACTTAATTCATTCTTATTTATGGGATCACTATTTTTTTAGAAAAATCTTCTACATGATAGTGTGTAGGAGAAGATTTTTTATGAATGGTTTTTCACTTTTTTCTTTTGAGTGAGGTGGTTATGATATTATGCTAGTGAAATGATAGATATGTATCCTATATGTTGGTAGTTAAGACAAAATATTTTTCTTTAATTCTCTCCTTGTTTGTTTTAAATTTTCATGGGAATGAATAATTTGAAATGTATCTAATGTAAGGACCTGTATCCATTTATCTCATCACAAATCATGCTTTTGAATCACATGGTTCTCAAAAGAATCATATAGAAGGTACATCAGAGTTTAGGAGTTGGAATATAGAAGTAGGTGGTATTAATGATGTGAATTTATATTGACATATTATATATATGGATCACGGATTGTGTGTGAGTTTAGTTCATAGACCAAATGGAGTTATTAAATTATTTAGGGTGGTTAAAAATGTGTATTCATAATGTGTATTTCATTCCTGAAAATATTGGAATAGGTTTCTAATCCTCTGAAAAAAACCATGAAAAATGATTTTGAGAATATGGGATTCATGATGTGAATTAATTTGAGGTTTAATTGTTTGATGATACATATTTGTGGATGGACATGAATAATTGGAATTCATAGTAGGAATAAACCATTAAAATGTTCAGAACCAACTATGAAGTTCAACTATAAGGGTCTACACACTCTCTATATCTCTAAAAATAAATGTTTTCTCCAAATGTTATAGGATTCCTGTGACATTATACCAATGAATTTTATAATCACTTTGATAGGGATTAATTATTGGCTTCCTTTATTTGATCAATGGCTATATGAGGTGATTTATTCCTCAATTCATGGGGATTTTATTTTTAAAAATTATTTCTCCTTCTTGTTTCATTCCATCAGATTGTGGTTTATCTCCTTGATTCTTAGGGATTTTTCAATGTTGTTGTTAGTGTGGTTGTGGCACGAAATTATGTAAGGGATCTAGTTATATTGGGAGAGTATTGACTAAAGATATGTATTGTGGTACTACTATAGTTCTAGGAATGTCGATTTTTATAGGTAGGTCAGTTTCCCATTCATGTTTTTATATTATTCACAATAAAAATTTGATAATGATTCATTTCCTAAGGGTGCAGTGCATATTACCTAAATTAAGAATAAAATCAATTACATTAATTAGTGTAATATTATTATATTGACCATATTATTTCCACCATGATAATTTTTTTACATATTTTTTTATGAGATATTTGGATATGTACATTATGAAATTTTTAAAATGTCATATATTCTTAGTTTTATTAGGTTAAACTGATGAAAATAGTTAAAGATGTAAAAATGGTAATTATTGGTTGATAAAATAAATGTATTGTTATATATTTTATAATTATATTTTTTAAAATATAATTTGGCAGAAAAAAATTATTACTAATGCAACACCCTGATATTTTGTGATTTTTTCAAATAAATTTAATCTTTTAAATATTTTTCATTATAAGAAACAAAATGATTATATTTTATTACCCACAACACCACGTAAAAATTAATCATGAAATACTACCAAAATATTATCATTTAATATGATAGTTATCTTATAGGCATTTTAAAGGAGGGAATTAATAATATTAACTATGTTATGAACATATATGGTCTACTAATGTATATAACACAAATTCATCGGTGACAAATTAATTTGGAATTAAAATAATTACTATTTGATAATAATGAAAATATTTACCTAAAACTATTTTTATGCTCCCAGAATAATTTTAACATAATAATTGAAGATAATAATTTTTTTTATTTATTTTAATGAAATTTTAATATTATATAATCAGTAAATTGTTTAACAAAAATTATATCTATTTTCTAGACATGATATACGATGTAATCTAATTGTTCATTTAATCTCAATATTTTAAAAAAATAAGATATTTCTCTGTATGTGAAATAATCATAAAATAAATTTTTAATCTATTAGAATACACATTTTAATAAATATAATTACTTTTTAATATTATCATCCAAAAATTATCTTGGAGATATTTTTTATAGTTTTCTGAAATGAAATATTTTTCGATGAATATTGAAAATAATAATTTTTATTATAAATTGACATTTTTGTTAAATAATTAAACACATAAAAAAATTTATCATGGTTTTAAATGTAAAGGTAGTTCAATAATATATCTACAAATCCAATTTAGTTCAATGAAATAAATTTTATAGTGAATTTTTATACAAATACATTTTAATATTTTTAAATTTTTCTCATTAGAAAACCACTTTCTTGTCTCATTTTTTGTACTAATTCCCAATTAAAAATTTTCATATGTATTAATGGAATTGGTAACTTTTTTTAATATTTATAATAATAATAATTTATATTATCCAATATGTTCAAATTAATTTTTAACCATAATTATTAGTAAACAAAGTAAAATATATTTACCGTAGTTAAGGTAAAAATTGTTTTAAGATGCTGTTAAACTAAAAAAATAAGGGTTAAAATTTTCCCACAATTTTTACATAACCCATTGGATTTCCAAATATAGACCTAAAATATTCTTAGGTCAATGATGGTCAATTTTTTAGCCTTTTGTTATGATAAAAATATGGGTACACCGTTCCCATTTAAAAAAATTACAAGTTTTCCACTCACCTATATTATAAAGGGTCATCAAATATCCTATAATCAATTCACATTAAAAACTAATTTATTCAGAATTCCCCCCCCAAAAAAAACTTCATGACATCCCCCATATCATCCTAAAATCCTATATTTGGTTTGGAACCCAACCTAGGAATTATTTTGGTCCAAACAAAATTAAATTTTCTGCAGAAGAGGTAATATCCCTAACCAAGCATTTTAATTTATTTATTCCTACATTGTCTTAAATTCATATTTGACCATGATTATATAATATCATAAATATATGAAATATACATAGATTTTATTATGTTTTTAATAACCTAAATCCTTTTATTATTACATCAAATTTTTTATGAAATCATTTTTTGTTTCTATGAAAGTCTTCTCCTCGCAAACTAATGTGATCTATTTTTCATTTTTTTAAATGAATGGTAATGAGGATAAAATAAATGAATAAATAATATATTTGAAATATAATTATACTTATTTAATTATTACATCAAATATATCTTATTAACTTCCATTATATGGGAATATCTTAACCTCTCTTATGTGTACAGTGGACTACCGCTTTACGAATCGAAGTGATTCATTCATGCATTACATGGAATGTAATAAGGATGTTTTTAATAAAAATAAATCATACATTGGATTTAAAAATGTTTCTTTAATGGTAATTTAATATTTTAATAAAATTCCTCACTTTCGTTTAGAAAATGGAAACAACCAACATGTGTACGTATGACCTTCCGAGTCCCTGAATGTTGTATTTAGTTTATTATAGATGTTATTTATAGATTAAAATAAAATAATATTAACTATATATATATGATATTAATACCATGTTTTTATATTATAGATATTATGTGTCCATTATCAATGTAACAAGATCAAAAATACCCAACCAAAACATACATGAAAAACCTAGAAGTTACTACCAGAAACATAATATTCATAAGAAATTTTTAATAAATGAAAAATGAAATGTCATAAGTAAATAATATATAATATGATATATATATATATACATGTTTATAAAATATATTTATAATAAACTAATATCTGTTATATAGGAAGATCAAACTCAAATGATGTCATGACATACGGTAAGGGATTTCCATCTCACTTTTTTACTTCTATGAGACACATGCTATATTCAGTGCCTATTTATTTTATATGATTAATATAATTAGTTTTAATGTAAATTATGATAATTATACTGATTTTTTTATTTAAATATCCATTTTAGGGTCTCTATTTTATGAGGTTTAATGTTCATAAGATACCAATTCTGTAAGTGAAATTTGTCTCAATTTGTATCTTTGAGATGTATGTTATCTTATGAACCTATATTTTATTATGATGTGTATATAGAGCCTCTATGAAATTTAATATCATAAATTTATTTATTATCATGATATTTTAATTTTAATATAATTTTATTCTTTTTTAGGTCTTACATATCAATGTCACCATTGTGGTAAGTCTTTTATTATACAATTGTATTTTTTTGTCAGGATTGTTTATGATTATGTAATAGATAATAAAATATTATGATCCTTCTATCAAGAAAATAATGATTTTTCATATCTTATGGTTATTTAATGAGAAAGTTTTTTATTCATTTACTTCTCATTATGTACTCATGAGATCAAAAATAAACTTATGAAAATTTTCCTTTATTTCCCTCTTCGGTTGGAAACATATTTTCATCAAAATACATATTTTTTAAATAATTTAACATTTTATTTATATTATTTTTAAAATTATTATTCAAATTAATTTTTATTTATTTTTAATTGAAACCACTATTTTCCTACATTAACATTAGAAAAATTTTGTGGAATTCTTAAAACATTATAAAAACAGGCTCCCAAAGACTATATTAGTTTAGTTCCTTTGGAAACATCTAACAATAATCTACTAACTCAATGAAATATCTTCAAAATTTCACACAATGATCTTCCCCATAGTGTTTATACTTCAAAACCTTTCTTAATATCATAGGGAAGAGAATCATAAGAAAAGGGTGAGCTCAAATACTTAGTAAGGGTAAATAAAGGAAATACATAGGCATGTCATGAAAAAAGGGTATGAGAATGCGATCATGATCATTAAAAGATCATAACCATCATATAATAAATCATAAACATGAATCACAGAATAATTATTTGCAGTTCATAATACTTGAATCATAAGTAAATAAATAACATGATCCATGAAAGCATAATGTAAGAATAAGACATGGGATTTTGGAATACATATAAGGATATAAAAACGCAATGTCAAGTATTCCTACAAAGACCTTTGTAACATTTTAGGCTTGAGATAATCACCAGTGTACTGCTTTGGGCCTGGAATTCCCTTCCATATACCCTCTTATTTTGGTCATGGGATGTCCTTCTCTATACCCTCTTGTTTTGGGCTTGGGATGTCCTCTTGTTTACCATATTGTTTCAAGCATGGGATTCCCTCACGTGTACCCATTGAGATCATAAAACATTTATCATTACCCAATGCATTGAAGGGTTATACAGGTCCCACACATATCATAATAAAATTATTAATACATTTTACACAAGATAATAAAACATTTATCATATCATCACCAATAAAAAGTGATGTTTTTTATAAATATAAAATCTTAATCCATGAAATGAAATGGTTATCATTAACATTTCATCACATTGTAACCTATTGAAAAGATATAATATTAAAAATAATTTAATCAATTAATAACTCATGAAAGTATGTGGGTTTCAAAAGCATGCAACCTGTCGAATAGAAATGTGTTTCATAAGCACCATTCTATGAAAACATAAACCATTAAAGAAAGAATATGAATATAAACTTGGGATAATTTTCTATAAGGTAATGAGTAACATCAAATGATTCCATAATAGATGAAAAATAATGTGGAAAGATATTTTGATACATTTCTTGATGAAAATATCATTTCATCATTGAAAAGTATTTTTAAAATAGAATACATTGAAAACCCATTTTCGTCAAAAATTAATTAAAAATATAGAATGGAGTATTGAAATCACTTTGAAAACCTTTTCACTTGAAAAATTATAAAAGAATCATGAAAACATTAAAAAAACTTTTCCCTTGATAGCATATAAATAAGCTTGAAAATGGTTTTAAAAACATTTCATTGAAAATACATTGAAAACCTATAAATAATGCTTAAAAACATTTTGAAATCCATTTTCCCATAAAACTTATAAAAAATATTAATAAAAATTTGAAAACCATTTTTTTGAAAATCAATTTGGAAAAAAATTCATTAAAATAAACCTTTTAAACATGCAAAGTATTATTCATAGAAACGATGACGGGTAAATATGTACATGTCATAGGAGGTAGAAAAAAAAACATTCTTTTTTTTACTGTAAAAGATAAAAATATAAATTTTACAAAAAGATACAAGAATATTCCTTTGAAAACATTGGTAAAATATGGGAAGGGTAAAATTTTATTTTAAATATTTTACTAAAATAGTAGAATATTCTTGGAAACCCTTTTTTGAAAACATGGTATTGAAGGAACTCATATTTCTCACTTAAGGAAGAGGTAAAGTCAAACATTATTAAAAAAAATTCTTGTACATATTATATACCAAAGAGCAGATAAATGGTATAATTACATGGATATAACATGAGAAACTAGTGGTTAATAAAACATATAAGATTTATTGAGATATGGATCATTGTTTTTCATCAATGAGATCATAATCATAAACAATCTCGAATGGAAATAATACCATTTCAATAAAATCTTACCATGTGGTAACTTTGAAAAATAATCCCAATGTAGGAAAATGATATTACTTGAATATTAATATATCATTAAAATAAGGAGATTCATGATATAATATTTCAAAGTAACTATATACAATTCATGGAAAAATATAGGTGCATAACATTGCATGTGTCTCAATAGAAGGAAAATTGAGACAAAATCATTCTACTAATTTGGTAAATTTTAAAAAATAGTTACAATGAAAGAAAAATAATCAAATAGATATCTAAATTACCATAAATTTAAGTATAAGAATCATATAATACATCCATGGGTAGTATACACACCACACAAATGGAATGGGTGGTGAATAAAGCATGTATCTCAAGGAAATAAAAAGTGATTTGAAATTCCCTTACTAAGTGTATTGAAATGAATCGTACTCATAAAAATATCCAATATAATAAATATAATATTATTATAAATATATAACAGAACCATATTCTTATATTTAATACCTTTTATGGTTTTATTATGACTTTATATTACCTACTAGTAATCAATTCTATGTTAAGGTTTCACTTCATGTAATATCCACTTTGTTCTTTGCTTGTGTCTTAATTTGTTATATATTTTTCCTTATTAGATAAAAAGTGATTTAAAAAATTTAAATATATATATATATATATAAAATTTTCATATATTTTTATTATAAAAATATATATAATATCTAATTATGAAATGGAATACACAGTTCATGGAGATGGTAGGTTATACAAACGCATGAAAATTGTTTCCATTTAATAATCATATTAAAATAAATTAAGTAAATGACATATATTTATATATATTTATATATATAACATTATTATAGTATAATTATTATATCACATATTTTTACTAAAACCACCCTTAATTAATTCCATATAGTCTGTGAACGAATCATATCGCTTTGTAGGGGTGGTAGTCTACACTTCCTCAAACGAAATTATCGTATTTAAAAAAATTTAAAGTAAAATGAAATGTGTTTTAAAATAATTAAATAAGATTAAAGACATAATTAATATAATATATATCATATATAAAGTTATTTTACTATATAATGTTCACCATGAGAGGCGGTAAAGGAAAAATGATTAATCATTATTTCGTGAGGCAGTAGTTTTCCGTACACGTAAATAATATGTTCATTACCCATTAGATGGATGTTTGTGTAAGTGAAGGTCAAACCATTAGAATAAAAAAATACTAGAATATTTAAGATACTATTTTTTTATAAAATTAGGGAATAAAGAGAGTGGAGGTTGTGGAGAAAGAAAATAAAAGAAAAGAGCTTCAGAGAAGATGTTACCTCTTTATTGGTTAACTCCATTTAGTTTGTGCAAAAATGCTTCCTTAGATTGATTTATGCACAAGGGGAATATTCTAGGAGTAAGGGATGAATTTTGGTATGTGTATTGGCTAGAGTTTTTCCAATCCTATGGGGTTTGATATGTGTGAGGAATAAGGATAGGTGGTGGCCTTTTATAGAGAAGGGAAAAGACACACTTGGCATTTTTTAAAACAAGTTATGTGTACCTACGTTTTACCTAAAACATTCATAAAAAACTCAATAATGGAAGGTTCATTGAATAATAATGTCCATAAAATGTGTAGTGGACAAGTTTCTAGGTTTTTTTACCTTATATTTAAGGTATATTACTTTCTTAACCTAAATTTTCTCTTAATCGTTGTAATTAATTTTAATCAATTTCACTAATACTTCTAGTCAAAAACTATGTTGAACTTATTATAAATTATAAATTATTATTATTATTACAAATATTTAATCTATTTTTACAAATTATAATCATATAAGTGACATAAATAAATTTAAAAATAATCTCGCTGGTTAGATGACACTGTGGGTTTTTAAAGTAAAAAAGTTGAAAATTTCACTATGTTTTTTTACCCAATTTCAAACTAAAATTGATTCCAATTACCTACATTGGATTAATTGATAAAAATATTATCTTACTAATGTTTTAGAAAAAAATTAAAATATAATTTCACCTTGTAAATAAATTAGACAAAAAGGCATTTTGGAATTAAAATCTGGTATCTTTCACTATTCATACAAAAATGGTGTTTCTCAGAAAAATCCAAAAGATTCACCATACCCTAAATTTGACATTCTAAATTAAAAAATTAAATTCATTTTATAAAATTAAATTTATAATTTTTTTTAAAATAAATTTTGTTATTTTTCATAAAATAAAATTAAAAGAAATTAATTTGAGAAAATAGTATTTTGAAACATATAAGGACTTTACCAAAAATTACATCTTTATTAATCAATATGTTTTATTTATATAAAACAATTATAAAAAATATTTTAAAATTAGTTATTAATATTCATATAACAATTTTTAATGGCTAGTTTGTAATTATATCATTTAAATAATTATAATAACAAAATGATGTTTCGTAGAAACATCAATGTTCCGCGTAACATAAGCCAAGTTAGTGTTGCATATAACATACACCAAGTAAATATTCTAATGTAATGTATTCAAAGTATATTTTTCATTTAACATATGCGATTTTGTGTCATGTGAATTGAATTCTTGACTTAGTGCATTATAATATATAAAAAAAAAATATTTTTTGCGAAAGAAAATATTTTACAAAATCTTAGGGTGTTACATTATACCCACTATAAAATGAATTTTCCCCTCAAAATTAATCTGGTTTATCAATGGTTTAATACTTGAATGTTTCATTCCTAGATACCCACACCTTAAAAATTAATACTAATTCTTCCCTTAAAATGGGTAAGTTGGAACCATTACAGTTACCCAAAGTAACTCATAACGAGATTCCCACATAGGATAACATAACTGGGAAGTGAAAATTTAGACATGGAAGTAAAATATTACATCATGCTCTGATAGAGATTGATAGATAACAAGGTTAGAAAAATGTTAACAATCAAAAATCCATAAATCTATGATGACCCGAGGGACCTTTTGATTCATCATAAATGAAGGTACTAGGAAAACATTTTTGGTTTCAAGATATTTTTTCTAAAGTTAAAGGGTTTTCAAGAGAAGATATCCTTGCATGATTTTTGTAAAACATCACCCTTTGTTGTTCGTTGATCCACTTCACCACTTTCACTAAAAATTAAGGTGACTATTTCAATCCTAAAGATCTAATAGATCATGATATCTATGATATTCCATCCCATTTTCCATCAGTTGTCATCAATAAAATGTAGTTTGAATAAGCTATCCAATATTCATAAATCCTTATATAGAGAGAAAATAATTTAATATTACTGAGTTCATATGAATTTTAAATTAATATTTTTATAAATTTTTAACCTTATGACCCTTCTAAAAGGTGAAAATACAAATATTTAGAAATAATGAAAAAAATCATATTAACATTGACCCCCCATATATCACATTATATCTCTTGGTTTTCATATTCAAAACATTTTAATTCACTCAATGTAAATCCTATTGAATCAATATAATAACTTTAATTACCATAAATCATTCCTAATTACAATGATTACTAGATAAATTCTTTAAATTCAAGAAGTTGTAAACTTCATCCTTGATTACATGGAACACATTTTCAATAATTTGTTCCAGTATAATCTATATCATCTAATTTACTTACTCATATCCAATATACCTTCATCCAAAGATCATTATCTCAATTCTAGTCATTAATTAAGGGTTACCTTACCTTAATAAAAATATCACCTTTCCTTGAAAAAACTATTCAACATATCATTTTAATTCCTTAATGAAAACTTTTACTAAAAGTACTTATATATTTCATGATTCACATAATAAAATCTTTAAATTCCAAAACCTAAATACTTCAATAATCCAATATTACTCTTAAACCATTAATATAACTTCATAAACTTATTCAATAATACCTCATTCTTATAAATTGATATATAAATCATCTCTTAAAGTTCCTCAACCTCAATCTAAACATGCTTCTTATGTTTAATGTAAACAATACTTGGTAAACATCATATACCATTTACATTTCTTTTTTCATTCTATTTATCATTAGATGTATGAACAATACACCTATAACCTTCCAAATTCTATTTATGAGATTTAAACTTGGGAAATTGGTTATAATAATTCTCTAACTTTCCACATCTACAAATTTCAATGTTAACCATTTTCCTTCTTGTTATATCGATTGACTACAACCTTAAATCATATGGTGCGAAATATATATCATATAAAAAAACCACATAATCATGAAAAAGCACTTATAGGATATCTAGATAATGATAGATTCCTTAGTATATGACACACTAAGTTTATCCTAGGTTATTCATATGCGACATCGATTTTATTCCTTCATGACATTTCAGGAAGAGTTTGTTAATTTTCAAAGCATATCCCTAGTGAGTGTCAAACCAGGTGTGCAGTAAGACCAATTAGCATATAATAGATAACCCTAAGCCAGGCCAATAACATATTTTTATATTTATTACCCCCAAGTAAATATGTTCCAGATCTACATCCAATTATAGTTTCCAGACATGGATGTATTTCTAGAAAACAACTTACTCTGTCCTTTACCAAAATCCCAGGACATTTTCCTATACTTTTCCATATCATTATACTTATCCCTAAAAATATCCTTAGGTTTCTTACTGTGTTTTTTGATCATAACATCCAAAGGATAACTAACCCCATTCCATGATACAAACTATATTCACCCTCTCTTTTCATGCATTAACATTACATTACTTTTGTAGAATATTTAAAACATTATACAAATAGATTCCCAAAGACCATGTTAGTTTAGTGTCTTTGGAAACATGGAAAAATATATTCTAACTTAGTTTAGTATCTTAAATTTTCCCCACAAAGATATCCCCCCTTATTATTTCTAAATAAAATCCTTTCATCATAACCTAGGGATGGGAAACATAAGAGATGGGTGAGCTAAAATTCTCAATAATCATAAATAAATGAAATGTGTAAGCATATCATGAACATAAGGGTATGAGAATGTGATCATGATCAGTAAATGATAATACCCTTTATAAAAAAATGATAAACATGAATCGTGGAATATAACATATCATTACATAAGACTTTAATCATAAAGAAATAACAAACATGAGCCATGAAACCATAATATAAGAATAATACATGAAATTTTGGAGGACACATAAGGGTACATATACCCTACATCAATGTTAACTACCAAGAACATTGTAACATGTTAGGCTTGAGATAATCACCCATATAATTGCTTTATAATTATAATTCCCTCCCATTTACCATCTTGTTTTGATCTTGGTATTTCCTCCTGTGTACCATCATCTTTCAAGTGTGGGATATCCTCCTGTGTACCCTCTTCTTTTGGGCTTCCGATTCACTTCCATGTACCCTTTGATCTCATAAAATATTTATCATTACCCATTGTATTGGAGGGATATATAGGTCCCACCGATATAATAATAAAATCAATCATAAAATTTCCAAAATATAATAAAACTTTCATCATATCATGGCCCATAAAAAGATATGGGTTTTATAAACATCAAATCATAACCCGTGAAAGGAAATGGGGATCATTAACATTTCATAAAATCATAACATATGGTAAATAAATAGGTTTAATACTCATTTTATCAAAGCATAACCGGTGAAAAGTAGTGGGATTAAAAATAATATAACCCATGTAATTGAAATGGGTGTCATAAGTATAATTCCATCAAAACATAAACCATTCAAGAAATGATTTGAATGGAAACTATGGATCATTTTATAGAAGGGTGGAGTAACATCAAAGGATGTAATCTTAAATGAAAAATAAATTGGAATGGTGTTTTGAAATAATTTATTGAGAAAAATATCATTTCTTCTTTGAAAATAAATTAAAAAAACATTTAGAAAATCATTTTCTTTGAAAGTTCATTGTAATCAGAGAATGGAGGCTTCAAATCATTTTGAAATACATTTCCATTGAATACATATAAATGAATCATGAAATCATTTTAAAAAAACTTCTTCCCTAAAAACATAAAAAAATAATATTGAAAACATTTTGAAAACCATTTCCTTGGAAATACTTTGAAAAAGTATAAATAATGCTTGAAAACATTTGGAAAAAAGATTCCTTGAAAACTTATAAAATAATCTTGGAAACGTTTTGAAAATAATCCCTTTAAAAATTAATTTTTTTTAAAAAAAAATCATAAAATTTTCCTTTTAAACATTAAAAGTATGCTTTGTAGAAATGATTGCAGGTAAATCCATATATATCGTACAAGGTTAAAAATGAACATTCCTTTTTCAAGGTAAAAAGGTAAAAAATAACTTGTTCAGAAAGTGACAAGAAAATTCTTTTGAAAACATTGGTAAAATAAAAAAGGGTAAAAATTATTTTTAAATATTATAAGGTAATTTTATAATATTCTCGGAAACCCTTTATTGAAAACATGGTTTTAAAGGAACACATATTTCAGACCGAAGGGATAGGTAAAGTCATACTTTCTTAAAAACACATTCTTGATCATATTATTTAACAAATATTCAATAAAAGATAAAATTACTTGGATATAACATGAATAAACATAGGTTAATAAAACTCATAAGTGTTCTTTAGATATATATCATAGTATTTAATCAATGAGATTGTAATCATAAAAATTCTCGAATGGTGATGGAATTGTTTCAATAAACACTTACCACTTAATAATTTGAAACCATAATAACCATGTTTGAAAAATAAATTAAATAAATATTAATATATCATGAAAACAATTTGATTGATGATATAGAATTTCAAAGTTATTATATACACCTCATGGAAAAATATAAGTGCATAACATGGCATGTGATTTGAGGAAGGAAAATTGAGACAAAATCATTTTATCAAATTGGTATCTTTTGAAACATAGTCACAATGAAATAAATATAATAAAATAGATATGTAAATACCCATAAATAAAAGAATAAGCATCAAATAATATATACATGTGCAGTATACACACCACATAAAAGGAATGGGTGGTGAGTAAAGCATGTATCTCACAGAATAAAAAGTGAGATGGAATTCCCTTACCTTGTGTATTGAATCTCTTTGTACCCATACAAACCTTCTATATAATTAATACAAGTTTATTATACATCTATAATAGAACCATATTCTTATATCTAATACATTATATGGTTTTATTATGACTTAAGGTTGCCCACTTGTTAATAATTCTTTGTTAAGGTTTCACTTCAGGTAATATCCACTTTGTTATTTGCATGTGTCTTAATTTGTTATAAATTTTAGACTTATACATATATCAAGATTTATATAATGTAAAAAATTATTTAAATATGATTTATATTAATTATATTTTTATTATAATAATATATGTAATATATAAATATGAAATGAAATACAATATTTATGGAGACAGTAGGACATACATATGCAAGAATGTTGTTTCCTTTTAATAGTCGTATATAATGAAAGTAATTAAACGAAATATTTGGTTATAAATATATATATTTAACTATTAATAAAGAATTATTATGTAATATATATCAAATAATTTCACTAAACCCATCTTTAACACATTCCATGCACAGTGTGAATGAATCACATTGCTTTGAGGGGGTGGTAGTCCACACTTCATGAAACGAAATTATCGTACTTACAAAAAATATAAAGTATAAAGATATGAATTTTAAATGAATTATAGAAGAATAAAGATTTAATAAATATAATATATATCATATATAAAGAGGTTTTCAATCATAATTTCCAACATGAGATGCGAAAAAAGAAATTAACAATCACCATTTTGTGAGGTGGTAGTTCACCGTACATGTAAACAATATGTTTACTACCCATTAGATGGAGGTGTGTATAAGTGTAGGTCAAAAAGATTCCATAAAAAGATCATATTATATTGTTTATACTAGTTTTTTTATACAATCATGTATTAAAGTGAGTGGATGGGTGAGTAAATAAAATAAAATAATAGAGTTTGAGTGAAGGTGTTATCTCTTAATTAGGTAACTTCTTTTGGTTTGTGCTAGAAGGATTTATTGGATTGATTTTTCCAAGGTGATTCCTCTATGAGTAAGAGAGGGATATTTTTAACTATATTGGGAAGATCTTGGCCTATCCTAATTAGTTTGATAGGTGTGAAGAAGAGGGAGAGATACAGTCCTTTTATAGGGAAGGGAAAGGACAGACTTGACATTATTGAAAAAAACTTAGGTGTCCCAACATTTTTATCTAAAAAAAGTCATAAAAAATGAAACAACACAATAATGGAAGTTTAATGTTAGAATAATTTATAGTAAATGGATGTTGTACATGTTTCTAGGACTTTTGGGGTCTTGTATTTAAGTTTTAGTACTTTGTTAACCTAATTTTTCTCTTAATCATTATAAATAATTTTAATCACTTTCACTAATATTTTTGTTAAATAAATTATTTTTATATTATTATAAATTATAATTTTTGATTAAAAAAAATATTCCATTTTTTAAAATTTTAATAAAAAAATTGAAATAAATTTATTTAAAAATAATCCCGCTGATAGGACGACACTGCGGGTTTGTAAAGTAAAAGTGTCAAAAAGTATGCTACATTTTTATACACAATTTTAAAGTGAAATTGATTCAAAATACCTAAATTGGTTTAATTTATAAAAATAATATCTAATTAAACTTTTAAACCAAATTAAAAAATAATTTACCATTTCAAAATAAATTATATGAAAGGGATGTTTGAATTAAAATACGGTATTTTTCACTATCTATCCAAAAATGAAGTTTCTCAGAAAAATTACAAAAAATCGGTAGAAGCTAATTTCAACGTTATAAATTTAAAATTTAATTTAATTTTATTATATTAATTTTTTAAATTTTTATAAATTTAATTTTATTATTTCTCATAGAAGGAAATTAAAAGCAGTTCATTGGAGAAAATACAATTTTTTAATAGATAAGGTCTTTACCAAAAATTATATATTTCATTATCGAACTAATTTATTTATATAAAAATTATAAAAAATATTTTAAAAATATTTAGGAATATTCATATAATTATGTTTAACAATTACGTTATAATTATATCATTTAAATAATTATAATAATAAAACAATGTCTTGTAGAAATGTCAGTGTTGCATGCAATGTATGTAATGTCAATATTGCGTTTAACATACACCAAGTCAATATTACATATAATTTACACCAATTTTATTTTCCATGTAACATACACCTAGTTGGTTCCATGTGAATGGATTGTTTGACTTAGTACATTGTAAGACGTAAAATAAAATTAATTCATTCAAAAAAAATATTTCACAAAATTTCATGGTGTTACATTTGTACATTTTCAAATAAAAGTTAAAGGAAAATTCATTTTATTTTCAAAACAATTAAAAATTTTATTTTACTAATAATGTGAAACAAATATTTATTTTAACAAGTATTTAGTAAAGAATATTTTTCACCCTAATGAATAAATCATTATTTGAAATCATCGTATATAAGTTTCAATTTTTTAAATTCAAAATGATTTCAAAAATATAATATTAATTTTTTTTTTAAAAAAATAATTTCAAAATAGAAAGGATATATTTATCATAAAATATTTTCAATTATTTTTAAATATTCCATTATAGGGAAAAATGTTTATTTTTAAATAGAAGTATTTTTAATTTTTTTATGTTTTAAAATGTTTATTTCAAATTTAAAATGATATTTTTCTCATAAAATGTTCCAGTTGATATTTTAAATCATTTTCCATCCAACATGAATTAAATTAATTATATATAAGATTTTATAGTGATATGGTTCAATGATACCATTATAATTATTTCTCGGTATGGTTTATGTTTATAGTCACTAGTTTTTTACGAAACCCATCTCTTCAACAGGTTATACTAGTACAAAATTCTTATGAGATACACTTATTTTAATGGGTTATTATATTTTGAAATAATGAAATTTTTATGAATCTTTATCTTTTTAACATGTTTTGATATGATAATATATTTATGATACCCATTTCATTATATGGGTTATGATAAGTTGAATTTTCTATGTTCTTGTAGAACACACAACGATGATTTTCATTATGTGAGGGGTGGGACCCATATCTCCCTCCCATGCATTGGGTAATGATTTTTATTTCATGAGATAACAATGGGAAAAATGTAAATGGGATTTATCCACAATGGAAAAAGGTATTTCAAAATCTAATATGGGAAACATGTGAGTCCTAATCCACTATTGGAAATAGGTGAATCTAGATCCAAATGGGAAATAGGTTATATGTCATGATATACTAAATTTTTGGTCATGGTAGTTAACCTCCACCTATGAAATGGTTTTTTATATTTATGATGGTTCCATACATTTATTACATGGACTTGTAGTTCATGATTTTTTTAAAGATTTTTTCTCTTTATTGTGTAAGATGTTCTCTGAAAAGGTAATGTTTTATGAAATTAATCATGTTTGTGATCTATAATATGTTTTGTAAAAATGTAATATGTTTTTATCATGATAATCTACCCTTAATATTATATTATGGTTTCATATGATCATAGATTGATATATCATATATTTACCATCGTTGAGAATCTTATCTCACCTATTCCTTTGTTTCCTTCCCATGGTTACGATTTGTAGTTTATGTAGGGTATTCATATGGTTACTAATATATGATAATATATCTATGGGAGATTTTTAATATCACCCACTAAAAAATAGGATTATGATTTTATTATAGAAATTCACAAATATATTATAGTCCATTGGAATGTTTTTATAAAATATATTAAAATTTAATATAAAAATATTTGATATATATGTATGATAATCCTTGGAATATAAAACTATTATAAAAAAATAGGTTTACAAAACCTTTGGATACAAAAATGGGAAATACATTAATGAAATATATATGGATAATTCTATGAGTATATCACATGATACATATAAGGACAAGTTTAAAGATGAGTCAATGTGATGGAACATGTTCTAGAATTGAGTTAATTGTTAAAGGGAGTGGTTTTTAAGAAATTACATAAAAATATAGATACAACATGTGTAAGTGGATCTATAACATAGGTTCCTTTGGTTAATAATATAAAAAATGTTTCATTAATATAGAATCGATCATTCCAATGTGCATGACAATGATGATTTATACTCATCATGTTTGATACTCCTAGGCGATATGATTTGGAAATTTAAAATCTCTATAAGAACCAACATGAATAATTTTAATAATGACCATTAATGAGTTATGATAAGAATAAGGTTTCATATATTGAAAATAAATTTTCCTAATTTATAAATCCTATAAGTTATTTTCCATGATTATGTAGTTTTTGACGTTGATTATTTTTCTTGACAATAAGTATTATTTTTATAGTCAATGGTGGGAACTATAAGGAATCGGTTTAATGTTGAATGCATGATAAAACATAATTTTATTGAATATTTTGTTGATAATAAATTATATAATTTCCTTACATTGTGTTAACTATGTTCATTTATGGAATATTTATGATTAGATCATTCATTTGAAAATTTGATGAAAATTTCAGTTTTACCCTTTAAAACTTCACTGTAGTATTTAGAACATAAATAATTTATTTGAATTGTTTGAAATTAATATTTTGTAAATGTGTTCCGGAAATAATTTTCTACAACTTTCATTTAGGAAATTGGAGCTAAATCATGTATTTGGTTGGTGCAAATGGGCCATGAAGTCAAAGTTGGGATGGACTCGCTAGATTGGACATGGGTTCTATATTTGGGCTATAAATTATTAATCCTTCCTTGGATTAGGCCCAAATTATGAGAGGATATCTAAGAATTATTTTTGCATGAATCTTCCTTCTGTAAGGACAGCTGATTCATGCTTCTTAGTGGACAAATGGGTGATGAAATTTAGCATAAAATATTTGGCTGAGATTCCCCATTCACACTTGAAACCACTTTGAACCTAGCCTCCCCATCACTCTATAAATTTCTATTTTTATCATTTGGTGGAGTTGGGAAGTGATTTAGGAGATTTAAGATAGAGGAGAATTGGTTTCACCCAAATTATGCAACCATTGTAAGAGGGGTAGCTCTTGAATCAAGGATCCCCTCATCAAAGCCTTCTTCTCTTCTTCATGTTGTAATGTTTTCATTTGTATAATAAACTTATTTGTTCTTCTTTTATTTCTTATATTTTCTTCTGTTTTGTTCAATTATATTCTTCTTTACTCATCCTATTTGGATTGGAATCAAGAGTGAAGAAAATATTGGGTTATACCCTTTCAATCCTTTACTCATGAAAAATGTCTCCACAATGACCACATCACCCATGGAAGAGTAGTTCTCTTAGTGATCGATCTATATTCTACCCTATTCATTTAATTATTTTGAATCATTGAAATAATGTAATTAACTTAATAGGATCTATGAATTTTGTTTTTAAATTATAATTTACTAAGCAAGCAATTGAACAATTAACACAAAAACACGTGTGATCAAGTATTGTGTAAATGGTGAGAGTGAAAAATTAATCGGTAAAACAAGACCACACGGGATAAATTTGTAGATTTCAAATATAATCCCTAATCTCAATTCATCCTCATTTTCCAGAATGGACATGTTACTTAATTTACCACTGACCATAATCTATCCTTAGAACATCAATCAAAGTAGGGTGCTGCGATTGCATGTTTTGAAGATAGCATAGGGTTTAATTCCCTTCATATTTGTGGTAAAGTTAACTCTCATAGGGTTTGGGGGCTAACAAATTAGGGGATAATAATTAAGTAGATAATAATTTAAATGATAATTATTAATAAGTAAATGAAGAGGTAGAGTTAGATCAATTACACCTTTTAAAATATTTTCTAAAAAAACATCTTCTTGTTGAGTCTTTTTAATCGAATTTCATTTCCAAATTAAAAAAAATATATGAAATATTCTTCTAGAAAACTTATTCTAGTTTTATAAACAATAAACAACCGATGTCCTTTCAAGTAGTGTTTTTATTCTATTTTATTTTATTTTTAGAATACATTTAAGAAGTGTTTTTAATTTTATTTTCTTCTTTAAGAGACGACCTTGGTCAGCTACTATGCTCCACCTAAGTAACCCGAAACTGAACATCATTTGAAATCACCCATGACAATGCCTTTCAAATTGGAACCATTTCTAGGGAGGCAATTAATTATTTCAACCAATTAGAGGTATTTATTTATTTTATATTGTATTCTCTTCTTCTCTTTTAACTTTATTTTTTACCCTATCTATTTTCTTTCTTTCTTTATTCCTGTTATTCTATTATTTTCTTCTTATTTTTGGACCATAAACTCAAACTTATCATTCTTATTTTACTATAGTCCACTTTACTTATCTTAATTTTTATTTAATTTATGACACGAACTAATCCTGAAGATCTCTTAGATCTTGACCCTGAGATTGAACGTAACCTTAGGGATCGAATCAGACATTCTCAGTCTACGGGAAGTTTCAAAATTAAACTAGTAGGAGAATTCCTCAACTCCAAGAACATTAAAATTGGAAACACTTCTATTTCAAACATAAAACAAGAAAAATGACTGAAGAGAATAACAATGAACTTAATAGAACCATTCAAGAATTGGATGCACCTGATATTAACTATCAACCAAATTTTATTGCATACCCGAATCTCGAATAGGACTTTGAACTGAAATCTGGGTTAATTCATATTATTACAAAGTTTCATAGATTATCTAGTGAGTATCCAAAAAAATATTTAAAATAAGTCAATGTGGTGTGCTTAACCCTTAAACCAAGAAATGTATCTGAAGATCAAATAAAACTAAGGGCATTCCCATTTTCACTTGATGGAGCTACAAAATACTGGATGTATTATTTACAACCTAAAGATGTCACATGTTGGAATGATTTGAAATGTATTTTATTGCAGAGTTTTTTTCCAGCATTAAGGACCACTTCCATTCGTAAGGAGATATCAGGGATCAAGAAAGCACAAGGGGAGTCAATGTATGAGTACTGGGAGTGATTCAAGAAGTTGTGTGCAAGATGCCCACATCACCAAATCAGTGAGAAAATCCTCATTCAATACTTATATGAATGAATCACACCCATGGATAGGAGAATGGTGGATGTCGCAGCTGGAGGAGCATTGGTGGACAAAACACTAGCAGCTGCACGTTCGTTGATTGACAAGATGGCCCAAAAATCCCAAAAATTTAGTGATTGAGGTACACCGCATGTTAGGGGAGTACATCAGGTAAGTAATTCTTCCCTTGAGAGTCATTTGATTGATACCAAGTTAGAATAATTGACCACTATGGTGAGAAAAATTGATTTGGATGAAAAGACATCTCAACCCACTTCTTCAAGGCCTTGTGGAAATTTCTCTGAGACAAGCCACCCAAATGACTATTTCCCCCCAACTACAAGAAATAGAAGATTGTGCAATAGTGTTTCTTGGGAGACCATATTAGCATCCGCAACAACCATATCTCCAAAATAAGCTTGATTCTTTTACTACAACATACAACCAAGTGTGGAATGATCAATCAGACATGAGGTATGGATTTGGACAACAACAAAGGCCCCCTTTCAATAAAAATTCCAGAAACCTCCACCTTACCAACAAGGTTTCCAACAAACCCAAAGAATATTTGAAGCTCAAGTGTCAACAAGTCAACAATAAGGGAATTCTCAACAAAAGGTAGATCCTAACACTGACGATCTTTTGAATAAAATTGTTATTAATCAACATAATGATCTGAAGTGTCAAGGTTCAGAGCTGAGGGAGTTGATGACTCAAATGATCTAGATTTCCACTACCCTCCATGAACTCGTAAGTAAGAATTATGGAAATATACCTTCCTAACCTACTCCAAATCCAAAGGGAAATGTAAGTGCCATCACATTGAGAAGTGGGAAGCAAATTAATGATACTTCTGCACCCACCATTCCACTAGGATTCACCTCAACTCTAGAGAAGCTCCATTCAAGACCACTTGAAGAGAAACCAAAGGAGAAAGATAAAGGTAAGAAAAATATTGATGATGTTCCTCCTAAACCCCTTCTCTTTCCAAACAGGGTTGTTCAAACCAAGAATACGGATGAGGATATTTTGTAAAAGGAGGTTTTAGACACATTCAAGCGTGTGGAGATCAATATTCCTCTACTTGAAGCCATCAAGAAAATCCCAAGGTATGATAAATTCTTAAAATAACTTTGTACCAATAAGAGAGGGCTCAAGGGAAATGAGAGGATCAATCTTGGAATGAATGTGTCAGCATTCATTACACTAACTCTAGAAATTCCAACAAAGTGCAAGGATCCCGGGACATTCACTATCCCATGAACCATAGGGGAGTTTCACATTTATGATGCTCTTTGTGATTTGGGAGATTCCATAAATGTGATTCCTCACTATGTATTATCTTTTTTACAGGTTGGTGAGTTGAAGTTGATGAGAGTAGTGGTGTAGTTAGAAAATAGAGCTACAACATATCCAGCGGGAGTCCTTGAGGTTGTATTTTTTTGGGTAAGAGACATGATATTTCCCACATATTTCTACGTTATTAACATGGAAGAAGATCAGTTAAGTTCTCATTCTCCCATTATCTGAGGTAGAACCTTCCTCAAAACCATAAAAATTATCATAAATGTCAATAAGGGTACACTTTCCATGGAGTTTGGGGAAGAATTTGTGATATTTAATTTTATGGACTCCATAAAATACCCCTCATAGGACCATTCTACATTTGTTATCTCCCATTTTGAACCACCAAATAAAAACCCCATGGAATTTGATTGTCCTATGCTTAGGGATATTATAAGTATTGGTTCTAGTTTGATGTCTAAGAGCACTTACACACCCGTTTCTAATGAAAAAGTATCTCTTAGATTTTATTTTGAAATTGATTCATATTATGATTTTGATCAAGTGAACTCTGATTATGACATGGATGTTGAGTATGATGATGGATTTGATGTTTTATTCTCCGATTGTGATGATTTCTATTCTAATACTAATTCTCTTTGTGCACATATTTTAGTTCCTTCAATGTATCCATCCATACACCACCCTCCTATACTGGAACTTAATCCATTCCCACCAAATCTCAAATACTCATACTTTTTGAGTGGTGAGAAATTACCTGTTATCATTGCTAAAAATATTCCTTTTGAACATGAAGAAAAGCATTTGAATCTTTTTATAGAGTACATCTGGGAAATCGGGTGGACCTTGGCTGACATATCAGGTATTAGCCCCTCTATTTTCATTCATAGGATTATTTTTCAAGAATGGGCTAAACTGGTGTGTCATCCACAATGGAGACTGAATACAACTCTTTTGGATGTTGTTAAAAAAAAGTTAAAAAATTTCTTGAGCTAGGTATAATCTTTCCCATTTCATATTCTCAGTGGGTAAGTCCTATTCTGGTTGTGCCTAAAAAAAGTGGTGTTACAGTTGTTAAAAATGAGAAAGATGAGTTAGTTCCAATGAGGTTACAGAATAGTTGGTGTGTGTGTATTGATTATAGGAAACTAAATCATTCCACCCACAAGGAATATTTTCCCCTCCCATTTATTGATCAAATTCTTGAGAGACTAGTTGGGAAGACACATTATTGTTTCTTAGATGGATTTTCTGGATATTTTCAGGTTCCTATAGCTCTAGAGGATCAGGATAAGACAACATTCACATGTCCATTCGGTGCATTTTCCTACCGGAGGATGCCATTTGGACTTTGCAATGCCCTAGGTACCTTTCAAAGATTCATGGTGAGTATTTTTTTTTCTAATTTTATTGAGACCTGAATGGAGGTATTTATGGATGATTTTACAGTGTATGGATCCTCATTTTATGAATGTCTATGTAGTTTGGGTTGAATCATTGTATTGAAAAGAATCTGGTATTGAACTTTGAAAAGTGTCATTCCATGGAAGAGCATGGTATTATCTTAGGGAATGTATTGTCAAAAAATAGGATAGAGGTTGATAGATATAAGGTGGATATTATTTCATCCCTACCCTATCCTTTATGTGTGCATGATGCTAGATCTTTTCTAGGGCATGAGTGATTTTATTGGCACTTCATCCAAGATTTTAGTAAGATTTCTCTTCCTATGTCCCGATTACTTCAAAAGGATTATGATTTTGTGTTTGATGATTCTTGTAGGACTTCCTTTGATGAGATAAAAAAAGTGTATGACCACTCCACCGATCATACATCCCCCACGGTGGGAGATTCCTTTTGAGATTATGTGTAACACCTCCAACTTCACAGTTGGAGCTTTCTTATCTCAGAGGGTGGAGGGACGTTCACATGTGATTGCCTATGCATCGAGGACACTATATTCAGACCAATAAAACTACACAACCACAAAAAATGAGTTTCTTGTTGTCATATTCACTTTATATAAATTCTATTCATATTTATTAGGCTTTAAATTAGTTGTTTTTTCTGACCATGCAGCTCTGAGGTGCCTCTTGAAGAATCCAGATGCAAAGCCCAGGCCAATCCGATGGATGTTCCTTCTTCAGAAATTTGACATTGAGATAAAGGATAAGAAGGGGTTAGAAAACTTGGTGGCAGACCAAATGAGTAGGATTTCTCATACACTATAGGATGACACCTTGGACCATGTACCACTTCAGGACACATTCCCCGATGATCATCATTATTCCATCTCAGGTATGCATCCTTGGTATGAAAATTTAGTTAACTACCTTGTTTCATCTGAAATCCCAACAAATTCAAAGAAACATCAAGTCCAACAATTAAAGAGTGAGTCAAGATTTTATGTTTGGGATGATCCATACCTATGGCACATGTGTAGTGACCAAGTTATTAGGAGGTGTATTCCTGATCATGAGTTTGAGTCTATTCTACAATTCTGTCATACACTTGATTGTGGTGGAAACTTTGGACCCCAATAGATATCTAGGAAAGTTTTAGACTCTGGATTATATTGGACTAGGTTATTCCATGATTCTCATTTATATTGTAAGTCGTGCTCACATTCCCAACACATGAGAAATATTTCTAGGAGACATGAGATGCCTCAAAAACCCATATTATTATGTGAGATTTTTAATGTATGGGGCATCAATTTTATGGGTCCTTTTCCTAGTTCATTTGTGTTTTTGTATATTTTGGCTACTATTGATTATGTGAGAAATGGGTGGAGGTTAAGGCCACCAAGACTGATGATTATCATGTTGTTGTGGACTTTGTCAAAGCACATATTTTTTTGCAGGTTTGGAGTAACGAAGGTCATCATCAGTGACCAAGGGACACACTTTTGAAATCATAATTTTTCTTCCCTCTTTCAGAAGTATGTGGTGACATAAAAAACATCAACACCATACCACCCCCAAACAAATCGTCAAGGTGAGGTTTCAAATCACGATTTGAAAAAAATTCTGGAGAAAACAGTGTAGCCAAATAGGAAGGATTGGAGCAAGATCTTGGATGATGCATTGTGGGCATATAGGATATCATATAAGACACCCATTGGTATGTCCCCATTTTGGATTGTTTTTGGGAAATAATTTCATCTCCCTGTGGAAGTTGAGCATTAGGATTATTGGGATATAAAGAAATGAAACATGGATTTGGACCAAGATGTAATCCAAATAAAGTTACAAATTCAAGAGCTTGAGGATATTTGATCTTCTTCATATGAGAAATCAAGGATCTATAAGGAAAGATCAAAAGTATCTCACAAAAAAATGTTCTAGAAAAGAGAATTTCAAGTTGGAGAGAATGTCCTTCTCTACAGTTCATGACTAAAGCTGATACCTGGTAAGTTTTTTTCCAGATGGTTAAGTCCTTATGTTGTGACTTATTTTTTTCTTTATGGTGCAGTGGAGATCACACAATAAGAAACAAGAAAGATATTTACAGTCAATGGGAAATTTTTGAAGAAATACATTGAGGGACTTCCTACTGATGTAGTGGATTTCATCACATTGCGTGACCCCATCATCACTTAAGAAAACCAGGTTGTTCCTAACCCTTTGACTTCTTTATTCTATGTCCTATTTAAAATTATAAAATTCATGTGCATATATCATCTAATGGTTTCACATTGAGGACAATTCAATATTTTAAGTGTGGGAGAGGGAACCTTTTAGTTTAGTAATTTCAATTGTTTTCTTGGTTTTCAATGATTTAAAAAAAACCAAAATAATTGTGTGTGATTATTTTTCAATTATTTTTGTGTTTTTGAAAATTTTGAGCTGAAATGGTTCTCATCACCATTTTGAAATCCATATCAATAAGTGAAACAATTGATCCCTTGATGTTGAGCTTAAATGAATGCTAAAAATGACTTTGTTCCAAGTTCAAATATTTAGTAATTTCATGAAAATTACTCTAAATTTTGAATCCCATTCCACATATCATTATATTAATATTTGAAATCACTTTCCTATGAGGCTTCTGAACCATTATTTTCATATTCATTACATTTACCTCATTTCTTGAGAGAACCAAACCATTCTTTTTTAACCAAATTTTGATTTATTCCTGTCAAAATTGGAGGGTTTGAGGTACTTATGTTTTAAATGATTGAGACATTTGTATGGTATTAAATCCCATATTTCAAAAAAATCCTTTTTTATAATGGCCTACCTTGAATATTAAATCCTTATATCCCTTATAATCCATGAACATCCTATTAGGTTAGCCACATTACAAGCCAATTTTCCCTATCCAACCAACTGTTGAAGTGAAATTGTATAATCTAGTTGAACTTAAGTGTGGGGGAAGCTGTCTTGTGTTGTTCTACCACATTCTGTGATACTTTGGGAGGAAAATTAAATTCTGAAGAGATGTGTTTTCTTCTAAAGAAAATCATTATATTGAAATATGTGCCTTTTCTAGAGCTTTTATGATAAGTGAATTTGTGCCTTTCTGGAGATTCTAATAAAGGGAGAAAGTTGTGCCTATCTAGAGATTTCAAGAAAATCATGTTTTAGAAGATTGAAATTTTGAATGGTGTGCACATTCCTTTATTTTTCATGATTATGAACATGAATCGATGCTATGGGGATTGAGTATGAGACCATATTTAAGTGAAAATCAGATTAATGTAATTTTTCTTCAAAAAGAGTCAAGCCCTACTCATTCAGCCTCAGAATTTTTCACATCTAAATCCTACCAACTGAAAGCCACAGAACAACCCTGAAAAGTCTTCATGATAAACATATATCCTTGACTCACATAAAGTGGTGATGTAGGAATTTATCAAGCCTATGGTTACCCTTGTATGAGTTTTTATGAGAAAGACATTACTAAAAAATTGACATTTGTGTGATAAGAGAAAATTCAAGTGAGGTATGTGTTTTGTGCACGGGAGGATAAATGAAGTAGAAATATATTGAATAATATAAATAGAGAAATTGAAATAATAGTTTTTTATGAGGAATGATATCTTTTTTTTCTTGGTCTGGAATTGTTGGATCTCAAAAATATGTGTTTTAAAATTTGTTTTGATTTGATATTGATTTTTACTTATCACATTTTTTCGGAATACATGATATGAGGTTTTGCCCAGGAGTGAAAAAGGGTAAGTGTGGGGGAGTTGAAAAAACACAATTTTATTGAATATTTTATTGATAATAAATGATATAATTTCCTCACATTGTGTTAACTATGTTCATTTATGGAATATTTGGGATTAGATCATTCATTAGAAAATTTGATGAAAATTCCAGTTTTACCCTTTAAAACTTTATTGTAGTATTTCGAATAGAAATAATTTTATTTGAATTATTTGAACTTAATATTTTTTAGATGTGTTCCTGATATAATTTTCTACAACTTTCATTTAGTACATTGGAGCTAAATCATGCATTTTTTTGGTTAAAATGAGCCATGAAGTCGAAGTTGGGTGGGACACCCTAGATTGGATATGGTTTCTGAATTTGGGCCATAAATTCTTCATCTGTGCTTGGATTAGGTCCAACTTTTGATAGGATCTATAGGACTCATTTTCGCACAAATAATCCTTCTGTAAGGACAACTAATTCACTCATCTTAGTGAAAAAATGGGTGATTAAATTAGTCATAAAATATTTGGCCTAGATTCCCCATTCACACTTGAAACCACTTTGAACCTAGCCTTCCCACCACTCTATAAATTATTGTTTTTCTCATTTGGTGGGATTGGGAAGTGAATTAAGAGATTTAAGGTAGAGAATAATTTTTTTCACCCAAATTCTCCCACCATTGTACGAGGGGTAGCTCTTGAATCAAGGATCCCCTCATCGAAGCCTTCTTCTCTTCTTCGTGTTGTAATGTTTTCATTTGTATAATAAACTTATTTGTTCTTCTTTTATTTCTTATATTTTCTTCTGTTTTGTTCAATTATCTTATTTTGTACTCATACTATTTGGTTTTTAATAAATAGTGGAGATGAGATTGGGTTCTACCCTTTCAATCCTTTGCTCATGAAAAACATCTCCACGATGACCACACCACCCATGGAAGAGTAGTTCTCTTAGTGATCGATCTATCTTCTACCCTCTTCATTTAATTATTTTGAATCATTGATCTTCTGTAATACAAATAATATTCTCTATGGATTTAGTTTTCAAATTATTATAAACTAAGCAAGCAATTGAACAATTAACACAAAAACACGCAAGGTTGAGTATTGTGTAAATTGTGAGAGCACATACTTAATCGGTAAAACAAGGCCACACGGGATAAATTTATAGAGTTAAAATTTAATCTCTAAGCTCAATTAATCTTTATTTTCCATAATGGAAATGTGCCTTAATTTACCATTGACCATAAACTATCCTTAGAACATAAATCATAGTAGGGTGCTGCGATTGCATGTTTCGAAGATAGCCTAGGGTTTAATTCTCTTCATATTTGTGGTAAAGTTAATTCTCATAGGGTTTGAGGGTTAACAAATTAGGGGATCATAATTAAGTGGATAATAATTTAAATTATAATGATTAATAAGTAAATGAAGTAGTATAGTTAGATATATTATTCCTTTTAAAATATTTTCTAGAAAAACATCTTCTTGTTGCATCTTTTTAATCGAATTTCATTTCAAAATTAAAAACAAAAAAAGAAATATTCTTCCAGAAAACTTCTTCTAGTTTTATAAACAATAAACAACCCCTCATCCTTTCATGTAGAGTTTTTATTAACTTTTATTTTATTTTTATAATTCTTTTAAGAAGTTGTTTTAATTTACTTCCTCCTTTGAGAGACGACCTTAGTCAGCCACTCTGCCGCACCTAAGTAACCTGAAACTGAACATCATTTGAAAGCGCCCACAACAATGCCTTTCAATATAGTACACAATGTGTTGATAAAAAACCAAAGGGGTTGATAACTATAGTAAAGGATATTGTGATTATTTATAATAAGATATCATGACCTATGATTTACAACATGAACATTAAAAAACTCTTGAACTCACTGACAAAGAGAATGATGTTGTTGATTCAGAGTTTACATGGGTGAGACCATCAAGGAATTAGTATTTAATTTCCTATATGTCCTGAATTTTGGAATAATCAGTTGATGAAATTTATCAAAATAATGAGAGAGTGTTTTTAGTATAGAGAATATGAAAAAATAATGTAATTATAGAGGAAAAAATAAAATGTTTGATCAACATAATGGATGAGAATAATGGTATCCAATTGATATCATTGACCATTAAATGATTATAATTTGGAATGTATGGGAATTTTTTTAATTGATATCATAATATGAAATACCATAAGGGAATAAAAACGTTTTACAGGTAATGGTTATATTGATGATGATGAAGATAGTAAAAGTGAAATATGAATGGAATTTATTTTCATGGAATAAGATGATGAAGCTAGGCTAATAGTGTACGATTAATTTGGAATGATTGTAGTATTTAGGAATTTGAATTCATGAAATATGTTATATGACTTGGGAACTATATATGGATTGTTCTTAAGATTATTTTCAGTATTGATTTTCAATAATATGTTTAATGGTTCCAATGGACTAGATAAGTTATTTAATGGAATGGTGATATTTTAGGGAAAACACATGATTAAGGGATAATGACCTTTAATATGCTCCATATGTTGAGAAAAGGTTTTTCAGTTTTTATAAATATAATATTGATATAGATAAAGTAAATTAGATAGTATTGGTGACTAAGAAATTATTAATGATTTCTTGAAAAAGTTTAATATGTTATCATTGAAGGAGTTTATAACATTTTGGATTTGTGGAATAAATTAAATATTATTTGACTTTTAGAGGAAAGGGTTACTTTGTGAAATAATGTATGTTTTCATGAAAGATTTATTGGGAAATCTAGATAGAACTACGATTCAATAGAATATATATCCAAGGTACTAAAATATTTAGTATGTGACTATTAAGAGTTACTAATTTATATTTGGGAGATTACTATTAAGTTTATTTCTGGACATTTAGTGATATTATTGTAAAATATTGAATTATATAAAGGTTATTAGGTTAATCATTAATGGAATGGTTAATGATAAACTTTGGATTTGGTTTTTGATATTGATGTATTATTTAACCACATGAGGATTTATTCATCTCATTTTCTAAATATGTTTTCAATAACAACTAGAGATAGAAGGAACGACTTATCATTATTTTTTGGATTTTATATAGATCTTCAAACATGAAAAATTCAACTCTTTTATTAATTGATGAAGTGGAAATTTATCAATCCATTAACAATATATGAGATTTTTTTTCTATATTGAAATAATGAAATAATGAAATTATATCATCTCATGAACACTACCCAACATTCAGAAAGGGAAATTGAAATAAAATTTTATACATTTAACATCCTTTATGATTAATTAATGGTACTTCCTATAATAATATATTTATTTTATTATATACATTATCTTTTCTATGACCATGTTATCTATCAACCCCACCATTATTTCAGTGTTTGTTTTCTTCAATATGTCCATATATTCACTCCCCACCTATATAATTTTATTGAAAAACATAGTTTGTGTTATTCCAATTAGGCTTCATACATCTCATTCAGTAATTTTAATATGATTTTTTGTTAACCCTATTTAGGATGCGGTTTCCCATAAAAGGATTTTCAAATGTTAGACCCTTGTTTACCGAGCACACATTAAAATTTCAAGGATAAAACTTATTTAAGGGGGGGTATAATGCAACACATTTATATTTTGTGATATACTTTTTCATAAAAATTTAATGTCTTCGATATTTTTTGATACCTAATGCAGTTAGTTTATATTTCATTAAATGAAACATTGTGTTTATATGAAACAAGACATTTTATTATTATTTTATTATTTAATATGATAGTTATCACTTAGGCATTAAATTAGCAGATATCAATAGAAAAAATTATATAAATAAATACTTTAAAAAATTATATATTATTTACTATTTGATGAAAAACTAATTATAAATTTTGATAAAAACTATTTAAAAATAAATTTAATCTTTTTTTGAAAACAAATTATACACACAACCATTTATTACCTAAATAAAATTAAAATATTACTTGTGGTGAATTATTTTAAATAATTGTACATAATTTATATTCAATAAACTATTTAACATTCTTCTTATGGGTTTTCTATACAAGAGGTAATAATTAATCAAATTTTTCACTTAAAATAATATTTTCTAAAAAGATGTTTTTCACTTTTTACGCAGTTATTTTAAAATTAATTTTTTCTAATTTTAAAAATATAATTTTAAAAAATAATATACATTATTTCAAACATCATCCCAAAAATATCTTAGAGTTAATTTTGTAACATTTTACGAAAAGAACAATTTTTTGGATGAATAGTGAAAAATGCTTTCTTTTTTAATAATTTCCATTTCTGGTAAAACATTTACAAACATCCAAATATATATAATATGGTATAAAATTTATTAATCTCAATTATATATCAATTAATCCAATTTATTTAATTTTAATGATTTTAATATTTAATTTTCATATTTTTCTTTGTTAAATTGTTGAACATTTTTAATTTAGAAAATATCTTTTCATCGCCTCTGTGGGTTTAATTTAAAATATGTTTCTACATGTGTTCAAGTGGAATTTATAATAATGGATTTAATATTTTGAATAATAATAATTTAAATTATCTAATATATTGAACATAATTTTTTGGACCATAAGGAATAATAAAAACATTTGAAATTATATATTAAGGATAAGGTAAAAATGGGTGTACCATTAGTTAAATTAAAATTATAAGGTTACAAAATGACTCAAATAATTTAAAACACCAATTATATGGATATAATTTTACCTTATATATTCTATGATTAATATTGGATATTTTTTTATCCTTGTTGAATGTGAGAAACATGGGTACACCTTATAATGAATATATGAGGAATAACAATACCATGAAAAAATGTATGTGAAAAATGAAACATTTATTACTCAAAAAATAATTTTAACAAGGGATTACTAATAACTGAGTAATTAAACTTCACAAATAAATCATATATTGTATGATAAATATGATTATGGATATGTAATAGATCTATAAAAAATAATATTTATTATATTTTATGTTTTAAAACGTACTGATGAATTCTATATATATGGTATGACATTTATGCCACACATTTTACATATATGAGATACATTCCTTATTTAATACCTATTTATTTTATGTGGTGTATATACATCTAATGAATGTATGTTATGATGGTTCTCTAGAAATATATTTGTAATTTAATATCCAATTATTTATATACATTTTAAGGTGTTTATATTTAGATTGATAATAATGAATTAAGGTATTTTTTCTCAATTTTTATTCTTCAAGACATATGTTATATTATTCACTTATCTTATTTTATATAGTGTATATATATGAACATTGTAATTTAATATCATGATGTTATTTATATTGATAATATACTATTATAAATTGATTTTTTTCTTTCGGGGGACTTATGATTCAATGTTACTAAATTGTTAATGATTTTATGATACAATACCATCATTTATCATGATTATATATGATTATATTTCCAAAGATAAAATATTGGGATCTATCTCAAAATAAAGACTTGAATTTTATTCTCTTATGGATATATCATGATAATAAATGTTTATAGATCATTTTCCACTATTCCTTAAACATGGGTTTAAAATAATGTTTTTAATAATAATGACAATTATTTCTATATTAGGTCAAAGATCAATTTTCTTTCCAAAACCATGTACTCTAATTTTTTTTTAAAAAAAATATATAGATGATTTATTGATGAAATTTCTACAATTGTTTTATTTTTTAAAAACTATTTTCAAATGAATCATAATTTTCTTCTGATCAATTATCATTTGGATTTTATAAAAAATGTGAAAGGAATATTTTTTTAATATGCACAACCTAAATGGCATTTTCTTCCTCCCTGAACAAATCAATTTTTAAATTCAAACATTATATGTTTCAAATTTTATTTTTTTTAAAACTATCTCCAAAATGATTTTTGAATGTTTAGTATTTCCATATTATTATGAATATGGAAAATATATTTTAGATATTAATTTTTTTAAATTATGTTTAAATAATATATTATAATATTACAAGGATATATTTATTGAAAATGATTTAAAATATTTTTTATTTTATAAAAATGTTATTTTCAATATGAAAATTCATTTTTTGATGGGAAAATTTTCAATTGGTCTTTCATAATAATTTTTCAACTATCCTTAAATCATTATATTATTTATATTCTTTACTTGGGATATGATACAATTATATAATTCTTATTTATTCTCTGTATGGTTTATATTTATGAAGGCATAATGTTTTTAACACCCATTTCTATTCCATGGGTTATACAATGATAAAATTCGCATGAAACACCCTTCCTTCTAGAATTTATTCTAATATGAAAAGATGAATGTATTTTGAAATATATATATTTTTGATATATTATTATATGATTAAAATTTTATCATACATATTTAATTTCATTGGATATGATATAATGAATGTTTCTTGATCAGGAAGAACATGTACATTTATATCAATTACGTGATGATTAAGACCTATATCTTCCTTTAATAAATTTTATAATTATTTATATCTCATTAGATAATGGTAGGAAACATGTAGATGGGCTTGATCCAGTCTGGGAAACTAGTATGTCCTGATCTACAATGGGAAACATGTGAGTGCTGATCTAATATGGGAAACAGGTGTGTTCTAATACACAATAAGAAATAAGTGTTAAGTCTTAATCCACTATATTTATGGTCTTTCTCTCTAACCTTGAAATATGAAATGTTTATATATATATATATATATATATTATTTTGACATGCTTTTATGAAATGAGATTATGTTTAAAGATTTATTTCTGATATTTCCTCACTCTAATGGCTCATGTTTTTAGAGATGATGATGTTTTATGGCATGAAATATGTTTATGATCTATGATAGGTGAGGTAATAATTTCATATAATATTTTAATTATCAAATAACATTATTAATATATTATTATTCCATATGATCATATATTGATATATCTTATGATAACTCTTACACAACATATGTTATCAACCTTTCTCATGTTTCTGTCACTAGGTTATGAAGAAAATTGTAGGTACGGTATGCCTAAGAGGGGTACAATGTTATATGGTAATTATGGGATATGTTTAAGATATATCATGGAATAACAATATTGTGTTTCTAGTATCCAATGATAGTAATATAATATAGTCCTTGTGCTTGTGCTTATGAGATGCATTGAATATTAGTCTGAAACGATAAAAAATATCTGTATAAAAACCCTTGGTTTCTATATATAATGCATGTTTAATTTGGTTTATTTTTTCATATTTTATTGGAATTTGTTGAAAATAATTATATATTATTTATTATTTAGGATAATTTTAAAAAATGTTAATTGAGAATTTTTCTTCTGAAATATTCGTGAAAATTAAATTTATGTGAGAGAGAATATTTAAATAATTTGATAGATAGTTATTACAGATACATTAAGTTATCCCAAGATGTAACATACAATAATAGAATATTTTAATTCAATATGGGAATTTTTTTTTGATATAGATAATTATTTAGTTATGTGATTAAATGTTTTCATTGAAAGTTTAGATGCCTTATTTCTTAGTCTCGAATTACCTATTAACCAATAATTGCTTTTCATTGTTCCCAGGAATTAATCCATTCTATGTGATGTGATGTGGTCCTTTAATGGATGTTTTTTGAAAATATATATGGGTATTCCCAAGATTATGGTATTAGTGGATTCATGTAATAGTGTTATGTATGGGGATATGAATGATGGTATTCAGGATTGAACCAAGATTTATCGATTGGGTGGAAGATGAAATTCACATTTTTGTGATGATACATGTGAATCATTCTTAATAATTAATCTCATTAAAAGAAAAAAGGTTTATTATATAAATCATATGTATTACTTTCCCAATTTTGTGTGTAACTTTATGTTCATGGTTATAAATCAATTTTATGGTACCTTAGGATGTTTCCAATTGCTCATGGAATTATAGAATGATATTAATTTTTTAAAAATATAATAATTCTTAGGATTGTTTATTGGAATGAAATGATGATATTCTTGAATGAATATAGACTATGTTGAATTATTCATGCAGGGATTATACTTAACATTCATGGTTGATAAAATATAATTAGAATGTAATTTTAACAAATAAATAATTTATTTGAAAATGTATGCTTAAAATTAAAATGTGTGTATGTAAATAATTAAAGTCTTATTAAATTATTGGGTTATTATGGAATATTTATTTTTTAGCTATTTTAGTTGGGTTTCTAAATGTTGATAGCTATAGTTGATCTCAAAACTATGTTAATTTACATATTATTTTATGATTTGTACCATATCAAGTATGTTTTATTATTTCATACACTACACCACCCATTTCATTATGGATGTTTACACCTAGTATAGTCTGTGAGGGTGTATTACCCAACATTCGGGTTAGCAAGTTGTAGATGGTTATATATCCCCTATGCCACTACACTATTTTTTTGATAGTGTTATTTGATGGAATGAGTTGGTGTTGTCTTTAACATATATTTTTATAGATTGTTGTGATTTCGTATGGTCATGATAAAAAAGGGTATCTCAAGATATATTATCAAAAGAAAATTGATTGAATAATGTGTCTGGTCTACGATGGATTGATATACATTACTCAATGTATGGGATATGATGGATAGAGATGAAATACTTAAGTAATAACTTAAGAAATGTGGGTTGTGGTGGCTCCTAGAATCTAATTTGTTACTATCTGGAGATATGGAATGTGAAAATTATATGTTGTGATACGTGAGATTCTTGTTATGATAACTTATCCTATGTGTCTTCAATCTTGTTTTTTAATTGGGACACAACTTCATATGTCTCACATTATGATAGAGTATCAAACTAATTGGGTAGTAGTAGCTTGTTACTGATGTTTTATTAAAATAAAATGATCTTATGTATGAATTAAAAAGTGAGATATTACTATTAATATTAAAGGATCTTAGAATTCATTTCTAGGTGATGAGTATTGTTACATAATACCACTCCTCATTTCCTTGTGAATGGGAGGAGTTTAACTAGGAATTAGGAAACATCCCCAATACACTATAGGTTTCAAATAAATTTCATTGGATGCAATAACATTTGTGGGGAAATTTTTCCAATTAATGATAAAAAATCCTGATAACACAACCAAAAAATCATAAATTCTTATTAATGATGAATAAATTCAAAATAGAACTAAAAAAATAATTTTTTTTAACAATATCATTGTACATATAGAAAACAATAGACATAGTTGATGATATCCAAAATAAAAAATAATAGGAAAACACCAAGGAAGCATTAAGGCAAGAAACACTGATCCTTATCTATGCTACTAATCGATATGTCATTCCCATAGTATCAAGAAGAATCATTGAATACCTGAGTTAAATTATATTAATATGTGTCTCGATATATTACATATGTTGATGCACAATATTTCCCAAGAATAGTGGTGATTATAAACTCCTAAGTACTTCCACAATGACTTCCAATATAACTCCACAATGACTAAATTTGTTAACATAATTTATATAAAATATCTTAAAAGACATTTAAAAATGTTTATATAAAAATAGTAAACTAGTTTCAATGAAAACATTTTTAGAAAGAATAAAATCTTTTCCATCATTAAGAATACCAATAACCATGTATCAACACACACACCATTCATGAAATGGTGATATTTCAATACTCACGAGAAATCCTTAGTCGATTTTCAATGTCATCATAAGGTGAACAATAACTGGTTCCCCAATGGAACATGCCATGTCCATAAGGTCATGATTATGAAATCACTCACACCAACCATCAATGAGAAAACCCATTTCAAAAAAATAACTCAAGAAACAAAAATATATTTTAATATAATCACAAAATTCATTAATGGAATGTCAAAAATAGTATTTTAAAATTATATCCAAAGTGAATTTTCAAGAAGTGTGTATATTTTTCAAAAAATCTAATGTAATAACCCAAACAATGTTGTCATCATGAATCAAAAAATTATTGCACAAAAATTTCAAGAAAATATATTAATTAAAACTAAACCTTCATGTCATAAGTTATGAAGATATTAGAGATAATACACTTATCACTCAATGGTTTGGAACACTAAAGAACAACATTATGATTTTTCAATATTTAGTCACAACCCATGTTCTGTTCACTAGATACAAAAATATTTCATTATGATAGACATAAAAAAAAATATATGTATCCCACAATAACTATATATGTGGTTCTATGAGAGATAATAAGAATTGATATTAGAATAAAAAGTACCAAAGGGAACATGTCATAGAATTTGGGACTCTAAACCACATTGATTCACCTAAAAATTTATTCTATGTTGAAGGGGATGATACTTAATTCCATGGTAGAAAAAAGAATTCATGGTATTAATAGCATATGTGATTAATGTGGGTATCATGATTAAATTCCAATTAGATACACAAATTATGGTGGGCCAGATATTTTTCATTGGTTTACACCACATGATTTGGAAAACCTAGTTCCAATAGTGTGGTACTACTAACATAAAACCACTCCTCACATTGTTGGATTGAAAATTTAGTAAGACTATGTTAACACTATAATATTCCCTTTATTTAAATAAGAATAATTTTCTCATGGAACATGGACTATTTTGGAAAAACCATGTAGAAACCCTGTCCCTACCCAATGATCATTTTCCTCTTATGCACGGTTAATTTAAAATGTTTCTTGGTTTCTACACACTGTGAACCTCTAATAATTCCTAAAAAAAATCTCAAAACCCCATGGATCATACATCAACTAATTAAAAAATTAAATTGAATTAAAATAATTTAATAAAGTGTTATTTAATTATAATTGGTGGTTCTACATTCTCCCAACACATTTTCTTTCCATTATTGAAATGTAGAAAACCCCAGTATCTCGGAATGTTGACACACCACTTCTATAACATTTCATTTACACAATCCCATGTTTCATTTTCAATATGACCATGCTTCCATGACACCCTTACTAGACCAATGATTTTCCTATTAATTATATTTTCATACATATACACATTTCACACCAACACATGTATCAACTTACCATCCTATTCTAGTTCATCTTGACCCCATAAAATCACATGGTCCAGATTAGGTTGGTACAAGTTAAACTAAGATACATGAAACACATTGTGAACTAAAATACATCTTTGAGGATAAAAAAATCAATATTCCACATCACAAAAACGTTTATTTACCTCAAAAGGGCATATGTACCTTCAGGATATCATTATCTTTATATTTAAAGAATGATTTCCAAGGCTTGGAGTTATTTTCAAGAACATTGGATCTTAAAATACAAATAAAAATGGTAATATATAATAATGCATATATTATTTCTAAATATTTCTATATGTCTCTATTGTAATATTGATTAACTTAATCCTTCTAGTGGTATTCTATACAAGGCTAGGTCTAAATAGTGAATTCTACCATGTTTCCCACGAATAGTGTGGGGAACTATAAGGACTACCATAAAAATGAAATAAAAATTGATCCAAATGTATCAAGGAATGAAATATATTATTATATGATAACTCCCCTAAATTCATATGATCCATCAATGAACTAGATAAATACATTAAACAACTAAAAATAATTTCAATTATGTTGGGATCCTCCTTTTGGATTTTCTATTCATTTAATAATTATAATCTATTCATAAAGTCCACTCTATTTCATGGGATTGATGAATGGATTTCTCAAAATGACACATAATCTCTGTTTCTTAATTAGATATAATTGAGATTGGAATCATACTTAACTTTTCAATTTCTAAAATATAGAGTTTGGGAAATTTATCCACTATGATAGTTTCAATAATATATTATAAGTAAGATCACATTGAGAGTTGATCCACAGTCACCCATATGGAATCATGTTTTATAAGAATATATTATAAAATATATGGATATTTACTCCAATTTCAATAAGATAATTATTAAATACAACATCATATCAACTGGTAATTTTTTATTTTCCTTAACCTAGTGACATGTGTTGCATCTCTAGACATACTCTTCTACAACTCTATTAAAGCTTACCAACCAACACTATTCATTCAAGGAATTATAATTTTTCTATATTATATATTTAAAATCCTATTTAAAATAGTTATATACACTAAAAACTAATTGATAATAAATAAATTCTATGATAATATGATCTGATACTGGAACACTAAAATCACATCCAGCATCCATCCCACAATGGTCTCCCCACCATTGATGTGCCACCTCATAGTAATATATTAAAGATCAGATTTCTATGTCACTCAATGCTTCTCAATAAAATTAGGATCTATAATAACAATAAATGAAACTATAAATTCTAATTATTCTACATAATCTAGATTCATATTAACTATTACTTAAAGAAGATACAATTGGTAGGAAATAAAATTATCCAACTTAGAATACGACATTTTTCAGATTACATATGTTACATAATTTCCACTCCTTGATGTATACATCATGTCAATGATGAATATTTGGAGATATCCCATAAATATTATTTTATATATATTCCAATACCTCTATCATAAAATATATTTCAAACTCTTTTGATCCATAAAAAAATTTCTCATAGAAAATAAAAAAATCCAAGTTTTCAATGAATGAACTACTACAACTAACCCCAAGTCATTTTTTGAGTAGTTTTTATCATGTACTCATAACCAATTTGATCCATATGAAACAAAATTATCATCTTACAAGATAAAACATCCTAATATAGATCTTGAAGCCTAAAAAATATACCATAGAGATCAATCCAAACTCTAGAAATATGAGGATTCATTTTATGTAATCCTATGATAATTTTCTTGAATGGATTGATTCCATTCATCATTATATAGGAATAAAATTCCTTTCCTCATCAAAGATATCATTAATGAGGATAAATGTTAATATATCTCATTCAAAATTTTTATTTTATCATACTAGGAAAAGGAACCTATGTATCTCATAGAAATTTATTACTAGTTTCTTAGAGAAAACAACATATATAAAATCAGGATCCATGAAACTATATTTTCATAAATTGCATGGCCATGAAAATTTAACTCTTGTATCTATATTCCAAAAATTTATGACATATAATATTGGTGATAGTCCTAAAAAATACCCAACACTATATCCATGTGTTGATAGTATTTCACTTTTATTTAATAATATATTATAATATCATCATCCATGACCACCATGAAGTAATTATTTCATGACCCCACCTTCCCTGATCCATTAAGCATGTAATTTTACACCATGGCTCTTGTCACGACCCATCCCCTAGGGCCCATGTTGTAACTACCCCAAGTATGACTTCCATAGGCCAGGGGCTGGAGACTAGCACCAAAGACGTAAATCCCTAAAACTGGGAAGAAATTGCCTTTATAATAGTAAAAGATCACAATCGGAGTATAAGTGGAAACAAACACTAAATAAAAGCTGTATAACAAGTGTACTAAAAGTAATGGGGGCCAGAATAAAAGCCCAACTGTAAAGTACAAATACAACTAAAAAGGGACAACAATTGAAAGGTGAAAGCAGCTCCTGGATCATCCTCTGGGGTTCCTACATGAAGGGTAGGTACATATGGCCTCCAAAACACTCTACATCCCTCAGACTCTACCATGTACCGATACGTCGTAAGTTCCTCCTCCGGGTACCGTCTAGTCCTAGCGCTCTCAGCCTCCGTCAGGGCTGTCTGTCGTCTGCATCCAACACAATGAGGTGCAGGCATAGCCCGTGCAGGGGTGAGTGTAACGATACTCAGTAGGGATCCCGAGACACTAAAGGTATCACAAAATCTAACAGGGATAAAACACAAAATATGAAATCAACATATAACTATTACTTAGGTATATGCCCATACATATACCTAAGTTATCAAGTAACCCATATCAAGCATGAGGAAAACACAAAGGTTATTAACTCAGCTCAAACCAGGATTTTAATTATCAAAACCATGGCTACTGGAGAACTCCTCCTCTGTTGAGTACAGTGGGCCTGTCGCGACACTGAGACACTTCTCACTAACCTTGTACTGCTGAGGTACTCCTCCTATCGAGTACCGTGGGTTTGCTGCCAACTACCAGGCGCTCTGTCTGCTGTGGGTCTACCACCAAATACTGGGCGCTCCCCCTAATAGCCTACAGAGGTACTCCTCCTATCGAGTACCGCGAGTCTGCCACAAAATACCAGGCGATCCTCCGCCATGGGTATGCTTCCAAATACTGGGTGCTCCCCACTGGTCTAGTCGAATCACTCTAAGTTGAATCAGTCAAGCAGTTGTCAGGTCTGTCAGCTACTAGGTCTCCGCACTCTGTCTGCTCATCTTCGGGAGGATCCGATCCATGAGCTACTGGTTGATACTACAAGAATCAAGAAGTCTCACATGAAAGTATCTCAAAGAACTGCCACGTCATAGGGGTCTCAACGCAACAGACGACGCATCAATCAGACGCCCGGTCTGTGAGTTATTGGCCTTTTAGTCCCGGGGGCCCGGTTGGTTTCGTGTACGAACCAAATAGACCATATCTCAACTATACCCCAAACTCCCATGGGGTATTATCAATGGGACGACTTCATTCCAAGAATATCAGCACCGCTGATGGTTCGTCACACAGATTCCCTTAGCCCAAGATATGGGCGAAAAGGTGTAAAAGGGTCTGACAGGTTCGGGTCCGGTCTGACCTAGTTGGACCGACCTGACCCAGTCCGTGAATCTGACCCAGCCCGAAGGGGAGGCCCAGCTCGAAGGGGAATCCCGACCCGAAGGTATGGCCCAGACCGTGGGGGCGGCCCAGCCCGAAGGGTGGCCCGACCCGAAGGGGTGACCTGCGTGGCCTGGCGGCGGCCCGCATAGCCCGGTGGCGGCCTGCATGGCCTGGACGGCTGGCGGCCCACATGGCCTGCCTAGCCGGCCTGCGTGGCCAAGCTGGCCACATGTGGGATGGGGGTGGCATTCCCCCCTTTTTCCGAAACGGCCGGCGCGATGCGCCGACCCTTGGTAACCACGGGACCCGAAGGGTCCCACCTGTAGCACGCACTGGCGGCCGGCTTAGCCAACCTCCCTCTCCTATGCATCGCGACCTATGGTCGTGGTCTTGCACCACCGGCATGGAGCGACAACGCCGTGACCCTCCACCATGCCCCACCCTAGCCGCGGCTCCCTTCTTCTTTGCACAGTGCGACGACGTCGTTCCACCGTCCGACCGCTGCGGCCCTCCTGGCCACGACCCTTTGTTCCGGCATGGTGCGACGCCACCGCGCCCCTCCAGCACCGCCGCAACCCACCTGGCCATGGCTCGGTTCACTATGCAGCACTGCAGTGTCGTGCCCTTATGGTGACCCGACGGCCTCACACCACCGACTTTCTTCACAGCTGGCTCATTGTCGGTCGCCGCATGTACCGCCTCCATCGTCATCAAACAAGAACCAACAAAAGGGGAGGGTCGGGCCGTGTTTGTGCAGTCCGAACCCTCCTCGTTACGGTGATATCATTCGGTTCTCAAAGCACAGAACATACGACAGGGTACGGAGGGTAATATTCAATTGTAAAAAAAACCCCTACCTCGCTTTTCGATGATTGTTCGTTGACGAAGTCGCGGGAAAAGGTAGCGTCGTTTCTTTGACATCGGGAAAGAGGAAGCTAAGGATGGTGTCTGCGTTCTTCGTGGGTGATGCTTCCCTTTCTTGCCCCGGTCAAGGAAGGAAGAAGATGGTGTTCGTCGATATTCGGTGGAAGGAGCATTCTTCGCGTTCTTCGTTGGAAGAATGGTTCTCCATTGAGAGCTTTTTCCAACAATCTCACCAGAAGAGAAATTCCAACCCCAAAAATAATAGTCTGCCTATTATTTTAAGTGTTGACACATAATTCAAAAGGGTGAATTAATAACCCGGCTCCACCCAATTAAATCACGTGCGTTGGTATAATAAATTAACGGGGGAAGGTAGAGAGTTACAAGGGGTTAGAGCCCATGTGGTCCCCATGTTAATTAACCTCCCAAGGGAGGTTATGTACGGGTGGGCCCCACCACCATAACCTCTCATGGTAGGTTACGGTGTGGTGGCCCCCACTTATAACCTCCACATAGAGGTTTAAACCACCACTGTAAAAATAAATTTAACTCTTTATTTTTATTCAATTTCATTAAAAACCCCAAAATCTAACTTCCATTCTCGTTAGAACGTAACTACGGTGAATGTCTCATTAAGCAATCACCAATGCTGCGAGTTCAACGGTACCCTCAGAATTTGATTCCGAGCACCGGTTCAAAATTTATAAAAACCTACTCGTACATTTATTGAATGTACTTGAGAAAAACATCAGAAATTGGTTCCAAGCACATTGGGCCTCGTAATCAAGCACCATCAGAAATTTTGGACTCTTAAAATTCCCATGTATTTAAGAAAAAAAAAATTCCATAGAAATTCCTGGTCTTTACATCTCTCATATAAATTGATTACAAATGGGTGTGTGTGGCACATAAAACCTTATGTGACACTTGTTTCCATGATTACATTGTATATTATTATTCGTGATTTATTTTTATCACATGTATTATAGTGATACCATACTACTGATGATGTGCTATGTTCATGTTTCCTGTGATATGGTATGATTTGATTCCATGAGATTGATGTGATAGCTTGATTCAATGATGATGTTTGAATCATATATTGATGTATATGATGGTGACATATTTTTCATGATTTTTTGTGTGGTTGTTATCATTATATGACTTGTAATGTTTTCCTATAGAGGATTTGTTTGACTATACTTGACAACATGCCATCGTGGTACGGTTAATCCTTATGTGGTGCAACCAAGGTGTATGAAAATTATGATGACACAGAATGATAAACATGTGACTTGTAATCTACTTGATTCCTTGTGGATTACAATTTAATGGCTGACACTTGATGCCTTGTAGATTATGAGTTATACCCAATGCCTTGTGGATTTCGGGTAGGGAACAAATACACAATGGCCGGTGGATTCCAAGTATTCCACAATACCTTTTGGATTATGTGTATGTTGTTTTCACTCGATGCACTATGGATTCCGAGTGACTCACTTACATCCTTTTGGATGGTTTTGGATACATAACGACATACTGTATATTTTTGACATGGAGATGAAGCAAGCACAACTAGGGGTTTATTTTGTCTAGGTTAGCACATGCCTGCTCATTTTCAGATTCTTCATTTCTATGCTTGTTACCCAATTATTATTATTATAGAATACACATGTATATGTGAGAACATAAATTTAAGGAAAAATTGGTGGTTTACTACTGAGTCTTGTACTCACACCTTAATAAGGGATCTTGGTGTGCTTGTAGATTCCATGAGAGACCTAAATAAGGGAAAGGACCATGTGGTGACTGGATGAGTAGGGGGAATATGGAGATGAAGTGGACCCAAATAGACACTAGAGGACACCAAAATTTTATTTATTATCTTCTTTCATTACTATGGACATCTTTCTACTCTATGGGATTTTATTTGTATACCATGTATGTTTTCTTGTGTTTATGCATTTACTCTGTTTATTTATGAATTATTCTATTGTTATTATTTTTTATTCAAATCGATGAAAGTATACAAAGGGTATAGTGTTCCAAAGGTTCCACTTGATACCCTCACTACTATTTGGAAACCCCTAGCATATGGGGAGGCATGCATGGGGTCATGTGGAATTTTGGCTTGGGCATTATGGTTTGGGTCTGGATGTTACAAATTTACATACATCTAATTGGTCTTATACATAAATTCAAAAAAAATATATGCTTCCATTGGAAGACTAAATTGAATTTTGAAAAATTCATTATGGTAATATATTCTTCTAAAAGAAGTCTTTAGATTATTCACCACCTAATATTCTAGTTGGTGATATCCAGAACATATATTATTTTTAGAGAACCATCGTGTTCCGTTCAATTTATCAAAAAATAACATTGGTTGGTTGAAGTTGATATAGATTCTTTTTTATAATAAGGTTTATCTTACAATAATTGACACAAATACTAAGAGTTCCATATTATATTTTCACAAAAATAAACCAATGGTTCTCATGGACACATGATTGTCCAAATGAACCCTATACATTCAAACTCATCCAACTAAATATCCAAGTCCCTCAATTCCATTGGTGTTGTCCAATATAATGGCTGTGAAATTAGATATATACCTGATATGATATCAATTATGGAAACCAGTTATATTTGGGTTCCAACCCTGACAAATTTTAGTAATAAAATTAGGAAATTACACAAAATTGTGTGGAATATAATTATTCTATATCCCATCCATTTCATTCAATGTAACCATTGTGGACTGGTTCAAGGTAATTCTATCCACATGTTTAAAAATTCCTTCTTCACATTCTATTATATCATAATATCCACTTATGAGATTCTCAATACCATAAAAGTATTTGATACTATCCTTTCAAGAATAATAGGTGATGTAGTCCAAGAACGATATAAACTAATCCATATCAGTAATTATGTCATAAAAATCCATCTCAAGAACTTTGAAATTCCAAACAAACTATTCTGATTCAATATTTATATGTTTATATTTTCTTATAAATTCTCAAAATATATATTTGGACATGAGGAGTTTTAATTTTAAAAATATAAGTAATTATATCAGAATGAAAACCCATATGATAAATAACACGAGAAGTAATAAATGAGAAGGATGCACCTATATCAAACAAATATTACATTATGGTATAATTAAAAATATTCACACCTTTCAACAATGAAGGACTTGATTGATTTTCTATGATTATATTCTCAACTGCATTCAATTTCTTTACAACTATATTATACTCTATATTACCATATTAATAGATTAGTGGTGAAGGAATCATGGTGATCTTTGAATCAACTTGGATCGCTAAATTCAGATTCTGATAATTATTCTATTATACTTTTATTATAAAGAAATATGATGTTTTAGGGACATTAGATGTGTCTCTTAAACCAAATAATGGAGTGGTACCATAGAAGCCCTAAATATATCACATCTCATAGAAATTGTGACATGATCATGGTGGTTCCATATAATATCACTTCATATTATCAAATAATAACATAGAAAACATGTCATATTACATTTAAGTTAAGGAGGAATGTTTAGTTTCTCTTGGTATAATTATAAGATATCCCACCACTCTAAAAGTAGGTGTCCCTATTCCGATTAATCGCAAATTTAGTGTTCCCACCTATTACCATAGGGATAAACATTCATTATCTAACAATATTTTCTGATATATTCCGTGCCACTACGATACCTCTATTCCATTATATTGAAAGAAAATATCTTTGGGAGAATACCTAGTTGTAAACACAACTCAAAAATAATTACCATCAAGGATAAAAATTTAGAAACATCCGAGTCAATATAGAAAAGATTCATGAGTTTATCCACATACTCTATCATCAAAAGATTCTATTTAATCAAACATAAGAATTATATTAGTCTAGAAATTGGAAATTTGTGATTAAAAGAATTCCTTGTTATAAAATTCCTCAAGATACTTTATTTTCTTGCATTTTTCAACATTATACTTAATAACTAAATCATACCATTAACCTAAAAAATATTCCAGCATATATATTTCCAAAATTACATTCAGCTTCGTGGGTTTCCCATTGAAATAAAAGATTCAAATCAACCTATTAAACTAGATTTATACATTCTATAGTTTCAAATACCCTAAAATGATAGGAGAATTATTATTATGGAACTTAACTAAATAGTCCACATGTAAGGGATTATAATTCATATTTCCCTTCTCTATGGAAGGAAAATCCTAGAAAGTTTACTAGACTAGTTATTGGTTCACATATGGATTATATAATGTCTCAGATCTATGAGGTCCATCCAATTGCCAGTTTAAGAGTCTAATAGAGCTCACATGATGCTTAGAGGTGGTATGGAGGGGTTTGGAGGAAAAATTAAGGAAGTAGGGAGATTACATATAGTGTAATAATTACATTAAATTAATGTGAGGTTCATAACATGTGTAGGGATGGATCATGGAATTTATGTCTTGTGGTAAAATAATAAAAAGGTGACACTTTTTTTTGATAAAACAAGACCTTGAGTATTACACCATGTGAAAGGGGATTACATGTCTTGTAAATACCTATTATTGTATATATTTAAGTGTATCATACAACCATATTTTTCACAAAACCTACAACTTAAGGGTATCTATATCTTGTTAGAGACATCTAGTAGCCCTCACTTTAGAATTTTGAGATCCCTTTAACTTTGGATCAATTCCAGTCTTCTTTCTTCAATCCGTGTTGATTAATGTTGCATTCATCCACTATTTTGGGAGGTATATCTTTAATTTGGTTTAATTTTCTTCATGTTATCATTTCCATGTTATGTAATATGATTTCAAATTATTCTAATGGGTATTGTCTTGGTTATTCAGGGGGTATTTGTGCCCTTCCATCCATATAATGATGTAGTTCTTGTGAAAGAGGTGACCAAATATTTGTGGTGTGGTATGTTCTCATGCGAATAAAATTAAAGGATTTTGATATAGGTGGTTCATTTATAATCCTTTATTTACATTAAATCCTAATTTTGGATGATTTAAACTTTTAATGAAATAAGATTAACCTAATAACTATTGAACCATATTAATTAAATTTTATATAGATCGTGTGTTGGTGATGTTGTCTCTTTAGAAAATAATAATTGATTGCCTATTGATTTTCTAGATAGTGTTAGATATATTCCTCGATTTTTATCATTTTTTGTTACGCTATGGTTTATAATGATCCTTGATTGAAATTAGTAAGTAATGTAAAGAGAGAAATAATTTATGATTAATTGTCTTATAAAATAATTAAAGAAGCATGTTTTTTATCTGATAGTAATTATAATTTGATGTTGATCAATTTGATGCATCTATACATGATTAAAAGAAATTGGTTAACGGACCTAAAACATGTTTATGATTTCTAAGAATAATTTATAAGTAATTTTAATTGAGAATGATATATATATATATATATATATATATATGTTTTTATGTTTTTTGAAACTAAAATAAATGTTAAGAGAATGGGTTTACTTTGATTAATTTCATAGCTTGGTAACTAAGGTTTCCTATATTTGTAACCTATTAATAAATTAATTAGTTAATTCACGATGGAATAAGAACTCATTATGTGGTAAATATGTTTTTATAAAGCCCAAGTTTCCCATTTATTGATAAGGATGAGTTCATTGTTTTGGATCCATGAGAGATTGTTTCATGAGAAGGTTGAATTCCTCATTAAGAGGGTCCAGTTTCCATATTTTCATGCTTGTTATTTTCTTAATACTTTGTGAGGTTCTCTAGATACTAGAAATGTGATCTGATTCTTTTGTGGATGATCCTAGATGGATGTTGTGTGATATGTGGAGTAGAGGCCAGGAATTGATGTGATCCCAGGATGTTGGAGCCTGAGATGGCTATTTTTATATTTGTGTGGAGAGGCTCAGGTGATGTCAAAGAACCTTACTTTTGTGATGGAGGGATGTGTCGATAAATGCTTATGGGGTTTGGGGATAGAACTGGAGGTGATAGGATGTGTTTAAGATAGGATTACCTGTTAAAAATATTTTGATAGCCAATATGATCACTTGAATCTATTTTTTCTTAATGACTAAGTTTTTTATTTTATCTTCATTCTATTACCCACTTATTGAGAAAGTTGGATGTACTTGTTTGTATGTTTACTCTTATTGATATCATAGGATGAGTTTCCTCAGGAACATGGATATGGAATGATTATAATAATGAATAATAAATGGTTATCCCATGTTGATTATTGATGATGTAATACAAATTCATAAAAGGATTTAATCATGATAAACCATGTCCTTGGGTTGGACTTACTTTTAGAGGTAATGGACGTTACACTGATGATTAATATAATGAAATGTAATGTAATGTGGAATAATGTCAATGGTTAATTAATGACTAATGAATTAAATAACATAATTTGGATTTCATAAAGAAATTAATTAATTAATGTAGATATTCTATATTCCTTTTTTATTATAGGATATCTAGTCTCAGTAGTAGAAATTGGGAGTCCGAGTGATGTTAGCTATAGTTTAGTCTAAGACTCTATTATTCTCATAGTGACACTATGAGATATATTATGTCATTTATATTATTTTACTTCATACAATTTACATACCATTTTAGTTTTTGGACATGAATCCTTGTGTAGTCTAGGAGGATGTCATCCCTCAAATCATGGTGGGAGGATGGATTGATGACAAACCCATCTAACCCCACTCTCTTCACGTGGATGTTTTATTTGTTGTTATGCATGATAGTTAGTTTTCCCATATATGTATGTAAATTTCTATAATGTCTTATGGTTATTTCACACACATGTTTTACCAAATATAGTATCCAAATTAATATTATATGTACGAAATGTATAGGCTTTGATGGCTTGAGTTACTTACTCAATCTATGAGATGTAATGAGATGAGGTATAATAAAAAAATGTGTGATATATTTCTTACAAGATTTGGTGGATTATGAAAACTACTAAGTTACTATTTAGTTTTTGATGTGGGATGGTGTGGTAATGTGATGCATGAGGGGCATGTTTTTTCCCATAACAATTTGTTATTGGGACAACATTAATTTGAAGAGAGATTCTCAAGACATGCACCATTGGGGTAGAGTGGAAAACCAATGAGGAAGTGTGAGAGGTGTTCCATTGATATTATATTATTATATTATATTCTATCTTTTATGTGTTACATAATGAGATTATTCTATGGTGAGGCGGGGAACCTAGTATACATTTTTAGGTAATGAGTTAGTTTCACTATTTTTCATTTTTCTTTAGCATAAATTCCTTACCTTTTAAAAGAGAGGCTTTGGGGAGGATCCAAATGAGTATACTATTATGCTCACCCTATGTATATATAAACATTTTTTCATGTCATCTGGAGTAGGATAGTGAGAAAGATGGATATTAATATCTTAGGATTAGAATACGTTTTTTGGATGTCGTAGTCACTATCATCTTTAGCTTTTCATTACTTGTATCATCCTTTCATTTTTTAGTACTATATGAAATTGAATGGTTTTAGTTGGTTTATATATATATATATATGTGTGTGTGTGTGTGTGTTTATTTATGTTTGATCTAGATTTGTTTATTTTATCCTTTTTATATCTCTCTTTATCATGTTTCCCTTAGAGGGTAATGTCTCCCATTTTCATTTTTTACTATACCATCATTTATAGTCACCAAATTGTGGAATACTATAGGAAGGACCTAGGCAGTCACCATATCACTCCCCTCATTGTGGTATATTTTTGGGTAGGGGTTCAAGACAGAGTGGTATCAGAGGTTCAGATTGTGGGATAGGGTAGAGTTTGGTGTTAAGAACATGTGAGGTTTCATGGGTTGATAGGGAATTGATGTCAGCTAGTTTTATTCAATGATGTAAACATGGGATACCAGATGATAATTGGGTATTTAGAACCCCATTTGAAATTATTCACATGCATTTATGTTTAATGAGGCTACTAAATGAATTGATATTTGTTTCAGTGTATAAACCTAGTAAAGGATCATACATTATTCTTCTTTTTACTTGTGTTTGAAATTTATATACCATGGGATAAGTTAAAACCATAAAATTATAATTAATTAATTAAGGTGAAATATTCCATATTCCATTTTTAGGAGTTCTAACAAATTTTTTCATTTTGTATGTATGGATCTAGGTCGGAATCCTGATCATGATCATGCCAAATATGTTTAGTATATTTTTCTAGAATATTGGAAAAGAGTGGAGGCTAGAAATGAAGACACTAAGAGGAGGAAAATCTATGTGTTTAAACACTAGAGTCTATATAAGTATGAGGGATCCATTTAGATACATAAATAAAGGAATGTTTGAAGGATATTGAGATATATTTCAATTCGATAGGTTATTTGTAGGAGCAGTGTGTTGAATTGGCTATGAAAATGTTGCGTGGATCAGTGAGGAAGGGGTGACTCTTATTTTTAGGGGATCGTGAAGAGTCAGGAGTCTCGTATGAGAAGTTTTGAGACCGTTTTAGTGAAAATATTCTTTATTTGACTATGAATGTGGATAGTCTCTATGATATTATTTCTATTCAATTGGGGATCTCTAGTGTGCTAGAGTTTGAGATCCATTTTAGGTCACCTCTACGATTTACTTTAGACCACATTTTCGATGAGGAGGCCATGGATATGAATTTTGATGTGTATTTTCATCCATAATTATAGTTCAATGTTACCCCATTTATACTAATTATGTATCTCATGGTTCTATTAAGAGTAGAGGTCATTGAGAGGATGCTAGCTATAATTGGGTCATTATTACAGGGAAGTCATCAGGATTCCTCATGAAGTATAGCTGTAGTCCGAGTTTCCCTATTGGATAGAAAAAATAGTTTTCAATCAGTCATGGGTAGGCCAAAACCCACATCATCCCATTTATATGTTGGTGGAGTCTCTCAGCCATATTTCAAAATATTTATCATGTGTTTTTCTTGAGTATGTTGTGGTCATCAGTGGCATGAGTGGCCGACCATTATGTGCAGTCAGTGTGTTCCAGTTTTTCATCTTTATTTTCCTATGTTGAGACAGTTTTAGCTGAGGAAATAGTAGCATGGTGGTGTAGTTTTGGATCAGAAGATAGGATATGGGGTAGTTATAGGAAATCCCTTAGATGCTCCACATCTTTAAAGAGCAGATAACACCTATGGAAATGTTCTACAATAGGGACAAAGAGGTAGTGGAGTAGGTTGTGGTATACATTGTGCTTTAATATTTCCAAAATTGGGATATCCAGACAACATTTTAGGAAATTGTTTCTTTTTTTTCCACATTAGTGCATTCCTTATAGAATTCCTGAGAGGTGTACTCCTTTTTATCACATTCCATTTTCCATGATTTGGGATAAAAGGAAGAGAGGATTTTAGTTCCCTTGGTGTTGACTATAATAGTTGGATGTTGAGATGATATGTATGATGTATTTAGAGTCTACATGCTAGTTCTGGTGAAGCACCACTCTTGGTGATATTTTCGATGTTGATGGATGCATCCTTATGAAATCGTCCAAAACATGGATTGGTTGTATTCAATGTAGGATATTGTGGATTGCTTCAATAGGTAGGTTGTGTTTTATTATTATGATGGGGACCCAATAGTGTTTTTTGGTGAGTGAGACCCATGGATGTGTTAAAGGAATGTTCTTTCTATCTCATATATGATTTTCAGGATTATGATAACATCGTTTTAGGTTTCACAGTTGCTGTTTATTGTGGTTTTGGGAGAGTAACCTCATGATCTTCTAGAAGAGGTTTTAGTGTTACCCCCTCAATGAAATATCTATTTTGGGATATAGATATGAGTGTATCTTATCTCGATGTATCTATATTGGATATCACCTTATGAGTTTCAAGAGAAACATGTACTGCTCGATGAACTGTTGCAGTGAAGTTTTGTTTGGCCGAGTGTGATAACTTGGGGTGTAATGGTTTTGTTCACTAATAAGGCTTATTAATGTTTATTTAAATACATAAATTAACATTTCTTGGACTAAGGTACATTGAAGAACTGATATCCTATTCCATAAATGGATGATTTATTTGATCATCTGAAAGGATCAGGTTGGTTCTCTATGAATAATTTTAGTTTTGGATATCATCAGATGTTGGTGATGGTTGATTATATTTAGAGGACTGATTTTCAATTTTTTCATGTGCATTTTGAGTTCATTTTTATTTCATTCTATATGATGAATGTGATAGTTTTATTCATGGTGTTATGAATGTAGTTTTAAGTGAATTATAGGATAATTTCAAGTTCTTTTTCATCACTGACATCCTTGTGTAGTCTGCATTAGAGAGGGAGCATCTAGACCTTCTGCATTCACTTCTGGGGGTTCTTTTTCATGAGAAACTATTTCAATATTTTTTTATAGTGAGTTCTATGATTGAGATTTCTATTTATTACTAAATTTATAGTCCCAATAGGTAGTAGTTTTGGATAATTTGATGATAGAGGTGTTTTTATCTTTGGATTCCCCTAAGATAGTGGTATAGGTGTAGATTTTCCTTTTACTTGCATAAGATTACAAAAGATTCATAGCTGACTTATCATATATTGTGACTCTTAAGATAACTTAGAAAAAAAAGGATTATGTGTTCTTGTGGATTGACCACTTTTAGATAGATTTTTAGTTCTTTATAGATATGTTGTTCCATTATCTAATTCATTGTTAGGATACATAGGGGGTTCTATTTTTGGTTTTATGTGATGATTCTCATATTTGATTGGGGTGCATTCTAATGCAGTAGAGATGTGTTGTTTCTCATGGATCATGGATGTTATTTCCCATTAAAATTACTATGTCACCCATGATCTTAAGTTTTAGGAATTGGTATTTTCATTGATGTTGTGTAAACATTAACTCGTCGGTGAGAGTTTTGTGGTTTTTACTAACCATAAAATCCAAATGTATTTATGATCACTGGGTGACTTGAACTTTTCCTAAAAGCAGTGGATGGAGACCTTGTATGATCACAACTTTTAAATTTAATATACTCTAGAAAATTGAAATATTTTATCTTATTCACTTAGAATGAAGTCATGTAGTGATGTCATGTGTGAATATGTATATTGCATAAGATTTATAGAGGAACTCTCAATGATTAATCATGATATAGGATAGGGTGTATGCATAAGATTTCATTTCAAGAGGAATGTAAAATCATCTTTGGTTTAGTAGGTATAAGAGTACCAATTTTGTTATTCTCAGGAGGAGGTCTGTAGAGAATGAGTTGTTTTTTGTGATTCCCCTAACAATTGGTCTAATGATGGACAATACTGGGTTTTGTTCTATGGAAGGAATCTCATTACATATTTGATGCATGATATTGTTCACCATGAGTTCCATATGACATATTTTGTAGTACATCCATTTGTGACCAAGATGTACCAAGGGTTGAGAGGTTAGTTTTGGTGGCTTGGGATGATGTGTTAACTCACAGAGATTGTCTCTCAATGTTTGGTCTTCCAGAAGGTTAAGGTTAAGCACCACCATCCCCCTAATTTCCCTAGATTCTAGATGTTCCATAGTGGAAGTTGGAGGAAATATAGATGAGAATCATTACCAGTTTACTTCAATACCAGGGAGGATATAATGATATATGGGTGATATTGGATCATTTTAAGAAATAATAACACTTTATAGCGATCTAGTAGTTGAGATAAGTTGATTTTTTTTTCAATGTTGTACCTGGAAGAGGTGGTGTTATTACATGGAGATCTGAATATGATCATTTGTGATCAAGATCCTCAAATTACCTCTAGGGTTGAAAATGTATCCAGAATTTTGTATGTTCTCAAATATGCCTTAGCACTGTATTTCATCCATTGAAATATGATCAGATATTATGGAACATCCAAACTCTAGAGGAAATGTTTCATTATTCATTCAATGATTTTTTAGGTTTTTGTGGGATGAAACTACCCTTGTCCAATTTTTATCATAAAAAATTTTCCACTCCACCATTGGTATGGTGATATTTGAATCTTTTTATAGAATAACTTTCCATTTGTCGTTGTGTTTCTTGAGGGTCAGAGAGGAATCCATTATTTGATCTGAAATGGTACAAAATATGATGTAAATGGATTAGGTAAGTCATGAGTGGATTATTGAAGAAAAACATCACCAAAATTCTTATACTAATCATAGGAGGAGTTCACAAGTGTTCAATGTTGGTGATCACATGTTCTTTAAGGTGACTCCATATCCTGGGAAGTAATTTTTTGGTAATGGGAGTAAGCTTTCACCCCATTTTTTTTGGCCTTTTGAGGTGTTGTCTTGATTTTGAGTCATGACATATCATATATTACTTCACACAAATATAAACAGGATACATGACATTTCTCATGTGTCATAGCTCCATTATTATCTTAATGACAACTCTCATGTCATCGATTTGGGTGAGATAAATGTTAATTAGGATACATACTTTGAGGGGAAATTTGTGGAAATTAAGGATAGATATAATATGGTGTTGAGTGGGCGTTAAATTCCCTTTTTTCATTTTTTGAAGAGGAACAATTTCTTAGAGAACTATACCTATGAATTTGGGTTGCTGATGTGAACCCAGTACCCCAATATGATTATTGTTTAGGTATTTTCTTGTAACGATGTTCTACTATGCATGTTAATACTTTTGGGTTATGGGATTATTTTTTATTTTTTATAATTTAATATTGTTTGATAAGTATAGCCATTTGGATAATGTATAGGTGATGGGTACAGTTATTGCGTGGTTTTTCACTTTTTCCTCTATGTGATGTGGTTACACTCTTGTGAAAGAGGGATTATGGGGAAGTATCACATTAGGTGGATGTTCCTATGACCCCATTTGTTTTCTCTATGATTTTTATTTCAAATAAAAATGATAAAAATTGATTTATAGGTATCTAATGTAAGGTCCTGGATCGATGTGGTTCAACCCTTTGTGAGTTTTCTTGGCTAGAAGAGATCGGAGGAGGCTTAGATGTGGTTTGGATATAAAATGGTGGAATTAGGGAGATTACATGCCTTATAATCCTTAAACATCATGTAAGTTAGGTTTATGAATTGTGTATGGATAGTTTATAGTGATTATGTTTTGGGGGATAAAAAAGACGATGTCTTTTTTTAGTGAAAACTGAACTCTAAGGATAACACAACATGAAAGGGGTTTAAATGTCATTTAAATAATCGAAGATATATATCTATAACTATTTTATCAAAAATGTTTTTCATAAACCCTACAACTATATAGAATACTTCTCTCTTTCCAGGCATCCAGAAGCCCTCTATTTTTCTTTTTTGAGATCTCTTAAACTAGGGATTGACTATTGGATTCCATATTCAATTAGTGTTGATTCAAGGTTAATTATTACTATATTTCTTGTGGTTTATCATTAATTTGGTTTTTTCCTCCAATTATTCTTTCAATGTGATATTGGATGATCTACCATGTTTATAATGTGATTTCTATTGGTTGTGGTTGGTGCGGTCAAACTGTAACATCCTTGGATGGATGCAGTTCTTGCAAGAGAGGTGATCATAGATCCATAACATGGTACATTATAATGTCGAGAACGTTGACATATATTGAGGTAGAATATTCATTTCATCCCTTTTATATGTGTGTAATTTTATCATTGGTATTATTTATCCCTTTTAATTGATTGAAATTAAAGTTATAATTATTGAAATGAATTATAGAAATTGTATAGTGATCCTGTGTTGGTGATCTTGTTACTTTATATTGTGATAAGGGTTTACCTATTTATTTTCAAGATACTATGATATCTATGCCTTACATATTAGATTTTTTTATTATATGGTTTATCACATTTCCTGATGAAAATTGGCGAATAAATTAAAATCAAAATTAATTAATTATAAATTACCATTAGAAATAATTAAATATACTTGTTTATAATCATGGGGTCATTTTAATTCGATGTTGATCAAATTGATGAAGTTAAGTATGTTTAATTGGAATCAGTTACTAAACCTGAATCAAAATTATTCTTGTTATGAATAATTTATATGTCCTTTTAATTTATAATAATAATTCTTTAGTTTTATTAAATATGGAATAAATGCTAAGATAGTGTTTTCCTTTCATAACTTATATAAATTAATTCCTTAGGCTTCCCTTAGTTGGAACCTATTCATAAGTGAATAAGTTAATACAAGTTGGAATAATAATAGGTTGTGTGATATTTTTTTTTCAAGTGACCAATTTTTCCATTTATTGATAAGGAAGAGTGAATTATTTTGGAGTTGTGAGATATCATTTTCATTATAAGGCTAAATTCCTTGTTTTTAGGGCCTAGATTCCTTGTTTCCTTGATTTTTTGTTTTATACATATTTTTGAGGTGATATGGATATGAGCCTTGTGATTTGAGCCTAGTATGTCCAATCAATGATGGTTATTGTGTGATATGGGGTGTGGAGGCCTGAATGTCATGTGATCATTGGATGGCTGATCCTTGGATGACTATTGTGATATGTGGGAAGATAGGCCAAGATGATGTGGTATTAGATGACACATGTGATAGAAGGAACATCAATATATGCATATGGTTATTGGGGATGGATCTTAATGTGATAGAATAGGTTTAATCTCAGCATGTCCATTGATGGTAGGTTAAGAGCTGTTATGCTCTCATAAACTTATTTAATGGCCAATTTCTAAGTTTCTTTTTTTATCTGAATTCTTTACCCACTATATTAGGCAGTTGGATGTTCTTGGTTTCCTGTTTTCTCCTAGTGGTTGTATAGGATGGTTTTCCTTAGGCACCTGATTATGGAATGATGATGATAATTAACAATAAATGGTTGATCCATGAGGTTTTTTTTATGATTTAATGAAAATGATTGAAATTTGTTAATCATGATAAACAATGTCCTTGGTTTTGAACTATGCCTTGGGGGAAAAAAATTATTATAATTATTAATTTAATTCAATACAATGTAATGTGGAATAACTATGATGGTTAATTAATGTCTAATGACTTAATTAATTTAATGTGAATTTATTCATGAATTAATATAATTAATGAATATATTTTAAAACATTATGTGATTATAAGATATTTGGTCTTGGCTATTACATCTGGGAGTCTGGCCAACAATAGAAGCAGTTGCGCCTATGAATAAGTTATTCCCAAAGTATGGTTGTGACCTATATTATATCATTTATATTATGTGACTTTATCAGCTTCCCCATGCTTTCCAGTTATGGAAACTAACACCCAGTGGAATATGGGAGGGTGTTTTACTCAATATCCTGGTGGGAGGATGAATGGCTAACTAACCCCTTTCGCCCCACCTTATTTTATTGGAGTAACTTTTTCCAATATGAATGGAGATTAGTTGTCCCATATATTTGTATAAAGTGTTGATATGGATTACTTTTATTTCATAAACATGTATTACCAGATATAGTTTCCAAAGTACTATTGTAGGTATGATGTGTATAGGTTGCGATGGCATGAGCTAGATACTCGGTGTGTGGGATATTATTTATAGAGGTATAATATCCAAGGTTTTATACCTTTCATATACACATTTGTAGCTTTTATGAACTTCTCAGTTATTAGTTGTTTTTTTATATAGGGTGGTTTAGTTATTTGATGAACAAGGTGCATGTGGTGGTTCCAAGCCCATCTATTTTTATGATGACTTTCTTTTAGAGATAGATGTTCAGGATGTGCGTCATTAGGTAAGAGTGTAAAACCAATGGGTAATTGGGAGTGGTGTACCTTAATTATTTTATTATTATATTATATGATCTCTTTTATTAATTACATGATGAGAGTTATCTACGGTGAGGCTAGGAACATAGTATAACTATTTAGTTTATGAGTTAGTTTCATTTTTGTTCAATGTTCTTTAGTATGATTTATTTATCATTTTAGTGATAGTATATGTGGAGGATCCTACCAAGTATAAAGTTATGATAACCCTATGTATATATAAAATGTTTTTCTGGTCTATCAGAGATGGTTGGTGAGTGGTATTGAGATTACTAGGTCAGTGATAACATTAGTTGTCTATGCTTTGTGGTCACTATTGGATTTACCTTTTTTGTACTTATAGTTTCATTTATTTTTTTAATATATTTTTACATTTCATGGTTGCACTTGGATTTTAATTATATATATTTATATGAAGGTCTTGTTTGTTGTATGCTTATTATCTCTCTTTTCTTCTTGTTTCTCTTAGATGTTAATTCCCCCTATGTTCATGTTTAATATAACATTGATGCTAGTCTCCAACTCAGGGCTTACTAGAAAAGGGACTTGGGTTGTCACCATCTCTCTCACCTAATTTTAGTATCTTTCTTGGGAGGGGTTTATGACATCTTAGGCACACCCACATTTTCAACATCCTCTTCTGGTTGATTTCTATAAAACCTCCCATTTATATTCTTTATGACCTTAATAAACTTATTTTGGCCTCAATAATTAGAAAATGATAGCTTTTTAATTCAATTTTACCACATCAATACATATCCCAAACATAGATTTCTTTAATCCAACTATTTTAATCATTTTAATAATTTTTTAAAATAGTAAAACCATGCTTTAAAAAACATATACTTCCACTTTTATCAATAAACAACACTTCTTTTTCTATTTCATAAACCAATAAACTCATAATGGCCAATTTATTCCCAGTGGTATGTCTTACTATCAAATTTTTCAACTGAACACTCCTCGATTATACCCATGATGAAGTGATAACAATACTCATAGAAGAATTTCATGAAATTCTTATACTCAATTTACCTTGTGATATTAAGATTAGTTTAAAATGGTTAGATATGTATTTGTATGTGTGTTATTTCATTTTCTGATAGTTCTATCTCCTTGATACCATCCTACCACAAAAACTAAGATTGTTGATAGTATTTATTCTATAAAGGCATTTGGAATTACCAAGACTAATACTAAATGCAACATCATACCCCAAATTACTATCTTTAGTAGAGGTGGAGGTCCTAATAGAGCTTAGGAAAAAATCCATTTCCCCAATGGATAGAAATAAATTCAATGGTCTTGAATAAAATTTTGGGGATGATTTTACATTTAATGATAAAACATCCTAACAACATATCCACAAGACATCTAATCCTATTAATGATGCATGAATATAAAATTAAATGCATAATATAAAAAACATTAAAAATTAACAGATTACAACCAAAAACTAAAATACATACTCAAATAGACCCAAAAGACCATAATAATACAAAAACACCAAAGTAGTATAATGAAAATAAATAGAATACAAGATCAAATCCCTAACTCAATATAACATGCACAAAATATCATAAAGCATCACTAAATAATTGAGATGCTTTTACATTACATGTTTCTCGATAGGTGACATAGGAAAATGCACAACAGTTCTCAAGAAGGGGTTGAGTATAAACATATTTTTAATTCCCATGCTACTAGGAAATAAAACATTAGACTAAATTATATACAAAAAATTAGAGATAATTAAAATAGTATATATCTAAAATGTAAAAATGATCCAATGAATTTAAAAAAAGCATAAAACCAATGTCAATAATTTGGAATACACAATTTTTTTTTCACATACACAACATGAATTCCTATGTTAATATTGAATACACATGGGTGGTATCTCATTGATACATTAATTTTACATAAGGTGAAAAATATTCAGTTCCTCAATATCTCATGCCCCTTCCATAGGGCCATGTCTAGGAATTCATTCACACTAAAGACCATTAAAAAAATATAAAACTTCATTAAAACCAATAAAAAACAACATTGAAGCATAAAAAATAATCCATAAATAAAAAAATAATTTCAAAAGTATAACTATAGAGGGTTTTCTTGAAAACCCTTGAATTTTCAAAATTTCAATGCAATAACCAAATCACAGTTTCCATTAAGAATAATAAAGGATTTAACAAACATTTAAAGAAAATAATTTACCTTAAAATTTCTTCATTTTCTATGTTAAGTAGAGATAAGGGAGAATCCACCTACATATCAATGGTTGTTGAAAATAAAGAACAAAACTATGATTCTTCAATATCTAATCATAAACAACATTCCTTTCGCTAGATCCAAAAGGATTTAACAAATATTGAGATAAAAAAGTATAGATCTATCCCCATCATAATATATTTATGGTTTGAATTGAAAGAAGAAAAATAGATATCATAAGAATAAATATTAAAGGGAATATATCAAAGAATCAAGGTCCTTAATGCCCTATGATTTGATAAGGAATTTCATCATGAATGAAGGGAATTGTCTATAAATCATAAAGATAAAAAATAAATTTGATATATTAAGATAATATAATGTTAATGATAATTTCAATATTAATTTCTTATTATATCCCAAAATTTCATAGGTCTAACTATATGTTGTTTGGCTATGTCTCATGGTTTTGAAAAAAGGGCTCCAACCATGAATTTCACTATATTTCAAGAAGCTCAATTTCCCTCGGGTAGTTTCATAGTATGTCAATACTACATGAGAATTGTGTGCTTGCCTTATTTCTATTATCCTCCCTTTCAGGGTTTCTTATAGATGGTTCATGGTTTCTAATAACCATTGGAAAATATTTTACCATAATAAATTCCTCCAAAATAACACAAAAACCCATTTAACCTCTTGAAACTCAAACTGAGCATTAAATAGGACCAAAATAAATTTAAAATGGGTAATTTACCTGAAATTGTGGAACCTAAAGTTATATTAACATTTCATTCAATTGGATTTATTAGTATTTCATTATTTTTTGTGAGAGAATCTGGGGGGGTCCTACTTAGTATACATGTTATGATCACCATGAATATAAATAAACTATTTTTGTAGGTAATAAGGAGTAGTTTGGAGATTTTATTTCAAGATACTAGGTAATGGGTATTCATCAGTTTTTTGTACAATATGATCATTTTATTTTTTTTAAAATTTTTCTTGTAGTTTACTTTATAGTTCTTACATTTTTTTTACATTACATGTATATATTTGGGTTTTCATTACCTATTTTTGAGTATGAGTTGATTGTTTTAAATTTTATATATCCCATTTAACATTTTATTTTATTATTAATTCCACCCATTTATATATATGATATACCCTCTATGACTGTATTTAACCCATGGACTATTGCATTAGGCCATCTGGTATCATTATGTCCCTTTTTACATTGATGGTAAAGGATTGGTACCTTTTGGTGGAGGGTCTCATAGAAACAGGAATGTTAAATTATGACAAGTATGATGAGTAATGGTCAACATTATCATCCATTATCCATTTATGATATAATTATAACTATATATGTAAAATTATAACCCTATATGTATTAAAAAATGTCACCATAGTTATGGATTTTTTATATATATGATTTTAATGAGAAAAAATAATGTTAAAAACCACAAATAATGCTCTGAAATTTTTATTTTTTTTATTTTTTATTACTTAAATCCAATATTTTCTTTGAATATATCTCTATTTCAAATAATATTTATTCATAATGAAATTATTATATTATTATATTTTATGAAATTCTATGAGTTCCCCTCTACTCACATATAAAAGGTAACCCATACCTTATCTTTTTTACATCGTATTGAGAAATTTGACTAAACCAAATTTTAAAAAATTATCATCCCAACTTTTATTTTCATTTATTTAGTTGTGATATTATTAAAAATCCCTTCTAAGGGTCCTTATGTGGTGATAAAAAGGATGGCTACCAATGAAGAGGTAATCATAATACTAGATATATTTCTTTTTGTTTCTAAATATTCCAAAAATATATTTCTCATATTCATTAGCTGATAAATTTTTTTATCCAATATATACCTGAATGTTATGAGGAAAATTCTACTACCATTATTCTTTATCTCCTCCATAAATTTAAAGTCCAATTATCTCTTGTTCATTTGTATGCCTTACTATTTGTACATAGAGATAAAATTCAATATTCATCACTATCATTAATGGATGGTTATTGTGATGTAATTAAGGATTATATATGATATTTATTACATAATTATTCTTCTATAAATATAATATCATATGTACCATATTTCATTCAAATCCATTGGAAAATGATAATGTCTATCATGTGATCTTGTGGATTGATGGAGTTCGTTTTTCAGAACCAAAATTTTGTAAATTTATTGATTTTTTTAAAAAGATGTCATTAATAATAATTAATAATATAAAATATTGAATATTTTTCATTACATTAATGTTTAATTTTCAAGAGAAAGCGTGACAATATTTTGGTTTTGGGATCTCCCCTCTATGATTAGAACCTTTAAATTCAATGATGATATTTATAAATTTAATTCTACTATAAGATTACAAACCATGATGTGAAAGATATAATTTTAATATCTGATCTGAGTAATCATAATTTGATAAGGATTATTCTCATGATGTTTTAACTTGGTTTTCTCTAAGACAAGAGACTATGAGAACATAACTGATATAAGAAATTTTTCATTTTTTGGTGTCATTGAATATTCCTATATGAAAGATTTATAATGGTCCTTAGACTTTTTTATTATTATTAATGTGTTTTATGACATACATACTTCAATGTATTTCATAAATCACAATGACACAATTTCATGGACAAGTTAGATGTATTTTATGTGTGAAAAGCAACATGTTATTAATGAATAAGTAATGGAAGTATTTTCCCATTACACCTTTATGAATGTTGATATCTCGAACCATTATATATAATAGAGCCATAAAATTAAATTCAGTTCCCATGGTGTAACAATTTATTTATTTTAGATATTAAAATAAATACATATAAATATTAAAATTTTATGACACTTATATGAAACATTCTTGATGAGATATTGTGAAAATAGATTATATTACATAAAAACCATATGTTTTTTTATTGTCGATGGTGTGAAATTATGTTCTATATCATAGGTTCTAATACCCATTGATAGATAGTGATCATGGAATTTAGGAAATTCCACCCAAGGAAAATGATAAGGAATCATAGAGGGTAACAAAATTTATTTTTCAACTGGTCATGATTAAATTATAATTTAATTATATTACTATAATATACCTTATTTTCATGACAGAGTGATAATTTATTCATTTTTTATTAATCACTAATACTATCTAGGTAATCCATACATATTTATCCATTATTAAATAATTTATTCAATATCATGAATATTTGATAAATATTTATTCACTAGAATGTGAAAAAAATATTTATTATATTTTTTTTCATTAATTATTTGAATAAATATTTATTTTTTTATTCAATAAATATCATGGAAACATAGAAAAAAAATACCGTCAAAGTTGATGGACATTTATTTTCATGTTGAAAAAATATATTTATAATTCCATGACTTAACACATTATGTAAAATAATTATATTTATTATTATTATCACATTAAATGGTATTTGTTAATGATTACTATAATCTTAAATGGGGTGAAATGTAAATAAATAATGTTTTGTCCTAATTCTATGATATATAAATAGTTTTTAATGTATATTGTGTAGGGTTAATCTATATTTGAGAATAATTATAAAAAATGTAACTCTATCTCTATTAATCCTTCTCTCTTCCTCTCAAGAATGATATTTGCTATAGAGATTCCTTCATGATCGAAGGAACAACACATGATGAACATCAAAAATGAAATATATTTTTTTCTTTATATGGGAACCCATAAATCTATTGTAATTATTCAGTGAGAAATGGATCTCTTATGGATCACTACTATTGGGATTCTATACTTGGATCCATATTGTATATAATGGGTTATCTAAAATGGTATTCATACTATCAACAACATCTTCATCGAATAATTTATCTAAGATGATAAAAGCATTTAACCTGATCATAAGAAAATTAATTATAAATTTAACATGTGATATTATAATTGTGGGTTATTTTAAATTCAATGTCAAAATATATTTTTTTGTTTTCCCACCAAAGGAGATTATGCTCCACCAAAATCCTTGAAGTTGTGTTAGAGAAGATACATTTAAAATTTATTTATATTTTGTTTTTTATTTTTGGAATATATTAATGATCAAGATTAATTATTTCAATAAAAATTATTTATTTATTAGATATATCTTTAGTTAAAATTATTAATAAATTTTAGGTATTTTTTTTACTTCATATTCATAATGGTAAAAACATTTAAATAACAATCAGATATTCCATCTGTAAGTGCAAAAAAAAGCTAGTAACATAGTGTTACAGGGAGTGTAGATGGAGTACATTTTGTGTACCAAATTTCACTATATGTGGACATGACATAAGATACGTGACACATAAAATACTAACTATAGTTGGGGAATTTATTACACACAAAATTTAGTCCAGGAAAACCTGGTGTATATATTTTCATATTACTAGCCATTTAGGTGGAGTAAACATTGGGTTTTTCACATTATATAGTGATGAAATTTTTGTAAACAATTTGGTCAAATACACAGGCATACTACATCAGATTTTCATGCAAGATAATTAATGAGATACGTGGATTTTACCAGTCATACATGTAATGTAGTCCGTTAAACCTCAATTCCAATATATATTCCATGAAATTTGACTAGACAAGAGGACACATGGCATGTGTTATACATGTTGTCTAGCTATATGTTCATGTCATGTAGTAGTATATCAAAATAACAAATTGATTATTTGGAAGGTTTTACCGATACACAAGATTTATATCATGTGAGTCACCACTCCTTTAATTATTATGTAGGACCTACAGGTATAAATATTTTTATGGAATCCCATTTAAAAATCCTTTGTCAACAATAAACTTTTTTTTAATCTATAAATACTATTGATAAATGGAGTATCCCATTTATTATGGAGGTTTCTCACTACATGAATTTTTTTATGATGACCTAGATATTATAAAAGTGTAAAAGTGGTACACTATAGCTTTTCCGAAGACTCACAATCAGTCTTCCCTATGTTCATATAGATATTTATCATCTAATCAATAAATCAACCATTGAATTATCTCTTTATAGAGTCTTTTATTTTTTTACTTAAATCTTGTGCATTATTTAGTTTATTGACATATTAAAGTTATCACATAAATAAATAAACTAATATGTAAACATGGAAAATAAATAAATGTATTATGCATTAATATTTTATTAATACAAGTTAAATCACAAAATTAAACATAAATTAATTTTATAAAAACATCAAAAAGATAAAATTATAAAAAATTTATGCATAATAAAAAAAATTCCTCATGTAATAATTATTTATATATTCCTTAAAATATCTGAATAAAGATGAAGCCACTGTTGAAGTGTCGATTTAGATACCCTTGGGGGAACATTTAATTTTCCTGATATATTAACTTAGATAGTAGGTTGAGATATCCTAATATACTTTTGATTTAATGGAAGGCATATATCCATTAATAATTTAGACATAACTATTGAATAATTCCATGTTAGGGTTTCTGTATGGGAATTTCCACTCAAACAAATCAAGATGCAGGAAGCCTATAGTGGGAAAGATTTCCTACCTGAAAAATTGTCTAATATTTTTCATGGTCTCTATCTCAATTATCATATTGTTAATATGGATCATTTCTACTAAATTTTTAATTTATCTAGACATTACATGTTTAATGATGAGGGATGTTGAGAGTTGATAATGTAGTTATAGATTTAATACTAAATAAATAAATTATTATTATTATTTGTCACATAATTTATAATTAAGAAATGTAATACTAATTATTTTATTTAAATATTAGAATAGTGTAATTTTAATATTTTTCATTATCCCTTTGATATCTATTGGAGATGGATTATTCCCCCACTTAATGTAACCATTATGGGTGGTTCTATTTCCTTCTAATTGTGTTGAACCATGAATAAAAATAATACATGATAAAGTCCGCAATACCAGATCTATTTGTAAATGAGGTGAGTGATGAAGAGTTCCTAATGTATGAAAAACATTTCAATTATAGGGTCTATATTCATTGTTTGATGATATCATATATTTCTAGTGACCTAATGAATTTTAAAGAAAAATTAAATTATAATATAATGCTCATGTATCATCATTTCCTTTAACAGTATTGGGAAGGATAAAATCTTTTTCTGATCTCCATGGATCAATTTCAAACAATATTTTGATAGGGTTTATCAACAAGGCCTCACATAGTCAATCTCATTGTATACTTTTAGAATATATATAGGTTTTATGGTTTAAATACCATAATGAACTATACATTGATCACATAATTTCATTAAACCCTAATATTCTCTATCATTGTTATTACTTTTATGATAAAATACATTGTGTAGTCTCACCAAAATATATATACTCTTCCTCACCATATATATAATGCGATGAAGCTTTAAAATCCATCTATCATTAAGGTAAACAAAGAAAAATCAATTAAAATATCTCTAAGACTAATGATTCTTCATAACACCCTTTCAATAAAGATAATGATCAATGGAAAAGAAAGGTAATAAGATGATCTCAATTTATTATGTGGAAATAAGGGCTACTATAGGAAAAAATATACCCAAATAAAGACACATGGGGATGATTGATGTGTATTTTTTAGAGAGTTAAATTTATTTGTTTCTTGAAATTTGGTATTAGATATATCATTGGGAGATTATATATTTATTCAAATAAATGAACCATGTAGATTCAAAATGATTTATAAGGGTAGTTATATCTATGAGAATCAATTAGAGTTAATATTTCAATTGTAGTAATTGAAAATTAAAACCTCGCATTTCCTATGGGAAAGGTATTTGTTTTGAAAGGGATATATTATGATTAATATAGTAAAAATAAAAATATATTTACATACAAACATGATAGAGATGGATTTATTTTCATGATTGGGAAAATGTTTCTTCATTTATATTTATATTATCTATTACTGTAAGGTATATTTAAATAATGAACATTATGTGTTGGAATACATGAAATAAGTAATGAAAAATGAAAACAAAACTTATTCACACGGCTCATACCAAACCCAACTATGGAATCACATTCTAGGTAATGTAAAAAAAATAGTTTGAAAAAATTAAACAATTATCAATATTATATTATTTTGAAAAAAATAGAAGTTGTTTTTATTATATCTTTACATTGAAAATTGACCAAAGTCCCGTTTATTGTCAATGTATTAATTCCATATATATTGTAGAATTATATTATAAAATTTTGTGTGGGCCATTTATAGTTGAAGGAAGTAGCGGGTACTTAAAATTCATATGATTCAAGATTAAAAATTTAGATATGGTAATGGATAGATAATTAGTTATATGTAGTATTCCATTGATAATGTAAAGGAATATAATAATAGTGTTGATAAAAATATTGGTAAAAATATTATGAAAATATAATTAAACCACTGTGAAAAATATCATAAAAAATCCTTCACTTACCATTCACAGATGATTTCATTTTCGAGCACGTCAAATTAGATGGTTACTTTAACTACAATTTCTGCATTATAGAAGGAACCCTTGTTCGTCTCTCAATAGAACCTTATATCATTAATAAAAAAGGTTTTTATTATGAAAATAAAAATGGAATGAGGTTTTTGGAAAAAAATTTGGTTTTATGATTTAAGAAACCAAACAAAAATGGAAAGAGATAAAACAAATAAGAAATTAATAAAATTAGTTAGGGGTGATCAATGCGGGAAAATCACACGATGTTCATCATTCATCGATTCAAAATATAGGTTTTAAATCTTTTAATCAATGGTTTTTAACAATTATAACTAGAATGGTACTGATTTTATTCATGGATACTTCCTAGGGTTCAGTCGGAATCACACAATGTTTTCCTAGATACCATAGATGAATGGTTGATTAGCGTTCGACTTCATAACTGAAACTCACCAAGGCTACTCAGGATGGGTGAGATGCACTATCCAGGACTGTATTTGTTTTATTTTTGATACCATGAAATAAATTTATATGTCCTAGATAGTGTTTATGATAGTTTAATTGGACAATATCAACCCCACAAACACCACAATTAAAAGGGGGAATAAGAAATGGTTAATAGTGTGTGAAACATTACATGAAAGGTTATCCCCAAACATGATCATATGAGTATATGAATGAGATAATAATACATAACTCAATGAAATAATATGAGAGAACTATGAAAAACAAAAAAAAAACTTTAAATTAAATTTCCATTCAAATGTTAAAAGAACAAAGCCTGGGATTTACATGACATTCCCCCCATGTGTTCACATGGAATTTAGAACACCATGAGATGATTGAAAGACAATGATGATGAATGAGCACTTCCCATGGCCCCCAGAACTGTTATGCATGAGTAGAGGTCACCTTTAGGTCTCCAGAATTCTATCACCTTTCCTCCTAGTCAATATTAAAATTTGGGTTCCTAAGGTTTCATATTATTGGAAAATAAAAAGGTTGTTTTGAGACCACTAATTTCAAGAAACCACTTGGACCATGGTTGTAGACCACCAGAAAGTCTTATCTCACATTGGAGAAAAATAAAAATTTGTAACCTATAACCCCTCTTGAATATCATCATCAAATTTTTTTCCCCATTTCGAAAACTAACACTTGATATATCAATATAATACAAAACACCACATTTCAATTTGTATAGATTCAATTCCATGGATAGATCAGTTTTTATGGGCCTCTTAGTGGATGAATTTGGAATCAGTTACTTCAGAAGACTTGTATCTACTATGTTTTTTATCATCCCAAAAAATATCACCGCAATTGGATGCATGTAATAATAGAAGTCTATGGATGATTCTACTAATGTTCTTGGATCCTACATTGTTTTTCCCATTCCTCTTGAACTTTTTCATGGGCCCTCCAAATCATCTCTTCCTACAATGTAATTATAAAATCAAGTAACATTTACCTTTTTAGATTTTATAAATACTAAATGTTTGATTCAAACATGAAATTAAATTTGTTATTATTTTTATAATTTTCAACACAAAACTAGTGTATCACAGTGGTGTAAGGGTGAAATAAAAAAGTGAATCACGGTGTGATCGTACCCCCGTCACCTAAACATATTAACTCCTCGAAAAAGTAACATTTAAAAAATGATGCATGTAGATATTCCCAAATTCATTAATATTTAACATTAAATGAAAAATTAATTCATGAAAGTAATGTTATCAATGAAAAAATAAAACCAAGGAGTTATTCTTAGTGATAATGGAGAAATATATCTCATAAATTGTATCATAATGAAATTCAAAGTGATTCATAATAAGAATATGAGAAAGGAATTCAAAAGTTAATAATTACACTAAATCTCCACATTTTTGTGAGAAAAACATTCACTGATATTCATTCCACTATCTATCCTTTAAATATAAGTTATTCTAACATTTTTCTTCTTAAATTATTTTTTCCATCGAACTGCCCTACATAATTTGCAATCAAATTTCAAAACCCATTCACTTAAGAATTTAAAAAAGTCAAAACATAATCTCCCGACATTGATATCCCCATATTTTTAAAATTTTATCACTCACCTCATTTATTACTATTTTTTTTAAAAGTTCAACCTGGAACAAATCTCACACTCATCACTCAACCCTCGTTTGATATCCTCAAGACACTAATTATAATAGTTATAATGAGATCAAAAGTTGAGGAAGAGTTTTTTTGACATGGACAAGGCACAAATTTTATTTCTATGTTGTTTCTTTTTTTAAATTTTAATTTTAATTTTAGTTATAGTTTTTTAGGTCGTACAATAGTCAGAGAACATGTTCACACACATAAGTCAATCCGACATAGTAATAAAACAGAGTAGGTACAGAATGAACATATGGAAAAATCATTTTAGATAGATGATAAATGTTAATCTAACATACATTTACATTACATAAAGAAATAAATATTCACACTTCATGGTTTGGTGAAAAATATTTGTGGAGATATTAAGTGACACAATTTACTATAAACTACCCAAATAAAGGGTACCACTATTTTTAAAGGTTTCAAAGTGATAAAACCATTTATATCATCGAAAAACAACCAATTTACTAAAAATCACACTGTGATGTTATATTCATCATAAAAAACATTTTATCATTGAAAAAAAATTAAATGTTAAAACAATGTTAAATATGGAAATTCCTATTGAAGTTTCAATAACATCCATGATTAAGTGGGAATAAATATCCATGACCAAGTGGGCATAAAAAAATATCATTCTAGAAAAAAAGTAGGGGGGATGATGGGGGAGTGATAGTACCATTCAGAAAAAGAAAATTATATAAATTAAATAAAGATGATGAAAGTCATAATGAACCGAAGAATGAAACCCCACCTAGATTTTATAGTGTCCCCACTGTAATTAAAGAGAATGTGGGAATGAAGGATTACAATTTGTGGGATTCATTGGTGTGTTTCTTCTTGAAGGTGGATTTACTCCACCATGTGATTTGGACGATCCTCATAATTTTTTTAAATCTCTTCCCATTGATGGTAATGCTTCGACCACTTGGCTTATGCAAGACCTTTATTGCTCCAAAAGGGTAAAAATTAGTAATAGTATAAGAAATGATCCATTGGGAAGAAAGCTTACCAGGGTGGAGCTTTAGATTGGAATTATAAATGATGAAATTATCACCAATATTAATCTTCTCTTGTTGAATCATCATTTCATGTATATACTTTTTGTTATCTTTATTGAATTGAGAGTTCTCATATGCATCACACCGAATTTCTTCCAACTCCTAAATCTGCAACTTACTGTGCTCACCTACATCTAATAATTCACATTACATTGTTTAATATCCCAATATTCATTGTGCTCTACATATACCTGGAGGTGAAAATCCATTAAAAACACAATCCTATATGGTGACATTCTGATTGGGGTTTTAATGCTATACGGTACAACCAAAGTGCATCACCCAAGCGTAAACTCTAGTCATTTTTATTGGGTTGTACCATTTTTTTTATGATTTAATAAACTAATTGATTTGTGATTTATGATTTTATATTATTTTGGGGGAGATATGGAGTGGAGAATTTATGAAAAAACCCATAATTATGAAGAAAATTAATCATGTTATGATTAAAAAACTCTGAATCCTAATCCCTAATGATGAATCTAAACTAACCAAAATTTCTAAAATTGTAGGACCCCACAAAATCAATAACCACTCGAGATTCATTGGTCCTGGTAGCCATTTATTACAACCAATTAGAGTCAGAGTACACATGAAAAATATGAGCACAAATAAAAATAAATTTGAAAAATTCCCCATGATTTCAATTCCTCATGCGTTGAAGATCTCATTAAATAACATGGGCAGTTGGGGAATTTTATTCTTCTTGGAGATATTCTAAGTGAATTGACATGAAGAACAAGAAATACAAAACTGATGGTCATCTCTAGAAAATTTTGGCCAATAAAGTTCTGATTCAAGGACCTTTTGATCTTTACATTGAGAGCCAAAGTGTCACCCACAAGCCAGTGTGGAAGAATGTCAAAATAGAGGTGAACTCAAGGTCAGGGATACACTGACGAACAATCTGGTCACCCATAATTCTCCACAAATATGGGGCATCCAAAATTTATCATCATGAATCATGCATATGTCTCAGAAATTTGAAGTACTAAAATCAATGGAGACCTTATATGTTTATAGAAAATTCCCAATGTCCTCATACTATAGTGACTAAGGTTTGACATACATGGATATTACATCATTTTAGATGAATATTCAGTAAATTAAAAAAAAATACATGTTAGGGAGCTATAATAGTTGAGTGTCTTTGGAAACATGGAAACAAAATCTACTATCATTGTGAAATATCATCAAAATATCCCATAAATATATCCAACTTTAGTAATTCTACCTAAAAAATTTATTTATCAGCTGGGTAAAGGAAACATTAGAAAGGGGTGAGCTCAAATGCTCAGTAAGGGTAAATGAGTGAGATAAGAAAGAATAATTGTGAGCATAGGGGTGTGAGGACATGATCTTAAAAATAGAAGACCATTCCCTGCATATCCTAATCATATACAAGAATCATGGCATAAAGAATGGAAGTTCATAAGACATGAATCATAAGGAAATAAATAACATAATCCATAAAAGAATAACATAGGAATAAAACATATAATTGTGGCAGACACATTAGCATATATAATTATTTCCATAGTAGTCAAGGTGTTGCTAGAGAGACTATCTTAGTGGACAAGGTCCTTTTCTGAACCACATTCACACCCCTTTCCAGCCCTGTATTACTGAACCGAGTTCACCCCTCATTCCAGACTTGTATTATTGAACTTAGTTCACCCCACCTTCTAGCCCAACAATACCGAACCATGTTTATTTCCTGTTCTAACCATATAATACTAAACTGATTTCATTCCCCATCCTATCCATTTCTATCTCCTGATATATAAATCATTACCCAATGAATTGGAGGGTTATATAGGTCTTACCCATATCATAGTGAAATCACACATACATGTTCCAAAAAATCATAAACAATCATATCATATGCCATGCAATGAAATTGGTATCATAACCATGTAAACATATAATACCATGTAGAATATAACACATGATTCATAAACATTTCATCTAAAGCATAACTCGTGAAATAAAAATAGATTTCATAAAAAAATAACCCATGAAATAGAAACAAATTTCAAAAACATATAACCTGTGAATGTGAAATATATTTCATAAATATATAACACATCAAAGAGAAATAGATTTCATAAAGAAATGACTAGTGAATGAGAAATTATTTTGAAAAAGACTGTAACATTTAGTGTAAACCATTCATAGAATGAATATTAATAGAACCTTAAGTTTATATCCTATAATGGAATGAGTAACCACAATATATTCCATCATCTATGGAAAATTATTCTAAAATATCTTTTCAAATGTTTCTTGAGGTATAAGGCCCCAACCTTAAACCTTACATAATCTTGAGTTTTGATCAAGAATTTAATTTCTTTTATATTGAGGATCTTTTCAAGTTTAGAGTTTTAGAGAATTTGGCTATCAATATTAAATTAAATCTCAAATATTACAAAGTATACACTTATTCTTTATCCATTTTTTTCACAAAAATAAAACTCCTTAAATAAAAGTGGAATTATTTTCTTGATAAAAATGTTCTTGAATTTTACTTTTCTCCTATCATTCCTTATACCCTGTGAAAAACATTTCAAAAACATGGGATGAGTATAAAAACATAAGTAAGGAATATAAAATAATTAATAAAACTATTAGTCCATGAATATTTAAAACCCATGATTTTTTTTTCATAAAATCATAATTTTCACCCATAAAACATAAACTACTTAGATTACATCATGCAATAATAATATTCCTAAAAAACATCATAGAAATCATAAATAATAAAGGTAACTTGTGGAATTCATATCATACATACATTTTAGCTTTCATAGCTACATAGGGAGTAACCTTCATGGGTATGTTTGGAATACCCATCACAGTATATTCCCTAAATCTCTTAGGAGAAACTTTAAGGTTTACCTCTGTCATGTTACCCAATACATTAGAGAGATATCATGAGATCAAAAACCCTTGGTTTATCATGGAAATACCCATATACTTAATAAGTGCCCAATAAACATAACATATTCATAATATATAATACCAGCATAAAGGAAAAATAACACTTCTACATTTTCATTCACAATATATCATTTCATGATACTGATATAATCAATAAAATTTAAAAATAACACATTTAAAACATTTAAAAAGAATATTTTTGAATCAAAGTGTCCCATGAAACTTTGAAACTTTTAAAGGAATTAACATTTTAAATCATTAATGTACATATAAATAAATCCTTAGAACTATTTGGAAAACATGGGCATCAATGAGAAAGATTTATAAGAATAAATATTTAAAACATTTAAAATGATTTTTTATTTTAAGAGTCCATTACCAATTGAGAAAATACTTGGATGAAAATAATTAAATAATAAAATTAAATAAAACTTTTAATATCATGAGAATAAAGAGATTCATGATATAATATGTTAAATGGTAGTATATACACCATATAAATAAGTCTCAATGGAATGTAAATTTAGATGAAATCCATTACAAAGATCATATAAATGACATAAGAATTTATCAATGGGGTGATTATGTGAAGAAATATTACATACACACAATGGTAAGTGTAAATTAAAACATAAATAAATATACAATGATTCCACACATAATCTTGGAATAATATAATCAATAAAGTATGTGTAAAACCCAATGAGTGGAAATTGAGTTTTGAAATTCCATTACAAATTTCATTTTGTTAATAAAATAGATTGATTATTTGTATTAAATATAAATACCCATAAAAGAAGTATAAATTAAAGATATAATATCAAAATTCATTTATAACACAATCATAGCATGGCAGAATCAAGAAGTAGAAGATCAACCCATAGAATGGAAATTGGGTTAATAAGTTACCTTAACTTGATTCCTACTTTCCTCGTTCATTATTTAATTTCAGAAATAATAAAAATAGGATAGTTTATACTTTATTTTTATCATTTTTAAATTTTATTATTCATTTTATATCACTTATTACCATGTTATTACAATTTTTTAATTATTTGTGTTCATAACGAACATTTTGCCAATGTTTGGTACTTGAGTAAAAAATGATCTTGTTTTGAAGAAAATTATCCATGTAGTCATAAGTGAATTATCTCCATAATATTAATCATTATTTAAATATCTTATATATCTATTATATATGTATTTATAATATTCTATAACATTTTTAGATAATAAATGAAATGCACCGTTCATGGAGATGGTAGGTCGTACGTACGCATGGACGCTACTTTCATTTCTTTGTCATATTAAAAGAATGAAAACTAAATGATACATAGTTATATTATAATTACATTGAAATATATATGTTATATATGTAACATAATTTCATTTACACCATCAATTATACATTCCATGTATGGCATGAACGAGTCAAATCACTTTGATGGGGCGGTAGTATGCACTTCCTCAAATAAAATTATCATATTTACATATTATTGAAAGTATAAAGGTATGATGTAAATAAAAATTTAAAGGATATCAGAGATAATATAAATATAATATATATCATATATAAATATAGTTCCATCATAATGGCCACTATGAGAGGTTTTAGGAGAAAATTGAATAGTCATCGTTTCCTGAGGCAATAATTCACCATACACAGAAACAGTATGTTCATATATATTAGATGGAGGTGTGTGCAAGTGTAGTTAAAATAATTTCCATAAAAAATACTATTATATGGATTATATTTGTGTTGTTATGTAATCATATAATATGAAGATCATAGGGAGTGAAGAAGAAAAATAAAATAAAGGAAATTGAGAGAAGATGTTACCTCCAAATTGAGTAACTTCTTTTGATTTGAGCCAAAAGGAATTTCTAAATTTCTTTTTGACCATGTTAAGTCTTCTAATAGGATATCAGGGATTTTGGGAGATTATTTGAGTAGAAGTTGGACGAGACAATGGGATTGAGAGGTGTGAGTAAGTCGGTAGATTTGGTGTCCTTTTATAAGAGGGAGGAGGGAAACTTTAGGAAAGTCATGAAATATTATTTTATTATAATTTTATTTTCACTTTATACTGGTCCTAAACTCATTTATTTCAAAGATAAGATTATTTTTTGACATATACACATCATGAAATTAAAATTATACAAGTTTTGAATATGTTTTAACCCTTAAATTATTTTTAACATTTATTTTACCCATTTTAATCTTACCATGATATTTTATTTTTTAAAATTTATGGGTTAATTTAATTACCATAACATTTCAAAAGACCCAAAAAAGTTACATTTATGACATATTTGGACTTATCATAACCATTTGGATGAATATTATATTTTTATGAATTTTAAAACATTTAATAAACTATTTTATTTTTTAAGATATGAATTATATCAGTTTTGACACAATTCATACTTGAATTTTTAAAAAATTCATAAAAACTTCATTACTTTGAAAAAAATTAGTTATATCAATACTACTTTTTATAGGAATAAAAAAAATTCATGGATGATAGAAATTATGTCATATAATATTTATTTTAATATTTATAATATCATTTATTTGATATTTATCTTAATAATGTAATTACTATATCTATGTTGTGTCGATATTTATAGTAATTTTTTAATCAATAAAAATTCAAAATAAATTCCCATTAAGTATATAATTTAATTATATTTCTGGAGAATATTTATTTTCTATGTTTCATCAATTTTATCTCTATATTAAAATTATTATACTTATAAGAGATAAGAGAGTGACATGTTGTCACGTTCTTTTGTTTTAATAATAATTACATCACTTTCATGAAAGAAAGATCATTAAATGAATCAATTCTGACCCTTAGGTGATATGGGTATAATTTTATTCATACAATAGGATATTTTCAGGTGTTAGTGTAATTTTATTATTTTTATCATATTGTTTGTTACCCTAATTCAACCGATTTACCTTTAATTGTTGTAAATAAAAATTACCGATGTTACTATTCAAAATTTCCAAAAATAAAATACTCTTATTTACACAATTTGGAACTTATGATTCCAAATATTGAATCAATTTTTACAAATCCAAAACATATAAGTTGTAGTAATTTATTTGAAATTAATTCTTGTTGTTAAAACCATAAAGCGGGTTTTTAAGAAGTAAAAACTATAAAAAGATTGACATGTGTTTATGTCCAATTTAAATGTGAAATTACTTCCAATGACCATAATTGGATTAAGTGATAAAAACATAATAAAATTACATTTAAAACTAATTAAAAAGGTAATCTAACTATATAAATGAATTAAATGAACAGGCAGTTTGGAATTAAAATACAGTATTTTCACTATTCATTATAATATTAATTTATCAGAAAAATACCAAAATTTCAACCAAAGTAAATTTTTATGTCCTAATTCTAAATAATATGTTTATTTTTTCAAATAGGTCATATAAAATTGATAATAAATAGATTTTAAAAGGTTACAGCTTCAAAATGAGGTAAAATGACCTTTTAAAAATATTAGAACATTTTATGCTTAAAATTGGATTCATTCTCATTTTCACCCTCTAAAATTCCTTGGATAAATGTCAAAATATTTATTAAATATGTAAAATCATAATATATTTAATTCTTTTAATTCCATACAATATAGTGACTAGGTGTTAAAAACCATTTAAAATAATAATAATATTATTGTATTATTTTTTGATATACTCAATGTTGTGTGCAACGTAAGATTTCAGAGAAACCTGTTGTTGTGTGTCGGGTACGCTATCGAAAAAATTGTCCTCTTAAACCAAAAATTAATATATTATTCATAAATATTAATAGATATTAAAATTTATTATTCTATAAATATTAGGGTCGTTACACATTCCCCCTTTTGGAAATTTTGTCCTCAAAATTTTAAATTGGGCTCGGAAACTTTATTAAAAATCCCACATCAGAAAAAGATTCAATAAAAAAAATCTCTTTAAAAGAAAGAAAGATAAGTACAAAGGTAATATGAGATAAGACATACTTGGATTACATATAGGAAAACATGGATATATAATAAAAACTAACCATCTTGTTCTGATGGAGAGTGATAGAAAATATGATTAGGAGAAAGTTAACAAAAAGAAAACCATAAACATGTGATGGGTTAAACGGTCTTTTGATTTCCTAGTAGTAAAAGTGAACAGAAGACGTTTTTGTTTTAATATACTTTTCATAAGGTTGAGGAATTTATTTATGATCTTGATTAAGAACATAAGGAAACATACTTACTTGTAAATTAGAGTTTCATCCATTAATAAATATCCACTAAAAAATCATATTTTCTCCAAATGGCAAGTATTAAAGATGACTTGGTCACACCTAAAGTGCTATAATCAACTTCCAGAGAATCATAAAACCCACAAAACATGAACCATATATTTTCCTTTCCATTAGACAATAACCAAAACCAAAATGGTTAGTACAAGATCAGATAATCCCCCGAAAATAATGGTCCTTTATTAAAAGAAATACTACACTTAATCTCCAAAATTCATGAAACAATACCCCAAAGTTCAAAAAATACCATTCAAAAAATAATTGTCCATATAATTCCTCAAAAAGAACAATAAAAATTGAGATTGAATCCCAAAATTAAAAAGTATTTGATCATATAGTCTTCCATGATAAATCTTAACATTTATCTCCAAATAACATCGACTACTCTTAAAATCTCATACTTAAAAGTAATTAACCTAATCACATGTTCTCCATGATAGGTTAATCATTTCTATAAATAACCCAAATCTCCATAAGTCCACAATAAAAACAAAGCTTCTTCCAATATAAAATTCAACCATTAATAATAAAATAAAACCCCATAGTATTCTATTTTCATTACATATATAGTGTTCCCAAAATAGCGAATGTCTTCCAAAATTAAATTTATAACATAATCACCAAATAATTTTCCTATACCAAGGATATACATTTGATAAAATATAAGTTCCTAAAATAAAATTATTTTTTATCCATAAAATCATTTAACTAAAAAGAATAAGTCATACTGACCAAGGACTTCACGTAGACTAGTGGTAGGCGATGCACAGTTATCACCCTTCGGTTGTGGGTTTGATTCCTATGGCCTTGCTAAATGAGACAAGTTTTCACCCATATTGCGGGATTTATATTTTTGTAATACTCAAAAATAACCCTAACATGTTTTAGCCTTAATGGTTGTATTATACCTCTCATTTTCATCCCAACTCATAATGACCCCAACACCCTAATTAATGAAGTCTTATATATATTGACATTTTTTCTCCTCCATATAATAAAACAAAACTATTCCCAATAGAATGAACATCATACCTTGATTATTGTGTCCACTTGGTTTCATCTTCATATTTTTCACGTCAATAAAAGGTCCATGCATTGCAACAATGATGTAGAGATCCTTCAAAATCATTTTATTCCTTTATCCAAATACACCTAGTACAACATGGGTCATATGGGTTTAAACAGAAAAATAATTTCAGAAAATAATCATGTATAAAATATAATTTTAAAATATATAATAAAACGTTATTTTTATAAAACACTCAGTCTATGATTGGGATGAAACATTCAATCAAAGTTTCTTTTAAAATACCATAAGTATACGCTCAGAGACTATATTTTAAAATAAAATATAAATAGGTTGTGAAAGAGTCTCCTTCTCCAGCACCGTTTTCAAAATCATAATATGCTTCAAAATATTGTGATAATAGAAAATATTTAAAAATTACTTGATAATATTTAACTTTATTGAAAATATGAGAATATTGAGAAAATATGATTTGATTAAATAAAAACCATGATCCATGATGGTATTGAGTTATAGTGGAGGCGTTTGATATCTCAAACAACTACTTTCAAGTGAGTTTTATGTTTGAAAATGTTTCACAATCATTCAAACATGACTTTGCAATAATTTTTTCAAGAAAGTAATCAGGATGAGATAATAATTTTGTTTGAGATCCTCCTCCTTCCATTTGTAATTGAATTTCCTTGATATAAAAAAGTTATAAAACAAGGATTTATCTGAAATAATTTACATGGAGAATTACTAAGTGGTTATCCAAAACTCTTAATCCCTAAAGATAACTAAATCGACCTCTGATACCAACTATAAGGCCCCAACTTCAAACCTTACATAATCTTGAGTTTTGATAAAGAATTTACTTTTTTCACATTAAGGTTTGTTTCAGGTTTAGAGTTTTAGAAAATTAGGCCATAAATATTACATTACATCAAAAATATTAAAAATTAGGCACTTCTACTCTATAGAATTTTTTTGAAAATGATAAAACTCCTTAAATAAAACAATAATTTTTTTCTTGATAAAGTTTTTCTTGAATTTTTCCTTTCTCTTATCCTTCCTTATACCGTATGAAAAACATTTCAAAAAAAATGGGATGAGCATAAAAAGATCTGTATGGAATATAAACTATGGAATAAAACTATTAGTCTATGAATATTTAAAATCGATGAAAACATTTTTATATAATCAATATTTTCACCCATAAAAGATAAAATACATATCTTACATCAAGTAATCATAATATTCTTAAAAAATAATAGAAATCATAAAACATAAAGGTTTCTTGTGGCATCCATATCATACTTACATTTTTACTTTCATAGCTACATAGGGAGTAACCTTCTTGGTTACGTTTTGAATACCCATCATATTATATTCCCTAAATCTATTAGGAGAATCCTAAATGTTTACCTCTGTCATGTTACCCAATGCATTGGAGAGCTATCATGGGATCACCACCCATGGTTTATCACAAAACCACCCATATACATAATAAATTCCCAAAAACCATAAAATAATCATTAAAAAGAAAACCATATTAAATTAAAGCTATCATTTCCACATTTTCATTCACAAGATATCATTTAAAGATATTTTCATAATCAATTGAATTTAAATATAACATATTTAAAAACATTTAAAAAGAATATTTTTGAATCATAGTGTCTCATACAAATTTGAAACTTTTAAAAAAATTAACATTTTAAAACATTAATTTCCATAAAAATAAATCCTTAAAACAATTTGGAAAACATGGAAATTAATGAGAAAGATTTAGAAGAATAAATCTTTAACACATTTAAACCGATGTTTTAGTTAAATGATCCCTTAACACTTGAGAAAATAATGGAATAAATATAATTAAATAATAATATTAAAGAAAACTTATAATATCTTGAGAATAAGGAGATTCATGATATAGTATTTCAAAGGGCAGTATATACATCATATTAAAGTGAATTGGTGCATAATAGTAAATAAGTTTCAATGGAATGTAAATTGAGATGAAATACCTTACAAATATCATATAACTGAATTAATAATTTATCAATGGGGTGATTATGTACATAAAAGTTATATCAACACAAATTTAAGTGGAAATTAAAAAATAAATAAACAAACAATGATTCCACTCATAATATTGGCATAATATAATAAACAAAGTATGCATAAAACCAAATGAGTGGAAATTGAGTTTAGAAATTCTCTTACAAAGATCATTATGTTAATGAAATAGATTGATTATATGTATTAACTATAAATATTTATAAAAAAATTAGAAATATAAGATAATATATCAAAATTATTTTCTCAGATAATCATATCTCGACATAATCAAGAAGTATAAGATCATCCCAAATAATGGAAATTGGGTTAAGAAGTTCCTTTACCATGAATTTGACTTGTCTCGTTTGTTCTTTGATTTCATGAATAATAAAATTAGGTTAATTTATAATTTCTTTAGAACATTTTTAAATTTTATTATTCATTTTATATAACTTATTCCCATGTTATAGCAATTAGTAAATTATTTCAGTTCATATGGAACGTTTTGTCGTTGTTTGGTACTTGAGTAAAAAATGAACTTGTTTTGATGAAAATTATCCATGTGGTCATAAGTCCATTATCTACAGAATATTATTAATGATTTAAATATAATATATTTCCAATATATAGTTATTTATAATGGACCATAACATTTGTAGATAAGAAATTAAATGCACTGTTCATGGTGATGGTAGGCCGTACGTACACATGAATGCTACTTTCATTTCATTGTCATATTAAAGTAATGAAAAGTAAATTATAAATAGGTATATTATAATTATAGTATAATATATATGTTTTATATGTTACATAAGTTCATTTAATTATTCATTTATATGTTCTATGTATGGAATGAATGATCTGTATCACTTTGAGGGGGCGGTAGTCAGTACTTCCTTAAATGAAATTATTATATTTACACATTATGGAAAACATAAAGGAATGATATAAATAAAAAAATACCAAAGCATAGATACAATATGAAAATAATATATATAATATATAAATATAGTTCCATCATAATGACTACCATGATAGGTGGCAGGAGAAAATTGAACATTCATCGTTTCGTGAGGCAGTAGTTCGTCGTACACAGAAACAGTATGTTCGTATCCATTAGATGGAGGTGTGTGTAAGTGTAGTTAGAATACTTCTCATAAAAATATCCAAGTATTTTGAGGATATTTTTGTTTTTATGTAATCATAGTATAGGAATATCACAGTGAGTGAATAAGGAAAATAAAAGAAAGGAACTTGAGAGAAGACATAACCTCTAAATCAGACAACTTCTTTTGATTTGAGCCAAAAGGACTTCATGAATTATCTTATGCGCCTGTCAAGGATTATAGGAGAAAGGGAGGGATTTTGAGATATTATTTTTTTAGAATTTGGATGATCCAAGGTGCATTATAGGTGGGAGTAAGTGGGTAGAGTTAGTGGAATTTTATAAGAGGGAAGAGGGGAACTTTAGGAATGTCTTGAAATATTATATTATTATAAATTTATTTTTGGTTTTTAATGGTCCCAAACTCATTTATTTGAAATAAAATATGGTTTTGGGTTGTATTACTATCTTCAAATTAAAATTATATAAGTTTTTAATATTTTTAACCCTTATATTTTTGGATTAACCTTCATTTTACCCTTTTTAATCTTACCATGATATTTTATTATTTAAACATTGTGGGATAATTTAATTACCATAACATGTCAAACGACCCACAAAAGTTCCATTTACGAAATATTCAGTCTTATAAAAACTATTTTTATGAATAATATGTTTTCAGAAATTTTAAAAAAATTTATAAACTATTTTTTATTTTAAGTTATGAGTTATGTCAATTTTGACACTATTCACACTTGACTTTTTAAAAAATTCATCAAAATAATATTAATTAGAAAAAATGCATTAATTAAATCCTATCATGTCATAAGAATCCAAAATATTATTGGATGATATAAATTATGTCATATAATATTTATTTTAATATTTATTTTAATATTTATAATATCATTAATTTGATATTTCTCTTAATAATATAATTATTATATCTTTATTGTGCCAATATTTATAGTAATTGTTTAATCAATAAAAATTCAAAATAAATTCCCATTATGTATATAATTTCATTATATTTCTGGAAACAATTTATTTTTTTATGTTTCATCTATTTTATCTCTACATTAAAATTATTAAACTTATAAGAGATAAGAGAGTGACATGTTGTCACTTTCTTGTGTTTTAACAACAATTACATCAATTTCATGGACAGAAGTCCATTAAATGAATAAATTATTATCCTTTGGTGATATGGGTCGAATTTTATTCACCCAATTAAATTTTGGTATTTTTAGGGTAATTTTATTATCCTTACCATATTGTTTGTTACCATAATTTACCAAATTTACCTTTAACTATGGTAAATAAAAATTACCAAAATTGTTATTTATAATGTCTAGAAATAAATGGTACCTATTTAAAAAAATTTAACTTCTAATTAAAAATATTTAATCATTTTTTCCAAATTAAAAACATAGAAGATACAGTTATTAATTTAAAATTAATTCCCATTTTCAAAACCAGAAAGAAAGTTTTTAAGAAGTAAAAACTATCAAAAGATTGATATGTGTTTATGTCCAATTTAAATTTTAAATTACTTGAAATGACCATAATTGGATTAAATGATAAAAAATAGCCTAATTACAGTTTAAAACCTATTAAAAATATAATCTATCTATGTAAATAAATTTTACGTAATGGAAGTTTTGAATAAAAATGTAGTATTTTTCACTATTCATTAAAATATGAATTTTATCCAAAAAATACCAAAATTTCAAGAAAGGTAAACTTTAATGTCTCAATTATAAATAAGCAGTTTATTTTTTTCAAATTCAACTTATAAATGTAAAAAAAAAATATTTAAAAAGGTTTCCTCTTTAAATGGAAGTAAAACAACCTTTTAAAAATATTAGAGTATTTTATGCTTAAAATTGGATTCATTCTCATTTTAAGCCTCTAAAATTAATTGGATAAATTTAAAAACTTTTAATATATATTTGAAATCATAATATAGTTAATTTTGTTCATTTATTCCAATAAAACATCTAGGATTTAACTAACATTTAAAATAATAATAATAATATTATATTATTTTTCGATATAACTCAATATTTTCTACAACGTTTGATTTTGGAGAAACTCGTTGTTGTGTGTTGGGTACACTATCATACAAATAGTCCTCTTTAAGAAAAAATTAATATCTTATTAATAAAATTTAAATGATATGAAAATGTATTATTCTATATATACATGTTTTGTTACATGAGGAAAATATTCTTTATACTTTGAAAAAGGATTTTTTTTGCATAAAACCTTTTGATTTTTTTTATAAAATTACCTTGAAAATAATAAATAATAAATGAAATAATTTTGAGAAATATTTTCCTTCAAAAAATATTAAATAAAATTCAAAACATTTTTAAAACCATTTTCTTTGAAAACCCATTGAAAACTTATAATGAAATATTTTGAATGATTTGAAAACATTTTTACTTGAAAAAAAGAAAGAATCTTGAAAATAATTTGAAAATAATTTCTTTGATTATACTATGAAAACTTATAAATGAGTCTTGAAATCATTTTGAAAATTATTTTCCTCGAAAACATATAAAAGAAGCTTCAAAACATTTTTCAAACCATTTTTATGAAAATTTATTTTGAAAAAATTTTCTTAAAAATTAACCTTTAAACATGAAAATAAATCTTCAAAGAATTTATAGTAGATGAATCCATACATGTCATACGAGGTAAAAAAGAATATTCCTTTTTCATGATAAAAAGGTTGTAAAAATGTGTCATTTGGAAAGTGATAAGAAGATTCCATTGAAAACATTTGAAAAATAAAAAAGGTAAAAATTTATTTTAATTATCATAAGAGATTTCTATAATATTTTTCAAAACCATTTTTAGAAAACATGGTTTTGATGGAACCCATATTTATGATTGAAAAAGGGGTAAATTTGGGTATTCTTAAAAACAAATTCTTAACATTATTACATACCAAAAATTATAAGAAATATTTCCAATATATGAATAAATAATTAATAATAATAAGATAATAAATTTTATGAATTTTATTGAGAGATGGATCATAATATTTCTTCAAAGGAAGCATGAACATAAATAATCATTAAAAGTGATAAGATTGTCTCAATAAACAATTATAACATGGTATCTTGGGATCATACTCACCATGTAAGAAAAGGAAATTGCATGAATCATAAAATATAATGAAAATAATTAAATTAATGTCATATCATGTAAAATGGATTTGTAAACACCTCAATGAGAATTTAGGTATATAACAAAGCATGAGTCTCAATGAATGAAAACTAAGAGAAAAATATTTCATTGATTTGCTAACTTATTAAAAATATACCCCATGAAATAAAGATCGTAAAATGGATATGATATTACCCATAAATATAAGTATATGATAAATGTAATAAAATCACGGGAAGTACATATAGCACCCAAAAGAAAATAGTGGAGAGCATTACATGTATCTCATAGAAATAAAAAGTGATATAATATCCCATTACCTTTTGTCTTGACACTCATCTTACTCATTAAAAGCATCTATATAATTAATAAATATATTATAAATATTTTACCAAACCATATTATTATATATAATACCATATATATTTTTTATTACAAACTTATATTACCATCTTGTTAAAATCCTATGTTATGGTTTCACTTTAGATAATATTATCATTGTTCTTGCCATATGTCTTAATTTGATATGTTGTTGGTCATTATGGTTATATAATGATTCCAGAATGTAAACCATGATGTAAATAACATGCATATATAGTATATTTTTATTAAAATAATCTATATAATATAAATGTTCAAAATGTAATACACAATTCATGGATATGGTAAGTTGTACATTTGCATAAATGTTTTTTCCATTTTTATTGACGTGTTGCATGAATGAATGAAAATGACATATATGTATATATATATATATAATTATTAATTTATACTTTTTATATCATATATATTCACTAAACCCATTCTTAATATATTCCTTGTTGTGTATGAATGAATCATATCTCTTTGAGGGGGCGGTAGTCCACACTTCCTCAAATGAAATTATCGTATTAACACCAAATGAAAAGTAAGAAAGTTATGTTTTGAAACTAGAATACATAATCTTAAATAAATACAAAATATAATATATAACTTATATAAATATATTTTCTATCATAATTTACACCATGATAGGTGGTAATGGAAAAACTAACATTCATCATTTCGTGAGGCAGTAGTTCATCGTACACAAAAATAGTATGTTCATTACCCATTAGATGGAGGTGTGTGTAATTATTGGTATAAAAATTTACATAAATATATAATAGTATATTTTGGATACATTTTTTTTCATATAATCATATAATAAATATATTTGGAGGGGTAGAGAAGTAAAATAAATGGAAGGACATGAGAGAAGACATTACATCTTAATTAGGTTACTCCTTTTGGTCTATGCCAAAAAGGCTTCCTTAGTTTTCCTTCTACCAAAGGGAAGGATTATTAGAGAAATTTAGGGATTTTGGAAAGTTAATTTGGCTAATATTGGCTGAACATAAGAGGTTTTAGATATCTGAGAATGTGGGAGATGTGGTGGCCTTTTATAGTGAAGGAAAATAACTCACTTGGAATTTTTAAAAACAAGTTAGGTGTACACTTGTTATTACCTAAAAAAACTCATAAAAAATCAACCAAAATCAATAAGAAAAGTTTTAATGAGTAAATATGTCTAGAAAATGGGGTTTGTAAAAGTTTCTAGGTCACCCAGACTTCTATGATTAAGGTTTACTCTACAATTAAGCTTAATTTTACCTTAATCACTATGATTAATTCTAATAAATTTTACTAATCATTTAGGCCAAATATAAAAATGTTATAATAATAATCTAAATATTATTTCAAAAATAATGGCGTATTTTTTTTGAAATCCAATTCACATAAGGGGAAAATTTATGATTATTACTTTTACCACATATGGGATGAAATTACGGGTTTTTCATGTCGCAAAAAGTTGAAAAGTTTATTAAGTTTTTAAATTCAATTTCAAAGTGAAATTTATTCTAAAAACTGAAATTTTATTAATAGATTTATAATTTATATATTTTTTCCTTAATTAACATTCAGACTATAATTTAACATTAATATTTATTTAAATGAAAAGGTAGTTGTTAACTAAAAAGAAATATTTTTCACTATTCCTAAAAAATAAATTTTCTTAGAAGAGTCCAAAAAATGACCCCTAAGATAATTTAGAAATTATAAATTGAAAATGAAGTTTATTTTATCAAATTATACTTATAAATGTGTCTATAATTATTTTTATTATTAAAATAGTCTCATTTAGGAAAATGGTATTTTTAATCATAAAAATGACTTTACCAAAAAATCATATCTTTCATTATCAATATATTTAATTTATATAAAACCATTATTAAAAATATTTGAAAATTATTTATTAAAATTAATTTCAACAAGTATAATGGAAAGGTTATACTTATTTCAATTAAAAATAATAATAATAAGTTGCTTCATAAAAACTCGGTGTTGCGTGTAATGTACGCCAAGTCGGTGTTGTGTGTAGAGAAAACCAAGTCGGTATTGCATGTAGAGAAAGCCAATTTGGTTCCATATGAAAGGATTGTTTCACATCCAATTTATATATAAATATATAAATAACTATTTCTAGTGTCATGTGAAATGAAAAATATCAAAAAGATAAATTAATTCAAAAAAAAATAATTCACAAAATCTTGGGGTGCTACATTCTACCCACCTTAAAATTAATTTTTCTCTTGAAATTAATCTAGGTTATTAAATATTTAATACTTGAATGTTTCATTCATATAAAAACACATTGTAAAAATATATACTAAAATATCCCTTAAAAGGAAATGTTGAGATCATAATGGTTACCCAAAGTAACATATAACTTGGTTTCCACATTGGTGAACATACTTTGAGAGTGAATATTAGACATGGATGAAATTGAGTAAATATTTAAAGGGAGTTATTGAGGTCATCAATCAAAAACATGTGAATGATTAAATAAATGTTGAGATCCTCAAATTCATAAATCTATGATTACTTATAAGAACATCAGTTCAACAAAAACTAATGTATTTGGAAAACACATTTTCTTTTGAACTTTATCCTTACGTTGAGTAATTATTTTATTAAATAATAATATAATAAAATATTCTTACTTTATATATTTATATAAAAAATTATTATTTAGTTGTTCTTTTATCAATTTCTAGTTCACCCATTTCATCATGTAATGGATGTATAGAAACTAACATTGATGCCTGAAGTGCTAAAATAAAATTTTATCAGATCATAAGGCCCATAAAAGAATTAAAACCGTAACTATGTATCTATAACTATTCTTAAAAATAAATATGGTTAATACATTTATTTCTAAACATAAAAAGTAACACTATTTATTCATCATAAATATTTATTCATTAAAAATAATTATACATTAACCATGACACCACATAGGCCAATGGTAGGCACGAAACCCTTATCATCCTTTGTTCATGGGTCCAAAACCTAAGGAATTGTAAGAAATGACTGGTTTTCACCCGACATACATGATGTCCTTTTTGAAATTAACTATAATTTAATTTCCAAAATATGATATACATCCTTGAAATAAGTTTAATCACTAAATAGGCTTTCAACCAAAGTTATAAATACAATCTCAATAGTTAAATACTTCCTCCAATGTTTAGCTTAAACATTTCATGAATGGATAAAATTATAACCCTTATGAAAGATTAAAATAAAATCCAATAGAAATAATGTAACAAAACCATATTAATTTTGATCCTGGAAATATCATAGAGTATCTATTTTTGTTATATTCCAAACATGTGAATACCCTCATGGTAAATTCTCAGGGAACATGGTAACGACCTGAATTACCATAAATTCCATTTGTAAAATATGAATTATTCCTTATTACATAGATTACTATATATATTCCACAAATCCAATAAGTTTTAAACATCATCCATGATTTGATGAACTACTTTTAAACATGTCTTCAAAGGTAATTAGTACCTTCCAATTTACTAATGCATATCCCATATATCTTTACCCAGACAACATTATCATAATATAAAGAACATATTAGGGGTTATCTTTTCCTTAATCATGTATTTTCCATGGACATCACCTTTCCACTATATCTCCTTTCTATTCAATCAGAACCATTCAATGCGTTCTTGTAAATCCATAGTGAAAAACATAAACTATAAAATCCTTATATATTTCACATTTCATATACAAAATTTCTTGAACCCAAACACATAAATGCTTTTATTATTCCACATCATCCTTATTCCATTAACATTAATACCTAATCCTATTATACAACACATATTTCCTTTAACATCTAATATGTAGTCTCATCATCATCAAAAATGGAACCATTACTCACACAACCTTGTTGGTTCCCTTCAAGAGCATTCATCTTGGGGAATTGAGTTGCTAAAGGACCATTAACTCCACACTTAAAACACTTATCCTTCAATTATGTATTATTGAGGCCAATATTCTCATCTATTTTTTTAATTGAACTCTTCATTTTTCCCTTGCAGTCACTTTCTTTGTTTCCTTCTTTCCCACAGTCAAAACATCTTCATGTTCCTCAAACTCATTCACTTAGGTAACTCTTTCCACATTCCTGAGATAGAGGAAACCAAATCTTCTTTCCTACAAAGTCTCAATTACCTGAAATCCCAGCGAAATCCTTCTCTCTCTTCCTTGGTGAGTTCAAGAGTTAGTGATGGTATATGTTTTTAATCATGTTCCGTGAAAAGTTATTAGGCATGAACACACAAAATCTCTCTCCAGTGATCATCCCACTTGACTGCTCATCAGCAAATCATCCATCACATTCAACATTAAAATATTTCCACCCCATTCCCTCCATTGACTAAAACTAGAAGCATAGTGTGTGCATTACTTAGCATAGCAGAAATCCACATAGACCTAAAAATAATTACTTTTATGATTTCTAAATCATGACACATTCCTTAATCTATGACACCCTAGGTTCACCCTAGGTTATAAATATCCATCATATATTTAAATCATTCATGATTGTTTGTGAGGATTTTTTGTATTACCAAATCATATCCCTCAAGGTTTTCAAACCAGTTGTGCAGCAATGCCCATTATCTTATACCATATTACCCTGAGTCAGGCTTAGAACATCTTGTCGGAGTTGTTACCCCTAGGTACATCTATACCAAAGAAAAATACACTTGTAGTACCCAAATAGGAATATATTTCTAGGAATCCACTCACACTATCCTTTACCAAAATTCCAGGACATTTTCATAAATATTAACCCATCCTTATACTTATCTTTAGATATGTACTTAAAAATATCCTTAAAAATATACCTAGGGATCTCACTGTGGTTTTATCATCCAAGTTTCCAAAGGTTGACTAAGAATTCCCTTTGATACCAACTATAGTGTCCCATGCTTGACATACGTGGATATTACATCACTTTAGATGAATATTTAGTACATTACAAAAATACATTCATGAGGACCATAATATATTAGTTTTTTGAAAAAAAGGAATAAAAATATTATATACTAGTGAAAGATCTTATACATCTCCCATAAAGATCTCCACCTTTTTCACATCTACCTAAAACCATTCTTCATAACCCGGGTAAAGGAAACATAATAAAGGGTTGAGCTAAAATCTTAAGTAAGGGTAAATAAGGGAGATAAGTAATAATAATTGTGAGATTAGGGGCATGAGCACATGATCATAAAATATAAGGTTATACCATGAATATAAAATATCATATACATGAATTGTGGTAGTTCATAAGATATGAATCACAAGGAAATAAATAAAAAATTCCATGAAATCATAACATAGGAATAAAACATGTAATTATGGAAAATACATAAGAATATATAATGATTTCCATATTAGTCAAGGCATTGATACCGAGACCATATTAGTGGACAACATACTTTACAAAATCAGGTTCACAACCCATTCTATCTCTGTATTACTGAAACGATTTCACCCCTCATTCCATCCCTGTATTACTGAACCGAGTTCACCCCTTGTTCAAGCACTATAATACTGAGATGAGTTCATTTCCTATTCCAGTCTTTTAATAATGAACAGAGTTCATTTCTTTTTCCATACATGTATATCTCATGAGATATAAATCATTACCCAATTCATTGAAGGGAGGTATTGGTCTCACACATCTCATCGTGAAATCATACATACCTATTCCAAAAAATCATAAAAAATAATATCATAAAACAAGAAATTAAATGGGTATCATGAACATGTAAACATATCATAACCTGTGGAAAAAGACACTGGTATCATAACCATTTCATCTAAATAATAACTCGTGAAAGAGAAACAGATTTCATAAACACATATCCCATAAAATAGAAATGAATTTTATAAACATATAACCCATAAAAATGAAATGAATTTCATAAACATGTAACCCATCAAAGGTAAATAGATTTAATAAACATTTAACCTGTGAAAGTGAAACAAGATTGATAAAGACCATGATGTTAATCATGACCCATTCATAGAAATAATATGAATGGAACTATTAGATCATTTCCAAAAAGGGCATGAGTTACATCAACAAATGTTATATTAAATAGAAAATATTTTTTAAATATATTTTAAAAATCATTTCTTGAGGAAAATATATTTTCTTATTTGAAGAAGGCATTTTAATTCATAAAACAATTTGAAAATAATTTTCTTATAAAATAACTTGAAAACTTATAAAGAATAATTGAAATCATTTTGAAAACTTTTTCCCTTTAAAACATATAAAATAATATTCAAAAGTTTTTAAAACCCATTTTATATGAAAACACATTTAAAATTTATAAATAAATAATAAAAATGTTTTTAAATCATTTTTACTTGATAACATATGAAAGAAGCATGATTTTTTTGAAAACTATTTCTTTGGAAGTACATTGAAAACTAAAAATGGAGGCTTGAAATAATTTTTAAAACCTTTTTACATTAAAACATATAAAATAAGCTTGAAACCATTTCTTTGAAAATAAATTTCAAAAATATTTTCTTAAAAATGGACCTTTAAAGATGAAAAAAATTATTCAAAGGATTGACGATGTATAAATCCTTACATGTCATATAAGGTAAAAAGATAATTCCATTTTTATGATAAAAAGGATAAAAAAATTCCTTGTATAGAAAGAAAAAATGAATATATCATTGAAAACATTGGAATAGGAAAAAAGGGTAAATATTACTTTAATTATAATAGGATATTAGTAGAATATTCTTGGAATCCATTTTTAGAAAACATGGTTTTAAAGGAATTCATATTTCTGGCCGAAGAGAGCGTAAAGTCAGGATTTCTTAAAAACACATTCTTAACTATATTATGTACCAAAAATTGAAAGAAATGGAACCAATAAATTAATAAATAATTAATAACCATATTAAAATTAAATTAATTAATTTTAGAGAGATATAGATCATAATATTTTATCAATGGAATAATAAACATTAACAATCATAAAAAGTGATAAGATTGTCTCAATAAAGTATTATAAATTAGTAAAATGGGATCATACTCTCCATGTAAGAAAATTAAATAGAATAAATCTTAAAATATCATTTAAATAAGGAAATTCATGATCTAACATGTAAAATTAATGTCTATACACCATGGAGAGAATTTAGGTGCGTGACAAAGCTTGAGTCTCAATGAAGGAAAATTGAGAAAAAACTATTTCACCGATTTGGTAACATTTTAAACAAATAACCCATGAAATAAATATTATAAAATGGATATGTGAGTACTAATAAAAATAAGTATAATACTCATCAAATATAATCATGTAAAAAAAATACACCACACAAAATTAAGGGGTGGAAAACATAACATGTATCTCAGAGAAATAAAAAATGAGATAAAATCCCTTTCCCTTGTGTTTTGAATATTTTCGTACTCATTAAAACCAGCTGTATTTAAATATAAATTGCTTATATATATTTTATAGAAACATATTATTATATATAATACCATATATGGTTTTACTAGGACCTTATATTAACCACTTTTTACCAATCCTATGTGATGTTTTCACTTTGGATAATATACGCTTTGTTCTTCGCATGTGTCTTAATTTGTTATATCATTTGTCTTTATAATTATATCATGATTCCAGAATGTAAAGAATGATATAAATAAATTTTATATCCTGTATATTTGTATTATAATAATCTATAGAATATATAAGTACAAAATGGAATACACCATTCATGGAGATAGTAAGTCGTACGTATGTATGAAAATTGTTTCTATTTTTATTGTCATATTGAAAGAAGGAAATAAAATTACATATATGTATATATGTATAGAATTATTAAATTATATTTATCATATAATATTATATATATATATATATATTCACTTATCTCATCCTTAATACATTCTATATAGTGTATGAATGAATCATATTGCTTTGAGGGGGTGGTAGTCCACACTTCCTCAAACAAAATTATCATATTAACACCATGTAATGGCCCAGGACTCTCCGGACCATTCCTTTGTAAAAAAGAAGGTCATTAAGTGTTCTAGAGGGTAAAATGGACTTTTCCAACTCTTTTCAGAATTTTTTAACTACACGCCGTGTAGTGTGAGTACACACCGTGTACCACCTCGCCGGGTATACCCCATGTTGAAGTTGTGTCCTTTCCATGTGAAATAAATTATTACACGCCGTGTAGCCCATATTACACGCCGTGTATTTCCTCCCCGCATACACGTTTCCCTCAAACCGTGTGTTGACCAGTCAACGGTCGTGTGCAGTGTTGATGCCATGTCATTGTCATGTGAAATAAATGAGTACATGCCGTGTAGCCCATATTACACGCCATGTAGTTCCTCCCCACGTACGCGTTACCCTCAAACCATGTGTTGACCAGTCAACGGCTGTGTTCCACGTTGAAATCCTTGTTGGAAGCCGCGTGGTGACCGTGTGAAATGGCCGAGTACACGCCGTGTACTCGGAAGTACACACCATGTACTCTTGTTTTTATAACCTATAAAAGGAGGGGCCTCTCCTCCTTTTCAAAGAACTCCTCTCCCCCCATTACCTCGAGCAGAGCTCTCCCGAGAGAGACTCCAAAGATCCTTTCTTCCATAACCTCTTCTTCTGAGCTCCGATTTACGATCCGTCAGTAGCCACGAGATTGTAACGACGAGGAGGAAATTCTAAGCTTAAATATATTGTCTTAACTTCATCCTTTCCTTCCCAGATTCCACCTGAGGAAGTTTTACTGGGTTTTTCCAGAAGTGATGGGTGCCAACAGACGTCTTCTAAAGTTGATTCGGGGAGTGTTGTGATCAGAACCTGTTGAAGTAGGGATCTTACCTTCGTCTCTATAAATTGTGTATCATGCGGGGTGGGTGTCCTCTTGTTTATGTGAAACACAGTTGAACCAGTTTAATAAAGATAATAACTGGCTTATATAATGGGTATGAGAAGTTTTTGAATGCAGTTACATTATTTATATCATGTGATATTATGTTGTGAATTGAATAGGCTTATGCCTATTGAAAATCATGGTCGTTGGGGGACTTTGCTTACACAATTAAATGCTACCCTATCTTTCTAGACCATTTATAGATGGAAACTTTGTGGAATGTGCAAATTGGTTAATCACATAAAGTTGGGTGATTAAATAAATAACTAGAACCCTCGTGTGATCACCCTGGTTGAACAAAAAATGAAATAATAAACATGCGGGTGCTGGTTAGGGTTTTTTTATGTGAAGGGAGTGTCTTGTGGGTTGTTGTGGATTGGGTGAGCAGTGGGGCTGCGGTTGGCTTGGTTGTGGGTTGGTGTGAATGCTATGTTGGTGGTGGGCAGCGAGGCTGTGATAAATGGTATCAAGGGATGATGTTGTATGGGTTTTGGTGTGTTTGTGGTTATGGTGGTTGGCAGCGGGGCTGCAGGTATGGGTTTGAATGTGAATGAACTATGGGTTGTGAATAATGAATGAAAGAGAAATAGTTAATGAATGGTGGGGTATGTTAATGGAACAGGAATAATAATCAAGAGGGCTGGTTGGTTAATAAGAAGAGACTTTTTGTGTTGCTTGTGTTTTCCTAACTTGATTTTGCGATTGGAAGGGATATGTTTTACGAATGATTGATATGGTTGGTTGGGGATAATTTCCCAGTAGTTAAGGAACTAATAAACTAATTCTGTTGAAACATGAAAACCTAAATGGGGTTGGGATTGTTTTTTGTATGCATGCTTCGACATAGTAGTGCCTAGGCACATGCTCAGTTTCTCTGTTTAGAAGCCATAGGTTGTGCTGTGTGTTTGGTATACATATATATATCTGTATCTTTGTGTTTTTTCACACCCCACCCATGTTGATCACTTAGTTCCGAACACTCCCATTTCATGGGAGAGGGTGTTTTACCCTTAGTTACTAGCTCCTTCCTGCTCCTTCTTCCATAGGCTGTGATGGCTTGAGGTGACCTTACACCTAAGAATCTTCAGGTAGGTTTTGATTGGGGTAGTTTCATCCCAAGAATCTTCAGGCAGGTGTACTGTTCCCAAGAATCTTCAGGATGAGGCCCAGGTGTGTGCGGGTGAGATATGTGGTTTGTGAGGCCCAGGTGTGTGCGGGCGGGATATGTGGTTTGAGAGGCCCAGGTGTGTGCAGGTGGGATATGTGGTTCTTGAGGCCCATGTGTGTGAGGGTTGGAAGAGTGTGGTAGCGTCAGGTCGTTCACTGTTAGGAAGAGCATCTAGCTAGTGGGAAATGGTGTAGGGTACCCAATACTCTTGTTCTTATATACTACTACCCGTTGTTTTGTGTTTTTGGTGAGCGTGGCTGGTGAGGTTGGGTGGATAGAATTCTTTGCTAGGTTTTGGTTTCTTATGTTGTTCTCATGGGACATTAGGATGTCTCCCCCACCTGTGCATGAGAGCTTTATGTTTCCCTACTGAGTATACTTGTATGCTCACCCAACGTTTAATTTTAGGTTTCCAGGAGGACTACCAGGGTCGTACGAGACCCTACTAGTCGAGACAGTTGGAGTTGTTGCAGTTGTTGTACTCTTGTTTCTTTTGGTATTGTACTTTTGATATTTCGTGTACTTGTACTTTGTTTCAGAACTGTTTAAACATACATGTGGGATTGGTTTGGTTTCATTTACTTGTTCCTTTTTTCCTTTGGGGTTTGACTCATCCTATTTCTTGGTCTTAAATAATAAAAAAGGGTAATGTCTCCCATATTTGTGAAAACTCATACCCTTGGTGCTAGTCACCAATCTGGGGCCTACAGGAGGCGGGAATCGGGAGTCATTATCTCCCTTTCACCATTGCCAGATCAGGAGGGGCATCTTTGGTGGGAGGGGGTCGTGACACACCAAATGTAAAGTAAAATATTTATGTGTTATAAATGGAATAAATAAGCTTAAATAAATATAAAATATAAAATATAACATATATAAATAGAGTTTCCATGATAACTTCCATAATGATAGGTGGTCATGGAAAAATAAATAATAATTGTTTCGTGAGGTAGTAGTTCACCGTACTCAGAAACAGTATGTCAACTTACCATTAGATGGAGGTGTGTGTAAGTGTAGGTCAAAAAATTTTCATAAGAACATATGAGTATATTAAGGAAAATAATTTTTATATAATCTTATATAAAATAGCATTTTAGGGGTCGGATAAGGAAAATAAATTAGACAATTTGAGATAATACCTTACCACTTAATTGGGAAAATCCAATTGGTTTGTGTGAAAAGGCTTATTTGGATTACCACATTCCCAATGGAAGGTTTATAGGTGGAATTATGGTATTTTTGAATGAGGATAGGGTAGATATTGGCCTAACCTAATAGTTTTTATAGGTTTGAGGATGTGGGAGAGGTGGTGGCCCTTTATATGGAAGGAAAAGGACTCAGTTGGGATGTTTGAAAACAAGATAAGTGTACACATGTTCTTACGTAAAAAAAGTAATTCCAAACTGATATCAATAATTTAAGGTGTATGTTCAAAATATGAAAATAAAATTGGGTTTGGACGAGTTTTTAGGTCATTTGGGCTCATAAGTTTAATGTTTACTCACTAAATAAGCTTAATTTGATCTTAATCACAATGATTAATATTAATAAATTTTACTAATAATTTTGGTAAAAAATAACCAAAATCTAATAAGGTTCTAAATATTATAATTATTAAAATGATGTAAGATTTTTTTTAAATTTAATTCACAGAAGTTAAAAAATTATGATTATTGATAATCTCGCCAACGGGATGAAATTTTGGGATTTTAAGATAGAAAGAAGTTCAAAGGTTTATTATGTTATTATATTAAATTTAAAAGATAAAATGATTATAATTACCTAAATTGTTTTAATAGATTTATAATTTATTTATTGTGAATTTAAAACAAATTTATAATATAATTTATCATTAATAAGTATTTAAATAAAAGGCAGGTTTTAACTAAAAAGCAGTAATTTTCTCTATTCATCAAAAAAATGAAGTTTCTCAGAAAAATACCCAAAATTCACCATAATAAATTTCAAAATTATAAATTCAAAAATTATGTTCATTTTATTAACTAAAATTTCTAAATTTTTCTAAAATTAATTTATTATTAAAATCAGTTCACCTGAGAAAACGATATTTTTAAACATAAAAAATACATTACCAAAAAAGTATATATTTTTTTATCAATATATATTATTTATAAAAATACATTATAAAAAATATTTTAAATTTTTTATTAATATTCATATCACTAATTTTAAAATATTGGTTGTAGATATATCATTTAGAAATAATAATAAAAGGATGGTTCCCCAAAACTCGTTGTTACGAGTAACGAATGCCAAGTCGGTGTTGCGTGTAGCACAAGAAAAGTTGGTATTACATGTAGAAAAATCCAAGTCAGTTCCATAAGAGATGAAATTTTTACTTAGTTTTTTAATATATATATATATATCTAAATAAATATTTTTTGTGTCATGTGAAGTGAAAAATATATAAAAGATAAATTAATTTGAAAAACTAATTTGAAAAATTAATTCAAAAAATCTCAAGGTGTTACACATACTAATGGGTAAGGAATACCACCCCACAAAGGTTCTCATGAGGGAAGAATTATCCAATATGGGAGGGATGAGTCAATATGGTGGTCTAATGGTGGAAAAATCCTACTAATCTGGTTGTCTATATCATTTTACACTACTTTCTTTATCATGAATCTCAAGGTCAAACTCCTTGAGGAGGAGGATCCACCAAATGTGGTGGGTCTTAGCTTCACGTTTCATTAGGTTAAATCAAAGGGCATCATGATTCGAAAACACAATGATTTTTGAACTGATAAGATAAGATATAATTTTTCCTAGGAAAACACAATAAATATGAATACTTTTTTAGTGCTAGTGTATTTTTTTGGGAAAGGTCAGGGGTACGTGGGGAATACGCAATGACTTGAGGAGACTTCTCAACCCTTTGAGATAAAGATACATTGACTATAACGTTAGATGCATCACACATAAGTTTGAAGGGGATATCCCACCTTGGTGGTTAGATGATGGGAGGTGATGTGTGAACCCTATTAGGTGAATTGAATTAATCCCCAAAATTTCTAAAAAAAATCATAATTCATTATCAATAATCGAGACATGGGAAGTGCAATCTTTCTAATGTATTTAATGAATCAGAGGTAAAAACCTACATGACCTAAGAATGATCTCACCTCATGGACACATTTTGGATATATAATTGATTAAATTAAAGAAAATTTTGATTAATCAACTTGAATTACCTATTTTAAAATAAAATTGTAATGAACTATCCCCCGCTCAACCCTTAAATGGAAATTCTCATAATTTAATATAGGATCTTTTTCAATGAAACAGAGGAGGATAGAACCAAGGTGTGTGTCACGACCCATCCCCTGGGGCCCATTCCGTGACTACCCCAAGCCCGCCTTCCATAGGCTTGTGGCTGATAACTAGCACCAAAAGGCATATTCCTTAAAACTGGGAAGGCATTGCCTTTATAACCTATAAAATCACACAACTAAGAAAAAAGTAGGATACAAGAACAAAGTAAAACTATATATCAAACAAGGTGTGTACAGAAAGAAAAAGGGGCTAGAATACAAGCCCAACTGGAAAGTACAAGAAAACTGGGAAGTACAAGTAAAATGGAACAACTCCTGTGCTGCCAAGGATCCTACCTGAAGGGTAGGTACAACTCCTGAATGGTCATCACTACAGTATGCCTCGTCTAACGTCTACCTCCGATCTACCTCCAGTCCTGGTACCCTCAGCCTTGATCAATGTTGTCCGTCATCTGCACCAAACACAAAAAGGTGTGGGCGTAGCCCATATAGGGGTGAGTATAAGGATAATCAATAGGGACCCTGAGACCCTCAAAGGTCTCAAAAAATCCACAAAGGATAAACCCCAAAGCATGAAAAAAACTGACAACCCTACTTAGGTATATGCCCATACATATACCTAAGTTGTCGAGTAAACCCATCTCAATCATGAGGAAACACAAGGCCCAACTCAAAATCCCAAAGCTCAACTATGCCATGAAGGAAAGAATACCAAAAAGGTAACACCACTAAGGTAAGTACCACAAAGGTAACACCACACAGAATAATACCACAAAGGTATCACCACGAAGGTAAGTACCACAAATGTAACACAACATAGAAGAATACCACTAAGGTATCACCACGAAGGTATGCATCACAAATTTAAACTACACAGATGATTACTACACAGTTAAAGACTCATCTCACATCAGGTATACCTTAGGTATGGCAGTAAAGATGATTAGATGTAACTACCGAATCATCTTACTCTATTAAAAGGCAGACCCATATAGGATCCTAAATCATCAGACCCACGTAGGATCCTAGTACAGTAGACCCACGTAAGATCCTAGAGTAATCCCACATGGATTTCTAGAGAAGATCCAAGTGGGATACTAGAACAAATACCCACGCAGTATTACAAAGCACAAACTCATGTAGGATCCTTATGCACAGACCCACATAGGATCCCATTCTCATCTTACATCCTCCTACAGGGTTCCCGCACTAAGCTCACTTGATTTCGGGAGGGTCTGATCCTCAAGCCATAGGTCGATACTCCAATAGCACGAAGTCCCATGGAAAATTATCTCAAAGGACCTCCACATAATAGGGGTCTCAACGCAACATACGGTGCATCAATCAGACACTCGGTCTGTAAGTTATTGGCCTTTTAGTCTAGAGGGATCGGTTGGATTCTTGTTCGACCCAACCTGACCATACCCCGACTTTATCCAAAACTCATGTGTGGTATACCAAAATGTCCGTCTCGATCCAAAGTTTCTGGAACTGCCGAAGTTTCATAAAAAATACACCCATAGCTCACGTTATGATCAAAAAGGCGAAAAGGGTCGAAGCTGGTCCGGGTCCGGTCCGACCCGACCTGACCAGGTTTGGGCCGACCTGACCCGATTCGGGTCGACCCGGCCTAACCCGGGTCTGGACCTGGGTCCGACCCGGCCCGCTGGGTCTGGTGCGGCCCAGAATGCAGTGCGGCCCATGATGGGAGGCCCGTTTTGCGGCCCACAGTTTGCCGCTTGTGGCTGGCCGAAAGGCCCACGGCTGGCCGGACAACCAGCCCTCCTCCGCAGCGCGGTCGCGCGCCACGCCACCACTGGCGGTCAGCAGTGAGTCGGTCACCCTCCTTTGCTGCTGTGGCCTAATGTCGCGTCTCCTACACACCGGTGGCACGAACGTGCACCTCCGCCTCCACTTCGCACGGTCGACCATGGGCTGACCGGTGTTACATCCGCCACTCTCGAGTCCTATCGGCGCCAGTTGCTGGTACCAGTCATCGTCCTCCTTCATCGTGAAGAACGCATCAAAAACCACAAAGGTCATGGAGTGGTCAGACCATGTTCGTTTGGCCCGCACCCTCCATGTTAGAGCAGTAGTAGGTGACTCATGGGGAGAGATTCAACATAAAATAAATTAACAAAGATCAAAAAAATCACACCCAACCTTGTCATTCATTGGAGGAGTCGAGAAGTAGAAGTTAAAGTCGTTGAAGAACGTTGGCGTTTGTTGCTTCCGCAAAGTGCTTCCAATCTAGGATCAGGGTCGGTTCCTCGTTCTTTATTGGAGAGGGAATTCTTCATTGGAGGAAGAGTTTCTCCAAATTTCTCCCCTTTTACAATGATTTCCCCAAGGAAATGAGGAGCCAAAAAATTAAAATAGGTTTATCAAATTAATTTACGTTCGCAGAATTAAAGTTGGCACAAATAAATGGAACAATTAATTAATTGGATAGTTGAGTGGTTTTCCCTCATTAAGATGGGTTCGGGTGGTTCCTACCTCCATGAATTAAAATCGGGATGTTTTTCTAGCTCGGGTGGTCCCCACATCCATAATTTTAAAAGAGAGGTTTCAAAATAAAATGTTAATTATTTTATTTTTCTTCTTCCACAAAAAAGTGAAAAACTATCTTCCACCCTTGACTTACTGTGGTCAAGGTGAAGGTCTCTTTAAGTGAATACCAGCACTACGAGCTCAACAGTGTCCTCATATTTCAATTCCGAGCACTGGTTCAAAAGTTACAAAAAACCGCTCGCACATTTACTGAATGTACCCAAAAAAAAGTTCAGAAATTCATTCTGGGCACTCTAGGCCTCAGAATCACATGCCGTTAATTTTTATAGACTCATAATATTCACATATAATTAAAAAAAATTACATGGAATTTCTGAGTCTTTACAGTGTGTGAAATTTTCATCAAAGTAATATCCATAAATCGATAAATCATCCATAAATACTTCTCCACAATTATCAAGGAACTCAGAAAAAATACTCAACATAAATCATTAAAATGTACTCAGAGCATTACATAGAAGAAGCAGCATACTTATATATCAAAATGTTCCAAATGTATAGGTAAATGTTGTCTTCTCTTGATCCTCAGGGGAAATATGGATTTTAAAATAACCTGAATATCCATAAAGGAAACAATAACGAGACTTACCAATTAGTATTTATAGAATTTGGTCAATGAATGGTAGAGGAAAGTGGTCCTTTCACATGTCTTGATTTAGTCAATGACAGAAAATATAGACTTGCAAACTGTTTTTCATATGTTTTGAAACCAATTCATTCCTTTCATTTTACACTACTGTTATTCTAGTTTTTTAGGAAAAAATTTCATTAGGCTAACCCATTTACTATCAAATATATGATAAATGATCACAACATTATGTAATTTTCTGACTTCCAATTTTACAACTTCAATGAGAGTTGGATTCAACTATTGTAGAGCTCATCTTACAAGATTATCCTCATCATCTATAAGTATATGGTGAATAAAAATAGGTTGTATAATCCCCTGAATATCAGATAATTTCCATCCAATTTACTTTTTTACACTCTATAAAAAGGTTGAACAGTTTTTATTCCGGCTGTGGATAGGTTTCATTGTAAATAATGACAAGAATTATTTCAATACCCTAAAATAGGTATATTTTAAATTAGATGGAAGTTGTTTTAGTTCCAACATTGGTGGTTTTTGGACTGTGGGAGGGTATTTAGGGGGAGTTAGGTCCAATAAACTGTCTATCTACTCATGTTTATTCTCTATATAAATAGAATAAATGGAAATGAGATATTCAGAATCATTGACGGTCATGGGTACCTCATAAAGAACACACTCATCAATTAAAACCTGAATTTTACACATTTTTGAACCCACGGAACTGTCAAAACATGAATCAAAACACAAATCATCCAAGGTTGAATAAGAGGAAAACAAATCATACTGTGGGTTGAGCTGAGAATTGTGTGTGCATGTGTGTGTGTCATTGGATATCACTTCCATTGAGTAGACAATATGAGTGTAGTTCTCTTCAACTATGTGGTTCATAGGCTCAAGGATGTTAAACCATAACTTTTCCCACCAAACTCCATGGAAAGCGGCCCATTTTTAATGTTTATGATCATATTCGATATTTTAAGGAATGACCTTCCCAATATGAGAGGGTTATGTCCTTGGGTTCTAGTACCTTCCATATCAAGAATGTAGAAGTCAATGGGGAAGATGACATTCTTCACTTTTATAAGGATTTCCTCAAAATCTCAAGATGGGTGTGTTTTTCTCTGGATGGCATGTAGCACAATAATTCCCATCGATTGAATCTCTCCAACCTGTAGATAATCATACAAAGATTAAGGCATCACATTAATTAAACAACCCAAATATGGCATTTCATCAAAAAAGAAGGTCTCTCCTATGGTGAAAGTTGTTGCGAATGTTGATGGATACTTGAATTTGGTTGGCATTTCTCTTTGTATTCTGACTGAGACATTTCATCCTAGGTTGACTCTATCATTCCCCTTTAGCTGCCATCTATGGGTGCAAACTCTTTAATAAATTTGGCATGGTGCAGGATTTTTTTAACTTCATCCAATAAAGTAATATTAACTTGTACCTTTTTAAATGTATCCATTATTTCGTTATCAATCTCATTATCAAAAAATTTCTTCTATTTAGAGTTAATTTGGTTGAAAAGAAGAGAAATTGAATGTTTTGGGGAACCCACAATGATAATTTTTTTACCCTTTTTGTCTTGTTTTTCTTCAGTTAAAACTTTTGTGGGTAGAGAAATAGAGTTTTCAGGAGGAGTACATACCTGTTGTGTAGAATCATTAAAAGATGAAAATTATATAAAAAAATGAAGTGTAATTTCACAAAAACTACCTTTATCATTTGAATTAGTAATAGTTTTGTATGGTAGTTTTCAAGAACCTTGTATCATTATCTAACCAATGGTGTTTTCCAATTTTCCCCCATGAGTTGTTAGTTCTTGAATAGTCAGTTGTGTGGTTTGTTGGAACTAGAGGTTCTGAGTTTCCATTTTCTTCACCATGTCCTTAAGTATTGGTTCCGATTTTGGAGGAGGTGGATTCTTTTGAGATGATGAAGGATAATAAGGTTCCATACCTTTTCCTTGTTGATACTAGTTCTATTTAGGGTTTCTTAGGTTTTCTCCTTGTAGGTATTGTGGTTTTTCATTCCACCCAGGGTTTGGATTTGGCCCGAATGGTTTTTAATTGAAGGGTGGTACTTGCTGAAAATGATTCCCTATTTATACTTCTACAAAATACATAGAAGAATACTTAAGTTTTGGGCACTAGTTAGAAAAATTAGTTTTATCATAACAAATACCACAATGTAGTAGAACAAAAAGGAGAGTGTGAATTGACCTATAATTCAACTAATTTCCTTAGGAGGGTATTCACTTCATCAATTTTATTATATAACTTTTGTTCTAGGGATTAATGACTTACCTCATAAACTCCTTAGGTTGGTTCAATTTCTCATGTACCAAATAGTTGTCAATTGTGATCCATGTTGTCTAGTAAGTCATGAGTGATAGAAGGATTTTTATCAAATAGGGAACCATCAGCTACAAAATCTATCATTCCATGATCCATGGGGGCAAGTCCCTCATATAATTATTGAATTAGAAAATTTTCACTAATTTAGTGGTGGGGTCTACTTGACCAAATTCATTTGAATCTGACCCAATATTCATAAAGGGTCTCTCCTTGTGATTTCCTAATTAGAAAAATTTCTTTTCTAATTGATATAGTTTAGGAGGAATCGAAATATATATATATAAATAGTCATTTAAGGCCATTATAGCCCCCAATTGTGGTTGGAAGATAGTATATCCATTATTTAACTACACTATCAAGGGATAATGGGACGACCCTAAACATTATGAAGTCCTCAAACATAATGTGGGGTTTAATGGTTGTTCGCACTATGTGATTCTCATTAATATGTTTATGAGGGTCCTCACTAGGAATACCATGAAATTTAAGAATTAGGTGGATGATGCATGATCTCATCTAAAAGTTGGATTCTTCCTTATGATATTTGATATACATAGGTTTGTACTTCACATCCAGGGTGGTTAGTTATTTTAATGTTCTGTTATTTGCAGCCATAATTTTTGGGGTTTAATATAGTTTAATTTTTTGATTGGTTTGGAACAACTTGAGACTCCACAAGTTGTTTCTAAATATTACTAGATTTTCCTACACTATATGAAATTATTTTTGAGTGATGTGTATTTTCAATTTCCAGGTCAAATTCAAGCTATTTTTATTTTTATAATCGGGTCATGAAAATAAGTTATGGTGTTTGTTTTTTTAAAGGTAGAATATGGATACAATAAAATACATTAATTAGGGTGAATTATGATAATAAATGATAATGTTATATTATATAATTGGAGAGATAGGAGAGATAGAGATAAGAAGAAACACATAAAAGTAAATGTTAAAATAATAATAATAAGGGATGGGGGATATTGAAAGGCATACTAGTTAAGAAGAAAAACAATGTAATGAATGGGAAAAAATGATCTTGGATCCCTATAAATGGAGAAAAAAATTCATGTTGTCCAGCGCATCAAATAAGATGTTTACTTTTACTAGAATTTCTATAGTATAGCAGGAATCCTAGGTCATCTCTCGATGAAGCCTTAGATCATTAATCTCAAAAAGAAGGTTTTGATTATGGAAATAACATGGGAATGAGGTTTTTGAAAACATAGTGGTTTGATGATTTAAGAATCCAAAAATAAAATGGAATGTGATAAAACAAATCATAAATTAATATAATTAATTAAGCGTAATCAACCTAGGGAAATCTCATGAAGTTCATCCTTCATTACTTCAATATATTGGGTTTATATATTTTAATACATGGTTTGTAACACTTATAATAATAATTTTACTATGTTTATAATATGATACCTCTTAGGGTTCAGTCGGTAACACAAAATGATTCACCAGATACTGCCGATGATTTGGTGATTTGTGTTCAACTTCATAACTGAACCTCACCATGGAAACACATGAAAAACATGATGCATTTTCCAGGTTTGTATGTACTTTTTTTGATATAATGAAATAAATTTAATTGTCGTTTACAATGTTTATGATAGTTTAATTGTGAAAAATGAACCATACAAACACCACAATTAAAAGAGGGAAGAAGAAATGGTGAACGATGTGTGAAACATTACATGACATAGAACCCCCAAACATGATCGTATCTATTTGAGAATTAAATAAAAACACATTAATTTGTTAAATAATAAGAGAGGATTATGAAAACAACAAATACTATAACTTAAAATACCTTTTAAATATTACAAAAACAATTCTTGGGATTTACATCACATTCCCCCTAGGTTATCACAAGGAATTTAGAACTCCATAGGAGGAGAGAAAGGCAATAGTGATGAAGGATAACTTCACATAGCCTCCATAACTAATATGAATTATTAGAGGAAACCTTTGGGTATCCAAAATTTCATAAAAAATCCTATTATTAAAACATTCAAATTGGGTTCAAAGGTATCATTTTATAAGAAAATTGGAAGGTGGTTTTGATCCCCCTAATTTCGAGAAACCATATGGCCCATGGTTTTCAAACTACATAGAGTCTTATATCTCTCTCTTGAGAAAAATAAAAAGTTTTAGACCCACCTCTTTAATATCAGTGCCAAATTTTTTGCATCATTTGGATGACTACATATCGAGATATCAACTGAATATAGAACACCACTTTTGACTTTGTAGATATTGTAATCCCTAGAAATATCAGTTTGTATGGTCCCTATAGTGGATGAAATAGGCTATAATTCCTTCAGAAGATTTGTATCCCATTATGTTTTTGATCTATCCACAAAATCTCAACCCAATTAGATACACGGATTAGTAGCAGTGTGTGGTTGACTCCCCTGGTGTTCTTGGGTCCTACACGGTTTGGCCCATTCCTCCTGAACATCATCATGGTCCCTCAAAATCATATCCACCGTCGATGTAATTATCAAATCATGTTATGTTTACATTTTTAATAGTGATAAATCAAAAATAATTTAATAAAAAATGAAGTGAAATTTGTTATTATTTTTATAATTATCAATACAAAATTAGATTACCATATAGGTGTATGGGTGAAATAAAATAGAAAATCACAGTGAAATCATAGAGTTTTGGATCCTATCCCATCTCACTCCTCCTTATAAAACACAATAAAATATTATATTATAAAAGGGGAACTAGAACTTGTTGGAATTGGTGAGATAAATGATGATTTAGTAAAATATTCCATTATCATTTTTTGGATACATGTTACTAATTGTAGAATTTATAATAAATCTACTGACAACTATAGTGGCAGACTATATTCCAAAAAAAATTTGGATTGTAATTTAACATGTTTGGTAATAATTAAATTTTTGGGTATGTGAAGAAATTTTATAGACTCCATATGTATCAAAAATTCTTAATGGGGAAAAAATTTTATATTTATAGTATGCCCTATATAAACAAAAATTTACTAGTTCAACAATCTTTTAAAAAAGAGGTAGTGGTTGAAACAAAATCCACATACTTTAAGAAGGAACAAATATCTAAAATATATAGTGGTAATGAGATATAAATTAAAGATTAATAGGTTATAGATACACTAGATATTTTGTATGAATTAATTAAACATATCCCTAAGGATTGATATGTTCTAGAGAAACATGTATAAAATATGAGTACAAAATACATTTGAGATTGAGAAAAATATTTTTTTCTAGGAACCAAGGATGGTGACTCATTATTAGTTAAGAATAATTATCCTCTAAATTAAATAGAAGATGTAGGATTCACTTTTTTTTCACATTGAAAAAGTAAATTAATTTTTATATGGATTCCATTTACAAAATACATGTGTGAATTTGTGTGGATCCTCTAGTAGATGTAAATCATATTGGTTATAAATGTGTAACTAATAAGAAAGAAGACATGTGTGTAAAATTAAGTATATATAAGGAACATCTAGTTTCAAAAGGTAATAAATAATTTTATATATTTGGATACCTGGAAACCATTTCACCAATTTCTATGTGGAAATAAATCATAATTCTACATGCCATTATGCAGTAATAGGACTATGAGCTATAGAAAATGGATTTCAAAACAACATTCCCTAATTACAAAATTTCTAATGCTATCTATATAACACAACATTAATGGTTTGTCACACTAAAGGTAGAAAAAAATTCTCTAATTTAAATGATCCATTTATGTATTAAATAAATCAATTAGGTCCTAATGTACTCATTTTGATAATTCCCTAATGGAATTTTGTTTCATAAAAAATGGATGGGATAATTTTTTCTATAAGTGTTTTAGTAGGTGTGTTTTCATTTTCATTATAGTGTATATCATTCACATATTACTTATCAGATATTAAATAATTATCATACACTATGTTAATTCTTGGTAAAATAAATTACCACCCTTTAATTTCTTAGAAAAAAATAACTAAATTATTGAGATCAGTATCTATCATGATCTATCTAAGTGATTTTTTTGCTCAGTTTAAGGTTAATATATTGAAATGTTACTGATGATATTAAATATAGAACAATAAAATAGGGTATCATTCCCAAAATCATATGATATTCTACATTCCACAAAAATGTTTCCTCAAACATGTGGGGAAACATTACAAATGTAATGGATTGTATTCAAATTAAGGAATGGGTTATTTATTTATGTTATGATATATAATACGTTATATGATTTCTATAAATTGATTGTGGAAGGTAGATATCAACATATCCTAGGTTACCACCATTGAACAACATTGAAGACTATCCTTAGGTATATCTGTAATACTATATTTATGGCCTATAGAGTAGATGAAGAACTAGTCATGACCAGGAATGTAGATTCTAATTTCCAAATAGATTAAGATGATGTGAAATTTAAAAGATGTAAATTTTCTATTCTAATTGTGGTGTGGTGAGTTTCAAGTGCCCAAAAAATTCTTTGGTCACATTTTTTATTATAGTTTTTGATTATATTTTATCTTATAATATAGTTAAATCTATATTATGGTTATACAAATTTTTCTAATAGATCAATGTGGTACCTAGATGTAATGATCCCATCACACATTATTTTGATAAATAAATCATCAGTGGCTATAGAAAAGGTTCCAATATCATATCAATGTATAAAGAAGATACATTATAAGTGTCACATATTTAAGTATTTTTCTTAGAGTTGTGAGGTTGAATTGGGTATTATTTCAACAGAAAATAATGTGGAATTACCCTTGAGTAAATTAATGACATAGAAAAATCGTGATTATGATGTGAATTCTAGATAAATGAAAGTAATAGGTTTTTGTATCTAGTCAAAGTGGATGTTTTATGGAGATAGATTTTTAGAATAAACATATTTTAAAATGATTTAATATGTACATCATACTATGAATATTAATAAAAAAACATTTTTATGTTGATATTGGTTCTCCATGGGTTTTCATTTATAATGTTCTGGGGTTTTGTGTCATTGAAAATGTCATTGAAGTTCCTCTCTTTAATGAGAACAACAAAATACTACATTGATATTCATAAATGTCGTTCTATGGTTAGATAAGATGAAAATATGTGATATGATGAATTATACTATCTAGTTTAATTACTCATTAGTGGATGTATATTCTTATCATTAAACTCATAATTAGTAATCTTAATGATAGGATATTATGATAATAGAACCACCCATAGTAATTACACATGTTCTGGTCTCATTAGATATTATTATTTGTGAGTATTTATTCTAGCCCTTAGACTTTTGGAGTGTTATTAATGTGTTTACAACTTCTACACATAGATTTATTTCATAAACCATGATGATATCATTTTATGGTGGATTTGGAAATGTTGGTTGATTCATGAGAAACATATTATTTATGAATATATAAATAAAGGATTTATCCCTTCCATCATTGAAGAAGTTGATATCTTTACCATTTTACTGGAAGAGAAATATCTTACTAAATTCCATGAATATGGTGTCATTAAGAATCAATTTTAGATAAAAAATAAATGACGTATCAAGAATAATGTTTTTGACCCAGATCTAAAACATGGTTGATGAGATATAGAAAAAAATGGACTATATTACACAACCATCATCAATATGTGGTTGAAAACATTATAAAATTATGATATTTGTGTAGGGTTCCTTGACCCATTACCTTATAATAATCATGTACTTTTTGGAATCCCACCTAATAAGAATGAAAATGAATCTAGAGGGTCACATAGTATGTGATTCCATTTATCTCATTTGATTTTAGTTTGAATTTAATAATTGGAATACACATTATTCTCTTAACTAGGGAATAATTTTATTAATTATTTATTGATTGATAAAATATTAATGGTAATATATACCTATTTTTTCATTACTAAAAAATTTATAATATTAAATGATGAAATATAAAATATTTTATCACCATATTATGAATAAAATATTTATTTCAATTTATTGATGAATAAAATATTTAATGAAACTCTTATTTATGTAATTAGTAAATGTCAAGGAATTGTAGTGGACAAAGATCATTTCTTTCTATGAATATTTATTTTCATGATAGTAAACAATATGTATCAATTTTTTATTTATGGAATTTGATAAAATTATAATATTCGTTTTTAATATCAAATTTATTGTAGTTTGATAATTATTACAATATTACTTAAGGTTCAGTATGTAATTAAAATTTATATTATCCTAAACCATATAATTATAAATTTGTGGTTATATCTATTATGATAGGTTTATCAAGATTTTGGAATTGTTGTGTAGGAGAGAATATTCTATCCATTCCACCTTCTTCCTTATTATAATGAATGTGAAACTCAATGTGATTCCTTCATGGTCAAAAAAAACTTGAAAGTGATCAATAAAAACCAAAAAATATGACTGATTATTTTTCGTTTCACCTGGAAATAACTTTTCATCACTTAGAAATTAATTAATCATTTGTGGATATTTTCTAGGGGGATTCTACACTAGGATCCTTACATCGAAATGAAAAAAATACACAAAGGGTTTTTGGACAGTCAATAACGTTATCATCGGTGAAGGTAATCTGATGATATAAATATTCTATTCGATTTTATATAGATTAATTATAAATTTAATAGGAATACACTATATATGGGTTTTGAGAAAATTTATTTGAATTGTTTTTTGATTTATCAGCCATCATAGGTTCATTAACATTCCCCAAACCATTCTCATACTACCACCTCCATGAAAAAAGTGATACATTTACCTTTTCATAATAATGATGATGAAAACAATTAATGATTTAATATATTATGTATCTGATTATGTAATTATTTTAGAAAGGTGATTTATTATTGACAATTCATTTCTTCCATCCATTGATATGTGAAAATAGTGTTCATGTGTACATAGATCCTACCATAATAATGAAAGCTGTATATCAATTTTATATCTCTACCATTTATGTGTGAACCTATATATATATATATAATATGTATTTTTATATCATCAATAAAATTATGGATATTATGGAACCATGAACAATGTACATGAACCAGAACTACCAACCTGAAATTCTCATAAAAACAATATAGTAAATAGTCAGAGACATGTTCAATCTATGATATCATTTTTTTATGTATATAATGTCCCATGATTATGTTTGATGATGACTTCCTTAAAAATATAGTGGTTTTAAAAACTGTAAATGTTTCTCTCATTGATGAGGTTTTTATAAGGTGATTAAAAAATGAGTAATCCATTTATGATTCAATCTCTTTGTTCATTCATATTATTTATAATTATGTTTAAAATGGAGATTTTTGATTTATCTCTCAATTATATGATGATTTGTTTTCTACATTGTATAATTATATAGTTTACATGTTTTTGTTTAATTAAATATTCCTTAACAACTCTTAAGACTGATGTTTTTTATGGAAAGCTGACTATGTTTTTCTATTTAGTTGGGAATCATTTTCATTACTATCCATGTTTTAATTAATTTCATCAAATATTACTTTACCATAATGTTAATAATTATTAAATTCATTTTTATCCATATTGAATCTTTTATTAAAAGGGATCAATGGAAAATTAATTTTTTCCCACGAATGGTATATAATAATTTTTATTAAATTTTTTGAGAGGAACCATTATTTTTACATAAATGAAATGATCAATATTAATAAAAATCATAAAAGTTAAATTATTTGAGGATTCCTTAACAAGTTTCAAATTTCATTTTGAATGAAATATTTATCTATAATATTTATGGAATTATTTATATTTCAAAGAAAAAATTTTAATGTGAGAATGGTATTTTCCATAAGAAATATTATATGTGATATTTTAAATTCATTTTCATCTATGATGTAATCTTTTAATATTACACATGCTTTAATGGAGATGTGATTTAATGTTTCTATCTATATTCATTCTTTGGATGGATTATGATTATGATGATTATATTTTTATGAAACATGTTCCCCTTTTCAAAATGATAAGATATATGATGAATTATTTATGATCATGTGGAACACACATGAATAAGTTATGATTCCATGTAAAAAATAATATATATCTTATCATCTATCCCAGAAGAAATCTACACTTCCTATGGATGCTAAAACACAATCACGAATCCAAATAATAGTAAAACTCTATGAGATCCAAGTAGAAAACATTCTATTTCCATGAATGAAAACATGAGGTAAAAAAATCAAAAGAATAATATACCTTTTTGATAAAGTGGGAAACTCACCATAGATAATAATGGGTAGAACACTGGATGCTAATAATCAATCCCTAATGTAAGGGTTTGAAAATACAATGGTTGTTCTCAAATTTTCACTTATAGTTGGGATAAAATCATATGGTTTTTGGAGAATATGTGGGTGTGATGGATTAAATAGTATTCATACCAAATTAATATTCATTGAATGAATGTTCTAGTAATTTCATGAATGAGAAGAGAAGACTCACCAAAAACCATGTTGTACAGATATAATAATCACAGATCACTTTACACCATGAACATCAATTTCATGAATTAAGTTATCTGTCATTGATTCATGAAATTTAATTACACATGAATTTAAATCATGAACCAATGATACTTGAAATTAATTATGACCTATGATCCACCATCACTCATACATTAATGTTTTATTCAATTTATAGAAGAATCACTTGTGTATTGAATTCCTACTCATTTTATATTTCATCTCCAAAACAACACCAACCCTATTCATGGATCCCTCCATGCAATAAATGATTCATAAATATTAATTGGAGTAATCTTAAAGGATACAAATCTTTAATTCATAGGACACTAAAAAAATTAATTCTATAAAGTAATTGAAATCTTACTTGTAATGAAGGGAAGGGAAAATGAACTCTTGAGAAACCACACCATCAGTCACATCTAAAGGATATCACAATCAATAGAGGATAACCATTCCACAATAGGGACATGGAATATACCATAAAACAGTACTAACCAACTAAAAAATTTCAATTCTAGGGGATATTCCTCCCAAAAAATTATCAAGGTCATAAAAAGGCATAAAGAAAGATATAATTATCAAATAATCCAAATAAAGGATAACATAAGAAAAGAATAAATCAATTTAGATGAATGAGGAGTTAATAAGCTCAGATATTGAGCATGTATCTATAAATCACCTTACCATGTTATCTACTCCATGAAACGATACCTCTATATGACATTAATTAAGTGAATAAAAAACACATGATATTCCTTTTCCTGGAGAACCTAAATCTCTATAGGTGTCTCTGCAAATGTCACATCATAATCAACATTGTTCCCACCCAAAAAAATGTTGTGAGAACAATCAGGAAGATATAGGTAAATATTTGACACATTAAGGACACCATGAATCTAATTCAACTAGGGGGTAGATAATTGATATGTGAAGACATAGACATGTTCTAACACCTCGAATGGACCAAAAAAACAAGTAAATTCTTACTCCAATGTCACAACCTTAAATTCCATGATAAGGATACACTATAAAGATAACATGATCTCCATTATAATACTCTATAATTCAACCCATTTGGTAAGTATAGTACATCCTTTGATCATGAAAATCGTTTATCACATCATATATCACATAAATTATATTTATCATTATTTTTTCCAATTATATTAATAGAATAGTTCTCTATTTGACCATAGCCTATCACATTATAGAACTAAAAGGTTATATAAAAATAAATCATATGATATCCTGTCAATGGTAGAGTTGAAACAAAAAATAAGAAAAATGACCATGGGTAGGTTTCTACCAGAAAAACATTTAAAATACAGAACACATGAGTGAAACACATCTTCATGAGTTTGGATGGTCCACTCTTTTTTATAATATGTCTATCGATGAATAACAGTTATAAGGAACAGAAAAAATGAAATGATAATGATGAATCATATCTTAATCCTTATGGTGAAATACGTGTCATGATTAGAGATGATGTCCCTAATGACATCAGTATGCCTCACCACAAACAATAGATACATCCTTAACAAATCCTCTTCTATGATCGACTATATGGTCTATAGGTAGTGATTAATTTTATTCAAAAAAATAAAATATCTCCAATATAACATCATAACCTCCCTAATTTTATGTAAAGACCTTGAAATTCCGTATATTTTTTTTAATTATATGGAATTTTTATGAGATTGTAAAAATTGACGGCACATGATTCCAAGGCCCGAAGAGCCTGGAATAGAATTTTGAAATTTTTTAAGGTATATTTAGTAAACGTGTGGGAATTATTTTTCTATATTTTGAACCAGTGCTCAGATTGGTATTATGATGGCATTGTTGGATTTGCAGTACTGATATTATCTTAGGCGAAGCTTAACTTTGACCCAAAAGGGTCAGACAAAAAGTTATGTTTTGGACTTTCAGGATAAAAACTTAAAGGTTATTTTATTATTTTTCTTCCACTATTGAGCAGCAATTTGCAGAACCACTGTGCAACATCGTTCATTAAATGAGGTTCATTTAATGACTCGATCCTCTCATTGTGTAACTACAACGCTTGTGGGATTAATGGATCACTAATTACGGTTCATTAATGAACCACATTGATGAACGCAATGTGGGTGGTTTGTTTTTATTTAATCAAACCAATGGTAAGAGATTTGAAAACCATGGGAGAAGCCTCTGTCATGATGCTAATGAATTTCCTCTCTAACGAAAAATGATGATCGAATGATGATTGCTGGAGGAATCGAACTGGGGATTGACAAGCGGCAAAGAATGTCAAACGACAACGAATGTGAATATTATCCATCATCTGCAACACCTTTTCTAGGTAGGTGGAATTAATTTGATTTTTAAGTGTTTTTATGATTCTTCTCACCCCATTCTTGGAAAATACAATGAATTCTAATCAAAAGACTAACGGGTTTATCCACATCTCATTATTTCATGCAGGTGGTTGTTGCGGGGTTAAAATTTGGGGATTGTTCTTTCTAAATGATGATTGTTATCACCCCTTGTTGAAATGCTATCGTAGAGGGTGTGGGACAATCCGAACAAGGTGAAGATGCTTAACCACTCTTGGATTTTGTTCGTTCTTCATGGGCGACCAAACAACATGGTGGCAAGGTGGTTCTGTGGGATTCGTAGTGAAGGCGACAACCCGGGAGGCCTGTAGGTGCAAACGAGAAAGAAAATGGGCCACCGGAGCATCTTCGGTGGCCTATGGAAGCAACCGTTGGCATGGCACCACCGGCGTGGAGGTGCCGGTGACTGGTGACGGCGGCCGCATGGAGATAGTGGTGCCCATAAGCACCATGTCCACCTGGTCCACGACGGGTGGAATGGAGCGGGGCCAACATGCCCCGCAGGGGGGAGAGGAGTAGCCCACTTGGGCCACTCAGTTGGAGCACAATGTCCGGCTCCATCCAGAAATTTCAGAAGAAAAGGTGTCACCCCGTGGGTGCCACCAGTTGGGAGGAAATGAACACCTAGTGTCCAGTTAGACTCGACCAGTCTGCACCGCACGGGCCGGGTTTTCTAGTCTGGCTGGACCCACTAGTTGGGCCAGAACCGCTGGCTGGGCCGGACCAACTGGCGGGGCCAAAACCACTGGTTGGGATGGACCCACATGTCAGGCCAGACCCACATGCCAAACGGGACAATCGAGTCAGACCCTTATCGAACCTGACTAGTCCCATTTCACAAAAACTTGAGTATCTCACAAACCAGGTGTCCGATTGATGCGCCATCTGTGACATTGGGACCCTTGTGATGGGGCAGTCCTTTCAAGATACTTCACTTGGTATTTGAAAAAATTTGGAATATGGTTGGGTTGTATTGGACTCAAATCCAACCAGGCCCTTTTTACCTTTTTTTGCTTATAACTTACAGACTAGGCATCTAATTGATGCATTTTCTGTCATATTGGAACCCTTACAACAAGATGGTCCTTTGGTTTAATTTTTCATGGGAATTTATGATAGTTTAGGTATGAATGATATCTTGAGGAGTGGATCATCTGAAAATCAAGCGTGCTAAGAGAGGGAATCTAGTGGCTAGTTGTGACATGAAGAATGAAGAGATACCCTTCATGGATTGGCATAAAAGAGACCTTTCATGGATCATCATAAAAGATACCCTTCTTCTATCAACATAAAAGTGACCCTTCATGGATTATCATAAAAGCGACCCTTTGTGGATCGTCATGAGAGTGAACGTTCATGGATCGATAGTAGTGCGACCCTCTGTGGATCGGTAGTAGTGCGACCCTCCGTGGACTGGAAGTAGAGAGACCCTTTGTGGATTAGCACTTCAGTGAACCTTTGTGGATCAACAATAGAACCTATCAATAGAATAAAATGATATAGCTTAAGACTAATCATATTTATTCCTATTCTCTAATTTGTATACCTGGTGTGAGCTGTCATTACTTTATGCTTTTTGATTGAGATCGTGCTTTGTGTTTTTCCTTTGTGGAATTCCGGGGGTCCTTTGGGGGTCTCGGGGTCCCTACTAGGTATTGTTATACTCAACCCTACATGGGCTTCACCCGCACCTTGTTTTTTCTTGTGAAGATGACGAATAACTTGAGTGAGACTTGGGGAGCTAGGGATAGACGGTACTCAGAGATGATTGAAAGATGTGGTGAGCATCTATGATGACAGACAATGAGTTGTACCTACCCTTTAGGTAGGATCCTTAGTGGATGACCTTCATAGCACATTTTTCCCTATTTTATTTACTTTATTTTCAGTTGGGTTTGTATACTATCCCATTTTATTTTCGGTTATCACTTTTACTATCAACAGTTCTACCTTGTGGTTTGCTTTTTTCTTGTACCTAGTTTGTGTGTGTACATGTTTAAAGGAAATGCCTTCCCTTTTTGGGATATGCCTTTCTGGTTCTAGTCACCAATCCATGGCCTATGGAAGGTGGGCTTGGGGTAGTCACAAAATGGGCCCTGGGGGACGGGTCATGATAAAGTGGTATCAGAGGTCGGTCGGTTCTACCAAAAGAACTAAGAGTCTGTGTTTTTCAGTGGAAAAATAGTGTTAAGTGTCTTGAGATTGGATTACAGTTCAGGGAGTCCAGTGTTGGTATGGCAGAAAACGTATCCATACACCAGGAAACTAAGTTCTGATTTGGGACTCAATATAAGAAAACACTATTTGTGTGTGTTTTGAAAAAAGTTTTTCTCTTTTGAGTCAGCACACCAAGTATAACTTATTGACCATGGAACACCTATTTTTTATAGGATGTTTCCACGTAGCCAGCCAGCTAGGATTCCAGTGAGAGATCACGATGAAGACCCACCGAGAGATGAGTGTCGGTGTAGGGCCCTCTTACAATGATAGAACCTTCAGGTGGTATACCAGCAACAACACCATCCATAGGGAAACAATTTTCACTAGCCCCACTAGCGGACCGTGAACGTAAACTAAGCACGTTACACTAGTTATAGAAATAGAGGCCTCTTAGGTTTCAAGACAAGATAGATCTGCAGGTATCTGAGGACTGGATGGAGTTTGTGACATAATTTTTCCACTTGTTCGAGACACCAATAGACCAGATGGTGATCCTAGATGGTAGTCTCTTTCAGGGCTCAACAGAGATATGGTAGATCCTGACACTCTAGACTTACAAGAAGATGACTCTTTCCTGGTTGGACTTCGAGAGCCTCTTTAGGATGGAGTTCGTTATAGCGACTTTACTCTCAATATGTATTCAGGAGCTACTGCACTTACAATAGGGCAACCTAACAGTGTCCCAGTACTCGGTGAGATTCACTAAACTCCCTCGTTACTCCACTAATATGGTATGAGAACCTGTATTTTGGGCCCGAAACATTGATCAGGGACTCCTACAAGAGATCATAGCATCGATGATATCTCTCAACAACCTAACTAAAGATGGAGTACTAGAGTGACCATTATTTGTGGAGAGCTTCCTAGCTGAGCAGGAACCAATAGTGAGATCCACCACTAGAAAACAGGTAGTCGAGTCATATGCAGTAGGAAGTAGGCAGATGACGTAGAGGTTCAAGCAGTCTAGACCTTCCAGAGGATGACACCATGATGTAGGGTCTAAGGTGCAGAACTCACAGGGCATAGGAGGTCATCGGAAGAGTAGACTATGCTACTCGTGTGGCAGGCAGGGTCACATGGCTCGCGATTTCCTGACCCAGCATATCGATGATCAGTAGATGGTTGAAGAATGGCCAATTCAGAGGAAAATGTTCGAGCGAGGAGGTTCGCAGAGCAGTAGACATGATAGAGGAGCAGGTCATGTAACAGGCAGTGGGAAACGGTTTGAGGTACTATCACCACCACCCCCAGTCAGTCCACCCTGACCTCAAGGAGTATGTGGACAAAGACAAGATCAGCTTTAGGCAGTAGAGGCTAAAGACCACGGTGATCTGAAGATTATTCGAGGTACGATATGTGTCTACTACACCCTAGCTTCAGCTCCTATAGACATAGGTGTCAGTCACTCTTTTATTTCCACAACTCTCATTCAGATATCAGAGATTCCGGTGGAGCCATTGACTCAATCCTCATGATAAGAGACTCCTAAGGGAGAGGATTCTATGATTACCCACTAGTTCTGACAATTTGAGCTTACTATAGGAGGTGAGAGCTTCACCTGGGATCTCTTAGTATCAGCGTCAAGGCCTTATGACCTCATCTTGGGTATAGACTGGCTATCCACAATCCATGCTCAAATTAACCTTTTTAGGTGAAAAGTGTGTTGTGTCTATGAGTATGGGACTAGGTTTTCCTTCACCGATGATAAGGGAACATTTGCAGCATAGGATGGAATTTCTTGGAGGAGGGTGTAGCCGATCACTCATCATTTGGCTAGCCTTACCCTCAGTGTAGTTGTCAAGGGGATTCTGAGCTATCCTGTAGTGGTGGACTAGTATGCAGATGTCTTTCCTAAGGATATTCCAAGACTACCTCCTCGAAGAGAGGTAGAATTCTACATCAACCTATACCCTGGGATGACATCAATATCTACACCATCATATCATATGGCTCCCATGGAGCTTCGTGACTTGAGGGTATAGTTGGAGGATTTGTAGAGGAAGGGGTTCGTAAGACCCAATGTCTCTCCATGGGAAACCCCTATTTTGTTCACCAAGAAGGAAAATGGGAGTTTGAGGCTTTTCGTAGACTATCGGTGCCTAAACCAGGTGACCATGATGAACAAGTATCCTCTACCGAGGATTTATGATCTCTTCGACCAGGTGAAGGGAGCATAGTGGTTTGCAATGATAGACCTCAGATCAGGCTATCATCTGCTTTAGGTGCGGGATGAGGACATACCTAAGATAGCCTTAAGATGCTGGTATAGCCGCTGTGAGTTCTTGGTGATGCATTTCGATGTGACCAATTCCCCAGTAGTGTTCATGGAAATCATGAACATGATCTTCCACCATTATCTCGATCGCTTCATAGTGGTCTTCATTGATGATATCTTGGTATACTCGGCATCAAAGGAGGATCACACCACACATCTACAGATATTACTTGATACACTTTGAGAGAACTAGCTTTATGGAAAGATCTCGAAGTGCCAGTTCTGGATACAAGAGGTCCACTTTCTGGGACACGTTATCTAGGAGGTTGGAGTTGCGGTGGATTCGACGATGATAGAGGCAGTGCTTACTTGGGAGCCACCTAGGAGCATGAATGAGGTGTGGAGTTTCCTAGGGTTGGCTGGGTAATAGTGGAGATTTGTACCTGACTTTTCCAGAGTAGAAGATCCCTTTTCATCTTTGACAAATAAGGGACAACCCTTCGTATAGACAGAGAGATGCCAATAGAATTTCTAAGAGATGAGGCGGAGACTGATGAGTGCCCCCATCATGAGGATACCAGAAGAGGGTGTTGGGTATGTAGTCTACCACAATGCATTAGGAACTAGACTAGGATGTGTCCTAATGTAGGAGTGAGTAGTGATCATCTACATCTCATGACAGCTGAGGCAACATGAGAAGAACTACAAAACCCATGAACTAGAGTTAGTAGTAGTGGTCTTTGCTTCAAAAATGTGGAGGCACTACTTTATGGGTGAATGGTTTAATATCTTCTCCAATCACAAGAGTATCAGGTTTATCTTCTCATAGAAGGACCTGAACATGAGAAATCGGAAATGAATGGAGTTCCTCCAGGGCTAGGACTTTGAGATAGTCTACACTCCTAGGAAGGGAAACATGGTGGTAGACTCACTCAGAAGGTGGTCGGGTTTACAGCTGCTAAGTGCAGCGATAGAGCAGCTAGCTGCGTTATATATATCCTTTGTGGATAGAGATGAAGCAGAATACCTCTAGTCTATGACTATCACTCCCCCAATCCTTTATCGAGTTCGAGAGGCACAACTTGGGGACATTGACTGTGAAACCCTATGTGCTCAGATATCATCAGGACAGGCTCCTGATGGATTTTCGATTGGTGGGGACCACATCATCCTTTTTAGAGGATGCACCATGGTACTGGTGACGTTTTTGGAGGAGGTGATGAGGGAGTTCCATACATCCCCTTTGTAAGTAAATCCTAGAGTGGAAAATATGTACTAGGACCTCCGACATCCTTACTAGTGGCCAGGGATGAAGAAAACAGTGGCAGAGTTTGTTTCACGATGCCTCACTTGTCCCCAAGTTAAGGATGAGAATCATGTTACAACAGTCTTAGCACAACCACTAGAGGTTCTAGAATGGAAGTAGGATGGTATCACCAAGGACTTTGTGACTGGGTTACCATGCACGTCCTGGGGCCACGACTCTATCTGGGTGATCATTGATCAACTCCCCAAGTCATCCCATCTTATACCCAACCGAGAGCAAGGATTAGTAGAGGGTTTGGGATGACTCTATATATAAGAGATAGTACGGCTTAACGGGGTACCATCGATGATCATTTTAGATTGTGACACTCATTTTACATCCTAGTTGAGGAATGGATTACAGGAGGTATTTGGGACTCATCTTTTCTTGAGCACTGCCTTTTACCCTCAGACAGATGGTCAGATGGAGCGGACGATACAAACACATGAGGACATGCTTTGTGTTTGAATCCTTGATTTTTTCCGCAGTTGGGAGGACCACCTACCACTGTTGGAGTTCACATACAATAACAACTATCACTACACCATCATCATGGCATTTTTTGAGGTATCATACGGTAGACCATGTAGATCACCTCTATGATAGACAGACCCAAGGGAGTCAGCACTTATGGGTCCAAATTTGATACATGATACCACAGAGAAGGTGCCGATCATCCAAGAGTTGATAAAGACTGCACAGAGTAGGCATAAGACTTATTCCAACAGGAGACAGAGACCCTTGGAGTTAAAGGAGGGGGCCATGTCTTCCTACGGGTCTCACCTCGATGGAGACTATAGAGATTTGGCCGGGGTGACAAGCTATCTCTGAGGTTCATTGGGCCTTTATAGATTCCTATCAGAGTTGGAAAGGTGGCACACTTCCTAGATCTATCCCCATAGATGCATCGGGTGCACGATGTTTTCCACATGTCATAGCTGAGAAGATATGTGCATGATCCATTGCACGTCATCGACTAAGGCGAGCTGGACATTGATGATGGGGAAACATTTACAAAGTTCCCAGTGGAGATATAGGATCGACAGGAGCAGATCCTTCGTGGATAGTCGATCCATCTAGTGTAAGTTAAGTGGCAGCATGAGAACCTCTAGGAGAGCACATGGGATCGGGAGGCTCAGATTTATGCTTAGTACCCACCATTTATTTTCTTAGCTTTTGTTGTGGCTTTTGGGGACACAAAGCCTTAATGTGGGGAGAATGTAAAGTCCCATAAATTCAGTATATTTTTTTAATTATATAGAATTTTTACAAGATTGGGAAAATTGACGACACATGATTCCGAGGCCTGGAGAGCCCAGAACAGAATTTTGAACTTTTTTTAAGGTACGTTCAGTAAACGTGTAGGTGATATTGTTTTTATCTTTTGAACCGTTGCTAAAACTAGAATTCCAAGGGCACCGTTGGATTCACAACATCAAGATTTTCTTGGGTGAATATTAACTTTTCCCAGCAAGGGTCGGATGAAAAAGATAAGTTTTGGACATTCGAAAAAATAACTAAAGGTTATTTTATTCTTTTTCTTCCACCATTGAGAGGAAGTTGGTGGAACTGATGTGTAACATGAATCATTAAATAAGGTTTATTTAATGACTAAATTCTCTCATTGTGTAACCACAATGCTCATTGGATTAATGGATCACTAAATATAGTTCATTAATGAACCACATTAATGAATACAATGTGAGTGGTTTATTTGTATTTAATCAAACCATTGGAAAGTGACATGACAACCATGAGAGAGGCCTCTATCGTGAAGATGGTGAATTTCCTCTCCAACTAACAATGGTGATCAAACGATGATCGTTGGAGAGATCTAACCGAGGATCGACAAGCAGCGAAGAATGTAGAACGATAACGAACGCGGATCTTCTCCTTCGTCCACAACACCGTTTCTATGTAGGGGGAATTAATTTGATTTCTAAGTGTTTTTATGATTCCTCTCATCCCGTTCATGGAAAATAAAACAAATTAATATCAACCTACTAATGGTCTGATCTACGTCTTGTTTTTTCATGTGTGTGGTTGTTGTGGGGTTAAAATATGGGGATTGTTCTTTCTAAATGATGATTGTTATCACCCCTTGTTAAAACGCTAACACGGAGGGTGAGTTCCAATTCGAACAAGGATTGGACCCTCAACTACTCTTGGGTTTTGTGAAATCTTCATGGGTGACCAAGAAACGTGGCGTTAAGGTGGTTTCATGGGATTCGTAGTGAAGGCAGCGACCTAGGAGGCCCGTAGGTGCAGATGGGAAAGAAAACGGACCACCAGAGCATCTCTGGTGGCCCATGGAAGCAACTGGTGACACATCAGCACCAGTGAATAGTAGCAGCAGCCGGACGAGCCGTCCGCATAGAGATAGCAGTGCCTGTAGGTGCCGCGGCCAGCTAGGCCATGGTAGGTCGAACAACACCACGCCGATGCGCCCCATGGGGGAGATGAGCTGCCTGCTCGGGCCGCTTGGCTGGAGCACAATGGCCGGCTTCAGCTGGGGGGAGGAACCAGACACCCAGTGTCCAGTTCGGCTCAACTGGCCTACACTATGTAGGCCAAAACCACTGTCCAGGCCAGACCCACCAGTGGGGCCATACCCCTACTTGACCCGACCGGTTCTGTTTCACAAAAACTTGAGTATCTTGAAAACTAGACATATGATTGACTCGCCGTCTGCAGTTTTGGGACCCTTAACATGGGGTGGTCCATTTGATATACTTCACTTAATATTTAGAAGAATTTGGAATACATCTAGGCTGGATCAGAATCAAATCCAACCAAGCCCTTTTTACCTTTTTTCTTATAAATTACAGACCAGGTGTCCAATTTACACGCTGTCTGTCGCGTTGAAACCCTTACGACAAGACATTCATTTGGGTTACTTCTTCTTGGGACTTCGTTACGGTTGAGTTATGAAAAATATATTGATGAGTGGATCCTCTAGAAATCAGGCGTGCTAAGAGAGGGAATCCAGTGGCTAGTTGTGAGGTGAAGAATGAAGAGTGACCCTTCATGGATTGGTATAAAAGTGACCCTTCATGGAACAGAATAAAAGATACCCTTCATGGATCGGCATAAAAGTGAACCTTTTTGAATCAACATAAAAGTGAAACTTCATGGATTGGCATGAGAGAGACCCTTCATGGATCGATACCAATGAGACCCTTTGTGGATCGACAGTAGTGCGACCCTCACTGGATCGGAAATAGAGTGACCCTTTGTGGATCTATAGTTTAGCGACCCTTTGTGGATCAATAGTATAACCTCTCAACAGAATAAAATTATTTATCTTAAGAATAATTATCTTTATTCCTATTCTCTATGTTGTGTACCTAGTGTGAGATGTCTTTTACTTTAGGCTTTGTGATTTAGATCATGGTTTGTGGTTTTTCCTTTGTGTAATTCTGGGAGACCTTCAGGGGTCTTGGGGTCTCTACTGGGTATTGTTATACTCACCCCTGCATGGGAATTTCCCACACCTTGTTTTGTCTTGTGCAAACTACAGATAGCATGATTGAGACTTGGGGAGCCAGGACTAGATAGTGCTCAGAGGTGATTGATAGATGTGGTGAGCAGCTGTGATGACAGATGATGGGTTGTACCTACCCTTCAGGTAAGATCCTTGGTGGACTACCTTCGAAGCACATTTTCCCCTTTTTGTTGAACCTTTTTTTTCCAGTAAGGTTTTTATACTAACCCATTTTACTTTCAGTTATCACTTTTACTATTAGCAGTTCTACCTTGTGGTTTGATTTTGTCATGTACCTAGATTGTGTGTGTATTGGTTTAAAGGCAATTCCTTCCCTTTTTTGTGATATGCCTTTCCAGTGTCAGTCGTCAACCCCTGGCCTATGGAAGGTGGGTTTGGGGTAGTCACATCATGAACCCCGAGGGACGGGTAATGACGTTTCATGGTATATGATTGATGATGTAAATTGAAATTTCATCCCACAACCCCTAAGTGACATCTAATAGCTACAATAACCCCCCAAGAATATGATGTTTAACCATTAACTTTTATAAGACTAAATATTGGGAAAAAGAACTACCCCTAATTCAATAACCCTATCCACCAAAACATACCACTTAGATATCAACACTTATTTTCATTTAAGGGTATATTTAAAAAGATATATATGGTATTTTGTAGAAAAATGTATTGATTCATTAAAGAATGAAATTCCTCCCAAGGAATAACATGCAGTCTCACAACCCCTGCTCCATAGTGATACTACAATGTGGGTAGAGAGATAGTGACATCTAAATTCACACCTCCAATAGGTCTCTATTTAGTGACTAGTAGTGAGGGTATAATAAATATTCAAATTGGAGGTGTTACCCTCTAAGAGAAACATGTGGAAGAGAGAAAACAAGGATAAAACAACCAACACCTACTAAGAAACACACAAATAGGTATATATATATATATAAAGAAACCCCATGTGAAACCATGAAATTTCATACAATAATAAACAATTAAAAGGAAAATACGACTAACAAAAATGTAAAGACAATAGTAACCATGAATCCCAAGAAACTTTTGATAACTATGAGATAGCAATATATAGACCTCTCACTAAACTACTACAGATTATATAAAAATGAAATTTATATTAACTTATACTGAGAATAAATGTATACTTTTTATGAACCTCCCTCGAGCCTCTTGTACTAAAGGTAATGAATGAATTCTAAAGCATAGTGAACATTAGTGAATCCAACTCAACACCTAAATATGTATACAATGTTCATGGAATCTACATGAATAATTCTCATCAAGTAATGCATACTATAGATAATATAATATAATAAATATTCATCAAGGGCACCCCACTCCCTCTCCCTCTTTCATTTTATTCTCTTCCCCATTATTGTACGTCCTTATCTTCTCTCTATAAAAATAAATTATCTCAAAAAAACTAGGTCATGGAACCACCACATACACATAACGCATCATAAAACTACACCATCACATATCAAAAAAATAGAAAATGAGTAGTTTTGGGAAGCCCCCATAGCCTATATGAATTATATCAAACATATGGTATTATACATCAATCCATTATATCCTATACAATGACTAACTACCTCAATCAATCACATCCTATACACATCATACATATAATATACCTTTGGATACTATATATGGTAATAAATGTGTGCGAAATAACTAAAATCCATCACATCCCTATACATAAATATATGATAAAAATAACCTTCATTCATACTTGCACAAGTAACTACCAAGAGAATAGATATGTGATATATGGGGTAGTCAACAATCAATCCTTTGACTAGGATTCTCAGTGAAACACCCTCCCAAAGTCCACTAGGTGTTAGTTTCCCTAACTGACCTGGGAAGGGAAGAATATTAAATCATTGAATGTCCATGGTATAATATAGGTCCCAACCACACTATGTGCATATCGTAGTCTTAGACTCAACAACATATAATATTGATGGGACTCATAACTACAACTATTAAAATAATATATCCTATAAGAACACTAGAATATTATAGAGGTGCATTAATTAGTTATTTTCAGTAATAAATTCACATTATGATAATTAATTCATTATGAATTAATTAACCATTATCATTATTCCACTTTACATTTCATTACATTACAATAATCATCAAAGTAATGTTCATTCCCTCCAGGAATAAGTCCAATCTAAATACAAGGTTTGTCAATATTGTCATATGTTAAGAATTTTCATTCCATCATCGGCCAAACCCATGGGTTAACCATTTATTATTCATTATTAGCATCATTCCATATACCTGAAATATATCAAAACCATTCTATTCTACCACTAGGTGGAAACATGAACCAATTCCCATCCAACTTCTTTAATAAGTGGGGAAAAGAATTTGTATAAAACAAGAAACTCATAAATCGACCATTAAATAAATTCAAGCTAGAATACCATATCTCAACATCTCATCAATGGTTATGATAATCATAAAACCATTCCATCACCTTTGGTGAAATCCTTTACACTCAAATGAATATGTCGATGCATCCTCCAATCACATGGGTCATCTGATGCCACATCATCTAGGCCTCTCTACCCACATATCACAATATTTATCCCAAGATCGACCATCCCGGGCTTACATCACATTCAGGCCTCCGTTCCCTATATCACAAATCATCTCTCCCAGATCATCCATGATAGGCACACAACATAAGGCATGAATCCATTGAACTTCACAAAGAAGTTGAAAAAAAAACAAGAAAGAAAATAGAGAAACTAATCCCCCCAATCAAAGAATCCATCCTCCACATGAAAATGTGCTTTGACTACTCCAAAATAGGGAAATCATCCTTCTTATGAACTGGGAAGCATGGCCCCAAGAAAAACATCCTTATCACAAAACTCGTTCTTATTCCATGATGAATTAACTTATACATTTATTGTAACATCCCAGGTAAATGAAGAATAAATAATTTTAATATTTATTAATATTTATGAATTAAATATTAAATTCTATTTTAAAGGGGTTTCTATGTTCGATAGCGTACCTGATACGCAACGATGAGTTTCTTTGAAACTTACGTAGCACACTAGTAATATAATAATATTATGTTAGTTAACAAGTAGCCGTTGTACTGGCGGGAATGAATAGAAATAACTAAAATATGAATAGATATGTTTTTAGATGTTTTTACTTTTACCCAATAAAAGATAAAGGCTTAAAATACGGAAAGAGTTCAATTTTAGGCTTTTATACTCTAATTTTCACTAAAGGTTCACTTATCACCTTTTAATGGTGAACCGTCATTAAATATAGTTTTGATCACTCTTATACATTCTTTTGGACCAAATAAAACTTTTATTAAGAATCGGGACATCAAATTTTACTTTGTGTAATTTTTGGTACCTTTCTGATAAAGTTCATTTTTTTTATGAATAGTGTAAAATGTTGCATTTTAATTCAAAACCTCTTTTTGATCTAATTTATTTATATGATTAGATTATCTTTTGAATTGGTTTTAAAGTGAAATTAGAATATATTTTTACCATTTTATCCAATGGTGGTCATTGGAATCAATTTCGATTTGAAATTAGACTTAAACTGGTGTCAATCTTTTGATACTTATTGTTTTGTAAAAACACGCTATTTGCTCTGGCAGCGGGAATTAATTATTAAATTAATTAATGTGACTTATATGATTTGAATTTTGTAAAATGGACTTCATTTTTGAATTCGGAATATCAAATATAGCTTAGGGTGAATTTTTGGTAATTTTCTGAAAAACTTCAATTTTTGATGAATAGTGAAACCACTAAGTGGTAATCAAGCAAACTGATTTTTCGGTTAAATGAAATTTTACCACTAATGTGTGTTGAATTTTGAAAATCCGACATACATGGTTGTCATTAAGAAGTAAAATGTGGTTCAATGAGATTAAAATAATTTTTTTGTGAATAGTAACTTATTAAGTTTTTAATCGCGATTAGTGGAAATTAGTGTAGTTTAAGGAATAAATAATACTTTAATAATATAAAATGACCTATACACATGTCCCAACATCATTGGTTGTGTCATGGCCGACCAAGACAAGCCATGGCCAAACTTGGGGACCCCATGTATCCACTTTTGTTGGGAAATGACATAAATTACTTTTTATTTAATGTTAAAGTGAAAATGACACAAACATAATATGTTTTACGAAAACAATTTTTAAGTAGGGTTATACAAGTCCAAATTTTGATTATAAATAGTCATTGGAAATATAAAAAGATTTCCTATATCATAGTATTTTTTTTATAATTTTTAGACATTAAATAAATTTAATTATTTATGACATAATAATGATGCAGCGATGACATCATTATTTGACGATTTAAATAAAATGGAAAGATAATATAAAATCTATGAACTACACATGGCAAAAACCAATTAGATGAATGGATTTCTATGCCTTATCACCTTATCCACGAATTCTATCAATGTGGGACCTTTTAAAACCGAAACACATTTTCAAATAAAGTAATGTTTCTTTACTTTCCAAAAGTGCCCCTCCTCTCCTCTTATAAAAGGCCCCCACCTCTACCTCATTTCACACACTCTTCAAGCCTTTGGCTCGGCCAACCCCTGCCCATTTGCTCTCTCCACATCCCTCTCCTCATCCTAGAGGATTCCCTTTGGGCAGAATCCTTTCAAAGGAAGCCTTTAGGCTCAAATCAAAAGGAGTTACACTTTTAAAGGTAATTCTTTCTCTCATGTTCATTTGTTTTATTTTGCTTCTCCAACCCACTAAACTCTTTTTATTTACTTATTTTGTAACAACACCAGTATCTTCAATATACTAGGATGTTGTTATAAGATTTATTTGAGCTACACTCTCACACAAATACATCAAATGGTTAAAGAACATAAGGTTTCCGTGGATGGCGAAATTCTACCTCCCGAAACGATGATTGTTCAATACTCATTTAACACCTTCAAAGGTGGCCATTATGATGTCACTATTTTTATATATGATATGTAATATGTTTATGTTTTAATTATGCTTCTGTATTTTTCATTTGTGTCTTACCTTTATGGCTTCCATTATGGGTATACGCGATATCTTCATTTAAGGAAGTGCGGACTACCGCCCCCTCAAAGTGATGTGATTCGTTAATGCCATATGTGGGACGTGTAAAGGATGGATTTAAAGTTATTATATATGATGTTATACTAGAATTATAATATACCTATATATATATCATTATCATTTATTTCCATTAAAGTATGAGATAAAAATGAAAGTAGCGTTCATGCGTACGTACGGACTACCGTCTCCATGAACGGTGCATTTCATTTCTTATCCCCAAATGTAATGTACTATTAAAAGTACATGTATATAATGGATATATATAATTAATGATATATCTAAATGATGAATATAATTCTGGAATTAAAATATACATAAGTCTCATTTAGTTTTAATTCCATTAATATGACAAAGAAATGAAAGTAGCGTTCATGCGTACGTACGGCTTACCGTCTCCATGAACGGTGCATTTCATTTCTTACTTCTAAATGATTATGTAATATTTTAAATACATGTATGTACTGTATATATATGACATATATGATATCTACATCATGAATACCATTCTGGATATAATGAAACATTGACCAAATTAACAACATGTAAGTGTAAGAAGTCTATTTTTGACTTAAGAACCAAATACCGACAAAATGAACATTATTAACTTAAATGATTACAGGATGTTCATAACATGGTATAAAAGGAATAATGAACTTGGAAAAGATTCATAAGAAAGTAGAGATTAACTCAAGTTTATTATTCAGGAGTTTAAAGAACGGTCGGGTCAAGTCAGATACGAGGTATGGGAACTTCTTAACCCAATTTCCATTCTTTGGGTTAATCTCCTACTTTCAAATTATGTCATTATATTATTATGTCGTATCTTGTATTTGTACTTTATTTATGTTTACTTATAGTGAATACACATAATGTATCTATTTTATTTTAAAAATTATCTTTGTATGGGACTTCGTCTCAATCTCCTTTCGTTGAGGCATATTTTATTTTATACACAACTTTCTTTTATACGGTGTATAAACCCCTTTGACTTTTACGTTTATTCAAAAGGAATCTTTTTTATACGAAGCGTTTACTAAACGACAAAAGGGAATGTTTTTGTCATACGTATGCGGCGACAACGACTTCTCCGCCGTCGTAACCGTTATTTGAGTTTCGGCTTCCTCTACAAGCCATACCTTTTTTTTAAAAGAAAATTAAATACCATGTTTTACTTTTCTTTTATTTTGGTATTGAAAATGGTTTTCATAATGTTTTTATATCAATGTGTTGTATTGATATCTCGTGATTGAAATGTGGAAATTCTATGTTTCCTTTATGCATGTTTTATGTGATATGATTATGTTATGGTACTTGGGCATTATTATGAAGACGGGTGGTTCCGTGATAAACTAAGGGCGGGTGAGCCCGTTATAGCTCTCCAATGCATTGGGTAACGTGAAGGAGTGAAACGTTAAGGTTTCTCCGAAGAGATTTTAGGGAATATACTGTGATGGGTATTCCAAACGTAACCAAGAGGGTTACTCCCTACGTAAGAATGTTATGAATGCCTCAAGTTACCTTTATGTCTTATGATTTCTATGATTTATTCATGATTTTATGAGGTATGTTAAAGTGCCTATGTTTTATGGGTAAAGTATGATTTCATTCTTATTTATATATGAACTCATGTTTCCTTTCCATGTTTTTTTTATAACCCATACTGAGTTTTTATGCTCATCCCAAGTTTTTGAAATGTTTTTCACAGGTCAAGGGAAAGGTACATGATAAGATGATAGAGTCAAGGATGTGTCAAGAATTAATCCATGTTTTATTTTAAATGTGTGTTCCATTGATGGGAATGAAGAATACTATCTTTATGTAACCACTTTGTTTATATGTGGAATGTAATGCAAGTTTTATGATCTAATTCTCTAAAACTCTAAACCTGAAAAGATCCTCAATGTGTAATCTTGTAATAACTCAAGATTAAGTAAGGTTTAAGGCTGGGGCCTTATAGTTGGTATCAGAGGTCGGTTTAGACAACTTTAGGAGTTAGAAAAGTGTTAAATTATAATATGATTGAAATGATATAGCATTTACGGATTACCATGTTGCTTCATCTAAGACATGTTTGTTCAGAATGGTTTTCCGTAGAGGAAACAGGGAAGCAGTGCTAGGAAGGCATACAGAAGGAAATAACCTTCCGAATCAGCATCCAGAAATGGTCGGAATTGGAACTGAACAGTTTGTTGAAGTAATGGCGCAGTTGACTCAGGCTATAAATGGTGGTGGTAACCATGCACGAGATCAGCCAGATCAACCGCAGAGGAACATGTCAGTGGTGGAACATTTCATGAGGCAACATCCACCATCATTCAGAGGATCATCTGACCCTGTGCAAGCTGAAGGGTGGATTAAAGCACTGGAGAAGATTTTTGATGTCATGGGGTGCTCAGACAATCAAAAGGTTAGTCTTGCTATTTACCGTTTGGAGGGTGAAGCAGATCAGTGGTGGTCTATGGTTAAAAATATCAGGGATGCCGATGAGATTGATGCTCTTGACTGGGATGAATTCAAAGGTATGTTTCTTGAGAAGTATTTTCCTAAGGCTGTTAGACTTAGGATGGAAAAGCAATTCTTGGAATTGAGGCAAGAGGAAGACTCAGTGGCTGCCTATGAAGAAAGGTTCACTCGATTGGCAAGGTATGCTCCCAATTTTATCCGAGACCTTGATAGTAAAATCAATCGTTTTTACTCAGGATTAAAGCCAAAGTATCGAAGGGCATTAGCTTCTCGTGAGTTTAAAAGTTATGAAAAGCTTGTTCGATGTGCTGAGAAGGTGGAAATGGAGTTTGCCGATGACCAAGTTTTCTATAACAACCAGCAGAAGAAGAGACCGAGGTGGCAGGAGAAAGGTAAGAATTCTTCAGAAAAGTTTGATGGTAAGAGAACTAAGTTTCCAGTTTGTGATAAATGTGGCAAAAGGCATGCTGGGGAATGTCTTCTGAATTCTGGAAAGTGCTACCGATGTGGTAAGATGGGACATAAGGCTCGTGATTGCACTGAAAAGGATCAAGGTGAAGGTAAGAATAAATTTGATTTACAGTTAGTGAAATGTTATAAGTGCAATGAGATGGGTCACTATGCAAACGAGTGTCCGACAAGGAGCTTGAGTGATGGGAAGCAATTAGACTACAAGCAGAAAGGGGTGGTGAAATCCTTTGCAACTACTTCAGCAGATGTTGGGCCATCGAATGAAGTGGTGTCAGCTCCAGGGAGCTCAGTATTTTTCGAAGATTGACTTGAGGTCGGGGTACCATCAGTTGAATGTAAAAGAAGCAGACGTTCCGAAGACTGCGTTCCGTACTAGATATGGCCATTATGAATTTGTAGTTATGCCTTTTGGGTTAACCAATGCACCTGCTGTATTCATGGACCTTATGAATAAAATTTTCCATGAGTTCTTGGATAAGTTTGTGTTTGTGTTTTGAGGTTTGTGAAGAGGTTATGTGTGCCTTGTGATTCACAGTTGAAGAGAGAGTAGTTATGTGAAGCTCATAGTTCTCCGTTTTCAGTTCATCCGGGCAGTACTAAGATGTATAGAGATCTGCGGGAGTATTACTGGTGGGATGGAATGAAAAGGGATATTGCTGATTTTACTGTGAAGTGTTTGACTTGTCAGCAGGTTAAAGCAGAGCGGCAGTTACCGAAAGGGATGCTTCAGCCTTTACCAGTGCCAGAGTGGAAATGGGAGAATATATCCATGGACTTTGTTGTTGGATTACCGAAGACATCTCGAGGTAATAATGCAATCTGGGTTATTGTTGACCGCTTGACCAAGTCTGCTCATTTCCTTGCTATACGAGATACTTTCTCTCTTGATCAACTTTCCCGTTTGTATCTTAAAGAGATAGTCAGGTTACATGGAGTTCTTCTCTCCATTTTATCGGATCGTGATCCCAGGTTTACTTCTAACTTTTGGAAAGGCCTTCAGAAGTCGTTGGGTACTGAATTAAATTTTAGTACAGCTTTTCATCCTCAATCAGATGGGCAGTCAGAACGAACAATTCAGACATTGGAGGATATGCTACGAGCTTGTTCTATGTATTATCAGGGAAGTTGGGACCAGCATCTTTCTTTGGTTGAGTTTTCATATAATAACAGTTTTCATTCTAGTATACAGATGGCACCATTTCAGGCATTATATGGGAAGCGGTGTCGAACTCCAGCTTTCTGGGATGAAGTGGGTGAAAGGAAGTTGATGGGACCAGAATTGGTAGAAGAGATGGCAGAAAAAGTTCAGCTGATTCAGAAACACATGAGAACAGCTCAGAGCAGGCAGAAGAGTTATGCGGATAACCGGAGGAAGGATCTATTTTTCGAGGTAGGTGATCATGTTTTTCTCAAGGTTTCACCATGGAAATTGTGATGAGATTTGGTAAGAAAAGAAAGTTGAGTCCAAGGTTCGTTGGACCATACGAAATTCTGGAGAGAGTTGGATCAGTTGCATACCGAGTGGCTTTACCTCCGAGTTTATCTCAGGTACACAATGTTTTTTACGTTTCTATGTTGAGAAAGTATATGCCAGATCCATCTCATGTTTTGAGTCCAGAGGTAGTACAGCTGGAAGAGAACCTATCTTATGAGGAACAACCGGTCTAGATTCTTGACCACAAGGAGCAAGTGTTACGGAATAAAGTGATTCACCAGGTAAAGGTTTTGTGGAAAAACCACATGATTGAAGAGGCAACGTGGGAATCTGAAAATGCTATGAGGGTTAAATACCCCCACTTATTTTGATAAGTGAATAAAATTGCGAGGACGCAATTCCCAAAAGGGGGGAAGGATGTAACATCCCAGGTAAATGAAGAATAAATAATTTTAATATTTATTAATATTTATGAATTAAATATTAAATTCTATTTTAAAGGGGTTGCTATGTTCGATAGCGTACCCGATACGCAACGATGAGTTTCTTTGAAACTTACGTAGCACACTAGTAATATAATAATATTATGTTAGTTAACAATTAGCCGTTGTACTGGCGGGAATGAATAGAAATAACTAAAATATGAATAGATATGTTTTTAGATGTTTTTACATTTACCCAATAAAAGATAAAGGCTTAAAATACGGAAAGAGTTCAATTTTAGGCTTTTATACTCTAATTTTCACTAAAGGTTCACTTATCACCTTTTAATGGTGAACCGTCATTAAATATAGTTTTGATCACTCTTATACATTCTTTTGGACCAAATAAAACTTTTATTAAGAATCGGGACATCAAATTTTACTTTGTGTAATTTTTGGTACCTTTCTGATAAAGTTCATTTTTTTTATGAATAGTGTAAAATGTTGCATTTTAATTCAAAACCTCTTTTTGATCTAATTTATTTATATGATTATATTATCTTTTGAATTGGTTTTAAAGTGAAATTAGAATATATTTTTACCATTTTATCCAATGGTGGTCATTGGAATCAATTTCGATTTGAAATTAGACTTAAACTGGTGTCAATCTTTTGATACTTATTGTTTTGTAAAAACACGCTATTTGCTCTGGCAGCGGGAATTAATTATTAAATTAATTAATGTGACTTATATGATTTGAATTTTGTAAAATGGACTTCATTTTTGAATTCGGAATATCAAATATAGCTTAGGGTGAATTTTTGGTAATTTTCTGAAAAACTTCAATTTTTGATGAATAGTGAAACCACTAAGTGGTAATCAAGCAAACTGATTTTTCGGTTAAATGAAATTTTACCACTAATGTGTGTTGAATTTTGAAAATCCGACATACATGGTTGTCATTAAGAAGTAAAATGTGGTTCAATGAGATTAAAATAATTTTTTGGTGAATAGTAACTTATTAAGTTTTTAATCGCGATTAGTGGAAATTAGTGTAGTTTAAGGAATAAATAATACTTTAATAATATAAAATGACCTAGACACATGTCCCAACATCATTGGTTGTGTCATGGCCGACCAAGACAAGCCATGGCCAAACTTGGGGACCCCATGTATCCACTTTTGTTGGGAAATGACATAAATTACTTTTTATTTAATGTTAAAGTGAAAATGACACAAACATAATATGGTTTACGAAAACAATTTTTAAGTAGGGTTATACAAGTCCAAATTTTGATTATAAATAGTCATTGGAAATATAAAAAGATTTCCTATATCATAGTATTTTTTTTATAATTTTTAGACATTAAATAAATTTAATTATTTATGACATAATAATGATGCAGCGATGACATCATTATTTGACGATTTAAATAAAATGGAAAGATAATATAAAATCTATGAACTACACATGACCAAAACCAATTGGATGAATGGATTTCGATGCCTTATCACCTTATCCACGAATTCTATCAATGTGGGACCTTTTAAAACCGAATTTTTTTTTTCAAATAAAGTAATGTTTCTTTACTTTCCAAAAGTGCCCCTCCTCTCCTCTTATAAAAGGCCCCCACCTCTACCTCATTTCACACACTCTTCAAGCCTTTGGCTTTGCCAACCCCTGCCCATTTTCTCTCTCCACATCCCTCTCCTCATCCTAGAGGATTCCCTTTGGGCATAATCCTTTCAAAGGAAGCCTTTAGGCTCAAATCAAAAGGAGTTACACTTTTAAAGGTAATTCTTTCTCTCATGTTCATTTGTTTTATTTTGCTTCTCCAACCCTCTAAACTCTTTTTATTTACTTATTTTATAAAAACACCAGTATATTCAATATACTAGGATGTTGTTATAAGATTTATTTGAGCTACAATCTCACACAAATACATCAAATGGTTAAAGAACATAAGGTTTCCGTGGATGGCGAAATTCTGCCTCCCGAAACGATGATTGTTCAATACTCATTTAACACCTTCAAAGGTGGCCATTATGATGTCACTATTTTTATATATGATATGTAATATGTTTATGTTTTAATTATGCTTCTGTATTTTTCATTTGTGTCTTACCTTTATGGCTTCCATTATGGGTATACGCGATATCTTCATTTAAGGAAGTGCGGACTACCGCCCCCTCAAAGTGATGTGATTCGTTAATGCCATATGTGGGACGTGTAAAGGATGGATTTAAAGTTATTATATATGATGTTATACTGGAATTATAATATACCTATATATATATCATTATCATTTATTTCCATTAAAGTATTAGATAGAAATGAAAGTAGCGTTCATGCGTACGTACGGACTACCGTCTGCATGAACGGTGCATTTCATTTCTTATCCCCAAATGTAATGTACTATTAAAAGTACATGTATATAATGGATATATATAATTAATGATATATCTAAATTATGAATATAATTCTGGAATTAAAATATATACATAAGTCTCATTTAGTTTTAATTCCATTAATATGACAAAGAAATGAAAGTAGCGTTCATGCGTACGTACGGCTTACCGTCTCCATGAACGGTGCATTTCATTTCTTACCTCTAAATGATTATGTAATATTTTAAATACATGTATGTACTGTATATATATGACATATATGATATCTACATCATGAATACCATTCTGGATATAATGAAACATTGACCAAATTAACAACATGTAAGTGTAAGAAGTCTATTTTTGACTTAAGAACCAAATACCGACAAAATGAACATTATTAACTTAAATGATTACATGATGTTCATAACATGGTATAAAAGGAATAATGAACTTGGAAAAGATTCATAAGAAAGTAGAGATTAACTCAAGTTTATTATTCAGGAGTTTAAAGAACGGTCGGGTCAAGTCAGATACGAGGTATGGGAACTTCTTAACCCAATTTCCATTCTTTGGGTTAATCTCCTACTTTCAAATTATGTCATTATATTATTATGTCGTATCTTGTATTTGTACTTTATTTATGTGTACTTATAGTGAATACACATAATGTATCTATTTTATTTTAAAAATTATCTTTGTATGGGACTTCGTCTCAATCTCCTTTCGTTGAGGCATATTTTATTTTATACACAACTTTCTTTTATATGGTGTATAAACCCCTTTGACTTTTACGTTTATATAAAAGGAATCTTTTTTATACGAAGCGTTTACTAAACGACAAAAGGGAATGTTTTTGTCGTACGTATGCGGCGACAACGACTTCTCCGCCGTCGTAACCGTTATTTGAGTTTCGGCTTCCTCTACAAGCCATACCTTTTTTTTAAAAGAAAATTAAATACCATGTTTTACTTTTCTTTTATTTTGGTATTGAAAATGGTTTTCATAATGTTTTTATATCAATGTGTTGTATTGATATCTCGTGATTGAAATGTGGAAATTCTATGTTTCCTTTATGCATGTTTTATGTGATATGATTATGTTATGGTACTTGGGCATTATTATGAAGACGGGTGGTTCCGTGATAAACTAAGGGCGGGTGAGCCCGTTATAGCTCTCCAATGCATTGGGTAACGCGAAGGAGTGAAACGTTAAGGTTTCTCCGAAGAGATTTTAGGGAATATACTGTGATGGGTATTCCAAACGTAACCAAGAGGGTTACTCCCTACGTAAGAATGTTATGAATGCCTCAAGTTACCTTTATGTCTTATGATTTCTATGATTTATTCATGATTTTATGAGGTATGTTAAAGTGCCTATGTTTTATGGGTAAAGTATGATTTCATTCTTATTTATATATGAACTCATGTTTCCTTTCCATGTTTTTTTTATAACCCATACTGAGTTTTTATGCTCATCCCAAGTTTTTGAAATGTTTTTCACAGGTCAAGGGAAAGGTACATGATAAGATGATAGAGTCAAGGATGTGTCAAGAATTAATCCATGTTTTATTTTAAATGTGTGTTCCATTGATGGGAATGAAGAATACTATCTTTATGTAACCACTTTGTTTATATGTGGAATGTAATGCAAGTTTTATGATCTAATTCTCTAAAACTCTAAACCTGAAAAGATCCTCAATGTGTAATATTGTAATAACTCAAGATTAAGTAAGGTTTAAGGCTGGGGCCTTATATTTATTGTTAGGCTCCCAGTACGAGAATCCTAAGGTTCCAATCTATATAGTATATCATATAAAAAACATGATATTATCATTAATTTTGGTTTAAAAAAACTAGAGAATTATCATTTTCAATTAACATTCCTTTTAAATTCTTCTTAATAAGAAATAATATTTAAAGTTCACTAACTAGATTTTAAAAAATCCATTAATATCATAGAAGATAAAATAAATTAATCATGTTCATTAAATCCATTTTATTATCATAAAATTATATCAATAAGAATATTCCTTAAAAAATAATCTTTATTATTAATCCAATTAACTACCAACTAATTATTCCTTTACGCTCTTTACCAATTTCCATCCAAAAACATTCATAACCATAACATAAAAACACCTAAAAAAATAAAAGAAAATATATAATGTTAACTAAAAACAAAATTGGAAAATTTCTATCATGGTACAAAGAAACAACATTACCAACCCTCGATCAATATCCATTTTCATTAAGCTGGTTCAATAATTATTAGGTTAATTTCATTTCATTTGAAAGGATAAATCACACAAAAAACAATATTAAACATAAATAAATGTGAAGCAATGATTCTCCTACCTCAAAAGCCTCCAATGTTCTCCACATCAGAAAGGACCATGTCACGTATCTCTAGTCACCTCTCTTGCAAGAAATGCATCAATCAATGGATGTCTTGGAACAACCGCGTCAACCAAAATCCCTAGAAACCCATTAGAAAAATGTTAGATCATCTTAAAATTACTATAAATATGATTGATATGAAAAAAAAGTACAAACCACATGAAATTGATGAATAACTCAACTTAAATCAACAAATATAATACAAAATCCAATAATAGATCATCGGATGAAGGGATCTATAAATGATAAGGGAGGGTTGTCAGATGATTGGAATATGAGAGGGAGGCACTACATCCATAGGGTTTGTGAAAAACCCAACCAGATGAAACACCTAAATATATACATCATCATGGAGTTACATAATGTGTAATCCCCTTTCATGTCATTTAATCCTTAGGGTATGAATTTCATTGGAAAACATATCACCTATTAATTATTTAACCCTAAAATATACATGTTGTGAACTAGCCCTACACATGTCGTGAATCTCACTTACCTAGAGTATAATCTCCCTAATTCCGGCATTTTAAATCCAAACCCATCCAGACCACCTACAAGCCACCTCTGAGTTCTACAAGACTCACACACTCAAAATGGCTTACACCACATGGTTTAAGTCCCTTAAACATAGTGTTGATCATCCTGAAAATAACTATTAATTATTTCACTATAGGAAACACAATCTATCTAACCCATTACATCCAAATATAAAAACCAGTAATCCTCCACATAATTCACTAAATATATTGATACCCATACATTTTAAACATTGTCATTATATGTTAATAGATAGATTTTCATTACATAACATTTTTATCCATTCTAGAATATTTTATTTATTATATCGTTGAATAATTTATAACATAAATAATTGGTTCGTAAAATATCTACATAATAACCCACTTTTTTGAACATAAGTGGTAACCTTAAAAGTTATATCATAAATAATACATCTATTCATAACCTATAGAATGTAATCATAAGAATAGGGTGAGATCAGATGCTCAGTAAGAGTAATCAAGAGAGATATTGATGATCACATAATCATTAAATGAGATTAAGGGTATATGAATATGATTTTATAATTTGAAAACCATCCCCTACATGTAAAATATCATAATCTTAATCCATTTAATAAATAATCATAGTTAATAAGTCATGAATCATAAAATAATTAATGAACATTAACCATGATATCATAATATAGTCATAGGATATAGAATTTTGGAATACACATAATCATTGAAAAGAATTTCCTTAGTAGTGAATGGGAATTTCTAAGGCTTTAATAGTGGAATGGGTCCACTTCCTAAATTAACTTTGTAATCAATGTTCAATCTCAAGACCTTTATATTGGAAAATGTCCCTAACTGAACAATATTAACATCCCATTCCAATCCAAGTTATCTCATGAGACATCAATATTTACAAAATCCATTGGATGGGGATATTGGTAGCAACATTCAGATAATGAAAAACATATATATTTGTACACAATGTTCATAAATAATTCATCATATCCAAACCATTGAAAAAAATCATTTCACAAACATGTCATCATTATGTAACTTATATAAGTGAAATGGGTTTCACAAAAATTTCATCATAACAATAACCATGGAAAAGAAGTGTGTATCATTAAAATTTCTATTTTCATCATAAACATAAATTATCCAAATAAATAACAAGTATGTATCCTTAAATCATATCCTAATAAAAGAAAATATAACATCAATGAATGTCATCATATAAAAAAATGATTTTGAAAGATGGCATGGAATAAATATTAAAGAAAATAACAATTTCATATCAAAATAAATTTTATCTAAAAATCTACACAACGATAATGAAAAAAATTAAACTGAAAGGAAACATATAAAAATATAATTGAAGGTTAAATGAAAAATTTATCCATGATGGTGAAAAAATCCATTCTTTTTTTATGTTAAAAATCATTTATTCCATGTTTTTATCAAAAAATACACAATGTAACATATTTTGAAATAAAAGATTACTTAAAAAAGTAAAAAAAGTTTAAAAATGATTTTAATAAATAATAGGTGAATGGTAAATAAAATTATATTTAATAAAATACATTAATATCTACTAGAAATATTCCTCAATGGATATTTTGACATAAACAATCTAGAATATTTATGAGATTGTAAAGTAAACACATACCTCAAGTTCACCTCACATGAACATCACTCATACCTAATGTATAAAAAATATATATTTACTATAAAACTATTCTAGAGTCATGTAAATTATTATAAAATAATATATTATCCTTTTATTACATTTTCCCATCCACAATTTTCAATAATTTCTTATTAATGTTGGTATTTTTGGGTGCTAAAATCATCATTTATCAAGAGTGTATCAGTTCATTTTTTCCAGTACTTGTGAATTAATCATTATTACATCATATAATGAATATTTATCATGGTAAAAATGTCATATATAATCATTATATAAATATTTATCTCCATTATTAAAAATTATAGATAGAAAAATGAATTACATCGTTCATTGAGATCGTTGGTCGTACGTACGCATGAACATTGTTTTCATATTTCAAAGGATGTCAAAAAATAAAGTTATATGTTATTTAAAAAATAATATATCATTATTATATCATATATATCATATATATTCCTAAGATGTTTCATAATTTCCATCCATGTAAAATATAAATTAAATACAAATCATATCACATCATTGAGGTGGTAGTATGCAAGTACACATAAGTGATGTTATCATTTTCCATAGGATTAAATGGTAAGAAGTTTGAAATGATATTATTATTACACAAGTTTAAATTTTTCTTTAATAGTATATATATAAATTAAAACCATCGTAGTAACAATCCATAAAATATGGTATTTAAAAATGGATTCTACCGCTACTTGGAGGAAGTAAACTGTACGTATAAACTAGTGATACTTTTAATTATAGATTGAAGGGAAAGAGGATGTATAATATATAATTCATGAAAATATTAAAATTTATTGATATGTATTATTCTTAAGTTATTTATTTATGATATATAAAATTTAATTAGAGGAGGAAAAGGATTATAAAATAAATTGATTATTAAGGGTGATTACAAATTCTTTGAAACGAAGCAATTTGATATCCTCTACAGGGTGATAGGTTTGGTATTTTGGGAATACCAAAACATATGGGATGTGTCTAGGTAATAATAAAAGTAAAGTTCATTGTTTTTAGTTGATATATAAGGTTTATGTTGTGTGAATAAGTAAGGTTGGATGTTACCTTTTCTAATTAAAGTGAGGGGTACTTTTTGAATGTTTTCAAAATGATAAATTATAATAAATACATTATAAATAAAAATTACTCAAAAATATCCTTTTGTTCCATTATAAGGTAATATATTGTTATAATAACATAATATAATATAATTTATAGAAGTTTTTGTTTAATTTTGAACCGTATAATTTTTATTATATCTTATTTCGCCAATACTAATTTTAACAACAATAAGACATTTTGAAATATTAATGGGGTGTAATTTTTACATATAGGTAATTATTCATCCTTAAATGGAAAATTAATTAAATTTTAAAATATTTCATGTTATCCTTGTCTTACTCAACTTTTTTATTTATGAGTTTTAATGAAATTAATGAAATATTATTTTAATAAAATAACATTTTGTCCATTTTGAAACTATTCATTTAATTTTTTAATAAACACATCAAGGGAAAGGTTGAATTATAATTTAATTATTCCAAACCTATATAATATTTCATATAAATCTATAAAAATAGTGGATTACATTAATTCATTCAAATTACCTCTTTTAATAGTTTTCAATTAATTTATTATATTTTTTATTAAATGGGGACATATTGCCTTGGTGTTTCATAAGAAATTATTTTAGTTATATAACTTCATAAAATTAGAAGATATATTTATCATGAAAATATTTTTTTTATATCAATAAATTCACTTATATTAATTCATAATACCTATGGGATATTAAAAACAGAGTGATGTTTTTTAAATTTATTTAACTGAAATAATAGTTAATTAATTTTCATGCACATATGTCTATTAGAAAACAATATTTAGATCATATGATGTTAAGTTTCAAATTTAATACATAAATTATTATTTTTGATGAATAATTATGAGCTTGTAATTTATTTATAATCGATATTAACATGATTGATCCTTTACTGGTATAATTTTTTTTACCCTAGGTACTATTCATATTTACAAAAAATAAATGGGGCCTCATTAAAAAATTTTGGAAACAGTATTTTAAATATTTTATTAATTTTATCTTATTTAATAACTATTAATTGAATAAACTAAATTCAAAATTTTTTCACGCATTGTGACAAAAACCGAGTTTTATATCAAATACATTTTTAAGCATTAAACTAGATTTATTCTAATAATTAACCTAGAAAATTATTTTTTGATTATTTCAAACATTTTATCATGTAAATAAAATATTTATTTCATTTAAAATTTTCATTAATAGGTGTAAATTTAATATATAAACATATAGATATATCACGTGCAAAAAAATGATTTTTACAGAAAACAAATTTCATCTCATTTAAAATGATTTTTATTTCGTATGTAATCAATTGATAAATAATGAATTAATTATATTCATATATAAACATATATATTCCTAATTTGGTTATTCATATTCATACCTTATAATTAAATAGAGATGGTATAAATATCATTTTAAATTATAATATCTTAGTAGTATATCGCTATACTTTTAAACTCATTGTTATGTGAAACTCGTACTATCTAATAAATAAAATTATTTAAAGATAAGTTTTTCATAAAAATACCAGAGTGTTACATTTTACCCCCCTTTATATGAATTTTACACTCAAAAATTTAAACTTTTATATAAATAACTGAGGATATATATACCTCAACACATCCTTAGGTTCTGACGTAACTTCCACAATGTGGTTGTTTTGCCAAAAAACATTGACCAAGTGTGTGTTCTTATTTTATATCACCGTCTCCCTATTATATATAATCTCTATAGGTTTCTCTTCATAATAATTATCTTTTTATAGTAGTATGACCATATATTTTTTTACATTTGATGTATTAGGTATGTAAATTCTTATGAGAGATACATTCCACACATCATGAACTTGATAAGGATTTAGTTAAAGTGTCAATTGACATACATCCATCAAAATATTATCAACAATTTTAAAATAAATGATATACCATGGGATTATAATTGAACTTTTTTCAAATATCATCAACATATACTCGGGAGATAATCATAAGACTACCCTATTACTGTAAAGACCCGAAGCTTAACGTACATGGACATTACATTACCTTTGTGGAATACTTAGTATATAACAAAAACACACACACAAGGACCATAATAGTTTAGTGTCTTTGGAAACTCGGAATATAATCTTCTAATCGTGGTGAAAGATCTTCAACATCTCCCATAAATATCATCCTTTTTTTTCTACCTAAAACCATTCTTTATATATTGGGGAAAAGAAAACAAAAAAGGGTGAGCTCAAATGCTCAGTAAGGGTAAACAAAAGAAATATCAATCACATCATATTCATAAGAACATAACATTTTGGAAATCTTAACCTGTAAAAGGGATCATAATATCATAACATGAGATAAATCATAGTAGTGAAATGTAATCCCAATAATCACAACTTAAAACATGAAACTTTTTGGCGTACACACATAATCAAAGAGAATAATTTCTTGTTAGTCAAGACTCATTTCCAAGACTATCTTAGTGGACAAAGTCCATTTCTAAACCGAGTTCATTCCTCGTTTCAGTCCTCTTTCACGGAACCGGTTTAACCTGCCGTTCCAGCCATGTCTATATCATGAGATATAAAATCATTACCCAATGCATTGGAGGGAGATATATGTCAAACCCATCTCATAATGATACCATTATTATGTGTGCCACAAAATCATAAACCATACATCATAGCATAACCCATGTAATAAAAATGGGAATCTTAAACATCATGACATCATAAAACATTCATATAAGATAAAGGAATTCATAAAAATATTTCCATAAAAACATAATCAAATCAATGTACTAATAGGTATAGAAACAGAACCCTTTATTATCTTAGATGGAAAATAATTTTGATAAAACACTTGAACTCCATTCTTGAGGAAAATATCCTTTCTACTTCAAAAACACTTTTCCTTTCTTAACATGTCATAAAATTATAAACTAAAAGAAGTTGATTAAAAATAAACTTGAAAAATTTTAAAGGAATATTCTTGGAAATAATGTTTTAAAAATCAATTCATGCCGTATAAGTTAAAAAAACATTCTTCTCGTACTTTTGTCAGAAAAGTCAAAAAGTACCTCGTACAAAAAAACGACAAAAGATTCATTTCATATCTTTTAATAAAAACTCACCGAAGGGTAAAATTGGATTTAAAAAATTGCAGGTGTATGGAAATAATATTACATATTAAGGAAACTTGTATGTGGATGATAAAATACACCCTATTAAATTTCAAAGTATAAACAATCTCGGATAAAAATGAGATTGTGATATTTCCCTTACCTTAGGTCTGATTTTCTTCGTAAGTGTCCGAACCTCCTGTATAATGATTTAAATAATGACATTGACTTATTACAGAATCATACTCATTGTTATGATATCATATATGGTTCACTTATGACTTTATTTTACCCGTTCTTTTGTAAATTCCATGTTAAAGAGCGTTTTGGGTAAAATCGTTTCATTTGTCGTCCGTGTTTTGACTTGTAATTATTTATATGATTACTTAGATCATGATTACTTAATTCCAGAATATAAAACATGATTTATATATAATATATATTCAGAATATACATATATATATATATATATAATAGATCAGTTAATTGAAAGAAATACACCGTTCATGGAGACGGTAGGCCGTACGTACACATGAACTCTGTTTTCGTTTCCTTATTGAGTTGAATGGAATTAAGTAGATGACATACATATATATAAACATAAATCCAGTATCATTATTATGTCATATATTTCATGATTACTTATTATATATACATTATAATCATTCATGAATGGTTAACGTGGAGAATGAATCTCATCACGTCGTGGAGACGGTAGTCCGTACGTACGCACGAGCGATGATATCATTCTCATGATCGTGGAATTGTATTGGAGTGTATGTATACTATTTCAGAAATAATATCACTTTAAAATAATCATATATAGTTATTATTTACACCATTATACCCATCCAAGTAAGGTGGTGGTGGAAAATAGATTACACCACGGCGTGGAGACGGTATTCCGTACGTACGCACGCGCGGTGATTTCGTTTTCCGTAGGATGGATAGATGGTGAAGTAGGGTTGTTTCATACTTATAATAACATATCAGTATATGAGTGATAATGATGTTATTACTTCATAATGAAACAACTAAATAATAAGAAGTGGAAGAAGAAATAAAGTTGAAAGAATTGGTAACGGACATTACCTCTTTTTTGAAGCGCCTCTTTGAGATCTCCTTTTAGGGCAGTAAAAGTGATCTTTTAGGAAGACCAGAACCTCTAGGATGTTTCTAAGTGTAGAGGAGAACGTGGCAGGGGTTGGAAGAGCTTGAAAACTCAAATTGGTGTGAGGAATAGAGGGAGGATGTGCCCTTTTATAAGGGAGGAGAGGGGCACCTTTGGAATAACTAAAAATATTATTTTATTTTAAAGTCAAATTCATTTTTAAATAGCTCCAAATTGATTTATTTAGAATCTAAGGTGGGGATGGGTCGAAATACTCTCATCAAATAGAATTTAGACAAGTTTAGGTTCATATTTTAACCTTATCATTTAGATTTAACATTAAGTTAGATAATTTTACTTTTACTGTGTCTTTTTGTGTTCTTACACTATAAGGTTAATAAACTTACAATAAGAAGCCAAAAGAACCCAAAGTTGTTTATTATTAATATATATAACCTTTTCTAAGTCATTTGGCCGAACCTTATATTTTTAGGAATAAAATAACAATTAATAATATAATATTTGTTTTAAAAACTATTTTATGGAAATTTTGACACTATTTAGTAATTGATTTTTCTGGAAATCATAACAGACTTATTAGTTCGAAAAAAGTTAATTATATCAATACTAACATGTCCTATTAACCTATAAAATTATTTTAATTCATAAAAAGTCTCAAATTACATTTATTTTGGTATTTATAACATCAATAATGTCAATACTTCATTAATAAGATAATTACTGCATCATCTTTGTGTCATAAATAAATTAAATTATTTAATGTCTAAAAATTACAAATAAAATACCATTATGTAGGAAATAGTTTTATATTTCTAATGAATATTTATAGTAGAATTTATCTTATGTATAACCATATAATAAAAATGATATACTTATTAAACTTTGATTTTTAACTATTTTAACCCTTCTTTAAATAAATTAATAATAAATGTCATAATCTAATACAAGTGGGCCTAAATGGTCATATTTTATTCCTAAGGTTGTTTTTGGTCGAATTAAACTTATCCAATAGAATTATGACTTGTGTTAGGGTAATAATAATATCATTTTTACCCTTAATTACCCTATTTACTTTTAACCGTGGTAAAAAAAAGTAAAAAGTTACTATTTACCAAAAAATATTTTCATCTCATTGAACCACATTTTACTTACTAACATCAACCGTGTCTCTCGAATTTTTGAAATTCCACTCACAGAAGCGGTAAAATTATGTTTTTTGAAAAATTCATTTTTCTTAACTACCACTTAGTGGTTTCACTATTCATCAAAAAATGAAAGTTTCTAGAAAAATACCAAAAATTAGGCCTAAGCAATATTTGATATTATGAACTCAAAAATTATGTCTATTTTACCAAATTCACCAAATATCATTTGCATTAATTAATTTAAAAATTAATTCCCGTCGTTAAAACAAATAGCGTGTTCTTAAGATATAATAACTATCAAAAGATTGACACTTGTTTATGTCTGGTTTAAGTGTGAAATTACATCCAGTGAAAAACATTGTATTAAATTGTAAAACTATATTCTAAATAAACTTTAAAACCACTAAAATTAATAATTTATCACTATTAATTATTTCGATTAAAAAGGTTGTTTTTAATTAAAATTTAGTAATTTTCACTATTCATCAGAAAATGAAAGTTATCTGAAAAGTACCAAAATTTCACCCTAGGATAATTTCAATATTCCAAATCCAAAAATGAAGTCCATTTTGAAAAATAAAATTTAAAAAATTTCAAAAAGTTTCTTTTACTATTCATAACGGCTAGTTTTAATAATATATATCGTTGTTTAGTGAAACAGACTACACACGTTATCGAGGAAGGTCACGATTACGTGTAATGAAAGGTAAGTCAAGGATGCATGTTGTGAAAGATCCTTTTAGTGTATCTTACAACACAAGACATTAATGAAATTAAAAAGAATATTTTTCATAAAATCTCGGGGTGTTACATTCTACCCCCCTTAAAATGAATTTCACCCTTGAAATTTGTCGGGGTTATAAATGGTTTACTAATCGAAAGTTTCTTTAATAGAAACCCACATCGTAAAAAGGAATACCAAAACCAATCTTTAAAAACAAAAGTATGAAACGTAATGGTTTCCCAAATAAACTAATCACTGGGTTTCCACATAGGTGAAAATATGGATATGGAAGAGAAATCTAACCATCATGTTCTGATGGAGAGTGGTAGAGAACATGGCTATGGAAAATCCAGCAATCAAAAAGCCATAAATTTGTGACGATATAAGGTACCATCTGATTCATCAGATATAAGAGCACTAGGAAAACATTTTTGGTTTTCAAGATCATTTCCCTAAAGTTGATGAAATTGGAATTACAAGAAATACTTTCATGATTTTGGTATAGTCTCACCGTTGGTTGTTCTTTGGATAATTTCCACTTCATCTCTTAAAGAAATAAGTTGAATTTGTTATTCATGAAGTGTTAATAGATCATGTGATAGAATGATGGGTCATTCCATCTGTTTCAAAAAAAAGGTTAGCAAAAGTTATCAAATATACATAAGTCCATCTATGGTGAGGTTAATCGTATACGATTCCAAAAATGAACTTATACTTCATATATCATACCGCGTAATAAAATAAAACTAGTTTCTACTAACCAGGGACTTCCTGTAGGCCAGTGGTAGGCGATAAAGGCCAGTCACACTTCGGTTGTGGGTTCGATTCCCACAGCCTTGTCCGACGCGATGGGCTGTCGCCCGTCCTACAGGTTGTCCTTTTTCTAAAACTATATTACTATAACATCCCATCAATAATATCAAAAAATACTAACTTATGTCCAACATAATCCATTCCAATATTTAGGCTTATCTAAAATACTTCAGTCCAAGCTCATAGTATAAAGAAAATGATTACTTGAAATGTCACATAACAATCACGTGAATGCCATAATTTATCCCCATATATCACCAGATATATCTTGTTGGTCAAATTACAAACATGTGAATACCTTAATCATGTATTCTCTTGAAGAATGAATACCCATTGAACCTTAGTGAAAACATGAATGCAGTTAAAAGTTAACACTTTCCACAAACCAAAATCCTCAAAATTATTTATAATCAAACCATGATATCACTTAGTCCTTATATCAATCATGAGCTCATGAATACTGTTAAACATTTCATTTTATCGTTTTCCCTTCATTATGCGCATGCCATCTTATTTCCAAAAATATCTCAATCACTTTCCATGGTTACCGATACGATAAAATTATTGAATACCACAATAGACCAATACATAAATATTCCAATATTCCATGATACTATATACAACATTATTTTGGAATCCCATTACATAAAAACTTATTCATTCCACCACATCATTGTCATATTCAACATCGCCAATAGTGATCGCATGTGCCTTCCCTTTTTTCCTTTGCCTTAAGCGGTTTCTCATGTCGATCATCACTAACCCTTGGATTAGGGCATTTATTAGCATAATGCCCCATTTCCTTGCACTTGAAGCATTGAAGTGTTGGTGGTGCGTTCTCCGCAGTCTTTTCTTTATTCACATCATTAGAAACCCTTTTTTTATTACTTCGACACTCAGCTGCTCGATGACCTTCTTTTCCACAATTAAAACATTTTCTATCCCCTTTAAGACAATCTCCACCATGCTTCTTTCCACACTTTGAGCATAAGGAAACATTCATCTTCTTTTCACAATTATTCTGAGATTTCTCCTTGAACTCCATCTTTCGTTTCTTGTCAAAACTATGGGATGGATAAGTAACAGCAACTTCCATTTCTACCTTGATAGCACAATGCACAATTTCTTCATAGCTACTGAAGTCTCTTATAGCTAATGCCCTTCGAAGACTTGGTTTTAAGCCACTGAAGAATCGATAAACTTTACTTTCAGGTTGGATGATAAAGCCAGATGCATACCTTGCAAGCCTTGTAAAATTCGCTTCGTATATACCAACAGATTCAACATCCTTTTGCTTTAGTTTAAGAAACTCCTTCTCCAACTTTGTTAAAAGAATACGAGGGAAGTACTTATTGAAAAATAATTTCTTGAACTCGTCCCATTCCATGGACTCAATTTCATCTCTTGGCCTCGTATTCTTGATAAGATTCCACCATTGATCAGCATCACCTTCCAAACGATATACTGCTAAGATAACTTTATCATGTTCAGAACATTGAATAACTGAAAATATCTTTTCAATGGTAATGATCCATTGTTCAGCAACAAGTGGATCAGAAGACCCACTCAAAGAAGGTGGACGTTGCCTCATGAAGGACTCAATAGAATATTGTTCCCTTCTCTGCTCATTTTGAAGTCCGGAATGATTCATAGCTTGTGTAAGTATAGAAATAAGATTTTTCACTCCATCCCCCATAACATTTGTTTCTTCAGGAGGACAATCATTGCATTGTCCATTACATTGATCAACACTGTTCCTTCGGGTTCCAGCCATCGTCTAAAACCCAAAAATAATAGTGTAAGAGGAAAAAATAACGCTAGAGAAAACAACATAATAAAGGGGGAGTACCTTCAATATCTAACATCTTAGGTTAAATTATAAGATGGTTAGCACAATTCTAGGACTATAACGTATACTTAACCTTAGGGACATCCCTAGACATACTTTAGAAATATCTCTAGGGATCTCACTAAAGTTCTCGCATCCTAGTTTCCAAAGGTTGACTAAACCTTTCCTCTGATACCAACTGTAGAGACCCGAAGCTTAACGTACATGGACATTACATTACTTTTGCGGAATACTTAGTACATAACAAAAACACACACACAAGGACCGTAACAGTTTAGTGTCTTTGGAAACTCGGAATATAATCTTCTAATTGTGGTGAAAGATCTTCAACATCTCCCATAAAGATCTTCCTTTTTTTTCTACCTAAAACCTTTCTTTATATATTGGGGAAAAGAAAACATAAAAGGGTGAGCTCAAATGCTCAGTAAGGGTAAACAAAAGAAATATCAATCACATCATATTCATAAGAACATAACATTTTGGAAATCTTAACGTGCAAAAGAGATAATAATATCATAACATGGGATAAATCATAGTAGTGAAATGTAATCCCAATAATCACAACATAAAACATGAAACTTTGTGGCGTACAAACATAATCATAGAGAATCATTTCTTGTTAGGCAAGACTCATTGCCCAGAATATCTTAGTGGACAAAGTCCATTTCTGAACCGAGTTCATTCCTCGTTTCAGTCCTGTTTCACGGAACCGGTTTAACCTGCTGTTCCAGCCATGTCTATCTCATGAGATATAAAATCTTTACCCAATTAATTGGAGGGAGATATAGGTCCCACCGATCTCATAATGATACCATTCTTATGTGTGCCACAAAATCATAAACCATACATCATAGCATAACCCATGTAATAAAAATGGGAATCTTAAACATCATGACATCATAAAACAATTTATATAAGATAAAGGAATTCATTAAAATATTTCCATCACAACATAATCAAATCAATGTAATAATAGGTATAGAAACAGAACCCTTTATTATCTTAGATGGAAAATAATTTTGATAAAACACTTGAACTCCATTCTTGAGGAAAATATCCTTTCTACTTCAAAAACACTTTTCCTTTCTTAACATGTCATACAATTATAAACTAAAAGAAGTTGATTAAAAATAAACTTGAAAACCTATAAAGGAAGATTCTTGGAAATAATGTTTTAAAAATCCATTCATGCCGTATAAGTTAAAAAAAACATTCTTCTCATACTTTTGTCGGAAAAGTCAAAAAGTACCTCGTATGAAAAAAACGACAAAAGATTCCTTTCATATCTGTTACCAAAAACTCACCGAAGGGTAAAATTGGATTTAAAAAATTGTAGGTGGATGGAAATAATATTACATATTAAGGAAACTTGGATGTGGATGATAAAATACACCCCAGTAAATTTCAAAGTATAAACAATCTCGGATAAAAATGCGATTGTGATATTTCCCTTACCTTAGGTCCGATTTGCTTCGTAAGTGTCCGAACCTCCTGTATAATGATTTAAATAATGTCATTGACTTATTACAGAATCATACTCATTGTTATTATTTCATATATGGTTCACTTATGACTTTATTTTTCCCATTCTTTTGTAAATTCCATGTTAAAGAGCGTTTTGGGTAAAATCGTTTCATTTGTCATCCGTGTTTTGACTTGTAATTATTCATATGATTACTTAGATCATGATTACTTAATTCCAGAATATAAAACATGATTTATATATAATATATATTCAGAATATACATATATATATATAATAGATCAGTAAATGGAAGGAAATACACCGTTCATGGAGACGGTAGGCCGTACGTACGCATGAACGCTGTTTTTGTTTCCTTATTGAGTTGAATGGAATTAAGTAGATGACATACATATATATACACATAAATCCAGTATCATTATTATGTAATATATTTCATGATTACTTATTATATATACATTATAATCATTCATGAATGGTTAACGTGGAGAATGAATCTCATCACATCGTGGAGACGGTAGTCCGTACGTACACACGAGCGATGATATCATTCTCATGATCATGGAATTGTATTGGAGTGTATATATACTATTTCAGAAACAATATCACTTTAAAATAATCATATATAGTTATTATGTACACCATTATACCCATCCAAGTAAGGTGGTGGTGAAAATAGATTACACCACGGCGTGGAGACGGTATTCCGTACGTACGCACGCGCGGTGATTTCATTTTCCGTAGGATGGATAGATGGTGAAAGAGGGTTGTTTCATACTTATAATAACATATCAGTATATGAGTGATACTGATGTTATTACTTAATAATTAAACAACTAAATACAAAGAAGTGGAAGAAGAAATAAAGTTGAAAGAATTGGTAACAGACATTACCTCTTCTTTGAAGCGCCTCTTTGAGATCTCCTTTTAGGGCACTAAAATTGGTCTTTGAGGAAGACCAGAACCTCTAGGATGTGTCTAGGGAAGTGTAGAGGAGAAAGTGGCAGGGGTTGGCCGAGGTTGAAGGCTCAAAGTGGTGTGAGGAAGAGAGGGAGGAGGTGCCCTTTTATAAGGGAGGAGAGGGGCACCTTTGGAATAACTAAAAGTATTATTTTATTATAAAGTCAAATTAGGTTTTAAATAGATCCAAATTGATTTATTTCAAATCTAAGGTGGGGATGGGTCGAAATACTATCATCCAATAGAATTTAGACAAGTTTAGGTTCCTATTTTAACCTTATCATTTAGATTTAACATTAAGTTAGATAATTTTACTTTTACCGTGTCTTTTTTTGTTCTTACACTATAAGGTTAATAAAAATACTATAAGATGCCAAACGAACCCCAAGTTGTTTATTATTAATATATATAACCTTATGTAAGTCATTTGTCCGAACCTTATATTTTTAGGAATAAAATAACAATTAATAATATAATATTTGTTTTAAAAACTGATTTATGTCAATTTTGACACTATTTAGTAATTGATTTTTATGGAAATCATAACAGACTGATTAGTTCGAAAAAAGTTAATTATATCAATAATGACATGTCCTATTAACCTATAAATTTAGTGGAATTCATAAAAAGTATCAAATTACATTTATTTTGGTATTTATAACATCAATTATGTCAATATTTCATTAATAAGATAATTACTGCATCATCTTTGTGTCATAAATAAATTAAATTATTTAATGTCTAAAAATTACAAATAAAATACCATTATGTACGAAATAGTTTTAGCTTTCTAATTAATATTTATAGTAGAATTTATCTTATGTATAACCCTATATTAAAAATGATATACTTATTAAACCTTGATTTTTAACTATTTTAACCCTTTAAATAAATAAATAATAAATGTCCAAATCTAATCCAAGTGGGCCTAAATGGTCATATTTTATTTCTAAGATTGTTTTTGATCGAATTAAACTTATCCAATAGAATTAGGACATGTTTTATGGTAATAATAATATCATTTTTACCCTTAATTACCCTATTTACTTTTAACCGTGGTAAAAAAAGTAAAAAGTTACTATTCACCAAAAATTATTTTCATCTCATCGAACCACATTTTACTTACTGAAATCAACCGTGTCTCTCAGATTTTTGAAATTCCACTCATAGAAGCGGTAAAATTAAGTTTTATGAAAAATTAATTTTTCTTAACTACCACTTAGTGGTTTCACTATTCATCAAAAAATGAAAGTTTCCAGAAAAATACCAAAAATTAGGCCTAAGCTATATTTGATATTATGAACTCAAAAATGATGTCTGTTTTACCAAATTCAAAACATATCAGTTTCATTAATTAATTTAAAAATTAATTTCCCGTCGTCAAAACAAATAGCGTGTTCTTAAGAGATAATAACTATCAAAAGATTGACACTTGTTTATGTTTGGTTTAAATGTGAAATTACATCCAATGAACAACATTGTATTAAATTGTAAAAATATATTCTAAATATCCTTTTAAACCAGTCAAATTAATAATTTATCACTGTTAATTATTTCGATTAAAAAGGTTGTTTTTAATTAAAATTTAGTAATTTTCACTATTCATCAGAAAATGAAAGTTATCCGAAAAGTACTAAAATTTCACCCTAAGCTAATTTCGATATTACGAATCCAAAAATGAAGTCCATTTCAAAAAATAAAATTTACAAAATTTCAAAAAGTGGTTATTACTATTCATAGCGGCTAGTTTTAATAATATATATCGTTGTTTGGTGAAACAGACTACACACGCTACCGAGGAAGGTCGCGATTACGTGTAATGAAAGGAAAGTCAAGGATGCATGTTGTGCAAGATCCTTTTGGTGTAGCGTACAACACAAGAAATTAATGAAATTAAAAAGAATATTTTTCATAAAATCTCGGGGTGTTACAATTACCATCTTCAATCTCTGGATCTTTCAAACGACTATTAGAAAAAAAAAATTTGTCATCATTGAGATGATTGTATGTGATGTGGAATTTATCAAAACATCATAAAAAATTATTTAGTTATACTAGGTCATATTGTCATTATATATCCATCTTCATTACATCATGATGATGTTTTCACTTCTAAACATATAAGGATTCATAAGAATCCATCTGAATTTGTTAGTTAGAGCTATTATGGTAAGTAAAATTCATAAAAGTAAGGTGTCCACCCTAAACAACATTGAAATACATAGAGTAGGTTGTGAACATTTATTATAGAGTCTTAATCGTAATATTAGATTTACCATCTATATGAGGATGATAAAAAGTTCTAAATTATAACATTGTATCCAGATCATGTTGAAGACCTCCCCAAAACTTTGATGTAAACCTCATATCCCGATGAGATAAAATTTATAGTGTTAAAGAATGTAATATTAACACTTCAATAATGTATAACTAAGTATGTTGATCAGGAGAGAACTCTTTCTAATGGAAATTTACTATGTTGACTTCTTTAGGAGGTATACTACAACCCATATATAACTATAACTATTAGACCTTTTGGGGATTTTGATGAAGGAATTCATAGTGTTTTCCCATTTAAATTCATGTATATGTAATAATTTTAAAATACCCTTAGGAATTTATCACTCATGTATAACCATTATATATAAAAACCACTGAATAAATTTTCTACAATATCTCTCTTCTTGTCATCCATTCAGAAATACACTTCCAAATATCTGTACATATTAGTAATTCAATAATAAAAATAGATTGAATAAAAATGATCTTCATCCATCATCTCCTTCTTTACATGTGGTAAATAAAGGTCACATACATAGTTTATGGACAAATTTATTTCATCATAATCAAATTTTATGTCTGGAACATTTATCAAATTCTTTTATAGTTCTACATTTTCATTTTTGGAACTCGTTAATCTCTACATGGATATATATTTGAACATTAAGATATGTAAGATTATATTTATACCTATACATAAATATTTTTATGAACAATAATTTCCAGGACTATTAATAAATGTTATTATATGATTCTAAGCATAGATATGATGGCTATACTAATTTGACTTAGAGAATCCTCCACCATGTTCTACCTCCCACAGTGTTAATGTATTGAGCTATCATAATTTATTATAAATTCCAACCGTCCTATCAAGAATATATTTCTATATTTCTATCTAAAAATATACTTGAAACATTTTTTGATTAGTATATATTGAACACATTTTACCATATAGATAATTCCTTTATATATTTAATTATAAATTTACAACTACTAACATTAAATAATGAGTTTGCTAATTTTTCTCATGGAAAATAAATTGGGTTGATCATACGCTATAACTATATCATTATGAATGAGGACACATAGAAGTCCAGTTTTTATGAATGACTATAAATTGCATGCAATTGTCTATTTTTGTGTATTGTAAAAAAATGTGCAATGACTAGCTTTCTCTTGAGTTCTGTAAAAAATTCTATTAATTCTTCCATCAAAAGGAATATGGATCACTTCAAGTTAACAAGGGGATTTTATTCAATATTTATGTCAAATTATACATAAAGAGTTGATAATATCCATCCAAACCAATAAAAATAATGATCTTAGAAACAATGGATGGTCTGGTAAATTGTTTAACAACTTTTTTATTTTAAGGTTTTTCTAATATACCCTTAATCGTGGTTATATCACATAAGAATGAATCTTTATAAATAAAAAATTCATAGTTAATAAATGTAAAAATATTTTACATTAATCATAAATTTCTTTATTTTCTCCTGCACAGTTGGCACCTGATCATCGTGATCAACCATTCCCATTGAAAAAATAAGAATATTTCCAACAAATACTACAAAAAGGTGATAGATGTAATATATAAATAGTATATTCCTTTAATCCATTAATATATAGGGGGAATTAATAAGTTTTAATGGAGTCAATATAAATTCATAGTGTTCATACATTTTAGGGAATGATTCCTTTGAAATATCATCCTTCTTAGCTACGAATTAGTGATAACCACAGTGAAGTTGAATCTTGGAAAAACATTGAGCACAAAACGTTTGATCAATAAAGTCATAAATATAGGATATATGGTACTCTTTATTAATAGTTATATAGCCAATTATTTTTTGTACCGAAAATTAAATATCTTTTTTTAGTGGATGACCATACAACTATTTCGGAATGACATCAATAAAGTCATATAAAATTTTCATATCTTTGATGTTTGATATTATCCACAACCATATGAAATAATCACCCCTTTTGAATAGGATACATTACCCATAAAATGGATTTAATTTTTAATATAGGTTTATTTTTTCATAATAATATTGGTGATCATAGGCTTGATCTGAATATCAGACTTATCACCCCTTCCAAATAAGTTCTTGTGTTTTATTTATGTTATGAAAGACAATATATTCCCAAAACAATAGTGAATTGAACTATATGATGAATAAAAATATTTACTAGAGTCACATTCCCATAGACATCAACAAAAGATGAATCATAGGTTTGGTATGTGATCATTGTACAACTATGGGGTTATATATATATATATATATATATATATATCTAAATTCTAATATTTGAGGTGGTACTATGATAGCCTTGGAAAATTATTTATTTATAAATTGATGGGTATATACTGAATCAAATAAGACATTACTAGTTATATAGTGTTCTTTTTGTGTAAATGTCACGAGGTCATTGTCATACTCCTCATAATAAATATTAATAGCATGATATCTTTCATTTCCTCTTGTATTAAGAAGATTTTGATGTTGATCATAATCAATAAAAAGTGAATTTAAGAATTTGTTGGAATACTATCCATACTAATTGCATTTAAAAAACTAGAGTGTGGTTGGTTCATTAATTAGAGCATTATCTTTATTTTCATCATTAGAAATATTCATCCTATAACATTTTCATTTGATTTCCTAATAAACTACCATTCAACACATGAATCATTTACCATTTCATATTAATCAATTTCCATTATCATTCCTTCCACATTTTTAGCATAATATAAAAGTCATATTCATTCCTCCTTGGTTTTTATTGTTTATTTTTAATTCCTTTTTCATTCATTTTCAAAACCATGAGATTGATGGAAGACTCCAACCTTGGTCTACACTATAATATCACATAGAATGATTTTGGAATATCTATTGATATACCTTATGGATAATTTCAATCATTAGATTTTTTAAGACACTAATGAATCAATCAAATTACATTCATTGTTGATGAAAACACCATAATTGTACCTCACCAGTCTTGTGACATATTCTTTATAAGTATAAATATATCAATCAACCTTTTTCTTTAATAAAAATTTATTTTCACCATTTTTTGTATGATGATTATGATTAATTTATTTGACAAAAAATAATACTTTATATCTTTCCCACTCAATAGATTCCATGTCATGTTATTCTCTAGAGTTCTTGAAAATTTTCCACCACTAATATACTTTTAATTAAAAATTATAAATATAATTAAATAAATTCCTTTTTACAAACACTGGATAGAATAAAATATATTTTTATTTTCACTGATCCATTTATTAGTAGCTAGTTGATTAGAATTTCCAAAAAAATATGGTTTTTTATACATGGAGGACTCAAGAGAACATTATTACATATTTTTCTCATATTTAATATCAAAATTATTTATAGATCAATAAAGTCTATTGAGCATATAAAAAAGATTTTTCAATTCCATAACCCATGAAATTTGGTTTTCTAAGTGGGAAATCATTTCATTATAGACTTAATAAAGAATTAATGAGATTCCTTAAGGTTTTAATCATTAATTAATTTGAATTACCATTTTGCAAGAAAAAATAATCATGGTGAGAAACTGTATAATCCTGTAAAATCATTTATAGTATGTCTAATCCATCAAACTCACTTATTTAAAATTTTGGAATTGAATTATTTCATTCATGATAATTAATTTCACAAAAATTACTTATTATAAATCTATTTTACATTTAATTTCCATTATTTCTTTATTATGGGGGTTTCCAATGAATTTTTTGAGGAAGTGATGATTTTTCATTATTTGGGCCAAAACATGAGCCCATTTCCATATTTAAAAACAAATTTTGTTTCTTTAATAACTCCTTATTTTTTCAACATTTTCAACCATTCCACTTTTTAAGTGGACTCCCCTAACCTATTAAAACCACCATATCCATTTTTACCCCTTAGTAACTCATTAACATTTTGGATTTGAGTGATTTATTTTTGCATTGGGCCAACCCGTAAGCTCATTTCCTATTTTTTTAATTCTTTAATATCTTATTATTTTTTTAATATTTTTTAGTGATTACACCTATCCCCTGATCCCACTAAACCTAGGGAAGCCCTAATTTTAATTTATACCTCTTTTGAGATCATCTTCATCGCGGATTATGGAAAACCTTCTTAAGATTTCTCAAATCATCCAGATTTTAAAAGGTAATTTGTATCCTTCATAACTCCTTCATTTTTCACTATTTTCCCCCCGTTGCAGTTCCTACATGACCTAATTAGCCTTATTAGAACCTCAATTTAATTTTTTTTCTATTTGGAGATTCATCTACTAGTGTTTTGGGGGATATTTATTCAATGTTTCTCAATTATGTGAGTTTCCTCTCATGTTCCTCCCATTTTCCTAGTGTTTCTTCCACATTTCATGATATTATTAATGTCCGGAAAGTTGGGAATTGAACCTAGGGTTTGATCATGGTTTTATTGGTCTAATATTGTAGTTTTAGGTTCTATTTAACTTTATTATAGTGCGAAAGTGGTGCGGTTGAACTTTCTCACAAGAATTTTAGGATTTTGACACTTGTGGTAGGTGGTTCCATGTGTAAGAACTACTATATGGGTTATACTTTTTTTGATTTATTTTTACAGTATAATAATCCTTCATTATTCATGCTTCAAAAATTGGTTTTGGTGGAATTTGTTAACCAATTGATTTTTAAGTACCAATTTTGTGTGAAAATGAGTTTTTTACATGTCCATTCAATGTTATACCAATTGGGGATATTTTATAACTCATGTAATGGTTTTATTAAAATGTTTTAGTGCATACGATTATATTTTGTTGTAATATTAATATGAAATTGGTTTTAAAATAGGGATTATAAATAGATTTTATGTGCAAAGTTTGATGGTATACCTTGAAGCTGTTTTATGAAATCATTTCATTTTTATTGAGTTGTGTAAATGGTGCAAAGCACATGTAGATACCTTTTTGAGTTTGTATGACCAAAAATGGGGTTTTTATGTGTAAATGGATTTTGGAAACATATAGAAATTGTTTCATCATAATGGGTAAACCCAGGTATCGAGGTGGGCGGACGTGTACTAGTATGCTAGTATCCAGAGCTATTTTATCCCTATTTCACTTAGCAAGTTGTACATTGACAAAACTAAAAAAAAATATTTATGAGGACTGGGGACTAATAGGTTATGGTTATATTCCCTACTAGTGGATCATTCATGGGAACAAATATTACTATGGTTACTTTTCATTGAGATATGAGGTACATGGGGCCCGAAACTAATTAGTGCCTAGGGGTGTTCCTAAGATTAGTGTTAGTTGGATATTTTGTATTTATTATTGAATTAGGGTGTGTTTGGGTCCAAAAATTCAGTAGCTTACATTTTTTAATTAAATGTGTTCACTCTTTGAAATTTCCCTTTGAAAATTGTTTGCCTTTAAAAGTTTCATTCTTTATAATTTATTTCCCCATTTCTTGTTTATCAAAAAAAATGCATGCTTTTAATATTTTATTGATTACTATATAGAATAATTTGGGTGGTATCATATTTGGAATAGGATCACACCCTAATTACACCCCTTGGGTATTATTAGACTTGTTCATGTTTGATGCAGGTAAAGGAAAGGCCTAGGGTGATGGCGGTTTGGGTTGCTTGTTTCTTCCCTTGGTGCGGTGTTGTGGTGACAACTTGTGGGTGATAATACCTTGTGATGTGGAGTCCCTTGGGATGTTTTGATTCTAATTTAATATATCTTTGGACCTATTTTTTCATTTTTAAACCTATGTGTTCAATTATAGATTTTATTTAAGGCATGTTTAGCATAAATTTTTAGATTTAGTTTATTGATTGTTTTTGGTTATTAAATGATTCTAAAATAGAGTAAATCATTTACAAACCATAATACATGATACCCAAGAAATTTTTCCAGCCCATGGGGATAGGAAACACCGTTTTTTCCTTGCCATGAGTTAGGTCGGGTGCAGTTTTAATGGACACCCGATTCAGTTCGTGATAAAATGGTATTAGAGGCAGGTTAATGTTTTTGGGTTATATTCTTATTTTTGGATGAGTTGGGATAAACAGGAGATAAGACTATCAGGGATCAAAGTTTTGGTCATGAGTAGGGTTCTTGGATATCACCTCTCGTGATATACGTCAAGTCACCATGGGATGTTTGAATTTGTTTTTGACTTCACTTCTAGGTGAGACGTGTGGGTTGCAGACTGCACGTGGACATCAGGTGGGGGTGAAGTAGTTGTTTATTTTATTGTTGTAATGTGTTTGGGTTATTTAAATTTTATGTTATTGATTAAATTTTCATAATTTTTGTAATGATTTTTTTTCTTGTGACGGTTGTCTTTGAAAGTAACATGACTCCCAGAAAAGCTCTCATGCACCCATGGGAGGAAGCCAGAGAGATTTCTCCCTCACCGCTTCATCAGAATCTAGTAAAGGATATGGTTTGGGCTGCTTAATATCTAGTACAGGGACCAAATCCTATTCTAGATCAGGTTAGGGAATATTAGATCAGTCCTAGGAAGGTCATGGGCCATGAGTTTTTGAAAAACAAGCCTCTTACCTTCTGAGGTAGCACAGAACTGCAGAAAGCGGAGGTGTGTCTCAAAAAGATCGAGCACATGTTTTAGTTTCTAGACACACCTAGGGATATTAGGGTGAAATGTTATTATTTCATGTTATAGGGTCTTAACTAAAGGTGGTGGGAATTAGTGCTTCAAGCTAGGAAGCACGAGCAGATGAGCTGGAAGGACTTAAAGGTTATCTTCAACAACCAGTACAACCATGATGTTTTGGCATATTCTTGATCTTGAGAGTTTGTGGAGCTTGTTTAGGGGATCTTTTTGTGAATTAGTATGCCAACCATTTTTCCGAGTTGGTCCAGTATGCTTCGATAATGGTATCCAATGAGCAGATGAAGGCCCAGAAGTTCAATAGGGGTCTGCGGCTAGAGATATATTCCCAGGTCTTCCTATTCAAGATAAAAACCTATGCAGAGGTTGTTGAACTTGTGTGTATAGTGGAGATAAACTTAAAGGTGAGGGATGTTTTTTTGGGATGATATCAAGTCTGGTCAGTGGTAGATCAACTGAGAAAAAAATTAAGTGGGAGGAACAGGGAAAGAAGGGGGGTTGCATCTTATGCCAAACTTTCATGTAGTTTTATTCAGTGGATTCTGATGCAATGTCCGTCATGTGCCACCAGTGTGGGAGGCCAGGGAACATCTAACTAGAATTCACTTTTCCTCTGAAGCCTTTTTATCATTGTGGTGGTGTGGGACACTTGCAGTGATTTTTTAGGATGGAATGTCCACTCCAAAGTGGGGCAATATTAGTGGCTTCTAGGGGATTTCTAGCTCAGTCAGGGCCATCGAGGATAGGGGGATCTTTGTTTGGTGGTGGTGGCAGCAGGGCCAGATCATCTTCTGGGAAGATCCAGTTTAGGGCACAGCCAAAATCTAGTAGTCGTTCTCAGGTAGAGACCAAACATCTTTATGCGGTCTATTAGGCACCAACAATATCAGAGGCAAGACCATCAATAGTTTGAGGTACCATTTTGATTTCATATTATATAGATGCTGCTATTTTTGATATCGATTCCTCTATTTCATTCACCTCTTTCCATTTTATGAACACACTTAATTTTACAACTAGGCTTTGGTCTTTTGTGATGGAGTTGGTCACGCTGTTGGGAAAGAAGAAGGAGCAGGGTCTCAGGTGCCTGTCGTGTACGCTTTCTGTGTTAGGGGTTTAGATGGAGTGGGACCTCCTGGTTTTAGATATGGATATATTAAACATGATACTTGGAATGGATTGGCTGGTACACTTTCAAGAGCACATCGATTTCTATAGAGATAGTTCAGTTTCATGGAACCAGATGGGAGTCATTAGGTTTTTTTTTGGTATTGGAATCCTCAGTCAGCTTGCGTAGGACTTCTACACCCAGAGTTGGGAGATATTGTCTTCCAGTAATCATCACTTGCACTAGAGGATAGTGATCATTCTCTTGAAGGTGGACTACCTCGTGTATTGGATGAGTTTCCATAGGAATTCCCAAATGATTTTTCTGGATTACCTTCAGAGCGGGACATGGAGTTCTTGATTTATTTGGCACTGAGAACACATCCAATATCTATTCCCTAGTATTTTATAGCCCCCATCAAGATAAGGGAATTAAAGATACAACTGAACAAGGTAACCATCAAGAATAAGTATCCTTTTCCCTGAATATATGACTTGTTTGATCAGTTGAAGGGGTCAAAGTGGTTTTCTAAAATATAATCTCATTCGAGATACCACCAAATCAGGGTGGAAGAAGAAGATATCCTAAAGAAAGTCTTTTGAAGTAGGTACAACCACATTGAGTACTTGGTCATTCCCTTCAGATTGACCAATACTCCATCAGTCTTTATGGAACTCATGAATAGGGTGTTCCACCCGTATCTAAACTATTTTTTCATGGTATTCTTGGATGACATCGTAGTTTACTATAGATCTGAGGAGGATCATGAGCATCATTTTAGGATCATGTTGGGAACTTTGTGAGATCACCACCTTTATGAAAAATCTATCCAAGTGAACTTTATGGATTAGGGAGGTGAAGTTTCTAGGGAATGTGATCTTGAAGCATGGGGGTTTCAATGGACCCTAAAAAGAGTAGTGGAGTTATGTCATGGGATCATCCAAAGAACATGTTTGAGATTAAGAGTTTCCTTGTCCTGGATGGTTATTACATGCAGTTTTTTCGAGATTTCTCTCAGCTTACTTCACCCATGACCGCACTCACCCGGAAGGGGGTGAAGTTTTTTTGGGGCCCATAATGTCAGGTATCAATCAAGGAGCTAAAGTTTTGTCTTACTACTACCCCGTGTTGATCTTTATAGAATCTGGAAAGGGCTATGTGGTGTATTGTGACGCTTCAGGTATGTGTCTCGGGTGAATGCTTATGTAGGATGATCATGTGGGGGTGTATGGATCCCGTGAACTCTGACCACACTAAAAGAATTACCCGAACCATGACATAGAGCTAGAAGATGTGATGCATGATTTTAAGACTTAGCATCACTACCTCTTTGGGTATAAGTTTGTGGTATACTATCTTGACAAAATATTGGCCTACATCTTCTCGTAAAAAGATCTCAATCTAAGATAGCGCTATTGATCAAGTAATTTTAGTGCTTCGATATTGACATTGTATATACCCTGAGAAAGGGAAATGTGGTGGAAAATGCTTTGAGTAGAAAATTACCAGTGAAAGCCTTGAGGAAGTCCAATGATGAGTAGAATATAATGGGGATCTTTTCTCAGATGCATGTAGAGACCAAGGAGCACAGTGGACGTGTGTTCTTAATGAGCATTCAGTTGAATCCTTCTCTATTATATTTGATTTAGTGAGAACAACCAATTGATGGGATTTTTCAGTGGTCGAGGCTGTGTCATCATGGTGGGGAGACATCTTCTAATTGTTCATCATCTCATGAGGGAATCTTGTGCTTCAAGGGCTGTTCAGTAGTTCCATCATCTCTATAGAAGGTGGTGATGCAGGATAGCCACCAGTCTCAGTGGGATATCTATCTGGGTACCACAAAGATTTATTATGAAGCGATATGACAGTTATGGTGTCCAAGTATGATACAAAACATAGCTAACTTCATGTCAAGATGCTACACATGTCAGCATGTGAAAGCAGAGCATCAAAGGCCCTCTGATTTTCTCCATCAATTACCCATTACTAAATGGAAGTGGGATGAGGTCTCCATGGAAATTGTTGTTGGATTACCTTGTACACATCTGGGTAATAATTCCATTTGGGTGGTGATTTATCATCTTCACAAATCAGCCCACTTAATTCTGATAAAAGATACCGCTAATGTGGATGAGTTGGGCCGTTTGTATCTCTAGGAGGTGGTAAGGCTTCACAGCGTTCTGTCATCAGTTATATTATATAGAGACCCCCATTTAACTTCTTTGTTTTTAGAAGGCCTTCAGAAGGCCTTGGGGTTGCAGATTAATATGAACATGACTTACCATCCTCAAACTAATGGTCCGACAGAGCGGGCGAATCAGATCCTGGAGGACATGATCTGTGCTTGTGTTTTGGACTTTGGAGGTTCATGGGATAGCCATTTGAGATTGGTTGAATTTTACTATAATAATAGTTACCAATCCTTGATTTGAATGGATCCTTTTTATGTGCTCTATAGTTGGCCTTGTCGGTCCCTCTATGTTGGGATGAGTTAGGTGAAATTTCACTCTTGGGGCCGGGCCTTGTGCATGAGACATATGAGAAGGTCAAGTTGATCATGAAGCACTTTTTGATTTCTCAGAGTATTCGTAAATCTTATGATTACCAAAGGCATCTAGACCTAGAGTTTTCTGTGGGTGATATGGTATTCTTGAAACTGGCCCCTCGTCTGGGCCATCATCGATTGGGAAAATAAGGGAAGTTGACACCATGGTATGTCCGTCCTTTTGTGATCACTGATAATATTGGTAGGGTGGCATACAAGTTGGCCTTGTATTCTTAGTTGAATTCCATTCATGAAATCTTCTATATCTCCCAGTTGAAAAAGTACAACCTAGATCCATCCCATGTGCTGAATTGGGAAGAACTGGAGATAGAACCCGATTTGTCTATTTTTGAGTGGCTGGTATGAATAGTTTATTACCAAGAGAATGTGATTTGGGGAAATTCAATTATACTGGTTTAAATTATTTGGAAGCATGGGAATGATATACATGATACATGGGAATGGATGTCATGGGTTGAGGAAGAGTACCCATTCCTGTTTTCTGATCAAGCTTTGGGTTGACTTTATGGGACCGAAAGACATTCATGGTGGGGAGAATTGTCACATACATGACTTATTTTAAAAGGTATTTTTCAATTAATTTCCATTATTTCTTTATTTTAGGGGTTTCCCATTCATTTTTGGAGGAAATAGTGAGTTATCAAGATTTGGTCCAAACCATGAGCCCATTTCCTGATTTAAAAACAAATATTATTTCTTTAATAACTCCTTCATTTTTCAAAAAAATTCACCTATTCCACTTCCAAAATGGCCTCCCCTCACCCATTCAACCCACCATAGAAATTTGGATCCCTTAATAACTCATTATCATTTTTTATTTGGGTAATTTATTTAGGCATTGGGCTAAACTATAAGCTCATTTCCTGTTATTTTTTTAATTCGTTAATATATTATTCATTTATTACTATTTTTCTACGATTCGACCTCTAACCTAAGCCCACTGAACCTTGTATCACCCCAATATTAATTTAACCCTCTTTGGAGCTCATCTTCATCTTGTATTAGGGAAAAACATCTCAAGATTTCTCAAGTCGTCTAGAATTGAAAAGCTAATTTGTTTCCTTCATAATTCATTCATTTTTCACTCTTTTCTCCCATTTCAGTTCCTAAATTACCTCCTCATCTTTATTAGAACCTCACATTCATTTTTTATGTTTTGAGATTCATCTATTGGTGTATTTTGGGATATTTCTTCAAAAATTATCAATTAAGTGAGTTTCCTCTCATGTTCCTCCCATTTTCTTAGGGGTTCTTCCACTTTTCTTGAAGTTATTAATTTCTAGAAAGTAGGGATTCGAACCTAGGGTTTGATCTTGTTTTTATTGGTTTAATATTTTGGTTTTAGGTTATATTTAACTTCCTTTTGGTGCGGCGGTGGTGCTGTTGAACTTTCGCACAACGATTTGAGGGTTTTGACACTTGTGGTAGGTGGTTCCATGTGTAAGCACTACAACATGACTTATCCTTTCTTCATTTATATTTTTAGAATAATCTTCCTTCATTTTTCATGCTATTAAAAATGGTTTTGGTTGAATTTGTTAAGCAATTGAATTTTAAGTTCCAATTTTGTGTGAAAGTGGGTGTTTTACATGCCCATTCAATGTTATGCCAATTGGGGTTGTTTTAAAACTCATGTAATGGTTTTATTAAAATGTTTTATTTATTAAAAATCTATTTTGGGGTAATATTGGTGTTAAATTGGTTTTAAAAAATGGATTATAAATAGATTTCATGTGCAAAGTTTTTTTGGTATACCTTGAATCCGTTTTATGAAAACATTTCATTGTTTATTGAGTTGTGTAAATGGTTTAAAGTATGTGTATCTACTTTTTTGAGTGTTTATGACCAAAAATGGGATTTCTATGTGCAAATGTATTTTTGAAACATGCGGAAATTATTTTAGCACAAGGGGGAAACCCGAGTATCTAGGTGGGAGGACATGTACTAGTACACTAGTTATCCTGAGCGGTTTTATCCCTGTTTCACTTAGCAAGTTTGACATTGACAACAATAACAATACTATATTGACAATGATTTGGGACTAATAGGTTATGGGTATGTTTCCTAATAGTGGATAATGCATGGGAACAAATATTACAATGGTTACTTTTCACTGAGATACGAGGTACATGGGGATCGAAACTAACTAGTGCCTAGGGGTGTTCCCGAGATTAGTGCTCGTTGGATATTTTGTATTTATCATTGACATAGGGTGTATTTGGATGAAAAAAATATGTTATATTAAATTTTTTAATTAAATGTGTTCACTCTTGGAAATTTCCCTTTGAAAATTGTTTACCTTTAAAAGTTTCATATTTTAGAATTTATTGCCACCATTTTTTGTTTATTAAAAACTGGCATGATTTTCATATTGTATTGCTTACTATATGGAATAATTTGGGTTGTATCCTATTAGGATTAGGATCACACCCTACTTACAGACCTTGGGTGTAATTATACTTGATCATGTTTGACACAGGTAAAGGCATGGCCTTGGGTGATTGTAGTTCGGGTTGCTAGTTTCTTCCCTCGGTGCGGTGTTGTGGAGACGGCTTGTGGGTGATAACCCCTTGTCGCGTGGAGTCACTTTGGATTTTTTATACTAATTTTATGTATATTTTGACCTTTTGTGTTATGTTTAAACCTATTTGTTCCATTCTGGATTTCATTTAAGGAATGTTTGGCATAAATTTTAAGATTTGGATTATTGATCGTTTTTGGTTGTTAAATGACTCTAAACTCAGATAAATTATTCACAAACCATAATAAATTATACCCGATCAATTGTGATAGCTTGTGGGAATAGGGAAATACCTTCAGGACTTACCATGGGTTGGGTTGGGTTCCAGTTTTAATGGAGACCAGATTGGGTTCATGATAATTACAAATCATTTATATTTTATCCTATACATAGACTTATCTGGAGGTCTCTTACTAATGTTTCTCATAATAGTTTCCAAATGATAAAAAACCTATATATAATACCAAACAAAATGATCCATTAGTTTCATACATAGATATTAGATCTTAATTGATGAAGAAATTGATTCTTTGGAAGTCACTCTTCATTTGTTGCAGGAGGAGACCACCAAGAACAATTTCTTTGGTGGTATTGATCAGGAGGCAGATATGGAATCTAAACTCCAAAATCTTATTCATATCAAAGGTAATATACTCAAATAGACCTTTAAAATCAAATGGCTAAATGAGGGTGACTGTAATACAAAATTCTTCAATTCTCTTCAATTCTCAAGAAAGGCCAGTAAACCCCTCACCCTTTTGAATGATGATGAGAACATTCTTAATGACAGGCAAGAAATAACTGATCATGTTGTCTCCTATTATGAAAAGATTTTTAATGGTCCACCAAAAAATGCTACCTTGAGAGAGGGCATTATTCCTATAATAGTAACAGAGGATGATAACTCATTCCTTACCGCCACCCCTGCTGAGTCTGAAATAAAAGAAGCTGGATTTAGTCTTAATAAAGGAAGCTCCCAGGGTCCAGATGGGTTTACCAACAGCTTTTTTCAACATTTATGGGATATCATACAAATGGATGTTTGTGAGGCTGTCAAACATTTTTTTAATGGTGGATCCTTTTCTCATGGTTTTAATGCCCAATTTATTTCTCTCATTCTGAAGATTGAGAATGAAAGTGTCATCATTCAATTTAGACCTGTTGCACTTGTCAACCCCATTCCCAAGATCATCACCAAACTCTTGGATAATAGGCTTGCTCGAATCACACAAAAACTGATTTCTTGGAATCAATTTAGATTTGTCCAGGGTAGAAACATACAATAATTCTTGATCACAACCTATGAATGTTTGAATCTATTCAGAAAATCAACAAGGGGAAGTAATATTGCCTTAAAACATAACATAAATAAGGCCTTTGATACCATGGACTGGGAATTCATAGGCAATGCACTCATAGGTTTCAGCTTCAATCAAAAGTTCATATGCTGGATCAAAAATATGCTTGGGTATGAGCAAATTTCTATCCTTATTAATGGATTCCTGGAAGGATATTTTCGATGCGTAAGAGGTGTGAGGCAAAGAGATCCTCTATCAGCCATCATCTTTGCCATCATTAAGGATTATCTTAGTAGAATCCTTCTACGGATGGAGGACTTTGGGTAACTAAAAACCATCAAAGCTTCTCATGTTACTAGGGACCCTTCTCAAGTATTTTTTGCAGATGATATCATTATATTTTCTCAGGGTGATCAAAGCAACATAAAAAACATAAAAGATATCCTTCTCCATTATGAAGGTGTTTCAGGGAAGGAAGTCATCTGGGATAAATCCTTTGTCTTCTTTGGATAAAACTTCTCAATAATAAGGAAAATCAGAGTTCTCAATGACCTGAGCATCCGGGAGGGGTATCTCCCCTTCACATATATTAGAGTACTGTTATTATAGGACAGTCCACGTGCCTCAAATTTCACTTCTATCAATAGTGGGATTATAAGAACTCTGGCCACTTGGAAGGGAAAGTCCCTATCGATGGCCGGAAGAATTTTCCTTTTTAAGCATGTCATTATCTAAAAAATGGTCTATTACTTCATGGTTTACATATTGACCTCCTCAATTATTAAAATTTTCCACTCTCTAATGAGAAACATCATATGGAGTGGAAGTATTCTTGAGAAAAATTCCTTCATAGTGTCTTGGGATCAGTGTTGTAAACCCTATTACACTAGAGGACTTGGGATAAAAAATATGGAACTTTTTAATCAATCCCTCCAAGATATTTTTCTTTGGAAGCTGCTCAACTAAAAATATGATGCTTTGGGTTTTCTTAGGACCAGGTTTTTTGACAAATGAAAATGGAAAAAATCAGATACATGGAGTCCTCGACATGGCCTGGGTTCAGGGCTGTTTTCCACAAGATTCTCATGGACTCTCACTGGCTGGCTCATGTTAATTCCTCTTTAATGTTCTGGACTGATATTGGAACAATGGTATGCTCATTGACCGGACTGACACCTCAAATCAAAATTATGATGCTTGTATCTCTATCAAATAGCAAATTTCTAGGCCTGAGACTCTTCCTGCTGAGATTTATGAATTCATCTACAACCACGACTTCTCATTATAAGAGGACTTTATTACTTGAGAACCAACTTTGAACGGGTAGATCACATCCAAATCATTTTACAAACATCACTCACGAGGCACTAGAAACAAGATTGTTGACTTCAATAGAAAATATATCCTACCCTCCCACTTTGCTCTTCAATGGAGAATCTCATACAACAGGCTACCAGTTGACAATAACCTCCAGAAAACTAGCATCTCCCTATTTTCATGTTGCCAAATCTACCATCAATATCGTGAGGACTTGGATCACCTCTTCCTCAGCTACCACACTGTGGCATCCCTCTGGCAGTCACTCCTCACCATGTTCGCGATACAACCTCCAAATGCAGGTACACTCATGGAATTCATATCTACAATCCTTGGCTCCTATAGGTCGAAGAATATTTTCATTCTGCTGAAGGTAGAATGTGTTGAGTAAGTACACGTGATCTGGATGAGTTTCAACAAGTCTCTGCACAAGGGATCTATCTTCAATAATAAAATTGAACTTTTCAAAATCTATAATGCTATCCAGCATGCCAACATGACACATTCGGAATTCTAAATTAACTCCATCAATGACCTCTTGGTACTACGAAGAGTCAAGGTGCCCAGTAACTGACCTCCTCCACGATAAACGATGGAAGTTTGTTGGTGCCCCCCACTTTCTGTGTGGACCAAATGCAACACTGATGGAGCATCCAAAGGGAACCCCATACCAGATGGTTATTATAAGGCCCCAGCCTTAAACCTTAGTTAATCTTGAGTTACTTCAAGAATACACATTGAGGATCTTTTCAGGTTTAGAGTTTTAGAGAGTTAGATCATAAAACTTGCATTACATTCCACATTTAAACAAAGTGGTTACATAAAAGATAGTATTCATTTTTCCCATCAATGGAAACATATTTAAAATAAAACATGGATTTTTTCTTGACACTTCCTTGACACTATCATCATATCATGTACCATTCCCTTGACCTGCGAAAAACATTTCAAAAACTTGGGATGAGCATAATAAGCTCAGTAAGGGTTATAAAAAAAATGAAATGAAAACATTAGTTCATGCATGAAATCATACGTTACTCATAAAACATAATCACATACCTCATAAAGTCATGAATAAATCATAGAAATCATAATACATAAAGGTAACTTGAGGCATTCATAACATTCTTACGTAGGGAGAAACCCTCTTGGTTACGTTTGGAATACCCATCACTGTATATTCCCTAAATCTCTTCGAAGAAACCTTAACGTTTAACTCTTTCGCGTTACCAAATGCATTGGAGAGCTATATTGGGATCACCCACCCTTAGTTTATCATGAAACCACCTGTCTTCATAACAACTCCCAAGAACCATAACATAATCATATCACATAAAACATGCATAAAGGAAACATATAATTTCCACATTTCAATCAAAAGATATCAATAAACAACATTGATATAATAAAAACTTTATGAAAACCATTTTCAATACCAAAATAGAAGAAAAGTAATACATGGTATTTATTTTTTCATTTTTTTAAAAAGTTATGGCTTGTAGAGGAAGCCGAAACTCAAATAATGGTCACGGTGGTGGAGAAGTCGTTGTCGCCGCATACGTACGACAAAAAAAACATTCCCTTTTGTCATTTAGTAAATTATTAGTATAAAAAATATTCCTTATGGATAAACGTCAAAGTCAAATGGGTTTATACACCATATAAAAGAAGGTTGTGTATAAAACAAAATATGCCTCAATGAAAGGAGATTGAGACGAAGTCCCATACAAAGATCAATTTTTAAATAAAATAGATCCATTATGTGTATTCACTATAATTACACATAAATAAAGTGAAAATACAATATAGTACATAATAATATCATGAAATAATTTGAAAGTAGGAGATTAACCCAAAGAATGGAAATTGGGTTAAGAAGTTCTCTTACTTCGGGTCCGACTTGACTCGATCGTTCTTTAATGTCCTAAATAATAAACTTGACAGTTAATTTCTTCTTTCTTAAGAACCTTTTTCAAGTTCATCATTCCTTTAATATCACTTATTACTAGGTTATTAACATTATTTAATCATTTAAGTTAATAACGGTCATTTTTTCGATATTTGGTACTTGAGTCAAAAGTGAACTTCTTATATTTACAAGTTGTTCACGTAGTCAAGTTCCATTATCTCAAGAATGATATTCATGATTTAGATTCCATATTTATCATATATATCCATTATATACATGAATTTATAATATTACATAATCATTTAGAGGTAAGAAATGAAATGCACCGTTCATGGAGACGGTGAGCCGTACGTACGCATGAACGCTACTTTCATTTTTATGTCATATTAATGGAATTAAAACTAAACGAGAGATATGTATATATTAATTCCAGAATTATATTCATAATTTAGATGTAAAATACATCATATATATCCATTATATATATTTACTTATAATAGTACATTACATTTGGGGATAAGAAATGAAATGCACCGTTCATGGAGACGGTAAGCCGTACGTACGCATGAACGCTACTTTCATTTCTATTTCGTATTTTATGGAATGGAATCATAATTATATAAAGGAATATTATAATTATAGTATAATATAATATATAATATCATTAATTAAATATTTTATACGTCCCACATATGGTATTAACGAATCAAATCACTTTGAGGGGGCGGTAGTCCGCACTTCCTAAAATGAAGATATCGTGTGTACCAATAATCTTAACCATAAAGGTATGCCATAAATGAAAAATACAGAAACCTAAGTAAAAAATTAAACATATTATATATCATATATAAATATAGTGTCATCTTAATGGCCACCTTTTAAGGTGTTAAAAGAATATTGAACAATCATCGTTTCGTGAGGCAGAAATTTGCCATCCACGGAAACAGTATGTTCTTTAACCATTAGATGTAGGTGTGTGTAAGTGTAGCTCTAATAATTCTTATAAAAAATACTATTATATGTAATATACTGGTGTTGTTACAAAATAAATGAATAAAAAGAGTTTAGGGGGTTGTAGAATAAAACTAAAACAAAAGAACACAAGTGAAGACATTACCTTAAAAATGGGTAACCCTCTGTGATTTGAGCTCAAAGGCTTCCTTGGGAAGACTTATGCCCAAAGTGAGGCTTCAAGGAGTACTAGAGGGATATGTAAGGACAAAATGAGTGGGGGTTGGCTGAGCCAAAGGCTTTATAGGTGTGGGTAAGGAGGTAGAGGTGGGGTCCTTTTATAAGAGGAGAGGAGGGGCACTCTTGGAAAGTTACAAAATGTTACATTATTTTCAAATGGGTTTCGGATTTTAAAGGTCCCACATTGATTTATTTTTAGGATAAGGTGATAAGGGTTAGAAATATACTCATCCAATAGGTCTTTTACAAGTGTATGTATTAGATTTTACATTATATTTTTATTTTATTTAAATCGTTAAATAATGAGGTAATCGCTGCATCATCATGATGTCATAAATAATTTAATTTATTTAATGTCTAAAAATTATGAAAAAAATACTATGATGTATGAAATCTTTTTAACTTCACAATTAATATTTATAGTCCAAAATATCATCTATTTAGACAAAATTAAAAATGTTTTACTCAGGTGATACATTCTTTGTTATATTCACTTTCTTTAAAAATAAAAAGATAAAAAGTCACTTTCCCAAAAAAATGATTCCATGGGGTCCCCAAGATTGGAAAAAGGCATCCCATGGTCGGACATGAGATAACCATTAGCATTAGGACCCATGTTGGTGTCATTTTTTTATTATTATGATATTACTTTATTATCCTTAACTACCCGATTACTCATTAATCAAGATAATTAAAGATAATTACCGCCGTTACTATTCATAATGTCAAAAAACAAAAGGGTCTTAATTACATTATTTGGACCTTATGATTCCAAATATGGAATCAATTTTACCAAATTCCAAACATATAAATTGAAATAATTAATTTAAAAATAATTCCCATTGTCAAAACAAATAGCGGATTTTTTTGAAACAATGTCTATGAAAAGTTTGGCACTTGTTTATGCCAAATTCCAAAGTAAAATTAATCCCAATGACCACCATTGGATTACATGGTAAAAATATATTCTATTTACAATTTAAAACCAATTAGAAAGATAATATAACCATATAATTAAATTAGATGAAAAAACGGTTTTGATGTAAAATGCAGTATTTTTCACTATTCATTAAAAAAATGAACATTGTCAGAAAAATACCAAAAAATTATCCATTGTAAATTTTAATGTCCCAATCATAAATAATAAGTTTATTTTGACAAATAGATCTTATAAAATTTTCAAAAGTTTGATTTAAAAATGGTTTTTCATCAAAAGGCAATAAAACAATCTTTTAAAAATATCAGCGTATTCCATGCTTAAGATTGGATATATTCTCATTTTAAGCCTATAAACACTATCTAATTCATAAATAGACATAGATAAAAATATATCTTATTCATTACTTACTTGGGATGTTATATCCTTCCCCCCTTTAGAAAATTGCATCCCCACAATTTATTTACTTATCGAATAAGTGGGGGTATTTAGCCCTCATTGCATTTTTAGATTCCCATGTTGCCTCTTCAACCACATGGGTTTTACACAAAACCTTTACCTGGTGAATTACCTTATTCTGAAACACTTTCTCTCTATGGTCAAGAATCTGGACTGGTTGTTCTTTATAGGAGATATTCTCTTCCAACTGAACTACCTCTGGGCTCAAAACATGAGATGGATCTGGCATGTACTTCCTCAACATCGAAACATGAAAAAAATTGTGTACCTGAGATAAAATCGGAGGTAAAGACACTCGGTAAGCAACTGATCCAACTCTCTCCATAATTTCATATGGTCCAATGAACCTTGGACTCAGCTTTCCTTTCTTACCAAATCGCATCACACTTTTCAATGGTGATAATTTGAGAAAAACACGATCACCTACCTCGAAAGATTGATCCTTCCTACTGTTGTCTGCATAACTCTTCTGCCTGCTCTGAGCTGTTCTCATGTGTTTCTGTATCAGCTAAACTTTTTCTGCCAACTCTTCTACCAATTCTGGTCCCATTATCTTCCTTTCATCCACATCATCCTAGAAAGTTGGAGTTCGACACCGCTTCCCATATAACACCTCAAATGGTTCCATCTGTATACTGGAATGAAAAATGTTATTATATGAAAACTCAACCAAAGAAAGATGTTGGTCCCAACATCCCTGATAATCCATCGAACAAGCACGTAGCATATCCTCCCAAGTCTGGATCATTCGTTCTGACTGCCCATCTGATTGAGGATGAAAATCTGTACTAAAATTTAATTCAGTACCCAACGACTTCTGAAGGCCTTTCCAAAAGTTAGAAGTAAACCTGGGATCACGATCAGATACAATAGAGAGAGGAACTCCATGTAACCTGACTATCTCTTTAAGATACAAACGGTAAAGTTGGTCTAGGGAAAAAGTATCTTGTATAGAAAGGAAATGATCAGATTTAGTCAATCGATCAACAATAACCCAGATTGCATTATTACCTCGAGGTGTCTTCGGCAATCCCACAACGAAGTCCATGGATATATTTTCCCATTTCCACTTTGGCACTGGTAAAGGCTGAAACATCCCTTTCTATAACTTCCGCTCTGCTTTAACCTGCTGACATGTCAAACACTTCACAGTAAAATCAAAAATATCTCTTTTCATTCCGTCCCACTAGTAATACCCCCGAAGATCTCTATACATCTTAGTACTGCCAGGATGAACTGAAAACAGAGAACTATGAGCTTCACATAAAAACTCTATCTTCATCTGTGAATCACAAGGAACACACAATCTCTTCCCAAATCTCAAAACACTATCATTATCAATGTTGAATTTAGGCAACTTACCCTTCTGAACCATATCTACCTTTTTCTACAACTCACTATCTTGCTTCTGTGCTTGCTTGATTATGTCTGATAGAGAAGATTTCACTGATACCTGAAACAAAATAGAAGAACATCCTGCACCAAAAACTTCTATGCAAAATTTTATCAAATCCTTAACCAAAATATCACGTTCCAAACGCAACATTGTTAATGAAGCATTACTTTTTCGACTCAAAGCATCAGCCACTTTATTTGCTTTTACCGAATGGTAATGAATTATACAATCATAATCCTTGATTAATTCTAGCCATCTCCTCTGTCTCATGTTCAATTCTTTCTGAGTGAATATATACTTTAAAATTTTGTGATCGGTATATATTTCACAGTTTACTCCATACAAATGATGCCTCCAAATTTTTAAATCAAAAACAACAGTAGGTAATTCCAAGTCATGTGTAGGGTAATTTACCTCATGAGTTTTCAACTGACGTGTAGCATATGCAATTACCTGATCATTCTGCATTAGGACACATCAAGTCCTTTCAATGAAGCATCACTGTAGATAAAAAACTCACCATTCCTGGAAGGTAGTGCCAAAACTGGAGCATTCACCAATCTTCTTTTCAATTCCTGGAAACAATCATCACATTCTTTTGTCCAGATAAACTTAACACCCTTTCGTGTTAGCTTAGTCATTGGACTAGATAACCGTGAAAAATTTCTAACAATCCTTCGGTAATATCCTGCCAAACAAATTAAACTACGAATCTTAGTTACATTTGTGGGTCTTGGCCATTCTTCAACAACATTTGGTTTTATAGGATCTACAGTTATCCCATCTTTAGAAACAATATGACCAAGGAAAGAAATTTGTTGCAACCAAAACTCACTCTTGCTGAATTTCCCATACAATTTATTTTCTTTTATGGTTTTCAAAATAACCCTTAAATTTCTTTCATACTCCTATTTACTTTTAGAAAAAACCAAAATATCATCAATAAAAACAACCAATATTTTTCACCTAAGTCAACTGAGCCATCGCTGCAACAAACTGTTTAGTTCTAATTCTGACCATCTCAGGATAGTTATTTGAAAGGTCATTTCCCTATGTATGCCTTCCCAGAAAATTTTTTATGTTTCCTCTATGAAAAACCATTCTTAACACAGAAATATATTAGGCGAAGCAACATGGTAATCTTTAAATTCTATATCATTTAAATTTGACCAAAAAAAAAATATTTTTGGATAATCATTTAATAGTATTCTAACTCCTAAAGTTATCTAAACCGAACTCTGATACCAACTATAAGGCCCCAGCCTTAAACCTTACTTAATCTTGAGTTACTTCAAGAATACACGTTGAGGATCTTTTCAGTTTTAGAGTTTTAGATAGTTAGATCATAAAACTTGCATTACATTCCACAATTAAACAAAGTGGTTACATAAAAGATAGTATTCATTTTTCCCATCAACGGAAACATATTTAAAATAAAACATGGATTCTTTCTTGACACTTCCTTGACACTATCATCATATCATGTACCATTCCCTTGACCTGTGAAAAAAATTTCAAAAACATGGGATGAGCATAATAAGCTCAGTAAGGGTTATAAAATAAATAAAATGAAAACATTAGTCCATGCATGAAATCATAATTTACTCATAAAACATAATCACATACCTCATCAAGTCATGAATAAATCATAGAAATCATAAGACATAAAGGTAACTTGAGGCATTCATAACATTCTTACGTAGGGAGTAACCCTCTTAGTTACGTTTGGAATACCCATCACAGTATATTCCCTAAATATCTTCAGAGAAACCTTAACGTTTAACTCATTCGCATTACCCAATGAATTGGAGAGCTATATAGGGCTCACTCTCCCTTAGTTTATCATAGAACCACCCGTCTTCATAACAATTCCCAAGAACCATAACATAATCGTATCACATAAAACATGCATAAAGAAACATAGAATTTCCACATTTCAATCACAAGATATCAATACAACACATTGATATAATAAAAACTTTATGAAAACCATTTTCAATACCAAAATAGAAGAAAAGTAATACATGGTATTTATTTTTTCATTTTTTAAAAAAAGTTATGGCTTGTAGAGGAAGCTAAAACTCAAATAATGGTCACGGCGGCGGAGAAGTCGTTTTCGCCGCATACGTACGACAAAAAAACATTCACTTTTTTCGTTTAGTAAATTATTAGTATAAAAAATATTCCTTTTGGATAAATGTAAAAGTCAAAGGGGTTTATACACCCTATAAAATAAGGTTGTGTATAAAACAAAATGTGCCTCAATGAAAGAAGATTGAGACGAAGTCCCATACAAAGATCAAATTTTAAATAAAATAGATCTATTATGTGTATTCACTATAAGTACACATAAATAAATTAAAAATAAAATAAATTACATAATAATATCATGACATAATTTGAAATTAGGATATTAACCCAAAGAATGGAAATTGGGTTAAGAAGTTCCCTTACTTTGGGCCCGACTTGACTCGATCGTTCTTTAATGTCCTGAATAATAAACTTGAGTTAATTTCTACTTTCTTAAGAACCTTTTTCAAGTTTATTATTCCTTTTATATCACTTATTACCATGTTATGAACATTATGTAATCATTTAAGTTAATAACGGTCATTTTTTCGATATTTGGTACTTGAGTCAAAAGTAAACTTCTTATATTTACAAGTTGTTCACGTAGTCAAATATCAATTATCTAAAGAATGATATTCATGATTTAGATGCCATATATATCATATATATACAGTATATACATGCATTTATAATATTACATAATCATTTAGAGGTAATAAATGAAATGCACCATTCATGGAGATGGTGATCCGTATGTACGCATTAACGCTACTTTCATTTCTATGTCATATTAATGAAATTAAAACTAAACGAGAGATATGTATATTTTAATTAAATAATTATATTCATCATTTATATGTAACATATATGATATATATCCATTATATATATGTACTTATAATAGTATATTACATTTGGGGATAAGAAATGAAATGCACCGTTCATAGAGACGGTAAGCCGTACGTACGCATGAACACTACTTTCATTTCTATTTCGTATTTTATGGAATGGAATAATAATGATATAAAGGTATATTATAATTAAATTATAATATCATATATAATATCACTAATTAAATATTTTATACATTCCACGTATGGAATTAACGAATCAAATCACTTTGAGGGGGTGGTAGTCCGCACTTCCTAAAATAAAGATATCACGTTTACCCATAATGGTAACCATAAAGGTATGAAATAAATGAAAAATACAGAAGATTAATTAAAAAATAAAAATATTATATATCATTTATAAATATAGTGTCATCTTAATGTCCACCTTTGAAGGTGTTAAAATAATATTGAACAATCATCGTTTCGTGAGGCAGAAATTTTCCATCCACGGAAACAGTATGTTCTTTAACTATTAGATGTAGGTGTGTGTATGTGTAGCTCGAATAATTATTATAAAAAAATCCTAGTATATGGAAGATACTAGTGTTGTTACAAAAGAAATGAATAAAAAGAGTTTAGGGGGTTGGAGAAGAAAAAAAAACAAAAGAACACAAGTGAAGACATTACCTTAAAAACAGGTAACCCTCTTTGATTTGAGCTCAAAGGATTCCTTGGGAAGACTTCTGCCCAAAGTGAGGCTTCAAGGAGTAATAGAGGTATGTAGAGAGACAAAATGAGTGGGTTTTGGCCGAGCCAAAGGCTTGAGAGGTGTGGGTAAGGAGGTAGAGGTTGGTGCCTTTTATAAGAGGAGAGGAGGGGCACTCGTGGAAAGTTACAAAATGTTACTTTATTTTCAAATGGGTTTCGGATTTTAAAGGTCCCACATTGATGAATTTTGAGGATAAGGTGATAAGGGTTAGAAATATACTCATCCAATAGGTCTTTGAGAAGTTTACGTCTTAGATATTACATTATCATTTTATTTTATTTAAATTGTTAAATAATGAGGTAATCGCTACATCATCATGATGTCATAAATAATTTAATTTATTTAATGTCTAAAAATTATGAAAAAAATAATATGATGTAGGAAATCTTTCCAACTTTCCAATGAATATTTAAAGTCCAAAATATCATCTATTTAGACAAAATTAAAAATGTTTTACTCAGGTGATACATTCTTTGTTATATTTACTTTCTTTAAAAATAAAAAGATAAAAAGTCATTTTCCCACAAAAGTGATTCCATGGGGTCCCCAAGATTGGCACAAGGAATCCCATGGTCGGACATGAGACAACCATTAGCATTAGGAAACATTTTGGTGTCATTTTTTTATTATTATGATATTATTTTATTATCCTTAACTACCCGATTACTCATTAATCAAGATAATTAAAGATAATTACCGTCGTTACTATTCATAATGTCAAAAAACAAAAGAGTCTTAATTAAATAATTTGGACCTTATGATTCAAAATATGTAATCCATTTTACCAAATTCCGAACATATAAATTGCAATAATTAATTTAAAAATAATTCCCGTTGTCAAAACAAATAGCGGGTTTTTTTGAAACAATATCTATGAAAAGTTTGGCACTTGTTTATGACCAATTCCAAAGTGAAATTAATCGCAATGACCACCATTGGATTAAATTGTAAAAATATATTCTATTTACACTTTAAAACCAAGTGAAAATATAATCTAACCATATAATTAAATTAGATGAAAAAGCAGTTTTGATGTAAAATGCAGTATTTTTCACTATTCATTAAAAAAATGAACATTGTTAGAAAAATACCAAAAAATTATCCATTGTAAATTTAAATGTACCAATCATAAATAATAAGTTTATTTTTACAAATATAGCTTATAAAATTATCAAAAGTTTTATTTAAAAATGGTTTGCCATCAAAAGGCAGTAAAACAATCTTTTAAAAATATTAGTGTATTCCATGCTTAAGATTGGATTTATTCTCATTTTAAGCCTCTAAAAACTATCTAATTCATAAATATACATAGATAAAAATATCTATTATTCATTACTTACTTGGGATGTTACAGTTACAGATTCATATTTAGAGATTCTGTAGGGGATGTCATATCTTATCCCTATGGCCCGAGTGGAATGGCAACAACCCTTGAAGCAGAGATGTTAGGGCTTATTTATGATGTTTTTTCTGCTCTTCAAAGGGGAATTAATAACATTTGGTTTTAATGTGACTCTTCAACTATGGTTCAGGCAGTATAGAATGGAAAAATCCATATTTCTTGGAGGCTGACCGCGAAATGGGAGCACTGCCTCCAACAACTATCCTCCATGAACTACATCATTACACACACCTTTCGGGAAGCAAATGCACTTGCAAATGATCTTGATAAAAAAGGAGTGCATGAAGCGGTCAGTCACTCCAATACTCTCATCTCGAGTGACCTCTTAAATCTCTTCCAAAAAGACAAATGTAAAGTCCCCACCTTCAAAATCTTGTAGTTTTCTCTTTTTTTCAATTCAAGAACCTTTGATCTCATCTTTATTAAAAAAATCCATTTAGAAAAGAAATTATCACATAGATGTAACATGAGAATAAGGGTATAATAACAATACCATAATGTTCGAAAACCATACCCCTTATATTTGTGACCATAATGACAATTCTTTGCATTAATCATTGAAATTCATAAAACATGAATCATAAATGAATAAAAAAATATGAACCATCAAATCATTATGTAGTCATGTGATATGGAATTATTATGTACATGTAATCATAGATAATCATTCACATAATAGTATGTATCATGGGAAATATTATAATAGTGGATTGGTTTAACTTCCTGAAAAAACATTCTATTCATGTTTCCCCCACCCAATACTATCATACTGGACACTCTCCATTACTATCCTATTTATCTCAGCATATATCAATCATTAACAAATGCATTTGATAGTGAAATAGATCCCAAATATCACATAATTAAAATCATAAATATGTGTTCCACATGATCAAAAACCATTAATCATATCCTAACCCATAAAATGAAATGTGTTTTTAAAAATTTTATCCTGATATAACCCATGGAAATAAATTATTTTCATAAATATTTTCACATAACATAACCCAGGGAAGAAAAATGGGTTCCATAAACATTTCATCCTTTCATAACAATGCTAAGCCATAAATATAAAGAACAATGATGGTATACTTGGATCATATCCCCATTAATGAATAAGTATAATAAAATAATGTCATATTATTTGTAATTTATTATGAAAAATCAATTGGAATGTTTTTTTTGGAAAATAAACATCCCATTTCAAAATCATTTATTTTTAAAAATCTGTGCAATTATTAAGACAAAAATAATTTCAAAAAAACATTGTAATCGTGTTAAGACTTGTTCCCTAAAATATTTTTTCAAGATAGTAGGAATATCATTTCTAGTTTTATTAGTTAAAATATCTCTTGTTCAATGTTTCTTTCAAAAAGTTCATAATTTACATTTTTTGGAAAATGAAAAAATGATTCCTTTCAATTCCTTTTGAAAAAATTAAAAATCGATAAAAATTATATTGAAAAATAATATGATAATGTTAAAATCAATTTTTAATTTTTTAGAAAATTTAAATAAGTAATTGAGTTTTTCCCTATAGGATAAATAAACATAAACAATCTAGAATATTAACAAGATTCTGAAATAATCCCTTATATCCAGTTAGCATTGCTTTTAAATTACACTAAAATACTATATATTATATTTATATTCTTTATACATCAATTCCAGAGAAATATTCAGACTGATAATAACATATATGATCCTATTATTACATTTATATACCCACTTTTTAAATAATTCCTTAATAAAATTGATTTTTTCTGGATTTTTTCTGTTTGATTTATCATGTCTATATCAGTTTAGTTGTTCCATTCCTTTTAAATTTATCTTAGTCGCATTATCTACATAATAATTATCATTATATAAATTTAATATATATACATATATATACATATTCATTATATACATATTTAGATTCATATATAAAATTTACAGATATAAAAATTAATTGAATCATTCAATGAGATGGAAGGTCGTATGTACACATGAACATTGTTTTCATTTTTCAAATGATAGAATAAATGAATGGTAAATATTAATTCACAATTATATTATCATTATTATATGAAATATATAATATATATCCATCAAAATTATTTTTATTACCATCCATGTAATATATAAATTAAAAACAAATCACCTTGTTTTGTAGTAGTGGTATTCCACACATGCACATGAGTAACATTATTGTTTATTAAATTATTATATAGTATGATTGTAGAAATGATAGTAATTTTTAGTAACTATGTTTTTTAATTAATATGATACACAATCATTAATCCCGTTATAACACCATCAATAAATTAATTTGACGAATAATTAATTATATATCTACGTGGAGACGAAAAACCCTTGTTATAGACAAGTGATAATTTCACTTATCATTTAATAGAAAAAATGGTGTATAATGGTGTATTGATAACAATATTAACAATTAATCCTATTTAGGATAGTTATTGAATTTATATATGATAAATTCCATATTTTTGTAGGAGGTAATGAAGAGTATAAAAGAAAGTGTTTGGTAAGGGAAATAACTTATTCAATGGAGTGAATCCTTTATATCACCACTAAAGGGACATAAGTGTTGTATATTTGGAAGAAAAATAGCTTGGATATTTCATGTGAAGTTAATAATATAAATTGGTAGTGTTTGGATGAGATATATGACTCAATGTGGTGTAAAGAATTGAGGGAGGAGGTTCCACTTTACAAATGAGGCAAGGGACACTTATAGAATAATGAAAATTTTAAAATTATAATAAATTCATTCTCAATAAAATAAAAAAATACTTATTTTTAAGGATAAGTAATTGTAGGATTTAAATCCCCTAAACTGATAGAATTTAGGGAAAAAATTACAAATTTTAAAACATCTATTTTTCAATAAACCATAATTATCAAATTTTAATATTCTCTATAGTAACACATTTTTCAATGTTAAAGTGGGGTACTATGACAATTGGCATAAAAATTTACAATTTATTACATTTTCATCCATAATATATTTGTCTTGTCTAATTTTCATAATATAACAAAATTTATGTAATTTAATAAATCAGCATTTTGATAATATATCCTCATTATAAATTTTAAAACTATTCATTTAATTTCACATTAAACAAATCATGAAATATGGAGACTTCAAATATAATGATTAAAAAAATCCCTAATACATTAAATATATTTAGAAATTTCATGGTTCACATTAAATAATACATTTTATATCACATTTAATATTTTCTGAATCACTTATCATCTATTTTATTAAACATTGACATACTGCATCAGTGTTGCATAAACAATTATGGTCATAATATATTTACTAAAAATTAAAAAATTTCTATCCCAGAATTTATTATTTATCCTAAAAATAAATAATTAGATTCCATAAAAAAGTTACTTTTATCCCTATGTTGTTACATAAGAGTTATTATAAACTAAGAGAGTGAAATTTTGTATCTTTCATTAATTTAAACAATCTATAAGTCGTTTTCAAGGAAAATTGTTCATTAAACAACTAACTTAATAATCTATGGTGTTAATGTTAGATTTCCTATCATGAAATAATAATTTTAATGAATAATTATTACCTTATAAATTATTTTTAACCTAGATTAACATAATTTACCCTTTATCGAGGTTATACATTTATTCACAATAACTATTAATATTAAACATAACTAAAAGTTCCCAATGTACCAAATATGAAACAAATTATTATAATTCTTTAATTAATTTTATGAAATTCAATACCTATCAATGGATGACATTTATTTCAATTAAAGTGCATAATATATGAAAAAAACCTTTATAAAAAGAAATAAATTCTCACCAATAAAAATTCTTTTATTCTTATCCAATCCAATGAAAAATATTTTTTGATTGTTGAAAACTATTGATATAGTAAATAATAATTATTTTTCAATAAATTATTCCAATAATACTGGAAAATTTATCTTATTTCGATAAATATACATTACATGCATAAAATTATTTTTGATAAATATATTTATTTTTTTAAGTGATTTTTTTTATATTTATAAACAATTGATAACCAATTAATAAATGTTATTCATATATAAACATAAATTTTTCTTAATTTAGATATTTATATTATTACCTTCCAGTAAAATGACAAGCCGATAAATAATATTTAAAATAATAATATTTTATTAGTATAATGTGGGTCATTTAAACATGGTGTCACATGTGACGTAGTCATTCAATCAAATAAAATTATATGAAGAGAAATATTTCATAAACATATTGGCGTGTTAAAAAATACAACTACACCACCATCTAAAAAGGCATTCATTACCATCAAGATCTCTAATATCATGATTTATTTATGAGCGTTCAATCACTATCTATGAATCTATGATCATGGAAAATATATAATTGTGTGACTTATTTCATAGTGTGTCCACTAAGACACTACCCTTGCCAATGAATAGTAAATCCCTATGTCATTATCCTTTACAAATTCCATCAACTACCATTATAGCATTCTATGGGTATGTAGTGGGAAGACATGCCTTATTATCTAGTGATCTATAAAAACCATAGATTTCCAATTAATGATATAGTAAAACAAAAATATAAAATAAAACATGAATTCTATCATATTGAGATCAGAGGCTACAAAGTTACATTAATTATTCAATAAATCATGTGACCCATAAAAAAACCCATTACACTACATCATAAAATTTCAAATTCCAATAAAAAAATGATTCAAAACATACCTCAAACAAAACTACCTCTCATGGTAAATGAAGAACATGACCTCTTTCCAACATCTCTTCAGATACATAAAAATATCCTGATTCTAGTCTATAAAAATGAACACTTGATCCTTTTTGTTTATTGATGTTATAATAGATGTAATACGATAAATTCCAATTATGAACTTCATATAATATATAGAATGATTAATGAAACTCCAAAACTCAATATCTTTTTTGGGGATGGCCATAAACAACCACCTAAATCATTAATCGATCACCTACAACACTATAATGGGACACGGCGAGCCCTAGGGAATGTAATTCATGATCCCAACACCCACACATCAATAGATTCCTAAACAAATTCTAATGATGAAGAAATCCCAAATCATGTTGTAGATTCTTTGTGTATACTGCCTTGGATACAGAGAAAACATGAATATCATTTGTAAAACCACTATGAACAATCTAGAATATCATGGAACACTAAAATAATCAAACTCATGAATAAAAATGGAGCCTACATCACACAATATGACATTATGGATAAATAATATTTCCCAAAATATCAGAATAAGGTAAACTTCTGAATAACCTCATCCTCTAACCATATCTGATGATATCCCAATCTTAGATAGATCATTATAATTCAACAAGATCCAATTAGGTAGCCAAATAAATCATCACTCAAGGAGATAAAGGTATTGATTAATTACAATAACCTTATTTAACTAATGAAGAATGATACACTAATATTTAATACCATCATTATTTTTCCTAAACAATTATAGATCACCCTACGATGATATATTCTACCGAATAAACCATCACTACAATATATCATCAACCAACATTTGATGATTATGTGACTCAGAAAGCTCCATCATATTATGAAACAACAAAATCAAATATGTTACCAGTTATAAATCATTCTATAACTATATTTATAATTATGGTGGCAATGAATAAACTAATTTTTGGAATACCTTATGGCACTCTTATAAAACAAAATATTTTTTTTGATAAAACTTAAAATGAACTCTTAATCATCTAATCCATTAAATATTTCAAGGAAAAAATATACCTTTAACCCATATAAGGGTCTCCTAAGACAAAAAACACATAATACTCCCTATCAGCATCTTATAAAAAATCATCCTCCAAGAAGTAATATAAAATTGCCTAAAAATAATAAAACCATTCCATATATAAAAAAAATCAAAAGGATATATATGGACACTTTTTATTCCTATTCAATATAGATTCATTAACACTAGTATCCCAAAGTACCAACATACATCACAAAACTAACACACTGACTATCAATTATAGTAAAATAAAATGTAACTATAAGTATATCAACATAAATTTGAAAATAATTAAATAAGGCATGTGAAATAAAATTTTCCATAGATATAGAATGAAACATGGAATTATTTAATGTTGAAAAAATGGTATCTTAAATGATGTTTGGATAACCTGGCACTGCATGAACTAGAGTATGAATATTTCCATCATGTTATTCTAGGCCTCTATTACCCTAATAGAGAATAACATCACAATCATATTACTCTATATGATATAGTGTGTAATAATTGATGTGATCTTACTACCCCATATCCCCTATTTAAACTAAATTCTAGATCACATTGCTATTATTTCCTCAACTAAAACGTATACAATTTCATTTCTTGATGTGGAACACCAAATTCAAAAGTAGCTGCTCAGAATGGTTGGTCACTATCATCAATGATGAACATGGTATCCACAAGAATAAAAATAATCCATTCTATTGAAATGGGTATAAGATACAACACCCCCAAGGAAATGAAAAAACATGGTTTTGTACTACACACAACTATTTGAAACCCCTTATATCCAAAAAATTGGGACCCCAAAACCACAACTATTCTATATATAGATTTATATTGACTCTCAACTCTTGGGGATCTGGTTTTAGATATATTCATCTAAAAACTATTATCTAACTATTATAATGATATATGTCAATAGGATAATCATGGAATCCTCTCACAAGATTTTTGGATGAAAATCCTCCAAAAATAATTCATCTTATTATCCCCATCTTTTAACATTTCTGATTAATTTTAGGGAGGGTTCCAAAAATGTATCCTAAAATCCTTTAAACAAATACCCCTATTAATGGGTATTGATATACTTGTGAAAATATACATATGTGGTCATATAATGAAACACCTCTCAGAAAAAATATTTAAACTTTTCCATGTAACATATAACTCCTCACGACCCTTGATGAAAAAGAACCACCACTTCCTGGATTGAAATCATAGCATCATCATAGCCCACGAATCCCAGTTCTCATTTCAAGTATAATATTAATAGATGATTATCTACACTTCTGTTAGATATTCCTATATCACTAAGTATGAAAAATATTCCATATATTTCTTCAGACATTGGTAGTAAAACTCAAGGAGTGTTATACTCCAGTTATAGTTTTCATAGACTTAAACAATGAAATGATATTTGGTTTCATTCTTCATAACAAAAATGACATAAACCTGATAATGGATTCAACATTGATCCATTGATAAAAATAAAAAATGTTTATGGATAATAAATATAGTAATATTTCATTATTAGTTCCATAGTATGCATTATGTAGGAATAATTATGGAATTCTCAACCAGTTTACTATGAATCTAATCCAAAATGGCCCAAAACCCCTATAAGGGTCTAGTTCGTGAAGGTAATGTGTTGTGAAAATAGCTAAGGGAAAAAATATTCCTAGTTATGGAGTTTATTCATGAGTATACAATGAAATTATTGTAAATCTACACACAATAGTATTTAGAGTAACGTAATTCTTCATGAACAAACAAACACTTTATGGTAGCCTCTATAAACGCGACTATCAGACTCGTGGTGATGAACCCCTTCACAAATTGAATGCTACATCATGAGTGCCTGAAATATTCATGAAACCCAATCTCTATAAATAACCACATATCTTCCTCTAATGTTAATTACCAAGTGATAAACATAGGATTCCTTAGATTCTATTTCTACGATTCCTTATATGAGATTCCCTCATATACAAAAGATTTATAGGTAACTGATGCACCCAACGTCCAAACAAGACCAATGATGCATAATGTGAATACTCTCCTTACTGAAGGTTTCTTCCCTACCGAGAAAGAATAAGTGTAATTAACTAGTGTCTTAAAAGATATGGCACATATACTATGTTCCACAAACTCACAATAAATCTACGATGGAGATCTAGAATAAGTAACTATTTATGAGGAGGAATCCATGGAAGGAGGAACTAACTTCACATAATCCCATTTTGATCAAGAATCATTCAATGATGAAGAAATAGATTAAAACTACCCATCTTTGTAAAATGGGAATGTAGGAAAATAGCCTGTCGATATACATTAACACACAAGTAGGGCCCTGATGAAATCATATGAAATAAAAATGGCCAACTGATGTGAAACACTTTTCCTCAACATGGTGGTTCGTAATATATATGGTATCAGTAGATTTATAGGTCACAAGATTCATATATCTATCATTGAGTCCCACCATGAAAATGGTGGGATTAACATGGAGCTCACCTGTGAATTGTGGAAGTTTTATTTGGTAATTGTTAGTCTACCACATTTCCTAGGTGGATCTATCTATATATTAAAAATATTGAATGACATAGTGTAATTAGGAATTTCCTTCCTAGTACATGTACTGATGACTAAATCCACCTGCCTTAAAGGACCTCATATTTGGACAATTAGAAACCCAATGCCGACAGGCACAGGGGTGGGGGGAACATTAATGTGTCGATCCCTCATAGCACCACCTCTTCCATGACTTCCACCACATCTATAGCTATCAAAAACCCACAACCAATCTCACCATATGAGATCATCAATAGAATGGTGTTTGAAACCCTTGTACAATAGAATGAATAAGAGTGGATCATTCCTATAAGGGACATGGCCCTCCAGGACCTATAATAAACAACATCGAATTGACACCACTTCCCCTGAGGGATGTGCTTGGGGAAATCCTCAACTATTAAGAATGAAAACCTCTTTGGGAGTCTCTTATCAAAACAGTCTTATGACTTTATCTGGTGCTGTAAGGTGGAGGGGAAACCTGACTCACCACATTCATGAAAACTACCTGGGATCGATCTATTAGAGAACCCACTATGCCACTTCAATGACAACAACAACAAGTTCCACAGGTCGACAAATAGGTGGGTATAACCATTGTTCCTCAGGCCTCGGTCTGAAGCAGCCAACACCATCATTGGGGTAGGATTAGGAGAATTCAATTCAATATATATCTTCGACAACTCTAGTGGCCCCTTTCACATCTGTCGTAATGTGGCCATAAACTCCCATGATTTTCCACATAATTTATCAATGTTTTTTAATCATTACTTAATTATTTTTGGTGTTTTTATGAAATTATTATACTTCAATAATTATTTAGTTTAATTTATTAATTAATAAATATTTATAACTAATCTTGTATTTTAAGCCTTTATAAAACTCTATTAGTGTTTTACTTGTCTTAATAATCAAATTTTGTTGTATGTTTTTATTTTTTTTAAATGGTAGTATATTATTGTGTTTGTTTTTATTAATTTACCAATTAATAATTTTATTTTCAATTATTAGGGAGACTAATACATCTATTTCCTAAGCTTGTGAATGCAATTTTGTTTTGTGTGAAGAGGTTATCCTCATAACCAGTTGTAGTAATTTCCCCAAGCATTAGTCTTGAATCCCTTTCTACTTCCTCTATCTTCACTTATTGTCTATCATAGCCTTTTATACTTTAGTTTTTATGAAATATTACTATCTCATTGTTACTATCATATGTAAAAATAAAAAAAGAGAATATTTAGTTTCTAAAAAATAATTCCACCCACTGCTGACAACAATGGGATTGTTTGAAACCCTTAGACCTCTCGCTTGCTTCCCCTATGGATCAACCATTCACTTCTATACTTGTGTAGAAAATAAATTTATCTTTGAGGTTCATGATGAACTTTGGGTCCTATCAAAATTTGACATCGTTGCTGGGGAAGGAAAGCGTTGAATGTCCTATGGTAGAAAGTTTTAAAAAAATAAATATAAAAACAAAAAATAACAAAAACAAAAACAAAATAAAATAAATAAATAATAAAGTTGTTTTCATACAGATTTAGTTTGTAAATTTTCTTCTTATCTTTCTTTAATGTGTTATTAATCTGATTTAGTTTTAAAAAAATGGAAATACATGATCATTGAAATAATAGTGAACCTTAATTTGTATGTTATGGTTATTATGGACATACTGTCTAGCAGTGTGTCTATAACCAACCATAACAGATTAACTGTTTTGAAGAGAATGATCAAAATTTTTGAGCTCCAATATAGTATCCTATAAAAACATGAGCTAATTTAATCTGAAATGGATGCTATGATGGTTTCTAGGAACTATTTGTTTGAACAAAACCATGAAATTCAAGTTTGAAATTCTCAAGAGAAAGATTCAAAACTCAATAGATTAGAAATCATGATCTTAGAATTATAGAATAGGTTTAAAGAATAAGAATAATATGAAAGAAGTGAAGAAGGAAATTTCTATAGAATATTTGAAAATAAAAATGATGTGGAGAGTGAGATAAAAACTAAACAACAAACCATATACTTTGAAGAATTTGAATCTGATGAAAAAATGTGAAAATTAACAACTCATTGAATGAAGAAAACAATCCTGATGAATTTTTCAAGAATGCAAATGGAGTTAAGTTTAAAAAAATAAAAAAGGTATTAAAATAGATTGATGATGATTTCTGTGTTCTGTTTTTGGTTTCTAGCTCTGAAAAGGTTCTTTGTTTTAAGAGTATTGATAATGTAATCACTCGGGTTGAAGAGAAACTTAATGTTTAAAACTTGGATGTTAAAAATATTAACACAATATTTATTAATTTTTTAATAAAGATCATGAACATGAAATTGGGTATATTTTGGAAGAGTACAATAATTTGGATGGCATTGGAGCTGAAATTCTTTAACCTGGACTAGAAAAATCTCTTCCCTGTTTAGAAAATTTTAACCCACCAATCACTGAAATGATATTGGATGAATTTGATGAGGGAATGATATTTGAATAAAGGATAATTTTTTTGATTTCATTACCTTTTTCTAATATTTATAATTTTTATGAAAATATGTTTACTGAGATAGAAAGTGATGTTGACCGATATTGGTATAATTTTTTGAATTCTAATAATATAGAATATGAATTTATAGAATCTAAATTGAACAATTCTTCCCCTAAAATTTCTTTGGAATAGTAAAAAATCATTTATTTTGAGAGTGAAATTTTTGATAGTGAACTTGAAAGATAGGTTGAGAACACAATTGATTTATGTAGAATAAAGTTTTCTTCAGTATTAGATTTTGTGTGATTATTGACTAATGATGATATTTTGGTAGAAATTTAAAACATTTTCAAACCTGAACTTGTTAATGGAAATATAAATTATCTTCCAATTTGTTCACATCCATCCTCAACTGATTTGGGTGAAAAATATAATCTAGAAGATTAGAGTACTTTGGAGGGGGAATTTCACTTGTGTTATAGTGTTTCTAATTCTGTTAAACACACTACTATTGCCTCTCTTGAACATATTTGTCAAAACACACATATATGCACCAGTGAATTTGAATTTGTTGAAGTTGATTTTAGAGGGAAAACGGTGAGGATAATGTCATACCCCTAGGAGCACCTAGTACATTTATGTCCTTTCTGAAAAATGTAAATTTTGTCAATTTTGAACATAACCTAGAAGTGGGTAGCACCACTGACAAGAATGACTTTAATGTGTCTGAGCATAGAAGTTTCTTGGTAGAAGTTTATAGAGTCGATTAATTTTAACCTGAATCTAAATATATTTAAAATACTAAAAAATAAATTCATATGATGATTTTTCTGCTCTACTTGATGACTCTTATGAGCAGTTCATTGATGTTAAAGTGTGTTTCTATGGGGTTTTTACAAATTTTGAAAATTTAGTTTGTATTTTCTTAAGCTTATTTGCCCAAAAAATTCATTTTTTTATAAAAAACATTTGGGTGGTCAATATTTGGTGGTTTATGGATAATAAAATACACACACCTAGTTACTATGGTTAGCTTCTAGGTGACTCCGGGTGGGGACATTAAATCTAGAACTGCTTGGGAGTAAACCAAAGATTTTTATTATTTCAATTTTTTTTTTCAAAATTGAATAAAGTCTAAATGGAGACATTATAAATAGTGCTTCATCGGAGTCAACCCATGGTCCATGATTTTCCTTCATACTATACTTTTTCATGTCTTTTTTTAGTAAAGTGTTGTTTATTATTGTAGTTGTACTTTGTTTCTGTTGGATTTTTTCTCCTAGTTTTTCTTTTCTAGGGAATAAGTATACTGTTGTTGGTTTCAATATGTAGAATAATTCCTGATGTTTTTCAATTCATATAGATTTTCATGATAGAACATTAATGAAAAAAACTTTATTAGGGAAGTTCTTTACTTTTTTACTTCTGAATTTATTTTCTGATCCTTTCACATTTAAAATATATATATACTCTGTTTAGTCACTATTATTCGGTTTATCGGTGAGTTCATGGCTCACTAATGTACCTGAACCATTAATACATAGTTTTTGGTAAGTCACTCAATAGTGACTCACTGGTGGCATTTTCAGTAAGTTAGTGATTTTCTGCTGCTGCTTAAAAATTTTCTGTCTCATTACTGCTGCTAAAATTCTTCTTGTGTCTCTTTAATAAAAATTATATTACATTTTTTGTGCTACTAGATATTGTCTTTTTTAATGAGTTATTGATGAATTTTTTTATTTGTATTGGTTTTCTTGAAAAATCCGTTGCATGTCACTTTGTTGAAGAAAAAAAATCTGCACGTGCTTCTTTGATGAAAATTTGAATTTCATTATTATTAAAATCTCTTCACTCCTAGAACATATGTGTGGGGGGATTTTTCATGTCTTCTTGTTATTTTATGTGTTCTGCTTTTCTCTATTGGGAAATTAGAATGCATTTCTAATGCTCAATTGTAAATATTTTTAAATTAAAATGTTTAATTTTCTTTCACCCAATTCACTTTATCATTAGTATTACACATGATAATATTTGAATTTAACTAATTTCTCTTTTCATTGGCATAAATGAAAATTCATGTGAACCTGTAGTATTTAAATATTTTTATGGAAAGAAATATTCTTTTGAACTTCAATAAGTCCCTTTAAGCATGTCATTAATATGCTTAATTGAAAATATACTTTGATCTTTAATAGTGTGAATGTCTTCTTCACATTTTAATTCAGCATTGGGGACAAAGATGTTTTTTATGTGTGGGGGTAGGGATCAACTTATATTGAGATAAATTGTGCTTAATGGTAGCCTATCAATTCCCAATACTCTTTAGCTTTTTTTTTATAAAAAAAATGGCTAATTTTTTTCAAAATCCTTTCATAATTTTTGGCTTCACATTCTACTCCAATAGAGTCTTGCCTAAGGACAATACATTACGGTTATTTAATACTTATTTTGTGTCTTAAACTTGTGAGGGTGGATGATTTTTTAGTGAACATGCATAGTTATATTAGGAATATTTGGTTTAGAACTATTTTTTAGAGTAATATAGGATACTAGTTTGTGGAGTTTAGATCATAACTCTAAGCACTAGAAGTTTGAACTTAATCCTAGGGGAATTAATTTTTATTTACAAAAAATATAACATTAGTAAGAAAATATAATTTTTTTTCTTATGAATATTTTGAAACTGGAGTAAAATGGGAAGTTGGGAATCCATCGTGAATCATAGAGACTACATGCATTGGGGGTGTTTCTATTTACTAAAGTCCTCTATACAAATTGAATAAGTGCAATTTCACAGTGCTCAGCACAAGATACGTGGCTTGGGAGAAATTAAATAAAGTTTATAGGGTCAAAAATGAGTTCATTAAATGTGAGGGGAATATTGAAAACTAGATAAAGATGGGGACATTATATTTGCATGGAACCATTTATGTTGTATCAATAAGGGGGTTCAAATTTTTTAATTTAACTATTATTTTTTCCTTTTAGAACCTAAGGGAGGTCAATGTACAAGATTCTTTTTTTAGTTTCTTAATTCCACCAACTATTATCCTTTTATCACTCTTGAACTTGGAACTTGGATTTGAATTTTAATAAACATTAGGAAGTTTCATAAACGAGGCAAGACATCCTCGAAAGTATATGATTCCTTGATCTCTTAATTACCGAGTAAATATATAAAGTTGGGCATGAATTATTTGGAAAATCTATTTTCAAAAAACTAATACTGAGTTTCTTATCCTCTGTTTTTAAATGTAACAAACATGACACATTTTGAGTTGATTAATAAAACACGCTTCTATTTTTCAAAGTTAATAAACCATGGTATTGTTTGAGGACATACAATTTTTAAGTGTGAAGTAATTTGATGTGACCTTAAATTCAAATGATTTTACATATCATTTATCAATGTGTTTAATCATTTCATTAATTATTATTGATGTTTTTATAAAATTATTAAACTTAAATAATTATTTAATTTAATTTATTAATTAATCAATTCTTATAAAAATATTGTATTTTAAGACTTTATAAAACTCTATTTGTGTTTTACTTATATTAATAATCTAATTAAATTTTATGTTTTTATTCTGTTTTAAATAATAGTACATTTTTATGTATGTTTGCATTAATTGACCAATTAATCATTTTATTTTTAATTAATTAACTTGGTCTTTAATATAATATTTTATCATTTAATTTAGATAGATTAAAATAAATAAACTTTATTAATTTCTTCTAATCAGTTTATTTTAAATTGATTTCATTGCATTTAATATTTAATACCCTTTCAATTTAATTTAACAATTATTTTTATAAATAGTAATTTATTTATTTTATTTTATAACATAGTTAATATTTAGTATTATTTAAGTGATTAAGATTTAATTTAAATAATTAGTTAAATGTTTTAATCAACCCATTATTATTTTATGTCTTCATATAGTTATTTAATTAATTAATTTATAATTTTAAATCATTAATTTCATTAATGTTTCAATTTTATTAATTTTTTTTATGTTTGCAATTAAAAAAATATGCCATCGACACTGTCCTTTTGCTATTATTGGCAACTTAATGAGTCACCGACCCAGTTTCACCTCTCTCGTTGTTGCCTCTCCCTAGTCAATTTTTTTAATAAGTTTAATATATAATTTTAACCTTAATATTTTACATTGTTTTTTTTCAAATTAGTTTAACATAAATCAAACATTATTAATTAAAGTGTTTACAAATAATAATTCAATTATGAAATTTTACTGTTTAATTTCAATTTAAATTATAATCCAGTTTCTCTTTACTTATTTGACTCTTTTTAATTTATGTTTAAGTTTAAGTTTTTGTTTTTAATTAATCAATTAATTAAATATTTTAATTTAAACGTTAGTTTTAGTTTTATCTTGACACATCATCATACAAAAAATCAAAGCAACATTTATATATATTTTACCAGGTCCTAATCAAGAAAATAATGTAGATTCGGAAGCACCATATTCCTCATATATCTAGATCTGAGACACCACTACCCTTGCCATGGTGTCATCGTGGAGATTAACCGTGGATGGATATCGCACTGTTGATCGGATAAACATTATCTGCCAATAGAGGTCACCTGAACATGATTTGGACTGACACCATCACCATTGGCACACCCATTTTCCCTCCTTCGAATTTGAGCTGCATCATTGGAATGTCACTATCACTATGGTCTGTAGCCGAAGCTAGTGCCACTGGAGGAGGCCATTAAGAAGTGGGAGGAAAAGAAATATTAAATAATAATAAATATAAAAAATAACTGAAACAATAATAAAATGAAACTAATTTAATTTATAAATTAATCATAAAACTATAATTATAAAAATTATTATAAAATTATAATGCTTATTTAAAATAACTGTATTAATAAATTTAAATTTAATAACCTTAATAATATAATTCAAATATAAAAATTATAATTATAATTTTACTTTAAAAAAAATAACAATAATAATAAAATAAATGAATTATATAATGATAAAATTAAATATTAAAATAATAAATATTTATCTTTTATAAATTTATTTTAATATTAACTTTAATATTAACTATTCGATAATTTTATAATTAATAAAAAATTTAATAATAATAGTTTTGAATAGAATTAAATTAAATATATAAAATAATTAGTTTAAATATTCATTAATAAATTAATTAAATTACATTAAATAAATAGTAATTTAAATTTGATCAAATAAATAATAAATTACACAAGTAAGTATTTATTTAATCTTTTATCTATGCTAAATTTTGTTTTAATCTGTCTCTTTATATTCTCATTGTACATATACAAGTTGGAGATGGTTTCAAGTCCAGATTGGCTCAACCAACTATATGGGAGTTAGTTGCAAGGGTTTTGATAAACCAACAACCATTGAAAGAAAAAACATAGTTGTGCGGTGTGAGAGTGAAGATCCTAACTTTGTCGATGCATGAAGTGGTGACAAGAAGCAGATGTCATAGAGTATAAAAAACTGAGCAACAGTAAGATTCAAAAAATATCACTCATTGATCTTTCACAATCATACCATTGGAGAGATAATACTTCAGGGAGACCACCTGGAGCAGTAGCAACATTTTCAAGAAGTAAAATAGATGAATGAAATATTGTGACACTAGGAGGAGCAGAACAGAGCAACATCATGGGAGATTTAGAGGGTTAATTCTTATCCTTTCTATATTATTTTGATTTTTTTGTAATTAAAATAGTTAATCTTCAATTTCTCCAATGAATTCAGAGCAGTTGTTCATGTTTAGGGGATTACTATCTACTAGTCTACTTCTCACAACTTCTTCACAGAACATCATTTTTATGATTTTAAATTGATTGAAGAGATCAATTTCAGACCTTAATTGAATTTGTCTTTGCACCTCCATCATATAAATTCAAAACTCTATGATCTCTCAGATAGAAAGACCATGTATGTATCATTTAAATTCATAAATTATGAACTGGTGGATTATATCAGTGAGATTAATTCCAAAAACATTTATTTAGAAAATACTTTGTCATTTCGGTGTTTCTAGTTGTGGAGAACTTCTAGAATCACTATTCTGAGGGATTAATATCCTGGGAAGGGACCCTAATCCGTCATTTTTTCTGAGTTCTTGAATGTAATTTCTTTTTTCTTTGAAGAGTGTATCCTCATAACCAGTAGTACTAATTTCCCTGGGCATTAGTCTTGAATAACTATTAGCTTCCTCTGTTTGCACTACTGGATTATCATATCCTTTTAGAGTATTTTTTATAAAATATTTCCATCACATCGTTACTATCATACATAAAAATAAATAAAGGCAGAGTTAGTTTTTAAAAAATAATTCCACCCACTACTGACAATAGTTGGCTTATTTGAAACCCTTAGACCACACACCTACTTTCCCTATGGATCGACCCTACACTACTATACTATTATAGTCAATAAATTTAATTTTGAGGACCAGTAAAACTTACAAATCATATCAAAACACATCTTACAGGATCATTGTAATAGAAAAATGGGGATCCTCTTATTCTTGATTGGGATTAAGACCCCAACCTCCTCATAGGAAGGCCAGGTCAAATATTTCAATTGCTAGAACCACTGACATCCATTATGGATAGAATTGTAATTATGATACATGAACCATAGGCCCTCCCCAATTTTTCAAGGACTTCTATTGTAAAGACCAAGATTTTCCATTAATTTTTTTTAATTATATGGAATTATTACAAGTTTGTAAAAATTAACAGCGTGTGATTCCGAGACCCAGTGTGCCCGGAATGAATTTCTGAACTTTTTTTAAGGTACATTCAGTAAACACGCAAGCAGTGTTTTCTACCTTTTGAACCGGTGCTCGAATTAAAAATCAGAGGGCACCATTGAATCCGCAGCACTGAGATTCGCTTTAGGGAGGCTTCACTTCGACCGCAGTAGATCTAGAGAAAAAGTTATGTTTTGGGACATTTAAAAGAATAATAAAAAAACATAGTTATTTTTTATTTTTCTTTATTCTCCTCCAACAGAAAAGAAGCAATGTGGGACCAACGATGTGTCAAACAAATAAATGGCTTGAACTTTTATTTCTAAGTAACTACACTATTGGGGAATTAGGAAGGTTCCTAATTAATGAGCCTCCATTAATTCCCAACGTCGTTACTTACCCTCCCCATCTCCTATTTATATGGAGTTTGGGGAGCGGTGTCGGCATAGCTTCGCCAAGCAACGAAGTGCTGGTAAAGTGCTGAGACACCAAACCCTTGGAGAACAGAGCTGGTTTCGGAAAGCGGTGACGAGCAACACTAAAACCTTGAACTGAAAATCAACGATTGATCGATGACGTTGGAGGCTAGTTGCGGGGACGGTGAACACTGACCCACTTCCTCAATCGCAGACGTTTCTCCATCGTTCTTGAGGCATAGGTTTGATTCTTGTTTAATTCAAGTGTTTTTCTTGAACCCTTTGATCCTCCCTCATGTTTACAAGCTAACATAGAGGGAGAGGGCCTAACGAACCCGAGCCAGACCCTCGTCTACTTTTCTACCCTTGTGCCCTTTATGGAAGATCTTCAGTGCAATGACACCAACCAGCTACGAAAGAGGTGGCACGCCGACGCAGGCCGCAAGAGGAGTCCACGACACTAAGCAGCGGTAGTCGTCAGAGCGGACGACACCGACCGGCTGTAGGGGAGGGGTGGTGCACCGTCACACGCCATCGGTGAGAAAGGGGTCGCGGCTCGCCAGCCGCATTGGTCAGAGTAGGCGGCTGACCGTGAAAAAAGTGGGTGGCGTGACCAGTGCGCCGCTGGAGGAAGCGGTCCGCGCTTCGTTAGCCATGGGGGATTGGAGGAAGGCGCCCGACACACCAGCCGACTATGGGTGGTGGAGCAGCGCACTATCGCGCGCTGCTGGAGAAGTCGGTCGGCACACCGGCCAACCGCGACAGATCGTCCGGACCCCCTCCAGCCGGTCCCACAATCCACCTGGTGGCACCACATGGCGCCGCTACTGCGGAGGTGCCGAACAACCCTAGGCCATTCGGGAGACCGGGGGTCTCAACCCCCCGCACCAGCTAGGGTGTGCCCAAGCCAGTGGGGCCGCCGCACCAACCGAACAACTTAAGCTGTTCGAGAAATTGGGGGGGCCTCTCCCTCATGCCACCTAGCGCGAGCCCCCAGTGGGTGGCGCTCCACTGCGGTCAGGCCGCCTGCTCTGCGGGCCATGCGCCCAGTGGGTCGCGCCCCCTTGCGGGTCAGGCCGCCTGTTTAGTGGGCCACGCCCCCTTGCGGGACAGGCCAATCCGCGACCCAGTGGGCCGAGCCCGTCGTGTCTTGGTTCAGCCTGGTCAGACCCAGAATGGGTCAGGTCGGCCCAAACCGGGTCGGCCTGACCAGGTCGGACTCGACCCGAGCCCAACCAGGTCGGACCAGACCCGGACCCAACTAGACACAACAACACTTAAAGGGCCATATCTTGAGAACTGGACATCCATTTGACGAACTGTGTGCGACGTTGGGATCCCTGGATCGAGGAAATTATTTTCCTATACTTCACTTGAGTTTTGGTGAAAGTTGGAGTAAGGCTGGGTTAGGTCGAACCAGAATCCAACTGGGCTCTCGGAACTAAAACACTTCTAAATCACAGACCGAGTGCTCGATTTATGCACCGTTTGTCATGTTGGTACCCTTATGACATAGCGGTCCTTTGGGTTTCACCTTTGTGGAGATTAGTGGTGGCCTAAGTATGACCGATATCTTGAGAGGAAGATTCTACAGAACTCGAGCACACTAGGTGCGAGGAATCCTATGGAAGGCTGTAACGTGAAGAAAGAACATCAATACTGTGTGGGTCAACATCTATTGATTCTGTGCGGGTCAGAATCTATCAGATTCTATGTGGATCAGCGCTCAGAAATCTTGTGTGGGTTAGCGCATACCAATCCTGTGTGGGTCAGATCCTGTGTGGGGGTTAGTTACTTATCAATCCAGTGTGGCTCAGAAGCAGTGCTAATTAACAGAATAAGATGATCTAGCATTCGACTAATCATTTTTACTTATCTAATTAAGTTATACCTGGTATGAGTTGATTATTTTGCCTTCGTGGTGTTACTTGTGTGGTAATTTTATCTTCATGATGTTACCTGTGTGGTACTTCTAACTTCGTGGTTTTACCTGTGTGGTACTTCTATCTTTGTGGTGTTACCTGTGTGGTACTTCTTCCTTCGTGGCGTTGTCTTCATGGTGTTACCTATGTGGTAATTTTAACTTTGTGGTGTTACTTTTGTCGTATCCTTCCCTCATGTATGAGATGTGTATGTCTTGATAAATTAGGTATATTTATGGGAATATACCTAAGTAGAGTTGATGTCTATTACTTTGTGCTTTGAGATTGAGGTCTTTCTTTATGGTATTTCCATTGTGGAACTATGGGAGACCTACGGGGTCTTGGGATCCCTACTGAGTATCGTTATACTCACCCCTACATGGGCTTCGCCTGCACCTTGTTGTGTCTTGTGTAGACGACAAACAACTGTGATCAAGGATGAGGGAGCCAAGACTAGACAGTACTCGGAGGTGGACCACTTGGCGTGACGTGACATAGGGACTACTGATCATGAGCTGTACCTACCCTTCAGGTAGGATCCTCAGTGGACGATCCAAGAGCTGTTTTTCACTTTTTAGTTGTATTTTTACTTTCCAGTTGTACTTATAATTTTCAGTTGGTCTTGTATTCCATCCCCTTTACTTTTAACACACTTTTACTACAGCAAGTTACTTCGTTGTTGCTTTTTTTTGTGTTCTTGGACTGTGTGTCTGTCCAGGTTAATAGGAAATGACTTCCCTTTTTTAGGGATATGCCTTTCTGGTGCTAGTCATCAGCCCTTGGCCTATGGAAGGCGGGCTGGGGGTAGTCACGGCATGGGCCCCAGGGGGTGGGTCGTGACAAAGTGGTATCAGAGGAGTCAGTTCTACTGATGAACTAGAACTCTGATATTTTATTTGTGGAAATAGTGTTAAGTGTTGTGAGTGTGGTTTTCAGTTTGGGAAATCCAGTGTTGGTGCGGCAGCCAACATATCTATACACCTGGACCCTGACTTCTGATTTCTGACTCAGTGCATGAAAACACTGATTGCGTGTATTTTAAATTTTTTTTATTCTAATCTCTATGATTCATCTTACCAGGTATAACTTATTGATTGTGGAACACCTTTTTTCTTCCAAGATGCCACCACATAGACAACCATCCAGGATTCCTGAGAGAGTATGCGATGACGGTCCACCGAGCGATGAGGCTTCGGTGTAGGGCCCTCTTACAACATTAGCACTTTCGGTTGGGTTACCAACAACACAACTATCCGTTGGGATGTCGTTGCAACCAACCCCACCGGCATAGGGTGCATGCCGACTGAGCGTGTTGCATGAGTTTCAGCGGTAGGGGCCTCTAAGGTTCTCAGGTGAGATGGACCCGTAGACGGATGACGACTGGCTGTAGGCTGTAGTCAGAGTTTTCCACCTGGTTGGGACACTAGCTGACCTTATGGTGATCCTAAAAGCCAGTATTTTTTAGGAAGCAGTAGGGAGATGGTGGAGTTTGATGCTCTAGTTACACAACAAGGTAACCCTCATCTGGGCGGACTTCGAGAGCCTTTTCAGGGTAGAGTTTGTCCTAGAGACTCTATCCTTAGTGCGTATATAGGAGCTACTGCACTTACAGTAGGGAATCATGACTGTGGCCCATTACTTAGTGAGGTTCACTGATCTCTCCCGTTACTCCACCGACATGGTACATGAACCTTTCTTCAGGGCATGGACCTTTGAGTAGGGTCTCCAATGGGAGATCAGAGCATCGATGATATAACTCAGAATTATGGCACAGGAAGGGGTGCTAGAGTGAGAACTTTTGGTGGATAGCTTCCTAACTGAGAAGACACCGATAGCGAGAGCCACCAATAGACGTTAGGTAGGGGATTCATCTGCAGCAGGCAATAGATGAATGAATTAGGGGCCTAAGTAGGATATACCTTTCGGTGGGTGACCTCCGGATACAGGGTCGGTGGTGTGGGGCTCATGGGACAGAGGAGGACAACTAAGGAGTATGCATTGCTACTCGTGCAGCGGGCATGGTCACATGGGTCGTGACTGCCCGACTCGCCATACAGACAACCAATAGACGACCGAGGGACCGCTGAGGCAGAGGAAGAGATTTGATCCAGGAGGTCCGCAGATATCAGGCAGATGTGGAAGAGGAGCTAGACGTGCAGCAGGTGGTGGGTGGTGATTCAAGGTTCTACTACCACCACCCCCAGGTGGTCCACCCTGACTACAGGGAGTTGGTTGAGAGGGATGAGATCAGCTCTAGGTAGCTGAGTCTAATGACCATGGTCCTCCAGAGATGATTAGAGGTACGATATGTGTCTTCTCCACCTTAGCTGCATTACTTATAGACATAGGTGTCTGTCACTCTTTTATTGCCATGACCCTCGTTCGGATCTTGGAGATTCCGGTAGAGCCGTTGGCTCGATCCTTATAGCTAGAGACTCCTACGAGAGAGGATTTGATGATTACACACTGGTGTTGGTAGTGTGAGATTACACTAGGGGTGAGATCTTTGGTTGGGATCTTTCAGTAGTGGCATCAAATACTTAAGACATCATCTTGGGTATGCACTGGTTATCCACATTCCATGCTCAGGTTGACTGTATTAGGTGAAAAGTGCACTGTGTCCACAAGGATGGGACCAGGTTTTCCTTCACTAGCATGTAGGGAACCTTTGCAGCACAAGATGGATTTACCCAAAAGAGGGTGCAATCAATCATACATCAGTTGGCCGGCCTTACTCTCAGGGCAGTTGATGTTGAGAGTCCGAGCTATCCTGTAGTGGTGGAACAGTATGCCAATGTCTTTCCTGATGATGTTCTGGGACTACCTCCACACCGAGAGGTAGAATTTTACATTGACCTATACCTTGGGACAACACCGATATCTACACCAACATATTAGATGGCTCCCGCAAATCTTTGTGAGTTACGGGTATAGTTGGAGGAATTTCAGAGAAAGGGTTTCATAAGGCCCAACATTTCTCCACGAGCAGCCCCGATATTGTTCGCCAAGAAGGAAGATGGGAGTTTGAGACTCTGTGTGGACTACCGACGCCTAAACTAGGTGACCGTGAAGAAAAAGTATCCAATTCCAAGGATTGATGATCTTTTAGATCAGCTAAAGGGAGCTCGTTTCTTTTTGAAGATAGACCTTAGATCAGGCTATCATCAGCATAGGGTACGAGATGAGGATGTGCAGAAGACGGCCTTCAGATGTCGGTATGACTACTATGAGTTCTTGGTTATGCCATTTGGTGTGACCAATTCCCCAATAGTGTTCATGGGGCTCATGAAAATTAACTTCCATCCATACCTCGATCTCTTTGTGGTGGTCTTCATCAATGACATCTTGATATACTCAAAATTAGAGGAGGAGCATGCCTATCATCTATAGATAGTTTTGGATACACTCCAAGAGCACCAGATTTATGGTAAGCTCTCAAAGTGTCAGTTCTGGATATGAGAGGTCCACTTTCTGAGACACATTATCTCAGAGGTTGGATTTGCAGTGGATACATCAAAGATAGAGGTTGTGCTTTCTTGGGAGCCACCTAGGAGTGTGACCGAGGTGCAGAGTTTCTTGGGGTTGGCTGTATACTACTGGAGATTCGTGACTGAATTTTCCAGAGTTGCGAAACCCTTGTTAAGATTAAAGAAGAAGGGACAACCCTTCGTCTAGATGAAGAGATTCCAATAGAGTTTTCAGGAGCTGAGGCAGAGGCTGAAGAGTTCCCCCATCTTGAGGATACCAGAAGAGGGCCTTGGGTATATAGTCTTCTGCGATGCATCAAGGACCAGACTTGAGTGTGTCTTGATGTAGGAGAGATCATTCACTAATACAAATATGGATTATAATAGCGCTAAAACCCACATTTAATAGCGCTAAAAAACACTGTTAATCTCGGCGAAGATAAAGGGGGGGGGGGGGGGGGTCCCCTTTATCAGCGCTAAAAAATGGACTGATAAAAGTTCTCCTTTATCGGCGCTAAGCAAGCACTGATAAAGGTAGTCTTTATCAGCGCTATTTTTAGCACTGATAAATGTATAATATATCAGCACTAAAAATAGCACTGATAAAAACTACCTTTATCAGCTCTATTTTGAGCGCTGATAAAAACTACCTTTATCAGCGCTCAAAATATCACAGATATATTATCCATTTATCAGCGCTTAACTAGTGCTAATAAAGTCCAAAGATCCTGGAAAAACCAAAACCTGCACAGAACATGGATAGAACCTGCACACATTACAGCACCTGCACATAGCACAAACAACACCTGCACACAACACAAACCACACCCACACACAAAGCCCCGAAGAGAAAAAATACTACATAAATTTACTTGAAATTATGAATACAAAATAACACACTACTATATACATTTCAAGCAATGTTTAATTTAGTTACAATTACAATTATCCAACACAGTTAAAAAACAATGATGTTCTATCCTTTTTGGATCCATCTGCTCTAAAAAATTGTCGTCCATGGCGGTGATTTCCGAACAAAGCATTCGAACTCAGGAAAGAGATTTCACCTACATAAGAAAACAAATATTATGTTAGTAATACAATAATGAAATAAATTAAACATTAATATGAAAGAATACATTAATAAAATTTCAATTGTTACCTGTTACAACATTTATTTTCATTAGTTCATAGGTCTAGGAGAGATGACTATAGAACGAGAGTTCCTTCCCCATTGTGATGTGATGACCTGGGTAGGTAAATATTTGTGGAATGGTTTGTGGATTATAGGGACTTTCATGAGGATTTCAGGCTATGATGACACATAGGGGACCCAAGAACATTCCCAAGATATATTATCTCATGTTAGTCTATATAAGAAATGAAAAACACTCATGAAACGAGACCCTTATTTACTCATATTGCTAGCAAACTACCGGGATGCCTAGATAGTAGAAGAGGACTCACTCTAGTTATACCTAGATGATGGTTTCATCCTTCTTTTAGCTAATATTGGGATATGTAAATCCTATTAGATTCAAAAATATATTCTATTCCAAAAGAGATTGTATAAAAAGAGTGGTGGATACTAGGGGAGAAGTCATACAAAGGAAATGCACTAATGAATGCCTATAAAAGATAACATAGAGAAAGAAGCATGAGGAATCTTACATAATAATTTCAGTACTCAGATCGGTGGGTAGGTAAAGACCTCCATAGCCAGATACATAGATAACATAAAGGGAATCACTTAGCACATGTATAGGATTCACCTCACTCTATTCCTGACTAGCGGCATGAGAGGGAGGACTTGGGGAGCTCAGTTGGGATCAGAGGGGAAATACCTCTTATGGTAAACAAATAGTTATGGACTCAGATATAATTCTCATACTTATATTGATATTTACCTCTAGAAGAGACTCCTTCTTGTAAATATACTCGATCAGGATACCCATCTAGAAAATGACTCTATTTATGCCTTTTGTAAGGCCTACCCCTTATAGAAGGAAGAGGTCTTTCAGCACCTGATTGTAGAACAACCATAGGAGGGTTTGAAGGAGAGAAACCTTTCTAATATTCTTACAGAACATAAAAACTACCTAACCTAATTAGGATATGAAAAATTATATTTTCAATGTATAAGAGAGACCTTCAGGAACTATAAAAGAGAAGGCGACCAGAGGGAGGATGATAGGTTCTTGTTGTTGATCTCTTCTAGGTAGAAAAATAGATAAAGTCACTAGAGATCAAGATATTTATGTTGTAATTAATGTATTTTTATTTTAAAAATAATATAATAATATGTGTTAAATAATGCGGTTGCTAAATGGAATTATACTAGTGAGGCACAAAACAAAAAATAACCAATTAACCAAGAGACACAATTAGGTCAATGACCTTACCTCAACCAGAAGTCCAATAAACTATCTTCAGTTCATACCAACCACAACTGAGTCCATGATCACATGTATTAATTTCAAACAACATTAAAATACATAATTAGTTAATTTTAACCAAAAATCCATCATGGTATTTTAGGCGCCAAACTCATCATGTAATCCAACAATGCCAGAATGCTGAGAAACTAGGTGCGATCCACTCCTGACACACCCCTAAGACTATAAAACACCAAATCCCCAATCTATATTACTAAATTTATGGAAAATTAAGCCTAAATTTTTGAAAACCCATAAATAAATCTTCCACAAAATATAATCTGCATCAAATAATGATTGATTACTAGTTTATGAAATTTTGAGACATGCTCTAAGAGTCATATATAAAAGTCCCATGAAGAAAAATGATTTATCCATACTATGGTATAATAATTACACCAAGAACCCTAAAAACTGAATGCAAATCTTTGAGAATGAATTTAGATAAGCAAGGAAGATGTAAGAGAAGATTCCACATTGATTCAAAATGAAGAACAACCGATAATCCACTCAGGTCTAAGGGGAAGGAAGGAGGGGAATGGGGTTTGGCCACCCCCTAAGAAATTGGTGCCCAAACAAAGAAACCCGAGGAGGTTTATACTTTATAAACCCATCACCCACATAAAAATAAGTTTTAAATCATTTTACATGAAATGAACCAAGTGGTGGCATCACTATATTTTGGGTCCAAACCCTTACTTGACCCCTTTTCCCCATTCATGACCATTATCACCCTATTAAATGCATTCATGCTGTGAATTACCCTTTCACACTATGAGTAGCCTAATACTACTACATTTCAATAGAATTACTACCAAAATCATCCTTGATATCCTCCCAAAACCCAATGACATCCTTCTAGTCCCAATACATGTTTGAAACACCTATTAGAACTGGTATATTGTACCTTTTTCGATGATTTGTTTTATTATGAAATTCCATAATTCTCTATTGGAAGTGTACCAATGTACTAATCAGATGTTATATGATATACTATGAAGATTCTTGTGTCCATGTATTAGATGAGATATCAATGAAAATTTATCTCATTATTATACATACCAACACATCAAATCCGAGTATTAGAGACCTTCAGGTTTTCTTCAACTACTTCCAGTTCTGACATGGAAGTGGGACAAGATTTCTATGGGATATTACATTAGGTTTCTGTATACCCCACTATGGAAGAATTAAATGTGGGTTTTGATCAATTGGATGACCAAATAATCTCAATTTATATACATTTTATATGAAGAAAATTATATGAAAAATCAAAATTCAATTTTTAATTGAGATTATCTTTTTAGATGGATTTAATTATACTATAGTCTTTTATAGGGAACCTCATTTTACATCTTGTTTTTTGAGAGGTCCCTATGAGAAAATGGGATTCCAGGTATGATTGAGCATGACATATGTTTCTGACACTTTCTGTAGGGGCATGTTTCTTGGAGCATGTTGATGTTCGATGGAGGTGCACTGTACCACACATTCATTCATTAAAAAGGTGAGTGACATTCATCACTTATAAAGAGATGTCTTCTCCTTGATTGAAACAGGGTGATGGGATGTCGTTCATTCCATCCATGGATTCCTCCTCAGAATTCATTACCTAGTATGAGTCTCCCTTATAGAATAAGACGTTGTTCATGAAACTTGTTCCTGGTTCCATCTCTTTATGTATGATGGTTAATTACAATGATTATATCAGGATATTCCAAAGTGTCATTATAGGGCATAATACTTTGGTTAGTAAATTATTCAAATTGGGAATCAGTGGAATGTATGTACACTAGAACATTGGTCACGTGTATTCATCGTCGTCAAAGGGATTCTTAATGAAATGGAAACCTATGTTTAACTTGTGGTATTCCATGAGTTTAATATCCCACATGGATGGAGGGTCATGATTTAATGTTTTGAAGAGATGTAATGGGTGGATCAAAACACTTATAAAGGTAGATCAAGTAGGTACATCTCTAGTAGGGAGCACCTGGAAAGTTTACCCGATAGATGGATCAAAACGCCCAATGAGGCCTGACCCAAGTGTGGTGCATCCAATAAAGGTAAGGTTTCTCATTTTGAAGACTTATCCAGACCCCACTAAGGGAAAAATAGGTGGGAAAATAAGCGAAGGTGTACCCCAGTGAGGGGGTCACCATGTTTTACCATTGGTTGGGATTTAACCTCATGGAGGCTTCCTACGTACCCTATTTAGAATACAAGGATCAAAACACATATATTTAAAAGAGTTATAGTGTGGGTATTACCCATGGTTAGCTTCCCATCACACTAGGAATACTCTTGGTTGGATGATTATTTGTTTTGTGGGGCTTATGCATTGTCAGATTCCTAGGTTCTTCCGAGAGTAGCAATGGGATGAATGGGACATACGTGCTAATATGGACCATGTGAATGGCGTGATCCTACCAGGATGTGTTGGCCTGAGTAAAATTAGGATGGAAATGGGGGAAGTATTAAAGTTGAATGGAATGGATGAGATAGAATCTAAGTGAAGATGAAATTGTTGGGCTTGAACCTTGAGGGGCATCCGACGCACCCTAGTTGGATAGGAATCAATGTCCACGTATTTATTATAGGGAAATTTGGGGATTATGCATGGTTATCCACCGAATAAAAATGGGACATGTGGTTGGGGATTATGCATGGTTAGCCACACATTTGGACCTGAAGGATATGTGACCTTTGAGTGGGTCATGATCCTCCTGAGATATGGTGGCTCAAGGGAAAGGAGAGAATGGGAATGGATGATGATGGATACAGATATCCAGGACGTGTAACCCTCGGAGGAGGGAACCAGGGTTTACCAATGGTTGTCATTAAACCTCTAGAAGGCTTTATAAGCACCTATTTAGAATATAGGGATCAAAACCTATGTAGTTAGGTGGTTTGAGGATTACGCATGTTTAGTGGCCTGGGTGTTGGATGATGGGTCTTAATCCATGATGGATGCCCAGAATAAGGGTGTCACAGAAACTATTAACCTCAAAGACCACATGATTAATGCTCGGTGTGATAAACAAGAGAAATTAGTAGAACAAATTACTGTGTCATAAATGTTGTGTCAGTGAGGGATGGTGTGGGGATTACGTGTAGAAGTAACCCACGAAGATGGAGATTGGGGCTTACTCTAGGGGAGATTCCCAAATATGATCTTATTCTAAGTGAGGAGGGTGTCATTATCTACTGAGAGGGTAAGGAAGATCTCACTACCATGGAGATTAGTGGGCATAGACAATACTTGATGTGTGACAACCCATGTGTATTTCATGGGGTGAGGATAAAGTTTAAAAATATTTTCTAAGGACGATGGTTCTTGGAAGTTTTTCATCTGGAAGCTTGGACATGGGGGACTCACTTATCACCCATTTTACATACTTAACTAATAGCCTCCTTCAAATGTGTACCTATGCGATGAAGCACTAGGTATAGAAATGAAACAAGGAACACCATACAAGGGACTAGAAAATCACTACGTACAATCATAGAAGGTCGCAAGGACGAGGGACTCACAAATATAGGGGGATCGTAGGGAGGATCTTTATGATGTTTAGGTTCTTCACTAAGGTTAGGGGGATTCATTTTTCTATTGAATTTGTAGTGATTAAGGGCTCCCAAAAATGGATATTGGAAGGAGAAATGTCAGGGTAATGATGATTATGAGGGGGGATAACTATTTATAGAAAAAGGGGGATTTTTAATTCGCAGAGGCACGACATGAAGAAAATGAACCAAGGGGTACACATGTGCTCAAATATTATCTCTTCATGTTGAATCTGATCCATCTACTTTAATTTCAGCAATATTTATATTTAGGCCCTATATCTAACTGAAAATGGTGGATATAGACCATATTTGTTGTTTCCATCCATCATTTGTTGGAAAATGGATTTTGTTGATCCTCGGTGGTTTCTTCATTCACCCCATACGCACTGCACACCATCATTCCTTACTTCAATATTTATTTGTTCAAAGATCAATAATATAAATCCAGGGATAGAAAACATTGAGTAATAAATTAAGATTTCAATACATCGGAGCATTCTCAATCCACAATTGGTACATATCCATCGAAGGGATCGATCTGCTTAAACTATTTAATCAATAAGGGTGTAAACATAAAATTTAAGATTCCTACTCAAATATTGGATCATTTTTCATCAAAATCATGCTATATAATGATTGAAGGAAGTCATTGTGTTCATTGTATCTCGATCTGCTCTAATATGTCATTTCTTCATCATCCATGGTTATTCACCAAATAATGTTTTAGGATAATCAATGATCATATATAGATAACATAAGTAGTAGGAATTCACCTTTATCCTATTTTTGTACAATCTTCCATCAGGTATGTTGCCCATTCGTTTCTAAACACATCTATATCATCTTCTGAATATGAGTTTTTGAGACAGTCATGGTAGTACTAAAAAAATATAAATACACAAAGGATTAATAAATATTTTAAATTAACTCGTAATTATTTTCGAAAATACCTCATCAGGGATGCTAGTTTGTTGATGAAATACAATATCTTTCATAAATTTACAAACATAATACCCACAGTCCTTTCCGTTTGTTTGTTTTGGATACTACAGAAACATCAACAACAATAAGTAATTTGTTTTGATATGTGTTTGGATAGTGAAATGTTATTATATATACCAGGATAATTTTCTAGTTGTAGATGTTGTATGCGTTCTTATCCTTAGGCCCTGGATTCATTCCATGCATTAGACGATATTGATGCACCACCCTATCATAACAGAATCCTCATTAAAATATAACATAAAGTATATAACTAGATGTTTAGTTTTAAAATGATGCATCTAGTGTATTAAAAATTAACAAACGCCATCATGTATGGTCGGTTTGTTGGATATCCATGCATTGAATCCAGAAAATAAATCTTTGGAGTATCCAAATTGATTGGAATCGACATCCAATGGTTCCTAAAAATAAAAAAAGGAATAAGTAAAGAAAGAAATGAAAATATAGTTGATATGATTAAATTATAGAGTTTTACCTTTTCATCGTTGGTATTAAAAATATTATGTCATATGTAATTTTGTTTTCAAACGATTTGAGCAGGGATGACATTATTGCAAACTCTTTATCAGAATATATTTCGTCTTTTGAAGAGGTGATGTGAGGACTAACGAGTCCAAATTTTTGTTCATGGGGAAATCCCTTCAATTTTTTTTCATATATATGCCTACGACAAATATAAAATGTATTTAGTAATAATTATCATAGTATATCAGCTTTTGTAAAATCAAATCATGAAAACATACCTCATGTATACATTTACAACTAAGGCGCCTAGCCATTCATACTTAAGGAGTTAATTTACATTTTTAGCACTAATGAAATCTGATGTTTCCTCTCCATAAATATATTTTTCAAAATAAACTGTGTGAGTATTGATGTCTTTCAACTTTGTATCCACATGATCTTACAATGATATTAACTGTGGATATAGAACGAGTGGGGTGAAGGTGCTCTCAGTAGACCATTTCAATTGGTTGGTTGATCCTTGAGATAGTTTTGAGATGATATTTTGTTTCACCCCATATTCCTTGTCATTCTGTAATAAAATTCATTTGTTTAGACCTTTTTTCATTAAATGTTAATGGTCCAGCTTAAAAAATAAATTGGAAATGGATACCTTTTTGTTTACATGTTTTTTTACAAGAATTGTCGGCCATGCGATGAATGTTCCAACAGCTTGTTCAACCATATGAATGTAATCATCGTCATTTGGAACAGGTATCTCAGCACTCGGCTCATTAGCTACGTTAATTGACACTCTAAGATGATATTTTTGAAGATTTATGTTGTGTAGCATGTCATTTTGCGTATTGAACACCGTAGCCCTCGCTACAAGGCGATTGGTGGGAGCTTATAAATATAAATCATAGTCATTTTCACCCTGTGGAATATTAGTACAGGAAAGGTATCAGTGTCTATGTAAATCAAATTTCATAGAAAAAAAATATTAAAACATTGATTACCTCATCTAAGTCAGGTTTTTTAGGGGAATGGCTTGCCTCAAAGCTGGTGGGGGGTGGGGCGGGATCGTCACACACGAGTTGTTGTTGAGTTGTTTCTTCTCTTTGCCTATCCCCAATAAATTTTTCTATCATGTCTCAATGGTATTGTAATTCTTCTTGAAAAATAGATAATTTTTCTTGCATCTTTTCCTTTTTTTTTCATTTTGATCCTCCTCTTGTTTTTGTTTTTGAAAATATGTTCGGGGTGTCACCCCAAAACCCACACCTCTGACGCGGCCATACTGTTTTGGCTGCTTCAAGGCTGCTGAAAGTATGTATGCATCTGGTGTGGTTGTTGTTGATTCTTATGACTATGTCAGATAGAAAATATAGAAAAATAAGTAGTTATTGTAATGTAATAGCGATTTAAATAAAATCAAATTTATAATATGTCATACTTACACATGTTTCCCACACTTTTTGTGTGTTTTCATCTATCAGTATCCCCTCTTTATTTACATGAGACTCCATCCATAGCATATGGCATGGGATGGATATGGATTTCAATTTCGATTCATCAATATGCATATAAACATAGAAACATGGTTATGGTGTTGTTTTATGTCACATACTAGTAGTAGGGTAGATTTAAAAGACATACCAATTTTTTCTCAAGTTCAGCGTACCCCATCCTTGCTTGACAGTAAGGGTACGCTGGTTCTGTTGCACGTTTTTTATTTTCAACACTCAATACCTGTTTCATAAACAAAAAACTATCAATCAGAGTGATGAATACAAGCAAACTTCAAACAATGTATTACCACACACAATGTACCTGAAAAGTATTCTCCCCACGACAGTTGCTAAACGCATCCCACGCTCCTTGGGATATCAAGTGTGCGTAAATAGGAGGTGCTTGCGGCTTGATTTTCCCTTTTGCATCTTTAAGATGATATTTTTTTAAAATTGTGTGGAAGCCTCTATGAATCCTTCATGCAGCTCTTAATACATATTCCTTGTGCGACACATCTACTATAAATGCACTCTGCAATGGATGATGAAGAGTAAGTCAATGTTTTGGTATTTTATTTTATTTTAATAAATTAAAAAAATGATATCATAATGTTACTGTAATCTCTTCCCACATTAGTGTCTTTATCCTAGTGACAACATGGTGCCACGACTGTACATAAATCGGCACGCGTTTCTGAGTGAAGATTCCAATGTAGCTACTAAAGATGGATCTGTTGGGGTTAACATGTTGGCCTCGCCTATTCCATCCCACCTCAAATTTGATGCCTTTTGCTTTTGCCTTAAGGATTTTGGTTAACACTATCAAACTACGATGCTCTTGTTTTTTTTGCGCTTTCAGGGATCCATTTCCTACCATTTCCTCAGAAGTAGCATCAATATCTTCCCCCGGAGTGCTAGCATTGGAAATGGGACCATTAACAATAGGTTGAGAAACCTGTTGTACCTAAGCACTGAGACCAGCAACAACAGGTTGAGAAACCTATTGTTGCTCTGCACTGGGACTTCCAGCATCTGGTTGAGAAACCTGTTGTTGCTTTGCAGTGGGACCACCAGCTATTGGTTGAGAGACCTTTTGTGCCTTGGGATTGGGTGCATCATCAGGTGTAGAAGTCCTTATCTGTAGAAGTGGTTTAATATTTAATTTAGATTACATAGAAATAGTAGCAAACAGATAATAACATAATGTAACACAATGTATGTTACAATAATCAAATAACCTGATTATTGTACTCTATTTTTTTCTTTAAAGGCTGAAGAGATTTGACTCCGCTATCGACTATGTAAATCCCTTCATTGTGGTATCCTATGACATACAAAATTCCATCTACATTGGGACCACTGCGAAATGATTTTGAAGTCCCTATAAAAGGGTCAACCTCCGTTGAAATTTCATCTGACTCTTCAATTGTTTTGGTCGATAACAGAACAATTGACCAATTTCAGTTTGCGGGGTCTGGAATATAAAATACATGTACTTCCTGTTATGCCATTATAAATGGTTCATATTTCTCCCCTTCCTTACTAAAATAAACTTTCACGAATCCTAATTCATCAATTTTAACAACACTACTGTTATCAACCCATTTTCATTGAAAAATCGGCACTTTAAATTTCTTATAATCCAACTCCCATATTCGTTTGATGATGCCAAAGTATGACATATTCGCATAAATTGGATTTTTTCCTTAGTACCGGAAACATGAATTGCCTCAGCCACAAGTGTAACCCCACTATTCTTTATGGTACTGTCTTCATCATGTTCACTAGTATAGAATGTATAACCATTAACTGCATAATCATTGTAAGATAATACATACACACTTGCTCCTGCGACTAGGCATCAAAGTCATTCTGAAATTGAGTCTGGATTTTCATCTAACTACTTAAAAATATGGTCTCAAAACTATCCTATAAACTGTCTATTATGTGTATCTGATATCCATTTTTCATCCCTAGAAGGATTCAAATGCCTAAGAGTTTCTTTGTGGGTTTGAACATATGGGTCAACGTAGAAACTGTTATGAAAAATGTAAAAATGGGGCCTGCTCCCAATCTGTAATATTGATTGTGACAACCTCTCTTCCAGAAATTCCTTCACCCTCAAGCCGCTCAATGTGACAGGATTTCGGTAGGCCAACGATTTCCACACCAGATAGGTTTTTGGTACAAAATTCAACAGTTTCCTCAATAATATATTACTCCACAATACAACCCTCTGGCTGACTTCGATTTTTGACATACCCTTTCAAAATCTTCATATACCATTCAATGGGGTACATCCATCTATAATGTACATGACCACATAGTTGAATCTATCTCACCAAATGAACCATCAAAACAACCATCATATCACAAAATGACGGCGGGAAGAACATTTCTAATTTACATAATATGACGACAATTTCTCTTTCCATAGTTGGAAATTTTTCGAGGTCTATAAATTTTCTACATATAGAATTGAAGAAGAAACAAATATTTTTTAATGTATGGTATACATTCTTGGGAAAAATGCAATGTAAAGCTATAGGAATTAGATCTTGCATCAAAACATGGAAGTCATGTGATTTCAGACCCTTTAATTTTAAATCTCCCATTGACACAATGTTCTTGATATCTGATGAATACCCCTCTAGAACCTTTACGTCATTAAAGAAGTTGAAAAACTGATATCTCTCCTTCCTGGAAAGAGTGTAAGCAGTAGGAGGAAGAAATGTTCGTTTTTCACCCTTCACTGGTGCCAACTCTTCTCATATTACCATCTCAACCATGTCTAATCTAGCCTTAATTCCATCCTTAGTTTTGCAAGGTGCATTTAGCAACATGTCGATGACACTATCACATTAATTTTTTTTCAACATGCATAACATCAAGAAAACTTCTAACATATAGGCAATTCCAGTATGGTAATTCACAAAAAAACTGCTCTCTTTTTCCAACTAGTTTTCATATGATTTTTCGAAAATGGTTTACCAAAAGTAGTGTCCAAATATTTTACTTTCTCAAACAATTGATCACCTGTTAGTGGAGATGGTGTTGTATGTTCTTATGAACTTCCATAGAATGATGTCGTCCAAGATCGGTACTTATGTTGTCGGGGTAGAAATCAGTGATGTCCAAAAAACATGGTTTTCGATGAATGTTTCAACCTAATTGACTGTGTACCTTGTTCACAAACGGGACACCCTTTAGTTCCTTTAATGCTATATCCTGAAAAATTTCCATAATTAGGAAATTCATTTATCATCCCATACAACATGGAGTTCAAAGTGAAATGTTCATTTTTGTAATCATCATACAACATAACACCTGAATCCAACAATATTTTATAATCCTCTATCAATGGGGCCAAATAAACATCAATATCATTACCCGACTGTTTTGGTCCTGATATAAGCATAGATAAAATGAGGTATTTTTGTTTCATGCATAACCATGGTTGTAAGTTATAGTTTACCAATATAATCGGCCATGTACTATGACTGCTGCTTTGAAAACCAAAAGGATTCACCCCATCTATAGATAACACCAGACAAAGGTTTCTCGGCTCATTCCCAAACTCATGATACTCGCGATCAATTCTCTTCCACTGAGGAGAGTCTACCGGGTGATTTAGTTTCCCATCTTTAATTCTTGTATCTACATTCCGTGTCAATTTTCCTACAGTCTCCTCACTTCCATATAGACGTATAAACCTAGGAATGATTGAAAATTACCATACAACTTTCGTAGGACTAGAATCATATTTCTTGTATCAGGAATCACCACAATTTGGGCATTATTTAAGTTATTTTTGGTCCTTGAAAAACAATATACATTCATTCAGGCAAGCATGTATTCTTTCAGAGATCATACCCATCGATCGTAGCATTCGTTTGGCATTGTATGTTCAGCTGGGGAGTTCATTATCTTCTAGGAGCATGTCATTCAGGAGAGCAAGTAGTTCGGTAAAACTGGAGTCACTCCACCCATTGCCTGCTTTCAAATTATACAGCTTCAATACGGCTGACAATGATATATATTTAGTGAAACCAGCATACAATGGCATTTTTTCACAACTCTTTAACTTATCAATCAATTTTGGGCAATCACGAAGTTTATAATCAACTGTCCTTGTCATTTCCTCAATACGATCTTCATCATCATTAACATCTGTAATCAGACCCTCCATACAATCATCTTCACTATTCATGGTTCTAATCATATTAGATGATCTATAAAATGTCGTGTTCTCTGAGCCACTACCTACATTCATTTTTCCCCGTGTTTATTCCAACATGTATAACTTCAATCTATTCCGTGACAGATCAGCCGTTCTTCCAACTCCTCTGGACTAATTTTTCTTGAATAGAAATAGCATAAACACGTACAAAGGATTTGAGAAGGGTCACATGCATGATATTCTACAAACTCGATAAACTCTTTCATGCCATCTTCATACTCTTTTGTCAACCGATTGGCATTCATCCATTATTTATTCATATTCATCGTCTTTATGGGTTCGATCTCGAACTTGCCTAGTATTATGTTTTAATTAATCAGGTAGCATTTTTTGGGTTTTATAAAAAACAATCATGGTACAAATGCCTTTAAACTCATGTGAAATCCATATACATGGTGAGTCTAGTAGGATGAACATCGTGTATGTATAAGATACCTAATTTAATCTGACATATATCAAATTTATTTCAAGTTAGTCTTACAAAGACTGAATGATGCCTTTGAAAATACATGACATTTAGAACAACTTGATCTAAAGGTGTGTACTTTAGATACATATTGAGTCACCTCACCAGCTATGCATCACATTTTTGTGGAATATACGGTGTGTAGTCCTTACATGACCACTAGGGGTGTATAGTCTATACACATCAAGTCTCTATGGTATCTATACATTGTGTGAGTGAAGTAAAACACATGTCATATGGTTATACCATTATTTCATGGCATGTACATGGTTTCATGATGAAGTATATGTCTTGGAGATACATTGTGTGTGACCTAGGTTCACATGACATGTAACATTTAAAATGAAACTTATTCCAAGTTTGAGTCATAAGATTAGTCATGTGGTGTAAATTTTGGAGATAAATGTTGTGTGGAATTAAAATATATATGAAATCCATGTATGGTGAAGCATGTTCCATGTATTTTAATGTGTCTCATAGAGTCCTATAGAAGTGGTTTTCTAGGATTCAGTGGAATTGCACTAGTAAAAAAGTGGTGGTTCCATTGAAATGGGTAAAGATTAGATTGATATTTAATGGTGGAAGAACTAAAACATGGAAAAAATGGCATATCAATCATGCCAACAACCTCAACACCATACAAAAACACAATCGTGATCACAATCGCAACACCATACAAACGAAACAATCACTATTTTAGATTTTACAAAGCATCCCTTATTCAATTTTGTTTGTTAATTCAGGGGTTATCACAGAATTTTTATCATCCTGGGGTGTTAATTCATAAGTGAAGTATACGTAAATTACCAATTTTTATATTCCAATGCTCAATAAGAACCAACCAACATTCAATTCACTTAGTGCTCAAACAAGGACCACCAACGACCACGATTTTCAGCAGGGCGTTTAGCCTATACATTTCACATTATAACCATCAATATCAAATAGTAATAACATGTGAACAAGAGGAAACTAATGAGTAACAGCAGAAAACTCACCGCGAAGGTGTCATTAAGCACACGACAGAGGTGCGTTCGTGGCAGAGGAGAGGTGCACAAAAGAGGAGACTTCCAACTAAAAAGAAAACATAAAATAGGGGAAACCCAAGAGAATAAAATAATCTAAAACTGAGTACACCGTTTACCATATCCCACAAACCCCAAAAGACAATGCATGCAAATAAATTTAAATTTATTGATAGAAATCACTATATGATCACTAATTTTTATCCAAACCATAGGTGCAAACAAATCCAAAAAGGAATAAGAAGGATCACATATATACCTCGAGAAAAGAAATCCAACCATAATAGTGATCAATAATAGAACAATGTAAACTAGATAGGAGGGAGTGACCCAAAATATCATTGGGATAAAGATCTATCCAAGAGGATAATTTTGTAAAAAATATGAAGCCTCAAGAACTCTATGGATCCCAAAAAACCTTTTCTATGACATTGACACTACCTGTAATACATTTACACATCGTGTAATCCTATTGACTAAAAAAACTCATTTTTTATTTAAAACATTATATTTTTTATTTAAATGATATGTAACCATTAAAAATTTTGTAAAATTTTCACATTGTGCATCCAATTAATGTGTCATTTTTGGTGGTCATTACATGTCATGTACTCCATTTACATGTCATGTAATTTTTCTGAATATAGTAAAAAATGCTGTTTTGTTTCTAAAAATTCCGTAAATATCACTAAATTTACCAATCCATGTGTCCTCCGAATCCTTTCTCAGCATTCCTCAACCAAAAAAAATCCAAAAAAATGTTAAAACATACCTCACATAAAATGTAATGAGACTTTATAATATCCCGACCATAAATGATTTTCCCCCAGAAATCCCTCAAGATCATGTATCCTCTAATGAATAAGGACACTACTACCTCATCAACGAGTCATTCCCCCATGTATCATGGATATTTTTTTTGAACTACCACATTAACTAGACTTGGGGTCGTTTAATCATGTAGTACCTTATACTCAAGATTCATAATCTGAATTGGCTAGGGAACCAACGTATTATCGGGATCAAGATCAACATCCCCCATATAATGACATGTAAATGATCTGGTATATACCTACTCAAATAGAAAATATTAAACACATCATGGATAGCTATCAAACCATATGGTAACTAAAAACAATGAGAAATAATCCCAAGTGACCAAAAATCATTATTTTTATCCCATTACTCGGTGCAAACAGACATTGATAATCTAGCTGCTGATGTCCCAAGTGATGTGAAACTATAATAAAGACCTAATAACTAACCTAAAACACCAGAAGTTGATTCCAATGGTTCATATTGAATTTATTATGACTCTGTGTAATGATTAAATTGTTCCAGATCAACCGCACTATCTATTTCTATACCTTAATTTTTAATGGATAAAACAACCACACAGGTCTCTAGTGCTCCTCCATAATTCTATAATATGTAAGGAACCATGAATCCAAAACCATTATAATCTATATCATACATTGACTCTTTCAACAACACCTTAAATCAGGATTTCACACGTTCAATTCAAGAGGTAAAAAAATACCTGAAAATGAATATCAATAATGGTAGCGGCGGCGGCGGAGGCAGCGATGGAGGCGAAGGCGGTGGTGGTGACAAAGGTGGCGGTGACGGAAGAGGCAGAGGTGGCGGTAGAGGCGACGGTGGTCGTGGAAGCGGGGGTGGAGGCGGAAGAGGTAGCGGTGGTCGTGGTAGCGGGGGTGGGGGCGGAGGCGGCGACAACATAGGAGGAGGAGGAGGATGAGGAGGAGGAAGGACGAGGGGGAGGAGGATGAGGAGGAGGACGACGAGGTCGTAGTGGCGAGGGGCCTGGTTTAGCTTCCGCAAAAGCTTTACCACATGCGAGAGAGGATGGCCTATTAGGGTTATTAAATAAAAACCGATGGAACCTTTATCAGCGCTCGTTAAAAGGGCTGATAAAGGTATGTTTTATCAGCGCTAAAATAAAAGCGCTGATAAAAAATTCATTTATCATCGATTTTTAGCACTAATAAAGATATACCTTTATCAGTGCTAAAAAACTCTGATAAATGTAACATTTATCAGCACTTTTAGAGAGAGCTGATAAAGGCATACCCCTTTATCAGTGCTTTCTGTTTAGCGCTGATAAAGGGCAGCGCTTCCATTGACCTATTTTGTGGTAGTGAGTGATCGCTTATGAATCACGATAGCTGAGACATCATGAGCTGAACTACACTACCCATGACCTAGAGTTAGAAGCAGTGGTCTTTTCCTTGAAGATGTGGTAACATTACTTGATAGAAAAACATTTTATAGTCTACTATGATCACACGAGTATTAGGTATATATTCTCTCAGAAGGACCTCATCCTGAGACAGCGGCGATGACTAGAGTTCCTCCAGGACAATGACTTAGAGATAGTCTATACTCTTGGGAAAATGGAATGTGGTAGCAGATGCACTCAACAGGAGGTCTGGTTTGCAGTTGTTGAGTGAGGTGATAGAGAAACTAGCCGTATTGCAGATATCCTTTGGGGATAGAGATGGAGTAGAAAACCTCCAGTCTATGACAGTCACTTTCCCACTCCTTCAGCAAGTTAGGGAGACGCAGCTTGGGGACATTGACTATGAGACTTGATGTGCTCAGATATCCTCAAGACATGCACCTGAAGGATTTTCTAAAGGTGGGGAGCACATCATCCTCTTTAGAGGACGTACCATGGTACTGGTGGTTCTTTAGGAGGAGGTGTTGAGGCCGTTCCATACATACCCTTTGGCGGTACATCCTGGTGTGGTGAAGATGTAACATGACATCCGACATTAGCACTAGTGGCCAGGGATGAAGAAAGAAGTGGCAGAGTTTGTTTCACGATGCCTCACTTGTTAGCAAGTGAAGGCCGAGCATCTGGTTCCAGTAGGCTTAGCGTAGCCACTAGAGGTTCCGGAGTGGAAGTGGGATGGAATCTCCATGGAATTTGTGACAACGTTTCCACATACGTCTAGGGGACATGATTCTATCTAGGTGATCGTTGACCGACTCACTAAGTCGGCCCACTTCTTACATATCAGATAGTAGGGATCAGTAGAGGGCTTGGGACGAATCTACATACAAGAGATTGTGTAACTCCATGGGGTACCATTGACAGTTTTCTCTGACCGTGATGCATGTTTTACTTACCGGTTGTGTAAGGGTTTGCAGGAGATGTTCGAGACTCAGCTACGTTTGAGCACCACCTTTCATCCTCAGATGGATGGTGAGACAAAGCAGACCATAAATACACTGGAGGACATGATTCGTGCATGCATCCTAGATTTTGGCCGTAGTTGGGAGGATCACTTTCCCTTGGTGAAGTTCGCATACAACAATAGTTATCACTCCACCATCGGTATGGCACTATTTGAGGCCCTATACGGTCAACTTTGTAGATCACCTCTATGCTGGGCGGACCCAGGGGAGTCAGCACATATGGGTCCAGATTTGGTAGGAGCTACTACTGAAAAGGTGCAAATCATATAGGAGTGGATGAAGACTGCACATAGCAATCATAATTCTTTTGATGATAGGAGGTGGAGACCTTTGGAGTTCCAGGAGGGGGACCACGTATTCTAGTGAGTCTCTCCTCGATGGGGACTATAGAGATTTGGCCGAGGCGACCAGTTATCACTGAGGTTTATCAGACCATTTCTGATACTTTAGAGGATAGGCGAGGTGTCATACCTCTTGGAACTTCCATCGCAGTTTGAGAGGTTGCACGACGTCTTCCACGTATCCCAACTTAGGAGATATGTGCATGAACTATCTCACATCATCAACCATGGAGAGATGGACTTGATGATGTGGAAACATTTATAGAGGTTCCAGTGGAGATTGAGGATCAACAGGTGCGATTTCTTCATGGGCGGTTGATACCTCTGGTGCACATTTGCTGGTAGCATGGGAACCTCCAGGGGAGCACTTGGGAGTGGGAGGCTCAGATTCGTGCTCAGTACCCCCATTTGTTCCCTTAGTCTATGTTGTGAATTTTAAGGATGAAAATCCCTAAGGTGGGGAGAATGTAAAGACCCATATTTTCCACGTATTTTTTCAATTATATGGAATTATTACAAGTATTCAAAAATTAATGGCACGTGATTCCAAGGCCCGGTGTGCTTGGAATGAATTTTTGAACATTTTTAAGGTAAGTTCAGTAAATGCACGAGCAACGTTTTCCTACTTTTGAACCAGTGCTCGGATTAAAAATACGAGGGCACTGTTGAATCCGCAACATTAGGATTCACTTAAGGGAGGCTTCACTTCGACCGAAGTAGGTTTAGAGAAAAATTTATGTTTTGGGACTTTTAATAGAATAATAAAAATAACTTAGTTAATTTTTATTTTTCTTTCTTCTCCTCCAAATAAAAATTAGTAAAGTGGGACCAGTGACGTGTCCAACCAATAAATGGATTGACATTTCATTTCTAAGTAACTGCACTTTTATGGAATTAGGAAGGTTCATAATTAATGGGCCTCCATTAATTCTCAACGTCGTTACTTACCCACCCCCTCTGCTGTTTATGTGGACATTGGGGAGGGGTGTCGGCACAACTTATCCAAGAAACGATGTACTAGTAAAGTACCGAGACACCAAACCCTTGGAGAATAGAGCTGGTTCCGGAGATCTGTGATGAGCAACATCAAAAATCCGAACCGAGGATTGACGATCGAGCGACGACTTTGGAGGCTTGTTGTGGGGACGCCGAACACTGACCCACTTCCTCAACTGCGGGTGTTTCTCCATCATTATTGAGGTATGGGTTTGATTCTTGTTTAATTAAAGTGTTTTTCTTGAACCATTTGATCCTCCCTCATGTTTACAAGATAAAGTATAGGAAACGGGCCTAACGAACCCAGTCCATACCCTCCACTACTTTTCTACCCTTACGCCCTCTGTGGAAGACCGCTGGTGTGACGACACCGACCGACCATGAAGAAGGCGGTGCACTGACACACTCCACAAAAGGAGTCCATGACACTAATCCATGGCAGTCATCGGAGTGGCTGACACTAGCTGGCAGTAGAGGAGGTGCGGTGCACCTTCACGCATTGCCGGTGATCAAGGGGACGCGACTCATCAGCCGTGGTGGTCGGAGTAGGCGGCCGACACACTGGCCGACTGCAGAAGAAGTGGGCGGCGCGACCAGCACACCGCCAGAGGAAGTTTTCTATGGCTCGTCAGTCGTGATGGAACATAGGAAGGAAACCAACACACCGGCTGGCCATGGGTGGTGGAGCGGTGCACCGTCGTGCGCCACTGGAGAAGTTAGCTGGCACACCGACCGACCACGACATATTAGCATGACCCGCTCTTGTGGATCCTGCAAGCCACCTGGGGGTTCCACGTGATGTTGTCGCTGTGGTGGAGCCGAATGACCCCGGACCATTCAAGAGACCAGGGGTCTCCCCCCCCCCCCGCGCCAGCTAGGGAAGGCCTCAGCCTGCGGGGCCACCACACCAACCGAATGGCTTAGGCCATTCGGGAAATCGGGGGAGCCGCTCCCCCATTCCACCTAGCATGATCCCCCAGCGGGCCACACTCCATTGCTAGCTAGGTTGGACTATGGCCCAGCGGTCTGAGCCTATTGCGGCCCAGCCCATCCGGGTCGGACCTAGACTGGGTCGGGTTGGACCCGGGCCCAACGAGACCAAGAAACACTTAAAGGGCCATATCTTGAAAACCAGATGTCTGTTTGAAGAAAAATCTATGTAGTTGGGATCCTTGGATCAAGATGGTTATTTTGGTATACTACACTTGAGTTTCAGAGAATGTTGAAGTATGTCTGGGCTGGATTGAACCCGAATCCAACCGGGCCCTCGGAACTAAAATGCTTATAAATCACAGACTAGGCATCCGATTGACGCACCGTCTGTCACGTTGGAACCCTTACGACATGGAGACACTTTGGGTTAATCCTTTGTGGAGATTAGTGATAGTCGAGGTATGAACGATATCTCGAGAGGTAGATTCTATGGAACTCAAGCGCAACGGGTGCAAGGAATCCTGTGGCAGGCTGTAATGTGAAGAAAGAACATCGATCCTATGTGGGTCAATATCTACTAATCCTGTGTGTGTCAGAATATATCAGATCATGTACGAGTCAGTGACTAGCTATCCTATGTGGGTCAGCGCATACAGATCCTATGTGGGTCAGATCCTGTGTGGGTCAGCAGGGGTTAGTTACCTATCAATCCAGTGTGGGTCAGAACTAGTGCTACTTAACAGAATAAGATGATCCAGCTTTCGACTAATCATCTGTACTTCTGTATTTAAGTTATACCTAGGGTGAGATGAGTCTTTTAGGTTCATTGTGTTACCTAATTGGTACTTCTATCTTTGTGATGTTACCTGTGTGGTACTTCTATCTTCTTGTTGTTACCTATGTGGTACTTCTATCTTTGTGGTGTTACCTGTGTGGTACTTCTACCTTCGCGGTGTTGTCTTCGTGGTGTTACCTGTGTCGTACTTCTACCTTCATGGTGTTTCATTTTTTGTATCCTTACCTCATTTATGAGATGTGTATGTCTTGATAACTTAGGTATATGTATGTGAATATACCTAAGTAGTGTTGATGTGTATTACTTTGTGCTTTGAGATTGAGGTCTTGATTTGTGGTATTTCCTTTGTGGAACTCTTGGAGGGCTACGGGGTCTCAGGGTCCCTACTGGGTATCATTATACTCACCCCTATATGGGCTTCACCAGCACCTTGTTGTGTATTGTGCAGAAGACAGACAACAATGATTGAGGTTGAGGGAGCCAGGGCTGGACGGTACTCGAAGGTGGACCATTTGGCATGACGTGACACATGGAATACTAATCGTGAGCTGTACCTACCCTTCAGGTAGGATCCTCGGTGGATGATCCAAGAGCAGTTTTTCACTTTTCAGTTGGATTTTTACTTTCCATTTGTACTTTTACTTTTCTGTTGGTCTTGTATTCCAGACCCTTTACTTTCAGCACACTTTTACTATAGTAGTTTACTTCATGGTTTCTTTTGTTGTGTTCTTGGATAGTGTTTCTATATAGGATAAAAGGAAATGCCTTCTCGTTTTAGGGATATGACTTTATGGTTCTAGTCACCATCCCTTGGCTTATGGAAGGCGGGCTTGGGGTAGTCATGACATGGGCCTCGGGGGATGGGTTGTGACAGCTATTGAATTCCACCCAACACCATTAATTTCCAAAGTGGAGTTCCTTCTCGCTTTATAAAAAATGAACATTGAGTTCCTATGAATGACACAAAAAACCCATACAGAGTTTCCCCTCACTTTTCTGATGAGTAGTAATGAGGTCCTCCCCATACTCTCACTTATCAAAATGGAGGTTCATCCCATGTCCCTACCAACTATCATAATAATCTTCTATGTCCCCCAAAAAATCATTGTGAATTTCCTCCCCACTCTTTCGATAACTAGTATGGAGGTCCACCCTGTAGTCATGATTTTTAACATGAACGTCATACCCCTATCATAACCTACTAGAGTTGAGGTCCTCCACACTCTTGTATCGGTCAAAGATGAGGTCCTCCCCACTATATAATATTCTAATAAAGATTTCCTCCATAGGATAAAGATATATCCTTCCATGAAAAACTCATCACATTATAGGAGAGTAAACACTCATCACTGAAGGTTATATCCCTGGAAACATCAAGTCAACGTCAACTGTGTGGAAATATATGAATTTGAGTAGATATAAGACTCAATGATGGGAACTAAACCCTAGTTATCGTAGTATCGGGCTAGATCCTGATATCTATGATTCAAAATTCTCAAAATTGAGAACAAAAGGATACCCATTTCCCTCCACTAGTACATGTATGTATAGGATATTCTAGACCCTCCCTAGGGAAAACTGTGTGACCATCCCTATCACTACTAGTTTCCCTTCATTCTACATACACACATGATTTATGAGAGATATTAGGATCAAGGATGACTCATTCAATTTGTGAGAACTCATCTGATCCATAGATGATTATCATCACCCTAAAAAACTACATGATAGAGAATACATTAATCCTATAAGGACATGATGATGTCATTATACCACCCTTGAGATATTCTATGATGTTTAGATAATAGTTGGATTTCACAGTGGCTCCTTTACTGATCATCCAAAAACAAAATTGATCTATATCGGTGCCACCACCTATCTCTCAGCCAGCTCCTAATATAATTTTGGTCAATAATGATTAAGTCCCTTCCTTTAAGAAACATGTCATGTGGGAGGTCTTAGCCACTGACCAACTATCAGTGGTTTTTTCCCCCTTAAAATCCCAATATCAACATCCCAAATCCCCTTGCCAAGGGAATGGTTTTGTGTGATTTATAGATCATATTGGTGATGCCTCATCATCCCTGCAATTGACAATTGGCCTACCTAGGATTCCAGAGGAACCTCCATGATTTTTATAAAAAGTAATGAATGGTTGTGTTTGTATCACATGAAATATGTCAACACACTAAGTCTTTTACCTAACATGAGACAATTTAATTGATATGTATTAATATTTTCATAGTTCTATACTAATTCATGGAAGAAGAATATTTGTATGCGAATATTAGGTGATGGGGACCATATTAATCTACCCATGTCAGTCCTATTTTAGGACCACATGACCTACCTGACAATAATTAGGGGTCACCTCTAGGTATAATCACTGTAAATATAGTCATCCATAGAAATAAAATGGATCAGAGGAAAAGTAGAATCAACCTAGGGATTTATAAGTAATATCCACCTCAAGAGGCAGGAAAGTACAAGGAAGAACCTTTTATGGGTGTCCTAACCCACTAGTAGAGATATGCACATAGCCTTATATACCCACAGAATGAGACACTTCTTCCCTGCCAGAACATGAAAAATGGTAAGGTCATGTTGGACCCTCTGATCCACCTAAGGATATAAAAAAATAGACAGATCCCACTATATCCTTCTTACTCTCAAATTTGAAAAACATATGAATCTCATTAAATATTTCATGGTCAGTCAATGCTCAAATTATGACACAGCCCTAAGAGATCCCATCACTCCTCTAGCGGGGAAACAATAGAAAGTCCTCCTTGACCATAATACCAAAATAGATCCTGGTGACCTCATGTATACAAATATAATAGGGGAAGGAGTATATGAAAAATGACCTACATATGAGTTTCAGAATCCACCATTTATGTGTAATAACCCTACTCAACATCCAGGTCATTATATTGCATGATCCTCTGATATTTATTACTGATATGATGAGAATGTTAATAAATTAGAAGTCATGGATCCTCTTATGGTCATATTCCCTTTCCAAGACAACCCGATATATTCTCTCATATCCCACTTTGAGGCCCTTTAGAAAAGATAAGAGGTGATCCTTCTAGATATGAATCTATTCCAAGCATGGGTGGATGACATGCAAGAACCCCCAAAGACTGGAAACCCTATATTTTCCCCATTGAAAGGGACATGTATTGCTGTATTCATGAAACTTAAACTTGAGTTTAATTCTAATGCTAGGTTCCCTAGAGTAGTAGTAGGTCACCATGTTCCATTGATTTATTTAGACAATATAGGGTCCTACATTCATTTGTTACAACCAGATTCTCATTGGGTCAAACACTATTTTGGAGGAACATCGTAAGTTTGTTCACTTTAAATTTATACCTATAATTCCTAACAAAAGAATTTCTGACCTATTCAAGTGAATACAATGTCCTGATGAGAAAGTCACCAATGTTTTTCCTTATTGAAAGGCCTCACATAATCACTTTACAAGATGTTGAGTCAGGATAATATGATAAAAATGTGTGTGGGGAATTTTAAGAATAAGCTGGTTCGTACCCTAAACAATGATAAAATTTCTAGGGGTTTCTAAAGTTTTATGATAAGTCTCATCATCTGGAGGATTCCATACAATAGGGTAAAGAGACGCTCCCATTTCCTCTTCTAACTCATGTGATGAGTCCTTACAAAGAACAGACTATTATGATCATACAGGTAAGGACCCAAATCCATTGTAATTGTTAGAGCCTTTTACACATTTCCCTTGATATGTTTATCCCTATCAATCATAACCTCTCCCTATAAAAACTATCATGATATGCCTCACCAAGTGAATCCACCAAGATAGGAATTCGAACCTCTATCCCCTCATCCAAACCATGATCTTAGAGTTCCATTTAATGATATAATAAAGATGAATAAATCTTCCAAGTATTCACAGTTCCTAGGATATTTAGTTGGTTATACCAATAAGGGAATTTTAAATTTTTTAGAGTTTATGAGGCCCCAAGAGGCTAGACACATTGACCCCCAAAAAAATTTCCCATACTAGAGGACCCCTGGACATACCATAAAACAATTCTACGGAATAAAAAATTGTGTTCAAGACCATGTGGATCGAGGTTTAGCCATTTTGGGAGATATCCCAATAGAGGTGACACATATCTCTTCTGGTACGTACAACGATAGTGAAGGATAAGGTGAATGGAAGTAGGTTTCCTATAGTGGAACCCAGAAATATAATGATTGGTTGTCTCATAGTTGTGTTTCTCACACCCATAGATTAAATCATATATGATTATCTAGTAAAATACATATTGAGGTTTCCATGTATTCCCAAATTACTGCTTCTTCATCTATTTCACAACCATCAAAACCTCATAAGGGTATGAACTGATAGTTCAAGGGAAAAAAAAGTACCCCACCAGTGTTGAATCCATCCCACACCATCATAAATTTTATTCTCCCTAGGTTGGGAACTCCCATTGGGTGGGAATAACACTATATGACCCCTATTATGATGATTATGAGTATGATTCTGTGAATATTATAGAGCTGGTGGACCACATCATAACATCCTTCAATGAGGATCACCCAATGACTCCCTCAAAATCCTAGAGAATACATTATCAAAGAAATTCTTGATGAAATACGAGCCACCATAATTCTATGGAAAACACATCAAACAAAGCCATTCATGCTACTTATACTATGCAGAAGTTTTTTTTAAATCTCATTAGGATCCATCCTTCTGGCATACTTTTTTATATGTGCTTCCAAAAAAAAATATGTTAGTTGACCATACAGATCAACCAAAACTGAACTATGATCATCTGTTTCAAGTCAAATCTAGGCCTCATCCAACAGAAAGTCATCAAATAGAGGCTCAGAGTAGGTCAACCAACTAGTAGATGAATATTTCTAGCAATATCCAAGACACAGTAGTACAACAATAAGAACTTTTTATTCCCCCTTCTATAGGGAACCTACTTCAGGTAAAGGTATTACTTTTGAATTAAAGTAAGATGTGTTGAAGAAACTCACTAGTATACTTACAAGGATCTCAATCCTTGAGCCCCTCCTCATGTTGAATGAACTGATCAACATCATTATAGTATCCTTGGAAAGATCTATCTAGTTCGAAACTGAGGTTCCATCCAGTGTTCTACTATATAGAAGTGGTTAGTAAAACCAAATTCCAAGAAATCACCTCACTCTTGAGGAAAATTTAGAGCACCCTCATGAAGTGGAACATACACCATATGTACATTAAAATCCATTTCAGTGACATATATATCCATCATTGCCTGCTAGAAACCTCTTCTAGGATTAATATCTTCACAACCTGGATGTGCCATAGAATAGGAATGACCGAAGAATATCTGAATCCCAGTGACATGACCGTCTAGGGTTATGAACAAACCAAGAAAAAACCACGAGGAGTGATTGATCTAAATACATGGTTAGGTGGCTTTATAAAAAACCTGAGTTTATGGTAGTATTATAGGAAACAACATAGAATTTCATACTAGGTAGTTCCTAGTTAAATTTTTATGTGGTGGTCCCTTACTCGTATCCCCAATTCATCAAATACTCCCCCAATGACACAGTGTAGGTTTTCTAGTGATGTGCCTCCTTTAAACTCTTTAAAGGCCTACTATATTGATGTTTGATACTACATGAGAGAGTTTAAGCAAGTTAATACCAACAGTGTTGAGCCCACCCATGATCTAACAACCACCAGGGCCAATCCATGGATATATATAGATAATTAATTAATTCTGGTGATTCATTGGTTGGAGGAAACAATGAAAGACTTGAAAAGAATCATTTTTTCTACAATGAAAATTGTTTCGTTATCACTAAATTTGAGGGAAATCTATTGTTTACCTTATACTCCTATACCAAACTAGTATGTGAAGTACCAGAATCCTCCAATCTTATGAATTATTGAGTGTTTCTCTCAATGGACATCATACAATGATTTTTTTTCATGTTCCATAGAGTTGGATGAATTGACAGAATCTAACTTTCCACTATTTCATTAACATCAGGCATGAAACTTGTGGTTGTTGTTGAAGGCTTGATGGAATGGGATTTATAGCTTCTATCACAATAGTTTCAGCAGAGAAAGAACCTCATTGCGAGTTTAGTGATCTATCCCCATATAACCTAGAGCCTATTTCCGCTACTAAATACATTTTAATTCTTACAAGGAATCAATACTCGAAGGAACTATTAGTTTATTAGTCTTAGTAAAATAGAAGCATACACGAGTCTTGTGTTAAAAATGAATACACTGATTACAAAATAATTTTTTCCCTTATTTTTAAATTATTAAACAACATCGAGTAAAAATCCAATCCAAATAGAAAAATCCATGCATATATTTCATAGTATGCTTCATTGATTCATGGGGAATTAAATAGAATAAGGGTTAGCTCAAATGCTCAGTAAGGGAAAAATATTGTGGAAGAAATAATGAATTAATGAGAATAGTCAATATGGAAAAGTGAATAACTGATCAAATATGCCATGTAATCAATAAACTTAATGGAAGTACACATAGAATATGGAAGGGTAATAACTGGAAGCACATGCCATTCAAATAAATAGATAGGGAAATATCAATATGAAATGTTAGGAAGCTAATACACATTCCATTTTCCATGAACTAAAAATGAAATTCACCCATAGATATGTCGATTCATTATCTCATGGATGAATAATAAATGAATCCTTAAAATAAAACAAATAGACATGTCGACACAAAATCTCATGGATGAATAATATTTGTATATAAATGATGAAAATGCTTAATTATTTGAAGCCATGTTTCTTAGGTACATGGTAACTTTATCCTCAAGTCCATTCACAAGACTGTTTACAAAAAATTATGGTAAAAACCCATCTAATGCGTCTATCCAAATGAATCGTCCCATAAGACTACTGATCTAAAGAGGGTCTATCTATAATAGGGCCCCACCAATATCGTTCCAGTCCAAAAAATTAATCATCTATAAAATAATTGATTTAACAATGTGCCTTATCAAATATCCATATGGAGTAAGAGATATGGATTTATCAATATTAACCCAAATAGTCAAATAACTATCAAAGTAGACACTGTATGTAAAATGGTGTACAATTTAGGAAATAATAATATCTATGATAAATGAAATGGATAATTTTAGGGGAATTCATTGTTCAATGATCATAAGAGATTTAATATATAAATAGGACTAATAAATAAATAAATTAAGTGAATTTGAATACTATCCTTGGCCAAATAAATAATCAATCATCCATAACAAGATTAATGATAATATCAATATAATAAATCCCATGTGGAGTAAAAATAAATGGTTATTTTCATTGATTAAATAAAAGAATAGATTTTAAAAATATTCTTTAGGAAAATATAAATTTCTTTTTAAAAACCTTTTGAAAATATTTTTCCTTAAAAATAATCCTTTTGAAAAGGACGCTTCAAAGAAATGACGTCAGATGAATCTGTACATGTCATACGAGGTAAAAAAATATATTGCTTTTATATGGAAAAAGGATGGAAAATGCCTCTTTAAGGAAGTGAAAAAAATATTCTAGTGAATTATTGGTAAAAGAAAAAAACTGTAAAAATTTCGTTTCCAAATCATTTTAGAAACATTTTGGAAACCTTTTAATAAAACATGGTTTTTAGAATAAAATAGGTTCTTTGACTAAAGAGAGATATAAAGTAGGGTTTTCTGAAAAACATTTTCTATAACATTTTGAGTTCCAAAGAATTAATGATTGGTAATAATACATAAAAATGGTCATGAATAAATATATAACAATAAAATAGTGTATTTAACAATGGTTATATAATTTTATCAAATAGAAATACCTTCGGAAGATCATTACAATTATTGTTGAGGAAAATAATCTTTAAACATCCCAATGTGTCCCATACCACGTTGAAATATTTTAAAACATAATCCCCATGAAGGAATAACATTGTATGAATGTATTAAATATCATGGGAGTAATGAGATTCATTATATATAATTTAAATGGATTTACATACACCATGTAAATTAAACTAGGTGTATAACAATAATTAAGCATCAATTGAATATAAATTGAGGAAAAAAAATACCTTTCTACAAGAGTTGATTTTGAGTCGAGGATTACCTGAAGGAGTAAAATCAACTGAAAAGTTTAATATAATGAGATAATGTGAAATAATGGTATAATATATCAAAATGTGTAGTATTAATTGCACAAAAAATAAGGGAGTAGTGGATAGATATTAATGTCATCAATTTAAAAAGTGAGATGAAAGTCCCTTACCTTGTGTTTCTTTTCAGGTGAACATCATTTAAATTCCTGTATAATAAACTTATTTTAATTTTAAAATTTCTCTGAAACCTTTTTCATGTTTATAATTACTTTTATTTAACTTATTACCTTGTTGTTCATAACTACTCAAGAAATTAATTTTACATCAGGAGTTTTTGACCAAATTCCTTTTATGTGTCAAAACAACTATTTTTGGTCAGTAGTGGTCATAGGTTTCATTATATAACATCTAAAGAATAATAAACATGAAATAATTATCATATTTATAAATCAACTATACTTTTAAAATCAATCATTAAATATGTTTATGAAAAATGAATCAACGTTACAATCATGGAGACAGTAAGCCAAACGTACGCATGAGTAACGTTGCCATTTTTCAATGGTCGTTATGGAAAGAAGGTAAGTACCACCATATAATTCATGAATGATAATTATATAATAAATACCATATTATTTACTCATAAATAATTATATAAATAATTTTGCGATGTAGAAGGAATCAAATCTTGTTGAGGACATGGTAGTCCACACGTCCAAGAACAACGTTATCTCTTTTAATGATTGTGAAAAGGTAATAAAGAAGATGATATATATATATATTATATTTATAAAAATATATTTATTTTATGAATATAATATATATATTATGCATGTATCATATGTTTAATTAAAACCATCCTTTATACATTCCTTGTTTAGTGTGAACAAATAACAATGCTTTATGGGGGCGGTAGTCCACACTTCCTCAAACGATGTTATCATATTAACATAAAATGGAAAGTATTAAATGTAGTTGTAATGAAAGGATTAAATAAGTATAAAGACATAATAAATATAATATATAATTTATATAAACAGAGTTTCCATCACAATGGCCACCATGAGAGGTGAAAAAGGAGAATTGAACAATTATCGTTTCGTGAGGTAGTAGTTCATTGTACATAGAAAAATTATATTCGTTACCCATTAGATAGTTGTGTGTGTATGTTTAGGTCAAACTATCATCATAAAAATATACTAGTATATTGAGGATACTTTTTTACACAATAATATAATATGGATATTTTAGGGGTTGGAGTAAGGAAATTAAACTAGAGAGATTGAGAAAAGACATTACCTTTTAATCGGGTAATTTATTTTGGTTTAACCAAAATGCATCCAAGGAAGGTATTCAGTACAATGGAAGGATTATAAGTCATAGTGATGGATTTTTGGAGTCCATTTGGGTAGATATTGTCCTAACTTAAGTGTTTTGAGAGGTGTGAAGAATGGGTAGAGTTGGTGGCCTTTTATAGGGAAGGAAAAGGACTCACTTGATATTCTTGGATATAAGTTAGGAGTAAAAATGTTATTACCTATAATCTTATAAAAAACCACCCAAAATCATTAATAGAAAATTAATGGACTATATATTACCATGAAAGGAGTTTTGGACAATTTTCTAGGTAATTTGGGCCCTTAAACATAGGGTTTTAGTCCATTTTAAAGCTTAATTACAACTTAATCACTATAATTAATTTTAATCACTTTCACTAATCATTTTTTTCAAAAAAAAGTAGATCATATTAGAAAAAAATATTATATTTATTAACATTATTTATTTTGTATTTTCAAAATTCAAATCAAAAAAGCGAAAAAATTAAGATTAATGCTAATCTCAGAGACAGACGGATTAACTGGTTTTAGTAGAAAAATGTTTAAAGGATTATTATGTTATAATATTAATTTTTAAAAATAAATTTATTATAATGAACAAAATCATATTAATAGTTTTATAATTAAAATAATGTGAATTTAAAATAATTTATAATATAATTTAACATTAATAAATATTTAAACGAAAATGCAGTTTTTAACTAAAATGCATTTTTTCACTATTCACTAAAAAAATGAAATTCCCAAAAAAATCCCAAAAATTCATACTATGATAAAATTTACATTATAATTTAAAAAATAATGTTTATTTTATAAAATTATATTGATAATATTGTCAAAAATATGATTTGAAATTCATTTTCCATTAAATGGTTGTAAAATTGCATTTATAAAAATATAGGTCTTTAGGAAAAACATTGGGTTTGTTATTAACATATTTTTATCAAATATAATGGATGAATATAAAAAATATTTTAATGAATATATAACATATGCATTCCATTAAAATAATTAACTAATTGTAATTACTTTTATTTATTATGGTAAAACAACTTCATGAGCAGAAAAATAGTTTTCTATAAAATATCCTTTCAATATTAAATTGGTTATTATATTCACTTATAATTTATTTATAAAAAAATTATGTTTTATAAAACATATATTTTCATATTTTATTTAATAATATTCATAACTTTTAGTTTATATCTTATAATAATATATCATTGTTTGGTGAAACTCGGTCTTGCGTACAACGCAAGCTTTCAAGAAAGGTTGCTCTTGCGTGTAATAAAAGCTATCGAGAAAGGTCACTCTTGCATGTAACATACTATAACTCAGTGTTTCATACTTGGAATATATTTTAAATATTAAATATATTATAAATTATATGAATATTATATTACCTCATGTGCTTGCTATCGTGTGTCATACACGCTATCGAATTCAAGGTTCTTACATTAGTTTTTTTGAGGCGTCACATTCTCCCCACCTTATTTAAACTACTTCCACACAATTTAAACTCAATCTTGGTAATATATTGTTTGATATTTTCTACATTTAAATCCCACATAGTGATAATAATTGATGAAACATCCTCTAGAAAATAGGGAATTTAAAGTACAAAGGTTACACGGAATACCATATATCATGGTATCTAAGTAAGAGATCATCAATGTAAAGTATAGATACATACTTGGTATAAAAGAATATATATATTTATAGGATGTGAATGAGGTAATCAATAAAAAAAAGTTAATGATCAATGAAATGTTGAGGGCCTAAAATCCATAAATCTTTGATGATTTAGAAGACCATCAGTTTAAGAGAAATTAAGGTATTAAGACCACATTTTAGTTCTAATTCATTTCCATAAAGTTGGTTAATTCTTTTATTGACTAAGAATATGATGATATATTCATAATTTATAGGTTTCCATTTCACATGAACAATCTTATCTTTTGGTTTTTCTTCGATCAAATTATAATTCATTCCTTTACTACAAGGAATTAATTACCAATAAGTTTTTTATGCCTGATGTACTAAAAGAAACATTTAAATGATTGTAAGATTGAAAATTCTAACTATTTATCCTTAAAAATCTTTAAAACTAATTTGGATATTATATTAATCCCTAATACTCAATTTTTATAGTATCATTTCATCTTTAAAATTTATTTTTCAAATTTTTTAACTAAACATAATGAAAAATTGATCAGGTAATTTCATATATCAGTGGTTGGTGTGGAAACCTTATTATCCTTCGATCATGGATTTTTATCTCATGTACTTACCATATTTGATTGGTTTCCACCCAGATTATATGTTTTTTTTCGAAAAACATATTAATATAACATCTAAATATAAATATAATATAAATCCTTAAAATTAGGTTAATCTCTAAATATCATTTTAACTAAGGTTTTGAATACAACCTCAACACATAAATACCTCATCCATTTTATTTCCACATAATTCCTTCATTGGTATAAGTATTATCCATAATCCCATTTGTATGATTCCTAATCATGAAACCTTATCTTCAATATAAAACACCTTAGGTTTAAACATGATTATTATTTGTCAAAATCATTTGAAATTCTTCATAATTTAAAGTAAAAAAACATGTATTATCCTAAGAATAACCCATGGAAGTGTCAAACCATGTGCGTAGTAAGGCCTATTGTCATGTATCAGGTTACCCCAAGTCAAGCTCAAAATAACTTGTTGGTGTTGTTACTCCTATGTACAGCTATATGAGAACCACATCCAGTTGTAGTATCCAAAAAAGGTTATATTTCTATGAAAACCCACATAATATATAATTTACCAAAATTCTAGGGGTTTCATATAAACTTCTTCAAATTATACCTTAGGGTTATATTCTCTAATATAGGTTTTCTAAATCTAGTTCCCAAGGATTATACTAAACTTCCTTTGAAACTAACTGTAGCGACCCAGCCCAAGATAACATAGATCTGGTGTCTATTACAAAATATATTAGCATGATTAAAAGGAATCAAGACCCAAAGGAGTGATCAGTTAATAGTCTTGGTAAAAAACATACATAAATGAGTCTTGTATTAAAAATGAATACATATATTACAACATAATTTTTTTGTTCATTCTAAATAATTAAACAACATAGAGGATAACTCCAACCCATATAGTAAAATCCATGCATATATTTCATAGTACCCTTCTTGGATTATTGGGGAAAGAAACATAATTATGGTGATCTCAAATTCTCAGTAAGGAAAAAATACAGTGGAAGCAATAATGAATCAATGAGAATAGTTAATATGGAAATGTGAATAACTAATCGTATATTCCATGTAATCAATAAACTGAATGGGAGTACATAAAAAATATGACAGATTAATAACTGGAAGCACATTCTATTCAAATAACTAGATAATAAAATTTCAATATGGAAGGTTAGGAAACTAAAACACAATCCATTTATTCAATGAACTAAAAATGAAATATATCTATAGATATATCGATGCATTATCTGATGGATGAATAATAAATTAATCCTAAAAATGAAAAGTATCCATAGATATGTAAACACAAAATCTCATGGATGAATAATATCTGAATAAAAATGAAGGAAATGATTTATTACTGGATACCATGTTTCCTAGGTACATGTTAACTTTACCATCAAGATCTTTCACATGATGGTTTAAAAAATGTAGGGTAAAAATCCATCTAAGGTAGCTAGCCAACTAACCTATCCTGTGAGACTACAGATGCATCAAGGGGCTATATATAGTCGAGCCCCACCCCTGTCGTACAATTCCAATACATTTCTCATCTATCAAATGATTTATTTATCAATGTGACTTATCAAATATTCATATGGAGTAATAGATACATATTTACTAATATCAACCCACATAGTCAAGTAATTGTCAAATTAGACACCATATGTAATATAGTATATGGTTTAGGCAATATTAATATCCATGATAAATTAAATGAATTATTTTGAGGAAATTAAATGTTCAATGATCATAAGAGATCGAATATTTCAAGGGTACTAATAAATAAATCATGGAAGTGAATATAAATACTATCCTTGGCCAAATAAATCATAAACCATCAAGAGAATGATTAAGGATAATATCTATACAACAAATCCCATGTGGAGTAAAAATGTAGGGTTGTTTTCATTTATGAAATAAAAGAATATCTTTTTAAAATATTCTTGAGGAATATAACCTTTTCTTTTCAAAAATAGCTTGAAAATATTTTTCTTTAAAAATAAACCTTTTGAAAAGGATTCTTCAATGAAATGATGGAGGATGAATCCATACATATCATACTAAGTAAAAATATTATTCCTTTTCTATGACAAAAGGATATAAATTACTTGTTAGGAAAGAGGGAAGAAGATTACTTTGAAACATTGGTAAAAGAAAAAAGGGTAAAAATGTCTTTACCAAATCATTTAAAAATATTTTTGAAACCCTTTAATAAAACACATTTTTCAGATTAAAATAGGTTCTCCGACTAAATATAGATATACAATCATGTTTTCTAAAAACCATTTTATAAAACATTTTGAGAACCAAATAATTAAATATTGGTACTAATAATTGAAAATGGTAATGAATAACCAGATAATAATGATAGGGTATATTGAATAATGGTTATATAATTTCCTCAAATGCACATACCATTGAAAGATCATTAAAATTATTGTTGAGGAAAATAATCTTTAAAAATCACATCATATTCCATACCATGTTTAAATATATTAAAACATAATCCCCATGAAAGAATAACATTTTACGAATGTTTAAAATATCATGAGATTAAGGATATTCTTGATATATCATTTAAAGGGTAGTACATACACCATGTAAAAGAAACTAGTTTCATAACAACAATTAAGCCTCAATTGAATGTAAATTGAGATGAAAATTCCTTACTACTTGAGTTGATTTTGAGTCAAGGATTCCATGAAAGAGTAAAATAAATTTAAAAGTTTAATATCCCGAGATAAAGTTAAATCATGGTGTAATATATCAAAATTTTCAGTATTTATAGCACACAAAATAAAGGAGTAGTGAATATGACATTAATCCCACAGATTCAAAAAGTGAGATGAAAATCCCTTACCTTGCATTTCCTTTCAGGTGAACGGTCTTTAAATTTATGTATAATAAACATATATTAATTTTATACTTTCTTAAAAAAAAATTTATTGTATATAATTACTTTTATTTCACTTATTATCATGTTTTGTACCAATACTCAGAAAAATATGTTTACATCGGGTCTTTTTGAACAAATTCTATTTATGTGTCAAAACAACAATTAATGGTCAACTATGGTCATATAGATAACTATATAACATCTAAAGATTAATAAACATTAAATAATTATTATATTTATATATTAATTATTATTTTAAAATAAATCATTAAATATGGTTATGAAAAATGAATTAGTATTACAATAATGGAGATGGTAGGCCATACATATGCATGAGTAACGTTGCAATTTTTGAATGGTCATTTTGGAAAGAAGGTAAGTAATTCCATATCATTATAGAATGATTATTATATAAAAAATACCATTTTGTTTAATCATAAATAATTATATAAATAATTATGTGATGTAAAAGGAATCCCATCATGTCGAGGTGGCGGTAGTCCACACGTCCACGAATGACGTTATCTCTTTAAAATATTGTGAAATGGTAATAAAGGGATAATATATATATATATATATGTATATTATATTTAAAAAAAGATAATTATTTCAGGATTATAATATATATTTTGTTTATTTATCATATGTTTAATTAAAACCATCCTTTTTATGTTCCATGTTTAGTGTGAATGAATCACAACACTTTGAGGGGGTGCTGTCCACACTTCCTCAAACGATGTTATCATATTAACATCAAATGGAATGTATTAAAGGTATGTGTAATAAAAGGATTAAAGAGTTATAAATACACAATAAATATAATATATAATATATATAAATAGTGTGTCCATCATAATGGCTACCATGATAGACGGTAATGGAGAATTGAATATTCATCATTTCGTGAGGTGGTAGTTCACTGTACACAAAAACATTATGTTTCTTACCAATTAAATGGTTGTGTGTGTAATTTTAGGTAAAAAAATAATCATAATACATAATAGTAAATTTATTATACTGGTTTTTTACACAAGATCATAATAAGAAGATTTTATGGGTTAGAGGAAGGAAATGAAACTAGAGAGATTGAGAAACGACATTAACTTTGAATCAGGTAATTTCTTTTGGTTTAACCAAAAGGAATCCATGGAAGGTATTATACCAAAATAGATGATTATATGTCTAGGGTAGGGATTTTGGGAAGCCATTTGGGTGTATATTTTCAGAACTTAAGAGGTTTTAGAGGTTTGAGGAATGGGTAGAGGTGGTGGCCTTTTAGAGGGAAGGAAAAGGACTCACTTGGTATTCTTGAAAAGATGTTAGGTGTACACACGGTTTTACCTAAAAAAAGTCATAAAAACCACTAAAACTCATTAATTTAAGGTTTATTTCAGAAATATTTCCATAAAATAAGTGTTTTACATGTTTCTAGGTCATTTGGGCCCTTAAACATAGGGTTTTAGTCCATTTTAAGCCAAATTACAGCTTAATCACTGTAATTAATTATAACCACTTTAACTAATCATTTTTCAAAAAAATTAAGTTGAACATATTAGAAAAAAATATTATATTTATTACAATGGTGTATGTATGATTTTCAAAATTCAAATAACAGAAGTGGAAAAATTAGGATTAATGCTATTCTAGCAGATAGACGAATTAACTTGTTTTTGTAGATAAATGTTAAAAAGATTGTTATGTTTTTATATTCAATTTAAAAAGATAAATTGATTCAAATGAACTAAATTGTATTAATAGATTTATAATTTATTAAATATGACTTTAAAAAAATTATATTATATTTTAACATTAATAAATATTTATACAAAAATGCATTTTTTAACTAAAACACAGTTTCTTTCACTATTCACTAAAAATGATGTTTCTTTGAAAAATCCAAAAAATTCATGATAAGATAATTTTGAAATTATGAATTCAAATAAGAATTTTATTTTATCAATTTAAATTTATAATAGTGAAAAAATTTATATTTAAAATGAGTTCTCCATTAAATGGTTGTAAAACTGCTTTTATAAAAATATATGTTTTTAGGAAAAACATTGGGTTTGTTCTTAACTTATGTTTATAAAATATAATAGATGAATATAAAAAATATTTTATTGAATATATAACATATATATTATATTAAAATAATTAACTAATTGTAATTAATTCTATTTGTTATGGTAAAACAACTTCGTGAGCATAAAAATAGTTTTCTATAAAAATATCCTTTTATTATTCAATGGGTTCATATATTCATTTCTAATTTATTTTTCATAAACAATTAAGTTTTTCAAACTATATATTTTCATAATATAAATAATACTATTCATAATGGCTCGTTTATATCTTATAATAATATACTGTTGTTTAGAAAAACTCGGTCTTGCATACAATGAAAGCTTTCGAGGAAGGTGGCTCTTGCGTATAATGGAAGATATCGAGAAAGGTAGATCTTGTGTGTAACATACTGTAGCTCAATGTTCATGAATGTAATTAATTTAAATAGTAACTATATTATAAATTATATGGATATTATATTACCTGACGTGTTTTCTGTCATGTTTCATACACATTATCGAATACAAGGTTCTTACTTCAGTCTTTTGGGGCATCACAGTGATGATTTCATATCTCCCCATGTAGAAACCATTTCTCCCCATGAGTAAACATGACTAGATGAACTTTCCCTACTAATTCTATTTACTCAGAATATGAGAAAGATTTAGAATATGCTTATCCTCTATTCAAAGAGGGTGTATCCACCACCATCTATGAGTTGATTTAGGTAAACATCAATATTATGGAACATCAAAGGCTAATATGAATTTCTGAATCTATTCCTCCAGAGGAGCTTCTGTAGTATGTGAATTTCTTGTTGAAACATCATGAAATATTCACTTGGACTTATGAGGATATACTAGGAGTGGAAGCTTAGGTCAACATCCATGATATATCTATTTTTCTATATAGTTTTATATCTGTTATATGTGAATTCATTGAAAAATTATTGATTTAATATGAGATGTGTTCCTAATATTGATGTTTTGTATAGGGCCGACATTTAGATCTTATTATGGGAAAATGTGAATTAATGAATGGAATGTCATGTCAAGCAGACCCGATTTAGGATCAGTGAGAGAATTACAAATCAATATGATGATAAGATTAAAAAGGAGTCAAACAGATCATGTTTTCAATGAAATAATATTTCCCATGATGTTAGATGATCACATGATTTTTGGCATGATCATAATTGATAATATGGGCATAAATGAGGTTTTTATGGTTAGAAATTAACATTACACATTTTTTTATATTACACCCCATGAAAATCCTTGCACATTATATTTCATGTAAAACCATAAATGACATAAAATTTCACGATAATAAATAATCAAACACTGATTATAGTGTATCTGCTGATGGTATTTTTAACCCTTGACTACATGAAATGACTAGTTAATGTGAGTTTTGAATGACTAAAACCTATGGATGAACATTATGATTATAAAAGGGGGTTCCAGAAAAGAGAAATGAATTTCATTCTAAGTATGAGTATCTACCACAGAAAGGCTACCGTATTGTACCGTCATGTCGTAGATATGATTTTCTTTATTATTTTTTTTAATTTTGATTCTTATGCAGTGATGTAACCTATAATGGTATTTATTTTATTTCGAATCTTTCTCTTTTATTAATTAATTTTTCATTTTCTTCTTTATTCATCTCTCTCTAATGGTTTTAGGATTAATTGTTCTTGGAAATTACTTGACAACGATTGACTAAAACCTGTCTAGACAAATGGAATGAGTTAAAAGGGGTGTGTACCATTATTTTTAGATTTTATTTCAATTGTAAATATTATTATATTAAAATGTATCAGGTTTTTAATGTGAACCTATTTTATTCATAATTTATCAATTGAATATATTCCACCATTAATGAACTAACCCCAACATGATTGAGATGGCTTATTCATGACCATTCAATGGAATTACTCTTCTTCCTTTGGAAATATTAACTTAATTAAATTTATATATTTTGATTCATCTAACCAGGGAGAATTGGAATACTATATTTTTTAGGTAATGAAAATTTCTTTTATCAGTGAAATAGTGTGGTTGCATAGCTATTTTATATAATTGTTTAGAAAGTGAATTTGAATTAATTTATTGATCAAAACCATATCTGTAAAACGGTTCACATATCTTCTATTTTTCTATTTGAATTAATTTCTTTGAAGTTTCATTATTAGTTTAGTAAATAAACTATTAATTGGAATGACCCAGTCATTAGTATAGAGTTTCCATTGATGTGTTCCTCACTTTATGTGGGTTGACCCCATTCTTCTATTATGCTACTACATTTCAACTAGTATTGTTTAGGTTAAAAAAATTCTAATTTGATCACACCCAGAGGACTTACTAATTCTATATAAGAACATCATTCCACTATATGGGTTTTCAAGTAATTCATAAAGGTTTCAAAATTCATCCCTGAATGGTGCTCCCCTATCATTGTTTCTTGTTTTATGGTTATGTAGATAAGTTTATGAAATCCATCTTCATCTTGGAAGTCAAGTACCCTAAATGTCTTACCAACATCAACTATCCCATGAAAGATAAATGGGAAGATCAGAGTATGTATCAACGACCATGACCTCAACCTCCATTACAAAAAGGATGATTTTACATATTTGGTGACATAGATGTTGATGGATTCTATATCTAGATTACAGGACCTCTCCTATCTAGATGGATACTCTGGGTACAACTAGTTCTTGATGGCCTCAGAGGATGAGGTTTACACCACATTTGGGGCACTATGAGTGATCATTTTATATTAGCTGATTCTCTTAAACCTAGAGAATTCTAGAGCCATGTATAAATATTCCATGCCCCACACCATCAATTTAATTCATGGTACATTGGAGGAATTATACATGGATGGCATGGTGATCAAATCCAACCAACACCATGACTACCTATTAGACCTTGATATGGTGTTCAGGTTCCTCTACTACTAATATTTGATGATGTACCCATTTATCTGTGAGTTCATGATTAACCTTATGAAATTTCGTAACTTCGTCCTACGATATAAAGGAATTGAAATTGACATGAAAAATATCATTTTAATCCACCAGATAACTCTCTCTCGTAACATACAGAAGCTATGAGACCACCAAGGTCTCTTAGCCAACATAAGAGGATTCATCATGAACCTGACCATCAAGTGTTAACCATTTTCAAGGATCATGATGAAAAGAACTATCTACTAGTGGGATTAAGAGTGCCAGAATTCCATTGAGGAAATCTTTTAGTTTCTGTTGCAACCTCTGATTATGATTCTATATGTCTCTAGGAAGCCTATAGTCATCCATGCAACCATCCTAGAATAATCCCTTGGTTCCATTCTCTACCATATAAATAACGAGTACACAAAAAATAGTTTATACAATCTCAATAATATGATCTTTGATAAGGATACTAGATACTCCCCTATCGATAAGAGATTCCTCACATAGTATTTTCATTACCGAAGTTGTAACACAATATAAAACAACATGAGATATCGAGGGTGCAATCTGTGGACCTTATAAAGTATATCCTAAAACTGAACCTATTTATTGGATTTATGGAACAATGGGAAGTGATACTTCATGAGTTTGAAATTTAGTTTGTTTTGTATATATCCATCAATGGTCATGCATTCGCTAAATTTCTGGATTCCCATCCGCCCAACAAAGTACCACCCCTAGACGTCAAAATCTCAGATGAGTTTATCCTATAAGTGGACTAGGATATTTCATATTGGAAGATATATTTCAATGGTTTATCATGGTTCCCAACTAATATAAGGATCAACATTCCCAAGATCTATAGATTATTCCTAGGGATCATCTTTATCACCCTGAAATAGGCTATCCAACCATATTCATTCCTACTATCATATGGTTCCACCAACAATGGAGAAAAGTATGAATCTCTCATTATTGGTCCCATGTTTTCCATCTAGGTTAATTTTACAATCTTTAATGTGAAGGTATTCTTTGAGTAAGTCATCAAATAAGTTAATAGTGACAATATATTTAGAAAGATTGAACTTGAGATGCTACTGGAATGCACTTTCCAACTGATGGACCTATTCCCTTCTTAGGCAGAGCTAACTCATGTCCATAAGTCACATAATGGTCAAGATGATGCATTATAATGTATATACACCTCTCTTGAAGAACCTGACCTAGATGACATTTTAATTCATGTGTCACATCAGATAGACATTGATCTAGAAATTTTTGATGACGATGAAAATAAGAAACGGGTTAACCAGTTGGAAACTGGTGATTCTAAATCAGGACCTTCAAGTTCCCAAAAAATAGATGAATAATATAATTGGATAAATCTATTTCTTAAATATATCCATCATAGAATTCTCCATCCAGTTTGTGTTTATTCTAAGAAAATCCATCAGCACAAAGTGTAGTTTACCCTATTGAGCAGGCCTAACCTTGAAGATGCTCTATTCATTTGTGTTTTTGAAGGAACAATCCTATGTTTCATTCAGGAACACAAGTTTCCCAAGGTCATATAAGAATTCAATGAAATGTGTTATAGTTACCACTCAGAAGGATTTCATCTCTCCCACAACATTCATATGTTGGGAAAATTTTGGCCAACTGTGGTCCATGATTTCATTGAGTATGCCAAGAGGTTTCATGTGTGTTAGATCCAAGACAACTTTTTCCATCAACCAACAAAGAATATCCATACCAAAAATTATTCTTGGTCCTTTTAATAATGGGTAATATATGTTGTTAGGATACATACTTTAGCAATGGCTCGCCAATATAGGTTCATTCTGTCCATAAAATATTTCTTATCAATGTGGGAAGAGGAAATTAATCTCAAGGAAGTCAAGGCCTAATCCATAATTTTTCTTCTGAACTCATGTATAATTTTTAAATTTTGAGTTTCTCATGTAATACTCACCAAAAATTACTTTAATGTTTAGTCCTCTGAGATGAATAGGTTGTAAGAAAAGTACAACATCCAATCAAACCATACACCTTGCTATCATGCGCTTACAAATAGATAGATCAAGGCATTCAACAAAACACTATATATTATTTTACAGAATATAGTATGAAAAAACAATAAGATCTAGTTGAAAAAACTCTCCAAATATGACTATGCATATCATAAGACAACTTAGAACACCACCCAGGTGACACCATACTATATAGTGTCTGGATCAAAGGCTATGCATCCCAATGGGGTTTAGTTTGCATCACTACAAAAAATTGTATATGACTAGTAGATGACAAAAAAATATAATTATTATATCTAGATGAGTTAGAATCCCTATATGAGAATAGCCTTTAGTTCTTATACATTATAGAGAGGCACTAGGATATGATAGAAACAAGTTTCAATAAGAATGTTCACCTCTACTCCTTCCTTTAAGGTGACATAGTGATGGATCATGGAACTACAATGATATATGATATGAAGACACAATAGTTAGAGTATGAATGGGATAAACCATACACAATTAATAATTTTTATTTCAATTGTGAATAGTCCATTATAATCATGGATCAAGAGAATATCATACCTCCCTCTGATTCTATGTTTCACATATAGTACACTGTTTGTGGATCTTTCCAAATCATAGGCACATTTCATTAAAATGTGCACCAAGTACAAACTCTTTGACCATAATATAGGATTACACATACCTGGAACATGATGTTAAACTACTCAACCATATCTCAGCTCAATAAACATAAATTAGGATTCCACAACCCAAACAAACAACTACAAATTGTGTGCCCAGTTTGAAATATATAACCTTAAACATGGAGCCTAAGTCCAACCATCATGACTTATAACTATGTAAGAGTTATAAATGGAGTGTATTGTGAGACATTGGGCCTCCTTGGATCTATATTGACATCAGGTTTGTTACTCCTTTTTGAAGCACATAACTATTAAAATTCTATTCCATAGTCCCAAAATAATAACCATAATCTAAGAGTATTATTGGTTATAAATATATGAAAATAAAAAAGGATTCTATGTTAGAGAATAGGGAATTTTAACTATTTTCACGCATCCTTTAAATGTGTTGTTCAGTGTTGGTAATCCTTCTTCATCTACTCATTTCAGTTTTTTTACCATTACACACAACCCATAACAACCTTATTCTTACATTTGGTCCATGTAGTTTGACATTAAACAATTTTTAGCACATGGTTATTCCACCTTGGGTCTAGTTAGGTCCTTATCCCACCTCAGGAATGCAATACTTGAGAACAGGTTTGACTAGCCATTTCTAATATGCCTCTTTGATTTGATCAAATGTGTTGTGGCATAGAACCTAGAGTGTTGGGTTACACATGGACATTACCACAATATATTTCCACAGTTTGGGTCATTAATTATTTCTATTGTCTAAATCCTTCAAATCTAAATGTCCCCCATAACACTAATTTGTGTCCAGATTAAATGGATCCCCTCATTTCCTAGGATAACACTCTAATAGATCTTTTTTATGAATAATGGTTCTTCTATTTCGAACATGGTTAATATTTCATTCTATATCTTCACAACCCATCCTTGAATGGTGTAATTGTGGATCCTATTTTTCAAAAATAGTCAATAGAATCCCCTTCCCATTAGTCTTCTCTTTCATGAACCATATATTGGATGTATTTATTAACCTAATTCCCCCCGATGTATTTGTATAATTCCAAAATCAATGGTGTTACCCCTATGTGAATATATGCACATTGAGTATGCGTTCCAGTATTATAAAGACATTATTAACGTCATTTCACCTTTCCATTTATGTGTGCTCCAACACACCATGTATATTCATCCACTACTCATTGTTTCCCTCACTAATAATGAATCACGTGGTATTGGAAAATTTTCAATGATGTGTACCAATGTGTCAATATGCACAGTTTCTTGTATGATCATCATGTCATTAAAATGGGTGTGGGTTCACACCCATGACTTTATTACGGAGCATTGGGACTCCATTAACTTCCTTCATATTAGGTTTATCATTTCATTTCACTAAAAATACCCACTTGAGATTCTCACACAAGGTTCAAACTCAATTTTCATAATTTAGTAGCATCAGTTCCATGCATCACAACATTAAACTATGATCAATTAAATAGTTAGAATGTTTTGTGTGGTGCATGCCTCTATAGACCACATTCAATTCAGGTTATTCACTTTGGTCCACACATACACCTTTTAGAATAAATACCCCATTTTCAAAAAGATATTTACATAATTTAAGAGACTCATGGGCCAACATATATTAACATTTACTAAAAGATAAATTCAAGTAATATTGAGATTAAATTGTGTGCACATCTTATTGGGAATAAATGTTGTGGCATGAGGCATTCTTAGTCCTCTCACATGTCTGGTTTGTCACTTATTCGTGCTACATATTCCCATTTTAGAATCTTCACACCATGATCCAAACTCTATGACCATAATCTAAGAGAAATTGGTCCATGAAATACATCCACAATCTATTCACAGTAAGTCCAGTAATTATGAACAAAAACTATTTGTATCACCTACATTCTGAGTTGTATGAAATTAAACTAAAAATCATAACATCCTCTTCACATGATGTAAATATATTACCATATACCATCTTAAATTAGGAGGCCCTTAAATAATAGATTATATTTATCACATTCCTATAACATGGTATGACTCGTGACGTTCATGGGAGATCTCAATTCCACCTATAGGGAGGAGTACCCCTTCTAGCATAGGTCTTCTATTACATCGTGTTCCATAACTATGTCTGGCTTGATTCCAACCCTCATGATATACAAATAAACATATTTTTTTATTTTATATGAGCCCAACTACAAATTCATCATCCCTTTTCCAATTGGAACCATTAGTGATGCATGAGATTCCTTTAGCTATATTCAAAATGGCTATTCCCTCTATCCATGCCATATAAGAGACCAGAGGGCCAATATTACCTCAGTCAGAGTAATGTGATATAAAAATATTTTCTCTCTTTTCTCTGGTCCATGAATTTTTACAGTATTCTATATTCTATTTGTATCATGATTCTTTTTTGGTACACATGTCTTATTTATCTTCATTCAAATTGGGTCATAAAACATTTGAACTATATGAGTAACACCGAAAAAAGAACTTCCATAGTCCATAAATCATGAAATTAACCTAATTTCCCATATTCAAAGAGACATGACTCTATACTATTTTCCATGGTCTAAACCGCATGACATTAAACTATGTACATAAAATATTAGGATTTATTAATTTGGTGTAAGGACTCTTTGGATCATTCATGTTGGGTTTTAACTCTTACACCATAGGAATATCTTTCAACCAACCTTTATCCCATGGTCCAATCTATATTACCTTATAATAATTATATATATTCTAAAACTATGTGTGTCTTGATTACCATCCTATTAGGATGTTTATTGATACTGAGACATTCTCTATATATTCCCCAATGTAGATTAAATGAAAAACCATCTCTTACCTATGGTGGAATCATCCCCAAAATGTCTCATACACCTCCTTTTATATATATTCGTTATTCAATTATCTTGACTGATTATAGGGATAGTATTCCTTCATCATCTCTTACCCTAGGAAAGTTTGGGATACTTATGAACATGATATGATTTTACCCTATCTCAAAATAAAATTCTCAGTATGATAAGGACATGATTAAAAGACACACACATCCTCAGTACCAGATGTTAAATAGTACATTTACCCTATATGAATTTTGGATGCCTCATATCCATGTGTGTGTTGATTCAATAATCTCGTTTGAGAGGGTATCCCCCTTCCAGAATCAGTCTCCTACCACGCCATGTTTATAACTATGTGTGTCTTTGATTCCCATCCTCATGGGATACATAGTTATGTCTGAATATTTTATCTTGGGGCGAATCCCTCTATTGAATAAATATGGGGACTGCTCATTCTTCAGTTTTAAAGCCCAATGTTTATGACCATAAACAAAAATCTATGGTCTAAGAATGAATTGAAACTATTTGAAACCTACCCATTGTGTTTCACATGTCACACAGGCCTTCTTGAACATCATTTATGAAAGGATATACCATTTTCAAGCCACACCAAACATATTATGGTTCCCCATGTTCCAAAATATGGGAATATTAACTATGATTATGACTCACATCAAAAAGGGTGTTTTACATGGCATATAGTGGCCTCCTAATCCCCTCCTTCCATGTTGGGTATCATTACTTCAATGTCATGAACATTCAATCAATACATCCTCCATGTGGTCCATAAATCATGACCTTAAACTGTTTGAAATAGTTCTATGATTTATGAATTTAAAGTAAACTACATGGTCTAATAATCTTAACCATAATCTGTATGTTACCTACCCCATATTCTGTTTCTTGGTGCGGGGACTCACATCAAGATACCCTCCTTCTCCCTCAACCATTTAGGTTGGGTGGTATCATTCATGTCAGTTCACTAAGTCTAATTTTTCATGATTATAATTTTTAACTTTACCCTGTGCAATTAACAAGGGATTCCCTCTTGACATATCAGGAGGATTAAATGATGGGCAAGATGATAAATAAGTACTATAAACAACATCTTAGTCAACCAATGGTAAAATTCACAATGAATATTCCTTACCTTATGAAGTTAATTTTCATGTAAAATGTCCTCATCGAATGATGTCAAACAACTTTTTTATCATTTAAAATATATGATGTCAAACTATAATTAATCATAGTCCCTCCATTGAGATCCCCTTTCCTTCAATGACAGACATCTACACCATTTTTAATGTTTTCTCGCTACAACTTAGAATCTATGAAAACTCTCTTTTGGAAGATGTGTTTTATTTTTTTTGGACTTATACACCCACTGGAATGTGCTATATTTCATGGTGGTGTAATTTCAAAATTGTTGGAGTTAATTATAATAATATATTGCTTCATTTATAGGCTTCACTTTTCCCTTGTATGGATCCTCATCCCTCTCTATGTCTGAATGAAACCCCTAATAGAAATGATCCATGAAAAAACTAGTCAGCTATAATACTAGGTCAATTCCCCAGAGGAATTTTGATTACATTATGATATAGGTTCCATGATTCGAACATGGTAAATATTCCACCATTAGATGGGTTTCCCCATTCTCAGATAAAAAATATATATTCACTGTTTCAAAACTTTTAAGAATTTATCTAGTATTGTCATTCCACACATATAGTGTTTGAAATTTTCAACTTCACGATTCATGATATTCAATCCCCTCTATTTGGGTATAATTAAACTATGATTTCATTACCCAATTCATTCACTATAACATATTAAAAAAGAATTTCATCTATTCCGAGACCCTTTTTCTCTAGCTAATGTGACTATGGGCCCAAAAATTCCCGGTGGTCATCCAATATTAACATACCAAAGGTGCTCCAATGTTATCTAAAACTCTCATATGACTAAAAAATCACATGGTTTTTCCCTATTTCTCAAAAAAAGCATGACTCATGTGAGATTAATGATTTATTGTGGGTTATCATGTAAATATGATCGAAGTGAAATAATAAAGTGAAATTAATTTTATATAAATGTAGAACTATAATAAAATCAATGTTTTAGATGTTATTCCACATACTGGGGGCTCTCCATTGAAAATTCTATCAATGATTGACAACAATAATAAGGGAAAGGGATCATCCAACAACTATTGAGTGTCCTACAGGGTCCACTATCATTCCTCTTAGACATCTTTCTCTTCATCAGATTTAGTATATAATTATTCGTAACTAACACATTCTTGGTTCTACTCATCCCAAAACTCACCCACAATGTACATCACCTTGGCTTCCTTGTCTTTTGCAATAACCAATTGTGTCTTCAGAGTGATAATAATCTCAGTCTGAGTAGTAGTGACTATTTCATTCTACTACTTCAACCATTCCATGTGAGTGATCTCCTCTTAGACCACCTAAAGTGATTAGGAATCCTTGTCTTTGTGACTCTTACAAGTAATTTTAATCTTTAATGGAGGAAATAACACCAATATATTTCTGACTAGATCCCAATCTATAGATCATAAAGCTTGATAGGTTGGATAATTATATTAAGGAATTTGACCTCTTAAGCCTCTTTATTGAAATTGGAAGCATCGACTACCCCCTAAGACACTCTTGAGGTGGAAGTGACCATCAAATAATTATTATCAGCCCCATTCAATTGCACCACCTCAATTTCAGCCCCCGCAGCCACCAACATATGAAATTGTAGAGCATGAATTTCCAACGCCACATCAAGAGATTACTAAACTACAAGCATAGTTTCCACCTTCCACATTAGGTATTCTACTCCATTAGTTTCCTCAGTGTTAGGTACCTGGATGGGAAGTAGAAGCCGATGGGGTAGAAAATTAATTTTTTTTACATCACCGAAGAAAAGTTACAACGTTGACTCTGGTGAGCTATCCCGGTATGGTCCGAGGGCCACACGTGGATTTGACAGAGCATAAAAAAATGAATAATTACCTTTTTCGGATCTGACGTGTGTAATTACATTGCAGGAGGCTAACAATTGTTGCTCGAAGAATCTGACATTGAAGTCCTCTAGATCTTCCACACATGCCTCTCGAATCCACCCGCACGTCGTTTGTTGGAATCCAGGTGCTAGCGCAGCACACCAGCAATATTCTCAACGTAGTAGTGATCACCGTAAGGCAAGAAACTTCGATCCATGAGGGATTATCTTGAAGTTATTCCTTTCTTGAGAGGATCTCTCTCTAGAATCCAAGAGGAGAGAGAGGCTCTCAAATTTGATACATGAATAGTTACAAGGGGAGAGCCTCTCTCTTACTTATATAGGGGATATCTAAAATACCCAGTATGGGTTACCAACCCCAGTGTAATAGATATTCTTTGTATAAATATTATAAATAATTATTTATGTCAAATTAAATTAGGCCCTAAAAAATATTTATAAATTTTATCACTAACTGAAATATATAATAAATATATATCATGTGATAAACTTGAGTCTATAACTCGACTCACTTCTCTTGAAAATATTAAATGAACCCTGGATATCTAAATTCATTCGAATAATATTTTTATGTTTGTATTTACTTAATAACTTGTAAATACATGTTATAAAAAAATTCAACAAATTATTCCAAGATTAAATAATTAAATAATTTATTTATTCCTTGGTGATCCATAGAACTCGGATAGTACTCAGACCCTTTGGTGCGGCCCACCAAATTATATATTCTTATTCCCAGAATAGGGAAGATTCTCAAAGAGCTATAGTGTGTGAACCTCTAGGACTTTATCTCAATAGTAGTGAATAATATCCACCGACCCAGAGTGGGGTTTAACAACCCATTAAGTCCCCTATAGAGATAAGGTAAAGACAAAGCAATGAATACCTTCCCACGAACATGGTCTATGTAGTATAATCTTTTCGTCATCGATATCTCAATAAAGCAGAATGCACACTAGTGTCATTATCTGTTATCTTGGTTTATTTTATTTGTTGATTTTTCCAGATGGTCTTACCTTCCACTACCATATCCATGGAATTAATAAAGGTTCAACCATCCTAATCAAATAGGCCTGGGATATCTCTTCCTGAACTCATAAGAGAAAAATCCTATCTTGATAATTCAATCAATGCCATGTCACCAATGATGTACCCAACATAAACTACCTCGCCACGACTTTATTGCCATGGTTTTCACCTTGAATCAAAGTATGTTATTAAATGAAATACATTGATAATGATCTCAAGTCTGAATACCATTACACATTTCCATAGATAGGAATGACCAGTGACACCTGTAACATGTGGTGTTCCTATTATGCATGTATCTCTTCATAATCTCAACTACTAGAGATCATCAAGTGTGAAATTCATGATATTAAGTATCAATTCTTATGAGCCCCCAACACCTAATGGTCACACATCATCTGTGTCCTTTCAGAATGATTTAACTGGACCATAGGACATATTTTAAGATTACTATCATGGTATCTTGGGGGTTCTCACTATAGCTTGGGATCTGCTATAACCCTTTTATATGACATGTAATCTAAGGAAATTTCCATAAACAAAGTGGATGAAGAAGTATCTACACCATTATAGAAAGATAAACACATGTATATATAACAACTATATACATGTAGTGGTATAATACAAGTTGGGTCTAGGGAACCCACTTTCAACACTCCCACTTTCACTAGAGCCAACTGCTAATAGGTTTCAATCCACTATCTCTCACATGAGAATCATGATTCTGCTGAGAAATGGCTTTAGTTAGGGGTTTTCCACATTGTAATCTGTGTCTACTCTTATAACTATGACTTCACCTCTTTGAGTAAAATCCCTCAAGAGATGAAACTTCTGAAGAATATTATTTGTCCTCTGGTTAGATCTGAGCTTCTTGGTAAGAACCACGGCAGCAGTATTATCACAATATACTAAAATAGCGTTTGCACTGATAGGCACAACACCAATGTCTGAGATAAAGTTGTGTATCTAGACTACTTCATTTACTACATCAGAAGCTGCAATATATTCAGAATCAACTATGGAATCGGAAACCATAGCTTTCTTTGAGCTTCTCCAACTCACGACACCTCCATTCAGGAAAAAAATGTAGCCTGACTAAGATTTCAGATCATCATGATCTGTCTGGAAACTAGAATCAGTGTATCCCCTCACTACTAGTTCCTCATCATCTCCAAACACTAGGAACATATCCTTATTACACATTAAGTAATTTAGGATAATCTTAATAGATTCCCAATGAAGCTCTCCTGGATTGGCATGATATCTACTCAACATGATTAAAGAAAATGTGACATCAATACTAGTACATAGCATGGAATACATGATAGAACCCACTACTGAGGCATAAATAATTCTACTCATTCTTTCAATCTCCTCCTATGTTTGTGGAAACATTTTCTTGGAGAGATTTATACCATCTGACATAGGAAAAAATCCCCTCTTGGATTGTTCCATGTTGTACCTTTTTTGTACCTTGTAAATATATGTACATTGACTTAGCCCAAGAAGCCTTTGAGATCTGTCTCAATAGATATTTATTCCTAGAATGTAGGCTACTTCACCTAAGTCCTTCATGGAGAATCATTCATTTAACCATGTCTTAACTGACCGCAAGACTTGAACATCGTTTCCCATAATTAATATTACATCAACATATAATACTAGGAAAATAATGGCATTCCATTCAACCTTTTTATAGACACAAGGCACACTTTCATTTTTGAAAAAACCAAAATCTCTTATGGAGTCATCAAAACGAACATTACATGATATTGATGCCCACTACAATCCATAAATGGATCTATTTAGTTTGCATACTTTATTCGCATTCTTTGACTTGCAAAACACTTTAGGTTGAGTCATATTGAAGTCTTCAGCCAACATCTCATTTAGAAATGCTATTTTGACATCCTTTTTCCAAATTTCATAATCATGAAAGGATGCTATTGTAATAATTATTCTGATGGATTTAAGCATTGATTCTGGTGAGAAGGTTTCATCATAGTAAATTCTTTGAGGTTCCCTGAAACCCTTTGCAACTAGTCTTTCCTTAAAGGTACTAACCTCACCATCCACGTACAACTTCCTTTTGAATAACCATTTGGATATAATGGGATTTAAATCAGTCGGAGGGTCAACTAAAATCCAAACTTGATTTTGGTACATGGAATCCATCTCATAATTCATGTCTTCTTTCCATTTAGCATCTTCTTTGCCTTCTACTGCTTCTATGTAGGTTATTGGTTCATCATCCTCAAGGAATAATGTGTCACTTGACCTAGTGACAATAAAACCATAAATCTATAGTTCTATAACCTATCGTGTAGACCTATGTAGTATTTGTGTCTCAGGAACAACTTTTTCTTCCACTTATTCTTGCGGAGATTGTTCCTCTACCAACTCTTGTGCATCTGAAGCATTAAATTCATCAAAGTCAATCTTGCTCCAACTATTTCCAATATAAATGTGTCCCCTTTCTAGAAATATGGAGTATCTTTCCACAATAACTTTTCTATATAAAGGGTTATAAAGGTAATATCCTCTAGTTTTCTTAGGATAACCTATAAAGATGCACTTGGTGCTTCTAGATGCTAATTTTTCACTTGGTAAAGTCTTGAAAAATTCCTCGCACCCCATACACATATGTGTGTCATACTGGGTTTCTTTCTATACCATAACTCATATGGAATCCCATATATAGCTTTAGTTGGTACTTAGTTAAGGGTATATGCTACTGTCTTCAAAGCGTATCCCTAAACAGATAAAGTAAGAGTTGCATGACTCATCATTGATCTGACCATGTCAAGCAAGATCTTATTCCTCCTTTCACTAACACCATTATATTGTGGTGTACATGAAGGAGTGAGTTGGGATACTATCCCACACTCTGTAAAGTGATCAATGAAAGCTTGGTTAAGATATTCTCCACCTCAGTCTGAGTGGAGTGATTTTATCTTCTTAATAGGTTGTTTTTCTACATCATTTTGGTATTCCTTAAAAATTCAAAAGTAATCAGACTTATACCGCATTAAGTATATATATCCATACATACTATATTCATCGATAAAAGTAATTAAGTATGAAAAATCACCCCTTTACTCTACTGAAAATGGACCACATACTTCAATATGTATTAATTCCAATACTACTTTGGCTCTTTCTCCCTTTCCTAAGAAATGTCCTTTAGTCATATTTCCTTGTAAACAAGCTTGATAAACATCCAAGGGTTATAATTGTATCATGTATAAATACCCTTATTGATGTAATCTTTGAAATCTCTTAGCGTTTACATGACTAATCCTGAAGTGCCATAGGCGAGTGATATATGAGTCATGTTTGCTATTTTTGTCATTGATTTCCATTATAGGATTCTCATGTTCCAGCATGTATAAACCATTTTTAAGATGTGCCATACCATAACATATGTTATCCCTATAAAATAGACAACATTTATTTCAAAACATGAAATAAAAACCCATAGTGTCCAAGATCGACAAAGATATAATGTTTCTGGTAATAGAATGTACATAATAGCAATTGTTTAAAACTAGAACCAAACTAGTTGGCAAGGTTAAGTGATAGTCTCCCACTGCCAAGGCTGCCAGACTTTCACTATTTTCATCTCGGAGATCCACTTGAACCTTTTCAATCTTCTTGAACCTTCTTGGTTCCTATATATGAATAAAAATGTGTGATCCACATGCCATATCCAATACCCAACTTGTGGAAAAAGATAGATTAAATTCAATGACAAAAATACCTGAAGTAGAAGCATCAGTTTTCTTCTTCTTCCTAACTTTGCAATTCTTCTTCTAGTGGCCTTTCTTAACACATCCAAAGAAGAAAAATTCCTAATCATTACGTTTCCTCTAAATCTTTGGCTTCTTTTTAGGATGAAGTATTGGTTTCTTTGTCCTTGACTTGGCCTTAGAACCATTTTCCTTGCCTTTGTTTTTCTTTTTCACCATAAGGACAGATGAATTGGTATTTTTCATGTCCTTGTACGCTTAGAGAACTAAATCCAAAAGGTCCAGGAGTGACTTTTTCATGTCATTCATATTATAATTGACAATAAAATTTGATAATATTGATGGTAAAGAGGAAAGAATGAGATCTAATTCTAGTTCTTGGTTCAATTTGAACCCAAGGGATTCAATCCTCTCAATATACTCAATCATCTTATGTACGTGAGGACCGACTTGGTTCCCTTATGCTAGCCTGCACTTGTAAAGATAAATTGAGATCTCATAACTTTCTTTCCTGGCCCTCTCATGATATAATTCATGGAGATGTGAAAGCATCTTGTAGGCATACTCATCCTAATGCATTTTTTTCAATTGACTATACATGGATGAGAACATGATGCATTATACATAAAGCGCGTCATCTACATGATTTCTCCATTTATCTTTTTCCACCTTAATGAGGCTTAGTAGTAATTGGGGATTCCAGCACACATAACTTCCTTTCTTGGAATAATACTATGCGCAAGCACCTATTCCACTCTTGGATGTTATTACTGGTCAGTATATTTTTTTTATCCAAAATCGATCGTAGTGATAAAGTAATTGTGGTGTTGGTGATTTCCTTCATAAATATACATGAGATAAACATTTTAGAGTTAGTAATTTGTCTTTATTATCTTTTTACATTTATGATTAATAAAATATTGTATCATTTTAACGTCTCCCACTATTGTAGAGAACCATAATAGCCATCACTATTAGATTCAGAATACTTTGTCACTTGAGTATTATAGTGGCAAGGATCCTTGAAACCTCCCTCATAGTCTACAAGATATGGCTGTGAAACTACATGGAGGGTTTCAAGGTAGGCACTAGGCTGGACAACCACTTGACTTGTGGTTCCTTGTGTTGTTGAGTAAATTCCCAGCTTTTGGAATCCAAACTTTATTCCCCCAACATCTTAACTCTAATGTAATAGCAATTTTACTATGGAAAATCCTTGACTACTCACTTTAGTTAAGTTGACCTAGTTATCTCATAAAAATTACCCAATAGTAAGAGGCACTGTCAACTGTGGCTGACGAGCACCCCAAACAACCAGTTTTGTTTATATGTGAGAAATGGAAGGAATTTAGACTTAATATATCTTTGACAAATTTTAAAATTTATTGAAGAATATAATACTTTTCTATTTATATATTCAAACTAGATTGTCTCATTCACAAATGAACATGCAATATAAATATATTCTTCACTTCTTTATGAATTTTTTATCCTGTTTACTATTCTATGTGATCAAGAAATAATCATGCACTCTCATATAATAATAAACAATGCATAAAAAAATCATGAAATCTTACTGGTCTTAAGAATTCTATTTTGATTGATCCATAATGGATCAATCTTGACCTATGTCCATCCATACCTGAGTCGACACCTGACTCATGTTGTAGCCATCCCTAGTGCAATGCTCCTGAATCTTGTCTGGTTTACCGCCTAGACTTGACGACGTCTCCATATAGGATCATCATAGATTAATTAAAAATATACTCCCATGTAGGAAAGGGGGTTTAGGGGTACAAAATACAACTTGTGCAATGGACATAAAACCCCATATACATATTTGAGATAAAAGACGATTCAAAGATCATCATTTATCTAATTAATTATTACAATCATTGCACGTATTGAATAAATAAATAAATAAATAAATAAATAAATAAATAAATAAATAAATAAACTAGACATTCATGGTTTGGTCGCATGCTCAAGACCACTCTGTATCAATAAAGTGTGATTACAATTAAATTGTAATGAAATTTAAATATTACGGGGGCACTTTTATAAATTAAAAGAATTTAAATAAATTCAATTAATTTATTTTTATCAATTCCAACTATTTAATTTAATTTTAATTCCAAAATTAAATTAAATCATCAATTTAATTTTAACTATAAAATTAATTTGAACAATTAATTTAATTTTAATTCTAAAATTTAATTAAACTATTAATTAAAATTTAATTATAATTAAATTAATGTTTCAGATTAAATTAAATTTAAATCCCAATCGAATTCTAAATAATATAATTTTAAAAAATAAAATTAATTAAAATTAAATAAATGAGGTTACCTCTAGTCAGGTAGGGACTCCAGATTGACCACAAACCACCGCGAGGGACTATTACTAGATAAGAGATGATTCGTGGTGTAACTGCAGCTTGACCACAGTGTTACCATGACATGACCGCGGCCTAAACACGACGTGACCATGATGTATCCTCTCGGTCCAGCAAATCCCACGTCGGTAATGACTTCCAGCGAGGTGCGAAGTTGGTGGGAAGTGGTAGGGCATTTCTCCAACCAGCTGCAAGGGCGGCAGCCCACTACTCCGGCCAGCCGTAGGGGTGGGGGCCCGGTCATGCGTGGCACAGTCCGTCACTGCCTGGTCCAGAACCATCTGGTCTACCGGTGGCCCAGTCTAGTGCTTCCTGGTCCGTTGGCTTGGTCTGGTGTGGCGACCGGGGCGAGTAGGGTGGTGCGACGCTAGGCAGACCAACAACATGAGCGAGGGGGACTGCTCAAGGCAGACCGATGGCGAGGTTCTGGGCGGTGCGACTGGACAGAGGAGAGGGGAGGCGGTTCTGCCACAAGGGGTAGAGGGCACTGCCACTAGGGTTTCACCCAGGGGCTGCACACTACCCTCATTGGAGAAGACCCATTTGGGTCTCTTCTTTTCCTTTTTTTAAATTTTCTTTTGACAACACACACCCCTTTCCCCTTTTTTTAATTTAAAAATAAGATGAACCACTTTGGGGTCTTGGTCCTCAATTTTTTTAATTTTTAATTTAATGTCTAAATAATTTAAATAAATAAAAAAAAGACTTTCACCAATTCTTCAAAGACCCATTTAATTAACATTTTAATTTTAATTTTTTTGAGAATAATAAAATAAAATAAAATAAAATAATATTATATTTTTTATCTCCTAAAAATAAACTTATCGGATTAATTCTGGTGACCAGATTCTGGCCAAAGCATGGCCGGATTTTGGTACTTTAAAGAAAAAATAAAATAAAAACATATTCTTCATCAAAAATTATTCAGAATATTTAAAACCCGACGACGTTGATCCCATTAAAATTTCCAAATGGCTATAACTTGGCTCTTCGGAAACGAATCGATGTGCGGTCAGATCCGTTGGAACCGATTTAATCCCCCATACTTAAATATATTGAAATTTGATTTTTATTTTGAATTTGAGAAATCACACGTCCCTCTGATACCACTATTAGGTACCAGGATGGGTAGTGGAAGATGATTGGCCGGGAAATTAAAATTTTTTTCATCACAAGAGCAACGTTACGACATCAACTCTAGTGAGCTATCCCAGTATGGTTCGAGGACCACACATGGATTTGATAGAGAACAAAATAAAATGAATAAGTACCTTGTTTGGATCTGACATGCGCATGTATGTTGCAAGAGACTGGAAACCGTTGCTCAAATAATCTGACATCAAAGTCCTTTATATCTTCCACACATGCCTCTCGAATCTGCATGCACATCATTTGTTGGAATCCGGGTGCTAGCACGACACACCAATGATATCCTCAACATAGCAATGATCACTACAAGGTAAGAAACATCGATCCCAGAAGGATGATCTTGAAGTTCTTCCTTTCTTGAAAGGATCTCTCTCTAGAATCCAGGAGGAGAGAGAGGCTCTCAAATTTGACACATGAATATTTACAAGGGGAGAGCCTCTCTCTTACTTATATAAGGGATATCTAAAATACCAAGTATGGGTTTCTTGGTCCCCTGTGTAATAGATATTCTCTATATAAGTATTATAAATACTTATTTATTTCAAATTAAATTATTCCATAAATAATTTTTATAAATTTTATCACTAACTACAATATATAATAAATATATATCGCATGATAAACTTCAATCTATAACTCGACTCACTTCTCCTAAAAATATTAAACGAAACCTAGATATTTAAATCCATTCGAATAATATTTTTATCTTTGTATTTACTTAATAACTTTTAAATACATGTTATAATTAAATTCAAAGAATTATTGCAAGCTTTAATAATTAAATAATTTATTTATTCATTGGTGATTCATAAAACTCGGATAGTACTCAGACCGTTTGGTAGGGCCCACCAAGTTCTATATTCATATTCCCAGAATAGGGAATATTTTCAAAGCATTATAGTGAGTGACTCTCTAGGACCTTATCTCAATAGTAGTGAATAATATCCACCGACCAAGAGCGGGGTCTAGCAACCCACTGAGGCCCCTATAGAGATAAGGTAAAGTCAATTCAATGAATACCTTCCTATGATCATAGTCTGTGTAATATAATCTCTTTGTCATCGATATCTCAATAAAGCAGAATTCACACCAGTGTCATCATCCTTTATCATACTTTATTTTATTTGTTGATTTGTCTGGATGGTCATACCTTCCACTACCATGGACACATATTTAATGAAGGTGCAACCATCCTAATCAACAAGGCCTAAGACATCTCTTCCTGAACTTAGAAGTGACAAATACTATCTTGATCATTCAATTAATGCCATGTCACCAATGACATACCCAAAAAAACTACCTCACCATGACTTTATCGCCTTGGTTTTCACCTTGCATCAATGTACGTAATTAAATGAAATCCATTGATAATGATCTCAAGTTTAAAGACCATTACACGTGTCTGTAGATAGGAACGACCAATGACACCTGTAACATGTGGTGTTCATATTATAAAAGTCTATCCTCATGATCTAAAATATTAGAGATCATCAAGTGAGAAATTCCTGAGATGAGATCTCAATGCTTATGATCCCCCATCACCTGATGGTCACACATCATCTGTGTCCTTTCAGAATGATGTAACTAGACCATAGGTCATATTTTAATATTACTATCATGGTATATCAGGGTTCTCATTATAGCCTGGGATCTTCTATAACACTTTGATACGACATTTAATCTAAGGAATTTTCCATAAACAATGTGGATATAGAAGTATCTACACTAATAGAGAAAGATAAACACGTGTATATATAAAAAACTGTATACATGTAGTGGTAATCAAAGTACAATACAAGTTGGGTCTAGGGAACCTACTTTCAACACACAGGTGGTGCCACTATCACTTGTTCCATCTATATAACTCCATCGGCCAAAATTGATGTAGGATTCGCCTCAACCCCCATTGAGAGCATAGTCTCATAGGTCCCCACTAGTGGGGCCACTATGTTGGACACAACCAGTATGGTCTCCTTAGCTATTCCCTCAATAAGAGTAGAATCGTCCATCACCACCTCATCCCAAGGCTTTATTAATGCAAGAATTGGTGCTAGTGGAAGAGTCATGGGGGCCATTTAAACTACAGTTCCAAAATGAATCAGTCAATAATAGGAATTAAAGGAGAAAGATAAAAGGGTGTAGAGGACAAAGAGTATTACATGATTTCTAATGTCTAGAAAGGATCTCATGGAGGTTAATATCTAGTTCCCCATGAGAGGTTCCCTATGTGGCAACTACCTCAATTGTAGATGCCAATGGTTGTCACTTCAAAGTCACAATATCATGAAGGGACCCACACTTTCCTCTTGAATGGTTGAGGTCCCATTTCCCTCATTTTTAGGTATGTCAAAAACCTCATCCTCATTTCTGTTAGATTCATATGCATGTAAAAAAAGTATTGGATAACAGTTCCAACAATACGTCATATAATAGGCACACAAGATCCAGATATTTACCTAGTCAGCTGTATTGGTTCCTCCCACTAAAGAGCCTCGGTATGTGTCACTTCACCTTGATTCCTCTCACTCCTCTAAAAGAAACATGATTACTAACTAAAAATTGTTTTTTATTATTATGCAAACACTTTTAAGGAAAAAGTGAGAAACCATACATGACCACACCACATGATCAATTCATCACTTCACAAAAAACAAACAAAAGCACAATGGATGAAATCCATTCAAGCATAAAAACAATCAAACCATCACATCTGGAGTAGAATTCACCAAGAAAGGGTCGAGGTACCACAAACTAGGGAAAACAACATCAGGAAACCTGAAAAAACCTCATAACAGGTCTCCTCAAACGCCCACCGATGCGACCGTTGACACCAGCCCAAAACCACAAAACCACCGGCGGACTCCAGTTGGAATCCACCTAGCCCTCCAATGAAATGAGATGGAATCTAAAAAGGGCACATCCACATAGGGTGATGAATAGACCAGAGAGGGAAAGACCAGGCCATCTGGATGCTGCACCCTACTTTGTCGGCAACTGCAATACAACCACAGACCAAACTCCACTCCGCTAACCTCTTTTCTGCATCTCCGAAGCAGTGCAAACCCAAATTCAAGAGATCGCAGCAGATCAAAAACATCCCAAACAAAACCTCAAACCATCCAAAATCGCTCCCAAACTCAAATCATTGAATTGAACCACAAAACACATCACCCGACACCACTATCATTCTTACTCGAGGAGAACACACATTCCCTCCCATGCCTCACAGCAGGCTTCAACCGCTTGACCATCATCGTGTTTCCAAGGGGATCAAGCACATGAACCCATGATGAACCACAACCTTAAAGACATATATAGAACACACCATGCAAGAATCACAAGAAAAAAACCCCAAACAGATTCCACCACCGCTGCCGCAACTTCGGAGAGATCCACCAAAAAGCACAAAGTCAAATCTAAAAAACAAACTAGATCACCTCTATACCATACAAAAAAAAACAAAAAAAACACAAAAACACACCACCCGAACACAAAACCAAACCGGAAGAAGAGCGCAGATCCCGTCACCTCCTTCAAGCGCATATAGCGAGTAGATCCTCCAAATGCACCCTCAACCAACGCAGCACCCTGAAGGGAACCTTCACCGCAGCAGCTCGAGACTCGAACATTGGACCGTCACCGTGCCTCCATGTGAGGCCCTATCCAAATCGAAGGGGAGGGAATGAAAAATTCCAATAAATAGAAAGGTTCACCGAAATTTTTAAGTCCATGGAGACAGGACGCCGCTACGGGAGAAATGCCGCATGCCACAAGATCGCCGGGCTGATACGTCGGGAAGAAGATGATTCGCAGCGGGTGAAGAAGGTGACGACAGGTGGTGGAAACCCTAAGGAAGAGCCCCATATGGGCACATCGTTCAGAGGGTGTTCAGTTACTATATAATGGTATAGGTCCTCTAACTCCACTACATATCACTACACATCTTCCTAGGATGCATGATAGTTGGCCTTAGAATTACCAATCCTAGCGAGATGCATCCCATATCTATTGAAAATCTTACATATCATGTGAGCATTGGAGAAAATACTATATACATCCAATTTATCCCTTTCATCAAGAAATACAACATCCATAGGGTTATCGACATGGTGTAACCATTTCATGGGATATAGAAAAATTGTACTCATGACCTCCCATGAGGGTTCTCCATCCTCTCATGACCATTTTCCCATGTAATTGTAACTCAATATTGCAGCTCCTCTCCCTCCACCCCCTACATGTACTGGATAATGTCTTGTCAAACCCACTATTGCTGGAATGCCCACTAGGCCAACTCTTTCCCACAACAAGATCAATCCACCGCTCACCCTTCCGTCCAACGGTCTGAGGACCTTAATTTTTTTATTAAAAAATAAACATAAAACCCCCTTGCAAGGGAAGAAGGGGGGGGGATAATAGAATTCATGAAAATTAGATATTTCTGGTCTTGTAGGTCTTAGATAACAAAAAATAGATTGACCACTAAAATATGCACCTTACCAACATAAAAAACATGAAGAAGATCTCCACCGATGAATGGATATTTGGATAACAATTTCTTGTGTCAAATCACAGGCTTATTCCAATGGTTTCTGCCATATCCTCTCACACATCCAAATCCAAAAATCTATAAATCATTGAATGGATTGCTCTAAAACCTCGTATGGGGTCTGGTCTTTGTTATCGAGTCTGACTATATCTGAAAATCATGTTGTCCAAAGACCAATCCAATATATATCAAGATGGTGGATCACAACTCTTTAAACCATAGGGCTTCACAAATAAACCATCACAAAACGACTCCCTCCACTCTCCTAATGACTCCCACAACTACTCTAGTCACTGGAGAAATCGAATGACGATCCAAGGGTTATGAAGTCGGGCCATTTTTACCAGGACTGAATGTCCCAATACCATACCAAGGGAACATCACCAATGAGGGGCCCCTGGTCGCTCTGAAAAATTAATGCCTCTTTGGACATGGATCTACTCAGAACATAAATTCATGCACACCCTCACTAGAGTGTGATTCTTGAAGAACACATGATGAGGGGAAAACCACATGGAGTGAAAAACGCTCCACGCCAGTAGAACCACCAAAATAAATCATTAAAAATATATATGAATCACCGAGAGCATAACTGTAATAAGACCATAGGACAACCAGATGCCCATACCAAGATACCCCCCCTTCATGCCACACCGGGGCCAAGGTCAAGTTGCACCAATGAGGAACTGAAATCCAATCCTTCACTTGTTGATGCTGAGCTTGGAATCAATGAGATATGCAATCTCCCATCTCAGTGCATAGTCAGGAACAATCCCATGTATAGTGGTAGGCGGTAGTAGTTCATTACACATCATTCCATCTTCGTGTGTGAAAATTCTTTAGATCTGTCTCATAACGGAAGGATGAAACTCAAGATACACCTCTGGGTATAACTTCATTATGAACTTCTACACACATCAGAACTTCCTTAAGAAAAATTGTGGGTTTTACGACTCACAAATTGGATCTCCATCAATCATGTCCACTAGTACCCCATCTTGGAAGGCTATAAGGTAATTTCACTACTCGATGGTCATTTTATCATCATTATTTACCATCTCAGCTGGGATTGGGAATGGAAGAATGTTGGTCCACAAGGTCGAATACCCTGAGAGGGGGGAGAATCGGGGAATGACAGATAAAAACTTATGTCCCTTCAGTTATTGTTTCTCTATTAAAGAAAACTCAATTCTATCTTCATCCGATAGAAATATATGAATATATATGAAATCATGCATAGGTAATATTGATTTTTCTTGGTTCACCCTCACTGGGTTATATCCAGGGAACATACAATGATGATTTCTGATGTACCAAACTCACTAAGGATCACTTATAATAATGAATGAAATTTTCAGGCTAGAAATTTTATGCCCACGATTACTGCCATTACAATACTTAGGGTTTGATCACTTCATTCCCAAGGGTCACTCACTATGCCTCTTTCTCTTGCTCACTGCCAGTGGAAAGGGTCACCGTCTTTCTCTTTCTTCACTCACTACTCTTGGAAAGGAATCCACTAAAAGTTTATAGACTTGTAGGTTGAACACAATTTATGGACATGTAGGTCCCATAATTTTCATGAATTTCAGAATCCTCAACTTTAGGTCGATGCACTTTTGAAGTTCATTTTTCACCCAAATATGATGTTCACCTTCCTAGGTAACGTTGTATACTGCAAAAGTACATTCAAAAACTAATTTGATGCTTTTTCAATCATCTTTTAGTGTTTTTCAAACCACCTACTCCTCACACATACTATGTACCTATAATGGTACATGGAACACCTCCTCCATGTACTAGTGATTCTTCTGCAAACCTCCCTTCATATGAAGAATGCCATCACCTTCTCTGTCATGTACCTCCTCCACGTACCATCTTCATGAACCACCTTTGTGAATCACCCTCTATCCATGAATTGCTCTCTATTTTCATACTACCATCTCTTTTGAATAACTTCTCTTCTATGCGTACCATGATTTATTCTCTGTGTATTTTACTTCATTTTCGGTTTTGAGTTCCTTGTAAAAACCTTTGGCAAAATTACTTATGTATGAACCACCTCTACTCATAGAAATCCTCCACACAAACCAGTTTCGGATTTCACTAAATTCTCATAGCAAAGAGATGTTCTCAAATTATATTTGATCTCCTCTATAATCCATGGTATTAATTCTCCTTATATAGGAAATGATATCTACAAAATCTTCTAAACCAATATTTACCAAATCTTTGATTTGGTACAACATCCACCACATACTAATCCTCCAACCACGAATCGTATCCATTCTACAAACCATTTTTCCATAGCTGTCCGCATATTGCCATTTATTCTATGAAGCTCCATTCTCTTCTTCCATCCTATGAACCGTTACATCTTTTGCATACTACACACCCTTCACCAAAAACCATATTTTTGAACCATTTCTGGTTTGGAAAACCACTCCCACATAGTATTCTTTCTAACTTGTAAAAAGTCACAAACCCTTGCTAGACATGATTCATAGTTCATGCCCTAGGCTCCGTATTTATCTTCCTTTTCTGATTTCATTGGCCGATATTCACACCGTTCATTCCTATGAATAAAAACTTACATTTCCAAACCCAAATTCCTGATTTTGTGGCACAAAAAATTGGAAAACACTTGGAAACTACGCCACCATAAAGGCATGCTTTCAGAAAACATCAACTATACTCATTCACAGGAATATAGATTTTTAAATGAACACAATCACACCCAAAACATACCGAGAGGACACATTTATTGATTTTTTCTATACAATGAAATATGAATATATCTACCAACTAGACCCCCATAACATATTCATATCCCAACATAAGAGGGAGACACACAATGATGTTCACGATAGATGGATAAAATTTTGTCATTAGAGGTGATATAGTATTTTTGTACTCATATATCCTAATGTTAATGGCCACCCAACTATAATGGCATTGAATTGGGAAACACACTTGAATAAGATTCTCCCCTTCACTGATGTAGATAAGAACTCTACAAATTTTCTAGTACTAGTACTACACAATTGGCATGTTTCCTCATTTCTAGCATCTCCTCTATAATGAAGGTGCTTGGATGAACCCCAATTTGTGAATCCCTCAATTGGAGAAGCTTTATGCAGATGAGTACGAAAATGATCCCCTCTATCTTGACCAAAGGAGCTTCAACCGTGATGTTGTATCCACACAGCTACCATGGGTTCCCTTCTACGATCTTCTAATACGAGTGATCTGTTTATAGTTGGCATTCCCCAAGACATGTGTGAAGATTATTCAGTAGATTACTTTTGGATCTTTCCATTTAGTTACCTCCTCCCCTAGTTCATGTTCATTTAGAAAATACAAAACCCATTTCATGAATGAAATATCCCTCATTCCTAACCTTTCTTTTCTGGTTCCCTACACCAATATCATAAATGCCCTCACAAGGGATACAATATTCTCCTATTCCACACACATGTAGTATATAGGAAATAATTCACCATACATCGACCCTAGTATTGGTATCATAGTTACCTAGTAAAGATCCCATAGAATGATTCCATCCTCCTCATGGTGAAAAATGGAATGTTTTTCTCAGTGGATACCACCTACTCTGCAAGTATGGAAATATTTCTTGGTGAAAGTACACATGAAATTATGAGACCCATGCTTCCTCGGAAATACCCACTTGTTTTAGATATATTTCAATATCATAGAATATAGAAAATTACCAATAATCCTAGGCCCATTTACTGGTAAAGTTGTTACCATGGTGTAGATCCTAGTTTTCATTCCCTACATTTAGCCAATAAGAAATACCTTCCATGAGGAAAATCTCACACTATGGAAGGGAAGCCTCATCATCCAACTTATTACTATATATATTTTTTCACATGATTCTAGATATTTTATGTTGTGATTGGAAAGTGGTCCTTCTAGATATAACCTACAATTTCCTTATTCCATTAGTATTATCCTGGTGTGCATCTAAACCAATAGTTTGGTTTGTCTCTACATGAATCATGAGTGAAAACACCATCTCAAAGACCAAAATTGTATTGCATACACCACTTGAATAATGGGTATTCCCATTTAGACTCAGTAAATAGTGCGATAAGTGATTTGTGTTCTAAGGTGGTTTGAACACTCTCCCAAATCATTACATTCTAATACATTTCTTCCCTACGAGAAACGGAAATATTGACTCCATGAGCATCCATTTTATTCAAGACATAGATGTTTTTTAGTCTGGTTCTCACGGGATTTTTTTGAACCTCATTTTTGAAGGATCATTAAAAAGATCAGGTTTTCGGATTTATGTTCTTTGAGAAGAATTCATAGAGCTATGTTTTCAAAGTCAAGGAGATTCATGAGTGATGGGCATTAGGATTGCAATAAAGTCATGAAGGATGTGATTTTTTTGAAAATATAGAACTGAATATTATCTTATTAGAGTTTGAAGGTCTCTCTTAGGGTTACCTCTTCTATTTATATGTGTACGGTCAGCCTCGAGCATTACAATATAGTTTATGTAGTGACAATCATGAACTGAATTTGAGAGTGTGTTTAATAAAAGAGATTAGATTTCCAATTTTCAAAAAGTCTCCCTAAGAATTCAACCCTCCATTTTTATGTATACACCCATTACAAGGAGGAATTTTTTAGATCCTAAATACATGTCCAAGGGAATAATTGAGGAAGGAATTTCCTATTCGGGATAAAGCTAAGGCAAAATAGTCAAAACCCACCTATAGGGGTCTTGTTCTTGAAGATAATGAGCTTCGAAAATGTATGGATCTCAAAAATATCTATAGAAAATTCAATCCTTTATGAACATGTGAATAAATGATGGTAAAGCTCAATAAAGCAACAATCAAAGTCATAGATTTATTCACGAACATGCGGATACTTGATAGTAACCTCAATGAATAGGACTTGCAAACTCAATGATTTGCAACACTTCAAGAAGTTTAACAACATCATAAAAACTGAAAATATTTTAGAATCCCATTATCTAAATATTATAACTTTAATATGGAATTTTAATTATATTTAGAAACCTTTTTAATTTCGAACTCACTTCCAAGATTCAAGCCTCCCTGGATTTTTGGAAAAAAGATATGCATCACCCAATGTCTTTAGAATTTTTAAAGAGTATTCCCTTATGTGATTAAGATAATACATCCTCAATAGAGATTCATTTTGAAAAGGTCTATGATATTCATGATGGAAGAAGGAACTTTGTGTAACTTGAGGCTTCACAATTCATTCATACTAACAAATCACTCACCCTTGGAATGAGGAATTCCCTTCGAGGAGAGGTCACTTTGTTTTGTGAATCCTCCTCCTTCACGAATCCCTTATACATCTTAAGGAACCAAAGCATAATAAGTATACATGAAAAATTATTCCATTATAAAGAATATACCCCTTGAAATATGACTTCACACCAAGGTAAGGGAACAATATCTCACGAACCATACCCCTTCATGAAACCCCAGACCTTCACAAGGAACATGAAATTTTTGAAGCACCTCTCTACAAGGTACCACGATCCATGAAACCTATCCATTGGGCCTCTACATTGTTCCTCCATTCTGAATACACCCCTTCATCAAGCCAGTGATCCTAATTCCTCCATACCAATAAAGGACTGATTCAATTTCTCCTCAAGCCTCCATATAACATGTTCCACCCACTGTTATGTACACACACTTTACCCAAATTGAGTCTTGAGCCTCCAACCTAGATATTGTTCTATGAATATGTATAATAACCCATGTTTATTCTAAGAGTAGGTACTGTAACATGGAACCCATGGTTGAACACTCCTCCATGGTAGTTCCAACACCATTCCCCTCTCATAGGTGAAAAAGTTATGGTCACATAAACCCAAGGGGTGAGGAGTGAGTCCATCCACATCTAAGATGCATGACATAAATGATAATTTCATATGTGTACAACAAAAATATTTAGCCTTAACATGAATATTAAATTCTTCATGCATCTTGTATGACTCACATTGGATGAGATCCTCCATGTAGCTTATTGAATAAGCCCCACACATTCTCTCCCACAATGTGATATGAGCCACCCATAGAGGGAAACATCCATGAGTAACCTCATCCTCACCATTACTAATTCTAGTAGCACCCTGATAGCTTCCATGCATAATTCCCACTCCATCCATCATCGATGATCTATTTGCAACATTAGTTTCCTTACTGCATTATGTTAAACATCACAGATCAGTCCTATCACATGAACTTAAACTGAGTTATCAAAGTACATGAGTATTTATCTATACATTCTAAAGACGATATGTATGATTCCTCCTTGAAGTTAAATCCTAACATCTGTAAAAATCAAGGTTTTCCTCGTATGAACACCCATATTAGTTCCACCTCACTAGGAGTTCAACCAAAAATAGTTAACTCATGATCTTCTTCACAAGGAGTTCTATCCAAATTTCTTATCTTATTGGTGTTCCATCCCCGGGACAAGCCTATTGAGTATGCCTCACTAGGAATTGGACCCACAATAGTAAAATTAGGATATGACTCAAAATATAACTGATCCAAATTGGTAATCAATCACGGTGTTCCCTCCTAGGGATTCACCACATGGATCCTCCTCAATTGGGAATTCTAATCCAATGGTTAACTAAGTTGTGGGATCTTCCCTCCAAGGTATGCACATATTAGATCTTCCTCTATAGGAATTTTGATTCATCCATCATGGATCTTTTAATAGTGTTTTCTAATACATTGGTAAACTTTTATGTGAGACATCATCCCTCCTAGGTATAAACCTCCTGGATGAACCTCTAATATGAATTTTGACCCACAACATCAATTCCCCCACCATGGGTTATTCTAATCCATTGGTAAACTATCCGAGTCTAATATATCATGTCCCAGGGATACAACTACTAGATCTTCCTCCATGGTGAGTTCTGATCAACCTTTATTAATCTCTATAAGATATTAAACTTATTCTCTGATCCATCTCAAATAGACATTTTGATCCGTCTATATGGTAAATAGAACATGCGACCTAACCCAAAAAACCCACTCCAGGAAAAACATTGGATTATTGAGGTAAAAATTATTTTAATAATTATACTCCTTGCATTAATTATCTCGTACAAACAAGGGGTACCACACTTAGAATGTGGTAATATAGGTAAACAACCTTCCAGGACACATTAACATGGAGGGGTGGCCCTATAGAAAGCGGTGGAAACAAAAATGTTAAAATTACTAAATTTAATATTTTTTATTAATTGTTTAAAAAATAACCATTATCTTTTAATTTAGAATATATAAATAGTGTATAATGATGAATGATCTTTTCTTATGTCTATTTATAAAAAAACATCCCCATTATTTTTATTCATAATATACATGAATGTCCAAGCTTTTTGTCATATGAGTCCCTAAAACCCATCTCAAATCTATTCCCCCTTACATACATCGAATACAAGGATTATCTTATAGTTAATCTATACTAATCAAAGAATTTCTCATCATTTCCAACCTCATAAAAATATCATATCCCCGACATAAAACATTAATACCAATCATTCATGTACCCCTCCCCACTAATGGTAACCCTCATTGGACTAATATTCAAGGGAGTGAGATAAAAATGCTCAACGACCATAACCAACAAGACATTGTTTAAAAATTAGTATTGAGATAATTTCATACTCACAAATGGGTTACATTACCATCTATTAAGAAAATTGTAAATATAGACAATACATAAAGTTTAAACAACTCATTCTCATAAAATCAATGAACCAAATACATGAATGAAAATTCATAAAACCATATAAACATAAATAAAAGAAATTTTAATTACCAAAATTAAATATTTACTATTGACATAGAATCCCATATAGATCCTAAACAAATCCACGAGCTTGTAATATTGATCCCAACCACTAAATAGATCACATGGAACTAAAAAATAATATATATTCTTGTAGTGTTAACATAATAATTACACCCATTATTTTCATACCATGTGACTCTCATGAAAAATATATAGAAAGAAATATAAGGACCCATGAATAAAAAAGTGAAACTATCTCATAACCTAGTCAGATATTCTTGGTTCCTAGCATCAATATAGATCTCTCTCAATTTATCAAATTCAATTAATCATATAATACATAACAATATATAAATATGATCGAACCCCTTTAAAAATTTCAAAAATAGTTTTCCACTCTCCTCCAATGTCCCATGTCTAGAGAATTCTCTCTCTATATAAATAATTCTTCCTAAAAAAACAAATAAAATGTAACATATCATGAACATAAAGCACCACTTCACCTCATTATAAAATTACAGATATCAATATCATTATGAGTAGTTTTTATTAACACATCACATTCCATGGATATTGAATTATACCTCAATCCATAACATCCCACATATAACAAACATGTAATATTTTATAGGATTCTATATCTAGAGATACCATTGTGTACAAATAAGTACAAGACATTATATCCCTCGACACACATATATGGGGAAGGTAACTGGAATGGATATCATGATATAATACTAATGGTAAATGAGTTCAAGGATAGAGGGGTTAGTTTGACAGTTGTTACATGCTAACCCTGATGTTGGTGAAGACAACCTCCAGAGACCCCTGGTGTCAGTCTCCATACACACAATGGTGGATTAGCATTTGTATTATTATAAAATAGGAAAATATATGTATATATATATATATCATAGACACAAAATGAGAAATTACCAATCCATACCCTCAACTATAGTAATAATTACTCTTAATTTGGATGACCACCACTATGGACTGGATATCATGTACTGAAAAATACATTTCAAAGATACCTTATATTAAAATAATTATTAAAAGAATCATATTACATTAAATACCAACTGATTTTCATGTCTTTACAGCATAATAAAACCACTTAAATAGTTCATCATGATTTATTTTCATCATGATATTTTTTATTGAATTTATCCTCATTTGTAAAATTATTTGACATTTGTTATGATTCAATATTTAAACATACTCCAAGACTTATGCTAATATAAAATAAAAGATGTATAAACCCTGAAAAAATTATTATATCATGTAGTGAGTAATTAAATGTTGAATTATGTGAGAAAAAAATCTAGACAATATAATTGATTCATTATCACATAAGTAAGAATCATAGTTTCAAAAAAACCATGAGAAATCCAAGATTCTTCCTCGTCAATACACCTTGGTGCCATCCTTGACACCACTAGGCTTATTACCATCAATCCTACCATCACTAACCCCAATAGCTATGATAAACCAAGGAATATAAACCCATTAATCATCTATCAACATTCTATCATTGTCATACCTGACATCATATAGAGAATCTCTACATCTAGAGTAATAACAAAAGGGTGTATGCTTACAACAAATAGATAATAGAGAAACTAGGTCCTAGAACCACAAAATTCATCCAGAAAAACAATATGGATTTCTCAAATAATAATATTTATCTATAATATAAGAAATATAATTTATTATATTTAATTAATATAGAAATATTATATAGGTTACAAAAAATGAGAACCCTAAGGAATTATCTACCAACGACTATGAATTAAACATTCTTTTATAACGTCATGTTTCGATAATTAAAAGTTGAACATTCATAATTTTTAATTCATTTTTTTATTTAAGCCTTAAAAAGTTACCTACTATATCACATTCTTCCAATTTATATGCATAAAATATAATCTGACACATAAAATATGTGATGATAGAACAATATATTGATAATCAAAAGGTAAAACAATAGCATGGAATAAATACATAAAACTAAAATAACGAATAAGAATTAATTATTTAAATATGATAAATATTTATTAAGGATAATTTAACCACCCCTCTTAGGTAATTCTTGATAAATTTTTTATTTCCAAAAAAGAAAGTACAATAAATGAATCCCAAACTCCAATACTTTCAATTTTCTCATAATAAAAACTAAACAATAGCTATAGATTTTTGATCATGTATCCCATAATTAAGTGACAATAAATATTTATTCTAAATAAGGAACATACCACATAGAAAATGAACTATAAAATAAAAAAAGAGAAAAACTACCAATTCATTGAAGGATATAATGGTAAAAATAAAATAGATAATATAAGAAAAGATAATTTAAATAAAAAGAAATCACCTCATATCATCACGAACCGAAGATTGGAGTTCAAGGATATATCCCACATGATATGGACTCAACAAACTCAAGAAGAGATCCTCTGTTTTCTTTGAGATACCATTAAATTTTATTTTTGATGAATTTTATGGAGAAATGGAATTCATTAGAACACTTCTATTTGTTTATTCATGGAATTAATTATTTATTCATTTAATGAATGGATCGAGTTTCAGTCTCACTAATATAAATATTTTCTAGACCCAATAAACATATATTAATCATTGTTGAGGTATTTATGTTTAAATATTAAATTTTTAGATATATTAATGGAATTTGTATCCAAATTTATTCATTTCATGAAGCTATGTTTCACATTTTGAAATGAACATTGTGAAAAAATTTACTCGAGCTGATTTTTTTATTTCCATGAATCACTCACCCAAAAAGGGTATAAATCTTAACATCATGAATCCCATTTGATTATATATTTAAAAATATAAACCTTATTAATCCTATTCCAAGATCCATCCATCAATCATGGGATTTAAAAACACATAACTGAATCATTCAGTGGGAGATGCCCCCGTAAGGGGATCTATGATTAGGGTTTCCCCCTACCGCCGCTTTCATCTCCCCAGGGTGGTTCGACTGGTTTCTTCCCCTCGATTCTTCAGCTCGGCTCGCTCGTGGTGTAGTGACTCTTCATGTGGCAGTGCTGTACATCTTCGAGGGCTCTATCTTCTTGGAAAATCTCACAGTTTCTTGCCTTTTCCACTCCCTACCCACAGATCTGTACTAGGCTTTCATGGCTGTGCGGTGACGGTCCAATTTCGAGCTCACAACTGCTGTGGTGAAGGTTCCACTTCGCGTCTAAGTCGGATGGGGGTGAGGTAGGCGGATCTGGTCGTCGTGTGCGGTTTTGAAGGTGGCGACAGGATTTGTGGATCATCTTGTGGCGGGTCTTCTTCGGGTGTCCTTCTTCTTCCCTCGCAGGTCCGGCTCTGGCGGTCTTTACGTTCATTGCCCTCTGTTTCGACGGCTTCCGATGGTGGATGGCGAGGTCAGTTATGCAAACTCCGGTGACGATGACGGTGGTGGTTCTGAGGAGCGATGATGAAAGAGGTGACTGGATTTTGGTTTTTCGTCGGATCAAATTGAAGCAGGTGGGAAGATTACACGTCTCAAGGTGACTCTTGTTTCAACCCATAATGATGCAGTTGGCACGTGATATGAAAATCAGTTTTAGGATTCTGAAATTTGAATTTGAAACCACGTTCGTGGCGTGACGCTTTGGTTCTGATGAAGTGGGAAGTGATGGTTTGATTTGTTAAAAAAAACACATAACTGAATGATATATCATGATTTGGTCCCTTACATTGTTCCAATGGTTGTTAGAGTAATTTCTAATTGGCATTATTGTCAGTGTGTATAGTAATTATTTGTAGTCTTATTTTTTTTTTGAATATGTATATGGTGTGGTGGAAATATAACAGGATGATGTTGGAATTAGGATGATGATAGAATGAATATAGAAATCAACAGAGAGATGTTATGTTATTAATGTATTGTGACATGGTTACATTTGTCCTCAGAAAATATGAGTCAGTGTAGGAATGAGAATTTGCCACATGACCCCAAAAACATCATGTCACTCATCTCATGAATTTTATTGTCCACCCTTTCAATATTTAAATGATTTAATTTTCCATTAAATTTTTTATTTTGGGATTGTGTTGTGATTCTATTATTGTGTGATGTTTTTTATTTTTTGTTTTGGAATCATGTGTGTATGTAAGTGTTCCTAACCAACCGAATACATTTTCCACACAAGAATAAAAAATAGTTATTAGAAGAAAATGAATATTAATGTAATAATATTATTTTATAAAAATGAAAATAATATAATAAAAAAATTATATGAAATATTTTTGTTACTTTAAAGTAATTCCCCCAAAAGGATACATCATGTTCATTATTCCCCATATAAGAAGATAAAAAAATAATTATTTATATGAATAAATAATATTTTTTCATTAATGATTCATGATACATTTGGGAAAATAAGATTCATTGATTATTCAATTATCATATTTAAAAAGATGAAGAAAATATACACAATGATATCATAACAATAGTTCCCTTGAGTATGATGGAATATTGTTTTTAGGCATACTGCACTAGAAATAGATGATAAATCCTTTTTAAATATACATGACTAATCATAAAATGAGGATAATTATCCCATTATCCATGATAAGTGATTTATCTCTTCCTTTTTTTCTTCATATAGGATTGGAAATCCTTTTTCAGGCCAAATGAAAAAAATTAATAATCATTAATGCATTCCACATAAATAGTAGAGATGAAATCGAGTTTACTAATTTTTATAGATAGTTCTTAGAATCAATAAACTAAAGTATAATATATTTTATAATAAAAATAATACAATGAGAAAAACTCGTCCAGTTAAATATTTCATGACACTTCCTTTTCATCCTAGGAGGAATTATATAATTTATTCAAAATATAATTCGCAATCATGCATATTAAATTTTTTTAACATTAAAAAACTAGATATTGATTGTATTATTAATTATAAGAACAAACAATCTACAAAATAAAACATATATATTCTAAATAATAAAAAATCACTATTATGCCATAATAATTTCATAACAATCTGAAAAAAAATTTAATAATGAATATAGGATTTTTAAAAACCATACATTATTTATATGTAATAGAAATTAATTTATTTCCAATAGCCTCAATCAAGATTTCCAGAAAATATTTGTTACTCATAAAAAATATTACATTTTTTATTTCAATATTACTCTGAGCTCTAATAAAAATATAATATATCATGCTATTATTAAAATTTATAATATCATTTATTTTTTAGGTGATAGTTAAATTCACCAACATAATATCTTAAATGACACTACATTTTCTTAATTTTTTTTTATAAAATTACATTCACACATAAAACATATCCTTTATAACACAAAATCATGTTCCAAAAAGATATAAAACATGATTCAATCTTATGACTTAATAAACTTATAAAAAATCTACATAAGTTATCTCAAAAAATTTGTAATCACATATGAACTGATTTTTGGAATGAAAATATATCCTTGATAAGTTGTATAGTTTTTTAAAAACATTACTTGGTTTTGTTGAAAAAAATTGATAATTCAGGTCTCAACCATGTAGTTGTCAAATTATATTTTCATTGAACCAATAAATAGTTTGTTCATAGTATTTTATGTGATGCACATTAACAGTGAACTATTTGGTTATACTTATATTTCTAACCCTAAAGTCATGAAATTTAAAATTAATAAATATAAGTAAAAGTTTATTCAATATTTCATGTATTTTTTATTATATTATTAAAAATAATACAAAATATATCTCATAATCATCGATCACATCTCAAAAACTATTTATTACCCATGTCTCTTAATGAAATATGTTTTCGTGATTTCATTTTGATTTTTTTCTTTTATTCTAAAAACCATATCTCTAAAAAACCATTAATCGTGAATGAACAAGAGGGGTCAAATTCAATTTTTAATGACAAATCCCATGTAAATGATAACCATCATATGAGTCTATTCACCACAAGGATAAAAGATCATTAAAAATCATAATTTGTATGAAAAAAGTATTTAAGATATAAAAACATTACCATGGGAATGATTTTACCCTCATATATTAATATTTAAATCACTAACTATTATAATCATCCTGGAATGGTTTGATAATATATTGAACATACAAGAATAATAAATAAGTTGTTAAAAATAAATTAAAATATAAAAAAAGAATAAATAATATAGACATAAAAACTAACTAAAATAATATAAAACTATAATATTGATTCATTTAAATAAATTTTAGAAATGTTAACAAGACCCAAAATAAATCCAAATTAATAGGATGGCTGAAATGGGTTCTACATAAACATATTAAGATGAATATTAGGATATGTTCCACTTTATGATCATTAATATTTATCCATAGTCCACCTTTAAAACTAAAAACATAATACATTTAAAATAATTACACATACTTAAGAAATGAGAATGTACCATAAATAATTTAATTTAAAACTACTCCCTATGTTACTATAGTAATTTTTTTAGTGAAACTGGTAGATACTTTCCCAAATAAATTAAAATGTTATGTTAAATCAGTTATACATCTTAATCCATGGAATTTAAAAAAACCACCAATTAGAACAAAATTTAATTAAAATTTACACTCAATATCACATTATAATAACAATTAATATAATATTATAAAATTATAATAGAATAATAGAAGTAAAAGTTGATTAATATGAAACAATTCTTCCCATAATATGAATAAACTCTTTAAAAAATCTGTATTCAAGAAGCCGTGAGATAGTAACATCTTACCAGTTCTCTAGTATCATCCTAGATATCTGTAAATATACTGTATTGAAGTAGGGGTGATAATTAATTCATATTACATAGGATCCTTCCTGAAAAAATATCAATTTGGAACATTAATATTAAATATTTATTTAATTTAAAATCAGTCTACCATGTATGTCAACTATATATTTAAAAAAACCCATCTTACTGTTTTCTTTCATTCCAAATCTACAAGTAATATAATCACAATATGTCATTAAAATATATTACATACCCCAAATCCTTATTCCTACTTATTTATTCATTAAAATTTCATTATGTCATATATAATTATTTACACAACCCTTTCCTATATCACCAAAACTCAAAAATCATACCACATGAGTAAAACATAATTTTATCTCATAACCTTACAGAAAAAATCATTAATAAAAAATCCAAAACAATTAACATTACCATGGTTTGAAGAAAAGATAATAGGACTTTATAAGTAAATAATTATCCCAACCACACAATGTACATTAATGGTTCTCTCGGAAGAAAGATCATTATATAGGTCAATATTAGGTCACTCAAATATTGTATTGGTTTATAATAAATATAAAATCATAAAGTGATATAAAATTGGAAGAAATCCAAATATAGAATTATTTTTTTATATTTAAAACTTAAATCCATCCAATCATCATACAATAACCCTCATGTATTAACTATTATCACATGAAACGTGTAAAAATGTAACATATTTATGAATTATTTTATTTTAATAATCTATAAATCATTCATAATAATTCATATATATTTAACAATTATCAGGTCATTCAGTTTTATTATTCCCTATTAATATTATCATTTTATTAATTCATTTCATTAAACATATTTCAACACATACCTTGCACTAGAATTTTAATTCTAATAGTTACATATTGATTCACAAAAAAACCTAAAATATTCTTGTTTATTACTATATATTTTTATATAACATCCCTATCTTGGGAACAACTACCCTAAATAATCAAACCACATCAAAATTTCTATAAAACTATATTATAAAAGATACAGTAACACATGAAAAACACCAATGATAATCCACCACAACAATGTTTTTAAAAAATTCCATCATATAGAAATGACAACAAGAAATTATAATCTTATTATTATACATTAATAATTCACCACCTTAAAATGAGAAAGTTCTTATTTTATTAATCAATAGAAACTACATACTCAATTAGATCTAAATCATGATAACAAAACAACATAGTGAATAAATATAGGGAATAATTATCACTAAAATCCAACTAAATCTCAATACATTATTTCATCAATGATGTAAATAGAATTTTTAAATTCCAAATATATTATAATTTGGCCACAAGCATTATAAAACATATTAATACCCATTTTTATCCTATATAAAACATCTCCAAAGACCCCTCATAATATATTAAAGGGGAAAAATGATTATTAAATTGAGTAATGAGGATAGTGTCTCCCAGAACATGAAAATAAATGGAAATCAAGGATGTGTTATAGGGTCTAAATAATGATCACAAGGTAATGAAAACTCATTTAAGAAGAATTGATATAGAATAAAGATGGTGGAACATTATTTATGATAATATAATATAGGATAGAAATGAATTTTTGATTGAATAATATATTTATGAACAAATGAGTGTTGGTTAACAATAACATCATTCCCCTCACATATTCTCTTGGGAAGAGGCATATGGTGATACTAGGCATTAGGTGACATCCCCAAGACACCAAAGGATAAACATAAATTCCAAGGGATTCATAAAAAATTTGGGGATTACATTCCCTTATATAATTTCAAAAAACAAAAATAAGAATAAACTAATAATCTAATATATGATGCATGAGTACAATGAAATAAAATACAAATAATAACTAATCAATAACCAAAAAAATATCAGAGTACTAAGAAGAAATAATAAACAAATAATACTAAACGTCATCAAAGAAATCAAATCAACAACTCCCAAATAGATCCAAGCCCTAACTCCACATTCCATTCCCATGGTATAACAACTCATAACTAATGAAATAAGATACCTTTCCTTTACATGTATCATTATGTACAACATCTGCAAATATACCAAACATCCTAAGAAAGGCATAAGTATAAGATTCAGTAAGATTTACACAATGAATTACCTAGCCACACCAATAGGATAGAACATGTCTATGATTTAATATAAAGTAGATTAAAATAAACCCAAATTTTATATATCAAATGATAAATAGTTTTCCAAAAAAAAATTTCCAAGGAAAGAAACCAAACATGTCTTCAATACATTTCACATTTCAAATTTGTATTCCCATTTCACAAATCCAGGAAATCCACACATCCATTCCCTTGATACTATTCATACTCATGAGTGGTCTCTTATCAATATATCATGTTGTTAAAAGGTTAACATATACTATGGTCCCCAATGTATTATTCCCCTTAAATTAAGTCACATTAATTTCAAATGAACTCACACAAAGCATGTATGTCAAAACCCATTCCAAATCACGAAAATCCATTTCAATAAAAAATTACTTTTATTTAAAAAAATCCAAAATCATTTTCCATATATAAAAACCCATCCATTATTTTAAAACTATATTATTAAAATAACGAAACAAAATTAATTTTCGATAAAACATATTAATTTACACCTTTTTAAAAAATCATCATGATAAGGGTTTATGATCAAGAACCACACATCAATTTTACACATTAATTAAATATATTAAACCAATTATTACTCAAGAAATCATTTTCTACACATGTGTAATTGATAGGGAAGATTCATACCAATTAACTTAGGTGAAATTAAAGAGTGGGAAAAGTCAAAAACCCAGATCTAAACTCTAAAGCCTTCCTTAGATCTTGTTCCCATAAATAAAAAGGTATTAATATCATCATGAATACCATCATTCCACATGAATCTATCCATAGTGTATTAGTTCCCTGATTCCAAGATAATAAAGAATACAATATTTAATTAAAATAATGATGAAAAGTCATTTACCAATAAATCTGTCCTCTAACACTCCTAGATTCTTCTATGAATCACTTCTGAATTAAAAGGAGTGATATCCACTAACTTGGCAGGGAGAGGAATTACATATATGAACTTTTTGTGGAAAAAAGTATTAGTGGGTAAATTATATTTTATCCACAATATTTGGATCAAATTTTTAACAGTGCATGTTTAAAGAATATAGTTAGGAAAACTAAGTGGTAACCATGCATGAGTAACTTCCTCAAAACACCCCCACACAGTTCACACAAATGTTTATACAAAATATATTACCACCATTATGTTCCCTATTTTATCTCATTATATAGTTTCTTGCAGGAATCTGAATGGTTTTTGCAAACCATGCGCCAGACCATGTTCCTATGCAGTGGCCACTATTTCAGATTCACAGTTTTGTGGGAGGTGTTGGATGGTTTCGACTAATCAAATCAGAAAATTCACCTTTATAAAACCCCCAAAAATATTTAAAAACTCATTTGAACCACCAAAACACTAACCTTATAAAATTATATATTTATAATAAAGTAATAAATGTATTTTTACCTAATAATGGGTGGGAAACATTATCCCCACATTTGTCTTTCATTCTAAAGAATGTTGAAAACTTTTGTTTGCTTGAAAGTGTTATACCCATTTATCTACCATTTCCTTTTATTTTTCCATGTTTCATATTTTATATGGAGTTGTTTACATGAAACCCAAACATGATCGATGATTTTCCAAAATAATACATTAACTTTCATATCTACAATATTCACTGAAACATGAATGAACATAGAATCCCATTATAGAGAAAAGTGATCCCATAAAATCACATGGGTGGTGTCAAGTTGATAATTCATAAAATGAGATAAAAAACACATTATGAATTGAAAAAAATATTGGTGAAAACTAAAACTGATACAACATCTAAACATCCAATTCACAAATCTCAAAAGGGACTATAAATCAACGAGACAACTTTCCCTAATTTCGAAAATTATGATGGTAATGCCTTAGAATGAATCTCAAGAAAACATGATAGGTCAAATCGAACAATAAAAAACATCATTGATGATTTTCATATGATTTTTGATGACTCTAATCCATCTATATTTTCTTTCTGATCAACTTAATTTTATATGCTGTCTCTTGAATAAATCTTTGTACAACCAGTGATGTGTCACCTATTTCCACCCAAAAATTGAATAACAAAAAGATCCCCCATTTAATGCTTCAAAATAATCCATATTTATTAAGACATGATAAATTTTGTTATATGAGTTCACCAATAACATTATATTTTCCTCTAATGATACCCTAAATCCATTACATTATCCTAAAACATTCCCTCTAATGTTTTTGTCCTCATTTCACATTGTCCATCCATTTGAGGATGATACACCATGCTCATATCCAAATGAGATCCATGGTATTTTTATATTTATTTCTAAAAAATGGTATGGAATATGATTTTTCTACCTAATAAATATGATATAAGAACGCCGTGCCTCCGTTCAACTTGTAACATATAGATTTTGGATAAGTAATCAACCATATGAGATTCAAAAATTGGGAAGAAATGGGACGACATTGTGAGATGATATTCAATCACCCATATGGAATTATATTTCTAAACATTCATTGGGTGAACTTTAAAAAAATAATATATATTCTCTAATTTCCATACATGTATTGGTAAATACTTTAAAATACCCGTTGGATGCTGGTTCCCTTCCTTAACCTACTGATAGAATATGCATCTCAAAAAAAAAAACTCAACCAATTTTCATTTAATGCCATCCCACCATAATTTTTATTTCATTCCTTAAACACATTTTTTATTACAGGATAAGAAACCTATTTTGAATTTACTTTTTGAAGCCTCTTTGAGGAGCTCTTTCCCGCTACCCTAGACGGTGACGGTCAGCGCGACTGCTCCTCCCCCCTCAGTGGGGTAGGGACCCTCTTCAATCTCCAAGGGTTCCCACACCCATTCTTCCCCCCCCTTTCTAACCATAATCTTCTCCCATACTTTCCTTGGATCTTGATTTTCCCTAAAGTTCATGATTTGTGCTACGGCCTCACAGAACTTCTGCTCTCGATTTCCGAATTCAACGAGGCTTCTTCTGTTCTCAAATAGATGCTAATTGATCAGTTCAATCACTATCACCCTTCGGAGGATTATTTCGTTAGATTTGTTTTTATATCATGGGGGCTACAGAAAAAATATATGGTGGGGATTATGGACAAGAGACACATCATGATCAGATTTGAATGGGAGGAAGACTAGATTCAGGTTTGGTACTTCGCTCCCCGCATATGCAGCGGCTTTAGATTCTTCCTTTTTTTATGGAACTATGAATTCCACATGAAGAGGGATTCTCCAACTACAGCTATCTAGGTTAGTCTTCCTCACCTCCCACTACCCTTCAAAAACCCTCCATAATCTATATGTTGGGGAACCTAGTAGGTATATTCTTATGTTATGATAATAGAACCCGTTCCATTTTCCACCCCATTTCTCCTTGAATTTGTGTCGAAGTGGATGTGTCGAAAGGGCCACTTGACTTTGTTTGGATTTATTTTGGAGAAGAGTTTTCTTATAATTAATTCATTTGTATTGAATCATGGGTGATTTTTTGTTCACTCTACAAGAAGATGGGCCATTCGAAGAAAGTGTGTAGGCGCGAGGGCAGGAATGAGTTCCAGGAGCTGGAGGAGGGACTGGGCAGCAGGCTGTCTGTGCCAGGTGCAGGTTCGAAGGAGTTAGTATTGTTTGGTGACCTAATAGATCCACTCAGAAATTCGTAGGCTGTGCCAGTTACTCAGATTAAGGATGAGGAATTGGTGGGGTCTAACATTTAAATGTAGAGTTTAAAAGACTAGAAAATTTCATATGGAGCAACGAAAGATGTTAGCATCTAGCAGAAGGCTTAGGGGATTCTTTCGGATCCAAATGGGTTTGTTTATGGTTGTGAAGGATCTAGTCATGGTTCTAGCAAGAATGCTGGTATTATTAGTTCAGGAGAAGTCGTGAAGAAAAAACCAGTTAAGGTATTACCTCTTGAACCGAGGGTATTTGAAATTTTTAATAGGTTGAGGAGCGATCTGGGAAGCCCTCCTGGTGACAATTTTATTGCAGGGGTTGAAAAGGGCAATGAAATCCCAAATCCATGTACGTATGCTATGTATGTGTGTGTAGGAAGTAGTAACGAATCTGAAAGGGTGATCCAACCAAATGGAGGGAATAAGTCTATGGATGGCAAAGTGTGGGAGTTGACATCACATGGTGTAAGTAGGCAGACCAATATGAGGAGGAATTTGACCGGTCTCAACTTAAACAACTGATTTGATTGTTTGAGTAACAAGGGAGGGATTGAAAGAAACTCCATTTGTTTTGCCAATTCTATTAGAGATATACAACCCTCAGATGATTATGTTATAGTAGGGGATGATAATGGACTGCACATTCCAAGAAGGAAGAAGATAAATAAGGAAAGCAAGGACCCCGGGAGTTTCATTGTTTCCAAAAAGTTTAAACCAAAGGAGTGCAATGATTACTCCTACCTTCCTATGATGATGGAGATTCAGTTAGCCAAAAAAGATGGAAAACCCAAGGAACATGAGATCCAGATAGTGGAAGGCGAGGAGGTTCAGCAAGTTGGAGACATCAGGTCTCAAGAGCACAACAACGAGGCCTCAAAGGTTGAAGGTACCTCAGTACCTTTGGCGACCCCTCATAGGGATGCCGACAAGATGTTGGAGGATCAGCAAGGGGAGATACATCTGCAATTTTAGGGGGTGATACTGGTGAAGGAGGATGCTCTCCTACCTGGAAAACTGTGTGAGGTAGGGAATCCCGATGGCTCACAGAGAAAACAGGTTGCGGGTCTAGAACATTAGATGGATCTACTCATGCACTCTACTGAAGAAATGGTGGAGGCCGTTCTGAAGATTAAGGCGATGAAGGAAGATGTTGATAAAATGATGGGAAGATTACTCCAAGTGGATACTACCAGGGAGAAATGTGAGTGGATTGAAAAGAAATATCACATATTGGTTAGAGGATTGAACATGTAGAAGATTATAAAAGAAGAGTATATGAAAGCTTAGGACTATCTAGCATATCATTATGAAGATATCTTAAAGGATGATCTAGATATCTAGGTAAATTTCTTTCTGGGGAAATTGTATAGGGAATGTGATTCAAATAGTCTTATACTTGTCTTTAATAAGTCATTTGTCTCTTTTGTTACATGATCTATTTTAAATGTGAGTGTTTTTACTTTCCCCTTAAAAGTGTTTGAAAACAAAAAAGGTAATTTGATGAAAACAAGTTGGAATAGAGTTATGAATGATGTAGTTATTTCTAATAAGAAAAAGGTGTGACAACCCAATAATGTAACACAAAAACTGATCTACTTTCAAGATTTCATCCCTCAATAGTCTCCCCACCATTTATTTTCCACCATATAAACCCATTCTGAATCAAATTTCTATGGCGCTTTATCCTTCTCATAAAAATTTAGAAAAAAATAAATGGAAAAGATAAATGAACAAAAAAATCATTGTTCATAATAAAAGTGCACATTGGTTATCACTGAAATTAGGTACCATTTATAGAAAACCTATCTATAAAACTTAATATATGAATTTCATCATAATGCTTCCATAACATAATAGCCTCTAACTGGTGTATATAAAAAGTAAATTTTAAACATTTTAATATACTATATTCATCTTCATTGTATCATTTTTAAATCTATCTATGAAAAAATGTGTTTCAATCTATTATGAAATGTATACCACAAAAATTTCACAACAAAGTGGTAATGTATCCTTGTCTTCAATGTGTAGACTATGCTATCCAACTCTAAATCATGTTTTGGGTAGTTTTTCTCATTCAAACATAACTTTCATGATCTTTAAGAAAAAATATGATCTAAATAAAATAAAAAAACTCCAACCAATATCCTAATTTATCATAGTTCACCACACAAACATCTCTTGATTTTGGAAATAGGCTGATCGACACATATGCATTATTAACTTCAGGCTATTGAAAAGTCTTCTTAAATTCATCATTTGACTGGAGTATAACATTTTTTCTTATAGGATATATCATTAGTCATGAAAGACATAAAAATATGTGAAAAAATCATCAATAGTAACCATCAAGACCAATAAAACTATGTATCTCAAAGAAATTCATTGGTGGAATCCAAGTAATCCTACACTCTATCTATTTTGGATCCATTAAAAAACATTTTTTAGAGACAACATCGACTATAAAAAGTACCTTTTGTATCCAATAATCAAAAATTGAATGCGTGGAAAACATTTTATGATATAAAATGATAACCAAAACTATTTTTAGTTTTCAATCATTCTCAACCATTGTCCTAAAATACAAAATTTTTTCATCCACAAAAACCAGCACAAAAGAATCAAGATTCCTATTCAATTTCTAATTCATCAATTCCATAAATATGCATGGTTCATTCATAAGAAGAAAAGGCATAAAAACATACTCAAAATTTATATATCTACTCTTGATATAATTCTTGGGAATATCTTCCTTTTGATCCCATAATAGGTGATATCCTAAACACATTTCAATATTATAGATCCATTGGGAACCCCTAAAATGATCATATAGGTCATCAATTGATTGAAGAGGTTACCCGTAACTTAATTTATCTTTACCAAGATTATGATATTCTATAATAATATAAGTATTTCTATCCACCATTTTCATAAAAAGTTCCAGTACTACCCAAGGATACATTCTCCTTTGAATTTCTATAAAATTCATCCAATTTTACCTTGAATTCCTTTAATTTTTTTAGTTTCATCTGATTAGATGATCCTGAGATATGATTAGTCCCTATAAAAAGATAAATCATAAAATATAGTTATATTTTTGGTGGAAACCATGAGAACTTATTAGTAAAAACATCAAGAAACTGATCAAAAAATGTTGAAAAATTCTATTCTTGATCTCAACCACTGATTCCGCGGTCAGAGATTCCAAATTATATGATATAGTTTTATCTTATGGGGCCTAAAATCTTGTTTCAACTTCATTTACATTATGATCTCCTCTAATGATATGGTCAATGCCATAATCAGTTTCAAAAATATCCCTTTGAGTATACCAGTTGATGTGAGATTTGAACATTTTTAGCCAATCCATACCTATGATTAATTCGTTGACATCCATCTATAGAACATGGATATCACAAAGAAATATTATTACACTATATATATAAATCATTAATTATATATAAAGTCTAAAAATTCTATTTGGACATGTAGAGTTTGATATTTCAAAGTAAAAGGCATCATCTCGACATGAAAAGCCATAAAATAAACCACACAAGAAGCATTAAGTGATTCAGATGTACCTATATAAAACAAAACACACATAAGATTATAATTATAAATATTCAAACCACTCACCATATAAGGTCCATAATAATTATCCACTATCATTTTCACAAATCCATAAAATTTCATGCTCTTTGCACTTGGTTCTTTATTAACTTATTGGTATTTCTCTTATTGAGGAGTATTCCTATAATAACCATGTATTCCTCAGTTCTATTGATGATATGTATTATTCTTCACTCTTCCCATAAAATCATAAGATGCATGGGAATTATGAGATAGATTCCTAGAACAATACCTTGGATCACTATTACATGATTTGAGCATAACACCACCTTTGAAATAGGTGTTCCTCATTCTCTAATTCCCAAAACTAGAGTTCCCACTATTTCTTATAGGTATCAACAAGATTTCTCTAACTTCTCTACATGATATTTATGTTTCTTCGATTGTCACCCAATTACCAATATTTTTAAAATCAATTATTAAAACCATGGAAATATTTGGTTGAATCTCTAGACATACCCAAGATTCAAAAATGAGTGCCTCAAAGGACACACATGCAACAACATATGGTGAAAAGTTAACTACATTTATAAATATAGCACCATAATATTTCATAGTGAGGTTCTATAACTTTAAACTAAATAAATACATTATTCTAGATATTCTAAATATAAGGCCCCAGCCTTAAACATTACTTAATCTTGAGGTTTTTGAAGAATACACATTGAGGATCTTTTTAGGTTTAGAGTTTTAGAGAATTAGGACATAACTATTACATCCCAAAGATAACAAAGTAGACACATCTAATCAGCTTCCATTTTTACACAAAATAAAAACTCATGAACACAAGAGTCATGTCTAGTTCTTTGTTTTAGACAGCTTTACATTTCCTTGATCTCATCCTTGGCCATATTAATCTTTATGTCTAGTGAAAAACATTTCAAAAAAAAACTTGGGATGAGCGTAAAAAGCTCAGTAAGGGTTATAACAGTACAAAAAGAAAACATTAGTTCATGTATACATAAGAATCAATGAAATCATACATTACTCATAAAATATAAGCACATTAACATACCTCATATAATAAGATTTATGAATAACTCATAGAAATCATAAGACATAAAGGTAACTTGAGGCATTCATACCATTCTTACGCAGGGAGTAACCCTCATGGTTATGTTTGGAATACCCATCATAGTATATTCCCTAAATCTCTTCAGAGAAACCTCAACTTTTAACCCCTTCGTATTACCCAATGCATTGGAGAGCTATATTGGGCTCACCCGCCCTTAGTTTATCACGGAACCACCAGTCTTCATAAACAATGCCCAAGAAACATAACATAATCATATCACATAACTTAAGAATAAAGGAAAGATAACATTCTCACATTGCAATAATAGTATAACATTTTAAGATATTGAAATAATGAATCCATTCAAAAAACAAATTTAAAAACCATTTAAAACATTTAATAAAGTGATTTTTGAATGAAAGTGTCCCATACCACCTTGATGCTTTTAACATTTTAAACCTTTAATATCCATATAAATAAATACTTAAAACCATTTTGAAAACATTGATATTAATGAGAAGTATTTATAAGAACAAATCATTAAAACATTTAAAGTGATATTTTAGTTAAAGGGTTTTTAACAAAATTAGAGACACTTGAATACAATAATTGAGGAATAACATTTAATCAGAACTTTATAATATCATGAGAATAAATGGATTCATGATATAATATTCCAAAGGAGAGTATATACACCATATAGGAGTGAATTGGTGCATGACAATAATGAAGTCTCAATAGAAATGTAAAATGAGATGAAATACCTTATAAAAAAGGTATCCTTAAATTAAGGATAAATAAATATCATAATTATGTTTGAAAATATAAATACCCCCAATATAAGTGTATATTAAGTTTAAAACAAACATAGGTCATTCACACATATTCATAGGATGACATATTCAATAACTAGAAGTTGAACCCAAAGAAATCGAAATTGGGTTAAGAAGTTCCCTGGTAAAAATTTGACAGCCTAACGGCGTCACTTTAAAATTTAGAAAACGAGTTGATGAGACAAAAAGGGTATCTCATCACTTGGAAATATATTTTTCATCAATAAGGATATATAAGAACATATCACAACATAATAAGATGTAAATTAAATGACCTACCAAAAGAAGTCTTTTAAAAAGAGGAGGGTGAAAGGTTCTCTTACTGACTTGGGTAACATTCAAAATGTACAGCCTATGAAATAAGGACTATAAAACATTGATGTAAATACTCATAAACGAAAGTATATTACAAAAATAGTAGAATAATTGGTATCACATACACCACTAAAAGGAAATTGTGGAAAATGTTGCATAAATCTCATGGGAATAAAAGTGAGATGAAAAATCCCTTACGAAAACTCGGCTACCTAACGGCGCCACTTAAAACTTCCAAAAAATGGATTGATGAAATAAAATCGGGTCTCTAATCATATTAAAATATAATTTACTGTAACAGGAATATAATATAACATCCCCCAACATAAGAAAGAGGAGCTTAAAAGAAACGACATAAAAGAGAGTACTTAAAAATAAAGAGATAGGTAGGATCCCTTACCTCAAGTCCGACTTGCCGTGTTCGTTTCTTTATATTCCTGAATAATAAACATTTTTCAATTTATAATTGCTTACGGTACTACTTTAAAGATTATTATTCAGTTCATATCACATATTATAATGTTATAATAATTGGTTAACAATGTTAATTCATATCAGACGTTTGTGTCGATGTTTGGTACATGAGTCAAAAATGAACATGTTAGAAAATGATTGTACATGTAGTTATAATTAAATACTCTCCAGAATAGTATTAATGATTTAAATATCATATATATCCAGTAAATATTCATTTTATACTATTCCATAACATTTGGAGATAAAAAGAAATGAAATTCACCGTTCATGGAGACGGTAGGCCGTACGTACGCATGAACGCTACTTTCATTTCTTTGTCATATTAATGGAATTAAAAAAATTTGAGAGATATATATATTATAATTACAGTATAATATATATGTTTTATAGTTCACATAAGTTCATTAATTTCATTATTTATACATTCTATTTATTTCATGAACGAGTCACATCACTTGAGGTGGTGGTAGTCCACACTTCCTCGTATGAAATTATCGCATTTGAACAACATGAAAAGCATAAAGGTAAGTTTTAAATATAAAATTCAGAATCATATGTAAAACATAAATACCATATACATCATATATAAAATACATTGACATCATAATGGCCACCATGAAAGGTGTTAAGAGAAGATTGAACAATCATCCTTTCGTGAGGCAGTAATTCGCCATCCACAGAAACAGTATGTTCTTTAAACATTAGAAGGAGGTGTGTGTAAGTGTAGCTCAAATACATAACATAAAAACATCATAGTATATTGGAGATACTGGTTTTGTTACAAAATAAATGAATAAAAAGAGTTTAGGGGTTTGGAGAAGCAAAATAAAACAAAAGAACACAAGTGAAGACATTACCTTTAAATCGGGTAACTCCTCTTGGTTTGAAACAAAAGGGTTTCTTGAAGAGCATTCTGCCAAATGTGAGGCTTCAATGATGAAGATAGGTATGTGGAGAAATTAAATGGTTAGGGTTTGGCTAAGACAATGGCTTGAGAGGTGTGGGTAAGGAGGTATAGGTGGGGGCCTTTTATAAGAGAAGAGGAGGGGCACTCTTGGAAAGTTATAAAATATTACTTTGTTATAAAATGCTTTTCGGAATTTAAAGGTCCCAAAAGGATATATTTAGAGGCTAAGGTGATACGGTTTCGAAATACACCCATACAATAGTTTTGTGACAAGTGTAAGACTTAGATTTCACCCTATCTTCTCATTTTATTTAAATAGTTCATTTATGAGGTAATCACTACATCATCACGGTGTCATAAATAAATTAATTTATTTAATGTGTAAAAATTATAAAAAAAATATCATGATGTATGAAATATTTTTATATTTCTAATGAATATTTATAGTCTAAAATATGACTTGTATAACCCCATGTAAAAATTGTTTTAGTAAAACAATACATGTTTGTGACATTTTTATTTTAACTTTAAATAAAATGTTATTAATGTCATTTTCCTACCAAAGTGGCTACATGGGGTCCCCAAGATTACCCATGGATGTTTTTGGTCGGTCATGACTCATCAAATAAGGGTAGGACATGTGTCAAGGTCATTTCATATTATTATAACCTTATCTTTACCTTAAATTACACTAATTACCTTTAATCGCGATTAGTAAAACTTAAAAGTTACTATTCACCAAAAAAACATTTTAATCCCATTGAACCACATTTTACATCCTAATGAAAACCATGTATGTTGGATTTTTGAAATTCAAATCACATAAGTGGTAAATTTTTATTTAAACAAAAAATCAGTTTATTAACCACCAATTAGTGGTTTCATTATTCATCAAAAATGGAAGTTTTTTAGAAAAATTCCAAAAATTCACCCTAAGATATTTTTGATATTCCAAATTCAAAAATGATGTCTATTTTAAAAAATTAAAAACATATAAGTTGCATTAATTAATTTAATATTTAATTCCCGCTGTCAAAACAAATTGCGTGTTATTAAGAAACAATATCTATTAAAAGATTGGCACTAGTTTAAGTCCAATTTCAAAGTGAAATTTATTCCAATGACCACCATTGGATTAAATGGTAAAAATATAATATAATTGCACATTAAAACAAATTGAAAAGATAATATAATCATACAAATAAATTAGATTAAAAGGAGTTTTTGAATTAAAATATAGCATTTTACACTATAAATTAAAAAAATGAACTTTATCGGAAAAATACCAAAAATTTATACAAAGTAAAATTTCAGATCCTGATTCTAACAAGAATTTTATTTTGTCAAATATAACATATAAAATTTTCAAAAAAATTGATTTAAAAGGGGTTCACCATCAAAAGGAGGTTAATCGACCTTTTAAAGAATATTAGAATATTTACGCTTAAAATTGGATTCATTTGCATTTTTATCCTCTAACATTTATTTTAAAAAGTAAAAATATTTGAGAAACATATATAATAATTTTGTAGTTAGTTCTGTTCATTCCCACCATTACAACGACTAGGCGTTAACTACCATTTAAAATAATATTATTTTATTATTAGAGAGCAACGTAAGATTCCCAAGAAACTCGTTGTTGCGTATTGGGTACGCCATCGAGCATAGAGTTCCATTTAAATTAATATTAACATTTTATTCACAAATATGGATAAATATGAAAAAGTATTTTTTTTATTTACCTGGGATGTTACATCCTTCCCCCTTTTGGGAATTTCGTCCTCGAAATTTTAAAATTGGGCTTGGAAACTTCATTGAAAGCCCCACATCAGAAAAGGAGTAAATTAAACTGTCACTTTAAAAGAAAGAAAGGGAAGTACAAAGGTCACCCGAGTTAACCCATACTAGGATTCCATGTAGGAAAACATGGATATGGAGAAAAAAGGGTCATGTTCTGATGGAGAGTGATATAAAATAAGTTTAGGAGAAAGTTAACCTCTAGAAAATCACAAACTGGTGAAGGGTTAAATGGTATTTGATTCCCCAGTAGGAAAAGTTAACAGACAACATTTTTGTTTTTAAGTTACTTTTAATTAAGGAATTTATTTATGAGCTTAACTAAATCATAAGGAAACATACTTACTTTTCATGTTGACTTTCAACTTTTACAATCTTTCTTACACGAACTCATATTTTCTCCAAAAGACGAGTATTTAGGATGACTTGTTCACATTAAGAGATCTATAATCAACTTCTAGAAAATCACCTAATACACAAAAGAGAACTATATATTTTCCATGTCTTTAGACCAAAACCAAAATTGTTATAACAAGATCAGATAATCCACAAAAGGATAATCCTTTATAAATAAATAAAATCTATTCTTAATCTCCACAATTCTTCCAACAAAACCGAAAGTTCAACGAAGACCATTTGATAAACAATTTGTCCATAAAATTATTCCAAGTAAACCAAAATAAGATTGAAACCCAAATATTTGAAGGATTTAATCACATAGTCTTCCAAGGAAAAAATTAACATTTATCTCCAAATAACATTAGTTTCTCTTAAAGTCTCATATTGAAAAGTAATTATCCTAATCACATATCCTCCATGATAGGTTAATCATTTCCATAGATAACCCAAAATAAACTTAATATTGATTCATAAAATCATCTAACTAAAATGAATTAGTCAAACTAACCAGGGACATCACGTAGTACAGTGGTAGGTGATAAATACCAGTCACACTTTGGTTGTGGGTTCGATTTCCACAGATTTGTCCGACGTGACGGGTTGTCACACAGTCTGCGTGTTGTCCTTTTTACAAAGTATATAATTCTCAAAACATTCTCCAAAAAGAGATAAAATCATAAAAAATAACTATATAATAATTTAACCTCGAGTTTATCTCATGTCGTTCATATTCCATCATAAAATATAGTAACCCATAATTACCTCAAAAGTAAGGATCATATAATCCCTAATGGTTACCTTTATAATTATTACCTGAACTTCCATGTTGATTTGGTTCTCTCATACATGATGTATTAGAGAACTCACCAAGGTTCAAGTGGTTTATCATGACTCCTGAGAGTTGGTTTAGAATAACCATGAGATTTCTCATTGAATCCCCCATTTCATCCAGTCTCTTAATCAGAGAACCACCACAGTTTCCTTCAAACCCATTGTAACTTTGGTGCATGCTAGATCCATCCATTTACTAAAACCAAAAATGTCAGGGTGAGTATATTAATAAAATCATTATGTACTAATGAGGAAGATAAAAACTAAGATATACTTACTCATTCACTTTATATAAAACCTATGAATCTTTCTGAAATCCTAGACATTATGGTAATGTCACTTATGCTTAAAGAATACCCTAACCTCTAAAGTTATCTAAACCAACCTCTGATACCAACTATAAGTCCCCAGCCTTAAACATTACTTAATCTTGAGATTTTTGAAGAATACACATTGAGGATCTTTTTAGGTTTAGAGTTTTAGAGAATTAGGACATAACTATTACATCCCAATGATTAAAAAGTAGACACATCTACCCAGCTTCCATTTTTTTCACAAAATAAAAACTTTTGAACACAAGAGTCATGTCTAGTTATTTGTTTTAGACAGCCTGGCATTTCCATGATCCCATCCTTGACCCTATTCAACTTTATGTCCTATGAAAACCATTTTAAAAAATACTTGGGATGAGCATAAAAATCTCAGTAAGGGTTATAAAAATACAGAAAGAAAACATTAGTCCATGTATACATAAGAATCAATGAAATCATACATTACTCATAAAACATAAGCACGTTAACATACCTCATGAAATCATAAGATTTATGAATAAATCATAGAAATCACAAGACATAAAGGTAACTTGAGGCATTCATAACATTCTTATGTAGGGAGTTACCCTCATGGTTATGTTTGGAATACCCATCACAATATATTCCCTAAATCTCTTTGGAGAAACCTCAGCATTTAACCCCTTCACATTACCCAATGCATTGGAGAGATATATCGGGCTCACCCGCCCTTAGTTTATCATAGAACCACCCATCTTCATAAACAATGACCAAGAAACATAACATAATCATAGAACATAACTTAATCATAAAGGAAAGATAATATTCCCACATTGCAATAACAATATAATATTTTAAGATATTGAAATAATGAATCCATTCAAAAAACCATTTTCAAAACCATTTAAAACATTTAATAAAGAGATTTTTGAATCAAAGTTTCCCATACCACCTTGAAGATTTTAACATTTTAAACCATTAATATCCATATAAATAAATCCTTAAAACCATTTTTAAAACATGGATATTAATGAGAAGTATTTATAAGAACAAATCATTAAAACATTTAAAGTGATATTTTAGTTAAAGGGTTTTTAACAAAATTAGAGACACCTGAATTCAATAATTGAGAAATAACATTTAATCAGAACTTTATAATTTCATGAGAATAAATGGATTCATGATATAATATTCCAAAGGATAGTATATACACCATATAAGAGTGAATTGGTGCATGACAACAATGAAGTCTCAGTAGAAATGTAAAATGAGATGAAATCCCTAATAAAGAAGGTATCCTTAAATTAAGGATAAATAAATATCATAATTATTTGTGAAAAATATAAATACACCCAATATTAGTGTATATTAAGTGTAGAACAACCCGAGGTCTTTCACACATATTCATAGGATTACATATTCAATAACTACAAGTTGAACCCAAAGAAATCGAAATTGGGTTAAGAAGTTCCCTGGTAAAAATTTGAGAGCCTAACGACGTCACTTTAAAATTTATAAAATGATTTGATGAGACAAAAAGGGTATCTCATCACATGGAAATAAATTTTTCATCAATAAGGATATATAATAACATATCCCAACATAATTATATGTAAATTAAAAGACGTATCAAAAGAAGTATTTTAAATAGAGGAGGGTGAAAGCTTCCCTTACTGACTTGGGAAACATTCAAAACGTACACCCCACAAAATAATGACTATAAAACATGGATGTAAATACTCATAAATGAAAGTATATTACACAAAGAGTAGAATAATGGTAAGCACATACCCCACTCAAAGGAAATGGTGGAAAATGTAGCATAAATCTCACGTGAATAAAAGTGATATGAAAAATCCCTTACGAAAACTCGGCTGCCTAACAGCGCCACTTAAAACTTCCAAAAAATGGATTGATGAAATAAAATAGAGTCTATAATCATATTAAAATATAAATTACTGTAAGAGGAATATAATATAACATCCTCCAAAATAAGAAAGTGGAGATTAAAATAAACAACATAAAAGAGAGTACTTAAAAAGAAAGAGATAGGTATGATCCCTTACCTCAAGTATGACTTTCCGTGTTCATTTATTTATATTCCTGAATAAGAAACCTTGTTCAATTTATAATTTATTAAGTTACTACTTTAAATATTATTATTTAGTTCATATCACATATTATAATGTTATCATAATTGGTTAATAATGTTAGTTCATATCAGACGTTTGTGTCGATGTTTGGTACATGAGTCAAAAATGAACTTGTTTGAAAATGATTGTCTATGTAGTTATAAGTAAATCATATCCAGAATATTACTAATGATTTAAATATCATATATATCCAGTACATATTCATTTTATACTATTCTATAACATTTGGAGATAAAAATAAATGAAATGCACTGTTCATGGAGACGGTAGGCCGTACGTATGCATGAACGCTACTTTCATTTCTTTGTCATATTAATGGAATTAAAAATAATTGAGATATATATATATATATATATATATATATATATTATAATTACATTATAATATAAATGTTTTATAGGTCACATAAGTTCATTAATTTCATTCTTTATACATTCTATGTATTGCATGAACAAGTCACATCACTTGAGGGGGCGGTAGTCCACATTTCCTCGTATGAAATTATCCCATTTGAACAACATGAAAAGAATAAAGGTATGTTTTAAATATAAAATAATGAAGCATATGGAAAACATAAATACCATATATATCATATATAAAATACAGTGACATCATAATGGCCACCATGAAAGGTGTTAATAGATGATTGAACAATCATCGTTTCGTGAGGCAGAAATTCTCCATCCACAGAAACATTATGTTCTTTAACCATTAGACGGAGGTGTGTGTAAGTGTAGCTCGAATAAGTAACATAAAAACATCCTAATATATTGAAGGTACTGGTGTTGTTACAAAATAAATGAATAAAAAGAGTTTAAGGGTTTGGAGAAGCAAAATAAAACAAAAGAACACAAGTGAAGACATTGCCTTTAAATCGGGTAACTCCTCTTGGTTTGAACAAAAAGGGTTTCTTGAAGAGAATTATGCCAAAGGTGAGGCTTCAATGATGAATAGAGGGATTTGGAGAGATGAAATGGGCAGGTTTTGGCCGAGCCAAAGGCTTGAGAGGTGTGGGTAAGAAGGTAGAGGTGGGGGCCTTTTATAAGAGAAGAGGAGGGGCACTCTTGGAAAGTTATTAACTATTACTTTATTATAAAATGATTTTCGGATTTTAAAGGTCCTAAAAGAATATATTTCTAGGATAAGGTGATAAGGTTTCGAAATCCACCCATAAAATAGGTTTGTGACATGTTTAAGACTTATATTTCACCCTATCTTCACATTTTATTTAAATCGTTCATTTATGAGGTAATCACTACATCATCACAGTGTCATAAATAAATTAATTTATTTAATGTCTAAAAATTATTAAAAAAATATCATGATGTAGGAAATATCATTATATTTCTAATGAATATTTATAGTTAAAAATTTTACTTGTATAACCCCATGTAAAATTTTTTTTAGTAAAACAATACATGTTTGTGACATTTTTATTTTAACTTTAAATAAAAAGTTATTAATGTCATTTTCCAACCAAAGTGGCTCTATGGGGTCCCCAAGTTGACCCATAGATTTTATTGGTCGGAAATGACTCATCCAATAAGGGTAGGACATGTGTCAAGGTCATTTCATATTATTATAACATTATCTTTACCTTAAATTACACTAATTACCTTTAATCACGATTAGTAAAACTTAAAAGTTACTATTCACAAAAAAAATTATTTTAATCCCACTGAACCAAATTTTACATCCTAATGACAAAAATGTATATCATATTTTTGAAATTCAAATCACAGAAGTGGTGAAGCTTCATTTAAACAAAAAATCAGTTTATTAACCACCACTTTGTGGTTTCACTATTCATAAAAAATTGAAGTTTTTCAGAAAAATACCAAAAATTCACCCTAATCTATTTTTGATATTCCAAATTCAAAAATGATGTATATTTTACAAAATTAAAAACATATAAGTTGCATTAAATAATTTAATATTTAATTCCCACTGTCAAAACAAATAGCATGTTTTTAAGAAACAATATCTATTAAAAGATTGACACTAGTTTAAGTCCAATTTCAAAGTGAAATTTCTTCCAATGATCACAATTGGATTAAATGGTAAAAATATAATCTAATTTCACATTAAAAAAAATTCAAAAGATAATCTCATCATATAAATAAATTATATTAAAAGGAGGTTTTGAATTAAAATACATCATTTTACACTATTCATTAAAAAAATGAGCTTTATCGGAAAAATACCAAAAATTTATACAATTTAAATTTTGATGTCCTGATTCTAAAAAGAATTTTATTTTATCAAATATAACATATAAAATTGTCAAAAAAATTGATTTAAAAGGGGTTCACCATAAAAAGGCGGTTAATCGACCTTTTAAAGAATATTAGAATATTTACGCTTAAAATTGGATTCATTCGCATTTTAATCCTCTAACATTTATTTTAAAAAGTAAAAATATTTGAAAAACATATATAATAATTTTGTAGTTAGTTCTGTTCATTCCCGCCATTACAACGGCTAGGCATTAACTACCATTTAATATAATATTATTTTATTATTAGAGTGAAACGTAAGATTCCCAAGAAACCCGTTGTTGCGTATTGGGTACGCCATCGAGCATAGCATTCCCTTTAAATTAATATTAAAATTTTATTCACAAATATGGATAAATATGAAAAAGTATTATTGTTTATTTACCAGGGATGTTACACTAAACATGTGATGATATAATATTTTATTGAATAATTCATCAAAATAATCCCATATATTTCCCTGTTCTAATGTAACATGAACTAATGAATCCTGAAACTGGAATTCAAGATCTTCTAGTATATTGGTTTTCAAATTCACTTTCAGTTTATATGGTGTGCCAATGAAATCAATTATTTAATCCATCATATTTAGACATACTTATTATTTTTCCTATTATAAATCACCCCAAAATATGGGTGGATTCTACTTGTGGAACTAATATGAACTATCCATTTATCTTGGTTACTCATTTAGGCTTCCTATTTCCATGGAATGAAATTCCAGGATAATAATCTGAACTAGTTTTGGTTCACCTTTGGCTCAACTACAACCACATTTTTAATTGCTTCATTCGATTGGTTTTTATGTCATCTACTCAGTTCCATTCTCTATAACCAAAAAAACCCATTTAGTCTCACTACCTATGAACCGAAGGCTATGAAGCATAAAATTTAATACATCACACATATCATATATGATCATTACAAAATAAAAAAAAATTGTTGATTTCAATCTATGACTAAAAATTTCATGATGATTTTGAAAATCGAACAATATTCAGTAATTTTCAAGAATCAAAAAATTTTCAAAAATCATAAATTGCAAATAAAAATTAATTATTCACTACAATTTGTAAGTGATTTAAATAAATGAATGTCATTAAATTATCGTTAGCTAAGACAACGATGATGAGGTAAAAAATCCTAGAAGTATCTCAAAAAAATCATGTACCCATTCTCCATTGTAACCTTATGTTGAACATAAAAAGGTTATCTGTTCCATTTTACTGACAAAATTTCAATTTCTGAAAATCCCACTCCTTACTTCCTACCCATATGAAGAACTGAAAAGAATGAAGTTACAACTATAGGACTGAAAAACGATACAATCTGTAGCATCCATCCCCTCACCGATTATCTTGGGAAGAGTAGGTTGGTAATAATAGGCCTTAGGTGACTTCCTCAAGACATCAAAAGATCTGAAAATTGAGAAGGGATTCATGGAAAATTTTGGGAAAATTTTCCCTTTCAAAATTAAATGACCCAATCTGAAGATGAAACCAAAATAACACTTTCTGAAGCATGAGTACATTGAAATTATACTAAAATCATAACCAAATAATAACCAAAAAAATATTATATTGAAAATTATAATAGAAAAACAAAGAAAAGATATATAAATTGTCATGCATGACATTGAATGGGTATAAATTTAATATTTAGAACCGTACTTACAAATATTAACTACTATTGTGGAAAGACAGTTTAACCAAAAGGATGGACTGATTATGTGTGATTGACCAAAAAAAGAAAGAAGAAAAATTTAAAAAATTAAATAAATAGTTGATTATGGTGCTAGAACATGGAAATGAATAGAGATTATGTGATATTGAATGTGAGAGTGAGTGAAAATAGGAAAACTAAAAAGAATGGTAGAAGCTAAAACACATTTAGAGAAAAACCAATTGACTGAAAGTGGGAAATAATCGAAATAGTTTGATATTGGATTTACTTTTATGATGAATTCTAATTGAGAAATCTGTATCTAATTAAAATAGGATGACTATATTTATTATCCGTTCATCCCTTGAGTAAATTTCCTCTACAGTTTATCAACTTTAGGGAATATTCTATATTTATGTGAGAAAAATTCAGTAATCATTGAGTTCAATTTCTCAGTTTAACTCATTGATGCTTCTCCCTCTTGATCATTGATTCAATTTTCAATGAAATAATCTTTTTGAAAATATTTTTAATTAATGTATAATCCCAATTAGTTTTCACTTATTCATTGTAGCATCCATAGTTTCTAGTAGGTAAAAAATTATTTGTAGTTTTTATGTTTGTAATGTATATGGGTGATATTTGGGAGATAATGGAGGCCTTTTGGGATGTTTTTGGGAATTTTCTAATGGATAATAGTTAGTGAAAACCATGAAACTCCAATAGAAAACTATTCCCAGTGTGACAGAGGCTAAAGGGGAAGGTGCATGGGTGGCGCAATAATTTTCCAAACTATTAGAAATCCTTGTAAAAACCATGATTCTTGTGAAAGTGGCCACTAGAATAGTTTTAATAGTTTGTCGAAACTTTTTTAGTGAATCCTGTGAGGTTACTACTTGAGGCAATAACTAGTGCATAGATTGCATACGGTTTTCCAAACCGTGTGACAAACCATGCACTGTTTAAAAACTAGATCCACAAAAAGTTAATCTTGGTTAGTCTACTGTTTTGAAACCTAATTAATTCCCAAAAACAGCACTAACTAAGGATTTATACCTCTCATAGTTTTAGAAGATTTTCCCATTAATTTGGATGTTATCTGATGGTATTTGTTGGTGGGTTAAAGTCCATCTATCGCGTTAAGTCATCGTTATTGGTTGTTCTTTATAGTATTCCTTAGATATTCTTTTCCCTCCATCATGGTTTCCTAGATCTATGTCTGATGTTGATATATATAAGGTATTTAAATCCATTTATGGTTAGATTTGGTTTTTTTGTTTCTATATAATGTGATCTAATGAATTTTTTTAGAGTTTCATCCCATTTTCATAGATATTTTAGTATTGTTTTCCATTTACACCAAATAATTCGAGGTAGGTGAACTCAATCTCAACTCCACTATTTATAACATGAAATCTTAGTTTCAAATTGATTGTGATTTTTTTTTGCAAATAATGGAAGAAACCATCATTACTGATTATTTATAGTTTTGTTTGAAATTCAGGTATTGTTTTGAAAAGTGTTTTGATAAATGATATTAAAATGGTTATTTTAAATTAGTTTGTAAGATATATTTGTTGGAAAATGTTTTCAATAAAAATGTTGTTTTATTCAAATAGTCATGGCATTGAAATTATTTTTCATTGAAATGGCTTGGTATTGGAATGCTAATTCCATGATCATATTTTCATGGTTTATGGGAATACATGGTGGTGAGTTCATATTGAATTACAAGGCTTGGTTGAAATTTGATACTGTTCTGAGTGCCCAAGATATAATGGAACATGGTATTTAATTACCTTATGAATACATGGTATATTAATGATAAAATACTCATGAGTATGGAACTTTACTAATAAAGCATTCATGTATGGAAGTGTGGGCTTGTGTATTGAATGAGAAATTACAAAATTAAATATGAATTGGTTTTGAGGAGAATGTTTGGTTATCTTCCATTGAACTTGATATAGTTTTTTGGAAACATTTATTTTTATGGAACTTGTTTATATTCTATTATAAAATTGTTTAGAAATTGTTTTATACCAACTATTTTATATAAATGGGCTAACTTGTTCTGTCTTAGTAGCTTGAGCAGGGAATTCATTTGGGGAAAGCCTACTAAGTTTGATTTCTCACCCCATCTATTGGCACATTTATGATTTTTTAGATGTTGTTTATCGATACATGGGGTAAGGTAAAGTATCACACTTCTCTAGTGGTGTTTAGTGACACTTGGGCTATTTTTTTTGAGTGGATCATAGAACAGGTTGGTTCATTAGAGTTTTGGTTGTATTTTTGTTTTATTGGGTTGGTATCCAACTTCTCAATTATTAGTTTTTATTCTTTCATTGTGGTACTCTTTGTATTTGGTTTTGATATAAATGATTTTTTGAGTTTTCTTTCATTTTTTATCATAAATCATGTAGGGGTTTATTATGTTATGAAATTTTGGTTTTTATAAAGGAATATAATCCCACAACTATTAGTAAATCCCTTATCATTTAATTACAAACTTTGGTATATTGGGGATTTTGCTTAAGGCCATTTGACGTCCTACGTCCTTCTCAAGATAATGATAAGAATATGAATGTACAAAGTGGTATAAACCTTTTACTTATGAATATAATTTTGTATCATTTGGTAGTATTCTCTGTTGGTATTTGGAATTGAATAAATTATTGGTCTTGAAGTTGAAAATTCATTCACATTTCTTCGTTGAGTTGCGTTCATATAAAGGAGTATTAATTTCTAAAATCGGAATATATAAAATAAAATATGTTTCTAATCATTTTATTCTGAACTTCATGTTACTAGGGAGTTAGGTACATACGTGTCTTGGAGATAGTTAATGGTTATATTTTCATTTGTGTGATTTTATCCAATGAGATGAGCATAACAAGAATTAGAGAAATGAATTCCCACTAGGAGTGCATATTTCAATTTGAGTAATGATGTGATGTGATTTTTTGATTTTGGAAAAAATTATTTTTATTTTCAAATGAATACCTTTGAAACATATCATCATTGAAGTATTTTAAAAGTGGTTTGATTTTCAAAAGAAACTAGATATTTCATAAACAATGGTTGAACATAGAAGATGCTGATTTTGGAAAGTAATGTTTTGATACAATGATGTGGTAGAATTTGAAATTTGAATCCTTTAATAAATTTAGAGTGAGACTTATGGAGCTTTTTGTGTTTCTAAAAAATGAAACATAGAAGGTGTCGTAGGGACTAACCAGAGGAAGAAACTGTGAATGTGGTGGCACCTGATCCACATGTGAACCAATGACTAATTCAGAGTATTGTCCAATCATTTCGGGATGTGGACTTGGGGAATATGAGGGATGAGAAAAGGAAAGTGGATCATCACGTCTAATTCCAGAAACAAAATCCGCCAATCATTTGGGGTTATTCTGAACCAGAAAAAGAAGATATGTGGATGAATAGAATGAATCATATATTTGATTTCATCGGCACACCAACATAGTTGAATGTCAAGATAGCGACATATATGATGGATGATCTTACATGAGAGGGGTGGTATTTAGTTCTTCATGATAAATTTGACTATAGTATTTTATGGGAGGAATTTGAGGAATTTTTTGACAAAAAATTATACCCTCATAGGTTTAGAATTCAAATAATAATGGAGTTATTCATCATAATAATGAAAAATCTATCTCCGACATATCATGTGGATAAATTCATGAATTTAGTTCTATTTTCACACAAGGATGCTACTTGTTCATCTTTAATGGCATATATCATTGAATCGGTACTAAGGGAGGATACTATCTCAAATATTACTATTCTCATTATTATGGATTATACAAAGATATTCAATAGAGTTATAGTATCTAAAAGTGAAATCACATGATATTTGGGTGTAGGAATTATGTCGATACCCATGGGGAACTATGGGAACTAAAATGCTAGGAGGAAGTGGAAAAGGGGCGCCTATTTCAATAGAGGGACAATGAATCAAAATCATATGGCTAAATTGGTGAATCTTCCTCTGATCCCCATTATTAAATATAGATGTTTCCAATGTGGTTACTTCAACCACTTGAAGCAATATTGTACAATACCATAAAGATCATTCCAAAATTGAAAAAATATGGGGCACTTTAACACAATTATCACAGTGATTCATGGTCCAGTGTTTGAGAAAACTTTCAGCTATCACATGAGTTGTATGATTCGATGTGATGAGGGTAATAGAATAAATTTCATCAATAGAATAAACATAGCCATAATGATTCTAGAAATACCATGACTCTTTATACAATGCAATCTCCACTAGGAAATAGATAAAAAGAGAAATGAGAAAGTAGTTATTTATAGGTGAATAGATTATTGTAGATAAAAATTATAGACCATCTATGGTGAGAGGTATGATTATTTGGAATTATACCATTTTTCAAGCATTTTTTGATATGGTTGCTTCCCATTTCATTATTTCTTCTTGTATTATTTATTTTATGATTTCAAAAATTGAGATTATTCCTTCTGTGGTAAAACTTCAAACTCATCTTAGTCAATGAGAATTTAGAGATATTGTGTTTTGAGCATTTACTATAACTATTTATGGAGATGAGATGATATGGGATTTATCTATTCTTAAGATGTATGCTTGTGATATAATCATGGGTATGGATTGGTTGGAAATCCTTACACCTCACATTGACTATTATAGAAGAATGGTTAGATTTATGACTGAGGATAGAGTAGATCATATCTTTAGAGGAGAAAAGGTTATAAAGAAAGGAAAAAGAGGATAAATTTTTTCTAGGAGTTTTAATGATCTCATATCAATTAACAAGGATAAATTTGGAATTTTTATATGATATTTTTAATATTAGTTTCCCAATAATTGTTAATCAGTTTTTAGATGTGTTTTCTGAAATTTTTACAGGTTTTCCACCACTGAGAGAAGTGTAGTTTATGATTTTCATCTTTCTAGGGACCATTTCTATTTCCCTTACATCATATTGGATAGAAGAAACATAGTTGTTGGAATTAGAGGTGTTATTTGAAGAGATAGAAAGAAAATGGTTCATTTAGTCGAGCGCGTCTCTATGGGAATCACCAGTATTGTTTGTGAAAAAGGTGGTTTTAAAATCCATGGTTTTGTATGGATTATCATAAGCATAACCAAGTCATGATAAAGAATAGGTATCCTATTTCATGAATTGATTATCTTTTTGATCAGTTGAGGGGATATAAATGGTTCTCCAAAATTTACATGAAAAATGGAAATCACCAATTACACATGTGACAAAAGGATAGTCCCAAAATAACTTTCATAAGTAAATTTGGACCCTATGAATCTATCGTTAAGATATTTAGTCTTACAAATACACAAAAATTATTTATGGAATTTATGTCTCATATATTCCATATATATCTGGATTCTTTTATTGTAGTGTTTTTTGAAAAAATATTGGTGTATTCTAAGACAAGTGTGGAGCACGGAAAAAACTTAGAGACAATGTTGATAATCACGAGGGATCATAATTTATATGAAAAATTATGAATGTGATATTTTCAGATACAATATGTATGTCTCCATGGCCATTATATTTCTGAAAAATATGATTCTATGGATCCAAAAAAGATAGAGCCTATTATCTCATGGAAATCACTGAAGAATGTCTTCAAGGTAAATAGTTTTCTTGGGCTAACTTGTTATTACCAATACTTTGTTTGTGATTTTTCATGACTAGTTTCTCCAATTAAAACTTTGAAAAAGAATAATGTTTCATTCCAATGGAATAATTAATTCTAAAATTCTTTAATAGAAATAAAATTCACCATACATGAGAAAAAAAATTATTTTTTCAAAAACAGGAAAAGGGTACATGGTTTATTGTGATGCTTTAGGATCTAAGTTGGGATTTGTTCTCCTGAAGAGATATCAGGTTGTTTCGTATGGTTCGAGATATTTAAGAGTGCATGAGAATGATTACCCAACACATTTTTTAGAGTTATCTTCTATAGTCTATGCTTTTAACATTGGGCCTCATTATCTCATTGGTGAGAAATTTACTATGTTTATAGACCATAACATCTTGAAGAATATTTTCTCACAATGTGATTTAAATATGAGACAATAAAGGTAAAAAATTTATCTATTAATGTTTCACTTTGACTTGATGTATACACGTGTAAAAGGTAATTTAGTGGCATATGCAGTAAAAAGAAATTCATATTCTCAGTTTGAAAAATAAAATTTATATTAGTGGAAGTTGATGTCTGTCCTATCAAAAATTCATTTGGAATGTGAAGACTAAGGTGATATTGTCGCCTTATTTCCAATTTTGTTAATTCATGATTTAGTAGAGACGGTTAAATAGGAATAACCACCTAATCCATAATGCGTGTCTATGAATTCATAACCCAATGTTGTAGAGACCATTGAGGTATGGGTGATGGTTGATAACTCAGTTTTGTTGTCTAGAAATCATAAGGTTGTACATATGAATTTTTAGTAAAAACTTCTTCATGATTACCACCATTCGAGATGGGGTTTCTATCATAGGATATAGAAGATGATTAAGTTATTTAAAGCATGGTTTTAGTGTGTTAGTTTGAAAAGGAAGGTGGATGAGTTCATTTTGAGATGCTTAATTTTCCAAAAGAGTAAGGAAGAGCATCCGCGACCATCATGTAAGTTGCAGTCATTACCTATTCTGATTTGGAAATTGGAGAAGATAGATTTTGATTTTGTAATATGTTTCCCAAGAATAGTTCAGAAACTTGATTCCATAAGGGTGATAGTAGATCATCTCAGAAAGTCATCTGTCTCATTCCAATTTGTGAATATCATATGGTTGAGGAATTTTCAATGATATATATCCATGAATTAGAAAATAGGAATGTAAAACTAGTGTTAATAGTTTCAAATAAAGATCTAAGGTTTATGTCACATTTTTGGAAATCCTTACAGAAAGCCCATGGGATATAGTTGGGAATGAGCATATCATATCATCCTTAGATGGATGGGAAATCCAATAGGATGAATCAAATGTTAGGAGACATATTTTTTCCTTGTATAATGGATTTTGGTAGCTAATAGTAAGATCCCATATCATTATTTGAGTTTTCATAATTCAAAATTTATCACACGTCGATACATATGGATCATTTTGAAGAAATGTATGGGAATCCTTTTCATTCTCCACTTTCACTACTAGAAAAACAGGTATTTGCGATGGGGCATTTGCGATGGGATCCCGTCGCAAATGGCTTTTTGTGACGGGGGCCCGTCACAAATAGCCCGTTACTGAAAACGGCGTCGCAACAACACTTATTTGCGACGGGCCCGTCGCTAAAGCCGTTTTTTGCGACGGTCATTCTCCCCGTCGCAAATAGTACTCTGTATTTTTGTAAAAAACTTTTAATATAGTTTTTGCAACGGGCCCGTCGCAAATACCTTTTGCGACGGACCCGTCGCAAAAACTATTTTTTAAAAAAAATAAAAAACTATTAATAATACTATTATTTGCGACGGGCATAGTATCCCGTCACAAATACTATAAAAAAAATAACAAAAATAAATTATTAATAAATTATTTTCATTAATATAATAATAGAATTATAATTCACAAATAAAAATAATAAATTATTAATAAATTATTTTAATTAATATAATAATAATAGAATTATAATTCAAAAATAAAAAATAATAGAATATTAATAAATGATTTAATTAATATAATAATATTAGAATTATAATTCATAAATAAAAAAAATATTAATAATTTATTTTAATTAATATAAAAATAATAGAATTATTTTACATTCAAATATTAAAATAATTCAAGTATTACAAAAAATATAACTAAATTATAATATTATAAAATTTAAATATATATATAAAATTTAATATTATAAAATATAAATAATATTATTATTCATATTAATATTGTTATTTAAAAATATAATATTATTAATATTTTATAATGAGACAGAAACTACGAATAGAAAAAAAAAATTGATTTCACAAATTTTATAACATAAGTACAATCTCTAATCTGAAGGAGGGGGGAGGTGGGGGATCTGCAGATGGTGGTGGAGGAAACTCCATCCCTAAAGCATGAGTGAGTCGGCGCATGTACTCCATCTGCTCCTGATGCTGCTGCTGCCACCGACTCGCCTGCTCCTCGTACAGCTGCTGCTGGCGTCGACGCTCCTCCTCATGCTGCTGACGCATCTGCTCCTGCTCCTGTCGGAGACTCTCTATCTGTGCAGTCTGAGATCGCAAATGATTCTCATACTGTGTAGTAGAAGAAGATGCACGAGCTCCTCTCGAGCTGGATGCCGACATCGCAGCACTGCCATAAAAATCTCCGGGAGTCAGTCGAGAGCCGATACCAACTACCCGGCCCTTCTCGAAGGCATACTGGGTGGCATGCATCCATGCCGCTTCATCAAACTGACAGGCAGTGGTCTGATCTGATGACTCGGCCTGACTCTCAGGCCGGGCCTGTGACGCTGCGGCCTCATATGACTCCTGTAGTTGCAATTTAAAATTAAAATTGTGAATATATTATATGCAGTTAATTTTTAAACTTGAAAACAAATAATACTGACCACGATGTGATGCTGACGATCACCTCTGAGCTCCCCAGTAGCAGGATCACTATACATCCTCCGATATACGTCGTACTCTGTAATATCGGGGTGCTCGACAGCCTATAAGAATAAAAAATAAACTGTTAATATTTATAGTTATATAAAATATTTATAAATAATGTACGTACCAGATGCTGTCTATGAGTACTGAAAGAACGACTCCCAGCTCGATAAGTCACCTCCTGTCTCCCCCGATTCTTCCTCCCCACTGATGATCTCCTCTGAAAGGCACCACTCAACCAGTGCGCACATAATCCATCCCATACATGGGATGAAATATACTCTGGTCAGTGTGCTCTACATGACTCGTCAAAATATGACACTCCTGCTTTCTTCATCGCAGATTTTCTTAAATTGTGCAAAAACTGACGAAGGCGATCACGCATGGCCACCTCCCATGCCTCGTGGATGGCGTCACGCATGGTATCCTCGATCGGATACCATAAACCCTACAAATAAATCAAAATATCAAGTTAGAAATAAAATAATTTTCAAAATAAAAATTATTTATTTACGTATGTACCAACCAATGGCCGAACATGGCCTACTGCACATCAATGGGAATCTGCTCCCATGTGGTCCACGACTGAGAGAAATAGTTGCGCAAAATAGCGCTGCCCTGTCCGACTGCTATATGTAGAAAACTGAAAAAATAATAAAAATTTATTATGTGAATAGATTAATGAAATCTTAGTCAAATCCACAGGTTATCACACAGGTTATCACACCTCCGTGTGCGTGGATCAAACCCAAGACATGGACGTCACTTGGGGACGGGGTCAGGAATCATCAATCGTGCAAGACCACGCCCCCTCCGCGTACTCCCTGGAGCGCCTGCAGGCTGAGGGTCATCTGTCAGCAACTCATCCGCATCAAAAGTCAGGTCAGCATCCTCCAACTCACGAAATGTGGCGTCGTCCATTTGAAACAGAAAATATTAATGTTAGCAAATAATTGATAATTACTATTATATATACATATATACATATTATGATTGTATATAAATACCATGAAATGCTATCAGTGTTCATCTTCATCATCATCTTCATATATGTCAATGTCATCTTCATATTCCTCCTCAACATCATCGATATCCATTCGAGTTACAGTTTCTTCATCTCTTACCATTTCAAATTCATATGTGACATCATTAACATCATCGTCATCACCGACTCTTAAATGTGGGGTGACGTCATCGATACTCATGTCTCTTTGTAAAAAAGATTGATTTTGAGTACTCTCTTGAAAAACTTCAATTCTTTGCACATCAGTGAAAGCACATTCACTTTGACTAAACTGATTGTCTCGAATTTTTATTTTTATTACACTCCACCAATCAGTCAATTCTCTTGATGTTGCACAGTACTTCGCGTAATAAACTTGATATGCCTGTTGAGCCAATAAGAATGGTTCATTTACTGCGAGAACACTTTTACATTTAATATCGATGATTCCATGAGTCGGATGAACATGCACGCCTCTCTCTGTATCCAACCACCGACATTTGAACATGGTTATGTAATGTTGTCCAAGATAACAGAGTTCAATGATTTCATCAAGTATGCCATAAAAGTCAACTTCATTTTCTCGATGATGAGATCCTCTCAAGATAACTCCACTGTTCATTGTTTTTTTGATTCCCCATATGCATGTGTGTGGAATCGAAATCCATTCACCACATATGCATTATAAGTTTTAACAAGTTTGGAAGGTGGGTTACTCAATACACACAGCCGTTTGTCAATTTTATCAGCATGTCGAGACACCTGAAAATTTGTGAAATAATTATCAATATAGTAAACTATACATTGAATGAGTTTCTAAAAGATAAATAATTTATGTTACCAGTTTTTGAAACCACTGAGAGAAATTTTTCAGTCGACGTTCTTCGAGAGCAGATGCTGTAATTTGTGGAATTTGTTTCTTGATATGATTATCATACAACCTATAAAAACCAAAGTTATTTACTGTAACATAAATGATAGAATAAGTGATATAAACACTTACAATACAACTGATGTCATCTCTTCACAGTTGAGCAGAACATACGTATGAGCTCTCTGATGTTCATCATCTGAAAGCCAGCGTTCATAAACTCCATCGAAACCAAGCTCTGACTGGTTGAAAATAGATAATTGATTGTCGATTTCATCAATATTCCTCTCGTTCCGTCCCATTCGGTTCTGTTTTGAAGGATACTCAGATTCAAAATAATGGGAGCAGAAAAAATATATTTCCTCATGCAAATAAGCTTCTGCAATAGATCCTTCAACAGATGCTTTGTTACGTACTTTTCATTTCAATTTTTGCATGCATCATTCAGATGGGTACATCCATCGAAACTGTACCGGACCTCCACATTTGGCTTCATATGGAAAATTTAACATCAAATGTTCCATTGAGTCGAAGAAATACGGCGGAAATATTTTTTCCAATTTACATATAATTACAACAACATCTTTTTCAAGTTTGCCTAGAGCATCATAATCTGCCGTAGCCGCACAAATTTCCCGAAAAAAATGAGACATGTCTGTTATGGAATCCCAAATCACAGAATTCAACAGACCTCTTAATCCAATGGGTAGAAGTCTCTCCATTATAACATGAAAATCATGACTTTTTAATCCAGTAATATGACCATTCTTTACACATCTACCCAAATTAGAAGCACAACCATCTGGAAGTATCAAATCTGCAATCCACTGACAAAATAATAAAAGTTTTTCTTTAGACAGTGTATAAGCTGCTTTTGGTTTCAGTAACCTTTTTGTTCTGACATTCTCAAATAGTTCCAATTCTGGACGCCTGCAAATTTGGGAAAGATCTAAACGTGCATTTACATTGTCTTTTCTCTTTCCTGGCGTATCCAAAACTGTATGAAACAAATTATCAAAACAGTTCTTCTCAATATGCATGACATATAACATGTGTCGGACCAACAGATCAGACCAATATGGAAAATCCCAAAATATGCTACGTTTAATCCAATTGTGTTCTTTCCCAAAACTAGAAATTTTCTGTTGGTTTATTGTGGGACCAAAAGTGAAGGGGGGTAATGAAAATACAACTGATTTTAACTCCGAACCTGATAGCATTTTTGGAGGTCCATCCCTTTCAACTGTTCCTTTTCTGAAATGAGATCTATTTCTGCAAAAAGGATGATCAGCTGGAAGAAATCTGCGATGACAGTCAAAATAACAAGGTTTCTTTCCATGAATGAGCATAAATGCTTTGTTCTCTCCCATATAGTAAGGACATGATTTCTGACCATGTGTACTCCAGCCAGATAACATCCCATAAGCAGGGAAGTCACTTATTGTCCACATCAATGCTACTCTCAGTATGAAATTCTGTTTCGTTGCAACATCATATGTACTGACACCAGTACTCCACAATAAATTTAATTCATCAATCAATGGCTTCAAATAAACATCAATATTTTTCTTCGGATGTCCTAGAATTAGTAAAGTCAAAAAGATATATGGCTCCTTCATCAACATCCATGGAGGTAAATTGTACGGAGTTAAAAAAACAGACCAACATGAATATTGACTACGATAAGATCTAAACGGACAGAAACCATCAGTGGAAAGGCCCAGTCGAACATTTCTAGCTTCTAAAGAAAAGGATGGATGCACTCTATCAAAATGTTTCCATGAATCACCATCGGCTGGATGATTCAAGCTTTTATCGGTTGAAATATTCTCTTTATGCCATGACATCATTGTCGCTGTATTCTTAGACATGAATAAACGCTGATGTCTGGATGTAAGCGGAAAATATCTCAACTGTTTTACAGGAATCAAACCAGATTTCCCGTGTTGTCCTTCTTTATATCTCAGTTTCCCACATGTAGGACAACTATCCAACGACTCATTTCCCCCAGAATATAAAATGCAGTCATTTGAACATGCATGAATCTTCTGACAAGTAAGTCCCAAATTTCGAACCAGCCTCTTACTCTCATAGTAATTTGCAGGTAAAACATTTCCTTCGGGTAACAATGTTTTTAGCAAAGAAAATATCTGGTCAAAACAGGTGTTTGAAATTTCGTTATCTGATTTGATAGCCATAAATTTTGCAACTGCTTCTAATTTGCTCATCTTGCAGCCAAGATATAATGCATCCTCAGCAGATTTCAACAACTCATAAAATTCAGACGGTGCCAACTCAGGGTTTGAAGCTATATCAGCTGGAGTTTCTGTATGTTGAACAGATGAACCTGCAACATCATGTACTAAATCTTGAAACCGGGATGGATCCGGAATCAAGTTGGTATCACCTGCTCTGGAACTGCGTTCACCGTGTTGATACCAAAAAACATAATCTGGTTGAAAACCAAAACGCAAGAGATGTTCTCCCACTTTGTCAAACGTGTCAAACGTTCTCAATGCACATTTTCTGCAAGGGCATTTTATTTTTCCTTCTGAAACAAATTCTGAATTTGATGCTGCAAATGATAAAAAAAGTCTCCACACCCTCAACATATACTGGATTTAAACCAGAACCGTTTGGATTTCTACGTTGATTTATCCATATGCGGTCACCTAATAATGATTATTGACGACCTCATTGTTCCATATTTCTCTATAAAATATAAAATCATTACTGGTTTCGAATAATTTGTTAGAAAAAACACTCAAGTAAAGATTGAATATATTGAAAATAAATCAAAACATGTTACAAATATTGATAATTTTAATATTATATTGATTTTTTATTATTTTAATAATACTAATATAATTTTTTCATAAACATTAATTATATAATAATAAAATTATTACATTATTAGTATATTTTATTATTAATATTAAAATAACAGAATTTTTTATATTATATATAATTCTCCTTTCATTTGTGTGTTTAACATTCTGTCTCCACATGTAATATTTGCATTCACTTTCACCTCTCCATTGGCGAGTAGGTTGATAATTTTGAAAAAGAATGCGAATATTACATGTGGAGACAAAAAACACACAGATGAAAAGAGAATTGTATATAATATAGAAAATTATATTATTTTAATATTAATAATAAAATATACAAATAATGTACTAATTATTGGTAATTATTACTAATTATTACTAATTATTGGTAATTATTACTAATTATTACTAATTATTGGTAATTATTACTAATTATTACTAATTATTGGTAATTATTACTAATTATTGGTAATTATTACTAATTATTGGTAATTAATACTAATTATTGGTAATTAATACTAATTATTGGTAATTATTACTAATTATTGTTAATTATTACTAATTATTGGTAATTATTACTAATTCTTGGTAATTATTACTAATTATTGGTAATTATTACTAATTATTGGTAATTATTACTAATTATTTGTAATTATTACGAATTATTGGTAATTATTACTAATTATTGGTAATTAATACTAATTATTGGTAATTAATACTAATTATTGGTAATTAATACTAATTATTGGTAATTAATACTAATTATTGGTAATAAATACTAATTATTGGTAATTATTGATAATTATTGTTAATTATTGATAATTATTGCTAATTATTGGTAATTATTGCTAATTATTGGTAATTATTGCTAATTATTACTAATTATTACTAATTATTGGTAATTATTACTAATTATTGGTAATTATTACTAATTATTGGTAATTAATACTAATTATTGGTAATTAATACTAATTATTACTAATTATTGTTAATTATTACTAATTATTACTAATTATTGGCAATTATTGTTAATTATTACTAATTATTGGTAATTATTACGGATTATTGGTAATTATTACTAATTATTACTAATTATTACTAATTATTACTAATTATTACTAATTATTGGTAATTATTACTAATTATTGGTAATTATTACTAATTATTGGGAATTATTCCTAATTATTGGTAATTATTACTAATTATTGGTAATTATTACTAATTATTACTAATTATTGGTAATTATTACTAATTATTGGTAATTAATACTAATTATTGGTAATTAATACTAATTATTGGTAATTAATACTAATTATTGGTAATTAATACTAATTATTGGCAATTAATACTAATTATTGGTAATTAATACTAATTATTGGTAATTAATACTAATTATTACTAATTATTGGTAATTATTGATAATTATTACTACTTATTGGTAACTATTGATAATTATTACTAATTATTGGTAATTATTACTAATTATTGGTAATTATTACTAATTATTGGTAATTATTGGTAATTATTGGTAATTATTACTAATTATTGGTAATTATTACTAATTATTGGTAATTAATTCTAATTATTACTAATTATTGGTAATTATTCCTAATGTTTACTAATTATTACTAATTATTGCTAATTATTACTAATTATTACTAATTATTGGCAATTATTACTAATTATTACTAATTATTACTAATTATTACTAATTATTACTAATTATTGGTAATTATTACTAATTATTAGTAATTATTACGAATTATTACTAATTATTGGTAATTATTCCTAATTATTACTAATTATTACTATTTACTACTATTTACCGGTAATTTTTGGTAATTATTGGTAATTATTCCTAATTATTGGTAATTATTTCTAATTATTGGTAATTATTACTAATTATTGATAATTATTACTAATTATTGGTAATTATTACTAATTATTGGTAATTAATACTAAATATTGGCAATTAATACTAATTATTGGTAATTAATACTAATTATTGGTAATTAATACTAATTATTACTAATTATTGGTAATTATTGATAATTATTACTACTTATTGGTAATTATTACTAATTATTGGTAATTATTACTAATTATTGGTAATTATTACTAATTATTGGTAATTATTACTAATTATTGGTAATTATTACAAATTATTCCTAATTATTGATAATTATTGGTAATTGTTCCTAATTATTAGTAATTAAATGAATAATTACTAATAATTAGGAATAATTACCAATAATTACAAATAATAACATTATTAGTATATTTTATTATTAATATTAAAATAATATAATTTTCTAATCTATATACAATTCTCCTTTCATCTGTGCGTTTTCTATCTCCACATACAAATAATACATTTGAAGACAGCAAACACACAGATGAAAAGAGAACTGTATATATATAAAAAATTATATTATTTTAATATTAATAATAAAATAGACTAATAATGTAATAATGTTATTATCCCTAATTATTGGTATTTATTACTAATTATTAATATTTATTCTTAATTATTAAAAATTATTACTAATTATTCCTAATTACCATTAACTATGAACAATACTAATAATTTAAATTTATTAAGTAATAAAACAATATAAACATAATTAAATTACAACTAATTAAGAATAATTGAAACTAATAAAAAATTAAAAATAAATATTAAATTAAATTGAACATAAATACCTTGAAAATTGATCTGCTCTGATCGTTCTTCAAAAATTCAATACCAACTCCGGAGAAAAAAATTAAACTTGAGAAAAACTGAACTGTAGAAATAAAATCTTGAGAGAAGAAGATGGAATTTGAGAATGATTTGAAAAAAACGGATGGGGGTATTTATAGGTTAGATTAGTTGCGACGGGCCCATTTGCGACGGTTCCCGTTGCAAATACCTTAGCCAACATTTATTACGGTCAACGATTAAATAGTTATTTGCGACGGGACCCGTCGCAAATAACCACCTGCCGACATACTATTTGCGACGAGGGAATATTCCCGTCGCAAATACCTTTTACCGCCGCCGGTTATTTGCGACGGGAATATTCCCCCATCGCAAATAGTTTTCCCGCGATTTGGCGCGCAACGCACGCCAGTTCTTTTGCGACGGGGAAAGCAATCTCGTCGCAAAAGCCTACTTATTTGCGACGGGTAAATACCCCCGTCACAAATAAGTTTTTAACAGGACTATTTGCGATGGGATCTATTCCTGTCGCAAATAACCCGTCGCAATTGCTCATTTTTCCCGTAGTGTTTGTTGGGTGGAAATAGGTGTTACATCACTAGTTAGGCTAAGAATTTTCCAAGAAACTACGAAGAAGATTTAGTTCATAAAACAATTTATGGAGAGGGATTAGAATCATCAAAAGTCATATGCTAATTATAATCGATGGTTGTTTTCATTCACTTTGAGTGATAATGTATTCTTGAGGATCCCTCCCTAGATTTGAAATTGACATTTTGGGAAGTAGGGTATGTTTATCCTCAATACATAGTTCATTTTGAGATACAATAATGGGTTTTTGATCTAGCATATAAGTTGGAATTTCCCTCATGGTTCGGTGTTGTGCATAATTTTACTTATGTATCTTTGTTAAAGAAGTATCATCTTGGTCCTAACCATGTGATTTTATAGGGTCACATTGACCAAGATTCAGATGCTTTATTAGTGAACATGATAGCATAGATTGTGGAAAAGCAAGAGAACATCATGTGTGAAAAATGAAGTGTTCCAGTGTGGGTATTTTAGATAAATTGTCAGATTCATGATAAGATATGGGAACAGGGGCAGGAAATGAAAGATAAATGGCTGAAACTCATTCAGATCAGTGATGTATTAATACATTTTAGGGATATAAAGGATAATGGTGGTGATAATTTAGCACCTCCTATTTCTAATAGGTAACCCATTATTTATGATTTTAATATTTTGAAGAATATTTTGGATGTTTGGGAGTGTCTTGTGGATATTAATAATGTTTTTAATCCTTTTATAATGGTTCATTATTGGTTCAATGTATGTGAAAACCATAAAAACCCTACAGGAAACTGTGCATAATGGGGCATAGGCTAAAGGAGAAGGCGCAGAGATGACCCATGGTTTTTTCAAACAATATGGAATCCTATGAGAAACTATTATTCTTGATATTGTGGGATTTGGCATGGTTGGTGAATAGTTTGGATACCTTTTGAGTGAAGTGTCCAAGGTTCTTGTTTTAGGTAGTAGTTGGTGCACTGTTATCACACAATTTTCCTAACTGTGAAACTAACCATGCACAATTTAAAAACTGGATCCAAAAAAGTGTATGAAAGTCAGTTTAATGATTTTACCCCTCATTTCCCCCCAAAACTATCCTAAACTTTGTATTTCTTCCTCTCAAATGCTAATGTTTATTCTCCCATTGATTTAGAAGTGATCTGATGGTGTTTCTTGGTGCATTGTATCTCGACTATCACGGTAAGTCATTGTTCTTGGTTGTTCTTGATGGTTTTAACTGGAACTAATTATTCATTTCTCTCAGTTTAATATATATATATATATATATGTCTACTATGGATAGATATAGTGTATAAGATTCCATATATGATTATTTTTGACTTTTTGGTTTTTAGGGGAAGAGATTTAAGGTAGCTTTTGGAGTTTCAACATGTATATGTGGATATTTTCATGTCATTCTCCATTTTTTTTCAAATCATTCAATGTAGTTGGCATCACTATCGACTCCTCTATTTAAAACATGAATTAATATTTTCGAATTGATTAATATGATTTATATTTTTTTTGTAAAATTGGTGTGGAAATACTTTTAGAAACCTTATTTAGTGATAGTTTATGGGTTTTTGTGAAATTGTATAATTTTTTTGAAACGTTATTTGATAAATGATTTTTAAATTTTGATTTTAATATAGTTACTTGATTCAATTTTTGTAAAGAGGTTTCCAATAAGATGGATGTTTTATTAAAATTATTATGGAATCCAAATGGTTTTGGAATTGAAATGGTTTGGTATTGTAATGGTTTCATTATGATTATATTGGCATGGTTTTTGAGAATACATGGTAGTGTTTCTTAATATTTCATTACAAGGAATAGTTGAAATATGAACTTATGTTTTGTGATATTGGTGTAATAACACATGGTATTTAATTACCTTGTGATGAATTGGTACATTGATGAGAAACCACTCATGAGTTTGAATCTATCATAATGAAGAATTTGTGTGTGTATGTGTGGTTTTGTAGATTGGAATGAGATATTATGAAATGAAATATGAAATGGTTTTGAAGAACATAATTAGAAATGTTCCAAAGAAGATGATATTGTTTTGTAATTTTTTTTTGTTATGGAACTTGATTATATTATGTTACAAACTATTTTAGAATTTTTTTTCACACAAATTAGTCTATATAAATGTGCTAACTTGTTCTATCCTTCTAGTATGATTAGGGAAGCCATTTTGGGAAATCCTATAGATTTTGATTACTCACCCCCTACTTAGGAACATTTCTGATTTTGTAGATTTTTGATTGAGACATGGTCAAAGGTAAAGTGTCACACATCCCTATAGGTTCTTAGTGATACTTGGCTTCTTTCATGGAGTGGAGCGTTGAGTAGGTTAGAGAATAAGAGTTGTGGTTGTCTTTGACTTTTAATGGGGTTGTCTTCTGTTGTTCCTTTAGAAGTTTTTAGTCTTAAGCTTTCTTACACATTGTACGCGGTTTTGAAATAAATGAAATGTATTGAGTTTTTTTTCATGAATTATTTAGTGGGTTATTTGGTCATTACATTTCTAGTTGTTTATTTTATTTTCAAATGGAATATAATCCCACAATTATTAATGAATACCTTGAAATTTCTTTTTAGCCTTTGGTGTCTTGGGGGTTTCTCTTAAGTCCAAGTATCATCCTCACACCATGTGATTTTAAGGAGAGGAATAGGGATGTTACATTATTTATTGTGTACAAAAGTGATTTTATGGTGAAATTTATTAAAAGCATCCAATAGAATATAAATTCATGAAAAATTTAAAATTTAATTACCAACTAAGAATATTCCCTCAATGGATATAAGAAAAGAATCATAATTTTGTCCAAAATATTAAAATATTTTGAATCAATCAAGATCATGGTGAAATAAATGAATAAAAAAGGTATAACACATATAAGATTGTTATGTCTCCCTACTCAATACCCAAAAAACTCTCAGTGTCTAATCTATGTCTCCTAATCCTACCTTTTGTGAGTGGTGCTGTGTGATGTTATCGGATGCCACACTCCTATAATTTTAGTGTAATTGGATCTTTTCTCCTAAATATCTCTATATTTGAGTGTTTAAATAGAATAATAAGGATGTTTTAATATTATCATTTTCTTGATGTGTATGATATAGAACATCTCCACCCCTTTTTTCCTTTGTTTGGAGTGTTCTTCTCCAATCTTTAGTTAATTTCACTACTCTAGAATGACTACTATCACATCTATGTGGAACCTTAACAGTTCCTCTTCCTCTTCATTGGTAACTAGATCCAAAAAATCACATCCAATAACTTGTTCCATGTAACATGATATCTCCTTTCATAATTTTATGATAAAGGAAAATTAGAAACAATAAGTTATATTAAATAAATATATTAAATAATTTTATGTAATTATTATATATATATATAAATACAAGTAATTGTTAAAATAATTATAATTATAATAATAAATATTAAATAAATATATATATTTATAATTTATTAATATTATATATTAATATATATTAAATATATATAAGGAATTAGTGGGGGTGTTTGGCAGTAAGAAGGCGTGGGGTCAGTTTCATGATGAATATTGCAGAAACCTCATATTTTGGTGGTGTGGTCTTCAATATAAATGCAACGGAAGATGAGAATGGGCATTTACGTTGGTGGTTCTTCACTCAACTAGAATCATTCTACAGTGATGATGGTTATTGAATTGGTAGACTTAGGATGATTGTTTCAAGGTCCAACAGATCAACTGGTTTTAGATATGACAGAGTGGGGTGTAGAGGGGATGTTGGTTTTACCTCGTAAGAAGCACCAAGATCAAGCTTGACCGTAGTTTTAGAGGTGTATTCAATGGTTGTGATGGTTCTTTAGGTGGTTTTGTCTTATGTTTCATTTGACTGTTCAAATTTAAAAATGATTTGTAATAATGTGGGTTCTTCTTGGGTTGGCTAGGTTGTAGTGGCAGTAGATTCAACCTTCAATGACTACTGGCATGGGAAGTGGGTCAAAGTGGTGGTGGGTCCCACTATCATTGACTCCCACTAGTGGTGACTCTCACTGGAGGTGCGATGAATCACCACTGGGAGATGGGCTGGAAATACTGGCGAATGGTTGAGGTGCTAAAAGATGCTTGTAGTTTGATGGCAATTAGTTATGGTTGGGAAGAGGTACCAATGGGAAACTGTGGTGGATTGTTAAGGCAAGCGGTGATACTCTTTGGTGGTGACTCCCACTATGGTGAGTCCTTCCAGTGTAGACTCCCACTAGCAGTGAGGCAATAGGGGGTTGTGCTGCCATTACTCTACATATGGTAGTGACTGATGTGGGAATTAGGACATTGTGGTGGTGGGTGTGACAATATTATGGTGGAATCAGATCATGAGCTCAATGTGTTTTGTTTAAATAGAGGCAGCATAGCTAGTGGATGATGGTGGCTCACCCCAGTGATGCCTCCTACTAGCAGTGCATCACCTGACAACAGCTCACCCAGCCAAATCTCACCTAGCTATAGTAGAATGATAAAAATAATGCACTAAGAAAGTAATTTAAACATTTAAAATATAATGAAGCACATAAAAAAATTAAAATTAAAATTAAATTTAAACCAACTAAGATTATTTATTTTCTAATTAAAATAATGAATGAATATGAATAATGAATTAATTGAAAACAAGGAAAAAAATTGAAAATAAATTAACTACATAAACATTAAAAATAAATGAATATTTTAAATAAAATGAATGTTCAGAAAAATAGATAATAAAAAATAGAAAATTAATTCAATAAATAATTAGAAAATAAAATAATTAATTTTAATTAATGAAAAAATTAATTTGAAAAACAAAAAAGTGAAAAAATAGATTAATTAAAATAATCGTAATGAAAAAGATAAATTTAACAAAAACAAATGGATGAAAGTTGGAAGAAAAAATAAAATTAACTATTTAATTTTAAATTATTCACAATGGATAAAATAATCCATAAAATAAAAAATTTCCGAAAAAATTAAATTTCAACAATTATAAACAAAATAAAAATAAAAAATAATAAATAATAAAGTAAAATAAATTATTTTAATATTAAAATTTTATTAAATTAATATTAATGACATGGAAAAGTACATTAAAAATATTTCCACTTCAAATTCCCCTACACTTAATGATTTTTTCCTCAAACAATTGCACTATTTTTTTATTTATAAAACAAAAAACATGTTTTTGTCAGAGTATGTTTAAAATAGGCATATCAAGACTATTATCTATAGAGGAACAAAAATTTACCTGGATTTTTAAAGAATGATTAAATATTGTCTTGCTTAAATACAGTTACACACTTGAATTCAAGGGAACACTGGCTCATCCAATGTTAAATAAGTCATGCCTCATATATTAAGACACCAACAATCCTACATGAATTTTAGATCATCTTCCAACTCTGAGAGTGAAGTCTAATCATATGAAGAAGAAATAAAATCATAACTAAAGGAATATTAAATTTTAACATTCTACAAGGTTCTAAAAATAAAAGTTCAATTTATATTAATCATTTTATTTATATAAATCAAATGATCTTCATACATGTAAATTTTTCCGTTCATTATCTGGGTTCAAATTCGCCCTCACCACAATGAGATCATTTTTTACTATTACACACTTGTTTGTATTTTTTTTACTTTTTGAGGAATTTTACCTAACTCTATATCTTGTGAAAAGAATTGGGCATAAACACTTAATGGTATGTACATAAGTATCACACACATATCAGTGTCTATAGGTTTTGAGGTTCACTGTGGGATCCCATTTTCCCACTATACTCCAGATTCAAATGAATTCTATGATTACCATTTCAGTTGGACCCTATGTGTGATTATTTTTCTAATAAACAAATGACTCCCATATGTTCCAATTAAAATTTCCAATTTCCTAATATTAGGATAATATTTACACATATAAATATTCTATCCCACTCTCTTTCATAGTCCATAAATAGAATATCCTTAAAAAACTACAGAATTACACTCAACAATCATACATCCCCAAATATTTTCATATATAGTGATTCTATAAATAACCAACATGTTTTTATCCACTAATAATGATGTAATATTTTTACAAAGTGAATCCAAAATCCCCTCATGTTGACTACTAAATTGATTTATTTGATCATTTTTTTGATAAAAAAATTAAGGAGAAATTGATGTGTCCAAAATTTAACCACAACTAATCATATAAAGTCACATCTCTCCCACACATAAAACTCAAAAATATATCCATTGTTGACTCCAAAGGTAGGTGAGAGTTTTTCTCAGAATATATGGAAAACTAAATAGTTAAAGAGTTGTGAAGGGGTCAAAGGAATAATAATTATTTATCATCGCACAAAAAAATTATAAAATTATAAACAAATAAAAAGGACCCCCAACCACCACCATAATGTCAAGAAACAAAAATGGGTTTCCAAAAATGGAAAATTATTTTAGATGTTAGAAATAGAAAACTGTATTTTCTAAATTGAGTTCAAATAGAAGAATGATGGTTAAAAATGTAAAATAGAAACTAAATCAAAGTGAATTCAATTAGTGCATGCTAGTTTCACAATTTTGTTCAATATAAATTTCTGTTCAGTAAAATCTTGTAAGGTAACACCCAAGAAAGAAAATAGATTATTAATTTTATAATAAATTAGGGGTACTAACCCACACATAGAAAAATTATGTAACCAGAAAAATATTAGTAGAATATATTTGAAAAAATAAGAACAACAATTCCACAAATGTGGGAGCTCTGAAAATTAAATTTTACTCAAAATTTTATCGCTCAAGTAACTATGTTAAATGGTAAATTTGGTTCTCTTATTTACTTGAAAATTATTGAAAATTCGTATATGATTCCATAATTTAATTTTCATTAATAACAATTCAACCTTTGTTTAAGATAATTTGATTTTATCCTAATGATCCTGGGTGTTTTCCTGTTGGTTTTACCTTTCGGAGTAAGTAGTAACACTATAGTGGTAGAAAATATTATGAAACTAATGGAAGGACATATAAGTAGACTGGAGAATCGATCATAGGAGTTAAAATTACTAAAAATGAGAAATAAAAAGAAATAAAAAAATTAAATCCTTGGTTTGTTCTAATGAAACTCTGAGTTTATAGTCCTTAGTTAGTATTAGGAAATTTTCATCCTTTAATCAATGAAATGAAAGACATGTCCTTTTTCGAGGTTTTAATAAAATGAATTATCCTTTGATCATTAACCAATAATGGACTAATTTACTCTCAAACTCGCTCCATAACTCCATAATATTGAACTATATGAAAGGTAAAGGGTCCTAACCACAAATTTTTCAATTTTCAAGGGGAACTTTTCATCCAGTAATTGAATAGTTGGACTCTATGAGCATCATTTAAATTTCTATTCTTAATTATTCAGTGAGGAATATAATTTTTTAATTATTTAAAAATTTATTCATTTTCATAAGAATCCATCTTAATTTTATCTATATCACTCAGATTTAGTAGCCTCCTCTCACAAGAACCCATGTACTCAATGTTCTTGTCCTTTACTATCTAAAAATACTTTTGGTGAATTTTTATAGAAAAATGGAAAGTCTTTCCAAAGTGCAACCTGTATGGGGTAATCTATTTGAGTGTCTAGTAATAACTTTTATATACCCACGAATCATCATCCATATTTATAGACCAATACATTGTGGATCTTGAAATTTCCTTATCTAAAATCTATTTGATCTCTATGTTAGACACACAAACATGTGCACTGGATTATGGGTGATATGTGTTTCTGGTTTAGCAAGAAAATCCACATTTTTCCATTAAATTCATGGAAGTTTAATTTTTTAAATGAGTTTAATTTCTTATAATGATTTATCTTGGAAGCCCAAACCTTGAGAATTTTTTTTCTTTATAAATTTCTGTACACTAGAAGATGAATTGTGGGTCCGTTCCACTCCCTCAACCCAATTAGACCCATAGTCTATCACCACATGAATATATCAATTCCTATATGGAGATGGGAAGGGTACCATGAGATAAAAACACCATACCTAAAATATTTTAACCTATAATATTCCATTTTGATGTTTCCTTCAATTATCATATATTTCCAAGAATTTGAAACTTATGACAACCAATGTACATACTCCTAGAAACTTTTAACTATACCGGCTAGTAGAAACCATCATGTATAAAATTATGAAAAGTTTTTCTCCTCTATAGTCGCTAACCCATGGTGATGAATTGAACTCTAAATAATGGGTAATATTTCCTCCTCAGCTATATATATCTTCAATATAACATCACCACATCTCATGAAAATAAGAGGATAATTCCATAAGATATATTTCAACTCATAAATAAACCTCTTATTTCATTGAGTGAATTTTTCTTGGAAATGACACCAATAGCTAGAAAATTATCATAAATTAATAACCAAGAATACTAATACATAGAAGAATAAAAAAAATTTTCATCCAAGAGTAAGGTGTTTATCTCCACTTATTACTCAATTTGAGTGTTGGGAACCCTAGAAAATTGGGTTGAAACAACTTTTTCATCAGCCTTTAATACTTAATAATAAGATCAAAATCTAGAAACTATAGTCTCCACCTATGGGTCCATGGATTTTTTTTCTTCATAGCAATGGAGTGTTTAATGGATTAATGATTAGTAATAATTAAGACCATGGTCGTTATAGTGTAATTTTTTTTACATTTCAAGAAAAAACATGACATCCAATTGTAGAATAGTTATTCTGATCTTCATTTTAATTCATGATAACATAAAAAATGACATGAACCCTCTTATCTATCCTGTCTCCCAAATATATATCTACATCTTGGTCACTATCATCACAAATTACATAAAATAGAAATGTACACCCAGGGGTAGTGATCAATGGCGAGGTAATCAATTTATCCTTATTAAATTAAAATAAACAGAGACATTTATCATCAAAAACAAAAGTCATTTCCTAAAAATGGGTCTAGTAGAGTGGCCTTGTAATCATAGAAAAATATTTAATGAACCACTTGTAAAATCCACCATGTCTCAAGAAGATTATTATTCCCTTAACATCATCATGTGTGGGATGTTTTTGTCTATAATGTAATTATCTATCTTTTAAACATTATTAGGAACATTGTGAGTGGTCACAATGACCGTAGTATCCATGGCCTAAAAAATTGTCCAATTCCAAACCAATTTTGTCTCTTGAAATATTTTTGACGAAGCTTCCAGATTGTGAAGGATGTTTTCATTACTACATAAAATAACTAAAAAATCATCCATGAAATCTTTAATAATCTACTCAATCATGATTGAATAATTTTCCATCATGTATATCTAAAAAGTTGATGGAGAACCACCCAATTAAAAAGGAATCCCCTATAGTAAAATGTCCCAAAAGGACAAGTTATGGTTGAATTATTTTGATCCATATGATAAATTGGAATATTGTTATATCTAGAAAATCTATCCTGAAAACAAAAATATTCATTTCCATCCAAACTTTCAAAAATTTGGTCAAAAATGGAATGTGGAAATGTCCCTACATTTGGGAAGCATTGAGTTTCCTATAATATGTATTGACCTAGAATTTCTATATAGAAATTGTTTTTATATTCAATTTTTTTTCATATTTCTCTAGAGACATTCCACTATTATTGGGAACTACCTGTACAATACTCACCCAAGGAATATCAAAAATAGGAAATATAATATCTAGATCTTGTAATCTGATAAATTCCTCTCAGACAACTTTATTTTTGGATTATGACTCCTCTAGTATTACTCAATTTGTTTACACTAAGCCTCTCTAGTTATTTTATGAATGAAGAATGATTGTATTTTGACCAGTATATCATTAATTAACACACTAAAAACAAATTAGTATTTCCCTAAATCACATGAAATATTTTCCTCTTGACATTCCTCCATCTTGGATGAGGTAATCTCATTCAGGGTAGATCTATTTCATAAAAGGAATGTTTCTAATTTGATAGGAGGGGTTAAAGCTCCAAATGAGGTGGCTCTTGGCTTGAGTTAATAACCATGGGCATTAGTGGACTAATTTCATCATGATAACTATTAATGAGGTAGTGTAGAAGGATTCCTTTTCTGTATAATTACTTCTATAAAAATTTTCTTAATATTTATACACTTAATTTTGGGATATAATCTGTTCTAATGATAAATCACTTAGGAATTCAGGGAACTCCCCCAAAAATTCTAATAATATCTCTTTCTCCTCACCGAAACTAATACCCATTAAGTAGTATATAAGATCTTATGTCCACTATTGGACACGACCATTATTATAAAAAACTCTAGATCATCCTTATAAAATGTGACTTCAACTATTAATATCGCATCTCTAGGAAAAATTTTGTTTGTGGGTTTATTTCTTTTGAAAAGATTGAATTTTTTCTCCCAAGTTGTTAATTAATTTACTCTTTGGGAAATTTACCACAACACATTATGAGGATATAATGTGCCAACAAAGAGATGATAGGTACCTCCTAGTCATAGTCTATATCCATTATGGGGAATTTAGTGGGAAAAAGAGTCTTCCTACTCCCAATAAAAATAATAAATTATACCCACTAGGTGATTGATCGATTAATCAACATGGTGAAACACTATAGTGGTGGGATTGGAAACCCCACATCTCATGTGTTGAAATAATTAAAGTTGAATAAAATTGATTTTATCTCCCAAATAAATAATAACATTAAATTTTCCACATCTATAACCATAGGTGAATGGGGCAAAAAAGATATCTAGGTCTTCTTTTTTAGGAGGTAAAAAATTATAAACCACTATAACAAACACCTCTATCATACTTAATGAGGAAAATTATTCCAAGCTCTTTTTTTGAGATTATTTTCTTGATGAATTTTAAATAAAAGTGTATTTTAATCAATGATTCAATGAAGTGAATATGAAGTTGAAATTTCATAAAAACATTGAATATTTTCAATATCTTAGAATCATGGTTTTCTTTTTTAATTCAGTGTGGGAAAGGTATTATTATAGTAAATATACTAAATTTTTTTGTCACATATTAAAATTACACTTAAATATTTTGTTTGTATTTATTTTCATTGTACTTAAATTCATTGTATTGGTGGTTTTTAGTTGGAAAAGAATGATTCAAGGTGATTTAATGCTACTGTCCAATTTTCCATATTCAATATTGTCTAGATTTGAATTTCCAAATACAAATAGGTTTTTATTTTCCATAGTTTTTGGAAATTTATTATACTCTTGGTGTTTTAGAAGAAAAATTCTAATGGTAACAATAATTAAATTTTCTCTTGGGTTGGATTAAGCGGTACTTGGAAGCTTACCCTTATCTCTAATTCCCAATAGCCTATCCAACTACCCAATTTATGTACTAAATTTTTTATTCTTGAATCCAATTTCACCTTTTCAAAGTCATTTTTTGAAATTTTTCAGAAAACATCCTTATAAAAAATTCAAACATTCCTCTATCTTCATCTAGTGAATTTTATGAATTAGGATTGTGTTTTGGATGGAAATGTTTCCAACGTCGTTGCTGGAAAATAGGATGGGTTGTAGGTTAATGAACTTCCTCCTCCCTCTAAGAGAGGATTGGGTGGGTTCTATACTCCTATGTCTATGTTATTGGAAATTTATCACACCTAGGATATTTCCTAGAAACCAAATCCAATATTTTGGAATGTTCATGAGCTTGGGAAGGAAAATTAAAATTTAGATAGAATGTCTATGCGTTCCTAAACATGCCACAATAGTAGCATTTCTATGTTAGAGTATTCTAAGTGTTTTCATGGAGAACCCCATAAACATGAGCATAATATTGTGGAATAGGTAGTGTTCTTTCCACATAATGGTTACTCTCCTAGAGTATTAACGTTGTCAGTTTTTTGAAAATTTATTAATTATTTTCTATATATCCTTAATATTCATATCACTAAAATCCCCTCTAGCTGACTGGTCTACAAAGGATTGGTGGTAATGGGTGAGAATATTGTAAAAAAGTGACCATGTGGAATTGGAGAGTGCACTGGTGGTCTGGAAATTATCTAGATAATACCATAAAATCATTTCATACATCATTGAATAGTTCTCCCCCATATTGTATAAAAATATTTTTTTATGTATTATCTTAGAGGTCGTTCTCCTATGATAAAATTTCATCACGAAGGAATTTTAAACATGATCCTAGTTGAGAAAACATTCCAAATATAACTGTTGAATCCAAGACCTTGAATTTAACATGTGGAAGAAAGGGAAAACTAAATTCTTATGATGTTCATCACTCATGTCTCTTAGTGGAAGCTGTTCGTCACTAAAGTAGATGTTTCTAATGAAGATCATGGATTTTATAATACACATTCCATTGAACATTAGTAACTAAGAAATAATTTCTTATTTAATTTAAGAATTCATGTGACTCTATGAGAGCCTAATTGATAAGTTAATTCTAGAAACAATATTCAATAATAACTCCCTAAAAATATACCTCTCAATAATTTCAATATGAGGTTGATTTTCATTTCAAGGTGGTGGATTATTAATTTTGTAACTCTTAACCACAATGTTAATTTAAATTTTTATTTCCTTTTGGTTATTTTTATATTCATAATTTTTTCCCCAATATTATGAATTAATAAATCAAATTTCTCATGTATATACCAAGGGTTTATATAAATAAGTACAAGATATTATTTAGATAATATTTTATAATTTGAATTGATAGTTTTTATTGTTTTAAACTCTTTTTTAATGATTTTATGAATTTATAATTTTTTTTACTTTATGATTTAATTTGTTATTTTTTTATGTGTAACTTTTCTTATTGTTTTTTGTTTTTTGTTCATACATGCCTTCCCCAAAAATAGTGAATTTTTTTCACACATGTGTCATTGAACACATGAAGATTTAATATTTATATTCCCACTTATTAAAAATGACTATTAAAATTATAAGACGGTCAAACCATAGGGAATGAGTGATTGAGTGTGAGACATCAAAACCATGAAAGAACAAAAAATCAAAACAATATATACATGTAAAAATTAATGATGGTGTTGATATAGTGAAATGAATAAATATTATGTGATTGAGAATGTGAGAGTGAGTGGAAAGAGGATGATAGATAAGAATGAAAGAATAATTGTAAATATATAAGGAAAATTAATTGATGAGAATCGGGATATCATCTTCCTAGTTTCATACAGTTTTCCCATGATAATAAATTTTAATTGAGAAATATATATCTGATTGAAATTGGATGACTAGATTTATCTTCATGTCAACCTATTGTTAAATTTTCTCTACAATTTGTCAAATTTATTGAAAATTATATCACCATGTGGATCAAATAATTAATCCCTAAGTTTATTTTATTAGATGAAAATTGTGATACACATCTTTATGGAGCATTGATTCACTTTTCATTACAATACTCAGACTACAAAAAATTAAAATTAATGTGTCATCAATATAATTTTTCACTAATTCATTATGTTTTTAAAAAGTAATTGTTCAATGTAAAATAAGGAACCATCCTTTAGATGATATATTCATTAGAAAGCTAAAATGAAATTAATTTCTTATCCAATTACCCTAAAGGATAATATATGATAATCATATTTGAGTTCAACATATTAAAATATTTAGAAACAAAAATTTTCAAACGAAATGAAATGATGAGAAATAGAGGAACCTTGATAAGTGTGTTATTTCTCCTTATACGATCTCCAGATGCTTCTACTCTCTGATATGTAACCCATTATCTAGTTGATTGGTAGTGCAGATGTGTGATTCTCTAAAATTTCATGCTCATGGAAATAATTTTGAAGTGGATCTTCTCCCATCAGATGTATCTAGAATATATCTTTGGATTCTAAGGTGGATGGTGTGGTAATCCTCTACAGTTATCAAAGTGTCTGATCTGGAATGTCTCAACCCTTTATACCTTCTTGTAGAGTGATTTTATTTAGTATCCATTTACTTTAACTTCTCTTAGATGACCTGTCATGACTCCCCATGTCCCCTTCATAGTGAATCCTCCTTCTCATTGGTGATCAGAGCCAAAAATCACTTCCAATAACTTGTTCCATGCAATATGATCCAACCTTACCTAATTAAACAAAAAATAAAAATTATAAATAATAAGTTCAATTAAATAAATAAATTACTCCATTTCCTTTTATTATTATATATATAAATATATGAATATATATAAATATATATCACATTATTAAAATAAATATAAATAATATTTATGAAAATTCATAAAAATATATTGATTTATGTTAATTATTAATATTATAAATTAATATATATTATATAAATATATAAAATTTTGGGGTTGATTGGTAAGAAGAAGGTTGGGTGGCTTAATGAGTCTTCTTGAGGAATCCTCCTCTCATGACATAGCGGTCTTCAATCATATGGAAGGGGGATATCAAAAAGGGTGCTGACATTGGTGGATCTTCAGTAAAATGGAAGCATTCAAGAGTGAGGGTGATGGTTGATGAGGTTAACTTTGTATTAGTGTTTCTAGATCTGGAATCTTAACTATGTTCATATGTGGTGGTGTGGACTATGGAGGGGAATCTAGGTTTATCTCATCAGTTATAGTGAGATCGATCTCAATAGTGGGTTGGGTGGGGACCTTGGTGGTGGTGATATATCTTTATAAGGGTTTGGTTGAATTCTAGTTTGAATTTTCATATATGAAAAAACATTATAATTTTTTGGTTCATTCTAGTTTTGTTTCAATGAGGATCCAAAATATTTTGACTTTAAAGGTGGTTTTCATGGGCGGTGGGTAGAAGAGGTTGTCACCCTTGATGAGGGTGAGTCCCGCTAGCGATGGTAACCATTAGAGGGAACTCACACAGTAGGTGAGTTGATTCACTGATGGGTGATGGGTATGTAATAATGGTTGAGTTTCGTGGTGCTGGCGGAGACTATAAGATTGGTTGTGGTTGGTTATATTTTGGCAGAGGAACCACTAGTTGGTTGTGAAGGAGGGTCGAGGCTTGCAGTGAATACCACTGGTGGTGAGTTGAGAGCAGGTTTACTGCCAATTCTAAGCTTATTGTAGTGATTGTGGCTAGATATATGATCGTGTGGTGGTGGTTTTGACACTATTTTGGATACAACATAATAGGTCTAGAAATGAGTGGTGGAAATAGAGGCAGCATGGGAAGGTTCTTGTGGTGGCTCATGATGGTGGTGCCTCAAACTGGGCATGCCTCACCTATCGAAATCTCACCTAGCAACAACTCACCAGGAAATAAGAGAATGGGAAAAATAATATGATATATATATTAATTTAAAAATTATAAATATATTTGAAAAAAATTAAAAATAAAATATAAAAAACAAAGTGAATAAAATTAATTAATAACTTTAAAGTAGTGAAAAACATTAAAATAAGAATTACCTAAAAATTAAGAATAAATGAATATTGTAAATAAAAATTATTTTTAGAAAATAAATTGTTATTAATTTGAAATATAATTCAATAATTAATTAATCAAAAAAAATAAAAAATAAAATAAATACTTAAATTTTTAACAAATAAAAATTTAAAAAAAGTAAAGAAATATAATAATTAAAATAGAAAAGTAAAATATAACATAAAAAAATTGATCAAAATTGGAATATAAAATAGAATTATTTTTAAAATTTATAATTATTCAAAATGAGTAAAATTTTTAATAAATTAAATATTTTCACAAGATATATATTTAAAAAAAATTAAAACATAAAATGAATCAACTTTCATTTATTAGACAAAAGTAATTATTGTAAAACAAAAAATACAAGAAAATACCAGAAATGATGTGGAAAAGTGCATTAAAAAGTACCAGTTCAAATATAAACTTAGAAACTCCCAAACATTTTGAAGATTCAACTCTATATTCAATGCCCATGGTATCATAACTGATCACTAAAGAAACGAGTTACCTTGCCTTTACCTATGTTTCTAGGTACAAAATTTGTAAACACACCAAAGTACCAAAGAAGGGGTGATTAAGAAACTCAATAGGATTTTACTAATGGATTCCCAACTCATGCCAATAGGATAGAATAGGTTACAACATTTATATAAGTTATATTAAAATAATATGAAATTTTTTAAATCAAATTCAAAACATTTTTACAAGGAATGAAACCAAATAATTCAGTAAAAAATTTAACATTTCCTTTTTGGCATACCCATCCCACACATCCACACATCTTGAAATGCATTACAAAGTGAAAATTCTATACTCATTAGAGGTATCTCACCAATATACCATGTCTTCACAAGGTAACAATATACCACGTTTCCCAATGGAAAACACCCCTTACATAGGGTCACGTTAATGAAAATGATCTGACACTATTCATACATGAAAAAACCCATACCAAATCATTCAAATCTATTCCAATAAAACATTAACATTTTTGAAAAGAGTTCAATAAACATTTTCTATGAAGTTACACCAAAACATAATTTTAAAAGTATAATTTTAAAATCATGATACGATTAAATTAAACACAATATAAATAAGCTTCCACTATTTCACAAAACTATCACTAAAGTGGTTTTCCATTAACAATCACACATAAATTTATCAATTTAATTTAGTAAATTAAATCAACATAAAACTAGTAAATCGTGTTCTATACACATGTATAAGAGAGTTAACTTATTACATTTCAATATAGTGGAAAAAGGAATGGTCTAAAACATCAAATAATCCTTTTGAAAATTCAAAAAATGTCATTAGATATTGTTCTCTTTAATAAAAAACCGTATATCATCATTAATAACATAATTACTCATGGATATATCCATGATTCCATGAAATGGAAGACAATGATGTCTAATGAAAATGATGAAGAACTATCACTTACCATCAAATCAGGCCACCAAGGCAACTAGATTAACCAAAGAGTCACTCCCATATTGAAATGAATGGTCTCTACAACCTTGGTATAAAGAGGAATTCGAAATATGACCTATTTAGGAGGAAAAGGTGGGTTAGGGAGTAAATAAGATTAGATCAACATAATCCATTTCTATATTTTAATGGTTCGTGGTTAGGCTGCATGGTTAGTACAACCATTCTTTAATCGTACATGAGAATATTCCTCGGAACACCCCTTTCATAGTTTGGTATAATGGTTATAAAAATCAAGTGACAACCATAATTTTACCTTATTTTCATCCTATTGTGTTTTCTCTTAGTAGTAAACCATGTTTTTTACAAATCGTGCATCTAACCATGCACCTAAATAGTGCCCTCTATTTCAGTTACATAGATTTTTGGGAGGTGTTTCATTATTTCTACTAACCATCATCAAATAGTTTACCCCTATAAATTGATAAAAAAACATGTTAAAACATCTTAAAACCTCTCAAATCAAAAACCAAACACATTATAAAAATTAAATTCATTAATAAATGGTCATTTAAATGAAACTGGGGGGGGGGGGTGCAACATTAATAGTAAATAAAAAATATAATTCCACATAAAACCTCCATATTTATCATGGTAAAAAAACAACAATATTTGATTATTCTGAAGATAGTTACGGAATATTGTGTTGAATTATATTATATTTATTTCCCTTGGGGTTGATCTATGTATCCTAACACCATCAACTTTCCCCCCAAAAATGATAATTTATTTACCTATTAATATTATACTACAAATGAGGTAATATTAATGAAATAAAATATATGAATATCTGATGAATCATATTATATAAAGATATAGAAACATTTAATGAACTAAAATTCACCTAGTAATAATGAAACCAAACAAAATTAATTGATCCTCATAATGAGTTACAATGTAGTTTTATGTAGAACACTATAATGATGTAAATAATTGTGGATATCCTTAATAACATTAAACAAATATGAAAAAATTATTTCAACAACAACTTATATGAAAAATATTTAACCATTGAAGAAAATAAGAATGAAAAGGATCTCATAATTACCAAATTATTGTATTAAACAGAAAAAATCATATATCCTAATACTCATCCTTCCACTCGAACATCCATATAATGAAAAGGATGGTAAACCCTATAAATTTTGGCCACTAACATATATAAATTAATGAATAAAATTTCCAAAATATTATTGGAAATCACAAAATAATATATATATATATATATATTATAATTTATTATGAAATATATAATTTCTTAATATTTCTTCTTAAAAAATTCAAACTCTTCAATATATCATCACTGAAAGAAATGACATAACATTCACAAATGAATCTTATAAACGTCAATAAATTAAATACCATTAAAAAAGTCAACAAAAATTTATTTGTATAAATGTCCCTAAATAAAAAACATTTAAAATTCTTGAGATACATTTAAATTAGTAAATAAAATCTGGTATATAAAATGAACCTTCTATTAAATTTACAATTAATTGCAATGAATGCTCGTCCATGAATTTTACAAGGATGAAATTAAGGGTTAATATATCAATTAACTAGTCTTATTTTAGGGATTTTAACAATAACTTTTATTTTTCTATACCTATATAACATTTAAACCAAAATAACTATCGAACCTAAGTTAAACTATGGGTTATGGCCCCACATATACTAATTATTAAATATTAAAATCATTTTAGGATTTAAATAGGCATAAAATAATTATCTGTATAATATAATCTTCCTGAAACCAATACATCATCATGGGAAAAATTCACATATCAAAATTTATTATAACTAAAAAAAAATATATTTAAAAAAATAACTAATGATGTTATATAAAAACATTCCATGATAAAAACCAAAAAAAATTACAAATTTTATCATTCAATATCAATGAATTGAAAACTATATGAAATATTGTATGATTATAGGTAAGATATAAATTCTAATGTATCTATAATAAATGAATAACATAAAATACTTATTGCATCATTTGGATGGAAACTGTTACATTCTTGAATGGTACTAAACCTGAAAAGTAAGTAATAAATTATCCAAATGTATTATATAAATATATTAATGAAAAAATAAAATGGAAAAAATAAAGACATAAAATTACTTATAAATGAATAAATGTTAATGTAAAATATGTTTACAATACAAAATAATCATTTCACCTCTACGGTAATTGATTCATTCCAAAGAAAAAAGATCATTTTATAAAGCATAGTTAACGAGCTACTGGTACATTATCATTATATTCAAATAATTTATATTACCCAATATTTAATAATATAAGAGATTATAAGATTATAATATATAGGAAATATATTATAGACTATCAACCATGTAAATATCATTCATTCATAACTATCAACATTGTAAAATCCTAATACACTGTCATGTCATTTTAATCATAAACGAATGACTATAAATTATGTGATATAACAACAATAAAACAATCTCATCATCAATAATTTTTCTATAACTACACATGAAAATTAACTATTATAGAAATATAAACATAAAAAATCACATTATAATTCATTAATAAATTTACATCCAAAGGCCGAAATATGAATCACTCAAAAATAATATAATTTATATTTTTAAACACATACTATAAAATATGGAACATCCAAAATAAAGAAATAAAAACAATAAATATCTATCTAACACACAAATAGTTACATTCAAAGAATATTCTATTATCATAGTAACACCAAATATAAATTAAAATAATGAATATAATCCAAAATAACCTAATAGTGAATATCCATATGTGAATTGAATTTATATACAAATATGAACTAATTGATCTTGGAAAAGGTGGTTCTACTAATAATTTTTATCTTTTTTTATATTAAAAATTAATGTTTAATAATATATTAGAAGACATCATTAGTTTTCAAGATACATAGTGAATGATAATTTAATTATATATGTATAATAAACATATTATATGTATGTAATCATTGTTTCCATTGCAAAATCACTTTTTTATTATATATTGAAAGAGTATTTTCATTGTTTATTTTACTTTACATATTAAATATGATAATAGTAAAAATTTTGATACCTATTTTGTAAGAGTAAAGGATAATAATGGTTACCAGATTTATATTATTATTCCTGGATTACATATATATCCTACCGTGTAAATATTTCTACACCACCATAGAGAAATCATTAACAATTAATATCTATATCAAGTCTAGTTAACTATCTTGATATGATAAAATCATCATCAAAATTAATATCACTGAATTAGAATTATCTATCTCACACCTCCATTTACAAAATATAAAAATAATGATATTTCAATCCATATTCATACATAATTGGTTATCAATTCATGTTTATGAAATGAAGGAAAAATAATTACGTCATATCATATAATAGTCCCTTAATTTCACTACCCCATCCAATATAGAACTAGAGAGATAATAATATAAACCACTAACTAACATAACCTAATAGATCAAAAACATCAATTTCAATTAAAATAATGTAGTTATAATATTTCACAAGAATTATATATCAATTTTGAAATCATTATAACAATATATTCACGACATCTCCAATAAAGGCCAATTACTACAATACAAAAATATTTACTATGAAAAACGATCATTTTGAATGACAACATCAAACTTTAATTTCGTTATAAATCATTAATATATATATTACATTACAATTAATCTCTTCATCACACATCTTGTTAAAGAATTTGTATGTATTGATGTGAATAATTTATATTTCTACTCACCAGTGAACATAATAATATATGTAACTTATTTTTAGAATTTCACCATCTTGGGGATACCAAATGGTCTATTGGGAGTAATCGTTGAAATTAAATAATAATCCTGAAAAGGTTATTCATATAATTTATCTCATTTTTATTATTAGAAATCCATAACACTTGTATTTAAAATTATGAAAATACCATAAATGGTCTCTTTTGGATACAATAATATATATTGTTATCCTTTTAATTTTTTTTTGGAAAACACTTTTGGGGATGATTTCAAAGAAAAGAGGGAGGTAATATAATTGAATCAATTTACATACATAAATGTTTTAAAATAAGTGGTTGTATTATTATATTAATATATATATATACCCACTAACATTGAGTAAATATATTATAGGAACTAGATCTTTTCATCACATAAGGATCCACCTTGTTTAATTATTTTTGTGGTTGATAGATGGAGTTTTTCTATTAAACAACATTTATACTCATCACAATTAAAATCAAGTTTATCTTAAATAAATCAATGATATAATTTAAAAAAAAATTAATCTTAATTTTAAAAAACTATATAAATTTATATTAAAATGTCATCTCCAACCCTGATTGAACATGTGTTATCATCAGTCATGGTTTATTCTGATTCACTATATGGCCACCGTTGTGAGAATTTCATCTCTCAGCAGTGATATTCGAATCAATATATCAATATATTTGTTTATCCATCAAAATCCCTCCATATCTCTCTATCTCTCAATATTTATATATATATTCCCAGGGTAGAGCAAACTCCACACCATAAAAAGTGGTTATAAAACAAACCAAATCATCAACATTGGTTTTCACACTAATTTCATGAGATAGTAACAAAAAAGGCACCAAATTAAATACGTAAACCAAAATTCCACTCATAGAGCTTATATTATATATAATTTATGGAAAATACTCTATAAAAATATGCAAAACATTATTAGAGACGAAATACATAAGAAACCATTTATACTTCCTTACATACAACCAATTTCTCTCATATATGAAATTGTATTTTCTTCTCTAAACCAAACCAATTCACTTTATCTTCAAGTATATCTCACATCCCAAATGTGAAAATTTTAATCTCATTGATTTTGTTACATTTAACATTCCTTACCGAATAAATTGAACAATTTTATCTAATTATAATATATTATAGAGGTAAACGGGGAATGTATTCATCATTAAACATAGCTATATAGTTGGCTGAATTAAACATACGACCATCAAAAATAAATTTCATTATGTAATTTAAACTATATAATTATTATATATATATATAATATTTATTTTTCTCTTAAAAAAATATTTCCATGAACCCCACAAGTGTATTGAAATTTATTAATAAAATCAATGGAAACATTTTAATTACTTAAAAGCCCAAATTTATAAAATTTAAAAATATTAAAAAAAATGAATAATATTTTTTAGATCACCAATAAATAAAATATAAAAAATAAAATTTCAAAATAAAACCATTTTATATTATTGAATTATTTTAATTTTTCTTCCATAATGGGGCCACTGTCTTTTAATTTTGATCATCTATTGCTTCTATTTTTCTCATGTGGATCGGCATGTACATGTAACAAAATTGGACCCATAATATTTATTTATAGGAATATATTAAAAATTTACTATGTTTTGGATGACATTAAAACATTTCAATCTCTCCATGTTGAAAGAAAAATTACACCATAACCAATACTACACTAATGGTTTCTGAATTTAATGTATACATTCATTAGTGTCAATATTTTTCTATAAAAACATAAAAATGAAACATGTTACATTATATAATTAATAAAATATATAATTAAATCAATATTAACTAAGTATGTTTATTTTTGTATATGGAATTCAATCCAATATAGGAATCACATTTTGAGATCAATGGCACTATAAAAACCAATATATGTTTTTTATATGGTTAAAATTTCAATTTATTACTATAAATTTCAAATTAAAAATTCCACAAAAATTATCAATGTCTATTTTATTTTCAATACATTAATTTTTTATCAATTTAAATTAAATATATTAAAAATAAAATTTTAAAATACATAAGAAACTAAATATTAAAAATATTTCATATAATGATAAATATAATTTTTAGTGATTAATACTATCTTTAATGTGAGGATTATAATGAACTAACTAGGAAATCCATCCATTAACACAATATGGTGAGTTACACATGACCGTAGACATGAATCCTAGTATTATATAGGTTCTTGATGTTGGAACCATGGTCATCTATGCATGAATTAGAGTATGGTTTGTGTTTGTTGTCAATCCGCAGAGGAAGTTCAGAATGTGTGCCAGCAAAGTGCTCATATAGGTTAAGTAGATTACAGTATTGAAGTTGGCACCATTTTCTAGTGTTTTCCAAATTTTTGGGCTTGAAAATCAACAAATGGAGAAAAGTGTTTTTTTTGCAAAGAGACCTGCACGCCGAGTACTTGAAGGAGAGATAACTTGCGCACCTAGTGTTTGTCAAGATAAGAACATGGAAAAATGAAAAAGTGATAAGGGTCGTGCAAGTATTGGTTGGGTCGCACAAGTGACCTATACGCTGAGAAGGGACTTGCACGCCGGTGCCTAGGATGTTTGGAATCTTGCGCGTCTATTGTTCTTCATGATCAGAACATCAAAATATGGAAATGGAAAGAGGGTGCGCAAGTATTGGTGTGGTCACACAAGTGAGTAGAGTGACAGAGTCTAGGGCGGTTGGAGCTGCGCGCCGTTACTTGTGCACCGGGAAGAAACTTGTGCACCACTGTGCAGGGGGTCCAGTTTGCCTATAAATAGAGGACCAACCTCCTCATTTGAAATGAAGTTCAAGACTTAGAGATTCTTTGAGCTCACGTCACGCAAGTGGTTGAGTCGCGCAAGTGGTTGTTGGGCCACACAGGTAGAGGCTGTGCCCCGATTGTTGGCTTCACGCCCAAGGCAGTTTGGGTGAGAATAGAATTGAGTCCTGCAGGTTCGAAGTTGAAGTAGGTAGTGTCGCATAGGTGGTTTGTTGATACCTGCGTGCTAGTTTGAACTTGCGCGCTGAATTTGTGCCACACATGAGACCTACGCGCCATGCAGTAAAGTAGCTTGCTAGTGTTTTTTGAGCCGCATGAAAGTTGGGAGATTGCCCGGTGCCCTTGATGGGAAGCGAGATTTCACTACAGACGAGAGTTGGACATCAACAGAGCATCTACATGCAATAGAGGATATATTCTTTAAAGATGATGAAGAGACCTTCAGCTCTATAAACTGAGTGTAACTACACCAAGGGCAATGAGATAGGGGGAGTCAACAGGAGTGACCCGAGGGAAGCAGTGAGCTATCCATGAATCTTTGTAAAGGAAGTGAGCCTGGGACAAAGTGACTGTGCCTGAACCATTGTAATCCACAACTAGTGAAGTTTAGTGGAATTTGGTATGACCGAAAACCTGTCGGTGTATGCTCCTTGGACGTAGCCTATAGTGGTGAACCAAGTAAAAAGTGATGTGTCGTCTCTTTTCATGTGAATGTTTCATTTCTGTTCATATCCATCATACAGGTTTAACAAGTTCCTACCAACGTGGTAACAAGATCCATCACTTTAAAATAAATAGATGACACCATGATTCACCCCTCCCCTGTTAGGGTGTCCGGGGGTCCTACAAGTGGTATCAGAGGGTAAAGGTTGCTGGTGTTGAATCTGTCCTTTATCATCACAGAGAATGCAATCAACGTCAGGGGAGTCCCTCTCTTTGATGGAAGTAATTTCCAGATCTGGAAGAATAGAATGAGATCTCATCTAAGATCCCTTGTAATGGAAGTTCTATTTTCCACTATGAAAGGTATTAATGTTTCTGATCCAAAAGGGCTGGCCATGACTGATACAGATAGAAAAATTCTTGATGCCGATGCTAAAGCACAGAATGCTCTCACCGCAGCACTTTCTAATCAGATTTATCTAAAAGTGATGAGTTTCACCTCAGCAAAGTCCATGTGGGAGAAACTTGATAATATTTATGAAGGAGATAGATAATTGAAGGAGGTGAAACTTCCAGTGCTCCACAATAGGTTCAATGATCTGAAGATGCATCCTGATGAGAATGCATACTCCTTATTCAATCAAATTACTGAAGTGGTTGGAGCAATTCGGGGCCTAGGAGACAAAATCAGAGACATTGACATTGTGAAGAAAATACTGAGAAGACTACCACCCCTATACAATGAAAATGTGTCAGCCCTTGAAGAAAGAGATCTTTCTAAACTTTCTTTGGATGACCTTTTGAGCATCTTAGTGGTATATGATATTAGAGTCAAACCCGAAGAAGCTACGACTCGTGTTAGCAAGGAAATGGAATTCAAATCCATGGAAAAAATGAAAATTGCAGAAGATAGTGGTGATGAAGATGATGACGAAAAAGAAGTTATTTATCTTATTTCCAAGAGGTTGAAGAAGGAGAAAGGTAATTTTAAAGGTAAGTTATCTCTGGAATTATTTCGTTGTAGAAGAGTTGGGAACATTGCCTCTCAGTTCTAAAGAAAGTTTAATGATGAAGAAAGTGAAGCAGAATACATTGAGAAGCCTCAGAAAATGTTTTTCAAAAAGGGTGACTTTAAATCTGGAAATATGATACAAAAGAAGAGTTTTGTCTATAAAGAAAAAGAGGATGATATTGAATTATTTGAAGAAGAAGAAACTGAATTTAAAACTGGAAACCATGCTTCAATGATGGCTACCATTGAAAAGTTATAACCCTCTATCGACAAAGAAAGAGACAATCATATGACTCATAATTATGATCCCATGTTGAAAATTAAGGATGCCTTTTCAAATATTGAGAACAAATGCAAGAAATGTAGTAAGTGGAAAGAAATGGTGAAAGAATCATCAGAATATGTGGATGAGCTTGAAGCTGAAATTGAACGACTAGAAGAACTAATGAGAGTTCAATCTTCAATCCTTGAAAGCACAGATGACATTTCATAATTGAAGCTTAGAATTGAAGAACAAGTGAAGGCCATAAATGGCCTTACATACAAACTGGAATAGAAGTCCAAGAGTGTTGAGGGTATTGAGGAAGAAGTTGTTATTCTTAGAAGAAAACTGGAGTGTCGATCAACCACATATGAGGGTAAGAAGAAAATTCATTTTGGAAGATTCTCAGATGCAGAGTTATTGTCAAGATCCAAGAGTGGTTCAGATGGGGTTGAATAAATATTGAGTGATCCAAGACCCACTTGCATGGGAAAGAGTATAATTGGATGGGAAGCTGAGACTTCAACTGATATAAGTGGAGAGAGCCAAAATAAAGACAAAATAAAAGTCAGACATGTTGAAACTTTTCCTGATTTTATGAAAAAGAAACCCTCAATCCAGACTAAAAGAAGAATTGAAAATTATTCTCAAACTTTCATAAATGACAGGCAGTCCAACTATTCTCCCAAGGTAGAAGGCATGAGGAGAAATTCATGTGATAAGACATTTCCTCTCATGAAGTGTCAGTTCTGTGGCTATCTAGGCCATACCATGACATATTGCGAAGAGGCAAGGAGCTACTTGAATGGGGAAGATCTAGGACATCAACAAGGGAGACCGACTTCATATCCTACATCTTATAGAAGAAATAGTTTCTATGGATACTATTTTCATTGTTCTAACTTTGTCCATAAAGCTATGTATTGAAAGGAGATATTCGATAAGAAAGATTCATACAACTCTCACTGGTAGGTCAATATCCACCCTCCTAATGGTGTTGTTCTCACAAATAGTTTCTCTCTTTTGGAAGAAGATTATGGGCATGAAGAATCATATTTTGTGGAGGAAAGTGTTAGAAGGCCATCGATATCCTTTACTCGATCCAACATTTCATGGAAATAAAAGAAGAAGATAGAGAAATCCAATCATGCTGAAGTATCCATCAAATCTACAAAGAGCAGAAACACCTGGATTCTTGATAGTGGATGCTCTTCCCATATGATGGGAAATGCTAACCTTTTGAAGAACATTAAAAAGAAGGTTGATGGAATAGTGAGGTTTGGTAATGATGGTGCTTTGAATATTAAAGGCAGTGGGAATACTTCTCTCACCAATGGAGAGCTAAAGAAGATTGAAGTTATTTATGTGGACGGTCTGCACCACAATCTCCTTAGTGTGATTCAAATCTGTGACTCAGGGCTCATAGTAACTTTCAATCAAAAAGGCTGCACTATAAATGGAAAAACAGGGAATTCTCTTATGAAAGGCTATAGAAAAAATGGAAACTTATATCAAGTCGACAACAAAGTGAACTCCTGCTATTTTTCTGTTGAAGAAGAAAACAATTTGTGGAATCTAAGGCTAAGGCACATTAACCAACAAGACATGGAAAAGATATCTAAGCTGAAGATAGTCATGGATATCCCCATTCTGTAACGTGAACGGGAAAAATCTTGTGATGCTTGAATTCGTGGGAAGCTAGTATGTAGTTCATATCAGCCAAAGAAGAAAAGGGCATCACATCTTCTTGATCTCATTCATACAGATGTATGTGGCCTAGTAAATGTTGATGGAACTCATGGAGAAAGGAAATTCATCCTTTTCATAGATGATTACAGTAGAACGGCATGTGTAATGGTTATACATAGGAAACGACAAGTGCTTTACTGCATGAAAACGTATCATTGAATAACCGAGAATGATACTAGACGAACAATAAAAGTGTTACGATCATACAATGGAGGGGAATACACATCTATGGAATTTGAAAACTAACTGGAGAAGCATGGGATAAAACATGAGGTAGATGCTGTGAGATCTCCACAACAAAATGGAGTTGTTGAGTGAAAAAATTGATAGGTTAACAATATGTCCAGGACTATGCTGATTGAGAGCGTTATCTCTCACCATTACCTGAAGGAAGTTGTTGAAGCTATAGTGCACATTCAGAATCAAACATGGATTTATATGGGAGAAACGAAGACACCATATGAATTATGGCATGGAAGGGAGCCTTCGTTGAAATACTTTCATGTTTTCGGAAGTAAATTCTTCATTTGGAATAAAGAAGGAAATCAAGGTATGTTTGGTGAAAATGCTGATGAAGGAATTCTTATTTGGTATCCAATGAACATCAAAGACTACAAGTGTTTCAACAAGTGATTAGGAAGGATTGTAGTAAGCAGTGATGTCAAGGCAATTGAAGAGAAAACCACAAATGATTCAAGGACATCATTTGATGATGTGATCGAAAGTGAGGAAGAAAGTGAACATGGAGAAAATACAAATACAGAAATAGAGGAAGCTGTAAAAAACACTCAGCAGTCATATCATGATGTTGACTCAGAAGAAGAATCTGAAGAAGAAACTATGGATAGAGAGAATGCAACTGAAACGTATAGGAGAAATCATAGAGCTGAGATTGATCCATCTAACATAATTGGGGAAAGGAGTGCACCCACACAAACAAGGAGGATGAGGAATAACACACAATCTGCATTTCTGTCACTTGTGGAGCCATCCTCATTCAATGAAAATGTAAAGGATGAATCTTGGGTGAAGTCCATGAATGAAGAGCTAGATCAGATTGACAAGAATCAGACAAGAGATCTTGTCCAGAGACCCGACGGACACAATGTGATTGGTAAAAAATGGATCTTCAAGAACAAGTTTGATGATAATGTAAGAGTTATCAGAAACAATGATCAACTGGTATGTAAGGGGTATTCCCTGATTGAAGGTGTTGATGTTGAAGAAACATTTTCTCTAGTGGCCAAACTGGAGTCAATCAGACTTTTACTTTCCATGGCACTCCAAAGAGGATATAAAGTATATCAAATGGATGTCAAGACAACATTCCTGAATGGTGTTCTCGAAGAAGAATTCAACATTGAACAACCAGTGGGTTTTTATTCTTGGTACTCATGAGACAAAGGTCTGGAAACTGAAAAAAGTCCTATTTGGTTTGAAGCAGGCACCACGATCATGGTATTTTTGGCTGGACTCGTATCTCAAGAAGATGGAGTTCAAAAGAGGAGGAGTGGATCACAATATATATGTGAAGAATTCTCCAAACGATCAATTCATGGTTCTAGTCTACATTGATGATATCATATTTGGTGGTAACGGATAGAAATCAATGGATGAATTTTCCAATCATATGAAATTAGAACTTGAAATGTCTATGATTGGGGATCTCACATATTTCATGGGGCTATAGGTGATTCAAAAGAAAGATTACACTTTCATTTCTCAGGAAAAGTATGCAAGAGGGCTATTAAATAAGTTTAATATGCAAGACTCCAAACTAATGTCACTCCGATTGTAGTTGGAACTAAACTTGGAAAGCATGAGGATGGGACCTCTATAGATCCCACCATGTACAAGAGGATCATTAGAAGCCTATTGCACCTAACAGCGACACGACCAGATATTGTATTTTCCATGGGTCTTGCGGCCCGCTTTCAGAGTAATCCAAAGGAGGAATATATGGTTCCAGTAAAAAAATCATGAGGTACCTTCAAGGTAAACATAACTTGGGGTTATATTTTACTGCAGGTGGGGACAGTGAATTATCAGTGTTTTCGGATGCTGACTGGGCTGGTTATGTAGTAGACAGAAAGTCCACTAGTGGTTGATCCTTCTATATTGGGCAGAAATGTGTTAGAAGGCTAAGAAAGAAATGAGAAAGTAATTCTCTTAGTACTACTGAAGCTGAGTATATATCCGCCACAAAGGCATGCACTCAACTACTATGGATGAAGAAACAACTAACAGATATTGGTGATGAGGTGAATCAATCAATGGTAATTTAATGTGATAATAAGAGCGCAGTTGATCTCATGAAGAATCCGGTTCAGCATTCTTGTACAAAACATATTAAAATCAGGTATTACTTTATCAAAGAAAATGTTGGGAATGGGGTGATTAGAATGGATCATGTGGGAACTGATGAGAAAGTGGCTGATATCCTGACCAAGCCACTGTCAGCGGTTGTGTTTGAGAAGCATCGGCTGAACCTCGACGTTCAGCCACCTCCCAATGCATAAAGAGGTTACACAATACCCCTATCACTGATTATGATAACTGTTTTTATATATTTATAGATGTGATGCAGGTTTGTGGGGGAGATACTATCCAGGGGGAGTATGTTTTGAGCTGAACATTGAAAAAATTACCGGTCTTTGGGTTTATTGTCAATGGGGGAGAAAGAAATAAATTCAGGCATGTTCATGTAATGCTCCTGTGACACAATGAGAATTCAGTTTCAGTGATAGGATGAGAAGGAATACATAGGTCATGTAGGATGATAAGTCATATAGGATGAGAAGGAATACATCAGTCACGTAATGCTTCTTGGGTGTCATTGAGAATTCCAAAACACTGGAACCCAATTCAAGCTTCCTCTATTGTTTTCTACACCGAGCATTGCTCATGTAGACTTAGAGTGTTGGCTGAGTTGATTCTTGTGTTTTTTGGTTTACATATGGTTGGGGATCTATTGAAATTATTTCCTGATTTCCAACAAACCCAAAGGGGGAGATTGTTGGAACCATGGTCATCAATGTATGAATTAGAGTATGGTTTGTGTTTGTTGTCAATCCTTAGAGGAAGTTCAAATTGTATGCTAGCAAAGTGCTCATACAAGTCAAGCAAATTACAGTATTGAAGGTGGCACCATTTTTCAGTGTTTTCCAAATTTTTGGGCTTGAAAATCGAAAAATGGAGAAAAGTGATTTTTTTCAAAGAGTCCTGTGTGCCGTGTACTTGAAAGAGAGAGAACTTGTGAGCATAGTGCTTTTCAAGATTAGAACATGGAAAAATGAAAAAGGGATAAGGGTCGCGCAAGTATTGGTTGGGTCGCACAAGTGACCTGCGCGCCGAGAAGGGACTTGTGCGCCGGTGCCTAGGATGTTTGGAAACATGCGCGCCTATTGTTATTTATGATCAAAACATCAAAATATGGCAAATGAAAAAGGGTCGCGCAAGTATTGGTGTGGTCACGCAAGTGAGTAGCACGACAGAGGCTAGGGTGGTTGGAGATGCGCTCCGGGACTTGCGCGTCGTGAGGAAACTTGCGCGCCACCGCGCAGGGGGTCCAATTTTCTTATAAATAGAGGGCCACCCATCCTCATTCGAATTGAAGTTAAAGACTTAGAGATTTTTCGAGCTCTCATCGTGCAAGTGGTTGAGTTGCGAAAATGGTTGTTGGGTTGCGCAGGTAGAGGCTGTGTGCCAGTTGTTGGCTGCTTGCCCAAGGTGGTTTGGGTGAGAACGGAATTGAGTCGCGCAGGTTTGAATTTGAAGTAGGTGGTGTCACGCAGGTGGTTGGATGATACATGCGAACCAGTTTTAACTTTCATGCCGAATTTGTGCCGTGCAGGAGACCTATGCACCAGGAAGTAAAGAAGCATGTCATTGTTTTTTGAGCTGTGTGAAAGTTGGGATATTTCCTGGTACCCTTGAAGGGAAGTGAGATTTGAATATAGTTGAGAGTTGGACTTCAACAGAGAATCTAAACACAATAGAGGATGTATTCTTTAGCGATGATGAAGAGACCTTCACATCTATAAATTGAGTGTGACTAAACCAAGGGCAGTGAGCCAGGGGGAGTCAATAGGAGTGACCCAAGGGAAGCAGTGAGCTATCCCTGAATCTTTGTAAAGGAAGGTATCCTTGGATTGAGTGACTATGCCCGGACCTTTGTAATCCATAGATAATGGTGTTTAGTGGAATTTGGTATGACTGACAACCTGTCGGCATATGGTCCTTGGACGTACCCCTTAGTGGTGAACCAAGTAAAAAGTGTTGTGTCGTCTCTTTTCATGTGAATGTTAGCTTTCTGTTCATATCCATCATACAGGTTTAACAAGTTCTTACCAACTGGGGAACAAGATCCATCACTTTAAAAGAAAAAGTTGACACCCTGATTCACCCCTCCCCTCTCAGGGTGTCCCGGGGTCCTACACTTGATTAGTGGAGGGAGTATACTACCTATTTGAAAATACTATACTCTCAATATAAATATATTTGATAATATATATATATATATATAAATATATATATATAATTTAAAATCATCATTGAATAAAAAATTATTTATAGTGAATATCAAACCATAAAATAAAATACAATATTAATATGACATAACCAAACCACTTCCATGATTATAATAAATTAATACATCCAAGTTATACCCATAATGACGTGAATATAAAAATATAATTTATGAAAACTTTAGAGGAGGCTCAACTATAGAATCTCATGAACCCCCTAATACTATTATATTAAAAATATATTAGTCTACTCCTATATAATATTTTATAAAACCGATAATCCTTGAACTGAAACTGTAGAATTTGATAATCACATGGGTTCCTGTGAATATTGTATAATGCAATCTCAACAAGTAATCACTAATATAGTTTCATATATGAACAACCATAAGATGTATTCTTATTCACAGAAAATAAGTAATCATCACATTAATTTTTTTTTTCTACTCATCATTTTATAATAAAAAATTCATTACACTGAATTCCAAATATTATAGATATTACAGAAGGAAGAATTCATCTCTTACATTAATTATGTCTTATTCCCCATCACATAGTGTGATTTTATAAAAATATTATTGATCACTACCATTAGGGAAGCATCACTTAATACATCTCATTATCATTTATCATATAATATTTACCCCCACACACTCAGGGAAAGGTTCCATATATTTTCACATACTTGATCACATATAAAGTCACATATCATCTTCCCACCACATATAGGGATATCCAAAAAACATATTATTCTTCAACAACCTATCATATAAGGTAAATATTTCAAATACCATTTACCTTTGTATTATGTCTAATGAACACAACTTAGACTGGTTCCCTACTCATAGGGTTGTCTATGTAGTCACTCCCTCACTCAGGGAGAGGCCTCATATCAATTATACAAATAAAATATAGGATTTAAATAATGGAAGGAAAAACCTAACAAAAAGAACAAAATAATTTAATGAATATAACCTAACTAATAACTAATCCACACATCACAAACAAAAAGAGAATATTTCACTACACTTCTATTGGGTCTAGACAATTCAGAATTCAAGAAGAACAAAATTACATCAAAATCATAAAAGGGTAAAAATAAACCCTAGAATAAGATTTAATAAAAATTTACAAAAGGTCTAGAACATGAAAAACAAAACAGTTGCAGACTCATGCTCAACATGGAATTATGTATTTTCACAAAGTTCCCATGAACGAAATAGTTCATGGAATTAGGTGGTACTGCTGGCACCAGCAAACCATAGTAATGTAGATTGGGGTACTAAGGTAGCCATTTCCACAACATGAATGATGTCCTCCCCATGAACTAAAAAGTTCATGGGAAGAGGCAGTACTAATGGAATCCATGAATAAAAAATCATTTTTTTCACTGAGGTGGTGATTTAAACCCCTTCAAATGATTACCCCTTTGTAAAAATTTAGTCCTATCCAACTAAGTCACTCTCAGGATATGGAATTCTCTATTGGATCATAAAAAAAAAGGTTCATGACCCACTGTGGATGACTGTCCATGATGGTATCTGGTCCACTACTCTTCTATAAATACACCCCAAGGGGTAGCATAGAAGGGAGCACATATCATAGGATATTGAGTTGATGCAATTGAGAAATGAGGAACCAAAGAAACTGGAGACCCTTTGATGATTCCCATAATGTAAAAATATACTACATAGTAGAATAGAGGGAATAATAAATTAATCATCCTTCTATGAAATCAAAAAACATTTTTTTACTATCTCACAAGGCATAAAATAGATGTACCCTTTGAATAAAAACATCCAACATAGAAAAATGCTATGTAGGAAGAACCTTTACCCATAAAGAAAAACACTATATGGGAGGAACTTAGCCCTGCATAGTAAAATGATACACGAGTAAAACCAGGACCTGAAAGTAGTATGCTATGTAGGAATAACCTAGGTAATAATACCACAATGTTACATGCAGTTACCCTCACATTTTTAGCAACATGATATGTGGAGAAAACCACATACACTATAAGACCCCACTACGTAGAATGGGGCACCCTATAGAATTCTACATTCCACTGGTATAATTTCATTTTATTAAATTCCTACCAACTTTTTTTCAAAAACCATTAGTATAAGAATGGTACCTATACCAATGGTTTTTCAAAAATATTCGTATAGGGTCATTTTATGGTAACTATGCCTATGGTTTGACCAAATCCATTTGTATAAGTCTAATGTCTAGTAGTGTATTAAAAAAATGGTAAAAATATGGATACATAAAATTAAAGGAATAAAATGATTAAAATATTTGTATCACTGTGTAGTGGAGGTTTTTATCAACTATAAAATCCATAAAAAACTTTAAATATTAAAATTAGATCCTCCCATGGTAATATTGACCTACCAACAGTGAATACATTTTAGTATTTAAAAGAATGCATCTCCACCTCAACTATAAAAGGGAACTCACTCTCCCATTGAGTTCATACCACTAAATCAATTTTTGATGAACATTCACTTCATAATTAAAATCTTAACTTCAATAACCTCATCCTATAATCCTTAATTGGACATAAATCTCATCCACAATGGCTTTTATGAAAACATAGGGAGGATACCTGAAGAATATGCAACATTCAGCAACGAGAATTTTCATTTTATTTCTTTTTCTAGTTCATTAAATACATATTATAACATGATTATAAAATAATCAAATTTTCATAAATATAATAATTTTTTGTTATGATAAGGTTTTGACCTACAACTACACATAATTCTATCAAATAGGTTATAAAATCATCATTCCAGTGTATGTTGGACTACCTCCTCCTGAACTAATGTCATTTATTTTTCCATTACCACCTATAAAGGCTAGACATAATTATGAATTAATTATTTATATTATAGATATAATATATTAATTAGGTTATTAATTTTTTGGAAATATTATACTATACATACCTTTATACTCCCCATTTTGTGAGAATATGTTAATGTCGCTAGTGTGTATGACAGACTACTGCCTCACAAAGCAATGCGATTCATTCAGGCACCACATGAAATATTTTGAGGATTGTTTTATTGAAAATATGTGTCCAATATGACATTAAAATGATCATATAATGATAATATATCATTTATATTTCTTTCTTTATTTTTTAAATGAAAATGGAAACAAGATCCATATGTACGTTCGAGATACTATTTTCATGAATGGTGCATTTCATTTCTTATGACTATATTTTATGGATTACTATAGGTACATAAATACTGAATATATATGATATTAATATAATTATTTAAATTCGGGGGATTATATAACCATTATCATTGTATGAGTACCAAAAATATAAATGATCAAATCATATAAGGAAAAATATCTATTATGACTCAAAACGAAACATTAATAGGAAATATTAATTCCCAGTTAATAAATGATCATATAAAAATCATATAAGCTAAGATATATATTAATATGGTTATTTAATATATTTATAATAATATTATATTTATTATAAAGGATTTTTGAGTTAGTACGATAGATGTTAAGACATAATGTAGCGGATTTTCATCTAAAATTTTTCTTTTGTGAGACACTTTCTATATATTTACCACTTATTGGAACTATGTGAAATGTATTCATCCCATAAATGTATTTTATGATTATTATAGTGAAAATAATTTTGATTTAATTATCATTTTAATGACTTATCTTTCATAGGGTATACATTTTAATTATTATATAATCGGTATGGGGGTTTTATCACAATTTTTTATTTATGACATAAGTTATATAATGAACCTATATTATTTATAAAGGTGTATATATATCCACTTTGAAATTTAATTTCATGAATTAATTCATACTCATGATATTTTAAATTTCATTGTCTATTATTAATTTATGGATATTATGAATCAATTTTACCAATGTGGTAGATTATTTATGTTACAATATCATTATATATAGATATTTTCTAGGATTAAGTATCCAATGATGTAATATCATGATATAAATAAGAATAGTAATATTTATTTTTCTTATCATTTATTTATTCAGGTTAAATCTATTTAATGGTACCATATATCCACTCATTTTTTATTAAGAAAATACGGAAAATGATCTTAAGAAAATCAGAATTTATTTATCTCTTCAATAAAAAATATAATTTCATTCAAAATATTGTTTTATCTATATCATTTTAAAAATGTTTTAAAATGTAATCTAAATCTAATTTTCAAGTAAAATTATTTTGAAAATGTTTTTGGTTATAAATTGATATTTAAATGATCTTCATATACTTATTTATATGTTTTCAATGATATTTTCAAAGGAAATGGTTTCCAAAATGTTATATGATTTAAAATACATTTCAAAGAGTAAAGGATATTTTCATCAATAATTGTTTTAAATGATCTTTAAAAATTTTCATCCATCTAGGAAAAAATAATTTGATTTTTTAATTTCATTAATGGGGATAATATCTGTGAATAAAATTTATATTTTTTCTCTAAATGGTTTATGTTTGTGATAAAATGATATTTATGAATCCCATTTCTCTTCAAGGGTTATACCATGATCTAATTATTATTATTATCATATGTTTTATTGGTATATTATATGATGAAATTACTATTTTTCATTTATACAATAAACATTTTATGATATGATGAAATGTTTTTGAAAATGTTTTCATTTCATGGATTTTGAAATGATGAATTATTATAATCTTGTGGAATACATAAATATGGATTTCATTATATGATGGGTGGGACCAATATCTACCTTCAATGAATTTTCTAATGATAAATATTTTATGTGATATGAGGGTACATGAAAGGTTATCCCAAGACCAAAATGAGGGAACACTGGTTGTTAGTCCATTCCCAATAAGGATGTTCAATAGGTTGTAAGCCTAAGACCAACAAGGATAGTGGATGGGTGCTTAGACAGAGCCTAGAATAGTGTATATGGGTGGTCATCTACAGACTGATGTAGGTACAAGGGCGGCTAGGCTAAGCCTATCATGTTATTAATGTCTTGGTTGGTAGACTTGACAAGGGATATTCTATGCATCTGTGTATTCAAAATAACTTTTTCTTATGCCAATGTTATTCTATAATAGATACTGTTCATAATATTCTTATGATTCATGAATTATTATATACAAATCATTATTCCATGAAACAATACTATGTTTTTTTATCAGTAGGGTATGTATTTCAAATGATATTCTGATGTTTTCATAACCTTACGTTAACGTTACTCTTACATATTTCCCTTGTATACCTTACTAAGTATAATATCTCACCCATTATTATATTACCCTTACCCATGTTATAATGAATGAATTTATTTATTGTATGTCGATGAATATTACTAAATGGGATGATCATTATGGTAAAACATTAATGATATTCAGCTATATTGGGTGATTTTTCTCTATGTTTCAAAATGAACTAAAATATTAGGTTCCTCAAGTGTTTAATTTTTAAATGTATTTAACATTCATAAATTTTTTTAATATCTATGTATGGAAATACAGGTTCTCTATATAGCATGTATGATTCTTTACTACATTTTAGTAAATTAACATATTAAAAAGTATCCATGTGAAGTGATCTGTTAATCTTATAATTGATGTAGAAAATTATTTTTACATTATTAATTAGGGTATAATCTATAATTTATAAAAAAATAAGTGTCTTCCAAAGCACCTTAGTTCATATGATCAGGGCCAATTTATCATCAGTTATACATTTTGGAATAGTCAATCTATATTCAGATATATATATTCTATGCACATATTGATTTAATAAATGAGACACTTGGTCTTATATTTTTTTCACTATTTCCAATGACTAAATCATTTTTTATCCTCTAAAGAATGGGAATTTGGAATTTATCAATAAAATTAATGAATATTAGGGGCTTAAATAACCCTCCACCCAATACTATAAAAATTACCTAATTTTATTCTTCTACAGATAATGGAGAAATATTAAAATCCCTAATGGAAAAGTGTAATTATTGTGAGATTGTTTCTGGGTGAATTTGTAGGACTAAGTCTAATTTTTTTCCTATAAATATATCAATTTTTAAAGAAATAATATTATAAAATAAATTATAGATATTATTAAGTTTATTATACATATTACATATTTTTAAATAATCCTATTTTTTGGTAGGATAAAGGTTTCATTCCATATAAGAATATTAAATTTAATCAGGGAAAAAAAATTGGTTAGAATGATAATCATCTTTTATTTTTTTGTAAGATATTACTATTTAAATAAAATAGTTTTCCAATATTATTACAATATATCATGGATAAAAAATTTCATTGAAATATTATTATATTTAACAGTAGGATCTAAATAAATTTAATCTCAAGTTGGATTGATTTTTTATAAAAAACTAAAATTTCTCTATTTAAAATATAATATAAATAAATAATTTGATTATAGAATGTCTATCAAGAAAATAGGATTTTCTATTGATGAACTCTAGAAAAATATTTCCTAGATTCTCTTCATAAATTATTATTTAGATAGTGTGGTTTAGAAATATTTATTTATTACAAGATTTAGTTTATGTTATACTAGACAATTTTATTACTCTATATGGTTGGAAATCAATAAGAATATTTCTATATATTTTCATATCCATAACTTATTTACTATAATGAATTCATTCATCCCATTTAGTTATGATAACTCCCATGGTTTACCTTTTGTAATATATATCATATGAAGGATCTATGTTGATGATCTCTAAATCAATTTCCAAATCTATTCATATCTTTTTAGATTCCTTTAATGATAGGTCATCTATTTACAAAAACAATATAACTAATAAGAAGAATATCATGATTTTGGAAACATCTATTCAAGTTAACCATAACTGCAAGAATTTATAAAATCAATCCATTATAAATCCCAATATCCTATCAAAAATAAATTATATAATTCATACAATCATAAATTATTCCCTCAAAGAATACTAACTCATGGTTTCCTTAATATTGAAAAGTTCCCTTAGACAAGTATCGAATAAATATAGGTTGGTTTATTTTTCTCATGTATATGTTTTATGATAATTGAGGATTTTTTTATATTTTTTTTCAATTCTATTTTTTACAAGAAGAAATGGACTGTTGTACTCAATTCCATTCAGATTAATTGAATAGATATTGTTTGTTTCCTAGTATTAATGTTTTAATCTATAAACTTATAAAAAATGGGTGGTTTAAAAGATAATTAGGGTGGGAGTGGTGGAAATATTTCATCTAATCTAGATCAAATTGAATCAATCTAAGGTTCAAAAAAATTATATTAACTTGAATCTGGTTATGGTTTACAACTTCTAATGAATCATGTTGGAAAACAATTTCCAATATTATTTATCTAGTGATTATATACATGGAATATATATAATTTATTGATTTTATATACCATTGAATATTAATAATTATCATGTTTATATTCATGAAAATTTTAAACCAACTAATTTTGGATGGATCAAGATCAATATTGATGGTTCAGCCAAAGGGAACACATTAATAGAATGATGTGGTTGTTAGTTTCTTTACCCAAATTTCAATGATCCCTCTAATATCATTAAATTTATTGTGAATGATATATTTATATATTGAAATTATGTTGACAATACTATAATTCTGAATTTCTTGTTTCATGAAAATGGGGAAAAATGTTTGAGGTGGATTTTCAATTCATCATCCATGTTTTATAGATTTACATTGTAACGTTATCAGGGAGTCTAGAAGTTTCATAGGTGGACTATATGGGATATTAAAACCTCATTTAAGTTTTAATGTATCACAAATTTCAGGGTGGTGAAATGGTTGATAAAATGGTTGACATTGGTATCAATTATTGTAACTCTTCATTGTTTAGTTCCTCTCCTTATTCTGACATAGAATCAAATTATCTTGGAATTTTTAAAACTTAGAATTTTTTTCATTATATTTAATTCCCATTCCTTTTAAATATTACAATAAGGATTACATTTTGGGATGAAACATAATTGAGGTGTTTAATTTCACACCATACTTCAACATTTCATTATTTTTATTTTTTGTTACTATGATTTTCACATTGATGAATGATTCCACGTTATAAAACAATGAATCTCTAATGATTATTAATACATTAAACTATTTGTTATATTTATGATATATGATTTTGGTTTTCATTAACATATGATTTCTAAATTCATTTCTATATAATAACATTTTCTAATGATTATTATTTTCACATGATTTCATATACTTCTCGTAAAGACATATACAATTATATATTATTATATAATAGGATAAAATATAAATATCCATCCCCATAATGAAGTGGAAAGTTTTCTCATGGGACACTATGTATATTGAAAAGGAAATATGAAAAAAATATTATGATATATTATATTTGATGTGCTCTTTGCCATATGTTTATGATTATATAATTTATTTTATTATAGATTCATATAAAACCTCGATGTTATGATAAAATCTCCATTTTATAGTCCATAAAGGTGATTATATATTATCCCTAATATTTATAAATTTATTTGATGAATATTAAGACATTTTTTAAAACCAATTATCATGGTTTTTCATATCATTGGTAATTATAAGCTCACTGTTATCATTCATGTATTCCCCCAGAGAAAACTGTTATTGTAATAAAGGATTAAAAAAATATATGATTACATTTTAAAGATTGAAATAAGGATATTGTAATTCATTTTTAACTTATGTATTATATATCTAATATCTTAATGAAAATAAAAATGTAGATATACTTGGAGTGATAATTTTTTTGTTAAAAAACATTATTTAATATATATTTTAGATTTGAGTATCTATAGTTAGTATTTGAAATTGGTATATTTATTTATAGGAATTGGGTTATAGAACCTACTATAAAATAGACAATGAATAAACTATATTGAAACCATGAAATTCATATCATCATATATATGCATAATGTATGTGTTAATTATGTTCATAGTTTTCCATTTATATTATTATTAATTTGTATATTCAAAATAAAATTTTTATTAATATCATATTAAATAATTAGTACCATACTCAAATAAAAAGACGTTTTAATTATCCATTAATATTTATTTTTTGTATTCTGTGGTTATAGTTCTATGCATACTTAAATATTATGAATGATTAATAAAAGTAATCAAACACCACCATATTCAATTGATATTAAGTGATATTTAAAAACAACATATACTGCAATAATTTCATCTCAATAATATAACTCATCCTCAATTGACATTTTTAGGATGAATCACAAATTAAACTATTTTATACTATGTTTTCTATAATTAGATGTTATACAGGGAATGTATGTATGGTACTTATATAGATTCATCATCACCACCCTGGAGGAGAAAAAAATTTCAATATCCAAAATTTTCCTTTAATTTTATGCAACTGAAACTTGTATTGTTACTCTATAATAAAAAATTCCATCTCAATAACATATATTTTCACATTATGATGAATATCATTTAACATAAATCACTTGTTTAAAGGGTAGGATCATCATTTATGATATTCCAATTTTGATAGAATATAATAATGTATTATATGAATAATCTACTGGGACTACGCTTGATTGGGGGTTCCATTACCAATTTAAATTTAAATTAGAAAAATGGAAATATCTAAGATACCTGAATGAATAGAACCCATTTAATTGGTTGATTTGATTGTAAAACTATAAAGGAATTTGGAAAATAATTTCATATACACATTTTAATTACTTTGTGACATAGTAATCTACTTGTTGATAATGAATCACAGTGCAATGTTTATATATATACTTTATCATCATCTCTAAAAGATCGTGATAAAAAATTAGTATCCCCTTTTATAGGGATATGAATTATTATATAAAATATACTGGGATAGAAAAACACTATGGTTGATCTTCGATCAAAATATAATAATTTTAATGTGCAAAATTCTGATATTCCCCTGATTTCATTTCATACAAGTTAAAGAACCAATGGTTTCACAATAATACCTTCTCGAATAAGAAATGTTTCTATAATTTTCAAGTATATGATGAATAATGTCTCTAGATATTATATCAATAAATTTGGGGTTTAAATTTTATATCATATTCTAATATAATCTTACTGATTGTGGGGAAGTGATTAGATTTTTTGTATATTATATAATTCATGGGGATTGACTAGGTTTTTAGTAATAGTATCTTTTGTATGGACTAAGAATCATTAATGGGTTATGTTATCATAAGAAACATGATATATATAGTTAAATTCATGTATAGTATGTTTGGGGAATATACATGACCAAATTTGTTTAATATATACTTGTTTCATCCATATATTAGTAGGGTAAATTCAATGATTTAGTAAAAACTTATCATGATTTTGAAATGTTCAATATTGGATAAAATTAATGATATTTCATTTTTTTCTAGAACAATAAGGGTAAAGAGAGAAAAAAGGTGTCATATAATAGGATAATAACTCCCTATATACTCTCAATAACCATTATCTATAACTTATATTTTGATCAAAACATTCCTCACTAAAATTATTTGGTTTCATACTCATAGTAAATGATAAATTGGTAGATTATTACTAAAGAAAAGTGATTATTTTTATGAAAATCCTCACGAAACATAGATTAGAGATTATTTGGGCCATATTTCTAATGAAAAATATGATGTATTTTCTATATGGAAAAAGTGACACATATATATGGATCATAATATCATGAAGTGTATATTCATATAAAATAATATTTTTTTTGACAATTTAGATAGTGATAACAAATAAGGATATTTAATGCAAAATCCATTAATATATTTTATGGTAGAAATAAATTCTATATTATTTAAGAAGTAATGATCATATAAACACATCCATGTTGAGAATCAAGAAGGATCCAATAATCTTAAACATGTAATGGATGGAAATTCTAAAAAGTAATGAATGACCATAATTCCACCTTTCCAAAATTATTTATTATTCAACCATTATTGGTAAAAATAAGAAATCCTAGTGAGATGAAGTGAAAATAAAAAAATATCGGATTTTTTTATGAATTTGAAATCCACAAAAATAAATATTTATTATGTTAATTTTACTATATTTAACTAATTACAATTTTTATTTACCCTCCATTCATTATGTGGTATAAAAGATAATTTTTGTTGTTGTGCAACATTATGGCATACTAGGGTCGTCTCACTCGAGTGGCATAAAAGTATGTCAATAACTAATTCACAATTCACATATTCTACAATTTTTTTGTGATTTTTATATTTTATTTAAAAATTAGTCATTTTGTTTTTTTATAAAATAGAATTTAATTTAAAATCTAAAATATTATTAACATACTGATGAAAAAATAGAATTAATTCAAAAGTTATGGTCTTGGTTATTGGGTTTTATTATATACATTACTTTATTATTAATTTCTTGTTGTTTATATTCATTTTTATATTTCATTTATGAAACTAAGATATCAAATTAATATACCTTTATTTATTTATTTTTTAATATATAATGCCTTGGGTACACCTAATTTCTCCTCCCATAATAGACATGTAATTTCAAATATTCGATCAAGAGTGTGATTCTATAAAGGCCCGTAAATAGATCCATGGTTTTTATACATGGAAATTATATATTTTAAAATGAATATTCATTACATTACAACAGAATTTTCTTAGGAATGTAATAATATAATTTACTTAGACTCTTGGTATATAATATTATGGTTTTTTGAAAGATCTCTAATATATCCCATAAATATATTCTCCATCATTAATATATATATACCCTACATAAAATGTTTTATCATAAATTAGGGAAAGATAAAATATGAATGTGTGAGATTAGAATCTATGGAAGTGAATACAATGGCAACACATATATATAATATGAACATAAGTTTATGAGATCATAATAAGAAAATATGAAAAAATACCCTATATATCAATGATCAGAATCACGAGTCGTGAAATATTGATTAATATTTCATAATACATGAATCATATGGAAATAAAAGATAATTATACATGAGACCAAAACATTTTAATGTGACCTAAACTAGTTTCATTAACATAAACATAAAAATCATTTCAATTATTTTCAAATCTCACTTATAGATATAACATAGTGGAATGATTTCATTCCCCAAAACATAATAGAACTCAAGGTTCACTTCCAATCCCATCATAGAAAAAAATACCTTACTAAACTAGGTTCCCTTAGTATTCCAGTCCTCTCTATCACATGAGATATAAATCAATTTTCAAGGAGTTGGAGGGTGAAATGATTATAAACATTTACATAATCAAAATCATACAATTCCATTCCAGAAGATCATAAAATATTGATCATATAATAACCCATGAAATGAATTTGATTTCATTAAAATTTTAGTATATCATAACATATAGAAATGGAAAATTATTTATAATCATTTAATCATTTCATTATATCATAACCCAATGGAAAAAGTTGAAGGTTTCATAATAATTTTTTTATGGTATAACTCATGAATGATAAACAAGTTTCAAAATAATCATGCGATCATAAGCATAAACAATCCATAGAATGACTAATAATTCTATTATAGGTTCATATACCGAGGAAAGAACATGTTACATCAAATTATGTCATCATATATGGAGAATAATTTTAAATGATAAATCATACACAATGTTTCTTAAAGAAGATTACATTTCATTAAAAATAAATTTTTACAACTATAGATTATAGAAAAATATGGGAATTATTTTATTTGAAAATAATATTGAAAACATATAATGGAAGGTTTAAAAAAAATTAAAATAATTCATTATTGAAATATCATTTCTATTTTTGAAAAAAAACTTTTAAAAATTTGAAAAATTTGAAAATCATTATATTTGAAATTAACATGAAAAAATATAATATAAGAATCAATTAAAATAATTTCAATGAAGGGAAGGTTTTTTTTTCATATTATACACATTAAAACAATGTTTTTCTTCACATTTTCAATAAATTTAATACTATATTTTTTTTTTCAAAAATGAATTGATGATACAATTAATTATTTTTAGTAAAATTTAAGAAATGGGTAAAAATTCATTTTAAAAATCATAGTTTAATAGTAAAACATTTTTAATGAATTTTTAGAAAACATGGTTTTAAAGGAATATGGATTTCTTACCAAAGATATATATAAATATTTTTTTATTGAATTTTTTAAACTCATGATTAAATAAATAGTATAAACTGATTTAAAAACATATATTATTTATTAATAATAATTGGTGAATAAAATACATGTGTTTCAAGAGAGGTAGAACATAATATTGAATCATTGGATTATAATGAAGTGTAATATTGATAAAAAATGATATTATAATAAAAAATCCTTACAACATTGTAAGCATTGAATCGAAATCCCAATGAATGATTACCAATACAGAAAATTTATAAAATAATGACGGTAGTTGAATTTTTTAAATTACATTTAAATGGGTATGCACATACTTTTGATCAATATTATAGGTTTAAAATAATATATATATCAACAAAGGAAAATTGAGAAAAAAATCATTTACCTCATAAGTAATATTTTGAATCACAAACCCCTATAAAGAATTAAATAATATGAAAAATTAAATTTCATTAAACTAATAGGATATATGATATATCTCTTCAAATTAGTTTTATATAAACTACAAAAAATAAACAAGTGGTGACTTTTGATTTGTCTCTAAGAAATAATAGAGAGACTAAAATTCCATTAGCTTATTTATCAATATCGTTCACACACCGTCAAACATTTGGTATAATAAATTTATTTTTTTAAATATATTTTGTAATCGTAAATATATTTATTGTATAATATTTTATTCACTTATGACCTTTAATTACACGTTTTTTAACAATTCCTTATTAAAATCTCGTTTCTAGTAATAATTGCTTTGTTTTTCATATTTGTTTTTATTTTTTATATTTGTTCCTATTACATTTATCATGGTTACATAAACAGAATATATAATAATAATCATGAAGTTATTATAATAAATATACATAAATTATAATTTTAATACCAATAATTAAATATTGTTTTTAGTAATGATGTATGTTACTATATGGGAAACGTAGGTCGTATGTACGAATGAGTAACGTTTCCATTTTTCAGTGATCATTATGAAAATTAAGTGAGTAGTATTTTAGTATTATATAATTATTATAATATAATAAATAACATATTATTATTTTAAATATACTTTTACATATCTGTATTTTGGTGTGTTGATGAAAAGAGTGAGTCACATTGCTTCATGAAGGCAGTAGTCCACACGTACACGAACAATGATATCATGTTTCTTAGATTGGAAATGTAAGAAATAGAATGATATATTATATTTTAATATTTATAAATATTTCATTAAAATAATTATTATTTAATTTATATAAAATATATCAATTAAATATATCATTTTTTACTTTCATGTACAACATTAGCGAAAAATCAATCACATCACTTCATGATGTGGTAGTCCACTGTACACACAAGTGATGTTGTCATATCCCAAATGGAGTGGAATGTAAAATGGTTAATATGATGTAATAAAAGAAAATTTATAATTATTTAATAAATATAATATTAATATACTTTGTATTCCTCATCATACCATATTGTGAGAGGTGGAAAGAGAAAAATGAATGACATTAGTTCAAGATCAAGTAATCATCCATTCAAATCAATAATGATTTCATAATAAATATGATGAATTTAGGGATAGTTTTAGGTCATTAAAATTAAATAAAAACATATAAATATAATTCAATATACTTAAGTTGATATATCATAATGGTTTAATAATAATTTAATTAGAAGGATGAATAAATAAAAAAATGATTATTGATGAACATTACCTATTATTCATGTAACCACATTAGGTTTTCAAAAAAATCCATCATAGGGGGGGATTGATCAAAAAATAATTCTTCTGGGATTATAGTATTTATTTTTTGAAGTTATTTATGATGTTAATGGTTGAACGAAATGGATTTGAAGGTGTAAAGATGATAAAACACGTGGTAACCTTTTATAAGTGACATTCATGATAGGATTGTAATTTTAGAAAAGATGTGTGTGTGATGGAAATGTTCTGAAATATATTATTATATATAATTAGTCATTAAATGTTTTTATCATTTCAACAAAAAACAGTACATATTTTTTGGTTAATTTGACCATTATAAATTTTGTTTAACACCTTGTAAACACATTTTAAACTTAAACTTAGTAAATAAGTTTACCTATTTTTTCTATAAATTATTGAAAAAAATAATTTTGACATTATTATATTTTATAGATTAATATTATTATACATATGGTATCAATTTTTATTAATTCTATTACCATATTTAAAAAAAATATTGAAAATTTATCTTGTATACACAATAAGAATGATTTTATCCAAATAGAAAATATTTAAAATTTTACATGAATTTTATATCAAAATTAAATATTAAAATATTTAGAACTACCTAAAATAGATTAATATATGTATAATTTAACTAATTTTAATTTAAAAGAATTAAATTATAAATTTACTACTTAAATAATTTAAATAAAAATAGAGTTAAAAATTTAAATTTATTATTTTTAACTTTTCATCAAACAATTAATCATTTCAAAAAATTATCCGAAAAATACCATAAGAAAATTTCTACATGAGATTAAAAAATGATTTATATTTCATTAAAAAAAATTAATATTTTTTTTAAAATTTATTATTAAAATATGTTTGAAAAAAGAAGAAAAAACTAATTTGTTTTTCAAAAATACAATTCTCTAGCATAATTTTTACTCTTATATAAAAATATATTATGATAAATTAAAACTAGTTTATTGAATATATAATATTGAAATTTGAATGAAATCATTAACTAAAATAGGTGTCTTTATGTATCAATTTTATTTTCATCTATATACTTTTTTTGAAAACAGTTTCCTATATTTTCAAATAGGTTTTTATTTTCATTTTTAATTAATTGTTCATCCATGAATTATTTTTAAATACATGTGTTAATAATATATTATAATAATTCATTTAATCACATTCTTACCCTTAATTTAAATGGTGTGTGGATAAATATAATATAATATTATAATTTTATAATAGTTTGTGGAATTATATTTAATCTCAGATATCCGTGTAATGAAAGCTAAATTTATTATTACATATAACACAACTTAAACTCGACGTTTCATTTAATAAGAAATATGGAAATGTATTAGTTCATTTTAATAATATATTCCAAAAAATACTCAGTTTTTTCATTCAAACCATCTTAAAAAGAAATTTCCTTCTAATTTTTATGGGCCATGAAAGGATTAATATGTGGAAATTATTTCATAAAAACCCACATCATAAGAAGGGATAATAAAAAATCTTCTAGAAAAATAAATTTATATTTTTGAAAGTTTCATAGAAGAAAAATTATTATTTTCCCAAATATGAGAACATATATGGGATGAAAAAACATGGACTTAGAACAGAAAAATAAAACCAAAATACTAATTGAGAGTTATAGAGTAAATGGTAAATATAATGTTAATAACAAAAAATCTATAAACCAGAGCAGGGTATTAAAGTTCATTCATATCATTAAAAATGATGATAATATGGTAAAATTTTATTTCATGTTAATATTCATAATGTTAGGAAATTTTCGTGAAAAAATATTCTAACATGATTTTTATCTATTTCATAAGAACAATATCATCATTTCTTTATTCCTTGATTAATTTACAATTTATCTATTACATTAATAGATAAATTCTTATTTTTTATGCACTAAATATTACCCATTATTTAATGATAGTTAATTACTTCTATCAATAGTAAAATAACATTAATCTTTTTTTATCAAATATGGATAAATCATCACATGATGATGTGATATTTAAATCTCTAAATCCTCATCCACAGTTAAACCATAACATAAATGATTAACCTTATAGCCCTTAAAAATTTCAAAATTGATAATGAAGATACATAAATTTATCAATATCAACATAAATTTAATCCTATTTATATCATAAAGTATCTATTTATTTTCACATACCACTCATGTGAATACCATCATCATGAAATCTCTTAGAAGACGATACAAACATGAATTATAATTAAAAATTATTGAAAATGTACATGATTCCAAATTATACATGTAAAAAATAGATTATTGGAAATATTTAATAAATCCTATAATGATGTAAAATCTATCAGTTATAGGATAAAATAATTTGTTATCAAATTATTATTCAGTTCCAGGGTATCAGTACAATCCAATTTATATATTCATATCCTATATCTCTTTATCCCAACATCATTATATTAAAAACTAGAATAGACTATGGGTTATCTTCACTTTATTGAAATATCACCTTTACCTTAAATCACTTATCTTGTCCATCAATACCATTTAACATATTTTTTTGATAATCCTTAACAAAAAACACATAATAAACAATCCTTATTTATTATATGGTTGTTATAAAATAATTGTGGAATTGTAGTACATTAAAAATTAAATCACCCCACTTCATTCTCAGACCATTGTATTGGTTTAATAATATAATTACTTAATACCTCTTTCCATTAATATTTTAGTCATAATATCTTCATTTCTAATATAAAACACGTTACTCATACAAGATTTATTATTTTATTCATGTGCCTTCCCCTAAGGACATCAATTTTAATAATTCCCATAAATTCAACATTAAAAACAGTCAATAGATTATCATACTTTAGGGAGACCATTATTATCATTTATGACATGAACCAAACATAAATTTTTTCCTTTGTAGTAGATTTGAATCTATATTTTTCATGAAAGAAAAATCTTCTAATACCTATAATATATTCCCTTGAGTGCTTCCTCTATCAATCTTGGCCAATAGGAAACTAAATAATCTGCCCTCTATAGTCTCCACTACCTAAAATCATAGAAAAATCTATCCTTCCTTTTATTGGTGAGTCCAAGAGATGGTTAATGTGAATGTTTTTAATCATTTTTCATGACAGATGATAAAGAATAATTATATCACACATTACTATAGTCATCATACCCTTTGGATTCTTAATATTAAATTTTCTATCACCTAGAGAATAATAATCATTAAAAAATTATAATATATAGAAAAAAATAATACTTTTATAATAAATCCTGAATGATAGTTTTGTGAGTTGATATTTTTTTAAATCATGGTGAAGGAGGTCCATATGTATAATGGGGTAATTTTTAATTTTTTAAAAATTTAAAAAATGAAGGTATGTAATATTCTATAAGATCTAGAATTTTTTGGAGATGTATCATGCTAGTTTTCATGTATTTTTTACCCTTGTTTTGATCATACCATGAATTTGTTTTTTGTGGGTATTATTTCAAGTGATTTTAGAGAAGATAAGAATCCCATGGGGATGCACACTATTATTTCATAGTTAGGGTAAACTATGTAGTTTACCCATGAAAATTGTGTCCACCTTTGGATCCAACAAAGTATGGGCATAGCTGGAAAAAACCATGTAACCAACCTACAAAAACAATGCACCATGATATTGGGAATTTTAAATAATAACACATATTTTATCAAATCATATTCCTCTTATGTACAACCATTCAACGCATTATTAGTGGCACACTTTTAAGATGCACGAATTGGAAAATGATGCGCCATTCCTAAGAAATTATGTGTCGAGAAAGGTAAATCCCCAAAAAATTATTTTAAAACTTTTGAACCACCTGTTTTTATCTCTAAAACTATTATTTTAGCCTAATACAATTTACATCATTTTTAGGCTCCTAGTAGCCTTAATAGGCTCATAGAACCAAATTCATAATGTATTGATGATATAATTAAAGGATCAACTACTCCTGGTTATATAATTTCTCTCTTGATTAATATTACTCAATCTCACATCTTCTTCCCAGGTAGAGTGTCATAATTTAATCCTCCATTATAGATTGGTTTAGACATAGGTTTTGATGGATCTTATTTCTTTGGATCTTGATCCTAGGTTTTTCTCCTAGATCTCTTCCCCTGTTTTGTTTTTGATCATTCTACATCAAATAGAGGGTTTTGATTTGGAAATATTTTACCAACAATATTAAGGTAGGTGGTCTAATTGTTACATCCTATATACTTGATTATTATCTTGTGGCTGAAATAACATCATTCCATTTCAACATTATTCAATTTAAATATATATTAAAATGATGAATTTAATTATGAGAAATTGGTAAACCCAACACAAATCCCATTGGACCCATTAGATATTATAAAAATCTATTTAATGCAAACCCATGGGGCATATTAATATATTTTAAATAATAATAATGAAATTTAAAATGGTAATTTATTTGGGTTTGGAATTTAATTACATCATTATATTATTTTTATAATGGGAATACTTGACGTTGGTTGATATAAACTTAAACTATCAATGAAATATATTATTAATTGATGATAAATGGTTTAATGGTGGATTTTTCATATTATTCCATAAAATTGATGAAAAGAACCATTGATGTGATTTATAAATAAAATTATGTCCCTTAATGAGAAATATTGAATAAAGGATTGTGATTTTTGACATTGATATTAATTTTTTATATGGGATAACTTTGATTGATTTCTTAAATGTGGTATGGGATAGGTAATGATGCTCCAAATACCCATAGGGTAATGGAATAATACTCGAGTACTCAAATGAAATCATGTGAACAATAATTTGTTAGACATAAAATAATTCTCCAAACAACCCTAGGGTGTGTTATTAGGGTTGGTGAACCAAATACCCATGGGTTACTCGACTGTTTCACTAGGGATCCAATATATTGGTACATGGATTGATGTCTAAGATACAATATATGAAATTGGAATTAAATTCGTAATGAAATAACTTGATATAATGAAGTGTGATAACCTTATGATTTATGGTTTATACTCGGACACATGCCTAAGATGGAATGATGTGGTTAGATGAAGAATAAATATAGGTGAAATATCAAACTAGCTTTAGGAACCAACATTTTTTACTTAGTTTGGGATGTCAAAAAGTGGAATCAAACAAATTTTTATTCTTGTTCAGTTGTCATATTATTTTTGTAATGGTTAGAAGGAGGATAAGAGAAATGGTATTTTTTAATGACCTCATGCATGGGAATAACTGACCCTTGTATGGAGAACACCCAAGTAACCCCTGGAGGGAATTGTGTTCTTGATGTTATCATTTACAAATGGATGTTATTTCAACTTCGGTGATGAAATTTTTATGTGATGTTATCATTTATATGATTTCCCTCATGGAATGGTATGTTATGAGAGTTTTTTATACATACCTCAATCTAGGATATCCAAATTTATTTCAACATGCATCATTTTAGGCAAGCACATAAAGAATGGTTTTGGGTGAGTTATTAAAACTAAAATTTATTTTTTGAGTAAATTAAAAGGAAATGGATCATAATAAAAAATTTATAATTTTAAATTATGATAATAATTTGAAATGGATAACATGAGTTTCTAATGAAATATTTGAATTATGGAATTGTTTACCATGTGTTGGTAATGACCTAGGTGAGGGATGGTTGAAGGTAGTCTTAATGCCTTGGTTCTTATCATGTGTTGACCTATGTGGGAAGAAATGTTATATAATAAGGTGAATATCTATTTTTTGAATTCAATAATGATGTTTAATAATTCCTAATTCAATTTTTTTTTCATTATAGAGACATGTATCCATGATAATGTTTTTTATAGAATGATATGAGGATATATATGGAAATGTGCCTCCTATAGTGGAACTAGATTATTTAATAGTTTTAGGATTATGATTTTGAGAGAAGTTCTCTGAGAAATTTTATTGCTTTATGAATTTCATAGATAGAGACCTGGGGAGGGATACATGAAATTTTTATGACTTCACCTAGGAGTTCCAGTTACAACAATTTTTCCCAACATTGTAAAGGGTGAAGGTAACTATGGAAAAATGTTTTTCAGTTGGAATTTAATGAGATATTAAGTCCCATGTTAACATCTATCCATTGATGATGTTCTATGAGGTGGTAAATTAGGATCCCATTTCATAAAGGAACCTAGAAAGGATTCTTTTTGAATATATGTGGTTTATATTGGATGATCAATAGGCACATCATCCATGGGTAGGGTTCAACGATTGGAGAAAATAACCCAGAATAGTTGAATATAGAGTGGCTAGGGGAAAAATCATTTAATTTTTGAAATACATGAGTACATTATCATTAGTGTGTTAGGCTAGGTCACTAATGTAACTTGTGTCCGAAAACATTAAGAGATGTTCATGATTTTTTCAATATGGGACACCTAAATGGTTATATAGGAACCTATGTATGATGGGTAATATTGAAAGAGATAGAAATAACCATATTACTTGAATGGGGCCTTCTACCCCATACTAATCCTGGAATTGGTGTATGATTCACCATGGTGGTTTAAGTAGCAGACATGGTTTTTTCTGGATATAGAATCTATATGAAAACAATATTAAGACACATCATACTCAGACTACAACACATGTAAGAGAGGTATGATAGTTTCATTTTTTTTAGATTTTTCTTATGGATAGCATGGTAGGACCATCAGAAACAAGAGGTACTATTATTGTTTATTCCACACATTCTAGTACATTATTTTTTTATAGGATCATCACATTCATTTATATCTTCTAAAATTTGTAATTATTTGAGTTTGATGGTACAGTTTTTGATTTGGTCTATGAAAATGGACACACCATTGGGAGTATGGTCAAGTTACATCTATTTATGTTAAGAGTTTTATCATGGTTTTTGGGAGTTTAGTTTTTTAGGGTCTTTATATACATTAAATTTATGGTTTTTAACTTATATCGGGAAGGGTTTGGTTGGTATAATTCCAAGACCACAATGATTGTTACTATAGAAGAGTGACCAACACATCTCCTAAGGTTAAAAAAATATTTTCATCATGTAGAATGGGATATCCAAGAAGGCCATTAATGTCCAATTAAATAATTAATTGGAGAGATAACCACATAGGTTGTATGTTTTTGGTTTGATGATGGGGTGTGAAACATTATTACTTTCCACATATAGTGTAAATGTTTTATGAAACAATTTTAAAATACATCTCAGGTATTCCACATGAGTGAAATGATGAAATTGTAAATGATCTCATTAGTGGATAGGAATTGTTTCTTTTAAAAATTAATTTATAGAAAAAATTGACATTCAATAGATTAAGACATATTTGGATCAATTGAGAGATAAGGGATTTATATGCTCAGGTGTGTTTCCATGGGTTCTCTAGTTTTTTTTCTATGATGTATAATAAGATGTTTTGTTTATCTCTCCATTAAAATTAGTTAATCAAATGAAAATAAGAAAAAAATATCCTATTCCTTGTATGGATGATCTCTTTGACCTTTTTAGAAGAGTTTGTGTGTTCTCCTTGACTGAATTGAGGTCCGAGCATCAGTAGCTAACATATTGACCTTCTGTAATACCATAGTCTTCTATTAGAATTAGGTATAGCCTAAACATGTTTTTTGGATACAATTTATAGTGAAAAATTATTCGATTATATTTGGGGCCATGTCGAACCAAATACTCCACCTGTAGCTGGTTTAGGTTGTGGTTATTTTTTTGGTTGACATCTTGGTGTACTCCAATACTCATGAAGATCATGTTTAATAACTTCCCATCATCTACATTACATTAACAAATCATTAAATATACTCCATGTTATCTAATTTTCAATTCTTTATTATAATGGGACAATTCTTAGACCACATCATCTTAGAAAAAGGTGTGTTAGTGAACCCAAATGCGGTGTACTTAGTGGCCCCTTGAGAAAATACCAATAATGTTTTTTATTTTCAATGCTTTCTGGAATTTGAGGGTTATTATTACAGTTTTATCCCTCAATTTTCCCCCATTAAAGATCCAAATTCTGGCTTGGCCAAAATGGGATCATCTTTGAATGGTATGGACCTTGTTAAGATGATTTCCCATAGGTAAATAAGTATTTAACAACGACACCAAACTTGATCCTACCTGATTTGGTTGAGGAGTAAAATATTTTATATTCACCTGGGATCAACCATGGAGTAGTTTTGATGTAGGGAGATTCAGTTTAGGAATATGGTTCATGGTAGTTGAGGGAACATGAATGGAATTATCCTACTTATAATCATGATTTATAATAAGTTGTTTAAGACAATGTGTTTTGGATGAATTACTTTTTGGGAGAAAAATATATTATGTACACCGAACACAAGAGATTAAAGTATATCTTTTTACTATGAGATTTGAATCTATAGTAGTGGAGTTGGGTTGACTATATGCAGTAATTTGACATTGAAAAGGAATATATGTTAGATACAAGAAACAATGTTGAAGAATCTTTGTAAAGGAAGACACAAACTCTTGAAGTTGAAGAGTATAGTTTTAAGTGTAAGATGATGAGATTGATGGCTATGATGAATATTGAGGTTTAATATGACCAGGAAATGTTTAGAGATAAGAAATATTAGTATATGGAGTGCATGTCTTTGAAGTAAACCCTTGAAGATGGGGATTCACCATAAAATTGGTCTATAGGTGAGGATAACATCATATCTATTAAGTAAAATGTTGTTGTGACTATATGTTTGTGTGAGGATATAATTCATGACATTCACTAAAAAAATTGGGCAGATCACCATAGATTGAACAAAATGTGTTTTGATCCTCAGAGATAATATTGGTTGACAAGAATGTAAAAAGAGATAGGATTTTTTGTGACACAATTGTATAACTATAAACATATGAAGGAAGACAATCAAAGACATCCTGGTTTACTATAGCAGTTTCCCATTTCAGAACTGATGTGGGACAATTTTACTAGGGATTTTTTTCTAGTTATTCTTCATTGACCTTGGATGAATGATGCAATTTCGGTTATTGTGGATCAGTTGAAAAAGGAAGTCCATTTCTTTCCTATCTAAGAGGCTTTTACCAGTGAACAATTGGGTGAGATACATTATTGGTAGATATTATGTTTAAATGGGGTTCTATTGAGAATATATTCAACCCATGAATCACAATTTACATCATGATTCTAGAAAGGCTTACAAGAGGAATTGGGTACATAGGTATTTCATAGAATGGATTTCCACCCACAGACATATGAGTAGTCAGATAATACTATTTAGGTACCATCATACATTCTAAGAGATTGTGACCTTGATTTTTATCGGTATTTGTAGAATCACTATCTCATGTATATTTTTTCTATAACAATAATTATCAGATACTATTCAGTTGGAACCATATGTGGAATTTTATGGTAGTCCATGGAGATCATGTTTGTGTTGTATAAAGGTTGGATAGTATGTATAACAACTTAGATTTTCCATGTATTATTTTTTGACATTATATAAATTGATTTTGAGACTAGGTGCTGAGAAGGCATGCCATTATGAGGCCCAGTGTTCCCATAACAAATTTTAGAAAAATAATTAAATACATAATAGCATGAGTGAGTGTTTTTCCCTAAAAAGTGTAATAACTCCCAAATGGGTTCTAAATCATAAATCTGAGGGCACTATTGAATGAAAAACATGGATTCTACATAGGTGAGACTTAAATTTTGTTAGTGAGAGTCATCTATAGAATATTTTACCAAGGAAATAAATCTAAATAAAATTATTAAATAAAATTATTTTATTTCTAAATCCTAATAACTCATGAATAGGGACTCTGATTGGAAATATGAGACCACCATTGAGTTTATAATGTTATATTTTCCCTAGGAATGACATAACCATTGTTGGAACAAAGTGTTTGTGAAAAATTCATCACAAACATAAATAATAGAAAATTAAATAAATAAATTTATTTTTATTTGATGATAGAGAGACTGAATAAACTCATTTATAAACCCAATTATAACCAAATTTCAAGGTTGGCCTCATAACCTAGGAATTTGACAGAGGAGTTGGGGGTGGAGCTTCTATGGAAAAACTCCAACAAACCGAGCTTCGATGATTAGTGTGCCAACATAGATTGAGGATCTCACAAACAACAATGACAATGACATAGATTCATTCTTCGTCATGTATTGATCCAATGTTAGGTAGGGTGTATGTTTCAATTTTTTAATTCCACGTACTTAATTTATACAATGAATGTGAATCAATCGATGAACATATTAATTCACAGATCATGTGTATTATGGGAAGGGATTTATTTTCATAGTATTTTATCAGGAGAAGTTTTAATGGTTTAATTAATTGATATATTCATTTTCTATTCTAATGAAAATGAACCAAGATCGACACGAAAATTGATTGAGGTTTGTTCCCCTTTATTTATTATATTTTTCTCCCCCAATTCCATGTTTCACCACGAGCATTATTTATTTTCCTAGGGTTCGACGTATCCTAATCGATCGATCATTACACACACAATTCTTGGTGAAATGATCTGATATCATAGATATGGATCAACACAACATTTCATATGTGAAATGATGGAGATGGACTGATTCAGAACACATAAGATTCTTAAATTCATGTTATTTGGCATTATTTAGTTTGTAATAAATAACAGAGATTTAATCCATTTGAGAGTAGTTATGATGATGTGACACATTTTTCGATGATGATGAGGCTTGGATGAGATCGATTCTTCACCCATTTTGATTTTTTTTCATCAAAGGAGTAGGGGCGCCTCGTGAAAGTGAAAGAGGCAGGGCATAATGGTTCACAACGACACACTACGGTGGACATAATGATATTGTAGGGATGACAGAAGTTCCATGTGGAACATGGTGGTGGGATGGGCTAGAAGGATTGGCTAGGCCAGATGTTCTAGGTCCAGTCGGCAGGTTGAGTCAAGATAGTGGTCCAGGCCAGACATAGGTCAGATCCAGGGCAATCGGGGAAGAACATGGTAGTGGCCGACCACAATTTTCAACTGTGCCAATCGATTGCATGACCAGTGTATCTTGAGTGTCCATGGGTTCACTGGCCATGATGGTCAACCCTGTTGGTCAACCAATGGTGAAAAAACGGTGTGGTTGGATCATAGGTAGTTGACCACATCTGTAGGTCAGCGCGGTAGGTGGACCAACTGAGGCAGTTTATCCATGGGTGTCATGACCCCAACAACATCTAATGGTCATAACTCTTAAATACAACATCCAATCGATGATCTGTATACCGAATTGAGATCCTAATGTTGAGATGGTCACTTTGATACCAATCATGACTTTTTAGTTTTGGCCAGAATAGGTTGAGTGTGTTCCCATGGTCCTTTCCTCGAGTGTGCATTGTAATATTAAATCCACATCACAGGGTTGTAATCCCTTATAGTGGTCGAGTCTTAGATAGGGTATAATATCCATCCCTAAGACTAGAGTGAGATCCTCTATCACCCATATTGGAGTTTGTGGAATTGGTATAACTTACCTGAACAGGTGGTTGATCCTCTATCTAGTGGGCCTCATCTATAGGTTTTTTGGTATCCCCCGATGGTTTTGGGCATTATACCCTATATAGTGGGTTGATCCATATTAGGTATGCAGTATCCCCATATGAGTCTTAGCATGATACTATCTCTATGTATAATAGTATTCCTCAACCAATTCATTCTCTATGGGTGGGTCCCAAATGAGTTTTCTCACATAGTTGAGTGTCTCTGATGATATAATGTATCAAAGAGTGTTTTCTCCTTGAATGAGCATGCTTCAAGAAGAATCCTATGGATGGTAGTTTTTTGTGACCATATAATAGAGTGGTTTATCTTTGGAGTATATACTAATGTTCTTGTTATATGTTCTATAAAAATATACTCGTTTAGAGTTGACTGTACTTTCCTTTTTTGTATTTCTTTTTGTGTTCAGGGTGTCCAATTGAGGGTTGTTATACTCCCGCCCTGCACGGGCTTTTCTAGAACATGTCATGTATTGTGCATATTATTGACCATTAGACCGGACCTTATGGTGCTTAGTGGGGCTAGCTAGACAAAGGTGTCTTTCTATGGCTTTCAGACAGTAATCCATGTATCCTTTACATTCAGGATAGACTTGTGTTTATAGACTCTATGGGGGGTTGATTTTTTTCACTGTTCACATTCTAGTACTTTCACTATTGTATTCTATTGTGGGATCGTAGATGTATGCATGCATCCTTTTAGTTATTTATAATATCATCATTTTAGGTTTTGGAGATATGTGTGTGTTTGTATAGGTACTTTTGGTTAATGCCTCCCATTTGTGGAATATGACTACTCGATGCTAGTCACTAGTCCCTGGACTATTTGAGGAAGGCTTGTGGTAGTCATAACATAGGACCCTCAAGGATGGGTCATGATTGTTAGGGTTTTTGGGAGCAATTCTCATGTATGATACATCAAAGCATTTTCTTCTAATTCAGAATCATATGGGTAAAGCTCTAAGTAGGAATGATTAATATGATGATAAAGATCATTATCAACTTGAGTATATAGTGTGGGATACTATATTCCTTATGTTTTTGTTGATATTGGGTATCATTATGATTAAGAGGGGGTAATTTTGTTTCTATGGAATTATGAAACTTTTGGGATTATTGAGGGAAATCAGTTGGTGGTGAAATGATTGGCACTCCTATAGAGGTACATTTTCATTCATGATGTTATTCATCTGTCACAACTTCATAAGTATCACAATGACACTTATCGTTTAATTGATTTAGAAGATATTGATCTTATGGATGATGTTTCCTTTGAGTAGAACATTATTCATTTTTTGAATCATAGTGAGAAATTTTTTTGGGGAAAGACTGTGATATTTGTTTGCATATTGTGGAAACATGGTCCTGTTTAGTATAAAATAAAGGAGTGGGGAGAAGATATATGTTTTAATTAACCTGAACATTTCAAATGGGAGGATTAGTGATTATTGGGAGTATATATTGAGTTAGAGATGTTATAAGGTGGGGATATTGTAATATACTGACCATTATGGCAGTTCCTCATGCTTTGTTTCAGGTATTATTTTACCTATATTTTGATTATACCATGGTTGGGCTGTTATTTTAGGTTATTTTTGATGAATTTAGATAATTTCTTAATCCCATGGAGAATTTAATGGTTTGAGTATGGTTAGGGAAAGACTTATGGTTTTCCAATGGAAATTGTGTTCCCTATTTTGAATCGATAAACGATGGAACATAGTTTGAATAAACCGTGTATCCATTCTTCCAAAACAGGGAACCCTGAGATAGTAGGGGTAAGCAAAGTTATCACACTATTTGTCAAACCATGTTACTCATAGGTGAAACCATGAAAACCATTAGGAGGGGCAAACATTTAAGTCATATAGTTTCGAATATAGTACGCCCTACCTATGAATATAGTTCCATGAAAAATTAAATCACTGAATATTTATTTTAAAATTTTTAATATAAAGACCAGCACCTTAACCACTACATAATATATTAAATTTATTTATAATTAACTTATTTAAATTACCAAGTATCCCTTCGATTTATTATTTTATAATGTTAGGACATAATTCATACACATGGACCCGCATGAATACAAAGTGGCTATGGCTAAAACAGTATCCATTGCATCCATAATACGATTTTTTTTAATAAAAACATTAATTATTTTAATGAAAATTATTCACATAATTCATCTTGGATTATCCTTTTCTCTTACCCATCCTTAAATCCTATGAATAAAATTTTAAAACATGTCATGATCATAAAAAGATCATTAAGGGTCATAAAAATGTGGAGAGAAACCATTACCGCATGAATACTTATAAAATTTTTAAATCATTTCCACAAAGACATACTTGTCCCCCATAAGGTATCAAATATACACATTGTGAAATATTGATATTTCCATAAAACATATTAAGAATAAATAATAAAATAAATGTAACTTGGGGTATTAATTACTAAATATTGTAACTATTACGACTACCTTATGATGTTTAACCCTCACATCTGCCTTATAATGTAACCCTCGTCACTAACTTATGATGTAACCCTCACACTTACACTTAGAGTAACCTTATGATAGACATCCAAAATAAACATACCCAATGCATTGGAGGGATATATAGGTCCCACCATTCATCATAAATAATTATCAATAACTATAACAAAATCCTAAAATTAGAATACTTACATCACATAAATCATTCCCTTTAGGAAAAGAAAATAAATTAAAATAGTATTTTTAAAGAAAATTCCCTTACAAATATCATATATTGGATGTGAGAATTAATAAAAATAAAAGAATATATACACGCACTATAAATATTAATAATATAACTTGATATAACAAACATTATTTTTTGAAATAAAGGTTGTACCACATAATCAATGAAATAGAAGGTTAACCTAAAGAATGGAAATTGGGTTAAGAATTCCCTTACCTAAGGATCATTTAACTTAAAAAGTGTTTAAAACTAATGTATAAAGAGTTAAAAGAGTGTTATTAATATTTAAAAAAACATAATAATTTTTATAACACCATATAAAATCATTTTATAACATCAATCAACCCATTTATTAATATATTTTTTTATTTCCTTTGTTTCTGGCATGTTCTTTACATGATTTCCAAGGTCAGTTCGTAAATATTTTTCCTATAAAATGGATGGAAAACTAAAGAAATGGAATGATATGGTATTAATATATTTCCATAATATTACATTATACCGTAAATCACTTTGTTTTCATATATGATGATGAATCATTATAAAAAAATTAATGATATTTGTTTTGATCATTTTAGCGGTTTTTGATAATCAAAATATAGTTTTGTTATATAATATAATATTATGTATTTATGTTAATTATAGAAAATAAAATATGTTACATAATAAAAATTAAATTCTTTTTAAACCATTAATTTTTTTTATCACAATCCATGATGGATGTAATGTAAATTGAAAACAGATGGTCGATGATGTCAGCAATTCGACACATCACAGATGATGTTTTTATTTTTCTGAATAAGTGGTAGAGGAGAAAAAGTATGATGATTATTTTTTTCAGTAAGCGTGCTATAGTTATAGTATATATAATATAATAGAGTTTTTATGCCTCTTGAACTAGGGGAGGTAAAGAGATTATATGAAAAGAAATTTAATTAAAATGAAAATAAAAGAAAATGAAAGATGTTTTTTTACCTCCCAATCTCTTCACATTGGGATCCTCTTATGGCCCTTCGTTTTGGAAATTTGGTGTTACTAGAAGGTATTGGACATGGGGAAGAGCCTTGTGAAGGGGATTGGTCATAATTTATAAAATTATAAGACCTTGACAGTTGTGGGGTGAAGAGGGGCTAAGGGGTGGTATTTATAGTGGATGAGAGGGGGGGGGAGGTGGTTCCATATTTTAATCATTTTTTATTATTTTTCTCTTGAAAATAAATATTATTGCTTAATCTGACTAAAAACAGTAATTAGTGCATGTGAGTTTAAAATAAGGGTTTTTACCTCATCATAACAGTATCCATGACTCAATAATTCATGTATTTAGCTTATTTTGTAAATTATCATATTTCACTATTTAATAAAAATTCAATTATTTCAGAAAAATACAAAAAAATTACCCCAACCATTTTTCAACATATATAATTCAGAAAAGAACTCCATTTTATCAAAAAAAATTATAAATATTTGAAATTTAATATTTATATAAAATCCTAATTTATTCAGAAAATAAACTTTTTTAAAACTATAACTGGTTTTAAAAAACCATTAAAAATTAATCAAAGAATCATAAAAATTTCTTATAACCATAAGATTATAAAATAATAGTTTATGATTACATTTTATGAAAATACATTTTCATATAAATTATTAAATTTATCCTAAAATTTTAATTAAATATTTATGACTTACAAAAATACCAACACTAATAATATGATTATATTGTAACTTATAAGATGCCTAAATTTTATTTATACATTCATTGGTAATGTTACTATTAATTTGGTCATATTTGTATTCATAAGGGTCATGTTACTATTCCCCAAAAATATAGTTGATCCTATCAGACTCTAAATATCCTACCGATCACAACCATGTATTTCTGTTATTCAAAATTCCAATTATGGAAGTGACAATATTATGTTTAATGGGTATGTTATAACTATTTCCTTAAAACAAAGTTTTGTTTAGTAGAGACTAGTTGTTTTATTCATTTCATTATGTATTAAATTTATTTCTAAATCCTTTAGGTGTTATATTCTCCCCACCTTATTAAAAATATATCCTCACAATTTTTATTTGCATTTTAATGAAGTGAGAATACTATTACCTCATATCATATTAAGATTACCATTTTGGTTCATCAACTATGTGTTTTCTCCACACAACCTAAACCTATTGAATTAACTAATTCTGAAATAAATTCTCTCTATGATCATGAATCTGTACAAGTTTTTCTTCATAAGAAATGTTCTTATCCTACTAAACTACTTCTCGGATCAAGACATGAGATGAATCTAAAACCTTTTTTCTCAATATTGAAACATGAAAAACCTTGTGTGACTAAGATAAACTCATAGGAAAAGATACTTATAAGGTGAATCATCCAATTTTTTCCAAAATTTCATATGTTTTATTGAACCATGAACTTAGAATTAATTTCTTACCAAAACAGATAAAACATTTCCATGGTGATATTCTAAGAAAAACAAGACCACCTACCTCAAAAGGAAAGAATTTCCTTCTATTATCTACATAACATTTCTACCTACTATGTGTTGTCCTCATTTTTTTCTAGATAATCTTCACATTCTCAATCACTTATTTTACTAATTCTATCCCCATCAACTTAATTTCAGTGACATCATCCCAAAAAGCTGTATTTCTACACCACTTCCCATATAATTTCTAAAAGGTTCCATCTATATACTAAAATGAAAATTATTATTATAAAAAAAATAAACTAAAGAATAAGGTTGATCCCAACATTTCTAGTAGTCCTGTGAACAAGATTGAAGCATATTCTCCAGATTCAAAATTGATCTATCGGTCCGTCCATCGTATTGAGGATGAAAAGAAATGTTGAAATTGAATTATATGCCCTGTGACTTCTGAAGGCCTTTCCAAAAATTATATGTGAACCTGGGATCTCGGTAAGATACAACGGAATGAGGAACTACATATAACCTAAAAAACACATTAAGGTACAATTAAGAAAGAAGATCCAAATATGTAGTATATAGAATAGGAAGGAAATGTGCTTGTTTATTCAGTCGGTCGACAATAACCCAAATTGCATTGTTTCCTCGAGATGTCCTCAATAATCCTAGCAGGAAGTGCATGGATACATTTTCTCGTTTCCACTATGAAAATAGAAAAGGAAAAAAACATCCCTTTAGTAGTTTTATTTATTTTTTAACCTATTAACATTTCAGACATTTCATGGTAAAATATTAAATATCTCTTTTCATTCCATCCAACTAGTAATACTCCTAATGGTAATTGTACATATCAGTTCTAAAAGGATGAATTGAAAATGGAGAACTATGAGCTTCACATAATAATTATTTCTTATTATGGGGATCACAAGGAACACATAATCTCATTCCAAATCTCAAGACACAATCCTTATCAAACATAAATTCAGGAAACATACCATCCTTAACTAATTATAATTTTTTCTAAAACTCATGGGCTTCCTTCTGTGCTTGGTTAATTCTATCTAATAGAGAGTACTACATTGACACTTGAAACAAAACATGGGAATTTGTTTCACCAAAAACTTCCAAGCCAAAATTCATCAAATCATCAATCAACGAGTCAAGATCCAAATATAACATGGTTAATTTAACATGATGTTTTCAACTCAAGGCATCTTCCTCTTTTTTATTCAAGATGGTAATTGATCATGAAATCATAATCCTTTATCAATTCAATCCATCATCTATGCATCATGTTTAATTCCTTATGAGTGAATATATACTTAGAATTTTTTTATTTAGTATATATTTAATATCAGGCTATGTATACATTATTTGTCCAAATTATAAAATAGAAAAACACATATGCTAATTCCTAATCATGTGTTGTATAATTTAACACATGATATTTTAATTGTATTTAAGATCAAGAAATTACCTAGTCATTCTACATTAGAACACAACCAAGTCCTTTTAATTAAGAATCACTATAGATTAAAAAAATCAACATTTATGAAAAGAATATAAACAACTAGATCATTCAATAATCTCATTTTCGGTTCTTGAGAAAAAAAATCAGATTCTTATATAAAAGTAAATTTAACCCCTTTTTGTGTTTTCTTATTTAAAGGGTCAGATAAGCATGAAATATTTTTATCAAATGATCAGTACTAACCTACTATTACAAGAATACTTCTAATCTATATAACATTTTTTCTGTCTTAGAAATTTACCAACAACTTTTTCTTTAGAATGATCAAATGTTATTCTATCCTTATTTACAATATGACTAGGAAAAGAAATCTGTTGCAACCAAAAATCATATATTCAAAATTTTCTGTATAAATTTTTTTATTGAGAGTTTTAATAAAAATCCTTAAGTGTTTTTCATGATCCTGACAACTTTTGGAAAAGACCAAAATATCATCTATAAAAAAAACAAACTTATCCAAATATTCATGGAAGAATCTATTCATAATATCTATGAATAATTTAGGGTAATTTTTCAAACCAAAAGGCATTAAAACAAACTCATAATGCCTATATCTTTTATGAAATGATTTTTTTTTGGAATTTCATCCTACTTCACCTTTAGATAATGGTATCAAAATATCATGTCTATCTTGGAAAAATAATGAGCTCCTTAGAGATGATAATATAAGTCATTGATATAAGAAAATGGATAATTATTTTGAATAATAATGTTATTCAAAGCCCTATAATCAACGGTAATTAACAAGGAACCATATTTCGTTTTAATAATAAAATAGGAGCACCCTATGGTGAAGTGATAGGATTAATGAAGCCTTTATCAAGAAATTGCTGTAAATGATTTTTAAATTCAGGAAGTTCCTCTTGATCTATTCAATAAGGGGGTTTTGAAATTGTCTTAAAATCAGGAACAATGCGAATTGTAAATTAAACTTCTTGATTAGGTCTAACACTAGGTTATTCTTTACAAAAACATCAAGGTATGTATTTACCCATAACACATAACTATTTTAAACTTTTCCATTGTTTTCTACAATATGAGAATGATAAATTTAATTTCCATATTTTAACAGTTTTTCATCTTCATAATAGGTTATCAATTTTATGGGTTCATTATTGTAAAATAATTGAAATTATTTCTGATAAAAAACTCTTTTATCTCTATAATCAATCTTAGTATTATAAACTTAAATACAATCCATGCCCAGCATAACATCAAACTCTACTAGGGGAAAACTACAAGGTTTTCTGGTAATTACATTCCACTGTTAATAAAAGTATGATTCTTATAATGACTTTTGATGTAATATTTCTCCTTAGTGTCTTAAACATATGTTATGGTCTCATTTCATGAGGTGAAATTTCCAATTTAATAGAATATTTCTCTGAAATAAAGGAATTTGTAGACCCCATATCAAACAAGAATTGAGAAAAATATAAGTAAACAAACAATGTACCTAATTCCACTTAATTGTATTTCCCAACATCTATTGACGCAATACCAAAGGATCTAACTATACCCTTGTTCTTTTAATCTTGCTACTTACCATCATTGAAATCTGTCTCTAGGCATGTATTTTCATAGTGAACAATATCACCAGATTTGAAACACATTACAGTTTTCTTATCAGAATTGATCTCAATATCATTTTCAATTCAATATCAAGCAATATGTCCAAAATTATCCCATCAAAAACACTTCCCAGTTTTGTTAAAACATTCCCCAGTGTGTTTTTTAACACCCTTTTAAAAAACTAGAGACTAAAATTTTTAACCTTCATATTTATTTGATTGATTCTTACACATATATTTCCAAATAGAACTCTTCTCTTTATTATTGTCAAAGTATACATGATCATCAGAAAACTCCATTTCTACCCTCTAATCACATCATACAAGTTTCCCCTATCTTTGGAATTCACATGAAGCCAATTCCATTTTATATATTTGCTTTAATGCTGAGTAAAAAATAGTATATTTTTCTATCAGGATCCAAAATAACATTTCCTGAATATCATGAAAATAAGTTGAATTTTCTATTTTACACATGCAATAAATCCATATCCTTTCAATTCAATTAATGGAATTCATTTTCTATCCATATTCATACCACTTTAGGAAAATATTTTTCAAAGAACAACTTTTTAAATTCATCACTTTCCAAGGCATAAATGTCCTCACTATGCATGATATTCTTTACAATTGACCACCACTAAAGAGATTCACTATCAAAATGAAAAATGGAAGGAATAAAATTGTGATTATATAAACCCCTCATAACATCAGATATCTTTTCATGTGCGTTAAACCAAAATTCATTTTCCACTAGGTCAGATGTTTCACTCAAAGCAAGAGGTTGTTTCCTCATAAAATGTTCCACTATCATATGGTTTCTGCAGTGGTAGCTCTGATATTTTCCTTATAGGTATTCCACCACCATTTATAGCATACATTAGATAATAAAATACTTTAAAAAATTTATTGTTTCCAATTCCCACCATTCTAAGTTGTGTATTTGGAAAGATATCATCCTCTCGGTTCCTTCATACTTCACTGTTTCTTCTGCGGAAAACCATTCTGAATAAAAATTTCTTAGATTAATTCACATGGTAATCTTCAAATTCTATATCATTTCATCATAAAAATAAGGTAAAATCATTTATGGTATTCTATTAACATCATCATAACACTTAATGTTATCTAAACCATCATCTGATACCAACTATAAGGACCCAAGCATTAAACATTAAATATCCTTATAAATATCAATAGAATTAATTTCCTTTCATTAACAATGATCTTTTAGGTTTATAATTTCAAAATGTTATGGAATAACTCATACATATAAACCCACTTGAAGAAAAATTGGCGATTATTAATATAGAATCCATTTCTTCTATAATACAAATGTTTTTAACAAAAACATGGAATCTTTTAATACAAAGACTTCATGACATTCATATTGGAATGACCTTTTCTCTTACCCATACTTAAAACTTGTGAAAAATAATTTAATACATTGGGTGAAAAATAAAAAAGCACATCATGGGTTATAATAAGGATGGAAACCAATAGCACATGAATACTATTAAACTTATGAAATCATTTCCATAATGACAATCTTCTCACCCATAAGGTGTCATATACATACTTCGTGAAAACATTAGATTTACATAAAACACATACAAAATACATAATGCAATAAATGTAACATGGTTATTTACATTCTTAATATCATAACCCTCATGAAAACTTTATAATGTGTAACCCTCATGACTACCTTACAATGTGACCCTCTCAGCTACCTTATTGTGTAACCATCGTAGTTACACTTGGAGTAACCGTATGACTGACCATAAACATAATCATACACAATTAATTGGAGTTAGATATAGGTCCCACCCTTCATCATAAATAATTCCCAACAACTGGAACATAATCATAAAACAATAATACTTACAACATATTAATCATTCAATTTTAAAAAATAAATGAAATTAAAAGATATTTCTTTTTAAAGAAAATTCCCTTAAAAATATCATATATTAGAAGTGAGAATTGATAAAAATATTGGAATATGTTCATACACTTTAAATACACAAAATAAAACATAAATAATAATAATTAATTTAACAAGTAAACATAGTACCACATAATAAATAAAATTGAAGGTTAACCCCAAGAATGGAAATTAGGTTATGAATTCACTTACCTTAGGTTATCCTTACTTAAAAAGTGTTTAAACCTCTAATATAATAGTTTAAATAATGTTAATAATATTTTATAGAAACAAATTAATATTTATAATACCTTATATAATCATTTTAAAACATCATTCCACCCAATTATTAATAACATTTTTTTATTTTCTTTATTTCAGGCGTGTTCTTTACATGATTTCATTGTCGGTTCATAAATGATTTTCTTTTCAAATGGAAGAGAAACACCAAAAGTGGAATGAAATGGTATTAATATGTTTCCAGAATAATATATGATACCATAAATCATTTTTTTGTACATACAATTATGAATCATTTTATAAAACAATAATGATATTCATTTAGGTCATTTTGGCAGTTTATTGATAATCGCAAACTAGTTTCATTATATAATTTAATATTATATATATTTTTAATACAAAAAAATAAAAGGGGTCATATAATACACATTAATTTTATTTTCAACCACTAAATTGGTTTCATGACCGTACATGAATGATGTAATGGAAATTGAAAGCACATGATCCAAGATGTGGGTAATTCAACAAATCAAGGATGATGTTATTATTTTTTAGAATAACAGATAGATGATAAGAAGTATGATGATGATTTTTTCCATAAAAATGATAAGAATATAGTATATATAAGATAATGGTGTTTTAATTCCTCTTAGAAAAAGGGGGGGGGGGGTTTGAAGAGATTATAATAAATAAAAAATAATTAAAATGAAAATAAAATAATATGAAAGAAGATTCTTACCTCTAGATCTATTCACCTTGAGATACTCGTTAAGGACTATGGATTAGTCCATTTGGTGAGGCTAGTAGATCTTGGACGTCTTCAAGAGCCTTGGGAATCTAATTGGGAATAATTTATACAATTATCAATTATTGAGAGGTGTGAGGTGAAGATGTGTTGTGGGTGGTACTTATAATTGAGGAGGGGGGGGGGTTCCATTATTTCAATCATTATTTTATTATTTTTTTCTCAAAACAAGATATATGATTGGTTCTTGTGACTAAAAACAGTAATTATTGCACATGAGTTCGAACTAAGGTTGCATACCTCAGTATAACATAATTTATTACTCAATAATTCCAGTATTTTTCTTATTTTGTAAATTACTGTATTTAACTATTCACCAAAAATTCATGTATTTTAGAAAAATCCAAAAAATTCACCCTAGCCAATTATAGACATGCATAATTCAAAAAATAATATCATTTAAAAAAATATTCTAAATATGATAAATTTAATTATTATATTTTATCATAATTTATTCAAAAAATAACAATTCTAAAACTATTACTGATTTTATAACACCATGAAAAAATAATCATGGTCTCATAAAATTATCATATCACTATAAGTTAATAATGAAAATTATCATTACATTTTAAGAAAATACGTTTCCATTAAATTATTAGATCAATAAAAAATGTAAATTAAATATTTATGACTTAAAAAAAACCACAACTTATACTATGATCATATTTTCACTTATAATATGATAAAATTTTATTTATACATTCATTGGTTAGGTTACTATTAATTTGGTATTTTAACTGTTCATAAATGTAAAGTTAATATTCAAAATAAATTAATTTTATCCTATAAGATTCTAAATATCTCACTGACCTTAGGTAGGTATATCAATTTTTTAAAATTAAAATCATTGAAGAGGAACAATTATATTTAGCAGCTAGGTTATAACTATCTCCTAAAACAATTGTTGTTTCATAGAGACTTAGTGTTTCATGCATTTCATTCTATATTAAATTTATTTTTAAATCCTTTTAGTGTTACATTCAAACCCTTAGTTTTTATAACAAAGCACCCTATTTCATCATAATATGATTTATAATGTTTTTGGATTTTATTGGGAGGATTCCAAGGCTCCTAAAAACCCTCTGTTTGAAAATTGAGAATCTAGTTGAAGGATTGAATCCCACTTGGTATGTGATTTAATCCCCATTTTAGATTAAAATCTCTACCATTTACATTTTTAATCAAGGAGGACTTATTTTTCATTCATTGGAAATGGGTATAGATATAGGTTTTTATAGGAATTATTTCACTCGGTCATGTTCATAGTATTTGATCCTTTGATTCCTCCACTTTTTTTTTTACTTTTCTACATCAAACCGATGGTTTCAATTTGGTGACCATTTATCAATGATCATGAGGAAGGTGGTCTAATTATTAATTCTCATTGTACATATTAATATCATGGTTATGAATTTTCGTTGTTGAATTTAAACATCATTAAATTGAAATAAAAAAACAATAAATTTTATAATGTGAAATTATGAAACCCTTCACATATCTCATTGCCCCCATTAACAATTGTGAAAAAAGATATAATGGAAAACGTTTCAGTATAGTAATATATTTTAAATTATGATTATATAATGTGAAATGGGTATGGATAGCTCATTGTAAATGAATTAATTTATTTTAGAAATAAGATAATGGGAACTAAAGGGGTTGGTTGATATAACATTACTGTGATAATAAAATGTCTAATTAATTGATGATATATAGATTAATGATTAATTATTCATATTACTTCATGTTATTAATGTAATGATCCATTTTTTCTTTTAGTAAATGAAATATTTATCCATGATGAGAATGATTGAATAATGATTAATAGTGTTGAACCATGATATGAATGTGTTATATATGATATTTGTGAGAGATTATTAAATCGGGTGTGCAATAGGGATTGATTTCAAAAATATGTATGTGGTATCAGACTAATTCTCATGGACTCCAACTCATGTATGTGATAAATAATGTATTATATATGGGCTGATGCTCTAAATATTAATGGTTTTTGGTATATCTATTGATTTTCCAAATACCCATGAGGGTACAATATTGATTTTCTAGAACCCCAATATATTTTTAAAGGATTCAAGTCCAAGATACCATATATGAAATTGGAATTAAATGAAAAATTTTATCCCTTGATATAATGTATTTTTATTACTACTTGATTTAGGGTTCAGACTCTAGAATTACCTGATGTATGTATAATGTGGTTGGTTGATGAATAATTATATGTGAAAACGTTTTTTTATCTTTATATATTTATTTTTTTGTAAAACTGAATACACTATTATCGATTTGATACTATTTTAGACATCATTTGAGGTGCCCTATGGAATTTTACTCACACCCAACTCAAACTTCTTGATGGGTACCTATATATACATTATATTTGCAGGATATGATAAGGGAAATATCTATATAGTAGTTGGATGAGTTAGGATTAAAGATGGATTATGGATGAGGGATCCAAACATGAAATCAAGAACTTGTTTGGAGTTTTTCATGTGTTTTTTTTTCATTTTACAATTTACACTTATCTATTATGACATATTTACTTCAATATTTTTTTTATTATTGTTTCATTTTCTCGGATTCATTATGAGATAATGGGTCTTATTTGTCTGGGTACTATCTTAGCTAATTTTTATTTTCATTTTGATATTTTTATATTATTTCTATATCATTATTATATGATTAATAGGGTATAGTATACATAGTAAACATATCTGAACCTCACTACAAGATAGTATCCTATGACGTACTAGTAGGCATGCCTGAGGTCACGTGTCGAACCGACTCAGGGTACTAGTTTTGGCGACCATTCCAGCAATGCTCCCTACATGATAAGGTCCCTAATTTTTATGAATTATTCCCTAATATTACATTGTATCTCACAAAGTTTTACAAAGTTTCTGATTTTCTAAATTGGAATCTAATTTCTTGAATCACATAGAGAAGGCCATCGATGGACACCTTCGATAGATTCGTCTTGAATTCGTGGGATCTACAGGATATGACTACTGTTAGATTGGTCAAAAATAGGAACATCATGATACAATTCGTGATGGAGGATGACATGATAGATTCTTGGACATACACACCTCTCATCTACAATGGGTTCAGATTCTACCACCATAGATGGACATATGACTATGACATGCAGTGGTACTCTCCTTCAGTGGTGATTTGGGTGAGTTTTTCTAATCTTACCTTATCATTTTAGAACCCATAGATTATTAGGATGTTTAGGAATCTCATAGGTATATTCTATTATATGATAGCCATACTAGTGCAGTGTGTCATCCTGTTAATTGAATAGTGTGTGTCTAAGTCGATGTTTCATGAAATCTTTATGATTTCATTTGGATTACAATTGGAAAGGAATACTACTATAGAAAAAAGGTGGTGTATGCATCTTTTTTGGACATTTTTTCTATCTATAATGGATTTGGTCATTCCATGGTGGCCTATAAACGTAGGTCAAGACAACATGGGTCAGGAAATAGTTGTACGAATGAGACATATAGATAAGAACATGTGGGTGTAAAGAGTGATATATAATTTTAGGGTGATCCACAGGCTAGGTTGAGTCCTTTACAGATTCATTAAGTGTCATTGGGAGGAAAGAGTAAGTACTATAATAGTGGTGATTTTCCTGTTTTGTATTAATTTTTGAAGGAAACAACTCAATTAGGTGTTATCTCCATGTAAGATAATCAATTGGAGGATATCCTTTTGGATTCACAGGAGTGAGGGGGATTGGCAGGCCCTGGTATGACTTATAATACAACTGATGGCCTTCCAATATTATAATTCATTATCCCGACAAGTGACTTTATAGGATTATAATGAGGTTTCAATGGAAGTTCTATGTTATGTGGAAGATATTGAGAATAGTTTGGATGCATATGACACAAATTCAAGGGAATCTCTACACCTAGAATGAAGTGTAGTATGGGTGAAGGCAACACGTGGGGTGAGACCAGAAAGATCAAGTACAAATGTTAGAGTATGAAATTGTTTTCAATATCTTAATGAAGATGACCCGAGATAGGATTTATATGGGTAAGGGTCTTGATATTCGGTTGTTAATGATGTATTTGTCATACCACTAAAATTTTCTAGACCACCCTATTTGCATCCAGGAAGTTGAGATGAATGAGGTTCAAAATGAGCATGTTTATAGTGAATACACTCTTTTGGGGGAACCAATAGATGGTTTCCCCAACTCATATGTTCAACATGATAATTATCATGATGATATTAAGGATACTTTTCAGGAGTTAGAAGGTGCTTCGGTCAGGACCTCCACAGAAGGGCAGAAGGGAACTCATATGGAGAGGAAGAATTAATCCTCCTTGCCTCTTATTATAGATACACGGTTATCAATGAATTTGAATTCCATGTAGATGGAAAAATAGTGTATAACATGTGTTTTTTCAGCAATCATTGGAATTTAACAAGATCTTGGAAGAGGAAATAGTTTAATAAGTTTTGTCTCTTAATGTTATTAAAGAAGAAGCCACTAAAATAATGGGGAGATCATTAAGGATGACTGTAAATAATGAGAAATATACCCGATAGACAAGAAGTACCTGATCATAGTTGTGGGATTCAATAATGGGATGAATAGTTTGGAAGATTATATTTAGTCTTGGGACATGATGTCCTTTTAGATTGAAGACCTTCTTATGGGTGAACGAGACACTCAGGTTGACAACATCTCTTGGAAATTATTTAGGATGACTAACTTAAGTATTCTTTAATTTTCGTTTAATGAATATTCTATTTACTTTTGAGTTTGAACTCATGTTTTCCCAATTTTTCTTTAAAAGTGTTTAAAGAATAAAAATTTAATTTTCAGTTAGTGTTAGTGAAAAACATATAACATCATTTTGTGAGGCGTTTGTCATACACACTCGGTGATTTTATTCTATCCATATAGGATTGAAATTGAAAATGGTACAAACATATTATTGAATATAGATGTATAATTTTGTTATAAATATATTCTATATACTTTAAATTTTTCTCACACCTAACCATGAGATATGGTATTTAAAAAAATAATGGCATCAGTTTCCTGGAAAGTAGTTTACTTTACACATGAGAGATGATTTAATATCTGATTTGATGAAGGTGGTGATCATTAAAGGTAATAAAAATGTAATAAAAATATATTATAATATTTAATCTTTATTGGTAATTATATAATCATGTTTTTAAAATAATTTAATAAGGTGGAGGATGATTTAATATTAAAAAAATCATTGAATAATGTTATATCTCTTTTGGGTAACTTCTTTCTGTCTACACCAAAATCATTCATCATTTGTTATTAATTACAATATAAGGTATCTAAAATTATATTACATATTTTTATAAATTTATTTCTAAAGGAATTTATAGAAGAAAATGGTTTGGATGGTGTTAATAGAAATTGAGGGTGGGTGGCCTTTTATAAGTGAGGTGTGTAGAACACTTATAATTTTTCGAAAAGAATAATGTATAGCCATGTATTTCACAAGACTCAAAGTTACAAAATATATTATTATAGAGGATTATATATTAGAAGATAAAACTTTTGACATAAAATTTATTTTATGAAATATTTACTGTTATTTTAACCATTATTTATTTTGTATAATACTATGTAAACCTATTTGTACGTTAACCTTGTAAATAAATTTTACTATTTGAATAAAATATATTGTAAAGAATTAATATTATATAATAAATTATTATTATTTTTTCTGATTAATAATATTTAATAATTTTTCTTTAGAATCCATCCATATGACTAGAAAATTTTAATTTAAAATTAATCCTGACGACACAATGAGGAAATGTGTTTTCAAAGAGAAAATTTTAAAATAATTATATGGTTTCTATTTTGAAATTGACTATACAAATTATTTAAATGAACTATATTTTATCAATAGATGAAAAAAATAACTATTTTTAATTTTTAAAAAATTAAAATATAGTTTTTTATATATAATTTAAACATAAATTAAGTTTTCAATTAGAATTTATTATTTTGAACTATTCATAATAAATTAATGTTTTTATAAAACACTAAAAAATTCACCCAAAGATAACTTTTGAATGTTGATTAAAAAAATAGAATTCATATTTTAATGAAATTTTATTAATCTTTTAAAATTTAGTTTTGAAAATAGGTTCATTTAATGGCGAGGGAAATGATTTTAAAAAATTATAGTTTTAAGTATAAAATTTAATTTATTCTTATCTCATATATAAAACAAACATATCTTGAATGTTAATAAGTTTATTTAATATTTTCAAAATAATATTATATAGATTCATTAACCTAAATTTATTTTTATTAACTTTTTTCTTTTAATAAAAATAGTTTTTTAGAAAAGATTTAATTTCTTTTCAAATAGTAATTTATTTTAATTTTTAATTAATTTGTTACAAAATAATTTATTTTATATACAAGTGTAAACCATGTATTTTCATAATTTATTTATATGTACTCATCCCCACCATTAACGTTCCTAAGTGATAGCTATTATATTATAGAATAATTTATTAATCGAATGTCATGTAATATTTAAGCATAGTGTTGTGTTGAACACAAGAGAAGCTCTGTGTTACATGTAATGACAGATAAAATCAATGTTACATGTAACAAAATATAAATAATATGAAATTATTTATAGAAAATTATTAAAAAAAATCTATGGGTGTTAGAAACATGCTCCATCGTATTCCATTTCATCCCTCCGATCAACCTTAACTTTAATGTATAAATTATTGACATCAATATAGGGATGGAAATATTGTAAATTATTGAATAATAAGTAGTTAAATATTCATTTCAGGGTTTATAATAACCACACCTGTATATATACCTCTTCTACAACAAAATATATATTACAAGTAAATAAATATATATGAATTTGGTAATGCAATGAAAATATCTTCAATTTCCAATCCTTGGTTTAGTCACATGACATCACAGAGTGTAAGAGATAATAATGGAATGAGAGAGATTGGGGATATATGAAATATATTTTATGAAGAAATTATAGTTTTATTAAATTTTCATATATCTATCCTTGAAAAATGATAAAATATAAAAGGAATAATAGAATACCATTGCAGCATAACCGAAATAGAACAGACATAGAATACTAGATTTTGCTATATCAATAAATCCACCCCTATAGACTTTCATATAATTATTAATCACTCCCATGGTATCCACATATAATCCAATTAATGGTTCAGTGTTATCCCAGTTCAACAATTGGAATTAAAGAGGTATCATAGTATTAATTTCAATAAAAAATTATCATTTATCATCTCGGAAAACATTTGTACATATTAAAGGATATATTTTGGGAATTAAATCAACAAAAATATCCCAAAAAATATTTTACGAAATGTTTTTACGGAAGAAATATTTTAATGAGTATCAAAATATGACACATATGTTTCATATTTGTAAACATGTTATTAAGTTCATTTATTTCTTATCTTCGGTTACATCATCTCAAACACACTAAAATATTCATAATTAACATTGAAATTTGTCTATTTATGATGTAAATATTGTTTTTATAGCAGTTTCACCTCTATTTTTATCATATTACAAAATTTTAAGCCTTGTAGTTGGCTATTGACTCATCCTTTATTATCTGACATCGTCTGTATCAATAAATCATAACCTTTTAAACAATACATGATGATTTATTATATAAAAAAATAAATTAAAAAAACAAAAAAATTTGGAATTAATCAATTAGTTTTAAAAAACAAAGTGTTTTATATTAAATTTAACATGCATAATTTTGTTTTATCAATTCCTCAGCACCAAGAAAATTATTTTTCTCAGTAATATTATGTCAACGAAATTTCAAAGGATTTTATTCAACCAATATTTAAATTTCAAAAAAAGAAAAACTATATTTTTTTTATCAATATTAAATGATCATTTTGACATAATGTCACATATCCAACTTCATAGTATTCAAAAAATTATGCTAATCATGAATTTTACTTTTCCTATTTCCAAATAACAATGAATCTCATTTATACAGTTACTATTTTGAAATTCCTTATTAACATGACTAATGAATTACAATTTAATTTTCATATAAATTCATTTCACCAATCTTTATTATTGATAAATATAATGATATTGTTCTCAGACCTCAAGTACATGTCACTTACCATTGGCCTTCAAGTAATTAAACATCTCCACTACTTAATTAAATAATTAAAATTTAATCATGATGTCACTTCATTAATGGAAAAATATATCAATGACTTATGCTATATAGTTATTGATAATATAAATCTCAAAATAAAGTTGTATTAATTTTAATATTGTATGATATAAAATGGTATGCTAAATGAAATAATTTAGAAAATATGATTATATCATCTACTCACTCAAAAAATTCAATTTATAAAAATTATATGGGTAGAAAAAATTAATTAATTACCCACTCTTATTTTATATATTTTACTTTTTAAAATGAAAATTTGAATGATATTTTAATTAGGAATCTTACACACACCAGTTATCCCCATATGATAAAAATAAATGGTTTTCTAATGGCGACTTTGGAATCACACATTACAAAGCTAATTTTTTTCCCTATTTTTAAATGTTTTACTGTTTAATTTTAGAATATCTTATATTTATATTATTTAACTTTTTATTTTAACATCTTATAATGATAAATAAAAATAAAAATGTAACATTTACCCTAAAAAATCACTTTAAACCCCACAATAATAACCTCCTATAAAAATTACATCCCCATTCATAGTGGAAAACCACTCCTCCACACATAGACATTTAACAATCCTAAATTCACACTGAGAAAAGGGTAGTAATAGATATAATATTAATGTAATGTAGATAATATCCTAACATGTTCATTATTAGTATCCATAGAAAAAACTCATCTTCAATTTAAATTTTCAACCAAAATTAAAAGTGTAAAAAAGAAATCCATAATCACAACAAAAATGATTCAGTTCAACCATTACCTTGATAAGATTTATAGAAATCTCTATAATAAAAAATCACTTGATTTCTTCAATAAAAAAACCTTATATTATGTGGGATATATTTTTTTATATTTTTCTCCAGATGATTACATTTGTTTTTGGGGAATTACATGAGAAAATACATACAAATAGAAAACCAATCTCTATAAATTTTAGACATTCAAAACATTCCAAATCATATAATAATTTAATTTAAAAAAAAACATAGTCCAAAAAATAATTATATTTCATATTATTAACTAAATTATTAACTCTACTCAATAAATTTTACAATTTAATTCAATTATTCATATAAATCGTGAAAATTAAATTATAGAATTATTGTCATCCTAAGATACTGACATGTCTCCAAAATTGTTAGTAGATTTTATGTTTTAATTTGGGGATTGAAATTTTCATTTAAATATTATAATGTATATTAAAATTATTTAATTAGAATAAAATAATTAATATTTACTCATCCTACCCTTTCAATAGAGACAAATCCATCATATTTTTTATTTTTTAGGGGGGATGTCTTGGACAAGAGGTAAAGATAAATTTATTGAAACTAAGAACGATTAAATGAGTCAAAAGAGGGTATTTTATTAAAATCATTTTCATAAAGGGGTATCGGGTCAGAATATAGTTCATTAATCCATGTGAGATCAATGTTGATGCCTTTGTTGACGTTCCCATCTGCCACAGAATTAGCTTCAAGATACACATGAGTGATAGTGGGTGTTTTTTATTAAAAATGAACCTCCACATGTTTCTTTTGGTAAAATTGATTCTTATTTTTTATAGAGGACAATATTAATTTATTAAGGTATATCCATCCCCAGAACAATGATATTTAAATTGTGTGGAAGGGGTATGATAAATAATATTTATCCTTTTTATTATCTCATATTGTTTCAAAATTTTCTTCACTATATATTGGTTTACAAAAATATAGTTCAACATTGTAATAATCAAGTGGAATGTTAGTAAATAATTTAATTTGAGGATAATAAAATTAATAAGGATAAATATCAAATTATTCACCTTTTATTTATGCATTGTGTGCCTTTATTTTTTCCAGAAGTTCCACGTTTATTTATTTTTTGGAATCCTCTATAAACTGAATAATGTGTTCTGGGAGATCTATATATTCCTTGGCAGGTGAATCAACTTATTTTTCATCTTACTCCTAGGAAAAATAAAATTTGTTGAATCAAAATTTTCTATATAAAAATTCTAGGTAATAATCAATTCATCTAAAGAAAAATTAATTTAAATTGAGTTTTTAAGGATATTATCTGAGGATGTTGGTTTAGTTTTGACAAAATAATCAGATGAAATAAAATCTTGTATTTTAGTTATAATAGGTAGATGATTATTTTTAGGATCCTCTAGTATATCATCAAAATCCACCATTTGGGTGGTTTATAAGTCTTCTTAGAATACAATAAAGTTAATTGGTTCTTATTATTCTAAAATTAAAGTGAAATTGAGATCATATTTCAATTCATAATTATCCCGTAATTTATCCTATAGAGACCGAAACATAATATACATGGATATTACATCATTTTAGATGAATATTCATCACATTAAAAAAATACATGGCCAAAAACTATTATAGATTTTTGTCTTTAGATACATGGGAACATAATATTCTTATATGGAGAAGGACCTATAACATCTCACTTAATTATATTCCCTTTATTACTCCTAATTAAAACCTTTCTTCATAGCCTAGGGAATGGAAACATAAGAAAGGGGTGAACTCAAATGCTCAGTAAGGGTATGGAAAGAAAATATATTAGAATAATATGAGAATAATGTTATGAGAACATGATCATAAAAATACAGGAACATAAGATACATATCAAATATCATAATCAAGAGTCATGGAATAAATACTAACACTTCATAATATATGAATAATAAGGGTGATACATCATCATAAATAAATCATGAATCATATGCTCATGTATTATATGTTTTCCACCATTTTAACTATAGAAAACAATTTCATGTGTCCATGTTAAGTACCAAAAACATCAAGAGAGAGGAAAAATACCCACCAGTTTCTCCTTTTTGGATTAGGACACAACTGTTTTCTATAGTAGATTAGGAAACATCTGTTTCCCATTTCGGATCCGGAAACACATGTTTTCTATTTTTTGACCAATCCATTTAACTTGTTTCCCATCATTATATCCTAAGATATAAATATTTACACAATAAATTGGATGGATATATAGGTCCCATATGTATCATAATAAAATAATACATATATATTCCTCAAGATATTAAAACATTTATCATATCATTAACCATACAAAGGGATTATATTCATAAACATCATATCATAGCCCTTGAAATGAAATGGGTATCATAAAAATTTCAACATATTATTCAATTGAAATAGTAAAAATTAAATGAATAACATTAATGGTATTCTTGGATCATATCCCCAATAAATAATAAACTATAACAAATTATTCCATTTTATATTGATAAGGATTTTGAAGGATCACATGGAAAATTTCATAAGGAAAATATATCTATATGAAAATACATTTGATAAAACCATTTCAGAAATCATTTTTTATAATGAATTATTAAAAATTTAATTTAAAAAATTTCTCGAGGGAAAATAACTTTTTCAATTTGAAAAAACACCCATTAAAACATAAATTACTTTAAAACCCTTTTTTATTGATAATATCTTTCAATACTCATAATGGAAAATTGAAAACCATTTGAAAACCTTTTTTCCTTGAAAATCGATTTGAATGAATTTAAAAGAAACTTTTAAAATTAATTTTACACAAATTAAATTGAAAAAAGTTTCTTTAAACTACTTTTCTTTGAAAATGAGATTAATATATCATTTAAAAACATTTTTGAATTTATTTTTTGAAAATATGGTTTGTGAATAAAATAGATTTCGAATTGAAGAGAAATAATATAGGATTTTCATAAAACATTTTCATAATTGATATTTGTAACAAAGAGTGGAAAATGGTAAAATTAAATGAATATAATATTAATTTTTATATTATAAAAATTTAAATATAGTTAATTATATATTGATCATAACATTTCATTAGTGGAATCATAATCATAAATAATCTCCATAAATGATGTGATTGTAATAATAAACTGTTAAAACATTAGTAGGTTTGAGTCAAAGGAAACTATAAAAATAAAATTAAACAAATCATAAATTATCAAGAAACTATGGATGTCCATGAAATAAAATTTAAAATGTCATTATATACACACCCTATACAAATATAGGTTAATATCATGGACTGTGTCTTAGAGAAGGAAAATTGAGGTAACATTAATTTACTATTTTATTATCCATTGAACCATGGAAACCATGAATGAAATATCATCATTTGGATTTTTAAATATAAAAAATTATAACTAAAATACACATATAATATATTCATGGTAATTATATATATAACGAAAAATAAATTTTTGGTGAAGAACGCATAAGTCTCACTAAAATAAAAGTGAAACGATAAAAACCTTACAAAAAGTATTTACTATCTTGGTAGACATTAAAACCTACTCTATAATAAGTATAATTTTTTTATAAATATACCATTAAACCATATAATTATATCTAATAACAAATATTTTTTATGAAATTAAATTACCCATTTATAAACCACACCATGTTAATGTTACATTTTAGGTAATATCAACTTAGTTTTTCGGTTCTCTTTTGGATACTTATTCTAGATCATCCTACATAGATCCATATTTAATTATTTTAAGAAAGAAAAAATGATATAAATATCATATATAATCCTTATATATGTATTTATAATAAAATATAAAATATTTAAATATGAAATGGAACACACCACTCAAGGAGATGGTGGGTCATACCTATCCTTAAATGTTGTTTATGTTTTATTTTCATATTGAAAGAATGTATGCAAATAAAATATATGTATAAATATATATAATATCATTAAATTATTATTATTATTTAATTTATATCATATAATTTCACTAAAACCATACATTTAATGTAATGTGTGAAAGAATCACATCTTTTTGAGTAGGCGGTAGTTTACTTGTCAACAAATAAAGTCATCATTTTTTTACAAAAAATGTAAAGATTGAAAGTTTTGTTAGATAAAAAATTTAATTACAATAAATAAATCATAACTATAATATATTTCATATAAATATATATTTTTCATCATAATTCCAAACAATGATACGTGGTAAAATAAAAATGAAGAACATTGTTTCATGAGGCGGTAGTTCGTCGTACACAAGAATAGTAAGTTCATAACCAATTTGATGGATGTGTGTTTTGTTGTAGGTATATCCCTTAGAATAAAACATCCTATTATATTGAGTATATTATGTATATTATATAATAAAGTAATTATAATAATTTAGGTGGTTGAGAATGAAAATAAAATGAAAGATCTTATGGAAGGATGTTACATATTCTTTGAATAAAGACTTTTTGATTGAAAGAAGAGATTGATTGATTACATTTAATCCAAAATTAAGGCTTATTGGGTTATATTAAGGATTTTGGGATCTTATTTGGGAATTTTTTAATGAAAATATATGTCTTGAGAGTTGCGAGTAATGGGAAATTGAATTATTTTTATAGGTGGGGGGGGGGGTTATAAATAACAAAAGTTAAACAGTATTGGTTAGTCTCCCTTACCAAATGTTCTTATAAAATGGATGAATAACGTATTAAAGGGGAATTATGGTAGATCCAAACCTCCACTACAAAAACATCATTGCATTTCAATAATTTTGTTCCTTATTTTCTAAAATTCTCCACATTTAGGATTTTTGTTTTTATTAGGGTAACTAGTTTTCTATCCCAATTAATTTAACCATTATGTATAAATTAATGGGATATTTTTTTTATAAAATATACATTTAATTAATTCAAAATATTATATTTAATTTTAACATAATAAATATCTTTTTTTTTCAAAATTAATTTTAAAAATATTTTAAGTAATGCACAAACACACAACATTAACCTGAATAGTTCTAGCAATGTTTTTACTATTAAAGGGTCAAAATTATCATTTTAAATTATAAGTTTTCCATGAATAGACCATTTTTTTATTTAATAATTATAGAAATAATTTTTTTGAATAATATATTTTTATTAAATTTTAAATAAAATATCATTTATTATAACACAACATTAATAATAATTTTGACACTATTTAATTAGTTTACATTTAAAAATAACAAAACAAAGATGAAATTTGAATATTTTATTTTAATAGATATTTAAAATTATATATTTAATTTAATAAAAAATGGAACACAATAAATCATTAAATAAAATTTACATTTAATGTTTTTAGCATCATTTATTTTATTTTATTTTGAACTAAATAATCATCATGTTTGTGTTTCTTAAGCGTTTAATGTAACTATTTCATCTAAAAAATTAATGATAAATTATCATGATACAAAAAACTCATTTAAATTTGGAAAATAATTATTATAATAAAAAATATTTAGTTTTATCCATAATCTAATTCTTTATAGATGTGAGAGGTATGGAATGTTATTTTTTTTTGTGATTTTTCCATACCTATCATATTTTATGTGTAACATTCATGAAATTGTATCCCAACGACTCCTAATATTAGATCCAAGGGGGTGTATGGTAGATATATTTTCCTAAAATGGATTTTTGACAAGTTTCTAGGTCATTTAGTCCCTTATGATTAATGTTTAGAAACACGTTAATCATAATTTCACCATTATCACTGTAATTAATTTTAATTACTTAAACTAATATTTTTTTTGTCAAAATCAATGTTAATATTAATTGTATATTAATATTACACTGATTAGATGTTTTTTTTTCATTTTTATAAATCTAATTCACAGAAATGAAAAAAATTAATTTTAAAGCTAATCCCATAGAAGTGGTGAGAAATCAGGTTTTTATATTGAAAATTTTAAAACATTTAATAAGATCATAAATATAAATTTATTAAAAAAATTATTCCAATGACTTAAATATGATTTATATATGTATATTTTTTATATATTTACTTTAGAAACCAATTTAAAATATTATATAACATTAATAATTATTTAAATAAAAAGGAATTTTTTAATAGAAATCCAATATCATTCACTTTTCATCAAAAGAAAGAAAATTCACAGAAAAATAAAAAAATCCATCCTACAATAATTTTGAAATTACTCATTAAAAAACAATGTTCATTTTGAGAACTAACATTTATAAATGTGAAAAATTATTTAATAAATAGGCTTGCCACTAAAAGGTGGTGAAACTTAGTCTTGTGTGTAATGCAAGCTAAATCAGTATTCTCTGTAGCATAAGATTAACTTGGTTTAGAATATAAAGAATGATTTACATATTTTAGAATAAAAAACTAATATCGTCATTCTTTTATATTACAAAATATATATTCATTGTTGTGTTAAATCTAAAATGTCAAATGTTTAAAATAATTCAGAAAAAATTCACAAAATCTCAGGGTTATACATTCTACCCCACTTAAAATGATTTTCTCCCTAGAAATTCATATGGGATATAAAATAATTAATACTAAAATGTTTCTTTCATAAAAACCCACATCATATAAATTAATTCTAAAACTTCCTTTCAAAAACTAAACTTCAAACCATAATGGTTACCCAATGAAACACATAACTATATTTCCATGCAGGATAACATTGGTCAATTGTGATAATTGGACAAGGAGGAAAAACATTAATAACTATAGAATGTGAATAATAATCATTGAAAACCATTAAGGGAATGATCAACTAAATGTTAAGGTCCTTGAAAAATAAATCTATGATGATTTATTAGACCATTGGTTCAATATAAACGATTATATTAGGATAAACTCCTTTCAATATCATTTTCCTAAATATGATGATTTTTTTCATAGGAATATATACTTACATGATTTCATTCCATTATATACTCACAGTCGCACCCTTTGGGTTTTCCTTGATAAATTATCACATTATATCATACTATATGGACTGAAGGTGAAGTTCTCATTCCTGATGAACTAACAAATCATGAGATCTATAAATAAAATGATAAGTTATTCCATAATTCTTCAGTTATAGTTATTGAAAAAAATTTAGATCATGTTATTCAATATGAATAAATCCTCAAATGGTGATATAATATATTAATATCACAAAATTAATACTAAGTTTAACATAAAACATCAATATATGGTCAGACTTATAATCCTTACGAAAGATAAAAATCTAAAACATTTGAAATAGAGTTACTAAATATCTCAATATCATCTTAAAATTGATTCACCATATATAAAAAATAATCTATTATTTGTGAAATAATAAAATTTTTAATATCTTTATCATGAAATCTATTAAAACATGGAAGTAACTTGAATTATAATAAATATTTTTGGAAAACAGGCATGCTTACTTATTCAAAATATTACTGCATATAATCCTTAAATATAAGAAATTGTAAACTTCATCCAGTATAGAATAGACTAATTTTTCTAAAAATAAATAATACGTTCCATGGATATTGTATTTTCCAACTTGTTTTTTTCCAAATTTATCACTTATTTATCAATGATAAACTAAATTTCTTAATATCTAAAATACATTAAGGGTTACATTCTTTATCAAAATATCAACTTTCCATTAGATTAATTTTCTATGTCTTCACAAACATTAATTTTTTTTTAATCCATAATGTAAATATTATACCAAAAAAGCTTATATATTTCATGATTTTTATAACATAATCTTTAAATTCAAAGACATATACACTTCAATAACGCAAATTTATTATTAAAGCATTATTAATGATTAATCCTATTATTCCCCAATACACCTTTTCCATGAATATGAAATATGAATCATGTGATAAGGTTCCTCAAACTCAAATAATCATGATTTATGCATTTAATGTAAACAAAACTATTATAACATACTATCCCTTTCACATAAATTTTTTGGTCCCTTTATGTTCAATAGTATAACCAATACCCATACCACCCTTCCGATTCTTAATATGGGATTCCCACTAAATAAATAGATTTTAAGAACAACCATAATTTCCTCATCTGAATCATTTAATGTTGACCATGTTCCTTATAGTTCCTTCTATTGAATAAAACCAAAAATCATAGGTTGATAAAAAATTATCATTGAAGAAAACAACATAATCCTGAAAAATTATTTATGATGCATAAATCATGAAACCAAATTATAATTCTATAACACCCCAATATTATTCTTAGAGAAATCCCTAAACATATAATTATAAATATCCTTAGTGATGTCACTAATATTTTCTCATCTTAGTTTTAAAAGTTTTTCTATCGATTTCCTCTTTGATAGACTATAGCAACACAGGATTAACATACATGTATATTACTTCATTTTAGATGAATATTCATAAAATTATAAAAACACATGGAATATTTCAATAATAATTTAGTTTATTTAGAAATTTCAAACCATAATTTTCTGACATAGAGAAATATATTCAACATCTACCTTAAATATCACCCCCTTTAGCAGTCCTACTTAAAAATTTTCATCATAACCTAGTTAAAGGAAATATAAGAAATGGGTGAGCTTAGATGTTCAGTGTGGTTAAACAATGAGGATATATAAGAATAACATGAGCATAAGTGAATGAGAACATTATTTTATCACTAAAATATTACACCCTTCATATCAAAGATCATAATCAATAGTTATCGAATATATATTGGCAGTTCAAAAGACATGAATAATAACGGTGATAGATAAAAATAAATAAATAAAAACCCATATGCTAATTTCATATAAGTGTGGGAACATTAAAAAAATATAAAACCCATCCATTTGTGAATGATAAAAACCAATACCATCAACACTATGGATCTACAAATACCTATTTATATTTTTTGGATTAGGACACACCTATTTCCCATAGTGGATCAGGACACAAATGTTTCCTAGAGTGGATCCCAAAAATGTTGTTTCCTAATTTGGATCAAGATGCACATGTTTCCCATTTTTCAATCAAGCTTCTCTACATGTTTCCCATAATTTACTCACTAGATAAAAATCATTACCCAACTAATTGGAAGGAGATATAGGTCCCATAGATCACAGAATAAATTCATACATACATGTTCCCCAAAATAATAATTTTTTTTCCATATTATTATGCATAAAAAAATATGGGTTTCATAAGAAGCATAACATAACCAATTAAATGAAATGAGTATCATAAATTTTTCATCACATAATTACATAAGGAAAATAAGTAGGTATCAAAATCATTTATCAAAGTATAACCCACGAAAAGATGTAAGACAAAAATAATATAACTCATGGAAGAGAAGTATATACTATAAACACAATTCCATTGAAACATAAACCACTTAAGGGGAGATATGAATAGTAGTTTTTGGATAATATCACCATTAAAACATTAAAAAAAATCATTTGATATTGATAATGATTTTGAAGGATCACATGAAACATTTCATAAGTAGAATACCCTTTCATAGAAAATACATTTATTTAACCCATTTATAAAATCCTATTATTATAAAGAATGATTTTAAATTTCATTCTAAACATTTATTAAGAAAAAATATATTTTAAACATTTAAAAACTCACGTTAAAACACAATTAACTCTAAAAAATGTTTTCTTTCAAAATATATTTCGAAACATATAATGGAATCATCAAAACCTTTTGAAAACATTTTTCCATGAAAATATATAAAAAACAATTAAATAAATTTTTAGCACTATTTTAAACTATTTGAAACATAATACATTTTTAAAATAATTTTTATAAAACATGTATTTTGAAAAAAAAAATATTTACATTGAAGAATAAATAATGTAGAATTTTCATAAAACATTTCCTTAATTATTATTCGCACTAAATATTGGATAAGTGGTATCAATACATGAATATATCATGAAAAACTAGAGATAAAAAAATTCCTGAGATTGGTACAATGATGGATCATAATATTTCTCATTAGATGCACAATCATAAATAATCACGATAAATGATGAGATTATAGTAATAAATTGTTACAACTTTGGTATCATCAAATCAAAATATACATGAAAAAATAAAATAAAATAATGATAAATGTATCATGAAAATAAAAATATTCATTATATAAAACTTTAATTTTATTTATATACTCCCCATAAAAAGTGTAATCGTATAACATGCCATGTAACTCAAAGAAGACAAATTTAGAAAAAATTAATTTACTGATTTGTTATCTTTTTACCCAAAAACACTATAAATGAAATATCATAAAACGGATACACATATATGCATAAATTCAATTATATAACCCATATAATAAATTCATGGGAAGTATATAAACCACAAAAATGAAATGAGTGGTGAAAAATTCATAAGTCTCAAAGATATAAATGTTATATGAGAAAATGAATACCTTAATCCATGAATTTCAATGTACGCCTTAAAAACTCTTATATAATAAGTATAGGTTATTATAAATATAATAGAAACTGATATTAGTATATCTAATAGCATATATTATTTGGATAAGATTTTATATTTCCCATTTATTAGTAACTCCTTATTAATGTTACCTTACAATTAATATCCACTTTTATGATTTGAATTATTAAAAACAAACATGCACGGTTGTGATCCGTATGATATTTAGAGTATGACAAGATCAACATAATTTTTGGTGAATAGTAAAATGACCCTTATGAAATGTAACTTAACCTTTAGGAATATTAACATGATCAAATTAATAGTATCCACACAAATTAATGTATAAATAAAATTTAGACATATTATAAGTGACAATGTGATCATAGTATAAGTTATGTTATTTTTAAATGGAATAATTATTTAATTACAATTATATGATTAATTTAATAATTTAAAAGAATATTTATTTTCATAGAATGTAATAATAAATTATTCTTTTATTTTCTCATGGTTATAATATCATTTTATAGGACCTTGATTATTTTTTCATTGTTCTATAAAATTAGTTATTGTTTTAAAATTGTTATTTTTCGAATAAATTACGATTTTATTTAAAAATTAAATTTATCATATTTAGAAATATATTTTGATAAAATGGAGTTATTTTTCTAAGATCTACCAGTTAGAAAATGGTTGGGGTGAATATTTTGGATTTTTAAAAAATACATCATTTTTTGTGTATAGTGAAATACAATAATTTACAAAATATACTAAATACATGAATTATTTAGTCATGGATAATGTTATTCTAAGGTAAACACCCATGGTTCAAGATGACATGAAATAATTAATCTATTTATTCATAAGATCACATATTATGTATTGTCTTGTGGTAAATAATAAAATAGATATTAAAATAATGGGAACCACCCCACGTCCACTAAAAATACCACCACTCACCCCCTCTTCACATCACACCCCTCAAGATCTGAGAAATGCCTAAACTATTTCAAATACCCTTCATAAGAATCTAAATGATTTACAAGACCTACTAATCTCACCAAAATACCATAACAAAGGCTTTATGGTGGATCTCTAGGAGAATAGATCAAGAGGAAAAAATCCACATTCATTTTCTTTAATTTTTATTTCAATTAATTTACATTTATTATACTCTAGTCACTGACCATTTTCCAAGAGGAATTAAATCTATAGTGTGATATATATAATGAAATGTTACCATGTTTATGGAAAAATTCCTCGTTGTAATTCTTCTTCTATCCCCATTAATCTACAAATAAAAACATTATCCATGATGTGTCAAATTACTGACATCATGGACAAAGTGTTTTTATTTTCCATTAAATACTTAATATATAGTATGAAAACTATTTTAATGGTTGAAATAGATTGTAATGTTTATGATATAAAATCTTTTATGTTATGAAATTAACCTATATACATAATATTAAATTACAATATGAAACGAGTTTGTGATTATCAAAGAACCACCAAAATGATCAAAACAAATATCATTAATATTTTATCTAATCATTGATCATCATATCTTAACATAAAATGATTTATGGTATCATATAATATTTTGGAAACATATTAAAACCATTTAATTCCACTTCTAGAGTCTCATTTCCATTTGAAAAGAAAGTCATTTACAAACCAACCATGGAAATCATGTAAAGAACACGCCCGAAACATAGGAAATAACAAAATATTGTTAATAAATGGGCGGAATTATATTATCAAATGATTATATATTGTATTATAAAAATTATTATGTTTATTTAAGATATTAATAACACTCTTTTTACCATTATATTGGAGGTTTAAATAGTTTTTATTTAAAATGTTCCCGATTTATGAGAATTTGTAACCCAATTTCAATTCTTTGGGATAACATTCAATTTTGTTTCTTATATTGTAATAGGTTTATTTGTGAAATTAATATTTATTATATTATGTTTTTTAATGTGTATTTATAGTGTATAAAAATATTCCACTATTTTTATCAATTTTTTCTTAAATTATATGGTATTTGTAAGGGACTTTTCTTTCAAATAATCTTTTTATTTATTTATTTTTTAATGGAATTATTTATATGATGAAAGTTTTTTATGTTTCTTCTCTAGTTATTGGAAATTAATTATGATGATGGTTTAGACCTATATCTCATTCCAATGCATTTGTCTTATTTTTGTTGGAGGTCGACCTTATGGTTACTCCAAGTTTAACTATGATGGTAACACCATAAGGTAGATGTGAGGGTTTCATTGAGGGTAGTCGTGGGGGTTACATATCATAAGGATAGGATGAGGGTTAAAATATTAAGTAAGTAGTTACTCATGTTTCTCTTATGTCATTATTTATTATTTCTATCTTTAATGGAAATATCATGTTTTCATGAAGTATGTATATGATACCTTTTGGGTGGGAAGTATGTGTTTGTATAAATGATTTCATATGTTTAAAAGTATTCATGTCCTAAAAGTTTATATCTTTCTTTTTATGATCCATTCTAATATTTTTTTCTCATCCAATGTTTTAAAATGTTTTTAAAGGGATTAAGGATGGGTAAGAGAAAATAGAAGCAAAGATTAATGTCCCGAATACTTCTCATTAAATAAATTCATGTTTTTATTAAAAATATTTTTATTATGAAAGAAATGGATATTATATTATCAATAGACACTTTTTATACATGTGGATTGATATTTATGAATTATTTCATAAATTTCTAATACACTAATATGATAATATCTTTGTTAATTTATGGAAGGGAATTCTGAAGTAATTGAATATATTATGTAATGTTTAAGGCATGGGTCCTTTATAGATGGTATCAGAGGATGGTTTAGATTAATTTAGGGGTTATGATGAAGGTAATAGAAAACAAAAAATGTTTTTAACTTATTTTTATGATGACATTATATAGCATTTGAATATTATAATATTTCTTTACAAAGATATGTTTAATAATATTGGTTTTCCGTAGAAGAAACAGGGATGATGAAGTTGGAAGGCACTGAGAGGATGCTATATTTATGAATTAACAACCTAGAATGGTGGTAATTGGAACCGAACTGTTTTTTATAGTAATGGACCAGCTAATGTAGGAAATAAATGGTAGTAAAATCAATGAAAGAGAATAACCAGAACTACAAAAAAGGAACATGAAGATAGTGAAACATTTTATGGGGAAACACCCTTCTTCTTTCCGTGAATCATCTAACCTAGTGGAGGCTGGAGGATCGATTAAGGTAGTTGAAAATATATTCTATGTTATAGTATTTTCAAATAATAAAAAGACTATCATTTCAATTTATCATTTTGAAGGTGAAGTTGACCAGTGTTGGTCAATTGTAAAGAATATCAGGGGTATATAAGAGATTGATGCCTTGGAAAGGGATGAATTTAAAAACGTGTTTCTTGAAAAATATTTTCCTATGGTGGTTCAACATAAAATGGAAAAGAAATTCATTGAATTGAATTAAAAATAGGAGGATTGAGTAGCTATGTATGATGAGAAATCCACCTAATTGGAATGGATTTTCCAAATCTTATTAGAAATATTCCTAGAATAATAAACCATTTTTTACTTAGGATTGAAGCCATGATATAATTTGGAATTATATTCCTATGTATTCAAAATCTATGAGAAATTTTGCAATGTGATGAGATGGTAGAAAAGGTGTTTTCTGATGGTCATGTGTATATTGAAAATAGGTAGATGAAGTGGTCGAGATGGAATGTGATGGGTAAGAATTATTCAAAGAAATCTGAAGGTAAGAGATTTTAGTTTCCAGTTTGTGAAAAATGTGGTAAAAAGAATCATGGAGAATGTCTTACCAAAATTGGGATGTGTTTTCGAGTTGGTATGTTTGGACATATGACACGAGATTGTAAAGAAAATGATCTTAAGATCAATTTTGATAACAAACTGCAAAGTGTATTAAATTTAGTGATATGGGTAATTATGAAAATACCATACCAAAGGAAGATCTGAATAATGGGAAGAAGAAAGATTATAAGGAGAAGGGTTCAGTGAGATTTTTTGCAACTTTGAAAGCATATTTCGGGTAATCCATTTAAGTGGTACTAGGTACTTTGTCTATTTCCAAAGATTTTTCTATAGTTTTTTCTGATATGGGGTCTATGCATTACATTATTTTAGATAAATATTCCAATAAATTGGAAATTTCACCTCATCAAATGATATCAGAACTTATGGTTAAAACACTAAGGGTAAATATTACAGCAAAAAGGAATTATAAGAATATTCATATTTTTTTCTCTAGAAATACATTACCTATGAACCTTTTAGTTTTTCCCTAAGTATATTTTGATTTTATTCATGGTATGGATTGAATTTTTGTTTATCATGCAAATAGTGATTATAGAGATAATGAAGTTTTTTATATGTATTTTCAGTTTTTATACTATTATAAATAAATTTAATTAATAACATATCAAGAAGTTAAGAAACTGTTAAAATATAAAAATTAAAGTTATCTTCCACATATTATTGAAAACAAGGGAACTATTCCGATTAATGACGTGTTAGTGGTAAATGAATACCTTAATTTTTTTATGATGAGTTATATGGTGTTACATATAATCGTGAAGTTGAATTTAAAATTTAATTATTTCTTCATTCTTTGAAAATTTAAAAATCCCCTTATTGAATGGATCAAGTGGAACTTCTTGAATTGAAAAATCAGTGCTAGGAGTTTCTTGATAAAGGCTTCATTAATCCAATAAATTCACCATGGGGTGATCCTATTTTATTTTTTAACAAGGAAGATGGTTCCATGAGTCTTTTCATTGATTATTGGGATTTGAATAACATTAGTGTTAATAATAAAAATCATTTTCCTCATATCGATGACCTGATTGATCATCTCCAAGGAGCTCAATATTTTCCCATGATTGACATGAGATACAGATAACATCAGCTAAAGGTGAAGAATGATAAAATTACAAAAAATTATTTTCATACTAGATATGTGCATTATGAGTTTTTATTATGCCCCTTGGCATGAAAAATTTCCTTGTTTTATTCATAGATCTTATTAATAGAATATTCTTTGAATATATGGATATTTTTTTTTATTATTTTTATTGAGGGTATTTTCATATTTTTGAAATTTTTTTAGGATCAAGAAAATATTTTTGGATTTTATTTATTACACTAAATGAAAATAAGTTATAATCAAAATTTTGCAAATGTGATTTTTGGTTGCAAGATTTTTCTATTCTTGGACACATTGTAAATAATGATTAAAAAAGAGTTTATTCTGCCAAAAAATAATTTGCTGATGAATGGCCAAAACATATAAATGTTATATAAATTTATAGTTTTATTGTATTATGATGTTATTACTGACAGTTTATTAAAAGCAATTCATGGTTATCTATCCCACAAACTAAGTTAATATGTAAAGGGATTAAATTTATTTAGATAGAAGAATGTGGATTTTGTGTAGCATCCCATATATTTATAGAATAATACATTTTCATATCTATTAATATTTATGAAGAAGATATTAATTTTATGTTAGAGAGGAAACGTTTTCTGATATTCTACTCGACACACAACAACAAGTATCTCCAAAATCTTATATTGCACACAACATTGAGTTATAACAAAAAATAATAAAATAATAATATTACTATTTCAAATGGTTGTTAATGCCTAGCCTTTTTACTGGAAGGAATGAACATAACTAACTAAAATAATATTATACATGATTTTTATATGTTTTTACATTTATCTAATAAATTTTAGAGGATTAAAATTAGAATGAATCCAATTTTAAGCATAAAATACTCTAATAATTTTAAAAGGTTATTTTACCTCCTTTTGATGAAGAAACATTTTTAGATATAGTTTTTTTTTCACTTTTAAGTGTTCAATTTGACAAAATAATTTTTTTATTTTGAATTTTAACATCAAAATTTAATTTGGATGAAATTTTTGTATTTGTTCTGATAAAATTCACATTTTTATGAATAGGGAAAAATATTGCAATTTAATTCAAAACTATGTTTTCATATAATTTATTTATATAAATAATTTTCCTTTTAATTGGTTTTAAAGTGTAATTGGATTATAATTTTATAAATTAATCTAATTTTGGTAATTGGAAGTAATTTCACTTAGAAATTGAACATAAACACATGTTAATCTTTTGATAGTTATTACTTCTTAAAAACCCGCTTTCTAGTTTTGAAAACGAGAATTAATTTTAAATTAATTTCTACCAATTATTTGTTTTCAATTTGAAAAAATGGATTCCATAATTTTAATCATATGGTCTAAATTGTTTAAATTGGTACATTTCATTTTTAGACATAATGAATAGTTACTTTAGTAATTATTCATTTAATCATGGTTAAAGGGTAAATCTTGTAAATATGGGTAAAAAAATAATATTATAAAAATATTAAAGTACCTTAACATGTGTACTAATACAATTGGATGATATAGGTTCGACCGTGGACATCCTTAGGTCAATTTTGGGACCCCATGGAGCCAATTGGATATGATAATGACATGTTATAAGAATTAATTTAAAGTAAAGAGAAATATAACATAATCATTTATCTTCTACTAATTTTTTTATAAGTTGTTATATAAGAGATCCCTTAAACTATAAATATACATTATAAATATAAAAATATTTCCCATATCATGATATTTTATTTATAATTTTTAGACATTAAATAAATAAATTTAATTTTGACATTGTGATGATGTAGTGATTGCTTCATAAATAAAGGATTCAAATAAATGATATTATAAACATTAAAATAAATGTAATTTATTATTTTGATGCAATAAAATATTTTTAGGGATGATATTGACATCTTATATTTTATTTAATTACTTTTTTTTCAAAGTAATCAAGTTGTTATAAATTTGTATAAAGTCAAGTATGAATTGTATCCAAAATTAATATAATTCATAACTTAAAATATAAAATAGTTTATTAAATGATATTAAATTCATCAGAATATATGAATCATAAAATGGTTAAGATAAGTCCAAATATTTCATAAATTAATTTTTTTGGGTTTGTTGACATGATATGGTAATTACATTAACCCACAATGTGTAAATAACATGATATCACGATAAGATTAAAAAGGGTAAAATATTGGTTAAACCAAAAGTATAAGGATAAAAAATTATTCAAAACATGTCTAAAAATAATTGGATAATTGATATTAGAACCTAAAATATATTAAATTCGAATTAAATGAGTTTTGGGCCATTTTTAATCAAAATTTAATTTATAATAAATTAATATTTCAAGACTTTCCTAAAGTGGCCGTCCTCCCTCTTCTAAAAGGCCACATCCTCTACCCACTTACTAAAACCTCTAAAACCCCTTGTATAGTAAAAATTATTCTAAAATAAGCTCCCAAAACTCCTCTCTCCCTCCTAGAATCCTTACCTTTGGAATAAGGCAATTCAAGAAAGCCTTTTGGCTCAAATCAATAGATGTTACTCGATTTAGATGTAACATTTTCTCTCAAGTTCCTTTCTTATATTTTCCTTCTTCACTCCCTATGCACTTCTTATTGATTTATTACATAACAAAACAAGTATACTCAATATATATTGATGTTTTAATGAGATTTATTTGAACTACACTTACACACACATCCATCTAATAGATACAATCATACTGTTTCTATGTACGGTGAACTACTACCTCACGAAAAGTTGATTGTTTGATTTTCCCCTACCACCACTCATGGTGTCCATTATGATGTCACTATATTTATATATTAAATATATTATATTTATATGGTCTTTATGATTATCTATTTTTTTTTACAACATACCTTTATTCTTTCCATGATGTGTAAATACGATAATTTTATTTAAGGAAGTGTGGACTACCTCCCCCTCAAAGTGATATGAGACGTTCAGGCTATACATGGAACGTATAAAGGATTTTTTTATTAAAACTATGAGACATAAATTAAATAAATATAGTAATGGTATTATAATATACATTTTTATCATTTTATTATTATTCTTTTAGTACAAAAAATAAATGAAAGTTTCATTCATGCGTATGTACGGCCTACCGTCTCCATGAACGTTACATTTATTTTCTTATATAAAAATGTTATGGACTATTATAAATTAATATATACTTGAAATATATGATATTTAAATCATTAATATCACTTTTGGGAATATTTACTTTTTACTACATGCACAAGATATATCAAAACAAGATCAATTTCGACTCAAGTACCGAATATCTATAAAACGACTGATATTAACTTAAATAATTATGTAATTTTTATAATGTGGTAATAAGTGATATAAAAGTCATAATAAACTTGATTTTTTTTTGAAGCAACTATAAATTAACTTAAGTTTATTATTCAATAACAACAAGGAACATACGTGACGATTCAGACTCAAGGTAAGAGACTTTGTCTTAATATCATTTCATTGAAGCATATTTTGATAATATATACCTCATTATTTTATATGGGGTATAATAAAACCCTTTGAATTTTAATTTAATATAAAGGGAATATTTTTTCTATGAATATTTTTACTAAATGACAAATGGAATGTTTTTTACATATATAGTGACAATGATCTCTCCGTCACCGTAATTATTATTTGATATTTGGATTCCTCTATAAGAATTAATATTTTCAAAAGAAAAAGAAATCCCTTATTCAATTTTTTTGTTTTTTGGTATTTAAAATTGTTTTTGAAATAGATTTAATATTTCAATATCTTGAAATTATTTCCTTTGATTTCAAATGAAATATTGTTATTAAAATGTTGATTTTTGAAATATTTTATGTGTTATGATTGTATAATGGTACATAGAAATTTGACGGGTGGTTAGGTGATAAACAAATGATTAGTGGTTACGTGATAAACCAAATTATGGGTGGGTATATGATAAACCAAGGCTGTGTGGTTAAATTATAACCTCTAATTCATTGGTTATGGAAGTCCACTGTATGGATATTCCATTTAGTGATATGTGTGGAAGTCGACTATATGGTTATTCTATTTAAGTATGTTTGTGTACCATGTTACCTTTCTATGATATATGTTTCTATCTATGAGATTTATTGTAATATTTTGGTTATAAAAATTTTATGAAATTATCTTATATTTAGTGAAGTATATTTACTACTTGTTAAAGGTGAAAAGTATTACTTTATGATAAAGTGTTTGTGGTTTTCATGTTATCCAAAGACAGATAGTTTTCTTTTATTATGTACCCATACTGAGATTTTTATGCTCATCCCATGTTTAAAATGTTTTAAACATGACAGAAGGAAGAATAGAGTCAAGTATGGCATCAAGGAATAATTATTTTGTTAAAACATGTAACTGTGTCATGTTTCATTTTAAAGAGTTTTTTATGAAAAAATGGATAGTGAGTAGAAGTGTCTACTTATAATATTCAAGTTATTATGTATAAGTTATGAAATAATTATCTAATAGTCTAAACCTAAAAAGTTCCTAAATGCGACTTAACAGTAATATAATGGACTTAAATCATGATTATGTAATGTTTAAGGCTGGGGCCTTATAGTTGTTATTAGAGGATGGTTTAGATAACATTAGGAGTTATAATATTGTTAAACGAATATACATAAATGTTTTTTAATTTATGGTCAATTTGAAATGATATAGCATTTTAAAATTACGATTTTTCTTTTTTTTTAATAAATATCTGTGTTTAGAATGGTTTACCAAAGAGGAAATAGGGTAGCTATGATGGGACGACAAAAAGAGGAAAACAGCCTCCCAAATCAGCAATAAAAAATTGTCAGAATCAGAACTAATTTTTTTTGCAGTGATGGAATAGTTGATTCATGCTATAAATGGTGGTGGTATCCAAGCACTAGATTAGCTATATCAACCAAAAAGGAACATTCCTATAGTGGATAATTTCATGGGGAAACATCCCCCATCATTTATATGATCATCTGATCTTTTGCAAGCTGAAGGGTGGATTAAAGAATTGGAAAATATTTTTTATGCAATGGGTTGTAAAAAAATTCAAAATGATGTCTTAATGTTTATCATTTTGAAAGTGAATTCCATCAATGGTGGTCAATGATTAAAAATATTATAGGAAGTGAAGATATTGACGCCATGGAATCAGAGGAATTTAAGAATATATTCCTTGTGAAATATTTTCCTTAGGATATTCAACATAGGATAGAAAATATATTCTTGGAATTGAGACAAAAGGAGGATGATTCTGTGGATGTATATGAAGAAAATGTATCCCTTTTTTTAAGGTACGTAAAAAATTTTATCTGGGATATTGATAGTAAGATAAATATATTTTACTGAGGATTGAAGCCTAAATATCAATGGGTGTTAGCTTCTCATGAGTTCAAAAGCTATGAGAAACATTTCCCATGTGATGAGATAGTAGAAATTGTGTATTTTTATGATCATGTATTCTATGAGAGCAAAACAAATATGGGATCAAGTTCATAGGCAATGAGAGAATTCATCAAATAAGTCTGGAGGTAAGAAAACCAAATTTCCAACTTGTGGGAAGTGTGTTAAAAAAAATCATGGAGAATGTATCTCAATGTCTAGGAATTGGTTCTGATGTTGTAAGACTATTCACGTTTCTCGTAACTGTAAGTAAGATGATTATCTAGTTAATGAAAAACTACCAGTAAGATGTTTCAGTTTCAATGAATTAGGACCTTAAGCCAAAGTGTTTCCAATGTTGATTACCCAGGGTGGAAATGAGCTAGATTGAAAGCAGAATGGCATGGAAAAATCATTTTCAACTACTACGATTGATGTAGGGACATAAAATGAAGTAGTGATAGGTATGTTATAGATTTATTCAAAATATAAAAAATACCCCATTTGACTTCTGGATCTTCACATTATTTCATTTCTAAGAGATTTAAAAGTAAATTAGATAGACAACCTAATGAAAGTGATATAGAAATTCTGGTAAAAAAAATTAGTGTAATTATTAAAGCATCCAAGATTTATTGAAATCTTCCTATTATTATTTTTGGGATAGTGTTTCATACAAATATTATTAAACGTTCCATAGTATAATTTGATATCATTTTGTGTATGGATTTGATTTATTTTATCATGCTAAAATAGATTGTAAAGACAATAATTTTTTATTAAATGATTTAATACCTTTGATAACATATCAAGAAGCTGAAATAATGATTAAATATGGATGTTAATGTCATCTGGATCATGTTATTGAAAAGAAAGAAACTGTTTTGATTGGTGAAATTCAAGTAGTGAAAGAATTCACAGATGTTTTTCTTGATAAATTTCTTGGTATTGTTATTAATTAGGAGGTTGAATTTATTATAGATTTAGTTCCTGATGCAACACATATTACTAAACCTCATTATTCAATGGATAAAGTTGAACTGGTGGAATTAAAAAATAATTTGAATGAATTACATGATAAAGGTTTCATTCGACCTAGCACTTCACCATAGGGTGCTCCAGTTTTATTTGTTAAAAAGAAATATGGTTTTCTGAGACTATGTATTTATTACAGAGCCTTGAATAACATCACTATTAAGAAAAAGTATATTTTACCACATATCGATGATTTTTTTTATCATCTCTTAAGAGTTTGGTATTTTTCAAAGATTTATTTGAGGTCCGGGTACAATTAGCAGAAGGTGAAGGAGGAAGATATTTCAAAGACAAAGTTAGGAATGAGACATAGGCATTATGAGTTTTTATATATTCCCTTTGGGTTATCTAATGCACCTAATGTATTTATAAATTTCATGAATGGAGTCTTTCTTTAGTTTCTGGATTAGTTTTTGTATGTTTTTATAGATGATATCGTGGTATATTCTAATATCCAAGAGGATAATGAAAGTCACTTAAGGATTCATTTGCAAACCTTAAAATGGAAAAAATTATATGGAATGTTTATTAAGATTCAATTTTTGTTTCTTCAAATTTCATTCCTTGGTTATATTATTTCTAAATATGGAATAACTATTGACCCATCTAAAATATTTTTTTGAAGAGTGTCCATGACCTACCAATATCACATAGATTCATACTTTTCATGGATTAGTGGGTTATTACAGAATTTTTGTTGAAAAATTTTCATGTTTATCTAGCCTACTAACTAAGTTAACACATTAGGTATTTAAGTTTATTTGGAAAAAATAATATGATGATTTTTTAGGAACTGAAAAGAAGATTGGTAAATGCTCCTTTTTTGTCCTTTCCTTCCTAGAATGTTGAATTTTTCATATACAATGATCCATCATTGAAAGGAAATGGCTGTTTCCTAATGTAGAATGATCAGGTAATTGATTATGTTTCATGTCAGCTGAAACCTAATGAGCTAAATTACCCTACAGATGATTTGGAATTAGCTATTTTTGTTTTTGAATTAAAAATTTTGAGGTATAATTTGTATGACATAAAGTGTGAAATATATACTGATCAAAAAATATTAAAGTATATATTCACTCATAATGAATTAAACATGATAAAGTGGTGGCAGCTAGAATTAATCAAGGATTATGATTACGTGATCCATTACCATCAGGGAAAGGAAAATAAAGTAGGTGAAGCTTTGAGTCGAAAGAGTACTACTACATTAAACATGATACATTTGGAATAAGATACTTTGGATTTTGATTTGATGAATATTTTATTAGAAGTTTTTGGTGTAGGTAATTCCTATGTTTTGTTTCTAGTGTAAGTGAAATCATCTCCATCAGATAAAATTAAGTAAGCATAGAAATAAGAGAGTGAGTTGTGGAAAAAAGCATAATTAGTTTAGAAGGGAAAGTTACTTGAATTTAAAATTGATAAAGATTGAGTTTTGAGGTTTGGAAATAGATTATGTGTGCATTTTTATTCATAGTTGAAGAAAGAGTTATTATGCGAAGCTCATAGTTCACTGTTTTCAATTCATCCTGGTAGTACCAAGATGTACATAGATATTTAGGATTATTTATATTGGGATGGAATGAAAATATATATTGTTGACTTAATTGTGAAGTGTTTGATTTTTTAGCAGGTTAAACCAGATTGGTTGTTACTGAATGTGATGCTTCATTAATTTCCAATGGAAAATATGAAATGGGAAAATGTTTCCATTGATTTCATAGTGGGTTACCCAAAACATCTCAAGGTAACCATGCAATCTGTGTTATTGCAAGTCGATTGACTAAATATTCTCATTTTCTTCCTATTCGAGATAATCTATCTCTAGATCAAATTTCTTGATTTTATAATAAAGATATAGTCAGGTTTCATAGAGTTCCCCTCTCCATTGTATCTAATCGTGACGCAGGTTTACTTATAACTTTTGGAAATTCCTTCAAAAGTCATTGAGAACTGAATTAAATTTCATTATAGCTTTTCATCCTCAATCATATGGGTAGTCAGAACGAAAAATTCTGACCACGGAGGATATGATACATGATTGTTCAATGGATTACCGGGGAATATGGGATCAACATATTTATTTTGTTGAGTTTTCTTATAATAACAGTTTTCATTATAGTATACAGATAGCAACATTTGAATCCTTGTATGGAAAGAAGTGTCGAACTCCAACTTTTTGTGATGAAGTAGGTGAAAGGAAGTTGATGGAACCTGAATTGGAGGAAGTGATGGCAGAAAAAGTTATATTGATTTAGAAACACATGAGGACCTCACAGAGTAGGCAAAAAAGTTACGCGGACAACCGAAGTAAGGATCTTTATTTTGAGGTAGGCGATCATGTATTTCTCAATGTTTTTCCATGGAAATGTGAGATGTGTTTTGGTAAGAAAGGAAAGATCATTCCATGGTTCATTGGATCCTATGAAATCCTAGAGAATATTGGATCAATTTCCAACAGGGTGGATTTCCTCCATATCCCAGGTACAAAATGTTTTTCATGTTTTAATGTTGAGAATGTATATGAAAGATACATCCCATGTTTTGAGTCCAATGGTAGTTTAGTTGGTAAAGAATTTTTCTTATGAGAAACAATCAGTAGATTTTCTTCACCACAGAGAGTAAGTATTGTGGAATAGGGTGATTTATTATGTAATGGTTTTTTGGATAAATCCTGTGGTTGAAGAGGAAATGTGGGAATCTAAAAATTATATTAGGGAGAAATATGCTCACTCATTTTATAATTAAATAAAATTGTGGGGATGCAATTTACAAAATGGGGTAACGATGCAACATCCTAGTTTTTTATAGAATAATATATTGTCATATCTATTAATAGTTTTGAAGAAGATATTAATTTTACGTCAAAGAGGACACTTTTTCTGATAGTGTATTCAATATGAAACAACGAGTTTTTCAGAAATCTTACATTGAACACAACATTGAGCTATACCAAAAAATAATACAATATTATAATTATTATTTTAAATAGTAGATAACACATTGCTATTATATTGAATAAAATGAATATAACTAACTACAATATGATTATACATGTTTTGTAAAATTATTTTAATGTTATCTAATAAATGTTATAGTCTTAAAATGAGAATGAATCCAATTTTAAGCATAAAATACTCTAATATTTTTAAAAGGCCATTTTACCACCTTTTGATGGTGAACTTTTTTTAAATATAGTTTTTTCTCTTTTATATATTAAATTTTACAAAACAAATTTATTATTTAGAATTGGAAAAACAAAATTTACTTTTGATAAAAGTTTGTTATTTTTTTGAAAAAAATCAATTTTTTTATGAATAGGAAAAAATACAGCATTTTAATTCAAAACTATATTTTCATCTAATTTATTTATATAACTATATTTTCCTTTTAATTGGTTTTAAAGTGTAATTGGATTAATTATTAATAATTTAATCAAATTTTGGTCATTTGAAGTAATTTCACTTTGAAATTGGATATAAACACATGACAATCTTTTGATAGTTATTAATTTTTTAAAATCCGCTATTTGCTTTTGAAAACTGTAATTAATTTTAAATTAATTTTATCTAGTTATGTGTTTTGTATTTGGAAAAATGGATTCCATATTTGAAATCAGGAGGTCCAAATTTTTTAAATAGATACCTTTTTTTAGACATTATGAATAGTTACTTCAGTAATTATTTTATTTACAATTGTTAAAGGGTAAATTTGGTAAATAAGGGTAAAAAATAATATTATAATAATATTAAACTACGCTAAAATGTGTTATAATACTATTTTATTATATATTTCTGACCATGGGAATCCTTGGGTCGATTTTGGGACCCCACGGATCCACTTGGGTGTGAGTTATAAGAATTAAATTAAAGTAAAGAGAAATATAACATAAACACATATATTTTATTAATTTTTTTAATGGGGTTATATAAGTGATATATTCAAATATAAATATGAATTATAAATCTAAAAATATTTACTATATCATGATATTTTATTTTTAATTTTTAGACATTATATAAATAAATTTAATTACGACACAATGATGATGTAGTGATTGCTACATTAACAAGGGATTCAGATAAATGATATTATAAATATTATAATAAATGTAATTTAATTTTTTTGATGCCATACACGAATTTTATGGATTATATTGATAAATTATAATTATTTTAATTCCTTTATTTTTATGTAATCAAGTTTTTGTGAATTTTTAAAAAGTTGTGTATGAATACTATCCAAAATTTACATAATTCATAACTTAAAATATAAAATAGTTTATTAAATGATATTAATTTCTTAAAAATGTAAGATTCAAAAAAATGGTTAAGATAAGTCCAAATATTTCATCAAATGACTATTTTAGGGATTTTTACATGATATGGTAATTTCATTAACCCACAATGTTTAAATAACATGATATCATGGTAATATTAAAATGGGTAAAATAATGGTTAAACAAAAAATATAAGGATAAAAAAATATTCCAAAACTAAATAAAAATTATTTAATGATGTGTATTAGAATCAATTTCATATTATCTTCTAAATAAATGAGCTTTGGACCATTTTGAATCATAATTTAATTTATAATAAATTAATATTTCAATACTTTTTTAAAGTTACCCTCATCCCTCTTATAAAAGGCCACCACGTCTACCCACTTAAGAAAACCTCCCATGCCCCATGGATCATCCACATTAAACTCAAATAAGATTAAATAATTACTATATTCCATATATAAGCCTTACATTAGGTAGAAGGTAATTCAAGAAAGCCTCTTGGCTCAAATCCAAAGAAGTTACCTAATTTAGAGGTAAAGTCTTCTCTCAAGTTCATTTCCTTTATTTTCCTTCCTCATTCCCTATGATCTTCTTATTCATTTATTACATAAAAACATCAGTATCCTCAATATACATGGATGTTTTTATGATATTGAATCTAACTACACTTACACTCACCTCCATCTAACGGATACGAACATACAGTTTCTGTATATAGCGAACTACTACCTCATGAAACGATGATTGATCGATTTCCCCCTACCACCTCTCATGGTGTCCATTATGATAGAAATATATTTTTTATATCATATATATTATATTTATATGGTGTCTATTATTCTGTAAATTTTATTTATGACGTACCTTTATTCTTTCCATGATGTGTATATATGATAATTTCTTTTTAGGAAGTGTGGACTACCGCCCCCTCAAAGTGATATGACTCGTTCATGCTATACATGGAATGTATAAATTATGGTTTTATTAAACCTATGAGACATAAATTATATAAATATAATACTGGTATTATAATATAAATTTATATCATTTTATTATTATTCTTTTAGTACTACAATGAAATGAAAGTAGCGTTCATGTATACATACGATCTACCATCTCCATGAACGTTACATTTAATTTATTATATCTAAATGTTATGGACTATTAAAATACACATATACTAGATATATATGATATTTAAATCATAAATATCATTCTGATGATGGTTAAATTTTTTCTACAAGTACAATTTATATCAAAACAAGTTCATTTTTGGCTTATGTACCGAAAATTGATAAAATGACTGATATTAACGTAAATAATGATGAAATTTTTATAAAGTGGAAATAAGTGATTTAAAAAGAATAATAAAATTGAAAAAATATTTTAAGAAAGTAGAAATTAACTTAATTTTATTATTTAGGAAGAACAAGGAACATACGTGATGATTCAGACTCAAGGTAAGGGACTTCATCTCAATATCCTATCATTGAGGAATATTTTGATAGTATACACCTCTTTATTTTATATAGTATATAGTAAAACCATTTGGATTTTAATTTCATTCAATGAGAATCTTTTTTCTATGGGACATTTTACAAAATTAAAATAGGAATGTCATTAACTTATGTGGTGACAACGACCTCTCCACTACAGTAATCATTATTCGATATTTGGGTTCCTCTATAAGAGTTAATGTTTTAAAAAGTAAATGAAATCCATTGTTCCCTTTTTGGTTGTTTTAGTATTGATTTTTTTTTGAAATGGGTTGGGTATTTCAATATAATGATATTATTTCTTGTGATTGCAAATGAAATGTTTTTAGTGAAATGTTTATATTTGATGTACTTTATGTGTTTTTATTATATAATGGTACTTGGAAATTTGATAGGTGGTTAAATGATAAACCAATTATGGGTGGTTATGTGATAAACTAAATTATGGGTGGCTTCGTCATAAACCATGGACGTCTAGTTACGTTATAAACTCTAATGCATTGGGTGTGGAAGTTGGCCGTATGGTTATTCTATTTAAGTATGTTTCTTTCCCAAGTTACCTTTATAGGATATATATTGCGTTCTATTGGATTTATGGTAATAATTTGATTACAAAAATGGTAATAAATGAGATTATATTCATTGAAGTATATTTACTACTTATTAAAGGTGAAAGGTATTACATTATGATAAAGTATTCATTGTTTTCATGTTATCCCTAAACAAACATTTTTCTATCATTATGTATCCCTTACTGAGCTTTTTATGATCATCACAAATTTTGAAAAGTTTTTCACATGATATAATGAATAATAGAGTCAAGGATGAGATCAAGGAAAATTTATAATGTTAAAACATGAAACGATGTCGGCTTTCATTTTACAGAGTGTATGTTTTATGAAAAAATGGATAGTGAGTAGATGTCACATCCTGAATTTTTAGTTTATTTTTATTTTATTAATTTTTGGCTTCGGGTTCTCACACCCAGGTCTGGGCTGGGTCCCAGATTAAAATTTCTGTCATTTAATATTTTTAGCTAGTTTTAGACCCGTGTGCAGTCACCACATGGTGGGCGGTAGTCGCGCGATCCCCCCAGGTGCTTGTGAGAATGCCTAAGTGGTCTGAGTTGAGGCACGCGACTTGTGCGCGGTTTATTAAGCCGTGCGACGAGCGCACTTTGACCCGACTTTCAGAATAAGATAAATAAATGGATTAAAATTGATTTTTTTTAAAAGAACATTCGATAATAATAATAATAATATTGTGTTGATATTATTATTATTATTATTATCATTAAGGATATTAATGTTATTAATGATGATATTATTATTATTATATTAATGTTATTATAATTTTCATTATATTATTATTATTATTATTATTATTATTATTATTATTATAGAAAAAAACAAAGCCTAACCCTATTCTACCCACAAGAGAACCCCCCTTCTCCTCTCCTTTGCCCGCGCGAGGCCAGCCGCACCCCTTCTCTGCTTCTCCCCCTCACCGCGTCCCACACCTCCCTGATCCGGCCACCAGCCGCCTCCGCCTCGCATGCCCTCTCGCCGCTGCCTCACCGTCTGCCTCCGCCAGCCCGCCGTTGGCCCGCCCCCTACTCCCTCACCCAACTACACCGGCACCGCCCCCTCTCGTCCGGATCTGGTCCGGAGAACCGTCGTCGTCTGTTCGTCGGCTATCGGTGCTCCTCCCTCTCCCTTTCCCTCTCTCTCTGGTATTTCGTTTCCCTCTTCTTAGGGTTCTATGTTGTTGTGGTTAAATTTTGGGTATGAAGAGTTTCATGATTTGTTTTATAGGGTCTAGTTAAGTTGTTTGCGGTGCAATTGAAGCACGATGGTTTTTGCGCACGATTTATGTGAAGTTGATCCTATACTGAGGTAGGCATTTTCCGAATTTTTCCTTTCCCGCACAATTCATGACACTTTCATGCTTCAAATAAATTTATAAATGTCACTCACACCTTCATAATTCTTGTGGTTAAATCATTGTAGTGTTATTTATATTATTTAATGTTGTTAAAATAGCTTTTGAGTAAATTCACTCATTATGTGTAGGTAGTTTTGTGTGTAAACATTGCATGATAGATTTTTCTTCCTATCCAATTTATTTAACATGTTCTTTAGTTAACTTATTTGGTGCGAACATTGTTTTTTTAAGAGTGTTTAATATGCGTAATATACTTTTGTAGCATGGAATTCTTTCTTTTATTAAAACCCATAGTGTGACTTTTCTAGTGTTTTATAAACTATGAAAATAGTGTATTTAACAATGCAAGAACTGCGAACTATGTTTTGGTGTGACATCGATGTGCATTTAGTCACAAAAGAATATTTGACTAAGTTTGGTGTTTTAGGCCAGGAGTTACTCCTTAAAATTGTTTAAAAAATTTTCATAGTGGTTTATTTAATAGTGTAAATGACTTCTTTAATTGTGGAAAGAGTTCATGTGGTTGTGCATGTGGTGCGGGTTAGTCTTTGAAAGGTGTGAAGGTAGTTTTTTGATGTGCGTTTGGGTTTGGTTTAAAGTGAATAAAAAGTTTGTGAAAATGATTCGTGTTTTTCTAAATGACGTTGAGGTGTTGTGTGGGTTCTAAAATGGCTTGAAATGAAATCATTGAGCATTTTCCCGTTTGGCATTGTGAAAGTGAAAGTGGAGTTTATGTGATGTTTGGGGTATTACTTTTGGACATGACAAGTTAAAGGTCCTTTTGACACTTTCAGTTTTAGTGTAATGCTTGTGTTGATTCCTTGAAGGGTTGGTGTTTTGACAACTATGTGCCCATTTGGAAACTCTATGGTTTTGAAAAAGTTATTAAATGGAATTGATGATTGTATGATGTGACGGCCCAGTTGGCACTTTATTTAATATGAAATGACTGAATGTATATTTGGGGCGCTCCTGTCTAGGGTAAACCTTTAGGGGTGAACGCATAGGAAGCGTCCGTGTTTGGGGTAGGAAAGTGCAGTGAGATGAGTCACGCGTGCGAGGGACTTCCTACTTACACAGTATTATTTTAACCACCATGGGTTATTGGGCGTCTTTTAGATGATCGAGTGATGGTTCTTGATCAAACCCGATCAGACGGGTTGGTACTCCCTAGATTTATTGTTAGTCCAGGTGGGCTTTGCCACTGGATTGGTCAGTAGGGCGGCCAATTGGTTTTAGAATTAAGAGATTCACCATACGCCGACAGGTGGTTCTGAAACATAGTACGTTCAGGGGTTGTCTAGGGATGTTTAGGATCACCTATGGTTACTGGATTTTTTACATTGCTTGTTTACTTTCGGCCATACTTGTTTCCAACTTACACTATTGTCTGTTTCTTTTTTTCACATACTTTGTGTACCTTGTTTGGGTTCTATTTTTAAAATGGAAAAAAATGTTTCGGAAATGTTGTGTGGTGTGTGCTGGATTTTCAAATAGAAAAAGTATGTTTTTGTTTTTAAAATGTGAAAAACCTAATTTTATATTTGTATTTTTCAAACCCATGTTAACAGTTTGTGTTGGGAAAGGAGACTTGGATTATGTGGTTTACCTTGGAAACACTACTGAGTATTTTTAATTCTCACACCTATTTTATCATTTCAGTTGCAGTTTCCCTTTGCATAGGTTTTCTTGGATGATTTGCTCATTATTGGAGCAATGTCGGCCTTTGGTCGGGAGGTGACCTGAGAGGTCACATGGAGGTACGTTTAGCTGTTTAGTTTTCTTTTCTGCTGCTAGTATTTTATTTATTGTCAATCTTTGGTTATTTTCATGTGTTTATTTAACCTTTATGGGAAAAATAATTCCCAATGATTAAAGTTTGATGCCCGACACTGGTTTCCATCCTGGGGGGATCAGGAACACCCATCGGGACTTGCCGCGGATCGGCTCGGGTGACCGGTTCAAGGTCGACCCGGGTTGGTTTGTGACAGTAGAAGTGTTTACTTGTAATATTCAAGTTGTTATGTATATATTATGACATAATTATATAAATAAATGAACCTGAAAAGATCCCCAATTTGAATTAAATGTCAAATTATTTACTTAACTCAATATTATGTAGTGTTTAAGGTTGAGGCCTTATATTTTGTTTTTAGGAACTAAAGAATAGATTGTTGAATGCTCAAGTTTTGGCTCGACCTTCTATAAATGGTGAGTCTGTCATCTATAGTGATGCTTCATTAAAGGGTAATGGTTGTGTTATGATGTATAATTACTAGGACATTTCTTATTCTTCAAGGAAACTAAAACCTAATGAGTTAAATTATCCCACACATGATTTGGAATTATAAGTTGTGTTTTTCTCTTTAAAAAATTGGAGGCATCATTTATAGGGATCCAAATGTGAAATATATAATGTCCATAAAAGTATGAATTAAATATTCACTCAGAAAGAATTAAACATGATGCAGTGAAAATGGATTGAATTGATAAACAATTATGATTTAACAATCAATTACCATCCTATAATAGCAAATAATGTGGTCGATGCGTTGACTCTAAAACATCATTTTACATTAACCATGATACATTTCTAACATAAACACTTGAATTATGATTTGATAAATTTTTTATTGGAAGTTATTAGTGTAGGAAATTCATATGTATTATTTCATGTGTCAGTGCTGTCATCTATGTTAGATAGAACAAAGAAAGAACAAAGGTAAGACTATGAGTTTCAGAAAATAGTATAATTGGTTAAAGATTAAAACTTTCTTGAATTCAATGTTGATAAGGAATGTTTCATGAGATTTAAAAAACGATTATTGTTGTAGAGACCCAAAATTGATATAGAAATTACATTACGTTTTCCAAATACTTAATATATAACAAAACCAGACGCCCAAAGACCGGTTTAGTTTAGTGTCTTTGGAAACATGGAACATAATATTCTAATCATGGTGAAAGGTCTTCAACATCTCCCATAAATATATTACCCTTTTTTTCTTACCTAAAACCATTATTTATTTCCCGGGGAAAAGAAAACATAAAAAGGGTGAGCTCAAATGCTCAGTAAGGGTAAACATGGAGAACATAAAAACAATCCATAAACATTTGAATGTAAAAACATGAACATAAAACATCGAAATCTTGAGCAATGACATAAATATGGGAAGTACATAAGGCATAGATCATAAAGGAACATTAATAATGATAAAATAACATGGGAATAAAGCATGTAATTGGGGAAAACCATTAAGCACATTTTATGATTTCCATAGTAGCCAAGGCATTATTTCCAAGACCATCATAGTGGACAAAGTTTATTATATATCCGGGTTTACTTGTCGTTCCAGCCCTGTATTACTGAACCAGATTCACTTTCCATTCCATCCATGTCTATCTCATGAGATATAAATCTTTACCCAATGCATTAGATGGAGATATAGGTCCCAACCATATCATAATGAAATCATTCTTACTTGTGCCACAAAATAAACATAAATCATTCATCACAACCCAAAGAATAAAATGATAAACATCATCCCATCATAACATAATCTATATAAAACAAATGGATATCATTTCATCATAAGAAGAATCAAACCCTGTAAATAATAGAGACATTATAATTGAAACATAATCATACTAAATAATGTCATCTTATATATAAAAAAGTTTTGACAAAACACTTGAAATGAATTCTTGAGGAAAATATCATTTCTTCTTCAAAATCATTTTCTTTTTACAAAATGCCATGAAAATTTAAAAGAAAAGGATTTTTTTGAAAATAATCATGAAATCTTTTAGAAGAAGCTTCATGAAAATTAGGCGTTATGAAACTGTAAAAATCCGCTCATTCCATATAAGTTAAAAAACACATTCTCCTCGTACTTTTGCCGAAAAAGTCAAAATGTTCCTTGTATTGTAAAAAAAGAAATATTCTGTCCATAACACAATGAAAAAGTCAAATAGGGGTAAAAATGACTTTAAAAATACATGGAATAATATTAAAAACTTTTTGGAAAACATTTTTATGGACATGGATGAAGAATATAACCCTAGTAAATACATACGTATAAGAAATCTCTGATAAAAATGAGATTGAAAATCTATCCCTTACCTTTGGTCCAATTTCATCCATATGTGTAAGAAACTCTTGTATAGTGGGTTTAGACATATTATTAACTAGTAACATAACCATAATAATATTTATGATATCATATATGATTCACTTAGGACTTTATATTACCCGTTCTTTTGTCAATTCCATGTTAAAGCATCATTTTGGGTAAAATCATTTCATTTATCGTACATGTTTCAACTTGTTGTTCTTGATATTATTACATATATCCTGATTTACTTAATTCCAGAATTTAGAACATGATTTATATATAATATATATTCATCATATAAATATATATGATAGATCGATAAATGGAATGAAATACACCATTCATGGAGACAGTAGGTTGTACGTACACATGAACGTTGTTTTTGTTTCCTTATTGAATTGAATAGAATTAAGTTAATGAAACATATTTGTAAATAAATCCAGTAGAATTATTATTTAATATCTTTCATGATTATTTATTATATATATTTATAATTATACATGAATGGTTAATCATGGAGAATGAATCTCATCGCGTCGTGGAGACGGTAATCCGTACGTACGCACAAGTGATGATATCATTCCTATAATTATTGAATGGTATTGGAGAGGAAGATAGAATATCTCAGAATTATTATCATGTTATAATAATCATATATAGTTATTATTTACACCATTATAACTATTCAACTAAGGTGGTGGTGGAAAACAGATTACACCACGACATGCAGACGGTATTCCGTACGTATGCACGCGTGGTGATTTCATTTTCCACACGATGGATAGAAGGTGAAATAGGATTTTTTCATATTTATAATAATATATCAGAATATGATTGATACTTATGTTATTACTTTATTATCAAACAAAAAAATAAGATGAAGTAGAAGAAGAAATGAATTTGAAAGAATCGGTAAAGGATATTACCTCTTCTTTGAGGAGGCTCATCTAAACATCCTCTTAAGGCACTAAAGTTGGTCTTTAAAGAAGACCAGGACCTCTATTATGTTTATAGGGAAGTGGATAAGAGAACTTGGTAGGGTTTGGCCGAGCTTGAAGGATCAAAATGGTGTGAGGAGGAGAGGGAGGAGGTGGCCTTTTATAAGGGAGGAGAGGGGCACCATTGGAAACATAAGAAATATTAATTTATAATAAATTCAAACCCCACTTAAAAACCTCAAAAAATTACTCAATTCGAATATGAGATGAGATATGGTTGTAATTTCATCAACCAATAAAATTTAGACATGTCGGTAATTTATTTTAAACCTTATCAACTTGATTTATCCTTATTTAATCTATTTAATTTTATTTGTAGAAATAAAATTCAAAATTTTAAATTATTATAAATAATTTCTTATGTGTTGTGAATTTTCTATAATTGGATAATTTATGACATTTTAGACCATAAAAATTTTAATTTATAATTTTTAAATATTTTTGTGATTTTTAATCAATTTAATAATATGTTATTTTTATAATATAACAATAGTGTTTATTTTGACACTATTCATTTATTTGAATTTAAATAAAATCCAAAAAGAGGATATATTCGAACCAAAATGTTTAATATATTCCTAAAATTCCATATTAATCTACAAAATTTTCAGAGAATATTAATTAGTTCATATAATATTTATTTTAATATTTATAAAACCTTTTATTTGATAGTTCTCTTTATAAAACAATTACTACATCGTTTTTGTATAATCATTTAATATACTTATTAGTTTCATAAAAATTGAAAAAAAGATACTATGATGATGATAAGTCTAATATATTTCAAAATAATACTTTTACTCGAATGTATCATCTTAAAATCACAGCATGCACATTATTATATTTATTAAATTATGAAGGTGACAACTTTGACATATTTTAAAATAAAATAATATATGTGTCATAATCACTTTTATAAAGCTCCAAATGGTCAATAATTATAAAATTGTATGTTTATGGTTTAGATATATATGACCAATACGTTTTGGTCAGGTTTCTGGTCCTTTTAATTGGTATTATTATTTTAATAAAAACTATATTACTGATTTTTCACTAAATAAATAATTTCTGCATCAATAATGTATAAGCTATTAAAGTAATTAAATATCTCTTAAAAATTACAAATAAATTACCCTAACAAATAAAACAAAATTATATTTCAAATTTATATTTATAATCGAATTTATATTTTGTATAACCTTATATTAAAAATACTTTAATTATTAAAGTTTGAGTGAGACATATTTCACTTTCTTTAAAATAAAATAAATTAAAGGTCTCAATCACATCCAAGTGGTTTCAAATGGATTCTAGTTCCACCAAAATATTCCTTAGGATAAAATATAATCATCCAATTATATTAAGACACGTTTTAGGGTAATTTTATAATATTATATTTACCCTTAATTACCCGATTTACCTTTAACTAGGGTAAATAAAATTTACCGTAGTTACTATTCATAATGCCCAAAAATAACAAGTAGCCTATTAACATTATTTGGACCTACTGATTCCGAATATAGAATCCCTATTTCCAATTTCAAATCACATAATTTTTAGAAATTAATTTAAAATTAATCTCATTGTTAAGAAAACGAGTTTTTAAAAGTTAAAACATTGCAAAAAATTGAAATGATTTTAACTATGAATTCAATGTAAAATAAATGATAATGAAATAAATTATATTAAATGGTAAAAATATATTATATTTATATTTAAAAACCACTCAATATTATAATTTAACTATATAAATTATTACATTGAAAAAATTTGTTTTTAATTAAAATATAGCGTGTTTTTACTATTCATTAAAATATGAAAGTTATCAGAATAATATGAAAATTATATCCAAAGTAAATTTTTATATTCTGATTCCAAATAAGAATTTTATTTATTCAAAGTTTACTTATAAACATGTCAAAAACTATATTTAATGTGGGTGTTCCATCAAAAGGCAGCAAAACTGCATTTTTTTGAAAAATAATTATTTTACCTGAAAAAATTATTTTGTTCTCATGACATGTTCTAGAAAATGTGTAAGATAAATAATAATGTTATAAAATTCAAAATGTATTTAATACTATTCAAAAAGGCTCATAATAATATTATAATAATATATCATTGTTTACTGAAACCCGGTATTGCGTACTACACATTCTATCGAGGAAGGTCGCGATTGCGTGTAATGCAAAACAAGTTAGGGATGTGTGTAGTGCAAGCTCCCTTTGGTGTTGCGTATAACATAATCAAACCTTATTTCATTTATACATTAAACAAAATCTATACTCAATGTTTTGTAGAATAATTTCTACCAATAGAACTTGAAATTGTCTATAAAAAAAGCCAAGAATATTGTTTCATATATTGAAAACTAATATGGTGTTGCCTATAGAACAAGCTAATATTGGGGTAGAATACAACAGAAGATATCAATGAAATTAAAAAGAATATATCTCATAAAATCTCGCGGTGTTACAATCTACCCCCCTTAAAATGAATTTCACCCTCGAAATTCATCAGGGGTAATAAATGGTTTAATACTTGATAGTTTCTTTCATCAAAACCCACATCGTAAAAAGGAATACTAAAACTTCATTTTAAAAAGGAATTTTAGAATCATAACTATCACCCAAAGTAACCCAGCACCGGGTTTCCACATAGGAAATTATAGGTGAAAACATGGATATGGAAGATAAATCTAACCATCAACTTATGATGATGAGTGGTAGAGGACATGGTTATGAAAAAGCCAACAATCACAAAGCCATAAATTTATGATTATCTAAGGTACCTTCTGATTCATTATATATGAGGTAACTAGGAAAAAATTATTGGTTTTCATGATCATTTCCCTAATGTTGAAGAATTTTTGAATTAAAATAAATACATACTTTATTTTGGTACAATCTCGCCGTTGCTCATGCCTTAAACAATTTCCACTTCATCTCTTAAGGAAATGAAGTTGAATTTGACTTTCTTTAAGTGTTAGAAGATCATGCAATATAATGATAGGTCATTCCATCTATCTCAAACATAAGGTTAGAAAAAGTTATATACATAAGTCCATCTATGGTGAGATTAATCGTATATAGTTCCCAAAATGGACTTATACTTCACCTATCATCCTCCTTAATAAAATAAAACTAGTTTCTACTAACCAGGGACTTCTTATAGGCCGGTGGTAGGCGATAAAGGCCCTCACACTTTGGTTGTGGGTTCGATTCCCAAAACCTTTTCTAACATGATGGGTTTTCTCCCGTCTTACAGGTTGTCCTTTTTCTAAAAATTCAATATTATAACATTACAGAAATAATATCGAAAAAAATTTCTAGCCATAAAAAATAATATCTGATGTCCAACATAATCTATTTTAATCTTTAGAATTATCCAAAATAAATCTGTCCAATCTCATGGTATAAAGAAAATGATTACTAGAAAGGTCAAATAACAAGCACGTGAATACCATCCTTTATCCCCCATATATCATATGATATATCTTATTGATCGTATTCCAAAACATGTGAATACCATAATCATGTATTCTCTTAAAACATAAATTACCATATAAATTTAGTGAAAACATGAATTCTGTCCAAAGGTAACTCTTTCCATATACCAAAATCCCAAAATTTATATATACTCAAACTATGATATCATTTTTTCCTTTTATCATTCATGAGCTCATTAATACTATCAAACATATTATTTTCTCCTTATCCCTTCATTATTCTCATATCATACTCTTTCCAAAAATATTTCAATCACTTTTCATGATTACCAGTACCATTCATCATATACTTTCAAATACTCAAGGAAAGACAACAGTGTAACAATCCTTAGATTTTTCTTTATTCCATATTACCATACGTTATTCTTGATAAACATGAAATCATTCCACTACCTTTTCAAACCATTGACCGAGCTTCATCATTTTATTCCTCAACACTTCTTTCATCTCATATATCATTTGGAGTGTCTTCATCATCATCAACATAAATATTACCCATGCGACCGGGCTAATTATCCTCATGAGATTTTCCCTTAGGGCATTGGTTTTCATATTTCCCATACATTCCACATTTAAAACATTTAACCACTGTTGATGTCTTAGCAATACCATTATCCTTGTCCATTGTGTTAACTGAACCTTTTCCTTTGCAATTACTAGCTTTGTGTCCTTTTTTTCCACACCCAAAGCATCTTCCAGTTCCTTTGAAACATTATCCTTTATGCCTCTTCTCACATGACTTACATTAGGAAAATTTTACATTCTTTCCTCTATGATCATAATGAAACTATATCTTTCTCTTATTAGCTGAGTCATGAATCTTACCAAAGTTTAGATTATTAATCATATTATAAGATTTCTAATTAGGCATAATAACTATGTTTCACCTTCCAAATAGAATTTTATTTTTTTAGCTCATAAAGAATATCATTCCATTGTCCATCATATTCTCCATTAACATGAATCTTCCTATTTCCAACCTTTTTTTAAAACCCAAAAAGAATAGTGTGAGAGGAAAAAATCATGCTACGAAAACAACATAATAAAGGGGGTGTACCTTAAATATCTAAGATCTTAGGTTTAATTCTATGATCGTTACCATAATTCTAGGACTATAACCTATACTTATACTTAACCTTGGGGACATCCCTAGACATACCTTAGAAATATCTATAGGGATATCACTATAGTTTTCACATCCTAGTTTCCAAAGGTTGACTAATCCTTTTCTCTGATACCAAATATAGAGACCCTAACCTGAAATAGACATTACATTAATTTTTAGGAATACTTAATACATAACATAAATAGATGCCCAAAGTCCGTATTAGTTTAGTGTCTTGGGAAACTCGGAACATAATCTTCTAATCATGGTGAAAGATCTTAAACATCTCCCATTAATATCTTCCCCTTTTGTTTTATTACCTAAATCCATTATTTATATCTTGGAGAAAAGAAATCACAAAAAGGGTGAGCTCAAATTCTCAGTAAGGGTAAACATGGAGAACATAAAAACAATCTATAAACATTTGAACGTAAAAACATGAACATAAAACATCAAAATCTTGAGCAATGACACAATTATTGGAAGTATATAAGACATAGATCATAAAGAAACATTAATAATGATAAAATAGCATGAGAATAAAACATGTAATTTTGGAAAACCGTTAAGCACATATTATGATTTCCATAGTAGCAAATACATTGTTTCCAAGACCATTATACTGGAAAAAGTCCATAACTGAACTGATTTTACTTGCTGTTCCCGCCCTGTATTACTGAACCAGATTCACTTGTCATTCCATACATGTCTATCTCATGAGATATAAATTTTTACCCAATGAATTGTGGGGATATATAGTTCCCACCCATATCATAATGAAATCATTCTTACTTGTGCCACAAAATAAACATAAATCATTTATCATAACCCAAAGAATAAAATGGGGTTCATAAACATCATCCCATCATAACATAATCCATATAAAAAAATGGATATCATTTCATCATAAGTAGAATTAAACCATGTAAATAATAGAAACATTATACTTGAAACATAATCATACTAAATAATGTTATCTTAGTTGGAAAATTGTTTTGACAAAACACTTGAAATAAATTCTTGACAAAAATATCATTTCTTCTTAAAAATCATTATATTTTCACAAAATTCCATGAAATTTTAAAAGAAAAGGATTTTGATGAAAATAATCATGAAATATTTTAGATTAAGATTCATGAAAATTAGGCATTATGAAACTTTTAAATTTTTCTTTCATGTCATATAAGTTAAAAAAACTCTCCTCGTACTTTTGCTGGAAAAGTCAAAAAGTTCCTCATATGGTAAACAAAAGAAAGATTCCTTCTATAACACAATGTAAAAGTCAAAGATAGGTAAACATGACTTTAAACATACATGTAAGAATATTAAAAACTTTATGAAAAACATTTTTATGCACATGGATGAAAAATATAACCCCAGTAAATACTTACGTATAAGCAATCTCAGATGAAAATGAGATTGCAAAATTATCCCTTACCTTAGGTCCAATTTATTCCGTATGTGTCCGAAACACCTGTATAGTGGGTTTAAACATATTATTAATTGTTAACAGAACCATAATAATATTTATGATATCATATATTATTCACTTAGTACATTATATTACCCATTCTATTGTCAATTCCATGTTAAAGTAGCGTTTTGGATAAAATCATTTCATCTATCGGACGTGTTTGAACTTGTTGTTCTTGATATTATTAATTATATCTTGATTTAATTAATTATAGAATGTAAAAGATGATTTATATAAAATATATATTCAGCATATAAATATATATGATAGATCGATAAATGGAATGAAATACACCATTCATGGAGACGATAGGCCGTACGTATGCATGAACGCTGTTTTCATTTCCTTATTGAATTGAATGGAATTATGTAAATGAAAAATATATGTACAAAAATATTGTATCATTATTATGTCACATATTTCATGATTATTTATTATATATACTATATAATCATACTTTAATGGTTAATCATGGAGAATGAATCTCATCGCATCGTGGAGACGGTAATCCGTACGTACACACGAGCGATGATATCATTCCCATAATTATTGAATGGTATTGGAGAGGATGATAGAATATATAATAATTATTATCATGTTATAATAATCATATATAGTTATTATTAAAACCATTATACCCATTCATGTATGGGGGTGGTGGAAAAAAGATTACACCACGGCGTGGAGACGGTATTCTGTATGTACACACGTGTGGTGATTTCATTTTCCATAGGATGAATAGAAGGTGAAATAGGGTTGTTTAATATTTATAATAACATATAAGTATATGAGTGATACTGATGTTATTACTTTATTATGAAACAACAAAATAAGAGGAAGTAGAAGAAAAAACGAATTTGAAAGAATTGGTAAAGGATATTACTTCTTCTTCGACGAGCCTATTCTAAACCTCCTATTAGAGCACTAAAGTTGGACGTTGAAGAAGACAAGGACCTCAAGTATGTTTCTAGGGAAGAGTAAAAGATAATTTTTTAGGGTTTGGACGAGAATGAAGGCTCAAAATGGTGTGAGTAGGAGAGGGAGGAGGTGCCCTTTTATAAGGGAGGAGAGCGGCACCTTTGGAAACATAAGAAATATTAATTTATAATAAATTCAAACCCCACATAAAAACCTCCAAAAATGACTCAATTAGAAGATGAGATGATATATGGTTGTAATATCATCTACCAATAAAAGTTTTACATGATGGTAATTTATTTTAAACCTTATCAACTTGGTTTATCCATATTTAATCTATTTAATTTTATTTGTGGAAATAATATTCTAAATTTAAAATTATTATAATTAATTTCTTATGTGTTGTGAATTGTACATAATTGTATACTTTATGTCATTTTAGACTATATAAAGTTTAATTTATAATTTTTAAATATTTCTGTGATTTTTAAACAATTTAATAATATGTTATTTTTATAAAATAACAATAGTGTTAATTTTGACACTATTCATTTATTTTAATTTAAATAAAATACACACAGAGGATATATTCAAAAAAAAGGTTAATATATTTATAACATGTCATAATAATCTATAAAATTTGTGGAGAACATTAATTAGTTCATATAATATTTATTTTAATATTTATAAAAGCATTTATTTGATATTTATATTAATAAAACAATTACTACTTCATTTTTGTATAATCATTTAATAAACTTATTAGTTGAATAAAAATAAACAATAAAACACTATTATGATGATAAATCTAATATATTTCAAAATAATACTTTTAATCAAATTTATCATCTTAAAATAAAAACATGTTAATTGTTATATTTATTAAATTTTGATGGTGACAACTTTGACATCATTTAAAATAAAATAATATAGGTGTCATAATCGCTTTTATAAATCTAAAAATGGTCAATAATTATAAAATTATATGGATATGGTATATATATATATACTACGAATAAGTTTTGGTCAGGTTTTTGGGCCTTTTAATGGGTATTATTATTTTAATAAAAACTATATTACTTATTTTTCACTAAATAGATAATTTCTGCATCATTAATGTATAAGCTATTAAGGTAATAAAATATCTCTTAAAAATTACAAATAAATTACCATAATAATGAAACATATTTTAGATTTAAAATGAGTATTTATAATCTAATTTATATTCTGTATAACCTTATATTAAAAATACTTTAATTTTTAATGTTTGAGTGAGACATATTTCACTTTCTTTGAAATAAAATGAATTAATGGTCTCAGTCACATGAAAGTGGGTTCCAATGGATTCCATTTCGACCCAAATACACCTTAGGAAGAAATATAATCATCCAATTATATTAATCAAGTGTTATAGTAATTTTATAATATTATATTTACCCTTAATTACTTGATTTACCTTTAACTAGGGTAAATAAAATTTACCGTAGTTACTATTCATAGTGCCAAAATATAATAAGTAGCCTATTAACATAATTTTTACCTACTGATTCAAAATATGGAATCCATTTTTCCAAATTGAAATCATAGATGTAGCATAAATTAATTTAAAATTAATCCCGTTGTTAAGAAAACAAGTTTTTAAAAGTTAAAACATTGCAAAAGATTGAAATGATTTTACTTATGAATTCAATATAAAATCAATGATAATGAAATACATTATATTAAATGGAAGAAATATATTTATTTATACTTTAAAACCATTAAATATTATAATTTAACCACATAAATTATTACGATGAAAAATTTGTTTATAATTGAAATATACCGTGTTTTTACTATTCATTAAAATATGAAAGTTGTCAGAATAATATGAAAATTTTATCCAAAGTAAATTTTTATATCCTGATTCCAAAGGAGAATTTTATTTTGTCAAATTGTACTTATAAACATGTCAAAAACTATATTTAAACTAGGTGCGCCATCAAAAGGTTGAAAAACTACATTTTTTGAAAAATACACCTATTTTACCTGAAAAATTTATTTTGTTCTAATGCCATGTTCTAGAAAATGTGTAAGATGAATAATAATATTATATAGTTCAAAATTTAGGTAATACTATTCATAATGTATAGTTTATAATAATATTATAACAATATATTGTTGTTTAGTGAAACCCGGTATTGCGTACTACACACGCTATCGAGGAAGGTTGTGATTACGTGTAATGCAAGCCAAGTTAGGGATGCGTGTAGTTCAAGCTCCCTTTGGTGTTGCGTATAAAATTATCAAATATTATTTCATTTACACATTGAACAAAATCTATACTCAATGTTGCATATAATAATTTCTACCAAAAGAACTTGAAATTGTGTGTAACACGAGCCAAGAATATTGTTGCATATATTGTGAACTAATATGGTGTTACGTATAACACAAGATAATCTCGGTGTAGCATACAACAGAAGATATCAATGTAATTAAAAAGAATATATCTCATAAAATCTCTGGGTGTTACAATTGTTCCTTCTAATCCTCAACTGAAGAATGAAATATTGTGTGAATCTCATAATTCTCCGTTTTCAGTTCATCTTGGGAGAACTATGATGTACAAAGAACGTTGGGAGTATTACTGGTGGGATGGAATGAAATATATATTTCATTTTTGACCATGAAATATTTGAAATTTGAATAGGTTAATACATAATGAAGACTACCAAATGGGTTTCATCCGCCTTTTCCAGTGCTAGAGTAGAAATGGGAAAATATAACCATGGTCTTTTTGGTAGAACCATTGAAGACTTCTTGAGGTAACAATGCAATTTGGTTTATTTTTGGCCAACTGACTAGATATTCACATTTAATTCCTATTCAAGTCACTACATCTTTGGATCATATTTCTCAAATATATCTCAATGATATTGTCAAGTTATATAGAGTTCCTATTTCCATTGTATCTATTAGAGATCCCAGGTTCACTTATAACTTTTGGAATGGACTTTAGAAGTCATTGGGCATAGAATAAAATTTCAACATTGCGTTTCATCCTCAATTTAATGGACAGATTGAGATAACAATTCAGAAACTAGAGTATATGCTTAGATATTTTCCGATGGACTACCAGGGATGTTGGGATCATCATCTTTCTTTCATTGAGTTTTATTATAATAACAGTTTTCATTCTAGTATACAGATGTCACCTTTTGAGGTATTATATGGGAAATGGTATCAAACTCCAACTTTTTATGATGAAGTCAGGGAAATGAAGTTGATGGAAGCATAATTATAAGAGGAAGTGGATGAGAAATTGAATATGATCTAACAACATGTGATGATAACACATATTAGTCAGAAAGGATACACAAACAACAGAAATATAGACATTTCATTCAAGGTAGGTGATCATGTTTTTCTTTGAATCACACCGTGGAAAAGTGTTATGCATTTTTGTAAGAGAGAAAATCAAAGTAAAAGGTTCATTATAACTTATGAAATCATAGAGAATATAAGAACAATCACCTACTATAACGTCCCGAACCCGGGTGCCACGCAATGGGTGCCCCGAATCCGGTTCGCCACATGACCTCAAGCGCATTTCCCCAAACACCAGAGGCTGCCGACTAGCAGCGAGGGCCCTGGTCTGATAGTTGGGAAACTATTCCCTCATTTGTCAAAGTACAGCACAACAGAATATAGAATAAAACATACATCAAACAGCAGAAGCAGTAAACCATACACAACTGAAATAATCAACAACAGTGGATATAACCAACAATATATAAATAATGATGCTACATGACTCAAGTTCTAAGAAAACAACCAGAACATGTTATACATCACTAAAGTACAACCAAAAGCAGAGTACAGTGAAACAAAGCAAAACATTTGGCAGCGGCATCACGAGCATAGGCTCGGTCCCATGCCCTCCTACTCCTCAGCAACAGTCAAGTACCTGTATAGGGACTCTTGCCCCTATCCACACCTACATAAATGTATTCTGTTTGGGCCAAAAAGCGTGACCCAAATAGGGTGTGAGAAATATATCTCAGTAGGCACCCACTAAAGGCCCGTGACCAACTATGTGTAAGCATGAAACAACGGTGTGCAATAGTAAAATGCAATAAAGTAAGCAGTACCAAAAAGTAACTAACTTAACCAGTTATATTTCCATTTTAATATTATTTTTAATCATTTAATTTAAGATACCACCAAAGTGATTTTCTAAGTAAACAGCCAAATGTCCACAGACACGTAAATTCCCACCCTCGAGTAAAGAGAAACCGACAGAGGAATTTGTCCACAGACACACGGATATTGCCCACAGGCATAAATAGTGTCTCCCACAGGCACAGAATCATCTTCCCACAGGCACAGAAGAAGTTTCCCACATGCTAGGTAGTACAACGCCCATAGGCTAATCACAACACTGCCCTCGGGATAACAGGTAACCAGGCCATTCCCAACATGTAAACAAAAATGCAGTAAACAAGAAATTCCTCTCGAGGCAATTCTACAATTACTACTTTAAAGGCATACCCTCGGGTATCCTGGCAAAGGGATAAACAGTGGAACACACCCCCGGGGTGGTTCTGGATCCAAGAAGCAATCCCAACCAGCATTTTAATATCATAATTACATACTTAATCAATTCTAGGTGTCAAATAGAGCAACGACCCCAGCCACATGACACCCCAACATAGGTTTGTGGAACAAAAACGCCCCAAACACATGACAGTTGGAAAAATTAACACCAAGCCACCTACCTTATACTCTAACGAGCGGTATACCCAAATGTCAACTCCAGAAACGCCCAAGAACAGCATAGATCTGATGAACAACAAAACTAGCGTAACCTAAAATAACTCCCGTTAGGAGAAGAATTGGTAAGCAACACGCTAGGAGAAGAGAGGGCTTACCCGCGTGGTTCCCACGAGATCGTCTGAGGCGGAATCGGATTCCAGACGCTCGATCAGTGGATATCCAAAGGTCCGGCCATCCACTCCCACTCCTTCCTCTGGTTCTAAGCCTTCCATGTGAATAGGGGAGGCTACTGCCCGATTTATGAAAAAAAAAACAATGTATACGGCATGTACTTCCAAGTACACGGTGTCTACTCCCTTCATGTAACTATTCCTCTGGCGGCACCGCCATACTGTTCACCCGTCGACATGAGTTCACGACATGTACTTCCAAGTACACGACATGTACTTTTTCCTAGCCGGCAGTTGCTCCACCGCCTTACTGTTTTGGCATGCCGACTGACTACACGGTGTGTAGTCGATTCCTACACCCTTTGTCACCGACATGGCTACACGACCCGTATACTCATCCCCACACGGACAAAAGTACATGGCGTGTGGAAAAAGTAAATGGTGTGTAGTTCCAAAATTTAGGCTTTTTCCCCATTTTCCATATTTTCTTAAAAACACTTAAGGAAAAGAGAAAAGAACAAGCTCGTACCTCAAAGATAAGAACCGGGTTCTTACAAACTTCCCCCCTTATAACAATTCTTCCCCGAATTTCCCTTCCACGGGTGGAGAAGATATAGCTGTGAACAACTCCAGCCACTGAGCATGTACATCAGCCTCCCACTCCTAGGTCTCATCCTGCACTCGGCCATGCTGCCATAGCACCCGTACGAGAGGAACTGACCAGCCCCGGAAAACCTTCGTGCCCCTGTCAACGATACGGATCAGATTCTCCTCAAAGGACGCGTATGAATCCAGCTCAACTTCCTCAGGATAAAAGATGTGAGACGGGTCTGAATGATAGCAACGCAACTGAGATACGTGGAAGACGTCTTTCAGGGCTCGGTACCGCTGTAGTAACCGCAACCGATAAGAAACTAGCCCGACTCTATCCAGAATCTCAAATGGCCCCACATATCGCGGTGAAAGTTTACCCTGTCTCCTGATCCGCTTGTGTCCCAGCCTCGGTGAAACACGTAGAAAAACCTGATCCCCGACCATGAACTGAAAAGGTCGTCTATGACGATCAACATAAGATTTCTGTTGAGAATATGTGGTCGCCATCCGCTTCTGAATCAACTGGACATGCTCAAATGTCTCCTGCACAAGCTGTGGCCCCAGTAAAGCTGCCTCACCTGCCTCTAACAAGCATAAGGGTGATCGACATGGACTACCATATAAAGCATCATATGGTTTCTCTCAATAGTTTCCTAGAAACTATTGTTATAGGAAAACTCGACGAAGGGTATATTCTTTTACCAAGAGACCCCAAATTATAAGACGCATGCACGCAACATGTCCTCTAACACCTGTAATATACGCTTTGACTGGCCATCAGTATGAGGGTGGTAAGTTGTGCTCAGAATAACCTATTTACCCAGTTACCTATGAAAACTCTTCCAGAAACGAGAAGTAAAGCCGAAGTCCCTATCCAAAATGATAGAACGAGGGTCCCCATGAAGACATACTATCTCTCGGATATAGCGCCTTCCGAGCTTGTCATCATCGAAGGTTTCCTTGATCAGCAAGAAGTGAGATAACTTCACGAGTCTATCCACAAAAACCCACACAACGTCATTGCCATGAGGTGACCTCGACAATCCAGTCACGAAATCCATCGTAACATCATCCCACTTCCACTCTGGAATGGGTAACTATTGCAACAGCCTGGCTTCTCTCTGATGCTCTGCCTTCACCTGCTGACAGGTGGAACACCTCGTAACAAAACCAGCAATCTCTTTATTCATACCCGGCCACCAGTACTGACGTCTCGTGTCTCAGTAAATCTTGGTAAGCCCAGGATGAACTGCCCAAGCTGAAGTATGAAACTCTCGCGTTAGCTCCTCGCGTATATCCCCTGGAACCCAAACTCATCCATGGAAATGAAACACCTCATCATTGCCAATCGTCCACCCAGGAGAAGGGTCCCCACTTGCCACCGACTCCCGTAGAACTAGGCCTTCTGAATCTGATAGCTGTCTCATCCTCACTCTATCCAGGGGGTAGAAGTCACAACTAAAGATGAAAGATAAGTCTTCCCCTGACTATCATGCACCTCTAGATGCATCTCAGAGAATAAATCCATGAGATTCCACTCACCACTGGCCTCCAACACTGCATGTATCTGAGTCTTCCTGATCAGTGCATCAGCTACTGCATTACCCTTACCAGGTGTATAAGAAAGCTCAAAATCGAAGGACTGTAGGTACTCGACCCACCTCCTCTTCCTCAGATTCATGTCATGATGAGTAAAGATATACTTGAGGCTTTTGTGGTCGGTGAAAACCACAAAACATTATCCCAAAAGATAATTTCTCCAATAGCACAAAGCATGCACAACTGTAGCCAACTCGAGATCATGTGTCGGGTAATTCCTCTCATGCGGCCTCAACTGCCGAGACCCATACACAACAACTCGCTTGAACTACATCAACACAGCTCCCAACCCAATACCTGATGAATCATAGTAAACTTTATAGCTATTCCCATGCTCTGGGAGTATTAGGATTGGTGCTGATGTCAACCTTCCCTTCAGGTCCTAAAAAGCTGTCTCGCAAGCTTCCGACCAAACGAACTTCAAACCCTTCTTAGTCAGACCCGTCAACGGCGCTGCTAAGCAGGAGAAGTCCTGTATGAAACGTCTGTAGTAACTATCCATCCCTAAGAAACTCCAAATCTAAAACAAATTCTTAGGATGCTCCCAGGAAACTACTGCTCTCACGTTCTCTGGGTCTACTGAAACTCCTACCACAAAGATGATATGTCCCAGGAAGTGAATCTGGTCCATCCAAAAGTGGCACTTTGAGAGCTTAGCATATAGCCGATGCTCCCTCAGTGTACTGAATACGATCTCAAGGTGGGTGTCATGGTCGTGTCGAGTGTGAGAGAACACCAAGATGTCATCCACAAATACTACCACAAAATAATAAAGATAGGGATGGACCACATGATTCATCAGATCCATGAAAACTGCTTTCATGTTCGTGAGTCCAAATGACATAACCGTATACTCATATAGACCATACCTACTCCTGAAAGCCGTGAGAGGTATATCAGATGGTCTAACGTGCAACTGATGATATCCTACCCTCAGGTCAATCTTAGAGAACACTCATGCTCCACGAATCTAATCAAAAGATAATGAATCCTTGGTAAAGGATATCGGTTCTTAGCCGTCAACTGGTTCAACTTCCGATAATCCACACAGAGTCTGAGGGTACCATCCAGCTTATTCGCAAAAAGGACCAAAGAACCCCAAGGAGAAGTACTGGGTCGGATAAAGCCCTTTTCTTGTAACTCCTCTAACTGCCTCTTGATCTCCTGTAACTCAGGTGTGGCCATCCTATAAGGAGGAATGGACACCGGTGCTGCTCCTGGCACAAGCTCGATTGAGAAATCCACCTCTCGCTCTGGAGGTAGACCCGAAATGTCATCCGGGAAGACATCCCATAAACGATCAACAACTGGAGGGAAATCTGTCTAGAAAGTCCTTTGATCATCCAGATATAATCTCGCAATCTGGGATGTGACTCCACCTCGCCCACGTTGCTCTGGTCCAACTTGACTCCCCTGAACATTCCATTCGCCCTTTTATAGAAACTCTCCGCCCTCTGGTGACGTGAAACTCACCCTATGACAATAGAAGTCTACAAAGGTTCGATAGGGAACCAGCCAGTCCATCTCGAGAATGACATCATAAGCTATCATCTCTAAGACATAGAGGTCCCAAAGGAAGTGACACCCACCAACCTCAAGGGGGCACTCCTTGCACTGATGCACACCAGCCGTTCTAGTCCCCAACGAAGTGTCTAACATCATGAAATCAGAAGAAGTAGAAACACAGAGCCCAAGGCTTTTCGCAAAGGGCACAAATATAAAACTATGCATATCACCCATATCAAAAAGTACTGAAGATAATATAGAAGATACTAAAATAGTACCTTTGATTGTAGAAGGTCCGAGATCCTGCTCCTGCTGGGTCCGTTGCACTGTATAAGCCTGCCCAGTGATGCGGACCTGCGACACAGCCTGACTACCCTCAGCAATCCCACCCTACTGCCTCTGAGATCCTGGTGTCTGGCTACCATGGCCAGGACCACCATCTCTACATGTACTCCCTAACGTATTCTAGTTTTCAGACTGGTAAGAAGCCACTGGTCCAACTCCCGCACGCAGAGTCTGCACAGAACCCCTCTTACTAGCCACTAGTGGAAACGCCCTACAAAAGCGTTGTAGATGACCCATCCCGCCACAAGCTTGCAACTCCACTGGGTCTCGTGGACACTGTGGCCTCTTGTGCCCCTCTCTACCACACTGGTAGCACATAACATGGCCACCTGAAGCATTCTTCTTACTGGTACTACCACCCTGAGATAAGTCCATCTATCTCTTCCTCTTTCTCTCATAAATAGCACCAGTAATTGGTGATAAACATCCCTGGACCACACCACTAGATTCTTGAAGGTTTCTCTTTGTGATCAGCGCCTGGTTACAATAGCGTGTACGGTAGGCAACCTGAACACATTCACCAGTGCTTGGATGTGATACCGAAGGCCATCCTAAAAACTTCTGGCTCTCAACGTCTCATTACCCACCGTCATGGGTATGAAGTGCTTAAGCTTGGTGAAATGAGAAGAATATTCCATCACTGACATAGCGCCCTGGTACAGATTCATGAACTCTCAAGATAAATATGCTCTCAGCATCTCTGGGAAGAAAAAGTGATAGAAGACTGCCTGAAAATATTCCCACGCCATGTATCTGTGATGATCTGACTGGGTGGTAACATCACACCTCCTCTTGGAAAAATCACGTAGCATATATGTCGCGAGTTTGACCCTCCACCCTGGAGGCATCTCCAGATGCTCGAAAATAGTCTGCATCGATCCCAACCAAGACTCCATAGCCTGTGGTCCTCCATCATATTAAAACGTAGGCAGATGCTGCTGATGGAAGATATGTGTCACCTCGGTCATAAATGCAACAACCTGCGGTGCTCCATGAAAGGTCTGCATGAACGACATAAAGCCCACATGGAACTGAGCCTCCACGCCTATGTCCGGTATAGAAGCTGGTTCCGCATCAGGCTCTACTGGAGGATCAACTGGTATCCCATGGCCCACTATCTCCGGAGTATAGTCGTTGTCGCTCTCCTGGAGAACAACGCGTGGACGTCTAGGCGACATAACACTACAAGGTCAAAAGCACGCCTTAGATCAAGATTTTTCGAAACTGAAAGTGAAGAAACCACAAAGGGAACATGAAGAAGAATGAATTTTATGATTTTCAAAACAAGACTACACGACATGTATGCTAACTACACGGCGTGTACTTGACTTCCCATCCCCTGCCCATGTCCATCGACACGGATAATCCACACAGCTTCCGTTCAACAAAAAATACACGGTGTGTATAATATTTACACAGTGTGTATGGTGTTATTTTCCAACTGCCTGTGTCATTTGTGACACGGCTGACTACTCATCTTGAAACTACACGGTGTGTTACACCCACACACGGTGTGTACACAACCCTGTTTTCCCTGCCACATGGCTAATTCCACACAGTTTGTCCTCAGACAAGACTACACGACGTGTCTAAAAGGTACACAGTGTGTTCTAGGAACGGTGACACTGGCCTGTGTTGTTAGTTACATGGCTGAGTCCCCGGGTCACACTATACGACGTGTTCATCATTAACACGATGTGTTCTGTAAAGGAGTTCACCAACCCGTGTTTTTAGTTACAAGGCTGGACTCCGGGTCAACACTACACGGTGTGTACATCGTGTACACGGTGTGTTTTACCTAAGCCTTCCCTACCCTGTGTCACCGCACACATGGTTTGTGACACAGAAAGAGACTACACGGCGTGTACTCAGAGTACACGGCATGTACATAAAAAGTTTATTTTCATTTTTCCCTTCCCGAACAGAAGGCCATACACGGCGTGTTTAAAGATACTACATGGCGTGTATACTGGGTTTCCAGACAGTATGCCTCAGAAACTTCCCTGGAACCCAGAAAATACAGAAAAACAACACCTAAGTGTCAAATTCTGACCCATGAGGGCCCATACTCCCCACGAATCAAAGTTTGACATCTTATCTGTGTTATTACTAATAAATAGTCAATGACCCACCAAATTCCAGTCAATGGGGGCCCATACTCCCCAAAGACTGAAGTTTGGCGTTCATTCTATAATCATGCTCAAATAAAATTACCCTATCACATAGTAGGTATTTATCAAGCAGCTATTACAAAATCATGCTTATCTATCATAGCAACTATCACAACAACATGCAATTTCTAATGCACCTACTTGGCATGGAACTATGCATAGAATGTGATTTCTAGCATGTGCCTATATGATGCATGAGATGGCATACCCTCATATCATCGGGTTGAAAATAAATAGAACCCACATATAAAATAGAAACAACACAATCCAAGTGCGTCACCCTACGGTGAAATCATATCAACTGTAAAATTTGCAAAATTAGAAGAATAACAAGAATACTGGGTAGACTGGCTTTTCCTAGTACACGGGTTAGCTACACCCGGGCACAACTTATCACCAACTATCGTTCGTCCTATCCCTGACTAGGGCTCCAAATAGTAAGTCAAAAGAAAAGAACCCCTTTGATACCACTTTTTAACGTCCTGAACCTGGGTTCCACGCAACGGGTGCCCCGAATCCGGTTCGCCCCGTGACCTCAATCACATTTCCACAAAGGCCAGAGGCTGCCGACTAGCAACGAGGACCCAGGTCTGATAGTGGGGAATCTATGCCCTCATTTGTCAAAGTGTAGTAGAGTAGAATACAGAATAAAACATACATCAAACAGCGGAAGAAATAAACCATACACAACTGAAATAATCATTAGTAGTGGATATAACCAACAATATATAAATAATGATTCTACATGTCTCAAGTTCCAAGAAAACAGCCAGAACATGTTATATATCAATACAGTACAACAAAAAGTAGAGTACAACAAAACAAAGAAAAACAGCTAGATGTGGCATCGTGAGCCTAGGCTCGGTCCCATGCCCTCCTAATCCTCATCAAAAGTCAAGTACCTGTATAGGGACTCTTGCCCCTATCCACACCTGCAGCAACGTAATCTGTTTGGGCCAAAAAGCATGACCCAAACAGGGTGTGAGAAATATATCTCAGTAGGCACCCACCAAAGGCTCGTGCCCAACTACGTGTAAGCATGCAATAATGGTGTGCAATAGTAAAATGCAATAAAGTAAGCAGTACCAAAAAGTAACTAACTTAACCAGTTATATTTCCATTTTAATATTCTTTTTAATAATTTAATTTAAGATACCACCACAGTGAATATTCTAAGTAAACAGCCAAATGTCCACAGACACGTAAACTCCCACCCTCGAGTGAAGAGAAACCAACACAGGAATTTTCCCACAGACACACAGATATTGCCCACAGGTGTAAATAGTGTCGCCCACAGTCACAGAATCATCTTCCCACAGGCACGAAAGAAGTTTCCCACAGGCTAGTTAGTTCAACGCCCATAGGCGAATCACAACAATACCCTCAGGCTAATAGGTAACCGGACCATTCCCAACATGTAAACAAAAATGTAGTAAACAAGCAATTCCTCTCGAGGCAATTCTATAATTACTACATTAAAGGCATACCCTGAGGTATCCTGTCCAAATGACTAAACAGTGGAACACACCCCTGGGGTGGTTCCAGATCGAAGAAGCGATCCCATCCATCATTTTAATATCATAATTAAATACTTAATCAATTCTAGGGGTTAAATAGAGAAACGAACTCAGCCACAGGACACCCCGACATGGGTTCATGGCACAAAAACGCACCAAACACACGATAGTTGGAAAAATTAACACCAAGCCACCAACCTTATACACCAACAAGAAGTATACCCGAACGTCGACTCCAAAAACACCCAAGAAAGGAGTATATTTGATGAAGAACAAATCTTTCTTAACCTCAAATAACTCCCATTAGGAGAAGAATTGGTAAGCAACATGCTAGGAGAAGAGAGGGCTTACCCGCGTGGTTCCAACGAGATCGTCCGAGGCAGAATCAGATTCCAGACGCTCGATCGGTGGATTTCCAAAGGTCCAGCCATCCACTCCCGCTCCTTCCTCTAGTTATAAGCCTTCCCTGTGAATAGGGGAGGCGACTACCCGATTTAATATAAAAAACAAAGTACACGGCGTGTACTTCCAAGTACACTGCGTGTACTCCCTTCATTTAACTGTTCCTCTGGCGGCACCACCATATTGTTCCTCCATCGACATGAGTACACGACATGTACTTCGAAGTACATGGTGTGTACTGACGCCCCGGTTGTGGCTGCTCCACCGCCTTACTGTTTTGGCCTGCCGACTGACTACACGATATAACGACCCATACTTTACATACATTGTTATTACTTAAGAATTGAAGCACACTTATTACAACATATAACAAAACCAAGAAAGGAAAGTATAGGTATAGTGTCTTTAGAAACTGGGAAACATAAACAACTGGTTCATAAAGCATCTACTTTGCCTCCCATTTATTTCATCATATCTAGAGTCCCTTTTTGGCATATTCTACTTAATAACCTTCTTCCTGACCTAGGGAAATAAAACATACAAAAGGGTGAGCTCAAATTCTCAGTAAGGGTAAACAAAATAAATATCAATCACATCATATACATAGGCACATAACTTTTGGAAATATTAACTTGCAAAAGAGATCATAATTTCATAACATGGGATAAGTCTTAGTAGAGAAATGTAATCCCAATAATCATAACTTAAAACATGAAACTTTGTGTCATACACACATAATCATAGATAATCATTTCTTATTAGTCAAGACTCATTTCCAAGACTATCTTAGTGGACAAAGTCCATTTCTGGACCGAGTTTACTCCTCATTTCAGTCCTGTTTCACTGAACCGGTATAACCTACCGTTCCAGCCATTTCTATCTCATGAGATATAAAATCTTTACCCAATGCATTGGAGTGAGATATAGGTCCCACCCATCTCATAATGATACCATTCTTATGTGTTCCACAAAATCAAAAAATCATACATCATTGCATAACCCATGTAATAAAAATGGGATTCTTAAAAAACATGACATCATAAAACAATTCATATAAGATAAAGGAATTCATAAAAATAATTCCATCACAACATAATCAAATAAATGTAATAATAGGGATAGAAACAGAACCCTATATTATCTTAGATGGAAAATAATTTTGATAAAACACTTGAACTCCATTATTGAGGAAAATATCCTTTCTACTTTAAAACCCTTTTTCCTTTCTTAATATGTCATACAATTTTAAACTAAAAGAAGTTGATTAAAAATAAAATTGAAAACTTGTAAAGGAAGCTTCTTGGAAATAATGTTTTAAAAATCCATTCATGTCTTATAAGTTAAAAAAAACATTCTTCTCGTACTTTTTTCGGAAAAGTCAAAAAGTAACTCATACGAAAAACGACAAAAGATTCCTTTCATATCTTTTACTAAAAACTCACCGAAGGGTAAAATTAGATTTAAACAATTTTAGGTGGATGGAAATAATATTACATAATGAGGAAACATGTATGTGGATGATAAAATACACCCCAGTAAATGCCAAAGTAAAAACAATCTCGGATAAAAATTAGATTATGATATTTCCCTTACCTTAGGTCCAATTTGCTTCGCAAGTGTCCGAACCTCCTGTATAATGATTTAAATAATGTTATTTAATTATTCTAGAATCATAATTATTGTTATGATATCACATATGGTCATATTCTTAGCTTCTTATTATTAATATTTCATTACAACTTGTTATTCGGGTGTTTGTTACTTTTTGTTCTTATGCGTGTTTTGCCGACTAATTTCTTATTAATCTCTTTAGGTTATAGATACCTCATTTCCAGAATGGTATTAGTGTAATATATATCATATTAATTCATTCAATTCATTTATATAATCATTATGAAATGAAGATAATGTAGAACAAGTCGCATCACATCGTGGAGACGGTATTCCGTACGTACGCACGAGTGATGATATCGTTCCAATGATCGTGGAATTGTATTGGAGTGTATGTATACTATTTCAGAATCAGTATCACTTTATAATAGTCATATATAGTCATTATTTACACCATTATACCCATCCAAGTAAGGTGGTGGTGGAAAATAGATTACACCACGTCGTGGAGACGGTATTCCGTACGTACGCACGCGCGGTGATTTCTTTTTCTATAGGATGGATAGATGGTGAAATAGGGTTGTTTCATACTTATAATAACATATAAGTATATGAGTGATACTGATGTTATTACTTAATAATGAAACAACTAAAGAAGAATAAGTGGAAGAAGAAATAAAGATGAAAGAATCGGTAACGGACATTAACTCTTCTTTGAAGTGCTTCTTTGATACCTCCTTTTAGGGCACTAAAATTGATCTTTCAAGAAGACCAGGACCTATAGGATGTCTCTAGGGAAGTGGAGCGGAGAATGTGGCAGGGTTCGGCCGAGCTTGAAGGCTCAATGTGGTGTGAGGAAGAGGGGGAGGAGTTGCCCTTTTATAAGGGAGGAGAGGGGCTCCTTTGAAAAAACTAAAAATATTATTTTATTATAAAGTCAAGTTCGGTTTTAAATAGAACCAAATTGATTTATTTCTAAGATAAGGTGGGGATGGGTCGAAATAATCTCATCCAATAGAATTTAGACAAGTTTAGGTTCCTATTTTAACCTTATCATTTAGATTTAACATTAAGTTAAATAATTTAACTTTTACCGTGTCTTCTTGTTTTCTTACACTATAAGGTTAATAAACTTACTATAAGCAGAAAAACGAACCCCAAGATGTTTATTATTAATATAAATATCCTTATCTAAGTCATTTGGCCGAACCGTAGATTTTGAGGAATAAAATAACAATTACTAATATAATATTTGTTTTAAAAACTATTTTATGTCAATTTTGACACTATTTAGTAATTAATTTTTGTGAAAATCATAAAAGAATTATTAGTTCAAAAAAGTTAATTAAATAAATAATAACATGTCATATTAATCTATAAAATTAGTGTAATTCATAAAAAGTCTCAAATTACATTTATTTTGGTGTTTATAACATCAATTATGTCAATATTTCATTAATTAGATAATTACTGCATTATCTTTGTGTCATAAATAACATAACTTATTTAGTGTCTAAAAAGTACAAATAAACTACCATTATGTAGGAAAGATTTTTATCTTTCTAATGAATATTTATAGTTGGATTTATCTTATGTATAACCCCATATTAAAAATGATTTACTTATTAAACTTTGATTTTAACTATTTTAACCCTTCTTTAAATAAATTAATAATAAATGTCCTAATCTAATCCAAGTGGGCCTAAATGGTCATCTTTTATTCCTAAGTTTGTTTTTGGTCGAATTACACTTGTCCAATAGAATTAGTACATGTGTTAGGGTAATAATAATATCATTTTTACCCTTAATTACCCTATTTACTTTTAACCGTGGTGAAAAAAAAGTAAAAAGTTACTATTCACCAAAAAATATTTTCATCTCATTGAACCACATTTTAGTCCTTGATATTAACCGTGTCTCTAGGAGTTTCTAAATTCCACTCACAGAAGTGGTAAAATTATGTTTTATGAAAAATTCAGTTTTTTTAACTACCACTTAGTGGTTTCACTATTCATCAAAAAGTGAAAGTTTTCAGAAAAATACCAAAATTTCACCCTAGGCTAATTTCGATATTACAAATCCAAAAATGAAGTCCATTTTGAAAAATAAAATTTATAAAATTTCAAAAAGTGGTTATTACTATTCATAACGGCTAATTTTAATAATATTTAATTAGCATATCATTGTGTAGTGAAACTCGGTATTGCGAATGACACAAGCTATCGAGGAAGGATATGATTTCGTGTAAAGAAAGCCAAGCAAGTGTTGTGTGTAGAAAAAGATTACTTTGATGATTTATATAACATAAAAGTCTCAGGTGTTACATTCTACCCCCCTTAAAATGAATTTCGCCCTCGAAATTTGTCACTTTGTAACAAACATATGAGGATACCTCTCCCTCATCATATCCTCAAGCTCCCATGTAGCTTCTTCTAATTGGTGGTTCCTCCATAAAACTTTCACCAATCGAGTGGTCTTGTTTCATAGGACTTTTTCGCTACGATCCAGAATCTCTATCGGCTGTTCTTCATAAGAAAGATCCTGATCCAGCGGTACAACTTCTGAGCTAAGTACATGTGAAGGATATGGTATGTACTTTCTCAGGAGAGGTACATGGAACACATCGTGAACTTGAGAGAGATTCGGTGGAAGCACCAATCGGTAAGCTACCTTCCCAACATGATCTAGTATTTCGAAAGGACTGATATATCTAGGGATCAACTTTCCCTTCATTCCAAATCTCATAACCCTCTTCCAGGGAGATATTCGTAAGAACACTTTATCACCCACTTCAAATTCTAGGTTTTTTCTTCAGTTGTCGGCATAGCTTTTCTGTCGACTCTGAGCTGCTCTTATGTGTTGTTGAATAGATCTGACCTTTTCTGCCATTTCATCAACGAGATCAGGTCCTAATAGCTTTCTTTCCCCAACTTCATCCCAGCAAGTTGGAGTCCTCCATTTCTTTCCATAGAGAGCTTCATAAGGATCCATCTGAATACAAGAGTGAAAGCTATTATTATAAGAAAATTCCACCAAAGGTAGGTGTTGATCCCAACCAACTTTGAAATCCATAGAGCAATCTCTCAACATATCTTCTAGAGTTTGAATTGTTCTCTTAGACTGACCATCTGTCTGAGGATGATAAGCAGTGCTGAAACTCAACTTTGTATCTAGAGTATGCTGAAGTATTCACCAGAACTTCGAGGTAAATCTTGGATCCCGATTAGATATAATAGAAAGTGGCACTCCATGCAATCTTACCACTTCCTTTACATATATCCTGGCAATTTGATCCAGAGAGAAATCCTCTCTAATAGCAATGAAGTGTGCAGACTTGGTAAGACGATCAACTATGACCCAGATAGCATTATTGCCTTTGGATGTTTTAGGAAGTCCTGTGACAAAGTCCATAGTGATGTTTTCCCATTTCCATTCAGGTATGGGTAATGGTTGTAACATCCCCTTAGACTTCTGTCTCTCAGCTTTAACTTGTTGAAAAACCAAGCATCGAGAGACATATTCAGCAACATCTCTTTTCATGCCATCCCACCAGAAGTACTCTTTTAGGTCCCTATACGTCTTCGTGCTTCCAGGATGAATAGAGAATGAAGAACTATGAGCCTCATCCAGCAACTCCTTCTTTAATTCGGGGATGGAAGGAACACAAACCCGATTACTGAACTTTATTATCCCATCACAATCAAGGTTGAATTCAGGAACATTTCTCACCTTCTTTTGTAACTCGACATCTTCTTTCTGTGCCTCTTTAATCTTCACATGTATAGATGGTTGAACATTCATTTGAGAAAGATTCGATTTTTCCCCTTTCATTATAATTCCAAGATCCATCCTTTGTAAATCCATAAATATTGGATCTTTTGTGATCCTCATCATGGATAAACTAGCATGGTCTTGCCGACTTATTGCATCTGCCACCTTGTTTGCTTTCCCAGGGTGGTAATGAATTGAGCAGTCTTAATCCTTAATCAGCTCCAACCATCTTCTTTGGCGCATATTCAGCTCCTTTTGTGTGAAAATATACTTTAAACTTTTATGATCAGTATAAATATCACACCTTTCACCATAAAGGTAATGCCTCCAAATCTTTAATGCAAAGATTACCGCAGCTAACTCCAAATCATGAGTTGGGTAATTTTGCTCGTTTATTTTCAACTGTCGTGAGGCATATGCTATCACCATATCATTTTGCATAAGAACACACCCCAATCCCTTCTTGGATGCATCACTGTAGATCACAAACCTTTCTCCACTACAAGGCAGTGTTAGCACAGGTGCACTGGATAACCTTCTTTTCAACTCTTTGAAATTCTCTTCACATTCCTCCGTCCAAACAAACTTAACTACTTTCCGAGTCAACTTGGTGAGTGGATTAGATAATCGTGAAAAATCATTCACAAAACGTCGATAATATCCAGCCAAACTAAGAAAACATTAGATCTCATTCACTTTTGTTGGTCTCGACCATCTTTCGATAACCTCTGTTTTTGCTGGATCCACATATATCCCCTCTTTTGAGATTATGTGACCCAAAAATGCAACCTTTTGAAGCCAAAATTCACACTTGGTAAATTTGGAATAAAGCTTCTCCTTTCTCAGGGTCTTAAATATAATTCTCATGTGATCATCATGTTCTTCCTTGCTCTTTGAATAGACAAGAATATCGTCTATAAAGACTACCACAAAATGATCAAGATAGTCTCTAATGACTCTATTCATTAGATCCATGAAGATAGCAGGGGCATTAGTAAGACCAAATGGCATCACTATAAATTCATAGTGTCCATACCTTGTATGGAAAGCCGTCTTTGGTATATCCTCCCTTTTGACCCTTAATTGATGATACCTTGAACGAAGATCAATCTTGGAAAAGTACTGAGCTCCGCATAGTTGGTCAAATAGGTTATCAATGCGTGGGAGAGGATATTTGTTCTTGATAGTGATCTTGTTAAGTTATCGATAATCAATGCAGAGTCTCATTGATCCATCTTATCTTCTTAACAAACAGAACAGGTGCTCCCCAAGGTGACGCACTAGGGTGTATGAACCCCTTATCAAGATTCTCTTGGAGTTGCTTCTTCAATTCCTACAACTCAATTGGGTCCATTCTATAAGGTGTCTTTGAAATAGGCAAAGAACCGGGTACGAGTTCTATTGAAAACTCAACTTCACGATTTAGTGGAAGACCCAATAATTCCTCTGGAAAGACATCATCAAACTCCCATACAATGGGCATATTCTTAATCGTGAGTTTCTCACCAACCATTTGAGATAAATAACCTCCATTTAGTGGAATAAATACCCATAAAATGGAAGAAATTTCTACTGGAATGTTATGTTCATCCTTGCATCGATAGACGATCATATATTGATCTGGAATATGAAATGTGACTTCCCTTCTTTGGAAATTGATATGAGCTCCATGTAGAGAAAGCCAATCCATGCCAAGAATCACATCAAATTCCACTATAGGAAGGATCACAATATTTGCAGGAAGCACTTTCCCACAAACTTCAATCGGAGAAGAATTATAAACTTTTGATGCAACTGTTGTGCCATTAGGTGTTGTCACAGCTAACTCAACATCTAATTGTTGACGTAATACGGTGATACCCTTAGAAAATTCTTCAGAAATAAAGGAGTGGGTTGATCCAAAATCAAATAAAACATTTACTACTTTAGAGTGGATGGTAAGTGTACCTTTCACCACATCGTTATCGTACTCCACATCACTGATATAAATTGCATGTGAATTTCCTTTGTCTTTTGCCTTAAGAGTTTGTTGACGTCGACCATCATCATCAACCCATGGATTAAGGAATTTATTGGAATAATGTCCCATCTCCTTGCACTTGAAACAATGAAGTGTAGTAGGTTCATTCTGTGTATCCCTTCCTTTGTTTGCATCATTAGACATATTCTTCCCATCATCGCGGCATTCAAATGCCCGATGACATTCCTTTCCACATTTGAAACATTTACTTGTTCCTTTAAGAAAACTCTTTCCATGTTTCTTTCCACACTTTGAGAATAAGGGAAAGCTCATCTTCTTTTCATTGTGCTCTTTAGATTTTCCTTTTAATTCCATTTTCCTCTTCTTATCAAACCCATATGACTGATGGGTTACTCCAATCTCCATCTCAACATTGAGAGCACATCAAACGATTTCCTCATAGCTATTGAAGTCCCTTACGGATAAGGCCCTTCGAAGACTTGGTTTTAAGCCACTAAATAATCAATCGATCTTACTCTCAGGTTGGATAATAATACCAGAAGCGTACATTGCAAGTCTTGTAAAATTTTCTTCATAGGTACCAATAGATTAATCAACCTTTTGCTTCAGTTCAAGAAACTCTTTCTCCATCTTTGTTCGGAGAATACGAGGGAAGTACTTATTGAAAAATAAGTTCTTGAACTCGTCCCATTCCATGGACTCAATTTCATCCCTTTGCCTCGTATTCTTAATAAGACTCCACCATTGATCAGCATCACCTTCCAAACGATACACTTCTAAGATGACTTTATCATGCTCAGAACATTGATGAACTGAAAAAATCTTTTCAGTGGTACTAATCCATTGATCAGCAACTAATGGATCAGTAGACCCGCTGAATGAAGGTGGACGTAGTCTCATGAAGGATTCAACAGAATGTTGCTCCTTCCTTTGCTTGTTTGGAAGTCCTGCATTATTCATAGCTTGTAAAATTTTTGTGAGCATGGCTACAAGATTTTGAATTCCAGCTCCCATAATGTTTGGTTTCTCAGGGGGACAATCATTGCATTGCCCGTCGCATTCCGCATTAACACGGTTCATTCGGGTTCTGGCCAGTGACTAAAACCAAGAAGAATAGTGTGAGAAATACTAATTATAATAGGAAAACCACATAATCAAGAATAAAATTTCACACTTAAGGTCTTATCCTAGGTTATTCATGGCCATTTCTAAAACACTAAGATTGTGTTCTATGCTTAGACTTATCCTTAGGGTTCTTACTAAGGATTTCACATCCTAGTTTCCAATGGTTGACTATACCTTTCCTTTGATAACAAATATAACGACCCATACTTTACATAAATTATTATTACTTCAGAATTGAAGCACACTTATTACAACATATAACTTAACCAAGAAAGGACCGTATAGGTATAGTGTCTTTAGAAACTGGGAAACATAAACAACTGGTTCATAAAGCATCTACTTTGCCTCCCATTTATTTCATCATATCTAGAGTCCCTTTTGGCATATTCTACTTAATAACCTTCTTCCTGACCTGGGGAAATAAAACATACAAAAGGGTGAGCTCAAATCATCAGTAAGGGTAAACAAAAGAAATATCAATCACATCATATACATAAGCACATAACTTTTGGAAATCTTAACCTGCAAAAGAGGCCATAATTTCATAACATGGGATAAGTCTTAGTAGTGAAATGTAATCCCAATAATCATAACTTAAAACATGAAAATTTGTGGCATACACACATAATCATAGAGAATCATTTCCTATTAGTAAAGACTCATTGCCAAGACTATCTTAGTGGACAAAGTCCATTTCTGAACCGAGTTCACTCCTCGTTTCAGTCTTGTTTCACTGAACCGGTATAACCTACCATTCCAGCCATGTCTATCTCATGAGATATAAAATCTTTACCCAATTCATTGGATGGAGATATAGGTCCCACCCATCTCATAATGATACCCTTCTTATGTTTGCCACAAAATGAAAAAATCATACATCATTGCATAACCCATGTAATAAAAATGGGATTCTTAAACAACATGACATCATAAAACAATTCATATAAGATAAAGGAATTCATAAAAATAATTCCATCACAACATAATCAAATCAATGTAAAAATAGAGATAGAAACAGAACCCTATATTATCTTATATGGAAAATAATTTTGATAAAACACTTGAACTCCATTCTTGAGGAAAATATCTTTTCTACTTTAAAACCCTTTTTCCTTTCTTAACATGTCATACAATTTTAAACTAAAAGAAGTTGATTAAAAATAAACTTGAAAACTTGTAAAGTAAGATTCTTGGAAATAATGTTTTAAAAATCCATTCATGTCGTATAAGTTAAAAAAACATTCTTCTCATACTTTTGTCGGAAAAGTAAAAAAGTACCTCGTACGAAAAACGACAAAAGATTCCTTTCATATCTTTTACTAAAAACTCACCGAAGGGTAAAATTGGATTTAAAAAATTGTAGGTGGATGGAAATAATATTACATATTGAGGAAAAATGGATGTGGATGATAAAATACCCCCCAGTAAATGCCTAAGTAAAAACAATCTCGGATAAAAATGAGATTGTGATATTTCCCTTACCTTAGGTCCGATTTGCTTCGTAAGTGTCCGAACCTCCTGTATAATGATTTAAATAATGTTATTGACTTATTCAAGAATCATAATTATTGTTATTATATCAAATATGGTCATATTCTTAGCTTCTTATTAGTAATATTTCATTACAACTTGTTATTTGGGTGTTTGTTACTTTTTCTTCTTATGCGTGTTTTGTCGAATAAATTCTTATTACTCTCCTTTGGTTATAGATAACTCATTTCAATAATGGTATTAGTGTAATATATATCATATTCATTCATTCAATTCATTTATATAATCATTATGAAATGAAGATCATGTAGAACAAGTCACATCACATCGTGGAGGCGGTATTCCGTACGTACGCACGAGTGATGATATCGTTCCTATGATCGTGGAATTGTATTGAAGTGTATGTATACTATTTCAGAATAAGTATCACTTTATAATAGTCATATATAGTCATTATTTCCACCATTATACCCATCCAAGTAAGGTGGTTGTGGAAAATAGATTACACCACAGCGTGGAGACGGTATTCCGTACGTACGCACGCGCGGTGATTTCTTTTTCCGTAGGATGGATAGATGGTGAAATAGGGTTGTTTAATACTTATAATAAAATATAAGTATATGAGTGATACTGATGTTATTACTTAATAATTTAACAACTAAATAAGAAGAAGTGGAAGAAGAAATAAAGATGAAAGAATCGGTAAAAGACATTACCTCTTCTTTGAAGTGCTTCTTTGAGACCTCCTTTTAGGGCACTAAAATTGGTCTTCTAAGAAGAACAAGACCTCTAGGATGTCTATAGGGAAGTGGAGCGGAGAAAGTGGCAGGGGTTGGCCGAGCTTGAAGGCTCAAAGTGGTGTGAGGAAGAGGTGTAAGAGGTGCCCTTTTATAAGGGAGGAGAGGGGCTTCTTTGGAAAACTAAAAATATCATTTTATTATAAAGTCAAGTTCGGTTTTAAATAGCTCCAAATTGATTTATTTCGAAGCTATGGTGGGTATGGGTCGAAATCCTCTCATCCAATATAATTTAGACAAGTTTAGGTTCCTATTTTAACCTTATCATTTAGATTTAACATTAAGTTAAATAATTTAACTTTTACCGTGTCTTCTTGTTTTCTTACACAATAAGGTTAATAAAATTACTATAAGAAGCCAAACGAACCCCAAGTTGTTTATTATTAATATAAATAACCTTATCTAAGTCATTTTTCCGAACCTTAGATTTTTAGGAATAAAATAACAATTACTAATATAATATTTGTTTTAAAAACTATTTTATGTCAATTTTGACACTATTTAGTAATTAATTTTTGTGAAAATCATAACAGAATGATTAGTTCGAAAAAAGTTAATTAAATAAATAATAACATGTCATAGTAATCTAGAAAAGTAGTGGAATTCATAAAAAGTCTCAAATTACATTTATTTTGGTGTTTATAACATCAATTATGTCAATATTTCATTAATAAGATAATTACTGCATTATATTTGTGTCATAAATAAATGAAATTATTTAGTGTCTAAAAATTACAAATAAAATACCATTATGTAGAAAATATTTTTATCTTTCTAATGAATATTTATAGTCGGATTTATATTATGTATAACCCCATATTAAAAATGATTTACTTATTAAACATTGATTTTAACTATTTTAACACTTCTTTATATAAATTAATAATAAATGTCCTAATCTAATCCAAGTGGGTCTAAATGGTCATATTTTATTCCTAAGTTTGTTTTTGGTCTAATTAAACTTGTCCAATAGAATTAGTACATGTGTTAGGGTAATAATAGTATTATTTTTACCCTTAATTACCCTATTTACTTTTAACCGTGGTAAAAAAAAGTAAAAAGTTACTATTCAAAAAAAATTATTTTCATCTCATTGAACCACATTTTAGTCCTTGATATTAACCGTGTCTCTCAGATTTTTGAAATTCCACTCACAAAAGTGGTAAAATTAAGTTTTATGAAAAATTCAGTTTTTTTAACTACCACTTAGTGGTTTCACTATTCAACAAATAGTGAAAGTTTTCAGAAAAATACCAAAATTTCACCCTAGTCTAATTTTCATATTACGAATCCAAAAATGAAGTCCATTTTGAAAAATAAAATTTATAAAATTTCAAAAAGTGGTTATTACTATTCATAACGGCTAGTTTCAATAATATTTAATTAGCATATCATTGTTTAGTGAAACTCGGTATTGTGTACGACGCAAGCTATCGAGGAAGGTTACGATTTTGTGTAAAGAAAACCAAGAAAGTGTTGTGTGTAGAAAAATATTCCTTTGATGATTTATATAACATAAAAGTCTTGGGTGTTACAAACGGCGTGTAAATTACCACTACACGGCGTGTAGTCGGTTCCTATAGCCTTTCTCGCTGACATGGTTACACGCCCCGTGTACTCATCCCCACACGGGAAAAAGTACACGGCGTGTGGAAAAAGTAAATGACATGTAGTTTAAAAATTTAGGCTTGTTCCCCATTTTCCATATTTTCTTAAAAACACTTAAGGAAAAGAGAAAAGAAGAAGACAGTACCTCAAAGATAAGAACCGAGTTCTTACACCTGCTAAGTTGTTTTACCTCTGATTTTATCTCAGTTACACAATGTTTTTCATGTTTTGATGCGGAGAAAGTAAGTTCTTGATTCCTCTCATGTCTTGAGCCCAAAAGTATTTTAGCTGGAAGAAAACAATTCTTATAAAGAAAATCATGTTCATCTTTTTAATTATAGATAAAATTTATTACCAAATAAGTTAATTCAGTAGGTTAAGGTTATGTGGAGAAAACACATGTTTGATGAATCAATATGGGAATAAAAAAATATTTTGGGGTAAAAGTATCCTAACTTGTTTAAAAAGTAAATAAAAATTGTAAGGCCTTAATTTCTAGAAGGTGGGGAGAATGAAACATGCCAAGGATTTACAAATAAATTTAATATAGAATTAAATGCAAGTAATATTGACTATAAATGAAATAAAACATCGTTTTAAAGATATAGTTGGAACCTAGCCATTAAACATAATTTTTCTGCATATATGAGTTAAATTTCGAGAAATGGACATATATAGTTGTGATTAATAATATATTTTGAGTCTGATAGGATCAACATAATTTTTGGTGAATAATAACTTGGCCCTTATGTATAGTAATATGACCCTTATGAATAGTAATATGACCAAATGAATAGTAACCACAACAATGAATGTATAAATAAAATTTAGGCCTCTTAGAATTGATAATATGAACATAGTATAAGTGTTGTTATTTTTGTAATTCATAAAATTTAATTAAAATTTTATGATTAATTTATTAATTTAAATGAAAATTTATTTTCCCAAAATGTAATCATAAATTATTATTTTATTTTCTTTTGGTTATAAGTTAATTTTATGAGGACTTTATTAATTTATCAAGGTGTTGTAAAATGATTTATAGTTTTAAAAATATTATTTTTCGAATAAATTGTGATATTATTTAAAAAATAATTTATCATATTTAGGAAAATATTTTTATAAAATATTGTTCTTTTTTTATTCTACACGTCAAAAAATGTGTGGGGTGAATTTTTGACATTTTTATGAAATAAATGATTTTTTATGAATTGTGTAATACAATAATTTACAAAATAAGCTAAATACAAGAATTATTGATTCATGGATGAACTTATGTTGAGGTAAGAACCCTTCGTTCTAACTCACTTGCACTAATTACTATATTTAGTCTCAAGAACCTATATTATTGCTTTTTTTGAGTGGAATAATAAAACAATGATTAAAATAATGGAAAACCACCCCTCTCCCCCACTTTAAATACCACCCCTCATCCCCTCTTCACATCACACAACTCAAGAATTGAGCATTGTATTAATTATACCCAATCCCCTTCCCAAGGATTTTCCCCACGTCTAATACATTCTGGTCTCACCAAAAGTAAAAAACCAAAGGCCTAAAATAGGATCTCAAGGAGAAGAGATCAAGTGGTAAAAATCCTCGTTCATTTTATTTTAAATTATTTTTCATTTATTATTCTTTCTTCACCTCCCCTTTTATGAGAGGAATTAAAAAAATTATCAAATATATTCTATAATTTTAAATAGTTTATGCAAAAATTAATCATCACACTTATTTTCATCTCGCTCTTATTCTAAAAATAAAAACATTATCCATGGTGTGTCGAATTTCTGATATTGTGGACCATGTGTTTTCAATTTCCTTTGCATCCTTCATTCCTAGTCATAAAAACATTTTAATGGTTGAAACATATTGTAAAGTTTATGATATAACCTCTTTTATGTTATGGAATTAACATATATACATAATATTAAATTATATAATGAAACTATTGTGTGATTATCGAAGAACCAACAAAATGATCTAAAAGAATATCATTAATATTTTATCTAATGAGTCATCATAATATTTGAAAATAAAATGATTTATGGTATCATCTTATATTTTGGAAACATATTAATTCAATTTCATTCTACTTCTGGTGTTCTTCTTATATTTGACAAGAGAATCATTTACTAACCCACCATGGAAATCAGGTAAATAATGGTCCCAAAACAATAGAAATAACAAAATATTATTAATAAATGGTAGAATTATGTTAAAAAATGATTATATAAGTTTTTATAAAAATGACTATGTTTCTATAAAATATTAATAAAACTCTTTAATCTATTACACTAATGGTTAAAACACTTTTGAAGTAAGGAAAACATGAGGTAAGGGAGTTCTTAACCAAATTTTAATTCATTGGTTTAACCATATATTTTAATGATTATGTGGTACTAAGTTTATATGTGAAATTAATTTTCCATAACTAATGTCTTATTATTTGGATTTATAGTGTATTCACATATCCATTATTTTTTATCAAATCTCACTTTATATAATTTATTTTTGTAAGGGGAATTTCATTAAAAATATTCTTTTAATTTATTTATTTAAAGGGAATTATTTATATGATATTGGTATTCATATTTAATGATTTTGTTATAGTTCTTGGTAATTTTTTATTATGAAGGGAGTGACATATATCTTTCTCCAATTCATTGGATAATTTTATGTTGGAGGATGGCCGTATGGTTACTCGAAGTGTAAAAATGATGGTTACATCATAAGGTTACTATGAGGGTTATATTGTATGGTAGCTGGGAGAGTTACAAACCATATGGTATCTGAAAGGGTTACATTATTATGTAATTAATTCCCCAAGTTACCTTTATTGTATTATGTATGTTCTCTATGTTTTATGGAAATATCATGTTTTTACAATGTAAGTATATTATAGTTTATGGCTGTGAAATATGTCTTTGTGGAAATGATTTAATATGTATATAAGTATTAATGTTCTAATAGTTTATCTTATTCTTTTTATGACCCTTACTGACCTTTTTATGCTCATACGGTGTTTTAAAATATTTTTCACACGGTTTAAGGATGGGTAAGAGAAAAGGGGAAGCCAAGATGAATGTTGTGATGAATTTTCGTTAAAATATTACATGTTTTTATTAAAAATAATTATATTATGGATGAAATGGATATTGTCTTTATAATACCCAATTTTTTTGAATGTTTTTTGATATGTAAGAATTATTTCCTAAAATTCTAAAAATATACACCGAAAAGAACCTTGGGAATGTAATGAAGAAAATTTTAAAGGAATTTATTAGATTATGTAATGTTTTAAGATTATATCTATATAATATGTCATGTATATCTCAGTTCCTCTATGGTAACTACAACAGATATGCTACCATCCCGACTCTCTCTAGTAACTTGAATGGCCTGTCATACCATGGTGAATACTTAACCTCTCTCCTGATCTTCCCATGTCCCATTAAAAGTGATTCACTTAAGAAAACTAGATCCATATTGTCAAAATGAAGAGGAATTATTTATTGATCGGTTTAATATTTCTGACGACAATGAGTAGTATCTATCAACTTATGAATCAATTGAACCATATCTATTCCCTCATGAAAAATATGAGGTCCAAGAATATATGCCTCTCCCACCTCGAAGAAACACTATAGTGATCAGGATTTCCTATCATACAAATCCTTATATGGTTCCATCTAAAAAATACCCTTGAAGCTATTATTTTTGGATAATTTAAATAAGGTTATATGAATCCCCCAATATACCCCATAATCTATGGCCTATTCTCACAACATGTTGTCAAGAACCTGAATCGTGCACTCTGATTAACCATCTACATGAGGTTTGTATTCTATGCACATTGAAACAAGATTACACAATTCCCATTGAATACCTTTATATAAATGTAAAGTAAACATGGAATACCTATCTAAAAAAATATTTTGTGGGACCCCATGAACTAATTCTATCTCATGGATTTACAACCTCCCATGCTCATCAACAATAAAGGTTTCCTTGACGAACAAGAAATGAAAACCCTTCATGAACCAATCAACAAAAACACAAAGATCATCATTACCTTGAGGAAACTATTGTAAACATATTTGGGAATCTATCAAGACATCAACCCATGTTCACATAAGGATGGGTAACCATTGTTTAAGAATGATAGGTCTCTAGTTTCCCACCTTCACCTTCTGATAGGTGGAACACCTCATGAAAAGACAAGATACATATCATTTCATAATCGAGTACCATTATTGGAAATGTAAATCTTAATAAATTTTGGTGGTGCCTGAGTGTAGTGCCGAAGATGAAGCATGAAAGTCACACATCATATCCTCACACATTTCTAATGAAATCCATACGTGGACTTATACATATAGAATTTCATCCTCACCAACAGTTGAACCAGAATGAGGTTCCTCACCTGCCACACCATCCCATGGGACAAGGCCCTCAGATTCTGATAGAAACCTCATCATCACTCTATTCATAAGGGTAAAGGTAATAGATAAATTTGATATAAAATATTTTACTTGAATTTCATGCACTAATAACTGTATCTTAGAGAACAGATCCCAATACATCCACTTGATACTGGTATACTGAAATTCCTGTATCTAAGTCCCCTTGGTTAGTGCAGCAGACACTATACTTCTGTTACCATATGTATAAGAAATATTTATGTTGAATTTGTGTAAGTAATCCACCAAAATCCATTGTCTCTAGTTCAATTAACCCTATGTAGTTATGTGCTTGAGACTTTTGTGGTACGCATACACCAAAAAATGATATCTATGTTTGTAATTCTGCAACTTCACAATGCATGGACAACTATAGCTAAATTGAGATCATAAATTGGGTAATCCTACTCATGTGGCCTCAACTACCAAGACATGTATTCCATGACTGTATAATCATGTATAATAACCATTCCAATCCTAATAACTGATGCATCATAGTACACATTATAACTCATACCTAGCTTTATAAAAATAAATACTAACTATGTATTCAATTTCCATTTCATATCCTGAATACACATCTCCCAAAAACCATACCATTCAAAATTCACTCCCTTATTAGTAAAACCCATATGTATGGATTCTAGGTGTGAAAAGTCCAACATGTAATTCCTATAGTAACCATATTTCCCAAAATAAACTTTTTACCCAAAATAAATTATTAAGATGCTCCCAGGAAACCACAACTCTAACCTTCTTTGGGACAACTGATACTCCATTATCTTAGATAATTTACCATAGGAAGTGAATTTGATACATATAGAAGTGTCACTTAGTGAGATTAGTATATATCCGATTCTCTCCTAGTGTATCCAATATGATCTTAAGATGTTTTTCAGGGATATGTAGATTGGGATAATACACCATGATACTGTTCATGATGACCATTACAATAAAATCCAAATATAGATGGAAGACTTGGTTTGTTAGTACGATGTAGATAAATAGGGATCTTCAGATACTAGATGACAAAAAAATACTCTTATAGAATATACCTTCTGTTAAAAGTTATGAGAGTCATGTCAAATAATCTAACATTCACATGATGTAAAATATATATCTAATAAATTTCTGAGAATACCCAAACACCTCAAAGATTTTCAAAGTGATCATCTTTCAATGGAAGAGGATACTACTTTGTAACCATATGTTGGTTAAATTTTTGATAATACACCCATATTATATAGAGTTATGAAATGGGATAAACCGTTTATGGAGATGGTAGGTCGTACATATGCATGAATTTTGTTCCATTTAATTATCATATTGAAAGGAAGAATGTAAATGAAATATAGGTATATATCGTTATTATTATAGATTAATTATGAAATATATACAATATATATTCACTAATACTATCCTTTATTTATTCCATGTTGTGTGTGAATGAATCTCATCACATTGAGGGGCAGTAGTCCACACTTCCTCAAACAAAATTATAGTTATATAAAATGAAATGTATAATAATATCTATTGAAAAATAAATAATTAAGCAAAAATACATAATATATATCATATATATCATATAAAAGTATATTTCCATAATAATTTCTACCATGAGAGGTTTTCAAGGAAAACAACCAATCAATACTTCATGAGACAATTTTTCTCCGTACACATAAACATTTTGTTTGTTACCCATTAGATGGAAGTGTGTTTAAGTGTAGGTATGACACAAAGTATAAAAACATATCAGTATATATAGGATACCTTTATTGTTAAATAATAATGTAATAAGTAGAATTTAAGGAGTGGGGAATGAAATTAAAGCAAATGATATTGAGAGAGAGTGTTAATTATTAGTAGGTTAACTTATTTTGGTTTTAACCAGAGGGATTCCTTTGAAGGTTTTCTACCGAAAGGGTGGATTTAAGGAGGAATGTAGGGATGTTGGGAAGTGGATTGGGAAGATATTCTCTAAACCTAAGATGTTTTATAGCTATGAAGAATTGGTAGAGGTGGTGGTCTTTTAAATGTATGGGATGGGACATACATTTAATTTTTAAAAACAAGTTAGGATTACCCACGTTTTAACCTTAAAATTGTGATAAAAAACCTTAAAAGTGAACCACGGTAGGTTAATGGATGAATCATGTCCATTAATGGGGATTTGGAAAATTTACCAGGTCATTGGGACCCTAATGTTTATGGTTTATTACCTTGTTAATCTTATTTTTTCCTTAACAATTTTTAATAATTTTAATTAATTTCAATATTTTTTTCAAAAAATATTTTAAACTTTTTAGACATTATTGGTTATGGTAAATACAAATATGAAAATAAATTTACCAAATTATAACCACACAAGTGGAGGAAATTAATTTAAATGTAATCCCGCTAAAGGAACAATACTGCAGGTATTTAAAGTAAAAAATGATCACATAATTCTATGTTATTATATCCTATTTCATTGTAAAATTAGTTAAATTGGACTATATTTTATAAATTAATAAATATTTAAACTAATTAAACTTTTAAAAAAATTATAATGTAACCATACAAATAAATTAGATGAAAAAGCAGTTTTGATTTAAGATTCCATACTTTTAACTATTCATCTAAAAGTGATGTTTCTCATACAACACCCAAAAATTAATCCCATGATAATTTCAAAATTATAAAATAAAAAATGAATTTCATTATATAAATTTATATTTATAATTTTTTTTGAAATTAATTTAATTTATTTCATAGAAGGACCTGAAAAATAGTTCGTTTGAGAAAATAATATTTTAAAACATATAAGAAATTTACCAAAAAATATATATTATTAAGTATGAATATTTTTTATTTATATGAAACCATAATAAAAATTATTCTAAAAGTTTTTATTAGTATTCATATTAGTAAAAATAATAACTTGGTTATATTTATCTCATTTAAAAAATTATATCAAAAAAAGATGTTTCGTATAAACTCAATGTTTCGTGTAACATATGACAAGACGATGTTTCATGTAACATATGCCAAGTTGGAATTACCTATAATTTACATCGAGTCCATGAAGTGTAAATAGAATTATTGACTTAGTCGAATTCATTATATCAGTGAAAATTTAATGTATCTAAGAAAAAAAAGGACCACAAATCCTAAAGGTGTTACATTATACCACCCTTAAAATTAATTTCCCCTATAAATTATTCATTATGTTACAAAAAATGTGGATAATTCTTATTAATAACATCCTCATGTTCACACGTTTCTACCTCTAACAAGTGATTTGTCTACAAATCCTTGGTAAGGTGAGTGATATTTTATCATAGAAAATTCAATGTGTGATCCATAATTTCAATTGGTTGTTCCTCGTAAGAAATATCCTGCTCCATCATTATGACCTATGAGTTCAGTACATGTGAAGGTTCATGTATGTACTAACTCAATAGAGTTATATGAAACACAACATGGAATTGAAATAGATTTGGAAGATGTTCTAAGTGATAAATTACCATCTCGATACAATCATGAATCTCAAAGAGTCCGACATACCAGGGTCATAGTTTTTTACTTCTTCCCAAATCTCATAAAACTTATCTAGGGAGAGAATCATAGAAATAACCTTTCACCATCTTAAAATTATAGATCATGATGTTGGTTATCAACATAACATTTCTTCCTCATTTAATCTTCCTTGATATGCTGCTAAATGGATATAACATTCTCTTAAATTTATTCACCAATCTCTGTTCCCAATAGATTTCATTCCCAAACCTCATCCCATTATGTTGGAGCTCTACATCTATCCCATAGAGGTATTCAAATATTTCCATATAAATTCTTGAGTGAAAGATATTTTTTTACAAAACCTCAATTAGAGGAAGATGGTGATCCCAACCACCATTGAAATCTAGATAACAAGATCTCAACATATACTCTAGGGTTTTCATTGTTCTTTTATACTGAACATCTATCCGAGGATGATAAAAAGTGATGAAACTCAATTCTATATCATTTCTGTGATGAATAATTTCCCAAAATATAGATCTAAACCTTAGATCAGGATCCAATATAATAGAAAGTGGTACTCTATGCAACCATATTACTTATTTAATATATATCCTAGAATTTTGACGTAGAGTGAAGTCATATTTGATAGCATTGATGTGTGATGAATTTTTATAGAGATTAAAAACCACCCATATAACATTAATCCATTTAGAGGTTTTGGTTCATCCAATTAAAAAATCCACAGTGATGTTGTCCCATTTCAATTCTAGTATAGGTAATGGATGCTATATCCCCTTTTACTTTTTTCTTTTAGTCTTAACCTATTGGACTACAAAGCACAGAGATACAAACTCTATGATATATCTCCTCATTTCATCAAAAAATAAGGGTTCTTTAAAGTACTTATTGATCTTCATACTTCTAGGATGAATATATAATGAATAAATATTTTCATCCTCTAATATATCTTTCAAATCTGGTATGTATGGAACACATACATGGTTCCTAAAATTTATCATTCCATGGAAATCAAGGTTTTACTCATGATCATTTCTATAATTCTTTTATATATCTAAATCATCCTTATATTCCTTCTTAATATTAACTTGGATAGAGGGTTGAAAATTATGATGATAAAGATAACATTTCCCCCCTTATTTTAGGATTTCTAGCTCCATCTTTTTCAAATCCAAAAATATTGGATCATTTGTGATCCTCATCATAGATAAGTTAGTATGTTCCTTTATCCTAAAAGCAACGAAAACCATGTTTTCTTTCCAAAGGTGGTATTGTAATGATAATCCATAATCAAAATTAAATCTAATAATATTGTCTATAGAATTTTCAAAACCTTCTGTGTGAATGTATACTTAAAACATTTACGATCAGTATATATATCACAATTTTCCATGTAAATATTTTTTCTCTATATCATTAATTCAAAAATTACCACTGCTAACTCAAAATAATGAGTTGGGTAATTTTTATCATCAATATTCAACTACTATGAGTCATTAGGGATAACCATGTTATTCTTCATAATAACTAATCAAAATACATTCTTGGATGCGTCACTAAAGATTATAAACCCTTTTACACTACTAAGTAATTTAAGAACTGGGGCGCTGACCAACCATCTCTTTAGTTCCCAAAATTTTTCCTGAAATTCATCTATCCATAATTATAGGGAACCCTCATAAGTTATCTTGGTCATAGGATTAGATAGTTGTGAACAAATATCCACAAACAATTGATAATATTCAGAAAAACCCACAATGTTACAGGTCTCAGTCACCATGGTTGGTCTATGGAAGTATTCAATGGTCTCTATCTTTTATGGATGTACTGTTATACCATTTCTTGAGATTACGTGACACTAAAATTAACACTTTTTGAGAAAAAAAATCATAATTTCTAAATTTTTCATCTAGTTTCTCCTTTATTAGGGTATTTAGTATAATTATCATGTGTACTTCATGCTCTCCCTTTCCCTTTAAATATATAATAATAGAATCTATAAATAAAACCACAAACTAATTAAATAAATCTCTAATAATTATATTCCTTAAATATATAAATATTTCTTGAAAATTAGTAAGACCAAAAAATTTCTATATATACAATTTTTCCAAACCATGTATAGAATACCACGTTGGGTATATTCTCCTTCTTGACCCACAATATATGATATCCAGATAAAGATAAATATTAGAAAAGTATTGAGCTCCTCATATTTGATCAAAAAAGTCATCAATTAGTGGAAGAGGATATGTGTTCTTGATTTTGATACTGTTCAACTCCTGATAATCAATATAGAGTCCCATTGATCCATGTTTCATTATTATAAATTGTATAGGTGAAACCATTGGTTAAAAACATGGTTGAATGAATCCCTTATAAAGGTTTTCATGTATTTTCATCTTAAATTATAGAAACTAAATTGAGTCAATTCTATATGGAGTCATTATAATCGGTGTGGAAGTAGGTATGAGTTCTATCAATTTTTGGTGGATGGCTAGGAAACTCTTCTCAGAATACATCTAGTAATTCTAGAACAACAAGAATATAATCGATGTATATTTTCTCCCCCACCATTTGAGATAAGAAACCATTATGAATTTCAATTAAAACCAATACACTCTATTTAATCTCCACAGGATGTTCATATATATTTCCACATTAGTGGAAATTTATAGGTGAGTTTGAAATGTAAAATGTAACATCAGTTCCTAAACAATTGATGTGGTATTTATAAAGAGAATTCTAATACATACCTAATATTACATAATATTAAACCAAAGTAAGAATGAAATTATTTGAATGATGCACAATCCAAAAAACATGAATCATAGACGAATCATAAAAATGAGATGCAATCATCATAAAATTAAGTGTTTTTAATACTAATTCCACATGAATGTTTTTAAGTGTAATCTTAATATGATTAAAAAAATATTTAGATATGAAAGATTTAGAAGATATAAATCAAATAAGACATTATTAGTTCTATAGTTCATTTTAAATGCACCTTCCACCACATCATTATCACACCCCTTTATAAATAGTGATCACAAGATATTTCCCCTTGTCCCCTGGTTTAAGGGGTTATTGATATCGTTCACCATCATTAGCCCTTGGTTTTGTGCACTAGTAAGAATAATTCACATTCTCCTTACACTTGAAGACCTATAGTTTAGGGGTTTCATTATATATATATTTTCATCTATTTTCATCATTTCACAACTTCTTCCCTTCAATTTAGTATTAAATAGCACCATGGCCTTCAATTTATCAAATAAAAAACATATTAGGATCCATAATGAAATTATTCCCTTGATTATTTCTATAATTAGATGATAAAGGAAGGCTCATCTTATTCTATTCATGGATTTTATATTTTCCATTGAAATCTATCTTCCTTTCCTTATTAAAACTATGATATTGATATGTCACTCCAACCTAATTTCAACTTTTTTCACACAATGAAAAATATCTTCATAGATACTGAGGCCTCTTATGGAAAATTCCCCCCAATACTTGGATTTAATACACTTAAGGCCCTATCAACTTTACTTTCAATTTTGATGATAATTAAAGAGGAATACCACACAATATTAAACCACTGAAGGGCATATAAACTTTACCTTTACTTTGGATGATAATTACTAAAGAATACCTCAAAAGTCTTCTTATAGTTTCCTTATAGATGTCAATGGATTCATAATTAATTTAATTAAATTCGAGGAACTCCATTTCCATCATCATATTAATAATAATAGGAATGTATTTATTGAAGAATATGTTCTTGAACTCTGGTATTCTTCACCTTATAACTGATAAATAGCTATAACGACTTTCTGAAGATTCCAAAACTGGAAAATGGATAATATCTTCTCAGAGGAAATGATCTAGTGTTCTGTAGCATATAGATTAGAGGAAATGCGGTAATATGGCAGATTTTGTCACACAGAGGACTCAAAAAAATTTGGTTCCCTTCTTTTCACATTTTTAATTCAACAAAGATTCATTGCATGAAATATTCTACTGAGAAAACAAATGAGACTTTCTGTCCTACTCCCATAGAATTTGGTTTCTCAAGATGCAAATTGTTTCATTGTACATTTAAATCACCATTAACATGGTTCCTTTTGTTTCCTTCCATTGAATATAACCTAAATAATTGAGTAAGAAATAGTAATCAAAAGGAGGAACCACATAATCAAGAATATTCACTCATGGGATATATAAATTACGAAACATTCCTATATCTATGAAACAATAGGATTATACTAGGTTATACATAGCCAACTTATATTTAAATAATTCATGGTGTTTTGTGAATATCATTGTAAATTCCAAATGCATATCCGCAAGGATTATCAAAATAGGTCTACAACAAGGCACTTTATTGTGTACCAAGTTATGTCGAGTTAGGATTGACACACCATATCAGATTTGTTACTCCAAAGAATTTTTTTTTCTAGATCCACATACTCTTTCTTATATCTATAGAATGATTTATTTCTAGGAATCCAATTACTATATTCTTTACCAAAATTCCAATACTTTTTCCTATACTTTTTCTTCTCTATAGACTTATAATTTGACATGTCCATAGGTTAATGGACAATGTTTTCTAATACTAGGTTATAAAGATTAACTAAATATTTTATTTGATAAAAAGTATAGAGAAACTATCATTTTCAGGAATTAAAATTCCATAACTTTTGTGGAATACATAAAACATTATACAAATAGACACCCAAAGATTTTACTACTCTAATTCCATTGGAAAACTGGAAACATATACACTAGTATATAAGTGAGCTGTATTATCTCCCAATAGGTTCATAATTAATATAAAACTACTTTAGATCATCAAACATAATATATACATTCATAAACTGGGCTTGAAAACATAAAAAGGGGTGAGTTTGGATGCTCTGTACAGGTAAAAAGTGGGAAATATAAGCCTAAAAATGAGGATAGGGGTATATAAATGTGACAATAATAACAGAGTATAATACCCTGCATATCATAAGTATAAATACATGAATAAAGGCATAAATAATGGAAGTAAAAAAGAAATTAATCATACAAAATAAATTTCATAAACCATGATAATATATCATAGGAAGAAGACTTGGAATTGTGGAATACATATACAAGTGATATCTTTCCCTATATGTAAAGATGCTTTACAAGAAGCTATCTAGGAACTTAGTGGGAACCCCACATACTATGTAAGAATGAAAACTATCCCCAGTTGATAAACATTCCTGTTAATGGATTAGGTTTCCTCATATTCCCATAGTGGATTGGTTTTCCCCATTTTCCATCTTCATGTTGACTATACCTACTAATAAAGACACAAGACCATACCCAGTCACAATCCTTTCCTTATAATGGACCAGGTTTCCCAATCTCATCAGAGTAGATCAATCCCATTGTCTTGATTCACATAATTATCTCATGAGATATAAATAATTACCCAATGAATTGGATGTATAAATTTATCCCACAGTTCTCATCATAAAATCATTCATACATGTACTGCAATACAATTAATCTGTAATCATATCATAACCCATAAAAACATAAGGGTTTTATAAAAATCTTATCGTAATATCATCAAATTAAATGGGTAACAATATATTTTCATCACATCATGACCTATGGAAGAAGGATAGGTTCCATAATCATTTCATCAATTTATCACATGTGAAATGAAGTGGGTTTAAAAAACATATAACCAGTTGAAGAGAAATGTCTATAATAAGAATAATTCTTTAAAACTATAAACCATTTTATAAAGAATATATATCTACCATTTGTATCATTTCCTATAAATCCTTGATTAAAATCAATGGATGTCATCTTAGATTAAAATAATTTGGTAAGATATTTTGTAAATCATCATTGGTGAAAATATCACTTATTCATAGAAAAAGTCTCTTTAAAACAAAAAAACTTTGGAATTTTTTTTCATGATATAAACATGAAAACTTATGATTAAATAATTAAATAAAATTTTGAAACCTTTTTCTATGAAAATATATAAGGAGAGTTTGAAAACATTTTGGAAAAAAGTTTCCTTCCAAACATATAAAAGAATGTTGAAAATGTTTTGAAAACTATTTATTTAAAAATACAATGAAAAATTATAAAGGATGATGGAAAACCATAAAAAATTATTAAATCCTTATTCCCTAAAAAATATTTTAAATATCATATTTGATAAAATTTTTAGAAACATTATTCTTGATGATCATGGAAAGTGTCCCAAAGAATGAAAAATGAGACAAAACTACTTTTTTATTTGGTAACTCTTGAAACATAAACCTGATGAAATATATATGATAAAACAGATATGTAAATACCCATAAAAATCAGGATAATAATAATATAATATATTCATGGGATGTATAATCAATACACAGAATATATTCGTGGTGAATAAGGTGTAAACCTCATAAAAATAAAACTGAGACTATAAATCCCCTTACCTTTCATATTTAATCTCATAGTACTCATTTAAACCTTTTTTATTATAAATATAAGTTTATTATATAGAAAAATTTTATTATTTATAATATTATATATGGTATTATTATGAATTTATATTACCTTCTTGTTAACAATTCTATATTAAGGTTTTACTTCTGGTAATATCCACATTATTATTTTCATGTGTCGTAATTTGTTATATCGTTGGTCCTTATACTTATATCTTTGTTTTAAGAATATAAACCCATATATAAATATCATTTATATTCAGTATATGTCTATAAAAATATTCCATATAATATATATGTATGAAATGTAATACACTATTCATAGAGACAGTAGGTTGTACATATGCATGAACGTTGTTCTATTTAGTTATTGTATTAAATAGAAGAATGTAAATGAAATAGATGTATTATATGTACATATAAAACTATTATAGTTTCATGATTATATCATATATACCATATAATTTCACTAAACCAATCTTTAGTGTATTCTATGTAGTGTGAGAATGAATCACATGGCTTTGAGGGGGTGATAATCCACATATCCTCAAACAAAATTATCATATTTATAAAAAATGGAAATTACAAAGATATTTGATGTAAAATAATTAAATAAGATTATATACATAATATATATCACATATATAATATATAAATAATGTTTCAATCATAATGAATTTTAAGATAGGTGGTATTAGAAAATAAACAATCATCGTTTAGTGATGTTTTTGTTCACCGTACAAATAAATAATGTGTCTGTTACCCATTAGATGGATGTGTGTGTATGTGTAGTTAAAACCATTAGAAATATATTATATTATTCTATTGAGGATAAATTTTTTAAAAAAAATAATTGAAAATTTAGAATTTAATGAGTGGAGAAAAAAGAAATGAAATGAGTTTGAGGGAGGGGGTTACCTCTTAGTCGGGTAACTCATTTTGGTGTTCTCCATATGGATTCCTTGGAAGGATTTATAACAAAAAGTAAGGACTCATTATAGAAGGTAGGGATTTTGGGATTTGTATTAGAAATATCTTGGATAACCCTATAATGTTTGATATTTGTGAAGAATGGGTAGAGTTTGTGGACTTTAATAGGGAAGGGTGGGGACATACATAGCATTTTTTAAAACATGATATGTGTACCCACGCTTTTATATAAAAAAGTAATACCAAACCATAAAAACACATAAATTGAAGTTTCGTGTCCTAATCATGTCCATACTGTGGGTTTTGGACATGTTGATAGATACTTTGGGCCCTTATGTTTAAGGTTTCCCTTATTAAATTTAATTTTACATTAATCATTATAACCAATTTTAATTAATTTCACTAATATTTTCGGAGAAAAACTATTATGAACATATTAGAAATTATAAATAATAATTATTAAAAATATTGAATCCATTTTTTGAAATTAGAATCAATGAAGTGGAAGAAATTATATTGACTTTAATCCCGCTTATGGGACAACACTATAGGTTTTTAAAATATATAATGATCAAAAGATTGCTATATTTTATATACAATTTTAATGTTAAATTGGTTAAAATGACCTATATTATTTTAATTGGTAAAAATTTAATCCAATTAAACTTTAATAGAAGATAAAATATAATGTAACATTATAGAAAAAACTATATTAAAAAGAAATTTGAAATTAAAATTCCTTCTTTTTCGCTATTCATCCAAAAAATGATGTTTCTTAGAAAAAACCCAAAAATTCAACTGAAGATAATAGAGAAATTCTAAATTATTAAATGAAGATTATTATATAAAATTAAAAACCAAAATTTCTCTAAAATAAATTTTAATTCCTTTCATAGAAGGACTTGAAAAGTTGTTTTTTGAAAAAATAGTATTTTTAATCATATAAGGCCTTTTACAAAGATCTTATCATTCATTATCAATATGTTTAATTTATAAAAAACCATTATAAAAAATAATCGAAAACTATTTATTACTATTTAAATATTTATGTTTTGTGGATAGTTTTTAATTATCTCATTTAAATAATTATAACAAAAAAGTTGTTTTGTAAAGACTCAATATTTATTGTAACGTATGCCATATTGGTGTTTCAAGTAACATACGTCGATTCAGTGTTATGGGGAACATATATCGAGTTGATTCCATGTGAAAGGAATGATTGACTCAGTGCAGAGAAAGATATCAATGTAAATTTTATTTATTCCAGAAAAAAGGTCCATAAAAAGTTGGGGTGTTACACACAGTGTGTAGCTCCCATGTACAGATCAGGTAGTCTCCCAACATTATTAAGAATTAAATATCATTAAAATACAATTTTTAGTGTTAATACAGTATTAAATTGATAATAATATATTGTGTATACAATTTAATAATGTTCATAATGAATTATATAATACTCAATATATTTTTTTACTAATATATTGTTATTAGTATTCTAGTTTGTAATACATGATCCCCTTTAATTATGGGTATCACCAAGAGAAATAATATTGTCATTAAGTTGAAATAGAATTAATTAATTATTTTATTAACTAAATTATGAATAAAAATAATTCATATTAATAAATATAAAATGTAACTAAATGTTCACTTGTTTAACTTATGTGAATATATTGGTTTTCTATGACTAGTCTGGAGAATGATCGCGACATGTGTTTGAATTGTCATAATTTAACTTAATTTATTTCATCATATTTAAATAATTAAATATTAACATAAGTTTGATGCTTGGTGATTCGTCCCTTTTTCCATTATTATGTTGGAAGTACATATCTAAATGTTATTTTTGTAATTCCTATGAAAAATCATTTGGTACCAATGAACTTTATGTAGGTTATAAATTCATTTAATAAATGGTGTATCCTATGTCACATGGAGTATTTTAAAGATATAACCAATATGATTCTAAAACACATGTTACATAGGTGGATATGTTGAATTCTATAACATAAGTATGATTGGAACAATGACATTTCTCTTAGGTCATAATATTTTTTAATATATGATAATGAAATAAACCATTAGATAATATCATGTTTGGGTAATTTATTTATTTACTTAAAATTATATTATGAATTATTTTTTTATGTAAGATAGGGATCACATAAATAAAATACTTAATATGTAAAAATGGAAAATAAAGAAATAGATTATGCAAAACTGTTTCTTTAAAAACAAGAGTAACCACTTAAGTAAAATTGTAAAAATATTTACAAGTCTTCAAAATAAAAAATTAGAATATTTTAAAACATGATAAAACAAAATCCATCAATTAAATATTAAGTCATTATACCTAAAATAATCTAAATTAAGATAAAACCCTAATTTATATGATGAATTAGCCTCCCTTGGGGGATCTTATAATGTTTATAATATCATAACCACGAGAACAATAGTTGACATAACAGAATATTTTTTTGGTTTAACAACCTCCATTCATCCATCAAAAAATTAGAGGGAAGTGTTGAGTAATTTTGCGTTTTTTTTTCTATATTTTTAAATACACTCTAAATGATCATGGATCTGAAAGCATATAGTGTATAAGACATCCTAGCTAAAGACATTTTAGTAATTTTTATAGCCTCCTTATCGATTTATATGATGTTAATTTGCATCATTACAGCTATATTTCAATTTAACTAGATATTCAATGTTTAATGGTGCAGGATGTAGATACATGAAAAGTGGTGGTATATTTAATAATCAATAAAAATAAAAATATATTTATTTATTAGGTAATTAGTAATAAAGAATAGTACTAATAATTTTATCTTTTAAAATTTTGAATAAATTGATTTGCATCATCAACATTACCAGAATTATTTATTTTCAATAAGGACTATATCCTCATCATATGTTTCTTCCATGAGTGGTTATAATTCATTCAGGTGGTATCATAACATGAATAGAAATATTATGTGTTATAATCAACAATACCAGACCTTCCTATAAATGAGGTGAGTGATTAAATGTTTTTGATATATGATAGACATTTCAATTCCAATGTTTACATTCAATGTTTGATTATATCATCTATGTATAGTGAAATCATGAATTTCTAATAAAACATGAATGATTATATAATTCTCATTTATCTTCATTTACTTGTCAAAGTGTGAGAATGATAGGAATATTTTTAGATATCCATGGATCAATTTATTATAATTAATTGTGGGGGTGTATAGGGTGGGCCTTACATAGTTAGGATCATTGGATTCATTGAAAATATATAGGTTTTCTGGTTTAAAACCACTAAGGAACTATAGTTAGATCTCAAAATTTCATGAAACCTAGAGATTATACCACATTGTTATTACATTTAACTTGAATAAAATTGCAAATTATCTACCAAATATACATACTCTTATTTACAATGTTGATAAAGAGATGATGGTTCAAAATCCCTCTATAATTACAATGAATTAACAAAAAGGCCATGTGGAGAGACTTAATAATAATTACTATTCATAAATACCTTAAATTAGGATAATGGTGGATGGGAAGGCACGGTAAATTGATTATCTCTATTTATTATGTAGAAATAAAGGGCACTTGAAGAAAAATACACACAAACAAAGACAAAAGGAGAATATTTTGGTTAATTTGTTATCGAGTGAAATATATTTGTTTCGAAAAATTGATAATTAGATAAAAATTGGGGATATCATATATTTATTCAAATACAAGAACCAATTACGTTAAAAATATTAGAAAATATTAGTTTGATATATGAGAAAACATAATATATTGTATTTATTTTCTATCTATAAGAAATTAAAACCTGACATCTACATTTGGTATGGTATTTTTTTGAAAGGATTTTTTCGTAATATATTACCAATAAAATTATAAATATATCATGAAATGATAGAGATGGTTTTATTTTCACATTTAGGATTAAATGTTTCTTATTATATAATTATAGAATGTGTCATGTTATGTAATATTTGCATAATGAATTTTATGTGTTGGAATATATGAAATAAGTCATGTTAATGAAAAAAAACTTATTTACATTACTCATAGAACACCCAACAATGTAATAACTATATAGTTCATGTAATGAAAAATACGTATACTAAATTAAATAGTGATTCATATTTATATTATTTCGAGCTAAAAATAGATGTCGAATTTTATATTTCATTACATGGAAGAATGACCAAAGACCCATTTAATTGAAAACAAAAATGGAAAAAAGAACTTTTATAATTGGTTCATACCGATGTGTGTGTATCATTTCAATATAGTGCATTTATTGGGTACTCATACATTTTATCATTTTTGATGAATTAATTTGATATGGTTACATATATATGATGAGATACAAGTTTTATTCCACTAACAATGTAATGGTAATGAATAATGATATTTCAAACCTTCTTTGTAAAAATATTCTGAAATTATAATTAAAATATAGGGAAAAATATCTCCATCAACATTTCATTTATTATTTTCTGATGTTTGAGAACTAATTCCAACTCACCCCCACTATACACCTCAGTGAAATAGAGTAAGTGAAAGGGTGAACTTATTTTTTTTTGGAAATGGTGATATCAAAGTTGAGTTGTGAAAATATTTCATTAACATTTATTGAATAAATGTTAAAAATTGATGAATTCATAATAAATAATGTTTAAAAAATAGTGCCACTAGTGCTGATGTGATTTGTTCTTTCAGTGTTTCCCTAGGTCTAGACCAGATCTGTTCATCTTCTGTCCGTGAAGGTCTTTCATCAGGTTGTTCGGCTGCGGGTGAATTGGGTTGGGCGAATCCATGATTGGTTTTAGAAGGCGGTGAAGGGATTTGGATCTGGCTGAAAATGATGATTTCTTCGGGTCCTAGGTGGGATCAAAGGACTTATGTGCGGATGTACAGTTCTGGCTATGGCGTGAGCAGCATTCGTGATTTTTATTGTAGCTTCGGTCTCGATCTGCAGCGGTGATGATTTCTCCAGCTCTTGGCTTGGTGGCGGTGATGACGGCATCGAAGGGTCATGCTGGCACATTGTGGCTGGTTTTCCCGAATCCATTGCGGCCACTAGGGTTTACTGTGGTGTTTTTGTTGGTCAATCTCCATTTGGATTGGATTTGCTGGGTTTTTTTGAACTGTGTATTTTTGGACTTTTTTCTTTCCATCATTTGGCAGTTTACCTTTGGGCATGTAATGGGTTACCTTTTAAAAGGAATCCTTTCCTTTTCTTTAATAAATAGGGCCATGACCTATGCTTTCTGAGTATCAATTTTGTAATGGAAGGTAACTTGTGGTGTCTTGAATACATGCATTGGTTTGGGATGAATTTATCACTTCCTATTTTAGTAACAAACATTCATAATGAGGAAAAATGTGTATCATTATTCTAATTCATAAGAAATTATTTTTACCATTTATACAATACTTGAAACAATAAGGTTTTTGTTGATAGTCATCCCATATATATTAAAAAGGTAAAAATATCTAAAATTGCTAGTGGGAATGTGATAGAAAAAGATGATGTCCAGGATCTAGAGACACAGGAGTTGGGGAATGAATACATTAAGAAAATATATATGGAAGGAAATGACCAATAGAAACATGTACTGCATATGACAACAAAAATGTCAGAGAACTCGAAAATTATGTTTTTCTAGACATAAAGTATGGCGACTCATTATTATTGGGTAATAATTATCCTCTAATAAACAATGAATTACTTAACTTCAAAGATGTTTCCACATAGAAATAATATATGAATTATGAAATGGATTCCATGTACCAAATATAATGTTTTATTTTGATTGATCCCCAAACATATGTAAAGTATGTTAGTTGTAAATGGGTGTTGAAAAATAATATATATATATATATATATGTCATTATATATATGGAACAAATGGATTCAAAATGGTTTGAATGATTTTAAATAATTAGATATTAGGATACCATTTTACTTGTTTGAATGATAAAATCCATCATAATCCAACATGTAATTGTGTCCTTCCTTGACGATGAGGTTTGGAAAATGGATTTCAAGGCAGCCTTCCATAATGAGAACCTTATGTATGCTATCTGTATGATCCAACATTAAGGTATTGTTACATCAAAAGTATCCAAAAGTGTTTACCAATAGGAAAAATCCATCTATGTAATATGTAAATCCTCTAACTCACATATTACTCAATTTTATGATTCCATTATGGAAATTTTCTTCCTAACGAATGAATTTGAGAATTATTTCAATGTTTGGTTTTGGACGAGTGTCCCCATTTACTTAATATTTCATTTTGATCTCATATTACTAATTGAAAATTAAATACTTATCTTAAAATATGGTAATGAATGGTTAAATATACTATTCTCAATAAAGTAGTTAAGAAAAGACACATACATTATTTAGATTAAGATCCACCAAGATATATTTAAGTGAATTATCATCCCATGTAAAGTTTAATAAATTTTCATAATAGTGTTTATGGTAAATATGTATCAATACAAGAGGGTATTATTTTAAATTTGACATGATATTAACCCTTAAAAAAATCCATCATACATAAAAAGACATATAAAGGATGTAATTTATTCTATACATTATAGGTATTGGGTTATTTTAGTCAGATATGATAAACACTAGGATAGATGTTTCCTACACCAATAATGTGGTAGGTGGATATCACCCTGACCTAGGTAATCACTATTTGACGACAATCATGACTATCCTTATGAATATGAAGAACACCAAGGATATATTCCGTTTCTGTAGATGAGCTAAATAAGTAGTAATAACATGAAATGTAGATATTTGTTCCACCTAGATTGAGAAGATATGAAATCAAAAAATTGTTGATATTTGTTTTTAATTTAGTTATGGTTACTTTTATATTAAAAAAATGCTTTCACATTTTCTATAATAGTTTCTTATTATATTTTTTATTCTTACAAAACTACATAGGTAGTATGGATATACAACATTATCTAATTGATCGATGTGGTTATGAGAAGTAATGATCATATTACACTCAATTATGATAATACTACAGCATTGGCTATCACAAAAGAGACAAGGTCAAAAATTTGATAAAGCACATGAATTAGAAGTATCATCAATTTAGGTTTTTCAAAAAATTGATGATACAATGAGTAGTATTCCCCCATATGATAATGTGGTAATACCCTTGAACTAATAATTGACATAGTTAAATCATGATTAATATGTGTTGTATAGAGGACCAAAATTCATAATTAGTTGTTTATATTCAATGTGGATGTTAAATGGAGTTATTGATTTAGTACCAAATTATTTCCCATCGATTCCATATATAAATTAAGAAAATAAATTATTGTTTATTAATAATTTTTCTACCTGACTTTACAATAAAACATTCATGGGGCATTGGTTTCATTGATAATTTCATATAGGTTTATCTCTATTATAGGAAATAAGTAATGCTATGGTGATATTAATAAATATATATCAATTATTTGATAACATTCTATAAAGGGATGCAATGATTATGACTATTAGGTTCAAGTGCACATTTGTGGATGTGGATTCTTTTCATGATGTTCACAATTGTTTGTCTTCAAATAGGAGATTATGATAATACATCCACATATTGAAATTTCACATGTTTTGGTTCCATCAGAATGTTCTATCTATGAGAATTTGAAATAGTACACAGACATTACACTATGGGAAAAATCGCTATTTTCGACGGGAATAAATCTCGTCGCAAATAACAAGTCCATGAAGCTATTTGCGATGCGGAGAAGTGCCTGTTGTAAATAACAAAATATTTGCGACAGGATTTCATCTCCCATCCCAAATAGTTTGGTGCGGCTTGCGCGCCAAACGTGCGAAAACTATTTGCGACAGTGAGTTGTCTCACGTCGCAAATAGTATGGCGCGACTTGCACGCCAAACCACGCAGGGTTATTTGCGACGGGTCTCGTCGCAAATACCCGACAGCGGTCAATAACTTTTTGCGACGGGATGTCGTCCCGTCACAAAAAGACTGTCGGCAGGCACTATTTGTGACAGGACCCGTCACAAATAACCTTTTAACCGCCGACTGTAATTAATGCGGGCGAGGGTAATTGCGACGGGACCCGTCGCAAATACCACCATTTGCGACGGGCTTCCCGTCGCAACTAATCTAACCTATATATACCCCCATCCGTATTTCCCAAATCATTCAGATCTTGCTATCTATCTCTCTCTTCATTCTTTAGTTTCAATGAGAAATTTTCTTTTAGTTGAAGTTTTTTATACAAGAGCAATTAGAAGGCGTCAATATTTTCAGAATATCAAAGTTTAAGGTATTAATATATTTTTTATATTTATTTTATTTTTTTATGTAAATTTTAATTGTTGTTTATGAGTTCTAATTTAATTAGATATCAATTGATTTTTAATTATATTTAGTTTTACTAAGAAATTGATATTGTTAGTAATATTTATAAATAATTAGTTATAAATAATATTAATTAGATATAATTAGGAATAAATAGATATAATTAGCAATAAATATATATAATTAGCAATAAATAGTTATAATTAGGAATAATTAGATATAATTAGTAATAATTTGATTTAATTAGTAATAATTAGTTATAATTAGTAATAATTATATATAATTAGTAATAATTAGATATAATTAGTAATAATTAGATATAATCAGTAATAATTAGGAATAATTAGTAATAATTAGGAATAATTAGTAATAATTAGGAATAATTATGAATAATTAGGAATAATTAGGAATAATTAGTAATAATTAGTAATAATTAGTAATAATTAAGAATAATTATGTATAATTAGTAATAATTAGGAATAATTAGGAATAATTAGTAATCATTAGGAATAATTAGGAATAATTAGGAATAATTAGGAATAATTAGGAATAATTAGTAATAATTAGATATAATTAGATATAATTAGTAATAATTAGATATAATTAGATATAATTAGATATAATTAGGAATAATTAGGAATAATTAGTAATAATTAAGAAGGATTATGTCTAATTAGTGATAATTAGTAATAATTTGTAATAATTAGCAATAATTAGTTATAATTGGAAAGAATTAGTAATAATTAGTAATAATTAGTAATAATTAGTAATAATTAGTAATAATTAGGAATAATTAGTAATAATTAGTAATAATTAGTAATAATTAGTAATAATTAGGAATAATTGGAAATAATTAGGAATAATTAGGAATAATTAGTAATAATTAGGAATAATTAGGAATAATTGGTAATAATTAGTAATAATTAGTAATAATTAGTAATAATTAGAATAATTAGAATAATTTGGAATATATAGTAATAATTAGGTATAATTAGATATAATTAGCTATAATTATGAATAATTAGGAATAATTAGGAATAATTAGGAATAATTAGGAATAATTAGGAACAATTAGGAATAATTAGGAATAATTAGGAACAATTAGAAATAATTAGATATAATTATATTTAATTAGATATAATTAGATATAATTAGTAATAATTAGTATTAATTTGGAATATTTGGTAATAATTAGGGATATTTAGTAAGGAATAATTTGTAATAATTAGGAATAATTAGTAATAATTAGGAATAATTAGGAATAATTAGTAATAATTAGGAATAATTAGGAATAATTTGAAATAATTAGGAATAATTAATAATAATTACGAATAATTAGGAATAATTAGAATTAATTATGAATAATTAAGAATGATTAGTAATAATTAGTAATAATTAGATATAATTAGATATATTTAGATATAATTAGATATAATTAGAAACAATTAGCAACAATTAACAACAATTAGAAACAATTACCAATTAAGAAATTTTATTATTAATATTTACAAAAAAATATTAATATTTTTTAAATAATAATAAAATTATAAAATATTAAATTATCTATATTCGCAATAGATTTTTCCCTATTCTTAACATGTTTAAATCTCAACGGGTCACCAATTGTCAGGTCATGTGCAAAAAAAATTTTGTATCAGACATGTCCAATGTAAACTCTAGAATTGTCCTTGCATGGTTGATCACCTCGCAAGTAGTGTTGCAATCAGACAAATCAAGTCATGCCTTTATTATCTATAAGAATTATCTCACATGAACCTTTACACAGACCATTCTTCCTTGAAAATTTAAGGGAAAAATAATGATATCCCCTCAAATTTTTAAAGAAGAATGATCTATGTAAATTGTCATGTGAGATGATTCTTAGAGAAGATAACATCATTACTTTGGTCGTCCTATTGCAACACTACTTGCGAGGTGATTAACCATGTAAGTATAATTATAGAGTTTACATTGGACATGACAGACACAAACTTTTTATTACGCATGACTTGACAATTAACGACCTTTTGAGATTTGAACATGTTAAGAATAGAACAAAGTCTGTTGTGAATATTGATAATTTTAATATTTTATAAATTTTTTATTATTTAAATAATATTAATATTGTTTTTTCGTAAATATTAATAATATAATTTTTTTATTACTAATAATTAGTAAATGAAATCTGCTTGGATAATGAAGGGAAAATTTGTAATCATCTCCACAACGATGATTACCAAATTTACTTTCATTATTCAAGCAGTTTTCCTTTTGCTAAGTATTGATATGTTTTGCTAAATTAGTAATAATTAGTAATAAATTGTAATAATTAGTAATAAATTGTAATAATTAGCAACAATTAGAAATAATTTGTAATAATTTGTAATAATTAGAAATAATTAGGAATAATTAGGAATAATTAGGAATAATTAGAAATAATTAGCAATAATAAGTGTGAGAAAGATGCAATTAAATGAGCTTTCGAAAAAAAGAGTAGACGTCAATCCACTGGAAATTGTGTCGCCCTTAATTAATGATAATTATTAAGTAGTTATAATTATTTATCTTTTTTTTCAGATAGTGTTTTTATAATTTCAAACTATTCAAAAACAGTGATGGTTTTATAATTTGTGTAGAAAAATATAGAACAAGGAAGTCGACATCAGTCATTATTAGAGGATTGAGCTTAGATAAATCAACGTAGAAATCCAAATGGTTCTAGTTTAAATCCTGTCTATATTGAGGGTATTGAAGCTTTCTTAGCATTTGAATCATCAAAACCATAATATTTTTCCGAAGGCCCAATTAAGTGTCCTTGTAAAAAATGTGCTCTGAGAATTTTTGACACATTTGATAAAGATGGGGGACATCTCTTGCAGTTTGGTTTTCAACCAGATTATGTTTTTTGGTATCAACACGGTGAACGTAGTTCCAGATAATATTCTAATAACTTGATTCCATATCCATCACAACTTCAAAATTTAGTACATGATGTTTCAGGTCTATGTGTGCAACAAATAGAAACTCACGATGATATTGATTTAAATCCTGAATTGGCACCATCCGAATTTATGAGTTGTTGAGTTCTGTTGAGGATGCATTATATCCTGGTTGCAAGATAAGAAAATTAGAAGTGGTTGCAAAATTTATGTCTATTAAATCAGATAATTCAATGTCAAACAACTATTTTGATCAGATATTTTCTTTGGTTAAAACACTGTTACCTAAAGGACATGTGTTGCCTGCAAATTACTATGAGAGCAAGAGGCTGATTTGTAATTTGGGACTTAGTTATCAAAGGATTCTTGCATGTCCAAATGATTTCATCTTATATTCTGGAAAAAACGAGTCATTGGATATTTGTCGCACATGTGGAAAATCAATGTATAAAGAAGCTCAACTAGGGAAGTCTAGATCAATTCCAGTAAAACAGTTGAGATATTTCCCCCTTAAACCAAGGTTATAGCATTTATTTATGTCTCAGAACACAGTGTCAATGATGTCATGGCACAAATAATGTTTTCAACTGATAAAATCTTGAATCATCCATCTGATGGTGATTCATGGAAACATTTTGACCGTCTGTATCCGTCTTTTTCTATAGAAGCCCGAAACGTGCGATTGGGTCTTTCTGCTGACGGTTTTTGTCTGTTTGGTTCTTATGGTAGATAGTATTCAGGTTGACATGTCATTATAACTCTGTACAATTTTCCTCCATGGATGTTGATGAAGGATCCTTATATCTTTTTGACTCTATTAATCCTAGGACATCAGAAAAAAAATATTGATGTTTATTTGAAAACATTGATTGATGAGTTAAATTCATTATGGAGTGATGGTGTTAATACATTTAATGTTGCTGCGGAACAAAATTTCAAATTAAAATATGCATTGATGGGCACGATTAGTGACCTTCCGACATATGGAATGTTATCTAGTTGGAGTACACATTGTCCGAAATCATATCCTTACTGTATGAAAGAAAATGAAGCCCTTATGATGGTCAATGGAAAAAAACTTACTATTTTGATTGTCACCGTAGATTTCTTCCAATCGATCATCCTTTTCGGAGGAACTAATCTAATTCCAAAAAAATTATAATTGAAAGAGATGAACCTAAAAATATGATCTCAGGTATAGAGTTAAAATCAGTTGTATTTTCATTACTCCCCATCACAATTGGACTAACAGTAAACCAAAAAAAAATTCATGGCTTTGGGAAAGAACATAACTTGATAAAACAGAGCATTTTTTGGGATCTTTTGAATTGTTCTGATTTGCTGGTCTGCCACATGTAAGATGTTATAAATATTGAGAAGAACTATTTTGATAATTTATTTGATACAGTTTTGGATACACCAGGTAAGACCAAAGATACTGTAAATGCACGATTAGATCTTGCTCAAATTTACAGGCGACCCGAACTTGAATTATTTGAAAATGTCAGATCATAGAGGTTAATGATGCCAAAAGCATCTTATAGACTGTCCAAAGAGAGTCGCTTATTATTTTGTCAGTGGATTGATTATTTGAGAAATCCAGATGGATATGCTTCCAATTTGGGCAGATGCGTTAAGAATGGTTATATTACTGGATTAAAAAGTCATGATTGTCATGTTATAATGGAAAGACTTATGCCAATTGGATTAAGAGTTTTGTTGAATTCTGTAATTTGGGATTTCAAAATAGACATATCATATTTTTTTCGAGACATTTGTTCTGTGAACACAGACTACGATGCAATAAGAAAACTGGAAGAAGATGTTGTTGTAATTATATGTAAACCGAAAAAAATCTTTCTGTCGTCTTTCTTTGACTAAATGGAACATCAAATATTACATTTTCTACATGAAGCTAAATGTGGAGGTCCAGTATTGTTTCGATGGATGTACCCATTCGAGAGATGCATGTAGAAATTGAAGAAAAAATACGAAACAAAGAATCAGTTGAAGGCTAAATTGCTGAAGCTTATTTGCAAGAGGAAATTGCTTTTTTTTCCTGCTCTCATTATTTTGAATCTCAATATCCCTCAAAACAGAATCACATGGGGAGAAATGGGGGCAATGTTAATGAAGAAATGGACAATAAATTAATCGTTTTTAATCAACCAAATCATGGGTTTGGTGGATTTCACAAATGACGGCATTTAGATTATGAACATCACAGAGCTCATACATACATTCTGCTCAACTGTGAAGAAATTAAAGCATTTTTCCTGTAAGTGCTTCTATCACTTATTCTATAATTTTGTTATAGTATTTAAACATATTTTATTTGTAGTTTATATGATAATCATATCAAGAAACAACGTCCACAAATTATAGCAGCTGCTCTTGAAGAACACAGACAAAAAAAAATTCTCACTGGTTTAAAAAACTGGTAACATAAATTATTGATGGTTTAATATCAATTCCATTTATTATTTATTTTATTGATAATTTTTTTAAGAATTTTCACGTGTCTCAATATGCTGATAAAATTGAAAAATGACTGTGTATATTGAGTAACCCACCATCCAAAATGGTTAAATCATATAATGCATATGTGGTGAATAGTTTTCAATTTCATACACTTGCATACGGGGAATAAAAAAAATGAACAGTGGAGTTTTCTTGAGAGAATCACATCACAGAGAAACTGAAGTTGACTTTTAGGAATTTTGGATGAAATTATTAAGCTGTGTTATCTAGGACAGAATTACATAACAATGATTAAATGTTGGTGGTTGGATACTGAAATAGGTTTGTGTGTTCATCCGACTCATGGAATCGTCAATATTAAATATAAAAGTCTTCTTGCAGTAAATGAACCATTTTTACTAGCTCAATAGGAACATCAAATTTATTATGCAAAGTATTGTGCTACTTCAAGAGACCTGAGTGATTGGTGGAGCATAATAAAAATGAAATCTCGGGAAATTTTTTCTACTCAAATTGAATTTTGTTCTGCTGTAGTGGAAGGAATTGATATTTTTCAAGAGACTACTCAAAATCCATCTGATTTACAAAGAGACATGAGTATCGACAATGACACCTTACAATTAAGGATCGATGATGATGAATATGTTAATTATGTTACAAATGAATTTGAAATGACAAGAGATGATGAATATTAAACTCATATGGATATTGATGATGCTGAGGAGGAAGATGAAGACATTGACATTGACAGCTATGGAGAAGAGGATGAAGATGAACATTGAAACAGTTAAATGATGGTTATAATCATAACTAATATATATCTATATGTAATAGTTATTTTCAACTATTCTCTAACAACAATCATTTATTGTTTTAGATGGAAGATAATTTATTTCGTGAGTTACAGGAGGTTGAGCTACCTTTGGACGATGAGGATGTGGGATCAGCTAACCCTCAGCCTACTGGAGGTTCAGGAGGTACGCAGAGGGGGCACTGTCTTGCGCAACTGATGATTCCTGACCCTATCCCCGAGCGACGTCTAAATCATGGTTTCGATCCACACACACAGAGGTATGGTAACCAATATATTTTAGTTAGATTTCATTAATTTATTTATATATATACTAATTGTTTGATTATTTATTCTTTTTTCACAGTTTCCAGCATGTAGCTATTGGACAGGGGAGCACTATATTGCACAATTATTTTTATCATCTATGGATCACATGGGAACAGATTCCTGTTGATGTGAGATGTTACATGTTCCATCATTTGCTGGTACGTAAATAAATAATATTTATTTTGAAATTTATTTTATTAAGAAAATGATATTATAAAGTATTTTTAGGGTTTATGGAATCCTATCGATGATAGCATGCACGACGCTATCCACACGGCATGGAAGGTTTCTATGTGTGACCGTTTCTGCTAGTTTTTGCACAATTTGAGAAGGACAACCATTAAGAAAGCAGGGGTGATGGAATTTGAGGAGTCGTGTTGAGACCACTGACCAGAGTACATTTCATCTCATGTTTGGGATGGATTATATTTACACTGGTTGGTTGGTTGATTTCAGAGGAGATCTTTAGTGGGACGATAGAACCGGGGGAGACATGAGGTGATGCATCGAGCTGTAAGCCATACATTCAGTTCGCATAAAGAGCATATGGTAAGTATATTTTAAAAATATTTTATATTACTATAAATATAAACAATTTATTTTATATTTCTGTAGGTATTCGAGCATCCCGATATTATAGAGTTCGACGTTTATCGGAGGATGTACAGTGATCTAGCCTCTGGAGATATTAGAGTTGATCACCAGCATCAGATTGTGGTTAGTAATATTTTTTCAATTTAACAATTAACTGTATATAATATTTTAACAATTCTAATTTTAAATTGGAATTGAAGCAGTCATATGAGGTTAAGACCTCTCAGACATAGGGTGAGGGTCAAGACGAGACGGGTGAGCAGACCAATGCTCACCATTTCGATGAGGCGGCATGGATGCAAGTGACTCAGTTTGGCTTTGACAAGGGAAGATTAGTTGGCATTGGCTCTAATTTGACTCCTGGTACTTATTTTGGTACTACTGCGATGTCGGAGTCCAACTTGAGAGGTGCTCGTGAAGAGGCATCATCTTCAACTTCACATTATTAGGAGCAGTTGCGAGCTCAGGCTGAGTATATAGAGACTTTGCAGAAGCAGCAAGAAGAGATGTGTCGACGGCATTAGCAGCAGGAGCAGCATTATGAGGAGCAGATCCGTCGATGGCAGTAGCAGCATTAGGAGCAGATGGAGTACATGCGATGTCTAACTCGTAGTTTAGGGATATAGTTTCCTCCACCAGCTCCTTCAGCTCCATCACCTCCTCCAGATGACCCCCAGTGATTTTTTTATGTTACAAACATTTGAATTAAAATTGTAATATGAATTATTTTTATTTTATGTCTTTTATATTGGTGAAAATATTACATAATTTAATTTTTCATATTTTTTTATTTTTTTATATATTTTTTTGTGAATATTGAGAATTTTAATATTTTTTATTTTTTATTGTTTTAATAATAATAATATTATTTTTTCATCAATCGTAATATTATTAAATTTAATTTTTTTTGAAATTAATTTATTATTTGTGATGGGGCCTTTTGCGATGGGACCCCATTGCAAATAGCCTAATTAAATATTTTTAAAAACATATTTGTGACGGGTAAGTAATCCCGTCGCAAATAATTTGTTGCGACGGGACCGTCGCAGAAAGTTATATATATATATACATATTTTTTTCAGCAGTACAATATACCATGGCAAATAGTTTTTGCGACGGTCCCATTGCGAAAACCTTTAATTATATATAATACAAATAATCAGAAGTTTATTTGCGATGGGAAACATTCCCATCACAAATAAATGTTTTTGTGAAGGGCCCATCCCAAATAATTGTATTTGTGACAACGTTTTTTGAAATGGGCTATTTGCGATAGAACCCCATCACTAAATCCTATTTACGATGGGATCCCATCACAAATAGTCTGTCACAATTCACAAGAATTCCAGTAGTGTTAGTATTTTATTAATTTGTATTACAACTCATGCACATAAATGTATATCTTAAAATACGATAATATCATTTCATGTAGGAATAAAATATATTGGGTGTGTCTTGAGTGAAATTTTATTAATGAATATGTATATGATATATTTCTCACTTCCATATTTATGGAAGTTGATATATAAACCATATGATTGGAATAGAACCATTACATTAAATTCTATGGATATATTTTAAAGATGAATCTATTTTAGGTAGACAATGATATTTGTATCCAAAATAGAGGATGATGACCTGGATGTGAGACATACTTGATGATATATTGAAACAAATGGATTATATTACATGATGATCATTCAAATGTTATTTTGAACATTTGGACATTATGATTTTTCTCTGAGGTTCACTAACCAATTACCAAAACTTAATTTTTTAATTTTTACAATCCCACCTAATGAAAATAAAAAATAATCCTAGAGGGCCCCCTAAACATATTTTCATCGATATAGGTTGAATTATATTTGAATTCAATTATTAGAATAAACATTATTCACAAGAATAATGAATAATTTTATTATTTTTTATTCATTGATTATACATTCAAGTTAATAAAATATTATTAATTAATTACTAAATAATTTATATTCTTACATGAAGAAATATTAGTTTTTTATTGGATTGGGGATAAAATATTTATTTTTACTTAATATTGAATAAAATATTGAATAAAATACTTATTTAGGTATTCAATAAATGATGAGGAATTTGAGGGAAAAAATATCATGGAAATCTATGAATATTAATTTAAAATATATTAAATACTATTTACCATTGTGTTATTTAGGTCATTCAATAATATAGTTATATTTTTTCTGTTACTATATTTCATGGGGATAGGAAAATTTTTTATTTTATTTATGGGATGGTATGTAATTCAAAAATATTTTAACCTAAAACATGGAATTATAAATATAAGGTTTTGTGTATTTTATTATGTTTTTCAATATCTATGAATATTTCAGATCAACTGAATATTATGTCTATTGTATAATATATCTTCTTATCATGAAAATGAAACTCTAACTGATTCCTTCAATGTTGAAAAAACATTATGTGATAAATAAGAACAATACAATATAACTAATTATTTTTTATATCACCTATAAATCAACTAGAATCATTTATTCATTAATTAAGATCATGTGGTTTACTACTAGAGTGAATCTACACTTGGATCCTTACATTGAAATGAGTGTAATCCAAAAAATGTTTTTTAATAATCAATAAAAACATCATCATCATCAGAGGAAATAAAAAGTTATTTTAAGACTTTCATTCCATTACCCATAAATTAATTATAAATTTAACATGAAATAAAATCTATGTGTTATAAGAACATTAATGTGGAAATAATTGCTGATTTATCACCCACCAAATATTTATCAATAGTGCTCGAATCATTATGAGACTACAACAACCATGAAGAAATTTAATTATTTTCCATTTTAGTTTTATAAAGTTAACAATAATGAAATTTTTAATGTATAAATATATGATATATATTATAAAATAATTACTCAATATATGTGAATGATTATTTACATTTAAATCCATCCATCTATCGAAATGTCAAGATATTATTAATGTGTAGGAACTAACGTCTACCTCCGAGAATGATGTAATTAATAATTGTTTATATACATTATATAGATATATATATATATATATATAGATTAAATTTATTTTAAATTTATATAATTATTAAAATAATGGATATTATAGAACCCTAAAAAATGTATAATAACTAGAATGAACACACCAAAATTCTCATGAAAAAATAGTTAATAGTTTGGGATAAGGTTTTTAGTAAAGAATTATTAATAAATGGGTTTTGTGTTGTATTAAGTGTATCATATATGATATTATATTTATTTATGTGATTCTTAGATAAAAATATTATAGTGTAAAATTTAGTATACATGAGGTTTGAGACTCAACAAGGAATGTACAACTCATGTTAAGAGTTTCTTTTCTAACCTTTATTTTGTTGATAGATATGACATATTCAACACATGATTCATTTTTATAATGTATATAATTTAATTTAATGACTTATATGGTTTTTTCATGAAAAATAGTTTCATTCAAGAATAAATTAATGTTTACTTCATTTATGTAGTGTTTATATGGAGATTAATAATGGAGTATATGATTTAGGATTAGATATCTTCATTTGTTAAGATTCTTTATGATTAAGTTTACAATTATGTAATTTTATGATTTATCAATCAATTATCCAATGATTTTTTGACACTATATAATTATATCATTTACATGTATTCATTCAATTGGACCCTCAAAAACTACTCATTAAACCAATGTTTTTTAAGAAAATATGATAATGTTTTTCAATTTAGTCATGAATAATATTCAATAATGAACAAGTTTTATTAAAAATTATTACAATAATAATTTACTATATTTCTAATAATATTGAAATTCATTTTAATTATTGTTTGAGTTTTTTTAAAAAGGGTTCAGTGGGGTATTCTTTTTTGATTTCCCAAACAAGGTAAATTGGTCTTTTTATAAAAAATATGAAAGAATAATTATTTTCAATAAAATAAATTAAAAAAAATGTCATTATAAATGATAAATTCATTGAAGCATACATTACATTATATGAAGTCCATTTTCAATGAAACTTTTCTCTACTAAATTCTAGGAATTGTTTATATTTTATTTAATAAATTTCAATGTGATTAGGGTATTTTCCTTATGAAATGTTACTAGTGATATTTTAAATGCACTTTGATTTTAGTTTTAATACTTTATTAGTACTTATTCTTAAATGGGGTTGATATTTAATGAAACCATAGTTATTCATTTTATGGATGGCTTATGATTATTATGATTATATGTTTATTAAACATATTAACTTTTTATAGGGATAAGATATATGATGAATGATTTATGACCATCTAGAACACACATAAATAAATTATGATTATGTGAAAAGTGGAAATTATATCTGAAAATATACACCATTATGAATATACAGTTTATATGGTTTTTTCGCCAAAAACAATCCAAAAAATATAAGAATATGTCTAGGGGATCTAAGGGGAAAACCTTATATGTCAGTGAAAGGAAACAAGGATGAAATAAAATCTAATATAGAACAAAATATTGGTGAAAGAAGCAAAAAACCTTTGATATTATTGGATTCAAAAATGGAAACTAGGGAACAATCCCAAGTATATGGGTTTTAAAACACTACAGATATTCATTTTTTAACCTATAAATGGGAGAACATCATAGTGTTTTGGAGAATTTTATGGTGTGATGGATGTAAAATGAACTATATTAGATTCAAATATATTGCAGTAATGTTTCATTCATGTCATGAATGGGAAGATATTACGACTCACCAAAAACCTCGTTTTAAAGAATAGATAATCATGGATGAATTCACATTAGGAACATCAATTTCATGATTTTTTTTATCGAAGATTGATTCTTGAAATCAAAAGCCAAATAAATTCACATCATGAACTGATGTCTCTTAATATCTATTATACCATGTGATCCACCATCATTGATACATCTAATATTTATTCTGGAAATTGAGGAATCACTCATGTAATGAATTCCTCCAAATTATATATTTAATCTCCCAAACTATTCAAACCCCACTCCTAGATCCCTCTAAGAATTTATTTTTCATAAATATTCAAAGAATTTGGATTAAAGGATAATACCGCATAAATAATATAACTCTGAAATAATTCAATAGATTATAAATTTGAAACAATACTCATAGTAAAGGGATGTGAAGAGGGTCTCCCAAGAAACCACACCATAATTCACTTCTCAATAATATCTCCATTACGGGAGGATATCCATACCATAAGAGTTAGAAGGCACAAAAATGAGAAACATACCAAAAAAACTACCAAAAACTATACTAGGGGAGATACCAACCACAAATCTTCAAGGACATAAAAAGGTAAATGGAAGAGAGAACTATATAATTATCTTGATAAAGGATATCAGAATCATAGAATTCATTACTGAATAAGAACATGGATTCAATCAGCAAATGATACTGAACATGTTTCTATAACTCACCATCCAAGGTACTCTCTTCCATGACATGATACCTCCATAGCACATGCACTTTGTGAATAACAAAACTATTCAATAAATTTTCTTGGAGTTCATTAATCTCCATAAGCTTCTTCTTAAATTTTCCAACATAACGACATCAATATCACCCAAAATTAATTTGTGATAATCATCGTGAAGAGAGTGGTGAAGATATGGAACAAGAAATACCCCATGATTACTACATAAATAAGGGAGAATTTATAATCAATATGTGATGATATTGACATGAGACAACATCTCTAATGGTAAAAAACCCCAATAAATTCTTCTTACAATGTATTCATAATAAATTCAAATGATTTGGATCCACCACAAATATAACATGATATAAAATATATATATCTAGAAAAAAACCCAAATATTAGTATAGGAATTCAGTCGATCTTGCACTTAATATGCAATCATAGATCACCTAAATTATCATTCACTTTATTTTTACTTTTTATATTACTCAAATTGTTTTCTAATTGATATGAGTCAATAATAATAGAGAACATAAAGGTCATACCCAAAATTAATCATATGATATATTATCAATGGTGGAGTGTAAACTGTTTTTTTAAATAAAATTGTCCATGTGTAGGTGCCTCTCTAATAATACTTGGAAATACATGACACCTATGTTCAATACATATTCATGTGTTTGGTTGTTCCACTATGTTTGACCATCTATTTGTGGATATAAAGCAATGATAAGGAAAAACTAAAAGAAATATTAATGTTAAAGAACTCTCTTCACCATATATTTAATATTAGGATCATGATCAGATATTATAGTTCCCAAGACACTATGATTCCTCAATATATCCTCCAAAAACATCCTTAATAAATATACCTCAAAGGATAACTAATCTACCTTTTATGTGTGATCCATTTATTCAAAAACATCAATTACCCCAAATATATCATCATCTCCTCCATAATTTTGAGGTAAAGTGTCATGATTTCTATTAATTTTTCATCCAAATTTCATTGATTGACATCTAACAGCTGTATCAACCCATTAGGAACACAATTTTCTACCATAAGATTTTTGTTGACTAATTATATAGACAAAATATTAAACACTAATTCATTAAAAAATCCACCATATTGACCAGTTAGAACATGATACATTATTTTTATTCCAGTACATACTTATAAAGATATATATAGAATTATTTTGGAACTAAATCATGCAACATTTAAGGAATTAAAATCCTCATATGAATAACACTAAATATAAATCATCCAAAAAACAACCATCATTGGTGTCACTATAGGGAAAACAATCTCTTTGACCCACTACATTCATGTCATAGAAATGAGACTCCTCCAACTACATCAATAAATATATAGTGACCCATTAATTTAATACATAGTTTTTATATCATAAAAGATAAATATTAATTAGATTAAATTTTTATCCATTTAATAATACATTAGGTCTAGTATCTTTGAAAAATTTAAAACATAAACAACATATCCATAAATATCTATATAACTGACCAATTATATGATCATAATTAATAAAATTTTTTTCATTTCATATTTAATAACATTATTCATAAACTATGGAAAAGAAACATAATAAAATCATGATATTAATTTCTTAGAAAGATTAAGCAAGGTTGGGATTAATGATCATATAATCATTAAATGACCATCAAGGTAAAATAACATGAGCCTATCATTTACTAACCATACCCTACAACTCAAAGATAATAATTGAATTTCATTACAGAATTATTTGTAGTTAATAAAACATGAACCATAAATAAGTAAAATAATATAAATGATGAGACAATAATAGAGTTATAATATTGATAATAGAGGCATACATATAACCACTAAAAATGACCCCCTTAGTAGTGAAGGATCATTGACAAGCGTATCATATTGGAATGGGTTTAATATATAACCCAACCTTTTAATCATGTTTTACTCTGATTAATACCATATTGTATAGAGGCCATTACTGAACAATATTCACTACCCATTCTGATCCTTTTTATCTCATAATAAATCAATCATTACCAAAACCATTAGAGGTAGATTTCAGTACCAATAATCATGTAATGAAAATAAAACATATTTATTCTACATGTTCAAAAATTATTCATCATATTAAAACATTGGATATGAAAACCTTTTCATAAAAATTTCCTCATATCATAACCCATGGATATGAAACGGGTTTCATAAAAATTTCATCAAAACAATTATCATGGTTATGAAATAGCTATCAATAAAATTTCTCTTTTCAACAAAAAATAAACTATCAAGAGAAGTAATAAATAATTTATCATTAGATCAAATCACAAAAAAAATATATGTAACATTAGTGAATATCATTATAGATGGTAAATTATTTCTTAAAACCACATGGAATAAATTTTGATGAAAATTAACTTTGAATTTCTAAATCAATTTTTTTTAAAAATACTATTAATATTAAAGATAAAATTTTAATTTCCAAAGAAACATGAAAATTGAAATTTATTTTTAAATGCATAATTTATTCATGATTTATATAATATAAATTAATGATGTATATTTAAAAAACATTTGTCACATATTTTTGGTAAAAAAATCCTCAAAGTACTGTATTTGGAATATAAAAAATGCTTCTTTACAAAAAATTATGTAAAATATATGAAAAGTTTTAAAATGAATAAAATAAATCACATAATAATGTTAAAAATTTTATTTTTTAGAAGCCATGAATATGGATGAGAAGTATTCCCCAGTGGATCCATTAACATAAATAATCCAGTACAATGATGAGATTGTAAAATACACCATTAATTTATGTTTTTATTTCTTCGAATGAACTCTATCATATTTTGTAATAAATATAAATTTATTATAATTATTTATTAGATTCATGTTCATACAAATAATATCATATATGGTCCCTTTATAAAAATTTTACATCCTATTTTTTCAATATTTCCTTTTGAGTTTTGGTATTTCTGGGAGTTCGTAGTTTTATTTATCATGAGAATATCGGTTCTGTAGTTCTAGTACTTGAAAAATCAACATTATTCCATAATTTATTGAATAATTATAATAGTAAAAATTACATATAAAATAATTATATACATATTTATAATCATAAATTAAAATTATAGACAGAACAATGAATTTCATCATCCATTGATATTATATGGTGTACGTACGCATGAAAATTATTTTCATCTTTTATTAGATGTAACAAAAGAAAGGATAAAATTATTTCCACATTAAGATATCATTACTGTATAATAAATTTAATATATAATCATATAATTCATCATCATTTTCATCCATGTAAATTAAAAATAAAAAATCAAATTACATCTCTTCATGGAGGTTTTTTTCTACGAGTACACAAGAGAAATGTTATAATTTTTTCAACAGATTGGATGGTATAAAAATGGATATGATAATATTACTCTCTAATTATTGTTATTTAATATATATATATATATATTAAAACTATCATAATACACATTCATAAAATAATGTAATGAAAAATGAATTTTATTGTTTCGTGGAGATAGTAAGTCATACGTAGGCACTAGCAATACATTTACATATAATTTGATGGGAACGAGGTTCTATAATTTTTTTCCATAAGACAATAACACTTGTGATACTAAATATTCTTATTTTATTAGTCTATTATACATAAAATATATTTAAATTAGGTAAAGAATATTTTAAAATAAGGTGATCGGTGAGTATGATTACCTCTTCTTTGGAATTACACCATTTGATCTCCTCTAAAGGGTTCAAAGGTTTCTATATCAGGAAGAAAAAAACCTATGGGATGTTTCTAGGTGAGTTTATAAAGTATATTGGTACTTTTTTGTTTGTATATAATGTTGTTATATTTGAATAAGTGAGGGAGGATGCTCCCTTTTATAATTATGGGGGGTGGGGGAATTTCATAATATCTCAAAAGATAAACTATAAATAATATATTCTCCAATCTAATTTGTAAAAATAGAATTTTATTTGATGATAAGTTAATATTGTGTTATAATAACATCATATAATATAATTTACATCTATTTTTGTAATTGTTAATTGTATCATTTTCATTATCCATTAGTAAACCAATATTAAGTGTAGCTATTGTAATAGACTTCAAAATTAACAGGGCATAAATTTTATATAAAATTAAAAAATTCATACCTAAATGAAAAATTATTGATATTTTCAACCATAAGTTATTGACCATTTCTAATTAAATATTTTTTAATATTTTTTAATTTCTAAATTAAATATTATATTTTTAAAATATAAATTTTATCATTCTTGAAACTATTTATGTAATTTATGTTTTATAAAAAGAAAAATGGATAGTTATAATATATTTATTCCACACCTCCATAATAATTTCTATAGTTATATAAAATTATTGGGAAATATTAATTCATTAATATTATATCTCTTTAAATATTTTTCAAATATTTTGTTATATTTTTCACTAAATGGAGACATATTACATCGATGTTTCATAATAAATTATTTCTTTCATATTTATTACTAAAAATAAATAATAAATTCTCATCATGTAAATAAGATTTTTAATCTCAATATGATATAATTTATTCATTCATATCCCATAAGTTATTTTAAGAAAGAGTTTGAAATTTTGAATGATTCCTTGATTCAAATAATATTAAAATAATTTTCATTTAGAAGTTTCCATTAAAAAATAAATTTTGAACATAAGGTGTTAAATCTATAATTATTTATTTCAAATAAAAACAATTATGAGTAATTATTACCTTACAACTTATTTTTGACCTACATTAACCTGATTTTCCTTTTACCAAGGTGGTAAAAACTACCATGGTTATAATTCATATTTTTCAAAAATAAAAAATTCCTATTTACCAAATTTTAACCAATATATTTTAAATATGTAATTAAATTACTATAATTAAATACATATAAATGGATTATTTTTATTAAATTATGTTAAAAAATGTGAAAAATAAATATTTTATGAACAAATAAATTTTATGCATAAAACTTGATTTATTCTTATCACTTTCTGGAAAAATAATTTTTAAATATTCAAAACATTTTATAAAGTATAAATAATGCATATTTCAATAAAATAATTCATTAATGGAAGTTAATCTAATTTATTATCATATAAATACATTTTGCGCATAAAATTGTTTTATCATAAAAAAATTCTTCTTCATTAAAATAATTTTTATTCTCATTTCAAATATATTGAAAATTAATGAATTAATTATATTCATATATAACAACAAGTTTTTCATAATTTATTTGGTTCCATTAATATCTTCTAGTATGATGTCTAGGTTTTAATTTAAATTTCGAATAAACATATTTTTATAGTATATTTTGTTACATTTAAACTCAATGTTCTATGAGGCCAAAACTATTGAATAAACATATATTTTAATGATAAATATTTAATAAAAATATTAGTTAGTTACATTATACCCCACATAATATTAATTTCCCACTCAATTTTTATTTACTAATATTAAAAAATATGATACCTCACCCCAAACATATCCATATCTTCCCACACATTTCCTCAAATTATTGGTTTCATGAAACAACATTGGCCATGTGACTAGTTCTATTTAGAATCAATTTATTCCTTTGATATATAATATTTATCAGTTTGTATTCATAAGAAATATATTTATCTTGAATTAATACCTCATATTTTAGTAATTTTGAAGTATCATGTATATACATCCTTAGGAGAGATACATGGATCACATCTTGAACCTAATTAAGATTTGGTGAAGGAACTAATCGATATACTAAAATATTGATATGATCAAAAAATTTAAAATGAATGATATACATAGGTATTATAATTCAACTCTTTCAAAATATCATCACCCTCTTTCAGGTAGTTATTCATAGGAATACGTTATCACCAATTTCAATGTCATGATCATTCCACTAACTTTCAAAAAACCCATTTTTTCAACCTTGGGATGCTCATATATTATGTTTAATAGATGTAACAATCTTTATTATTTCTATAGTTATATATTTTCCCAATATCATTATCTCACAAACTTATTTCCATCCTGTTGAGGTTTTTCACTTGCAATCATAGTGGGATTCATAAGTATCTCTCTATTTTTTGGAGTTAAATCTATTGTGGTTAGAAAATTACACCAAAGAAAGGTATTGATATCAAGAAATATTAGAATCTAAATTTTAATATCTAAATTAAGTTTCAATGGTCATATAATTATGAAAATATATATGAGTATGATAAAAAATTCTGAAAAATAATTCTATATACAAATCCAACTGAATACATATATAAAACATCAATGTAATCCTTAGATCTCAATCAGATATAATTGATAATATTAAAAAATGATTTCTTATGACTTTTGTAATGTATATAATATTATGTTGTTAACAATAGAGCACTTCCCTAATGTAAATTTTCTATTTTTTACTTAGTATGGTAATATAATGAAATGCATATATAACTATACCATTTATTTATTTTTAGGAATATGTTGTGTTGTTTATCCCATTTCAATTTTGGTATTGTCAATTATTGTAAAACCACCTTATTCATATGTCTCTCATTATTAACCGTTAGACATACCAAGCACAAAGAACCATATAATGAATCCTCTCTCTTCACGACCTCCCATCAGAAACAATCTTTCAAATCTCTATACTTCTTAGTACATCAATGATGAAAATATAATGAAGAACAATGATCATTTTCCATCAGCTCTTTCTTTAAATGCGGAACCTATATCACACATGCATTGTTTTTTAACAAAATTATTTCATCACAATCATAGTTGCTGTTAACAACATTGATCACATTCTTTTGTAGAACTACAAAATTTACTTGTGGCACATTAATATTAAAATTGATAGATGGATGAGAACCCATTTCCGAAGATAATATTTCCAATTTCATTCAAGATTTTATTACCCATCATCTTCTTTCCCATAAATATTTGATATTCTGTGATCCTCATATTAGATGTGGTAACATGATCTATCCATCTTAGAGAATCCAACACCTTTTTCTATTTATTAGGATTGTAAAATATTGATCTATCATGATTTATTAAAAATTCCAAACATATTATCTATAACATATTTATCACTTTCAATGTTGTAAACTTCTTTAATCATTTTTTGATCATTAAACATGTCACTCTATTCACCATCAAGATAATTCCTCAATATAGTTATATAAAAATTACTGTAACTAAATCCAATTAAGGAGTTTTTATAAATTCTATCATGGATTGTGAATTAGCCTAATATATATGATATCACTATATCATTATTCATGATTAAAAATCCAAATATATTACATTATGAATCACTATAAATTTCATAATTTCTCTATTGGTGGGTAGTGTAAGAACATGTGTGCCGACAATCCTTCTCTTGAGTCCATAAAAAATTCATCACATTTATGCATCCAAAGAAACTTGGATCCCCAGTGATTTAACTCTAGGATTGAATTCAATAGTCATGATGAATTTTATAAAATGCATTGATAATATCCATTAAAAATAATAAAACTAAAAATGTTAGTGAGAGTGTATGGTCTTTTACAATGTTAAAAAAGATTTTAAATTGAAGTGTCTACTAATATACCATCAATTGAGATTATATAACCAATGAATGAAAAATTTCAAATCCAGAATTCATGGTTAAATTTTTTTGAATAATTTTTTCCCCATTTTTCTCTTTCTTTAGGGTCCTCAAAACAATTCTCTTTTAATAATCATGAAAATACATTCCCATTGATTAAATAATATTTTTTTCAATAAATAATACCACATGGTGATTAATTCAATATCAAAAGACTCTATCAATTAAATATGTTTATATAGAGGGGGAATTTTTAAGACATTAAGGCATAAATATAAACTCATAAAGCCAATTCCTTGATTGTGGAAACATATATGAGTTCTATTGACAAATAAATATAAAAATTAGGTATTATATCATTAGAATTTTTTTTAAATAAAAAAATAAACTCCTATGCATTATGAATATCATTGATTTTTAAAATTGTTCCCAACCATCTGATATAATCACTCTTCATGAATAGGAGTCATTACCCATTCAATAAATGCAATTTACTTCATAAGTTCTTTTTTTCAACACAACTAGATGTGATCATAAGATAGCTTGAAATATCAAACATAACACCCCTTCCCCAACATTTGATGTGAGATTTCTGTAATGAAATACACACTATGAAAAAAAAACTAAATTGAACTATAGGAGGAATGAAATGATTTCCAGAAAACTAATTTTTATTAGAATTATATAGAGAAAAATAATAACTAGTGTAGAAAACGTTTTTAACATCACCATTTTTTTGTTGGTTATATGTAACCTACATGAAAATCTGTGATATGTGGTTTTTTACATCGGTTATAAAATAACCGACGTAAAAAAATACTGAGCATAAATTTCTTACGTCGGTTATTTTAATAATCGACGTAAAAAATCCCGCGTGTTGGTTTTTTATATTGGTTAGAAATTAACCAACGTAAAAAACCAACGTGCAACATTTTTTTACATTGGTTATAAAATAACCGAAGTAAAAAAGGCGGCATCTGAGGCCTTTTTGACGTTGGTTATTTGATAACCGACATTAAACACCAACCCGCAGAATTTTTTAGGTTGGTTATATTATAACCGACGTAAAAAAACAACAAACAGTAGTTTTTATGCCAGTTTTAAAATAAAATACATAAAAACTATGGTTTCTGATGTGTTTTTTATGTCGGTTATAGAATAACCGATGCAAAAAACCAACACGCGGCTTTTTTTTACGTCAATTATAAAATAACTGATGCAAAAAATGTGGTATCTTATACATTTATAATGTCAGTTAATATAATAAACGATTTTATAAATATGATAAAAGTTGTTTATAACATTGGTTATTAAAGAACCGACATTATAAAACATTTAAAAAATTTATCACACCCCGCAGATTTTCATTTCTGATATTTCGATCGACAGACCCGCGACTCGTCTCTCTCGCACAGAAAACCTAGAATCGAACCTTCGATCTCGTTTGGTTAAACTCATTTTTCCAACATCTTTTATCATATTTACTCTCCTCAGATCTATCATCTCCACTCGCAACACTTAGGTAAGACTCCCATGAATTTATTTCGTTCGTTTTTTTCCCGGATAGTCTATATTTACATTTTGCGATTTTTTTGTTTAAACTAGGTAAGATTCTTCAATTTCAAACCCTCTTACCTCTTTTTTCCATCATCATCTTATTTATTATAAATAGATCTATTAGATCTACTCACAATATTCAAGTAAGCCTCACCTACATCTATTTCATTTTTTTGTTTCACGGATTCCCTATAATTATGGTAATATTTGTTTTCATTGAAAACTAATGATCTCATTCACCTATATTACTGCAATTTATATCTAAACCATTGTGATACCCCCATTTCATGTACCAGTGTGATTTATTTTATAAGTATATATGGGTTTTCATGGTGGACTGTTTGTTTTGGATTCTTGGTTGTTTCTATTTTGGGTATCACTTTTTTTGTTCCATAAACTATTTATGTTGCTTATTCCCGTGGACTATTATAAGTCTTCATATGATATTAAAACCTGATTCATTGAACAATAGAGGATTTTACACTAGTAGGAGATACAGTTCATGGTTGTCATTTTTAATAATGTCATGATACCAAAACTAGTATCTTGAGGTTAAAATCCCATGATATGCCAAAACTAGTAGCTTGAGGTTAAAATCCCATGGTTTTTGGGGGCAGTCCAGAGGGTTGGGGGCAGTCCAGGGGGTTGGGGGATATCCAAAGGGTTGGGGGCTATCCAAGGTGTCCATGGAGGTGTGTGTGTGGGGGGGGGGGGGGCAGTCCAGGGGTGTGTGTGTGTGTGGAGGGGGAGGGGGGTGTACATGGGGGTGGGGGTGTCGAAGGGGTGGGGGGCAATCTAAGGGGGTGGGTGGGTGGGGGGGGAGGGCTGTCCAAGGGGGTGGGCTTATCTAGAGGGTTTGGGGGGTTGTCCGAGGGGGGGGGGGGTGTCCAGGGGGCGTCCAAGGGGGTGGGGGTGGGGGTGGTGTCCTGGAGGGGCAGGGGTGTCCAAGGGGGGGGGGGTGCTGTCTAGAGTGGTGGGGTGCTGTCCCGGGGGTGGGGGCTATCTAGAGGGGTGGGGGGCTGTGGAAGGGGGTGGTGGTGTCCATGGGGTGTCCAAGGGGGTGGGGGTGGTGTCCAGAGGGTTCGAGGGGCTGTCTAGAGGGTTGGGGGCTGTCTAGGGTGTCCATGGAGGTGTGGGGGGGGGGGGGGGGGGTGGTCAGTCCAGGGGTGTGGGGGGAGGGGGGGCCAAGGGGGTGGGGGTTTCTAAGGGGGTGGGGGGCTATCCAAATGGGTGGGGTCCCGTCCAAAGGGTTTGGGGGTTGTCCGGGGGGGGGGGGGGGGTTCATAGGGTTGGGGGTGTCCAAGGGGGTAGGAGGTGAGTGGTGGTGTCCAGGAGGGGTGGGGGTGTCCAAGGGGGTGGGGGGGGGGGGGTCTAGGGGCTGGGGTGGTGTCCTGAGGGGTGGGGGGGGGGGGGTTTGTCCAATGGTATGGTGGTGTCTAGGGGGTGTCCAAGGGGGTGGGGGTGGTGTCCAGGGGGTGGGGGGATGTCCAAGGGGGGGTGTTGTCCATGGGGGTGTCCAAGGGGGTAGGTTGTGGGGGGCGGTGTCCAGGAGGTGTGGGGGTCTCCAAGGGGGTGGGGGTGCTGTCTAGGAGGGGTGGGGGTGTCCAAGGGGGTGAGGGTGTATAAGGGGTTGGGGGTGGTGTCCAGGGGGTGGGGGACTGTCCAAGGGGGTGGTGGTGTCTAGGGGATGGAGGGTGGTGTCTAGGGGGTGGGGGGCTGTCCAAGGGGGTGGTGGTGTCCATGGGGTGTCCAAGGTGGTGGGGGATATGTGTAAGTTGGGATTGACTATTGCATCATGGTTTGTGAGATTATAACATGATGATTGTATTGTTTCATGGATATTAGTGTTGCAATATTATTCTATTTTTTTTATATATTTTGACCAGTCATCGACTATGAGAAAATAAGGGGTTATGGGGGATACCATGTCATTGTATTCAAATATGCGTATTTATCCTGACCCCATTGTGCCGTGATGATTTGCTTTACATTGTGATTTTCTCCATTCAAGTTTTCATTTTAAATTTGATTTGATTCTCAGGTTTACTCCATTTTCTCCAATTTTCTATCAACCATTGGAGGCCCCATGGTTTTCTTTGATTCCATGGAATTTAAAACTATTATATCTAACTATATTTTCTTTTTGAAATCATATTCAAGCATATTTTTTTTAAATACGCATAGATTTGTTTTATATTTTTAAATTGTTTTACATTCAAATTATGAATTTTTTCATATAAAAATATATTTGTCTTATCTTAAAAGGATGCATAATTTTTATATTTTTTATAGGTAATAATGAGTTGAAGTCAGATTATGGCACATCGAATGGGCATGAATATGAGGAAGGTGCGGATGCCTTTTTTGAATTTGATAAAGGAAATATTCCAAGTAGTGACATTTTTTCTGTCCATGCCTGAAATGTTTGAATATGAAGAAGTTGAAAAGTAGAGAGATAAAAGATCATCTGATTTGTCATGATTTTAATTCGAGTTACAACCCTTGTATTTGGCACGGTGAAACTGGATGGAATGTCAATGATGATGATGATTTTCAAGAAGGTGAATTCGATGGAAATGAAGAAATGATTCGTGATATTGGAACAAAACAAATTGAGATAGAACTGACAGTTTCACATCTATATGGTGATGCTAAAAACCCATTATATCCTAGTTGTACAGATTTTACGGTTTTGTTGGCGGTGTTAAGATTGATTAACCTGAAGGCAAAACATGGATGGAGTGAAAGAAGTTTTACAAAGCTGTTATTATTGATGAAAGACATTATTCTAAAAGATAATGATCTTCCAGATTCACATTATAAGGACAAGAAAATATTATGCCTAATGGGATTGGGATATAAGAAAATACATGCCTGTCCGAATGGCTGTATGATATATAGGAAGGAATATGAATTTATGTGAGAGTTTCCTAAATGTGGGACATCACAGTATAAGGTGAAATAAAAATCACAGGCTGATGTAGAGATTACAAAGATCCCTTCAAAGGTATTTTGGTATCTTCCTATAATTCATCATTTCAAATGTTTATTTTCTAATTCACATGATGAAAAAAGGTTAAATGGCATGCTTATGAGTGTTTATGTGATGCAAACATACATCATATAGATAATTGTCCACAATGGAATAAAATTGATGAGCAGTATCCTACATTTGGAAATGAAATTAGAAATCTCAAACTAGGGTTGTGCATAGATGGAATGAATCAATACCGCTCCCTCAGTAGAACACATAGTTCATGGCGTATTTTATTGGTAATTTACAACCACTCTCCTGAAGCTTGTATGAAGCGCAAATATGTCATGTTGAGTATAATGACCTCATGTCCAAAGCAACCAGGCAATTATATTGATGTTTTCTTGTCACCGTTGATTGATGATTTGAAAATTTTATGGGAGGATGGTATTAGGGTGTATGATTCTTATAAAATGGAATATTTTCAACTGTATGCAATGCTTTTGATCACTATAAATGACTTCCCAGCATATGGAATTTTTTCTGGATATATTGTTAAAGGGCATAAAGCATGTACAATTTGCAAACAATAGACATCATATTGTCAATTGCATCATGGGAGGAAAATAGTGTACATGGGTCAGCGAAGGTTTTTTCCTATGGATCACTCTTATAGAAGAATAAAAAAGGCATTCAATGGCTCAAAAGAATTTCATATTGCTGAAAAACATTTGTCCCCTGATCTGTATTTTGAGAGGGTGAAAAACCATGATGTGACATTGGGAAAGAACCATAAATTTTGTAATGATAGACATATTTAGAAGAAAAGGTCAATATTTTTTGAGCTACCATATTGGAGATATCATGAAGTTAAACAAAATATTTATGTCATGCAAGTGGAGAAGAATATCAGTAATAGTTTGATTGGAACATTATTAGATATTAAAGGAAAGACAAAAGATTGGTTGAAAGCAATATTATACTTACTATCAATGGGAATACATTTGGAGGTAGCTCCCACTCCTAATGGAAGATGAAAATTTCTTCCCCCGGCTTGTCATACATTATCGAAGAGGGAGAAAATTAGCTTTTTTCAGTGTCTTCATGATATCAAAGTGCCTCAAGGTTATTCTTCAAATGTAAAAAAATTTGCCTCAATGAAGTACTTGAAGTTGATTGGTATGAAATCTCATGATTGTTACGTCATGATGCAACAACTTTTACCAGTTTCATTGCGTGGAATATTACCCATCCGTTTCGGAAAGACTATAATGAAGTTGTCTTATTTTTTCAATTCAATTTGTAATAAGGTGATTTATGTGAATGATTTGAACATTTTGGAAAAGGATGCAAATTTTATACTTTTTCAATTGTAAATGTATTTTCCTCCATCTTTTTTTGATATAATGGTGCATTTAATGATTCATCTGGTTAGATAAATAATGCTTTGTAGACCTGTATATCTTCTTTAGATGTATCCTTTTGAAAGGTATATAAAAATATTGAAGGGATATGTTAATAATCCATATCGACTTGAAGCCTCCATTATTGAAAAGTATATTTCTGAGGAGGTTTCATAGTTTTGTACGAGCTACTAGGCTACAACGCAACACATAGGTTTGCCTCCATCTCACCATGAACGAGTTAATAATAAGGGAAATGGGATTCGTGGCTAGAAAGTCAAATCGTTGTCAGCTGAACAGATGTATAAGTTAGAATCATACATCTTGAATAACATAGATGATGCTCAACTGTATATCACATTTCATATTAATGAGTTGAAACAATGTCACCAAAGAATAAAGAAATGTAGATTTTCAATGAGCACAACATAAATTTTTTTTCATGGTTTAAAATACCTTTCATGGTAGATCAGATGTATTAGTGATGTTAAAATGGATAGTGGGTAGTCTATGTTTAAATGTGATAACATGTCCCAGTTATGAAATTTATGGCTATAAATTTCATACGAAAGCTCACGACAACAGAAGTGCACATAGAATAGTGGTGGACTGGTGTTTGCAGAAGCAATGCATTTTTCAAGTGCTAAGGACAAAAACCCAATTAATTCATCAAGTACATATTATGGAGTGATTGAAGGCATATGTGAGGTGGATTACTTTAAAAATAAAGTACCTGTTTTTAACTATAAATGGTTTATTGGTAACAACAGTGTCAGATGCAATGAATTTGGAATGACAGTTGTTAATCTGAATAGATTGGAAGACACAACTGATTCTTTTATAATGGAAACACCTGAAAAAAAAAATTCTATGTAGTAGATCAATTAGATATGCAGTAGGATATTGTTTTACAAGGGAAAAAACAATATGTTGGTGATGATGAACTTGATGAAGATGCTGATTTATGTGAGATCTCTACTTCCCTGGAAATATTAACAGAACATAATGATGAGCATGTTGAAGACATGGTTTTTTCCATAAGGAACGATCACGACGAAGGAATTTGGGAAAACAATCCATTTGTACCTTCCTAAAATTACAGGTAACATTTTTTTATTTCTTGTTTACATTTATTATTTTCTTAAAATGGTAGATATAGTAAGTTTTTTATTTATTAAAACATGCATTAAAACAAAATAAGTATATGTTTTTGTTTGTTTTATTTTTTTAGTTTACTTTATCATGTTTACCATTACATTAATTATATATCTATTGTTTTTGTTCAGTGACAATTAGTTTACAATGTTTACTAGGTTTACCATGTTTTAATTTTGTTTAGTTTACTTTATCATGTTTACCATTACATAAATTATATATCAATTATTTTTTTCAGTGACAATTACTTTACCATGTTTACCATGTTTACCATGTTTACCAGGTTTACCATGTTTACCACATTTACCATCTTGACTATATTTACCATCTTTACAATTGTTTAACATGCTTACCATATTAACCATGTTTAATATTAGGTAACTTAGTACAATTTTCTATTTTCTGATGACAGTAGTATTAAAATATTTGAATTTGTATTTTGATGAATTAATGTTTGTTTTTTTGATTTGAAGGATAATGACAGATCAATTAGTTGATCAACTATATGATTATGGAGATGAGCATATTGGTCATACCTTTGGTGAGGAAAATTCACATGCTCCTCTTGATGTTCCCCAATCTTCCTCATGTACTCCCATTACTAAAAAGAGTTTAAGAGTTGGTAAATGTGGGTGCACACATTTACCAAAATTATCACTTGACAGTACGCAGGATCAGAGGATACTCGTTGAGTTTGATGAGGATAATATTACTAGAGGTCCAAATTCAAAAGATTTTTAGAGTTTTGTACCCAATCGGGGTAAGAGTAAAGTAATAATTTTGTATGATAACTCGAGAAGTGTGGACAAAGCAATAATCTCTCAGTTGTGGGAGATGATTTTGGTAATATCTTTTTCTATTGTTTTCCTAATCATTAAATGTTTCTAGTATATATAATATGTTTAACCACTTCTTTATCATATGACATTTGATATTCCTAACAATGGAGGAGTCAGGAAGAAATTTTTATCGATGGATTCCAGGAGATAGAGGGATTTCAAATCAACCCTGACATCTGATTTCATTTTTGGTCATTGGAGTGATGACAATCCATGTCATATATATCTTTTTATAGATGAAGATACATGGATACAGTTTGTTGAAAGTAGACGAAAAGAATCATTTTTGGTAAGGGCAATGTAAACTTTTATAATATTTCTTGGATAGATGATCTTATTACTGTTTAGTTAATGATTTTTTATTCTTAATTTACAGAAAAAAAGAAAATATCATTAGGAGATCCAATCTAAAAATGTATACCCTCATAGTTTATCTCAGGGAGGGTATACATTATTGAAAGAACAAATGATGGTGGAAAATTTACAAAAACTAATAGCTAAGTCTTCATGATTTGAAGAGGTGGCCCCTCCATCCCCTCCATCTAGACATGAAAAATGGAAGAGAGCTCAGATGGGAAAAATGGGCAATATCGTTCGGAATATTCGAGAATCGTAGCTGAGAGGAATGTAAGATATCTATTTTATTTATTTAAGTTAATTATTTTCTTCAAATAATTTCAATAATTATAGAAATGTTCAATTAATTAATATAGGATTATCTTGAGGAGTATAGCTCACAAGGGATATTTACAGCTGCTGGGAGGCAAGATATTTTATCTACAACATTGGGAAAGCCCGAACATCCTGGTCGTGTACGATGATATCCGGTAGGGGTATCGGTAAGAAAAGTGTTGCCACGTTCCTCAAATACTTAAGTTGAGGGTGTTTATAAAAAAATAGAATCATTGGTGGCTGAGGTTCATAATATTAATGCGACGATGGAGTAAAATAATAGAGAGTCGGTATAGTCTATGTTTGCAGACATGCAAAGACAATTTCAGACGGTAACTCCCACTCCTCCACTTCCCCTTGCAGACCCCATTATTTATCATCCACCTTCGCCAGTAGCTCCCACTCCCCCACCTCAGCCCGTATACCCAATTTTTATCCTACTCCTCCGCCGTAGCTTCCTACTTATTGCGACTTGTATGTTGATGATCCTCAACATCAAATAGTTTCATATGGGTTGGTATATTGTATATGAGATACAGTTCATCATCAAAAATTAGAGGTAGAGAATTAGAGAGTCCCTGTACATGATATTATAAATAGATCAGATCGAGTACCATTACCTACAGATGAGGTGACGACAATTGGACATAGTATTGACCGTTTTTTAATTTGGCCATCCATACTTCCTCGACTCATTACCATAGAGGTATGTATGTTATATCATCTATTTTATTTTTTTATTAAAGTTATTTTATCATTTGAAAACTAATATATTTTTCTATTTATTTTTACAAGAATACTTCAAAGGTAAAGAAATATTGTATAGACAACAACAAAGACAAATTGCTATGACATAAGATATGGATTCTAGTAGTCTTGAAAGATTGTCATGATATTCAAATTTGTTGGCGGATCATTATGAGTTTCCAATAGAAGCTCATGTTTTTGGACGTGCAATAACTGTGTGGATTATGAAAGTTGATATCATGGAGCTTGTTACTGGAGATAAGTTGGGCATCAACATGGTGCATATTTTTTCCATGTAAGTCTTAACACCTTTTCCCTCAGTTATATTTATTAAAAATGTATACTTATTTTTGTTTTGTATTAGGTAACATTATAAAATTTGTGAGAAGAATGAGAGGATAGATGTATATAGATTCATAAACCTGCATTTGATTTCCCATGAAGCTTGTGCATTGGATGAGGAACAAAGAATGGTTTATATTGCTGAAAGACTTGAATGGAATATAGCCACACAATGTTGGATGATGAAGTTTTGTGAGAGGTATGAAACACATCTCTCTCAAAGAGTTCATTATCTTTTAACATAAAAAACCACTAACCTTAATTTTGTTTATCAGTGACCATTGGATATTATGGGTTGTTTTATAAGGAAGAAGACACTGTATTGGATATGCTTTGTCCATGGTGATGTGCGAGAAAGTTTTATGAAAATGTTAGAAAAGTAAGTTTCAATTTCTCAATAGTTTTCTATATTATAATGAATTTTAAATTTATCCCATTCGTATTATTTTCTAACAGGGGATGGGTCTACTTTCGAAAAAACACAAAGAAAAGGAGTGCGGAGATCAAATATGTAGATGTAAATGTAAATATCCATTTATAATTTGTACTATTTGATTTATTACATAAAAATAATATATTCAATTTACAACCACTCAAATAGAATTTTCATGAACAACAAGGCGTCATCGAATGCCGATATTATATGTTAAGATTTATGTATGAAATAATAACAACTAGGATAGTTGTGAACATTGACCTGGTAAGATTCCTTTTTAAACATTGCCATAATATTTCATTATATTTATTCATTAAACACATTAACTACCATCCTTTTCATTTGTAGCTATTTGATGACCCAAAACCCTATAGTGGTGAAGACGTCAAACACTTACAAGTGGAATGGTCAAATTATTTTACAAGATTGATTGATTTTTAGTTGTTTATAGTGAAAAATGTAATTTTGAATACTGTCATTATAATTGTGTATTTGGTAGTCGTTTAGGTTGGATTTAGTTTTTTTAAGTTGACATTGAATGTTTTGAATGTTATATATGTGACTGTTTAATTTTTCTCTACTTCTTGTTTTGGTTTACTTATGATGGTTTTTCTGGTATGGATTATGGTCTGGGGGGAGGGGTTACAAGGTTGTGGGGGTGTTTAATGGGGTGGGGGCTATCCAGGGGTGTGGGAGGGCTGTTCGGTGGGGTGGGGGGTATCCAGGGTGTCCATGAGAGGGGGGGGGGGCAGTCTAGGGGGTGGGATCATTTCCAGGAGGGTGGAAGGGTTATATAGGGGAGTGGGGGGATGTCCAGTGGTGTGGGGGTGTCATTTGGGGTGAGGGGGTTTCCATGGGTGTGGGAGGGCTGTATAGTGGGGGGGGGGGGTCAATGGTGTCCATAGGGATGGGGGGGGGGGGCAGTCCAGGGGGTGGTAGAGGAGGCGCCGCCATCCCTCGGGGGGCTGAATGTTGCTGGAAGGTACTCATCACTCCCACATGTGAAGGATTTTTTAGATCTCAAGCTTCGCATGTGGGAGTGATGAGTACCTTCCAATAGCATGCCCCCACGAGGGATGGCGGCACCTCTTCTCCCAACACCAGCTATCCAGGGGCTGTCTAGGGGGTGGGGGGCAATCCAGGGGTGTGGGGGGTGTTGAAGGGGGTGGTGGGGAAGTACAGGTGTGTGGGGTGGGGGTGTCCAGAAGGGTGGGGGGTTGTCCAGGGGTGTTGGGGGTTGTACAAGGGGTGGGGAGCATTCCAAGGGTGTGGGGAGGTGTGGTGGGGGCTGTCCAGTGGGGTGAGGTAGTTATGGTCTGTTTTTGGTAAATTTTTGGTCTGTTTTAGGGGTGTGGGAGGGCTATCCAGGGGTGTGGGAGTGTTGTCGAGGTGGTGGGGGGTTATACAAGAGGGTGTGGGGATGTCCAGGGGTAGTAGTGATGTCTAGAGGTGTGTGTGGGGGGGGGGGGTGTCCAGGGGTGTGGTGGGGGAAATCAAGTGGGGTGAGGGGGTTCTGGTCTATTTTTGGTAACTTTTTGGTCCTGTTTCAGGGGTGTGGGAGGGCTGTCCAAGGGTGTGGGAGTGTTGTCCAGGGGGTGGGGGGGTATACATGAGGGTGGGGGGGAGGGGGTGTCAATGTGTGGGGGGGGGGGATGTCCAGGGGTGGTGGGGATCTCCAGGGGTGTTTGGGGATGTCCAAGGGGTTAGGGGGCAGTCAAAGGGTATGGGGGGTGTCTAGGGGTGTGGTGGGGGCTGTCCAGTGGGGTGAGGGGGGCAGTCCAGGGGGTGGTAGGGGGCTGTCCAGTGGGGTAATTTTTAAATATTATCAATGTAAATTCTTAATTTTTCTTTGGTTATTGTATTGGTCTACTTCTGTTTTTCTGGTATGAATTCTTGGTCTGGTTTTGGGTTCTTTCTGGGGAGAGCAGATGACTTCTTTCTAATTTTTTTAAAAAAATTTGGTTTTTCACGTAGATTATTAAATAACTGACGTGAAAAACACCCCCACACTAGTTTATCATGTTGGTTATATAATAATCAATGTGATAAACCCTCCCCCCTGGTTTTTCGCGTCAGATATTTAATAAACAACATGATAAAATCTTGGGAAATGTTTTATCACGTCTATTATTAAATAACCGTTGTGATAAACAACAAGATTTTATGTTTTTTACGTCTGTTTTTAAATAACCGACATAAAAAAACAATATTTATAACATCTTCCTTATTACCATTGGCTAAAAACCGATGTAAAAAATAAAAAATAACTGACGTAAATGACATTTTTTTCACTAGTGAATAGACTTGGGATGCGATCATATTACCATTATGGGTTTTAATATCTATATCAGAATTTTAAATATTTATGTGGTACTATGATAAACTTGGAAATGTATTTAGATATAAAATTGTTGGTATATCTAGTATTGAATAATATAATACTAGTTCTATAGTGATTTGAAATCGTACATGTCCTCACATCATTACCTTAACCCTCCTTATAAATATTGACTTCATTAGATTTCCCTTATCATCTATTCATAAAGGGTTATTGATGTCGATCATCACCATGAAACATAAAATTGGGGAATTTGTTACCATAATTACCATATTATTTTTATTTTAGACTCTAGAGTGTGTGTGGTAAATTTTGTGGAGAATTATAACTATTTTCATCATTACCTACATCTTCCAATCACATAGAAATTTTATTTCAATATAACCTACCATTCGACAAATAAATAATTTACAAGTTTCCATCACTAAATATTTCCAATGATTCATTCCTCACTTTGAGAATAATGTAAAACTAATATTCTTCTATTCTTAGTTTTTAGTATTTCCTTTGAATTCCATTTTCATTTCCTGTGAAAACCTCTGATTAATGGGAAAATAAAATCTATATCTTCACCTTGATAGAATTTCAATGGATTTTTCCATATATATTTATGTCCTATATAAATAAATTTAATTAGAGACTTGTTTTGGAGACATTGATGAGTCAGTCAACCTTATATTAAGTGTGAATGAAAATACCCAAACATTACCTCACAAGTATTTGGAAAATTTTATGAATAATTACCAATAGATTAATCATATATCTTCATTACATCAATGAATTTTTTATCCATATTCGCATGTAAATTATGAAGAAATTACTTGTTAAAAAACAATCTTTTATATCCTTCCCACACCATAGATTACATTTCTTCTTATTCTATGGTTTTCATGAAATGCCTCCACCAGTAATTTAAAAATCCTTCCAAATGATATATAATTAAAATAAAATTTTCATGTTCCAAACACTATATTGTAGAACGAATCTTCTCTATGTTATAGACTCATTGATTAGTAACTTGTGGGACAAAAACCACACTAAAAGAATTGTTATTTGACAAAAAGAGAACTCATAATAACATTGTTACATCTTTTGATCATTTTTATTTTCAAAATGATTCATAGATCAATAAATTTTTGTGATCATATCAATAGTATTTTTTATTCCATATCACATAAAATTCAGTTTACCAAGATGACAATTATTTCACTATCCATCATATTCACAATTAATGATATTCCTCCTCATTATAGACATTTACTAATAACAATTCTCATGGTATGATAAAAAATAATCCCTTCGAGAAACAATTTTATCATGTAAAAATATTTAATGGATATATATGTTTAGAAACATCCTTCTATAACACCATAGGTTTGACCTAGGGAATTCAAATTTAATAAAGAAACATTATTAATTTATCATATCCATAGAATTATCCCTAGCGTTCTTACTAATTTTTTATCATCATGTTTTACAAATGTTAACTAAACCTATCTCTAATACAAAAATGTGACCCATTATTTTTATACATAGATATTACATATTAATATATGGATATTAAATACATAAAATTTCAATCCATTCTAGAATTTTTTATGTATATTATCATTGGAGACATGGAAATATAAAAAACTAGTTCATAAAATATCTACATGGTATCCCACTTCTCTCACAATAATTATTACACTTCATAGACATATAATACAGAATAACATTATTCATAACTAGGGGAATGGAATCACAATAAAGGGATGATCATTGATTCTATGTAAGTGTAAACAAGGTATATATAAATTATCACATATGAATAAAATGATAATAATGGTATAATAATACGATCATAATGTTTGAAAATTATAAACATCATGTCAAGGATAATTATTGTAATTCCGAGAAAAATTATTGGTAGTTCATAGACATAAATCATAAAAGAATTAAAAAACAAGAACCAAAATATCAAAATATAGTCATAAAGCATGGAATTATGGAATACAAATAAGAATAGTAAATAATTTCATTTGTATTCAATTCTCATTTGAAAAGCTAATACCAGAGGATTGGATTCACTACCCAAAACATCATACTACTCATGTTTCCCTCTCAATTCCACTATAGTGGAAAACCTCTCACAAAAAATTAGATTGAATACCATTTTCTATCATATTTATCTCATGATATGTCAATATTTACCAAGATCATTGGATTAAGAGGTTGGTCACACATCTTACCTAATGAAAAAATTAAATATGAGCACCACATGATAAAAATGAATAATCCATATCATAACCCATGAATTAATATTTTTTTAATAATTTAATTATAATATAACCCATTAAAAAGAAATTTTTTTCTTGAAATTTCTTTAGAACATAACCTATGGAAATATAATTGGATACATAAACTTTTCATCATTCACCATAAAAATTAAAAAAACCAAAGAATGAATGAAGATTGAATCCATGGTTCATATCCTTATTTAAACATAAGTAACATAAAATAATATCATCCTAGATTTATATTATTTTAAAAGATAACATGGAATGTTTTTTTGGAATATAAACAACCCATTTTGATATCATTTGTTTTAAAATATTTTAAATTATGATCAAAAAAATATTCCTTAAAAAGAAACTCAAAAGTTTTTAATGCAAGGTTCAATGAAATATTTAGTTAAGAAGGTAGGAAAATTATTACATTATATATTCTTTAAAAAATCATTCATTCCATATTTTGTTTTTCCGAAAATTTCATAATGTAACTCATTTGTAAAATAATAAAGAATATTCCTTTTGATTTTTTTAAAAGTATGAAATCAATAAAAATAAATTCATAAAAAATCAATGAATGTTAATGACCATTTTTCAAATGTTTTTTAAAAATGTATATGAGCAAGATAAATTTCCCTGGTGAATAAATAATCACAAACAACCCTCAATATTGATTATATCGTGAAATAATACATTTTCTATTGTTTTAATTTCTACTTAATCACTCTAATATAATATATAACATATTTTTTAATTCTATAGTCATACACATACATATATTAAAATATATGATCCAATTATAACATTTATACACTGAATTTTCAAAATAATTCCGTTATAATTTTCCCTGAGCTTTAATAATTTCATTTATCATGAGTTTATCAGTTCAGTAGTTCTAGTACATTTAAATCTATCTTAGTTCCATGATATATATATATATATATCATGATATAAATTTAATATTTATATGTTCAATAAATATATATTTATATTTATTTTCATCTGTTAAATTTATAGATAGATACATGAATTATATCATCCATGGAGATGGCAGGTTTTACGTACGCATAGAAATTATTTTAATTTTTCAATATATCAAATGAATGAAAGGTTAATATTAATTCACCATTATAGTATCATTAATATATCATATATATAATATATATTCATCAAGTTAATCTTCATTACCATCCATTTAAAAAATGAATTGAAGACAAATCACATCGCTTCGTGGAGTTGGTATTCCACATGAACACATAAGAAATGTTATAATTTATCAAAGGATTGAATGGTAATATTTTTGAAATAATGTAAATTTTATATAATTACAAATGTGTAATTAATATCAAAGACAAAAAAAATATACCAATAATAATAAAAATCAATAAAATATGGGGATGAAAAATTATTTATATATATACGTGGCGGAGAAAATCCATATGTATGCATGAGCAATATATTCACTTATCAGTTAATGAGAAAGAGAGATAATGATGGGATTTTCATAATCATATAACTTTTTAATAATATATCTGATACTTAAGAAATTATTTTATGGAACATACCATATATATATAAGGGGTAAATTAGATTATCAATGAAAATTTTAGGGAAGGTAAATAATAACTTCTTTTGAATGACAAGATTATATATCCTTTATATGGCTATAGGGTTTTCCTATTTGAATTAAAACCATCTTTGACATGTCAAGGGAATTTTATAAGTGAAATTATTTTTTTTGATTTATAAGGATCATTGTGTTGATAGGAATTGAGGGTGGATGTTCCCTTTTATAAATATAGTTAGGAAATCTTTTGGAATTTTAATAAATATTAAATTATCATAAAATTATTCTAAATAAAAATACATAAAATAACTGGTATTAAAAACTATAGAAGGTAGGTATTTAATCCCACTAACATATATATTTTTAATTTTTTTATTTAATATTAAAATTCATTATTTTGAATATCCCATAGTTAAATTTTTTTTGGATTAACTATGGTAATTCTTTTTCAATATTAATGTGGTTTAAGGTGAGAATTTTTCTACAAATGGCCAATTTATGTGATTTTAAACAATATTTCATTCATGTTGTCTTATTTTAATTTTTTTTGATTATTATATAAATTAAAAAATCTTTTTTATAATAAATCATTATTATAAATTATGAAAATATTCATTTAATTATACATTAAAAAACATATTTAAAAATGGGAAAATTGAATCATATTCTTTTAAACCACTTTAATATTTATAAACCATCAAGAAAATTTATGGGTGACAATAAATCCTCAATATTGTATGACATTTAATAATTTCAAAATCTATTATTATAGCTTATTATTTAATACATACATACTCTATCAGTATTGCATGAGAAATTATAGTCACCATATATTTAATAAAATTAAAACAAAATTATTAATATAATTTATTAATATAAAAATAAAAAATTATATTCATTTATAACATAATGTTTCAGAATATGGGATAATAAGACATGTTTAAAATTAAAGACTATAAATTTTGAAACTTTAAGTGATTTAAATAATTTATATGTTATATTCATGGACATGTGTTAATTAAATATCTAAATTTATAAACTAAGGTGTTAAGGGTAGAATTCCAATAATCTAATAGAAATTTGAATCCATGATTATTACATTATCACTTATCTTTAAGATAGGTTATTTTGATTAACCCTTCATAGTGGTGATGATTTTTTCAACAATTAATATTCTTATTAACCAAAATTAAAAGGCTCTTATTTACAAAATATAAACCCAAAATTCTAAATATTTAATTCATTTTATCATATGAAATAACTCTAAATAGATGAAATTTATTTCAGTTCAAGTGTGCAAAATTTGACAAAAATACTATTCTAAAAAGAAATACTTTAAAAAATTAAAAATACATTATTTCTTATCATTTGTATTTAGAAAAACATGTTTGATTAAAAATTTCTATATAGTAAATAATATATATATATTTCATTAAAATAATTTACTGACATTGGTTAATTTTATTTATTATGATAAATATACATTAATTTCCTAATAAATTTCATCATAAATAGATAAAATTATCTATTTAATGATTTCAAATTTTATATATAATAAATTAATAATTAGTTAATATATTTTATTCATAAATATTATTACATTATTCATAATTTAGTTAGTTACATTCATACCTTAAATTCTAATTTCTACCCAATAAAATTCAATTTAAATAATAATATTTAATTAGTATATTGTGGTACATGTAAACTTCATGTAGTGTGTAACAAAAGCAATAAAAGAAATAAAAATATTCAAATTAGAAACATTTCATAAAAAAAATAAGTTTGTTAGAAAAGATAATGACACCATCGTTTAAAAAATGACTTCATGTAGAGGCCAAAATCTTGACGTACATGGACATTACATTACTTTTTCGGAATACTTAATACATAATAAAAACAAACACATAAGGACCGTAATAGTTTATTGTCTTTGGAAACACGGAACATAATATTCTAATTGTGGTGAAAGATCTTCAACATCTCCCATAAAGATCATCCCCTTTTGTTTTCTTACCTTAAACCTTTCTTTATATCCTGGGGAAAAAGAAAACATATAAAGGGTGAGATCAAATGATCAGTATGGGTATGCATGGATAAAATAAAACAAACCATATATATTTGAACATAAAAACATGAACCTAATCTTTAAACATCGAAATCTTGAGCAATGACATAAAACATGGTAGTACATAAGGCATAGATCATAATGGAACATCAATCATGATAAAATATCTTGGAAATAAAACTTTTAATTGTGGAAAAACATTAATCACATGATATGATTTCCATAGTATCCAAGGCATTACTGCCAAGACCAACATAGTGGACAAAGTCCCTTTCTGAATCGAGTTCACTCCTCGTTTCAGTCCTGTAACACTGAACCGGATTAAATTACCGTTCTAGCCATGTCTATCTCTTGAGATATAAATCTTTACCCAATGAATTAGAGGGAGATATAGGTCCCACCCATCTCATAATGAAATCATTATTACTTGTGCGACAACATAAACATAAATCATTCATCATAACCCAAAGAATAAAAATGGGTTTCATAAATATCATCCCACCATAACATAATCCATATAAAAAAATGGATATCATTTCATCATAAGAAAAGTGAAAACATGTAAATCATAGAGATATTATACTTGAAACATACACATATGAAATAATTTCATCTTATATGTAAAATAGTTTTGACAAAACACCTGAACTCTATTCTTGGGGAAAATATCGTTTCTTCTCCAAAAATCATTTTCTTTTTACAAAATGACATGCAATTTTAAAAGAAAGGATTTTGTTGAAAATAATCATAAAATATTTCACAGGAATCCCCATAGAAATAATGAATTATGAAATTTTAAGAATCCGTTCATTCTGTATATGTGAAAAAACATTTTTCTCGTACTTTTGTTAGAATAGTCAAAAAGTACCTTGTTTGGTAAATGAAAGAAAGATTCCTTCCATACGAAGAGTTAAAAGTAAAAAATGGGTAAAAATGTCTTTAAACATACATGGAATAAAAGAAAAAAATTTATGAAAACATTTTGATAACATATGGACATGGATAATAAACCTAACCCAAGTAAAAACTTACGACTAAACATTCTCGGATAAGAATGAGATTGGAATAATTATCCCTTACCTTATGTCCACTTTCTTCTGAATGTGTCCAAGACTCCTGTATAGTGGGTTTAAACATATTATAAACTTTTAATACAACCATAATAATATTTATGATATCATATATGATTCACTTACGACTTTATATTATCCGTTCATTTGTCAATTCCATGCTAAAGCAGTGTTTTGGGTAAAATCGTTTCATTTATCATCCGTGTTTTGACTTGTAATTATTAATATGATTAATTAGATCATAATTACATAATTCCAAAATATAAAACATGATTTATATATAATATATATTCATAATATACATATATTTAATAGATCAATAAATGGATAGAAATACACCGTTCATGGAGACGGTAGTCCGTACGTACGCATGAACGATGTTTTTTCGTTTCCTTATTTAATTGAATTGAATTAAGTAGATGAAATAAATAAATAAATATATATATATATATATAAATCTAGTATAATTATTTTGTCATATATTTCATGATTACTTATTATATATACTTTATAGTCATTCTTGAATTGTTAACATGGAAAATGAATCTCATCGTCCGTACGTATGCATGAGCGATGATATCGTTCCCATATTTATTAAATGGAATTTTAGTGGATGATATAATATCTTATAATATTTATGATGTTATAATAATCATACATAGTTATTTTTTACATCATTATACCCATCCAAGTAAGGTGGTGGTGGAAAAACTGATTACACCATGGCGTGGAGACGATATTCTGTACGTATGCACGCGCAGTGATTTCATTTTCCGTAGGATGGATAGAAGGTGAAATAGGGTTGTTTCATATTTATAATAACATATCAGTATATACATAATACTTATGTTATTACTTTATAATGAAACAACTAAATAAGAGAAAGTAGAAGAAGGCAGAAACTTGAAAGAGTCGGTAGAAGAGATTACCTCTTCCTCGACGCACCTCCTTTAAACTTCTTCTTAGGGAACTAGAGTTGGTCTTTTGAGAAAACTAGAACCTATATGAAATAAATATAGAGGTTTAGAAGAGGAATTGGTAGGGTTTTTTATGAGCTTCAAGGCTTAAAATATTGTGAGGAGAAGAGGTAAGGGGTGCCCATTTTATAAGGGAGGAGAGTGGCACCTTTGAAAAAACATAAAATATTATTTTATAATAAAGTCATATTCGGTTTATAAGAGCTCAAAATTGATTTATTTCAAAGCTAAAGTGGGTATGGGTCGAAATAATCTCAACCAATAGGTCTTAGAAAAGTTTAGGTTACTATTTTAAACTTATCATTTAGATTTAACTGTAAGTTAAGTAATTTAACTTTTACCGTGTCTTCTTGTTTTCTTACACTATATGGTTAATAAAATTAATATAACAAGCCCAAAGAACCCCAAGTGATTAATTATTAATATATATAACCTTATCTAAGTCATTTGGACAAACCTTATATTTTTATGAATATAATAACAATTAATAATATAATATTTATTTTAAAAACTATTTGATGTCAATTTTGACACTATTTGGTAATTAATTTTTTTGAAAATCATAAAAATGTGATTAGTTAGAAAAACGTTAATTGAATCAATACTAACATGTCATATTAACCAATAAAATTAGTGGAATTCATAAAAAGTCTAAAATTACATTTATTTGGGTATTTATAACATCAATTATGTAAATATTTCATTAATCATGTAATTAATGCATCATCATTGTGTCATAAATAAATTAAATTATTGAATGTATAATAATTATAAATAAAATTCCATTATTTAGGAAATAGTTTTAGCTTTCTAGTTAATATTTATAGTCAAATTTATCTTATGTATAACTCTATATTAATAATATTTTAGTTATTAAACTTTGATTTTAACTATTTTAACTCTTATTCAAATAAAATAACAATAAGTGTCCTAATCTAATCCAAGTGGACCTAAAGGGTAATATTTTCTTCCTAAGGTTGTTTTTAATCGAATTAAACTTATTAGATATAATTAGGACATGTGTTCGGATAATAATAATATCATTTTTACCCTTAATTACCCAATTTACTTTTAACCATGGTAAATAAAAGTAAAAAGTTACTATTCACCCAAAAAAATTTTTATCTTATTGAACCACATTTTACTCCTTGATATTAACCGTGTCTCTCGGATTTTCGAAATTCCACTCACAGAAGAGGTAAAATTATGTTTTATATAAATTTTCAACTTCTCTTAGGAGGTGGGTAAAAGGCAGTGAAAAGTTCCATAAAATTTTTATGTATCCAAAATTATTATAAAATGAATCAAATAAATTAAATAGAACATATATAGGTATTATGTATCAGTTTGGACCTAAAATAAATTTAAATAAAATAAATAATTATTTAAATAAAAAGTCAGTTTTTAAATAGTAACCCAGTGTTTTCACTATTCATCGAAAATTGAATGTTTTTAGAAAAATACCAAAAAGTCACCCTAGGCTAATTTCGATATTCCGAATCCAAAAATGAAGTCCATTTTGAAAGATAAAATTTATAAAATTTCAAAGAGTGGATATTACTATTCATAACGGCTAGTTCATAATATTATTATAATAATATCTCGTTTAGTGAAACTTGGTGTTGCGTACTACACACGCTACCGAAGAAGGTCCTGTTTGCGTGTAATGCAAGCCAAGTCTAGGATGCATGTAGTGAAAGCTCTGTTTGGTGTTTCGTATAACATAATGAAAACTTATTTCATTTATACATTAAAAAAAATCTATACTCAATGTTGCATAGAATAATTTCCACAAAACGAACTTGAAATTGTGTGTAACACGAGCCAAGAATAGTGTTGCGTATACTACAAGCTAATACGATGTCGCGTATAGTACAAGATAATCTTGGTGTAGTGTATAATAGAAGACATCAAAGAAATTAAATATAATATATCTCATAAAATCTTGGGTTGTTACATTCTACCCCCCTTAAAATGAATTTCACCCTCGAAAATCATCGGGGTTATAAATGGTTTACTACTTGAATGTTTCTTTCATATAAACCCACATCGTAAAATGAAATCCTAAAACATAATTTTAAAAAGTGAAGTATGAAACATATCGGTTACCCAAATTAACTCGTCACTGGGTTTCGACATAAGAGAATAAAGGTGAAAATAGGGATATGGAAGAGAAACCTAACCACCAAGTTCTGATGGAGAGTGGTAGAGAACATGGCTTTGAAAAATCCAACGATCACAAAGCCATAAATTTTTGATGATCTAAGGTACCATTTGATTCATCAGATATAAGGGCATTAGGACAACATTTTTGGTTTTCACGATCATTTTCCTAAAGTTAAAGAATTTGAATTAGAAGAAATAATTACTTTATTTTGGTATAATATCACGGTTGGTCATTCCTTGGACAATTCCCACTTCAGCTCTTAAATAAATAAAGTTGAATTTGTCATTCGTGAAGTGTTAGCAGATCATGTGATAAAATTATGGGTCATTCCATCTGTCTCAAACAAAAGGTTAGAAAAAGTTATAAAAAATACATAAGTCCATCTATAGTGAGATTATTCATATATGGTTCCTAAAATTGACTTATACTTCATATATCATACTTCTTAATATGATAAAACTAGTTTCTACTAACCAGGGACATCATGTAGGCTAGTGGTAGGCGATAAAGTCCTGTCGCACTTCGGTTGTGGGTTCGATTCCCAAAGCCTTCTCCGACACAATGTGTTGTCGCCCGTCCTACAGGTTGTCCTTTTTCTAAAACTACGTTATTATAACATTCCATAAATAATATCGAAAAAAGTTCTAGCCTTAAAAAATATTGACTTATGCCCAACATAATCCATTCCAATCTTTAGGCTTATCCAAAATACTTCTATCCAAGCTCATAGTATAAAGAAAACAATTACTAGAAATGTCATATGCCGAGCATGTGAATACCATAATTTATCCTCCATATATCAGACGATATATCTTTTTGGTCAAATTACAAACATGTGAATACCTTTATCATGTACTCTCTTGAAAAATGAATACCCATTGACCCTTAGTGAAAACATGAATGCTGTCAAAATTTATCACTTTCCACATAACAAAATACCAAAATTTTTATATACTCAAACAATGATATAACTTTTCCCTTATATCAGTCATGAGCTTATTTCATTTTTTCTTTATCGCTTCATTATGCGCATATCATCTTTGTTCCAAAAATAGTTCAATAACTTTTCATGGTTACCGGTTCCATATAATTGTTGAAAACCAATTCTTAGATATTCCAAAATTCCACGATTCCATAAATGAGATTCCATGATACTATTTTGAAATCCCATTACATAAACACTTAATCATTACACAACATCATTGTCATACTCAACATCACAAATAGTGATCACATGTGACTTTCCTTTATCCTTTGCTTTAAGAGGTTGCTCACGTTGATCATCATTAAAAATTGTATTGGGGCATTGATTTGCATAATGCCCTATTTCCTTGCACATGAAAAGTTAAAGTGTTGGTGGTGTGTTCTCTACAATCTTTTCTTTATTCACATCATTAGAAACCCTTTTTCCATTAATTGGACACTCAGCTGCTCGATGACCTTCTTTTCCACACTTAAAACATTTTCTATCCCCATTAAGACAATCTCCGCCATGATTCTTTCCACACTTTGAGCATAAAGAAACATTCATCTTCTTTTCACCATTATTCCAAGATTTCTCCTTGAACTCGATCTTTCGTTTCTTGTCAAAACTATGTGATGGATATGTAACACCAACTTCCATTTCTACCTTGATATCACAACACACAATTTCTTCATAGCTACTGAAGTCTCCTATAGCTAATGCCCTTTGAAGACATGGTTTTAATCCACTAAAGAATCGATGAAATTTAATTCCAGGTTGGATGATAAAGCAAGATGCATTCTTTGAAAGCCTTGTAAAATTCGCTTCGTATATATCAACAGATTCATCATCCTTTTTCTTAAGCTCAAGGAAATCCGTTTCCATCTTTGTTCGAAGAATATGAGGGAAGTACTTATTGAAAAATAAGTTCTTGAACTTATCCCATTCCATGGATTCAATTTCATCTTGAGGCCTCGTATTCTTAATTAGAGTCCACCATTGATCTACTTCAACTTCTAAATGGTAAATATACAGAATGACTTTTTCATGTTCCGAACAGTGGGGTATGGAAAATATCTTTTCAATGGTACTGATCCATTGTTCAGCAACAAGTGGATCAGAAGACCCACTGAAAGAAGGTGGACGTTTCCTCATGAAAGACTCAATAGAATATTGTTCCCTTCTCTGTTCATTTTGAATTCTACAATGATTCATAGATTGGGTAAGTATAGAAATAATATTTTCCACTCCATATCCCATGACATTGGTTTATTCAGGAGGAAAATCATTGCATTGTCCATTACATTGATCAATAGGGTTCCTTCGGGTTCTAGCCATAGTTCAAAACCCAAAAAGAATAGTGTGAGAGGAAAAAATCATGCTAGGGAAAATAACATAATAAAGGGGGAGTACCTTAAATATCTAACATCTTAGGTTTAATTTTAAGATCATTACCGTAATTCTAGGACTATAACCTAAACTTATACTTAAACTTAGGGATACCCCTAGACATACCTTAGAAATATCTCTAGGGATCTCACTAAAGTTTTCGCATCCTAGTTTCCAAAGGTTAACTAAACCTTTCCTCTGATACCAAATGTAGAGACCCAAATCTTGACGCACATGGACATTACATTACATTTGTGGAATACTTAATACATAACAAAAAAAAACACACAAGGACCGTAATAGTTTAGTGTCTTTGGAAACTCGGAACATAATTTTCTAATTATGGCGAAATATCTTCAACATCTACCATAAAGATCTTCCCCTTTTGTTTTCTTACCTAAAACCATTATTTATATCATGGGGAAAATAAAACATATAAAGGGTGATCTCAAATGCTCAGTAAGGGTAAGTATGGAGAAAATAAAACAAACCATATACATTTGAACATAAAAACACGAACATAATGTTTAAACATCGAAATCTTGAGCAATGAAATAAAACATGGTAGTATGTAAGGAATAGATCATAATGGAACATCAATCATGATAATATAGCTTGGAAATAAAACTTGTAATTATTTAAAAACATTAAGCACATGATATGATTTCTACAGTAGCCAAGGCATTGCTGCCAAGACCATCTAAGTAGACAAAGTCCCTTTCAGAATCGAGTTCACTCCTAATTTTAGTCCTCTAACACTGAACCAGATTAACTTACCATTCCAGCCATGTATATCTCATGAGATATAAATCTTGGCCCAATGCATTGGAAGGAGATATAGGTCCCACCCATCTCATAATGAAATCATTTTTACTTGAGCTACAACATAAACATAAATCATTCATCATAACCCAGATAATAAAAATGGGTTTCATAAACATCAACCCATCATAACATAATCCATATAAAACAAATGGATATCGTTTCATCATAAGAAAAGTGAAACCATGTAAATCATAGAGATATTATACTTGAAACATACACATATGATAGAATTTCATCTTATATGTAAAATAGTTTTGACAAAATACTTGAACTCCATTTTTGAGGAAAATATCATTTCTTCTTCAAAAATCATTTTCTTTTCACAAAATGACAAGCAATTTTAAAAAAAATATTTTTTTGAAAATAATCATGAAATATTTTAGTGGAATCTTCATGGAAATAAGGCATTATTAAAGCATATTAATCCATTCATGCCGTATAAGTTAAAAAAACATTCTCCTTGTACTTTTGTCGGAAAAGTCCAAAAGTACATCGTATGGTAATCAAAAAAAAGATTCCTTCCATACGATGTGGTAAAAGTAAAAAAAGGGTAAAAAGTTATTTAAACATACATTGAAGAAAATTAAACATTTAATGAAAAAATTTTGAGAACTTATGGACATGGATAATAAACATAACCCCAGTAAATACTTACGAATAAACAATCTCGGATAAGAATTAGATTGGAATAATTATCCCTTACCTTATGTACAATTTCTTCCATATGTGTCTGAGACTCCTATATAGTGGGTTTAAACATATTATTAACTTTTAATAGAACCATAATAATATTTATTATATCATATATGATTCACTCACGACTTTATATTATCCGTTCATTTGTCAATTCCATGTTAAAGCAACGTTCTGGGTAAAATCGTTTCATTTATCATCCGTGTTTTGACTTGTAATTATTAATATGATTACTTAGATCATGATTAATTAATACAAGAATATAAAACCCGATTTATATAGAATATATATTCAGAATGTACATATATATAATAGATCAATAAATGGAAATAAATACACCGTTCATTGAGACGGAAGGTCGTACGTACACATGAACACTGTTGTTTGTTTCCTTATTGAATTGAATGGAATTAAGTAGATGATATATATATATATATAAATCCATTATCATTATTCTGTAATATATTTCATGATTACTTATTATATATACTTTATAACAATTCTTGAATTGTTAACCTGGAAAATGAATCTCATCGCTTCGTGGAGACGGTAATCCGTACGTACGCACGAGCGATGATATCATTCCCATATTTAATGAATGGAATTTCAGTGGATGATATAATATCTTATAATCAATTTGATGTTATAATAATCATATATAGTTATTCTTTACACCATGGCGTGGAGACGGTATTCCGTACGTACGCATGCGCGGTGATTTTGTTTTCCATAGGATGGATAGAAGGTGAAATATGGTTGTTTCATATTTATAATAAAATATCAGTATATAAATAATACTTATGTTATTACTTTATAATGAAACAACTAAAGAAGAGGAAGTAGAAGAAGAAAGAAACTTGAAAGAGTCGGTAGAAGAGACTACCTCTTCCTCGACACACCTCTATTAAACTTCTTCTTAGGGAACTAGAGTTGTTATTTTGAGAAGACCAGAGCCTCTATGATATAAATATAGAGGTTTAGAAGAATAATTTTCAGGGTTTGGATGAGATTCAAGGCTCAAAAGGTTGTTAAGAGAAGTAGGAAGGGGTGCCCTTTTTATAAGGGAGGAGAGGGGCACCTTTGGAAAAACTTAAAATATTATTTTATAATAAAGTAATATTTGGTTTATAATAGATGCAATTTGATTTATATAGAAGATAAAGTAGGTATGGGTCGAAATAATTTCAACCAATAGGTTTTAGACATTTAGGTTACTATTTTAACCTTATCATTTAGATTTAACTCTAAGTTAAAATATTTAACTTTTATTGTGTCTTCTTGTTTTCTTACACTATATGGTTAATAAAATTAGTATAACTATAAAAAAGAACCCCATGTGGTTAATTATTAATATATAAAACCTTATATAGGTAATTTTTCAGAACCTTATATTTTTAGGAATATAATAACAATTAATAATATAATATTTGTTTTAAAACCTATTTTATGTCAATTTTGACAATATTTCGTAATTGATTTTTTTGAAAATCATAACAACATGATTAGTTCGAAAAAAGGTTAATTGAATAAATAATAACATGTCATATTAACCTATAAAATTATTTTAATTCATAAAAAGTCTAAAATTACATTTATTTGGGTATTTATAACATCAATTATGTTAATATTTCATTAATAAGGTAATTACTGAATCATCATTGTGTCATAAATAAATTAAATTATTTAATGTCTAAAAATTATAAATAAAATACCATTATGTATAAAATATTTCTAGATTTCTAATTAATATTTATAGTAGAATATTTCTTATGTATAACCCTATATTAAAAAGGTTTTAGTTATTAAAATATTATTTTAACTATTTTAACTCTTCTTTAAATAAAATAATAATAAGTGTCCTAATCTAATCCAAGTGGACCTAAATGGTAATATTTTTTTTCCTAAGGTCGTTTTTGGTCGAAATAAACTTATCCAATATAATTAGTACATGTGTGAGGATAATAATAATATAATTTTTACCCTTAAATGCCCTATTTACTTTTAACCGTGGTAAATAAAAGTAAAAACGTACAATTCACCAAAAAATATTTTTATATTATTGAACCACATTTTAATCCTTTATATTATCCTTTTCTCTCGAATTTTCTAAATTCCACTCACAGATGTTGTAAAATTATGTTTTATGTAAATCTTCAAATTCTCTTAGGAGGTGGGTAAAAGACGGTGAAAAGTTCAATAAAATATTTATATATCTAAAATTATTATAAAATGACACAAATGAATTAAATTGAACTTATATAGGTATTATTTATCAATTTGACCTAAAATAAATTTAAATGAAATAAATAATTATCTTAATAAAAAGTCGGTTTTTAAATAGTAACCGAGTGTTTTCACTATTCATCAAAAATTGAAAGTTTTCAGAAAAATACCAAAAATGAACCCTAGGCTAATTTTGATATTCCGAATCCAAAAATGAAGTCCATTTTGAAAGATAAAATTTAAAAAATTTCAAGATGTTGGTATTACTATTCATAAAAGCTAGTTCATAATAATATTATAATAATATCTCATTTAGTGAAACTTGGTATTGCGTACTACACATACTATCGAAGAAGGTCTTGATTGCGTGTAATGCAAGCCAAGTCATGGATGCGTGTAGTGAAAGCTCCGTTTGGTGTTGCGTATAACATAATCAAAACTCATTTCATTTATATATTAAACAAAATCTATACTTAATGTTGCATAGAATATTTTCCAGAAAACGAACTTGAAATTATGTATAACACAAGCCATGAATAGTGTTGCGTATACTGCAAGCTAATATGGTGTTGTGTATAGTAAAAGCTAATCTTTGTGTGGTGTATAATAGAAGACATCAATGAAATTAAAAATAATATATCTCATAAAATCTCGGGTTCTTACACTTCACTGCCAATAACATCTCACATTTACAAATTTATTCCTGGGAGTTATGCAATCACTATATATTATTATCTAATCATACCAAGTATATTACTATGTGGATTTTTTCTTAGTGTGTTAACTATTAAACTACCCTAAACCATTGTTTAGGAAATCATGAATTCATTAACCTTTAAGAATCCCATAAATTGTTATTATCCCATGTTTAGGTCATGTTGGGAGAAGACATTCCATAGTGTCTAGTGATCAGTAAAAATCATAGATTTCTCACTGATGATATACTGAGACAATAACATAAAATAAAACATGACTTCTATCATATTGTGACTATAGGTTATGTATTTACCATCATTATTTCATAAATCATTGGACACATAAGAAAAAAACCCATTACAACAAATCTGAACATTCCAAAAACCAAGACATGAAGTATCACAACATACCTGAAACAGAACTGCCTCTTGTGGTAAATGAAGAACTATAGTGTGATCCAACTTCTATGTGATCCAACTTCTCTATCATATTCCCAAAAATATCCTGATACAGTTATATAAACATGAATGATTGACCCTTATGTTTCAAGGTTGTTAATGTATATATAGCTTGATATAATCCTAGTATGAACCTCATTTAATATCCTCAATGATTAATGTTACTAAACACACCAAAACTAAACATATTTTTTGTATTTTCAAATAAATCACTTAATGGATAATTGTGAGCCAAACAAAAATCACTTCGAGGCTAAATGAGAACCAAAACAAGAAGAACCATAAACAAAGCAGCGTGTCCAAGGGGATCCACCATTGTATAAACGTGACAAAACCTACCCAAAACACCAAAATAGAGGCTAACCAGGCATTTCAAGGATCTTAGTCCTAGATCAAACCCACACTAAATAAAGGAAAAACTAGGGGAACATGTCAGGGACCACCCATCCCCACACGAGTCCGCAACACCCATCAACCTGCATGATCAAATAGATCACCTCGAATCCACCAATGAACCACACCCAACATCCTCCAAGATCAGAGCTGTCATCATCAGATCCACCAACATCATCCCCAATTTTCCAAAGAAACTATCAAACCAGTCCATAGTGGGGATGTGAACAAAGGGAAAATATAAAATAGAATAGGAGAATCATAAAATAGTGGATCCAGACCCTAGAACAAAAAACCAAAACCCCAAAGGGCTAAATGTCACAGAATATGAGAGAATAGGTGAGGGGAATACTCAAGCCCTAATCATTCCTAAGGATTCCCTCTAGGTCCTTTTATTGAACTGGGTATAATATGATGACCCAAGCTTTTCTGACCCCAAATAAAACCAGAACGGATGAACATTGAGGATAGGATATCATCGGTATTGAGCATTCCTACATCTACCATCTGCATCTTCCTTCTAGATCTAGAAAATGGAAATGACCTCATGCCTCATTCCAAGTCCATTGAAGCTAAATGAAAAAAACAAGGCGGTATACCTTAGTGAAACCCCAATCCTCTATCCATTGAAGGGTTCATTGATAGAGATCATGTCACTCCATTGCACCTAACAAGAGGCGTCACTTTGTCGATATTGACCACACTAGTCACAACTGTTGAAGAGGGTTGTTCACCAGTAGGGATCCTAGACGCATTGCAGATATATGTGTTGATAGATCCAAACCCGAATCATTGAAAGAAGAAACATGAAATGTAGGGGAGAAGATGAAGGAGAAAAGTGGAAGAAACCCTAGCCTGCCAGAATATTATAAGGGTGGGAGGAAGGAGAGGAGGCATCCTGGAAACCCTATATGTCGAGGCAGATCTCGCTCTCACTCCACCCCTTATGGGATTATCATTTTTTTAAAAGGTGTGGCTATGAATCCCCTAATATTGAAAATGGAAATGTAAAGTACCACATAGGTACAAGAAAAACATTACAAAGTGAAAAGCAGTCAAGAAAGTAGTTAACATATACGCATGCTATGGGGTGATAAACTCCCACCTCGTCTACATGGATTTCGCCATCACCTCCATGTTTTGACATTCCCCAATGGGCCAACTCTATCATCTAGAAGTACATGATTAATGAGAATCCACACCTCTACAACATTCATAGGGGTTTCCATAAAAAATACACCTCATTCATCTGTTGATCACTTACTACACCATAATGGGATGTGACAAGAACAAAGAAATATTCGTCAAGATCCCAAATCTCACACTTCAATAGTTTCATGAATGATGAAAAACATCGAAAACATATTACATATGTTTTGTGTTCAATTCATCAGGTGTGCAGTACCCAATGATATCACGGATACAAACCACCATGAAGAATAAAAAAACTTACAGAATAGTAAAATCATTGAACACTTTAATATATCTAAATAATTCATCACACCACATGTCATTGCAGGTAAATAATATTTCCCATAAGAGAATCAGAAGGAAGACTTCCAAATACCCTCTTCCTTTAACTTCGTCTGATGATATCATTATCCTAGATCAATCATTATTAATAAACTATCTCATTTTAGCTCCTTGAAAAAAATCATAACTCCATGGAAAAAATAAATGATTAATTAATATAACCTAATTAATTTGATGAAAAAAGATAAAATGATATAGTATACCATTTATCATTTTCATTAATAGTTCTAGATCATCCTATGCTGATTTGGACTACCGAACAAACCATAACTGCATGATATCATTGATCTACATTCATAGATCAAATGATTCAAAAGGCTCTATCCTATAAATAAACCACTAAATCACATATGATACCATTTTAAGATATTTATAGAACTATATGTACAATTTATTTGGAATGAAACAAACATATTATGGACTAAGTTGTTGTACTCTACCAAAATAATATAAACCATTTTTAAGGGACCTCCAATGCATTCATAATCATCATATATATAATAGAATTCATAAACAGAACATACCTCCGAACCATCTGAGTGTATCTCAAGCCAAAAAACATATTACACTCTCTATCAACATCATGGAAAAAATCTTCCTCAAAAAATAAACTACAATATCAAATAGTGAATAAAAATAATTACATATGGAATAAGATTTAAAAAATTATCTTTGAAAATATTTGAAGTCTCTTCTAGACTGATTATTCAACACCACTTGAACAATGTATCTACATACATATAAAAAAGATCATTTTATATCTATTATAGTAATATAAAATATAACTATAAGTCTCTCAAAAAATAAACCAAATAATTGAATAATATACATGGAATATTGTCACCAATGATCTAGAATTGAACATAGAATGCAACAAAGTTCAAAATATAAAAATGGTCCCTTGAATGATGTTTGGATATCCTAGTACTAGAAACACTAGAGTATGAATCCTCACATGATCTTATTCATGTAATATATGATGATGATATTCACTTCATTAATAATCATGATATTCTATATGTGAATGCGAAGGATTATATAGATGTTTTTTACTACAACACCTCATGTATTTAATACAAATTCAAGATCACCCTAGTGATTCTACCTCAAATAAAAGTTTTATAATTTTATATCATGATGTTGAACACTGAATATACACTACCTCCTAAAAATGATCAAAAACTATCATCGGTGACAATCATTGTATGAACAATAAAAAAAATATAATCCATCGACAAATGGAATTATAAACGCCACCTCGGGAAAATGCGATAAAGAAGGTTGGGGCCTAACCCCACTATCTAAAATCCTTATCTTTTGGAAACTAAGACCATAAATCTATAAAAATTATCTATAGATATTATTTATTACACCCATAATTTAATAATATTTTTCTATATATAATTATATAAATATCCTATCATCTTTCATATACCTAGAGATATGTTGTTAGAAAAAAACATTATAGTGGTAGTGGATATCTGGATGTGAGGTTTGCTAAAAATTCATTATCTTTTATCCTCATAATTTTATAGTCATGATTAATTTCTGGTAATGCTATTGAAATGTACCCCAAAATCATAAAAACTCATAATTCCATATCAATGGGAAATAATGTAATAGAAAATTTCTATATATATGGACAAAGAAAGAAACCTCTCTTGGAAAAAATATTTGACCTGTTACCAAGTAAAATCAGAATCCTTACAATCCATGTAGAAAATAAACACCACTTCCTAGATTCCACTCATAGAATCGACATAATCCATTAATCTTAGTTCCCTATCATAGTATAGCTCAAACAGATCATTATATCCACCACAAGTAGATATCCCACTATGACTAAAAATGAAACATATTGTTCAAATTTCTTAATTTTATTTACTGAAACTCATAGAGTGTTCTCATCCTCATGTTTATTTCATATGAATAAACACTAAAATTATCTTCTACCTTATTATTCATGAAAAAATATACATAAAAATTCCAAGGGAGTAAACATTAATCTATGAATAAAATGAATAAATGTTTGGGGCCTATAAAAAAAATAATAGTAAATATTAAATATTAATAAATTTATTATTTCATATTTATGGTTTAACTAATAAATATTCTTTTTTCCAATCCTAAATGCATGAAAATTTATAATGATATATTATAACATCCCAGTTCCGGGTTCCGCCTAGAGGTGCCTCATACCCGATTGGTCACATGGACTCAAGTGCATTTCCCCAAATAGTAAAGGCTGCTGACTAGCAGTGAGGGCATTGGGTGTGATGGTGGGGAAACTATTCCCTCATTGGTAGAGTCACATATAAGGAGTAAAACAGATAACAATAGAGGAAGCATTAATAATAACATACAACGGTAAACATCCAATGACTAGAAGTAATACAAACTGAGGAAATATATATATTTGATGCATGATACATATATCTAGGAAAGCAGCCAAACTAGTAACAATTATGGAATAAAATACAAAACCAATTTACAAGGAAAAGAAAGTAAACAACTCCACAACATCAGAAGCCTCAGCTTGGTCTCATGCTCTCCAACTCTGAAGCAGTCAAGTACCTGAAGTAGAAGGGCACTTGCCCTTATCGATACCTGCAATAGTATAATCTATTTGGGCCCAAAATCATGACCCAAACAGGATGTGAGACTAATAATAGTAGGAAACCACACAAAGATCTGTGTCTAATAGTCAGTGAATATATATGGTAGGAAATAAAAAACATGAATCAGTAAATAAAAAATTACATAAAGTAACAATCCTACAAATTAAATTGCATTCATTCTCATATACCATGTAAGAATCTAATAAAAAGAAGGTAACCCTATAGCATGTACTCATAGACTAACCCCTATGGTTCAACCAAATAAACACCAACAACCCTCTAGGATGTACTCATAGTCTAACCCCTTGGGTTCAGCTTTAGAAAAGACTCTCTGAAGAAGCACTCACCGTCAATTCCCCCTATGGTCTCATATCAGTAACTAATAGGAACTATGAGGAAGCACTCAATGTCCAATTCCACTTGTGTACCATATCAAGGAAACTGCAGATACTCTGAGGGAGCACAAGGTCCATCCCCCGTATGGTCTCACAATGTAACAGTAAAACAGACACACTGGGGAATCCCTCAACATCCATTCCCCGTATGGTATACTACACCAAGTTCCCACAACCATGTGTAAGTCAATCATGCACAAAAGATTCATGGAAGAAAAATTAAACCTCATGACCTACTTGGCTAAACAATCTATAATATATCACAACATGTAAGATAATAATCACTCCATCCTAAAAATACCAGGTATGAGAAGAAAGCAGCCTAACCGGCAAGCTAGACCAAATGGTCAAAACAATAAATCATGGGAAAAACATCCATAGCATATAATTATTAAACCTATTCAAAAAAATTAACCTCTATCCAAACAAACAAGCCATAGTAGGTAATAACAGGGCTAGAAACCATAAATAGGCAATACCCGAAACGAGGGTACTTGACACTTTTTTACATAAAATTCAAATACTATCTACGAAAAGGCAGAAACCACCCACCTTGGCGTCATGAGATCAATATAATTGGACCTCAACCCTTAAATATCCCTAGAACACTGTAGATATATATAAAGGTTAAAACATTCAACTGAGGATATCTCATGAAAGAGGAAAAATCAGGAGATGAAGTTCAAGAAGAAGAGAGAACTCACTGATGTGATTCCAACGAAACCGACAGAGTTCAGATCGGAGAAAAGACGGTGATTTGGGGGATCGGTGAAGATACAGTGGTCTCGCTCATTCCCGAACAAGATAGGTCAAGAAGAAGATGGTTCTATCCATGAGATGCGACCCCGGTCTATTTAATGAAATAAAAAGAAAATACACAGCGTGTTCTTTAAAAGTACATGGCGTGTAATTTCCTTTCCCAACATTTGCTTTAGTCAGTCTCTAGGTCACCACACAGAACCATGTACTCAGCTGTTACACGACCACTACATGGTTACCCATGGAAACTGGGTACACAACGCGTATTTATAAGTACATGTCCTGTACTTTTGAAATTTCAAAAACTCCCCATTTTCTCAATGACAACCAAAAAAGAAACACACACCTAAAAAGAAGATCCGAGTTCTTACAAACTTCCCCCTTTAATGAAATTCATCCCCAAATTTCCCTAGCAAGGAAGTGTAGAAGAAGAAACCTCAAATAGCTCTAGCCACTGTGATCGTACATCAACCTCCCTCTCCCAGATCTCACCCTGAACTCACTCGTGCGTCCATAGCACTCGTACCAGAGGAATAAACCGACCAAGAAGAAACTTTGCACTTTGATAAAAAAATCCAGATAGGACGCTCCTCGAATGAGGTGTCCACCTTGAGCTCAACCTCCTCAGGTTGGAAAACATGAGACAAGTCTAAGAAGTAATGTCGATGCTGTGAAATGTGGATGACATCATGCATAGACTGGTACCTCTGAGGTAACTACAGCCGATAGGAAACTGGACTCACTCTCCAAAACACCTCAAACAACCCAACATATCTAGGTGAAAGCTTACCATGTCTAATAATACTTCTATGTCCCAACCTCGGTGTAACACGTATAAAAACCTGATCTCCAACCTCAAACTCTAGAGTTCGTCTTTGTCGATCAACATAAGACTTCTGTTGTGACTGTGCAGTAGACATCCTCTTCCTAATCAACTCTATTCGCTCTGTGGTCTCCTGGACAAGATGATGTCCCAACATAGCTACCCCCCTTCCTCCAGCCAGTATATAGGTGATCAATATGTCCTACCGTACAAAGACACATAAGGTTCCATTTGAATAGTTTCTTGAAATCTATTATTCTAGGAAATATCCACAAGAGGTATGTGATTCTCTCAAAAAACTCCAAAATCCAGGATGCATGCTCAAAGCATGTCCTCAAGGACATGAATCGTATGCTCAGACTTGTCATATGTCTGGGGATGGTAAGTTGTACTCAAAAGTACCTACGTACCCAAAGCCCTCTGAAGTCTCTACCAGACTTGATAAGTAAAACAGGCATCCCTATATGAAATAGTTGAGTGCGAAACTCCATGTAAATGTACAATCTACTAGATGTACAACCTTCCTTGATCATTAACCCTAAAGGTCTACTTGATCGTATTGAAGTGTTCAACCTTCTTGAGTATGTCAATGAAAAATCATATTGAATCATTCCCTCGAGGAGACCTCAGAAAACCTATCACGAAATCCATCACAACATCATTCCATTTCCACTCAGTAATGGGTAACTGCTACAAAATCCATGCTGGTATCTGATGCCCCACCTTCACCTGCTGATAGGTGGAACATCTCATGAAAAACCCAGCAATATCTCTCTTCATACCTGGACACAAATACTGATGGTGTAGATCACAAAACATCTTGGTGACACCAGTATGAACTACCCAAACAGAGGAATGAATGTCCCACATCATATCCTGGCATACGTCTGCTGATACCCATACACACCCATGAAAATGCAAGGTCTCATCCTCACCTATGGTCCATCCAGGAATAGGGTGTTCTCCTAACACACTCTCTCGTAGGACTAGGCCTTCATTATTTGATAACTTCCTCATTTTCATATGATCTAGTAGAGAAGAGGTAACGACTACAGAATAAAGGGATTTCTGACCCCTATCAGCTGTGCACCTCCAAGTGCATCTCAGAGAATAGAGTCATAAGCTGCCACTCACGAATGGCCACCTGAACTGCATGTATCTGAGTCCTCCTTATCAACACATCAGCCATAGCGTTGCTTTTCCCAGGCATGTAGGAAAGCTAAAAGTCAATGTACTGAAGGTACTCAACCCACCTTCACTATCTCAGATTCAGATCGTGCTGATTGAAGATATAGTTGGGAAATTTGTGGTCGGTGAAAACCCCAAAATTCTCTCCTAGAAGATAATGTCTCCAACAACGTAAAGTTTGAAAAACTGCAACAGACTTGAGATCGTGGATTGGGTAGTTTGTCTCATGTGGCCTAAACTACCAAGACCCGTACACAAAAAATCCTTCTCCCAGCATAAGCACTGCTCCCAGCCCAATACCTGATGCATCATAGTAAATTGTATAGCTCTTTCCTAGCTTTGAAAAAGCTAGTATCAGTGCGGAAGTAAACCTCCATTTCAGCTTCTAAAAGGTTTACTCAAAAAAATATTACCACAAGTACTTTGTACCCTTGTTAGTTAGTCCTATCAATGGTGCTCCTATGTGTGAAAAGTCCTATATGAAACATCTGTAGTATCCAGACATCCCTAGAAAAAATATGACCTCAAAGAAGTTCTTTAGATTATCCCAGGAAACTACTGCTCTCACTTTATCCAGGTCTACTGATACTCCTGTCTCTGTGATAACATGACCTAAAAAATGAATTTTTTCAATCCAAAAGTGGCATTTTGAGATCTTATCATATAAATAATGCTCTCTCAGTGTACTCAAAACAACCTCAATATGTGTGGCATGGTCATGTCGAGTGTGAGAGTACACCAAGATATCATCCCCGAGGACCACCACAAAATAATCAAAGTATTGATTTAACACTCAGTTCATCATTTCCATGAAGACTGCATGGATGTTTGTGAGACCAAATGACATAACCACATACTTGTATAGACCACACCTGCTTCGAAAGGCTGTAAGAGGTACATCTGATGGTCAAATGCGCAACTGATGGTAACCGAATCTCAAGTCAATCTTCGAGAACACCTGGGCTCCAAAAAGATGATCAAAGAGATCATCAATCCTTGGTAAGGGATATCAGTTATTGACCATTAGCTGGTTCAAATTTCGATAATCCACACAATGTCTGAGAGTACCATCCACCTTCTTCTCGAACAAGATAGGCAAACCCCAAGGAGAAGTACTGGGTTAGATGAAACCCTTTGCTTGCAACTCCTCTAACTACTTATTGAGATCCTGCAAATCTGGTGTAGCCATCCTATAAGAAGTAATAGAAACTAGTGCCGCTTCTTGAACAAGATCAATAAAAAATTCCACATCTCACTCCAGAGGAAAACCTGAAGTTTCCCATAGAAATTAATCCCTGAAATGATCGAATACTAGAGATAAGTACAACTGTGAAGTCCAATGGTCATCTCGATATAAACTAGAAATCTGGGCTGTAACTCCTCCCAACCGATGATGCTTGTGTCCTGATCTGCTCTCCGGGACATCCCACTCGCCTTATGAATAAATGATCCACCCTCTGGTGATCTAAAACTCACCCTACAGTGATGATAATCGACAAATTCTTGGAAGGGAACTAGCCAATCCATTATGAGAATGACATAATATAATTTCTTCTCTATGATGTAGAGGTCCCATAAGAAGTGGCTCCCACAAAACTCAAGTGGGAACTCCTTGCACTGGCGTACACTAGCCATTCTTGTCCCCAAAAGTGTTTCTAACGTCAAGATATCAGCAGAAGAAAAGATACGGAGCCCAAGATTCTATAAAAAAAAACAATAGATATAAAGATATGGGAAGCCCATGTATCAAAAAGAGAAGATGCTAAAACTGAGGCAACTAGGATCGTACCTAAAACTATAGAGGGTCTGGAATCTTACTCCTAATGGGTCTTCTTTACTGCAAAATTTTGACCTGCACTAGAGCCCTATGACCCTACCTGACCACCCTGATCTAATCCACCCTGTTGTCGCTAATATCCTAGCAATTAGCTACCACAACCACAACCTCCACCTCATCCTGAAAGTCCAAAATAACTATAGTTCCCTAAATGATGAGAAACTAGTGGTGCTTCTCTTAAACACAGAGTCATAGAAGAACCCCTATCACTAGATGCTGGTGAGAAGAACTGACAGAAGCACTGAAGATGCCCCATCTTGCCACATGATCGACACTTCAGTGGGTCTCACAGGTAATGTGGCCTCGTATTCTCACTCTTCCTGCGCTAGTAGCACACCACCTGGATACCATAAGAAGTGTCCCAACTCCTCATATCCCCACAAATAGACTCCCTATGGTGCTTACTACTATAAGTAGGAGGGATACCAACTCCGGATGTCGAACCGCCCTAGCTAACCACTCCAGAATCCCTCAAATTTCTCTCTATAATCAGTGCATGGTTGACTGTAGAAGTGATGGAAGTCAACCTCAGGATGTTCACCTGAGATCTGTTGTCTTCCCTAAGACCATCCTCAAAAATCATTTCCTGAAATAACTCATGACCTCCTATAATAGGCGTGAAGCACTTCCACTTAGTAATCCAAGAAAAACACTCCATGATTGAGAGAGTAACCTACTCTAGACTGATGAACTCTTGGGATCGATTGGCCCTAAATGTATCAGGGTTGAAGTAGTCATAGAAGGCACACTAGAACTCATTCCACATTATATCCTCCTGGAATCCTACCTGTGAGATCAAATACCACCATCTCTTGGTGGAGTCCCGAAACATATAAGTAGCAAGCTTCACCCTCCTCTCTAGAGGCATCTCTGGATGCTCGAAGATGATATCATGGATTCTAACCATGACTCTGTAGCCTGAGGTACTCCTTCCGCTATGAAGGTGGGAGGATGCTACTTCTAGAAAACATGTATCAACTCTGCTATTGAAGGGGTAGGATGTGATACTCCTCAGAAGTTCTGCATGAACCTCATAAAGCCCTCTTAGAACTATGCATCTCCACCTGTGTCTAGAATAATGGCTGGTTCCTAGAAAGGCTTGACTGGAGGATTTTCTTGCAGTTCCTAATATTCCAAGTCCAGTGTATGGTCACTACCCTGTATCTGGCATACAAACGAAGGAATTCTCAGTGGCATGACTCTGTAAGGTCATGTTCACACATTAGATCAGGATAAAAAGGACTAAAACTTAGAAGTGAAAGAAGAGAAAAGGAGACATAAAGAATTTATGTTTTTCAAAACATGGATACACAATGTTTATAATGCTTACACGACATGTTCCCTTAAGCATTCACATGGGAGTGTACTTTCGCTAACCCGGGTCATGTAACACCCCATACACTTGACGTGTTGTCCTAACACACGACGTGTACTTGAGTATTCATCCCCTGCCCAAGTTCTTCTACATGGATAAGACACACAGTTTCCCTAGGACAAGACTACACAGCGTGTTAGTTCTAGAAACTGCATGTACTAGACAAACTATACTGACCCGTGTTCTTAGTCATATGACTGGTTACATGGATCACTCTACATGACATGTTCCAGATAGACACAACATATACATGAAGGATTTCACCGACCCATGTTGTTCACTACACGACCAGATACATGGGTTACACTACACAACATGTTTAAGCTTGACAGAACATGTATAACTTAAGTTTCATCCATCCATGTCATTAGTCACATAGGTGAAAACAATGTCAAAACACACGATGTGTACGTATAGAACACGGCGTGTCCCACAAAGATTTCCCAACCCCGTGTCTCTGCCCACACAACCAGTGACACGGTTAGAGACCACATGACATGTACATACAGAACACGGTGTGTACTCAAGAAAACAGTTCCATCTCGAATAGAAGGATGCATGGCGTGTATTCATCATTACACGCCATGTATTCTAGGTTCTTCCAGACATTAAGACTTAGAAACTACTCTAGAACCCATAAAACACTGAAACGATCATTATGGTGCTAAATTTCAATCTATGAGGGCCCATACTCCCCACGAATTAAATCTTGACATCTTATACATGTCATATACAAGAAAAACAAGGAAATCATCCACCAAATTCCCATCCATGAGGGCCCATAACACCTCAAGAACCAAAATTTGGAATTCATTCAAAAAGAACCTTACACAATTAAATAACCTATCAAAAAGATGGTATTCTATCAAGGCATATATCACAATCGCATGAATATCTAACACAACCTCTATCACAACGACATGAAATCGCTAATTCACCCTAAATGCCATGGAAATAATACATGACATGTGATCTCTATAAAGTGACTATTTGATGCATGAGATGGCATACCCCCTTCTCATCAGGTTTCAATAGAAAAACGACCTCAATAATATCAACAATAACAACACAAAACATGTGAATCACCCAATTGGTGAAATCAAATCAACTGTAAAATAGAAAAAATAGAAAAATTTCAATAATGAAGTAAATTGGATTTTCCTAGTACATGAGTTAACTAATCCTGAGAACAAATTTTTACCAAATAAATATTTCTTTCTGTCCCAGGATATAGGCTCCAAATAGTAAATCATGAAGAAAAGAATCCCTCTGAAACCACTTTATAACTTCTTGGTTCCAGGTGCCAACCATAGGTGCCCCGATCCTAGTTGGTCACTAGGCCTCAAGCGTAGTTCTAGGAATGCCAGGATTCCAACTAGAATCAAGGGACTTGGGTGTGAATGTGGGGAAACTATGCCCTCATTGGCAGAGTAACACAATGGAAGTAAAACAAATAACAATAGTGGAAGCAGTAATAATACCATACAATACTAAACATCGGAAGAGTAGAAGTTATAACAACTGAGCACACACACACACACACACACATATATATATATGATGCATGATACATATGTCTAGGAAAGTAGACAAACAAGTCACAATGCTGGAATAAAATACTAAATGAAAGTACAAGGAAAATAAAGTAAACAACTCCACATCATCGCAATCCCCAACTTGGTCACATGCTCTCTAACTCCTAAGCAGTCACGTACCTGAAGTAGAAGGACACTTTCCATTATCTATAACTGCATAAATATAATCATTTTGGGCCCAATAGAATGACACAAATAGGGTGTGAATCTAATCCCAATAGGAAACAACCCAAAGATCTGTACCTAACAGTCAGTGAATATATATGGTAGACAATAAAAAAATTGAAGCAATAAAAAAATAAGTACACATAGTAACAATCCAACAAATTCAATTGCATTCATTTTCATATACCATGTAAGTAGCTAATCAAAATCAGTTAACCCTGTAGGAAGTAATCACAACCTAAACCCTCTAGTTCAACAAAACAAACACCAGTAACCCTCTGGGATGTACTTACAGTCTAACCCCTCTAGTTCAGCTTTAACAAAGACTCTTCGAGGAACCACTCACTATCGATTCCCCCAGTGGAATCATATCGGTAACTAATAGGCACTCTATGGAAGCACTCAAAGTCCAATTCCCCATATGACCTATATCGAGTAAACTACAGAAACTCTGAGAGATAAGAAGGTCCACCCCCTATGGTCTTGCTGCATAACAGTAAAAAAGACACTCTTGGGAAGTCCTAAGTGTCCATTCCCCCTATGGTCTACTAAACTAGGATCCCACAGCCCTGTGTAAGTAAATCGTGCACAAACAATACAAGGTAACCAAAGTAAACCTCATGAACTACTTGGATAAAAAATATACAACATATCATACGATGTAAGATAACAAACACTCCATCCTAACAATACTAGGCATGGAAATAATGTAGCCTACCAGGCAAGCTAGACTAAATGGTCAAAGCAAGAAATCATGGGAAAAACATCCATAACATGGAAAGGTTAACCATATTCACAAACAATTAACCTCTATCCAAACAAACAAGGCATAGAAGGTAATAACAGGTCTAAAAACCATAAACACACAATACACTGAATGAAGGTATTGGGGACTTTTGCACATAAAATTTAAAGAGTATCTACGGAAAGGCACAAACCACCTTCCTTGGCGTCATGAGATCGATATACTTGAACCTCATGAATTGAATCTCTCTATAATTCAATAGATCTCCATAAAAGTTTAAAACTTTCAATTGAAGATATCTCGTGAAAGAGGAAAAATCAAGAGATGAAGTTTAAGAAGAAGAGAGAACTCACCGATGTGATTCCGACGCAACCGATAGAGTTTTAATCATGGAATGGATGACGAGTCGAGAGCTCAGTGAAGATCCAGAGGTATTGTTCATTCCCAGACGAGTTATGTCAAGAAGAAGATGGGTTTTTCCATCAGAAGTGACCCCTGTACATTTAGTGAAATGAAAAGAAAATACACGACATGTTCTTTAAAAGTACCTGGGGTGTACTTGCCTTTTCTGGCCTCTAATTTAGGCGGTCTCAAGGCCACCATACACGGCCATGTGCTCAGCCATTACATGTCTAGTACATGGTAACCCACAGAAATTGGGTACACGATGTGTACATATAAGTACATGATTTGTACTTCTGAAATTTCTTGAAACTCCCCTTTTTCTCAAAGACAACCAGAAAAAGAAAGGCATAATTGAAAAGAAGATCCATATTCTTACATACATGATCCATTCCATGGAATCCACATTGAAAACAATATGTCCATTATATATAATCAAATTAAACTCAAATTTCCTAGAATTGGGTTAAATTGTAACCTAAATACCTATGTTTAATTAATTGTTCGTTAATTAAACTACATAAAGGATTGGTTGACACTGCTTTTATACTAATAAAACTTACACTCAACAATGAAAACCTCTTAACACAAACATATCCAACAACATAATAATTTAATATAAATATTTTATGAACTTCCCCATAGATAGTACCCTTCATTGGACGTATATTCCAATGATAGTTATAATGAATCTTGATGTCCTTAACTAACTAGACACAACAATGAAACTAGCACCGAGGGAATTTCATACACACTACTAGTAAAAATTACCCTCTATGAAGAATAATGGAAATAATATATAAGACAGAATTTACAAGCCACACATAATCCTAAAATAATAATGAATCCCAATCATGAATTTAAATTCATATATACATAGTGACCAAAAAAAATATTAATTACCAAAATGAAATCCAAACCTATGACATTGAATCCCATAAATATCATAAACAAATCCCTGAGGAAATAATGATCAACCCAATCACTAACTATAATATATGGAATAAAAAATAGTATATATTGATGTATAGTTTTTATAATAGGGGGACTCAATAGGTGCCTCTCAAGTGTCTCTCATGAAAAATATATAGGATGAAATATATGGACACCTGAATAGACATGTGAAATAAACTAATCAAAAAAATTAGATAATCTATGCTCCCAACATCAATGTGGATTTCTCACAATTTATCACATTGAATTAGTTATATAAAATATAACATAACATAATTTTTATGTAACCCCTATAAAAATTTTCTATATTTTTTTTCACCCTTCTCTAATGTCTAATGTTGGGATCTTTCTCTTTGTAAATAAATAATCCTTATTGAAAACACATATTTAAATGTAACATAACATGAACATCATGCATCACTTCACCTCATAATAAATTTCTATATCATGATATTATACAGGTGTAGATTTAATGGAGAAACCACCTGTCATTTATCGTGTATTATAACTCAATCCATTACATCCCATACACAAAACACAAGTAATATTCCATAGGATACTATATTTGGAGATAAAATTGTGTACACATTTGAAACGTCTCTAATATCACTATACACAGATAAATGGAGAAGGTAACATCCATGTATACCAAGATAAAATTTTACTAGGATTTAGATGCAAGGAATGTGGTGTAATAGAAGGCTTTCGTTACTTGATAACATTGATTTTTGAGAAGACAACCTCCATAGAACACTAGGGTCAGTATACATATTTACAATGGGGTGTTAATATTAAATCATATAAAAAAGTAATATATATATATATATGTATATATATGTATAAATATTAAATAACCAAAATTTTGGAAAATAACTTTTCATTCCCTCAGATATAGTAATCCTCACACAGAAACATGATGACCAATCATAATGAAAATATACCCAACTATCAAAAAATCATTTCAATGATACTTTTCTTTATAATTATTTTAAAAATATCATCTTCAATTAATTACGAAAATTTTTTCATGTCATTAATTTCTAATACAACTACTTAAATTGTTCATTATGTCTTATTCTTGTCAAGATATTTTGTTACTCTTTCAATATCATTGGTTAAATTATTTGAAATTAATTATCATTAAATATTTATAGGTTCTCTAAGACACATCCAAAGATCCCATATATGATGCATAAACCATGGAATACTAATTTTATCATGTAGTAGGGAATAAAATGTCAAAGCATGTTAATAAACCATTCACACAATAAAAAATATTCATTATCACATAAAAAAGAATACGATTTTCTGTAATAAAAACGATAGTAATTCCAAGATTAATTCCACTTATCTAGCCTTAGTTTCATCCCCTACACCACTATTACTATTAGTATCCATCCCAATATCATAGATACCGAAAATTACAAAGACCAATGTATGCCCGCCAATTAATCTTTAAATAACATCATATGGTTGGATTAAATTAACATATAGAGAAGCTCTTAATCCATAGTAATAACACAAAGGTGTATCCATACAAAAAAAATAGTTAATAGAACAACGATACCCTATAAACATGGAATTTATCATCAAAAAATAAAATAAATTTTGTGTACTATAAAATATTTCTTTCAGAAATACATTATTATCAATTATATTTATTTAATAGAGACATTTAATATTGGTTTCAACAATAATATACATAAGGAATCAGTATCCAACATCTTTGAAATAAACACGATCTATTATAAATTCATGTTTTGGTAATTCATTGTAGATTAGTAATAGTTAAACATTCTTGTCTTTTATTTAAAAAATAATGAATTAAATATTTTATGTTCTTTATCAAATTTATATGCATAACAGACAAGTAATCACATAGCATATGTCTAGATAAAACACTATATAGAAAATTAATATGGAACCATTAATATAGAATAAAGACATAAAAATGATACAATCAAAAACCAATTGATTATTTAAACATGTTAAAGATTTTATAATGGAAAATTATACCATCACACTCAGTGATAAATCCTGATAAAATTATGATTTCACATAAATCCAAGGTGAATAAATAAATCCATAACTTCATTTCTAACATTGTTATTCAAATAAAAGTAAGATAGTGACTCCATATATTAGACCATGTCTCCATTAATGAATGTAAGATCACAATGTATTCTACACCATGTACAAGACCTAAAAAATGGAACTCTAAATCAAATAAGGGTAAAACTACAATTTCATCGAAATATATAACGAAAAAAAAATTTAAATAGAGTATTCTATAATATAAATATGAAAAAGATACAATAAATCATCATGATTCCAAAATTGGACTTCAATGATATATACTATATGAAAGGATCTCATTATACCCTAGAATACGTATTATGTTTTCTTGGGGAAGGGATAAATTTAGAGTGTTATTGAAGAATTTTATGGAGTGATGGAATTTATTCGAAATTTTCAATATGTTTATTTGTGTCATGAATTATTCATTTCTGTCCATATTGGATCAGGTTGTAGACTCACTAGAAAAGTATTTCCAAGATAAAATAATATTGGTTCAATCCATGTTTCAATATTTATGTTCAAATCCTGTTTTTTGAGTTATATTCGTGAAATATATATCCTCATCCATTTATGTCATGGAAAAATCATTAACTTTTTGAAATACACCATGTGAACCACAATCACTCAAGACAAGTATATAATTTTAGGCTATGAATCAAACACTAAAAAATGACTAACTAATCACAAAATTAATTCCTTATTCATTTATATTAATGAGAGAAAACCACACTATTCCTATTCCACGATCCCGCATGTACCAGGGAATTGAAAAAAATTATGGAATGATCTAGCAAGATTAATTCCCTTACATTGTTCCAATGGTTATTAGTATATTTTATCTTAAAAATTAATTAAATATGTATGATAATTACTTAGGGTTTTCATTTATTTATATATGGATATAGATTGTGGTACGATGATATATCTATTTTTGTTTTATGATGACGAAGGAATAAAAATGGGGAAACTATGCTGATATGATAGGGACTTAATGTTAGATTACATGGTTACATTTATCCTTAGTCAATATGAGTAATTTCATAAAAGGAAATAACCACATGAAACTATCAATCTTTGGCCTCAAACCTCATTCATTTTAGTATCAATCTATTCCAAGATTCCAAAGATTTTGTTTTCCATTAAATTTCATTTTTGGTAATGTGTTATTATTATTATTTTTGATGTTTTCTTCTTTCTGTTTGTGGGCTCATGTGTGTGTGTAATTGTTACTAAAAAACTAAATAATTGTTCTATTTAAACATAAAAATAATTTATTAAGACACAATTAATATTAATTGAACAATGATATTATATAGGCATATCAAAATTATTTTAGAAAATTTTATATAAAATATTATTATTTATTTAACATAATTATCAAAAAATGATACATCATGTTTATTATTCCCCAAATAAGGTCTAACGCAATTTATTATTATTAATAATAACACATAATGATAATATTAATTGTGGATTAAAACTGCATTTCGGAATAATACATCCATTTATTGCTCCATTTATCGAATTTCAAAAGTTAAACTAATTGGTCACATCGATATGATTACAGTAGTGCTATTTAGTAATAAGGGTTAGAGTTAAATGCCACACTACATTATAAAAACATGATAAAGAATTTCATTATATTGTTGAATAATAGGTAAATTAGTATACATCCTCAATTATCTATGTTATATAATAGAGTTATTGGTTTTTTATTCATATAGGATTGGGAAAACGTTTGAATTAAAGATGAAGAATTAACTACCCATTAATGGATTCCCTATATAGTGTAAAAAAGAACTAAAATTTACCACTTTTTTAGTCTCTTCATAGAATAAAAAAACTTAATGGACCATATTTTTTATATTAAAGAGAATACTATGAGAAAAACTAATTGAATCAATCATTCCATGATTCATACCTGTCTCCTAGAAGGAATAATATATTTATTAAAAATTATAAATCCAAATCATTCATATTGAAAAAATCATACTATAAAAAACTAGAGATAGGTTTTATTATCAATTAGAAAAAAACTCCAAAATAAATCATATCAATATCAATAAGAAAAAAACACATGATTACACAATAATAATTTCAGAACAATATAAAAAATCATTTTATAAATAAATTCCAAATTTTAGTACACCATACCTTATTTATATATAAATAAAAATATATTTATATCCAACATCCCCTATTTGGACATCAATTTAATTTATATTACTCATAATAAAATTATTTTTAAAAAAAAATATATTTATAGATTATTTTATTTTTTATATATAAATAAAAATATATTCTTCAATTTATCTTTTACTCTGAACTATGACATAAATATATTTGAACATATTATTATAACATATTGGTATAATCTTATAATTTTTAGGTGATAGTGAAATTCATCCACATAAAATTATAAAATACTTAAATATTTCCTAAAAATATTATATGAAATAAATTTTTTACATGTAATATAACCTTTATAACATTAAATCACGAATCAAAAAAATTATCAAACATTATTCAAACATTTGTCATTAGAACATCATAAAATAACTTCCCATTTTATCATAAAATATTTATAATCACCTAAGAAATTATTTTTATATCTATATTATTGATATGGATGAAGTTATAGTGTTTTAAGACATTTCATGCTATGGAAACATGGTTTGATTGGCCATGTTTTATCCATGATATAGTCACATGATGGTTCCAACGAACCAATAAACTATTTTTTAAATTTATTTTATGTTATTCATATTCATTGTGAACCATTGGTTATCAAAAAAATTGTAACCCTAAATTCTTGATCTCTAAAATATACAAATATATGTAAAATGGGAATCAAAACATCATCAATTGGTATTAAAATACATAAAAATAACTGGAAATATATCTCATAGTTGTCGATAAAATCATGAATACTATTTCTTACTCATTTCTTATAATATTATTTTTAAGTATATATATTTTTATTTTTCTCTTATGTTCTAACAATTATATCTCTAAACAACCATTATTCCCCAAAGAACATGAGGGGTCGAATTAATTTTTATAATAAACTGTACTAGGTCAATAAGAACCATTACATTATTATATTCACCACACAGATTTATGATCATTCCCAATAATTCTTAGTTGGTCAAAATAACTATGGATATAAAAAAATACCTTGGGAATGATTTTATCCACATATATTAGGAATTAATTAACCAACTGTTGTAGTCTATGTGGAATGACGTGACCATGGATTAAAGTTAAAAGAATTATAAAAATAGGTCTAAAATATATTAAAAACTAAATACTATTAAATAATAAGAACATGAAACTGATAAAATAATATGAAACCATACGTGTCATATAATATAGGTAATGATAGAAAAGAGAACAAGACCAAAAATAAAATAAAATTAATAGGGAAGCTAGATTGACTACTACATAAAAATCCCAAGATGAATACCATGCAATGTTCATTCTTATGATCAAATTAATTTTTCTAGAATTTAAAAAAAAACTAAAAATATCTTCGATTTATAATAATTACACGTACTTCTAATATGAGAACATAACCTAACAATGTTCATAAAAACCCAGTCTCTTTGTGAATATATTAAAAAATAAATTTTGGAAAGTGATAAATTCATTCACAAAATAATTTTTTTTGATGTGGATGATATTAATCATGTTAATTATAGGAATTAAATGAAAACCCCCATTCGATGCCAAATAAATTTTCCATTTATACTTAATATAAAAAATAATATGTATTCATGTAATATTATGACATTATAATAGAATAAAAAAATACAATGCAATTAATATTGAAACAATTATTCTCCTAGGATAATACAAAATAATCCAAAAAAATATACTCATGAATCCCTGATCTAGTAACATCCTACCTATTCTGTGATGAATCGACACATTTTTCCATAAAACAGGGAGCCCGACCCATTCCGCCACATACCTGAAAGGGAATTCCTGATCCCCACGGACTGGGGTCAAGCACCCAAGCATCGAACAAAATAACAAAGGGAATGATTTCTCCCAACCTGAACAACCACATGGAATAAATATATATAAATTAAGAAATAAATTGAGGAATAATATCAAATATATATTCTATAATTATAAAGAAATGGTAGAAATTAATATTATTTATCGTACGCAAAAACTCTAAGAAATGTCTAACATAAAAGGACTAAAAACAACACAGCTACTCCAAATGATGGTATGGAAAAACAACCAACATCTCAACACAATATAGCTGACATTGACCCCGCCACCTAACTACAGTGCATTTCCTTTCCCTAGAATGGAATACAAACAAAGATCTATCTACCACAAAAGAGGTGTGCAGGGTGTGAGGTAACAGTCTCAATAGGATCCCACCAAGGTGTTCCATAATAAGTTTATATATAACAAATATTGTTTTCTCATTTTAAATAAAATCATGGTAAGATAAGTGTTAAATAATTTTTATAGAAAACATGGTAAACATTTCCCTTTTTCCATAGTTCTAAACAAATTATGGTATATCAATTTCAAAGAACATATTCCATATCATTTTCCCCAATCATAAATATTCATATCAAGGCTAACTTAGAAAAACATTAAATACAAAATATAAGCTCATGTATCACAACACTAGGGAATACTACTTGTCCAGACCACTAGCTACTTTTACCAAAATAATCAAGTTCACAAATGTGATCCTAGAAGAATGTTCTTATGAAGTTGAAGGAATACCCCATGAGTAAAACCCTAAAAATTTCAATATCATTCCCCTAGAGAAAATTCTCTAGGAAGTAGCAGAAAGCCCCAAAACAAACCTCCATGATAATAACAAAACAATAGACAATGGCCCTAAGCTAAACCTTCTACCTAAGTACCCAATGTAACCCAAGTTCTCTTTTTCACAATTCATTCTGTTGTTTTCAAAACCCATTTCCAAACTATTTCACAATGTCCATTTCCATTATATCAAAATACCGATTTTCTCTCTATTAATCAATAACTAGGGAAAACCCATTTTTCATTAAAACCCATTTTTCTTCACACAAAAACAATCATGCAATTTACAATATACAAAACCATTTACAAAGGAAGACAATCAGGTTCATCAACATAGTCTATAGATGGAAACACATACCTCAAAACTCAAGTTTCACACAACTATAACGTAATAAAAATTCAATAAAACCAAAAATTTCAATGGAGGACCTAGAATAAAATACATATCAAGATTAATTCAATTTAGAACACATGGAGTTTGCAGAAGAAGGGAATCCCACATACCTCAATGTTGAACACACTCCACACCATGACCTATGGAAAAAAGGACTCCTAAATGAGATCATACAATGGATCTATAGGAAATAATGGAAAATCACCAACATAGATCAATGGATCTGGTACTGCAAAGATAGGGTGATACTGTGATCACATGAATAGAAGGAGCAGAATGATCACAAACTTGGAGAGACACACCACAACTACAATGGATATTAGATGCTAAACGGATGGATCTGGGAGGAATGGAGCATATGAAAATCTCCTAGAAATAGACCTGGGATGAGAGAAATAAAGAGTTAGAGAAGGGACCAAACCAAAATTTCCAAATTCATTATTTAAAATTGATTGAGGGCCAAGTCATGACGTGTAAATCTTGGTCATGTCGTGAATCCCATAGTGGATAAGTATGATGAAAAACCCTTCCCCTTGGATAAAAAAAATTCCTATTAGAATTCCACATCATGTAATCCCTGGTCACGATGTGTAGCCCTTCACAACGGGATCTCCACTTTCACAAATTGAACCTAACAACCATTACTCGGTGTGTCTCATGGTTAGACGGTGTGTATCATGGTTACACATCATTTATCTTCCCAATAACTTGAATAAAATTCATAATACCACCTCAAAATTCATTGAACCAAAAGGGAAATTAGAGACAGGGGAAAACATTCCCAATAAAAGTAACGGGAAGTTAAAAAATACCCACCATATAGACTTTCCATCCCCATGAAGTCATGCAGTAGATGAAATCCCAAGAAAAGATGAGTTAACTACCCCCTCATTGATGATTCTCATTCCCAAGTCTCATGAGAATATGTTCCTTATTTCCAAAGGACACTGAATAATATAATCAACTTGACATTAAAGATATTAACTAGAAAGTAAATGACCTCAACTGGTTCCTCTAGAAAAAAGCATCTAGATCTAACTCACTTTATTCCCAACTCAGATCCTGAGTGGGATCTTGGTGATAAAAACTGAGCTGAGATGTGTTGAATACATCATGAATATTTTTCAACTGAACTAGTATTGCTAACTAGTAAGAAACTTTTTTGAGCCTCTCAGTGACCTTGAACTATACAACATATCTCAGAGATAACATTCCCAGTTTTCCAAGTCGACGATGACCCAAATGAGGAGAAACTTTTAGAAAGTCACAGTCACAGATGGAAAACTCCAAAGGATGATGATGCTAATCTTTATACTATTTCTATCTACTATCGGTTATAACCAGATGTTGATGTACATCTTGAATATTCATGGACATTTCTTGAACCAAAATTATTCTAGCTAAAGATACTTAGACCATATCAACCTAATAAAGAGGTGATAGGCCTGGATAACCATAGAACACCTCAGAAGGGCCCATTCATTTCAAAAACTAATAACTATTGTTATAATAAAACTCAAATAGTTTCAGATTTCTATCCCATGATCAACTAAATCCAAGAAATAGAAAGAAATCATATCCTCTAGGATCTGAATTATACGCTTCGTCTAACCATATATATATGTGGATTGCAAGATATGATCAATTTCATATGAGTTTCGCTTTCCTTTTTAGTAATTTTATAGATTGTTGAGGTAATCCCATGATCCCTATATGAAACAATGGAAGGACTCCCATGTAATCTCACGTTCTTCTGCACATAGAACTTACCTAGATCTTCAAAAATAGTGGTGTCATTGATTGGAATGAAATGAGCATACTTCATCAACTGATCAAAAAACACCCATATATAATTATTCCCTCCGGAATTCCATGTTAATACAAAAAAAAATTATGAGGATACCTCAACCCATTTCCCACCGAAAGAGGCTGAAGAAAGAGAGTTTCAAGTGCTCTAGCTTTATCTGTTGTCAAGTGTAACAACAAGACATAAACTTTATAATGTAACGCTTTAGACCTGGCCACCAGAATATTCTTCTCAATTCATAATACATATTCTTTGTGCATATATTTGTGGATCATGATGAGATGTGACAATAAAACAAGACTTAACACCTCACAGATGTTGGGACAAAAATCATTTTCATCAAGTGAAGCATACCATCTGAAGAAAGATACCAACATAAAATGGTCTCCCCACTATAAATTCTTTCTCAGGTATTCTGGAATGAATCATCTTGCTGATAAATATAGAAGATAGACTCTAGGATAGATTTTGATAACTGAACAATAGCAAGATCCATGCCTGAAAGAGCCCCCTGAGTATCTAGGTGTAATTGAGTAAAAATATCAATAAGTTTCCACTCCTCATTCAATTCCAGGACAACATGTGATGGTCCTTTACTGATAATATAATATTCAATAATATTTATCATTCTTATTGTATAGGTTATATCAAATTCAAACATCTGAATGTATTCTGACAATCATCTCTAATATTTAATTCCTTATGGGAAAATATACAACTTAGACTCTTATGATTAGAGAGGACTCTGAACCTTCCCCCCCACAATAGTGCCTCCAAAAATTAAGCCCATGCATGAAAACAGATATCTCTAAATCATGAGGGGGTATTTTTTTAATGTGGTCAGAGCAGATAAGAATCATGAAAAACCATATGGTCATCCTGTATATTCACACATCCCAAACCATCACCCGATGAATCAAAAAACACCATGTATCTGTTACTGGGATTAGGTAAGATCAGAATAGAAGCCTATTTCATAAGCCTTTTCATTTCATTGAAATTTGTCTAAACCTTTTCATTATAGGTTAATTTTACCATTTACCTTGTGAGGGAAGTCAAAGGTGACACCGTGATAGAGAAATCCTTTACGAACCTTTAGTAATTTCTAGCTAGAATAAGGAAGCTACTAATTTCAAAGACATTTCTTAGTTCCTTACATGAGAAAACATCTTTTAACATCTCTGGATCAACTGATAATCCATACTCAGAAATTATATGCCCCATGATCATTACTTCATGAATCCAAAAAATACGTTTTAAAATCATTCTGTTCAAATGGTGGCTTCTCAAAATTTCCAGAACCATACTCAGATTGTGATCATTCTCACTATCAGATTTTGAATAAACTAGAATGTAATCCATGAACAGTAGAACAAAATTTCCAAGATATTTATGAAATATCTACTTCATAAAATACATAAAAACAATAAGATAATTAGTCAAACCAAAATTCATCAAAAGATATTCATAATGGTCACACCTTCTCTTGAAGGCAGTCTTTGATAAATTATACTCCCAAACATTGAGATGATGATAACCCAACCGAAGATCGATCTTTAAAAACCACACTACACCCCTTAACTGATCAAACATGTAATCCTCATAAGAAAAGAATATTCTTTCTTAATTGTCACTTGGTTCAACTTTCAATAGTCCATACATAAATGAAGTGAACCATCTTCATTCTTAGAAAATAGCACTAGGGATTCCCAAGGAGAAACCCTAGGTATAAAAAAACATTTTTCTAATAGGTCATCCAACAAAAAGTTGAGATACTTCATCTCTACTTGATTAATATGATAAAAATGTATCGATATCAGCTACGTACATGAAACCAGATCAATAGTAGACTCCACCTCTCTCTCTGCATGAAGACTTGATAAGTCATATGGGAAGACATCATGAATGTCTTGAACAACAACATGAAAATAATCAATAGAAGAAATATCATCTTGGTTAAATTCTACAACAACCAAAAAACTCCTAATCTATTGGTGGGAAGGACCTTCATGACCTAACCTCATGCCCTACTCCACCTAAAATACACAAGAGATCCCACCACCAGCAAAAATAAAAAAAAGTTGATAAAAATCAACCTTAGAACGATGAGTGGAAATCCAATCTATACTGATGATGACATCAAACTGATCCTGATCAAGAACAAGAAAATCCAAGACTAAATTTTTAGTAGACTATCATCAATGAAGAAGAATATTGAAACCCATGCACTTTCCATTGGCCAAGATGTTTTTCTAACTCCATTGTAAAGGGAATAATTTCTATTAGAAGTTTATGAAAATAAAAAATTTATAGATTTAAATGAGTGGGAGGAACCAGTATCAAATAATGAAATTGGTACTAAAGGTAAAATAAGGATAGTACCTATCACTGTTTTCAGACCTTCATTAACTTCCGCTAGACACTAATCTACTACTTGAAAAGGATTCACTCTTGAGGCTTGTTTCTAGATCCTCATAGTATTTGAGGCTTATAACTTAAATATAGAAGCCTTCAAAGATAATGAAACCTACCCATAATGAGGCATAGTTATAGCCTGATAGAAGTACTATATATGACCAACGTGTCCACTACTATTTCACATATTCGAAGGAATAAGGAAAGAATGCCTTTTGTCCTCCCTTGACATGGTAATATCTAGTCAAGGTCACATTACCCACTATAATAGATGGTGTATTGGAGGCTTGCTGCTGATACCCACCTCCACTACTCATGTGATGAAGTTTTAACTTCCTCTTCTTCCCATGTGTGCCACTACATTTTCCACCCGATGGAAGAGAATAGGTGGAAAATCCAACCTCGAATACCATATTCATTTATACTATCATAAATTGGTCAACCATATCTGTATATGTAAAAATATTCGACATAAACACATGTGATTTGTTATTTGGTCACAATACATGTTGGTACTTATGCACCTTTAGTTAGTTATTCATTACCACGTTTGAATAAAAACAAACATGCTTAGACAAGAAGTTGGTGTACACTAACACTAAATGCTATCCCAAAAATAATGATAGGAACTATCGAGATTTCACCCTCTTCAGCGAATCTAGAAAAAAATACTAAAAGAAAAGGGTTTTGAAAACCTTCCAATCCTCTTCTATGTGGATATTTCATTGGACCATAGAATCTTACCATCTCTTTTCTCAACCCTCGAGTTTGAATGTTGCACAGTTCAACCAAATGTTACTTGGTGTATCCAGAAATTCAAATATTTGACCTATCTTATCAAGTATGTCCTTATCCTATTCAGTTTTAGTCTCTCCTTTAATGGGTAGTGTCTTCTCACACAAGAACTCCCACAATCGATCCCACTCTCTGCTAACTTTTTTTGTACCTATACTACTGTATTCTGAACCCATTTTACATCTTCATCAATAGTACGAACAGCTCATTTGATCATCTCTATGATGTTCTGATCTATAGGTGGGTTCCCTTGAGGAGGACTAGCTGAACTTTACCGAGGAACTCATGGAATACACCTCGAAGGATTATTGCAACCCTAATAAAGACAATAATTATTTTATGAAATAACAAATATCATCTCAATCTAGAATACCCAAAATTAAAAAATGGGATTTCTAAAACAAAAACCAACACAAGAGTCACATATCCCTATATACCATGGAATCTTTAGTCTCGTTATGACAAAATCTGTCCAGGAACCTATCGCAACATACCACTCATGTCTATACAACCCTATCTGTAGTATAACATACATCCAAAGACATTGAAACTTGAGGGAAAACCTTATATGATACTGAACTTTGACGAAATGAATCGGGTTTCCCTCAAACCTGAAACTCTACCCACTTCGTCACATACCCGAAGGGTGTTCCCGATCACCCTGGGCTGGTGACAAGCACCTGGGCATCGAACAACACAATAATGGGAATTATTTCACCCAACATTAAAAACCACATGGCATACATATATATAAGATGTGAAAGAAAAAACACATTAATAGATAATATATATGATACATCTTTAAGGTAACATCAGAAACATACAACAACAAAAGTATCTAATAACTCCAAGACAAGTCCAACAAAAAATGACTAAAATCAACATAGCTACTCCAAATAATGGTATGGACAAACTCCCACCATCTCAGAACCAGATATGCAACCATTTGATAAAAACCTTACCACCTCACTACAACACCTTTCCCTTCCCTGCACTGGAAGACAACGAATAGACTACAGACCAATGAATTGGTGTATAGGGTGTGGGATAATAGGCTTAGTAGGATCCCACCTAGGTGTTTTTTAACAAGTATCTATATAAAAAATCATTTATGTAACTTTTAAATAAAAACCTATCATGCTATGCAGTAATGTAGTTTCCAAGAAAAAAATAGAAAACATTTCTCTTTCTCAATTGTTCTAAACAAAATCATGTACATAAAATTCAAAGAATATTTTTCATATCATTTTCCACAAGCATAAACATAAATATCAAGGATAACTCAGAAAGACAATATGTACAAAATAGAAGCACAAGTATCACAACACTAAAGAATACTATAGGTCCAAACCACAGACTACTCATACCACAATAATAAAGTACATAAATATTATCCACGCCCCAAATTCCTAGGAATATGAGGAATAACCCATGTGTAAACCCCCGAAAGTGTCAATATCGGTCCCCTAGAACAACTATCTTAGGAAACAAATGAAATCCCCCAAACAAGCCTCATAGATAACCAAAAAAAATGGATGATGGCCCCAAGCTAATCCTTCGACCAATATAACCAAGGTAACGCATGGGCCTTTTTTCACAATTCATTTCAATTCATTGAAAACCATTTCAAAACCATTTCAAAACCATTTCAAAAATTCCAATTCAATGCTTTGAAAATGCACATTTTCTCTACATTTATCAATAACCAGGGAATACCCATTTTTCATTAAAAATATGTTTTCCACACACAAAAAACAATCATGCTAATCTCAATATACAAAACAATTTCAAAATAAAAATAATCAAATTCATCAGTGTGGGCTATCGACAGAACCACCAACCACAAAACTCGAGTCCCACACCCCCATAATGAAATCCAAAATCAATGAAACCCAAAAACGTCTATGAAGGCCCTTGAATCAAATTCACATCATGATAGATTCAATTTACAAAAAAAACGGTCAATGGAAGATAGTAAACCCACATACCTCAATGATGAACACCCGTCACACCACAACCAACGGAAGAAAAGGCCTCCAAAATGAGATCACACAAAAGATATAGAGAAACCAAGAAGAATAACCAATATAGATCAATGGATCTCATACCATAGAGTTAGGGAAATACCATGAACACTAACCATGAAGAAGCTGAAATATCACATACCTAGAGAGATGCACTACAACTGCAGTGGAGGCCGAACACCAAACGTATTCATCAAGGAGGAATGGAGCCTATATAAATTACCTAGCAACCACCTTGGGTGGAGATCAATAAGTATATGAAGAAGGGACAGAACTGAAACAACCAAATTTTTTATTTAAAACTGTGTGTCGTCTGAGTCATGACATGTAACCCTTGGTCATATCATGAAGTCCACACTAGATAAGTACACTGAAAAACCTTTTGGATCTACTTAAAAATATCTTTTTATCAATTCAAAACGTGTTATCCCTAGTCATGACATGTAACCATTCACAACATGATCTCCCCATTCACTAATTTACCCAGAAACCATTACACAACATGTGGTGTGGTTACACGATGTATAACTTCTCTACAGCCTGAAAAATCCAAAAAATAGCCTCTAAAGACATTGAACCAAAAGGGAAATTAGAGCGATTGAAAAACATACCCGATCAAGGTAACAAGATTTTACTTGTTCCCTATTATCATCCAATATATTTATCAATATATATATATATATACAAGTATAGTGAGTGCGAATTTATAATCAGTATTTTCATACATGGAATGAAAATTATCAATAAGGAAGGTCACTATTAAATATTTTGTAAACATTTAACGAGACTAACAGGACTTTCTACCCTAGATTTTAACTAATCCATCATTTCATTATCTATCATTCCAACTATACAAGAAATATAATCACAATATGTATTGAAAATGTAATATATACCACAAATAATCATTCTTACTTATTTATTCATCAAAATATATTGATGTTATAAATTATTATTCACTTAACTATTTTCAATATCCACAAAACTCTAAACTCATACCACATCAACAAATAATAATCCAATGAAATAACCCTATATAAGAACCATCTAATCAGAATTCCAAAACTACTACCGTTACTATGGTTAGAAGGAATGATATGAGAGTTTAAAAGAAAATCATTTTTCCCACAAAAAAAATTTCATTGATGGTCTTCTCAGAAGAGAAATCCTTATATAGGTCTAGGTTAGGTCACTAAAATATTGTAACGGTTTGTACAAAATATAAAATATTATAATGATATAAAATATGAATCAAACCAATAATTGGATAAATTATTTACTATGTAAAATCTATAACCATCACACAATAACCATCAAACATGTAATATTACCACATGTAATATGTAAAAAATTAATATATCAATGAATCTATTATATTTTAGTCTTATCTGTATCCTTCATACTAAAACATATATATATTAAAATTAGCATGTCATTAAATTACTATATTCCCAACTAACAATATCAGTTTATCAATTTATTTCATTCAACATACTTCAACACATACAAAACATAATAATATTAATTCAAACATTAACATATTGATCCATAAAACTTCCAAAATACAAAGTTTTATTAATATATATTTTAATATCAAATAAATATATAGAGAATAAATATCCTCAATAATAAAACCACTTAATCCTCTATATACAACTACAATATAAAGGATACAATAAAATGTGACTAACACCAATAAAAATCTATCAGAACAAAAAATTTATAAAATATCATCATAGTGAAATAACAAAAAGAAAATATAAATTTATTATTATACATTTCTATTATCCCCAAAATACAAGGAAAAATTTATTATTTGAACAATAAATAGACACTAAATACTCAGTTAGATATAAATCATGTTTTTAACATACCAAAAATAAAAATAAAAATTTAGGTATTTTATATTATCAAAATAAAACTATATCTCATTCCATTACTTAAGAAAAGATATAATTAAAAATATTAAATATAAAATTTATTATAATATAACCAAAAGAATTATATAATATATGAATACCCATGTAAATACTCTATATCAGAAGCTCAATGACCCCACAAAGAATAGAAATGAGAAATAAATATGATTACTAAATTGAGTAATGAGGATATTGTCTTATAGGACAATGAAATAAATGGAAATAAAGAATGTGTTATGAGATTTAAATATTAATCCTAAGGTAATTAAGGTTTATTTAAGAATCCATGAAGCATAAATGAAATGGTGAATCATTATTTATGAAAAGATAAAATGGAAAAAAAATTAAATGTTGATTAACAACAATAATTATGACCAAAATAGTGTAGAAAAATGTTAACATCCCTCCCTTTACACATAGTCTTGGGAAGAGGCAATGTGTGGTACTAGGTTTTAAATAAACACCCCAATACACCATGGGGTGAAAGTCTATACAAAAGGATTCAAAAGCAACTAGGGGTTGATTATTGCCACTAAAATTAAACAACAAAACCATATAATGAAAACCCCCCCACAATATTAGGGATGAGTACAATGAAATATGACTGAAATCTTAGAGAAAAAATAACCAATCAAATAAAAATATCATATAAAATATATAAAACCAAAAAAAATTAAAATTAATGACATGAAATACATTAACTCAACAAATCCCAACCTTCCCCACAATCTAAATCCACATGCCACGCCCTTGATATCCCAATATATCACTAATTAAATGAGATAACTTGCCTCTACCTATGTATCACTGTACAAGATCTTCATATTCACCAATGTTAACAGTCATGGGGTGAGTGTAAAAATAATTTGTATTTAACCAATTACATTCCAACTCATGAAACTGTTATTGAATATGTTTTGAAATTTATATAAACAATTAAAAAAAATTTAAAATAGTGTATATCAATTCCATAATAGTTTTTTAACAAAAAATGATATCCAATAAAGGATACCAAAAAAGTATTTAAAACACCCCACATTTCTATTTGGAGAAACCATTCAAAACATCCACACATCCACACATATATTCTTAGGTGATGGGTCCATACTCAGGATCTGTTTTACATCAAACTACATATTCATCATCATGTACCCATATACTATTTTCCCCAATGGAACATGCCCCTTCAACATGTTTAGATCATTAAAAATGAACTCATTCGAATCATGTATTCTAAAACCCATTTGAAATCCTTCAATGAAATTTCAGTTAAAAATTACATTTATTGAAAAAAATTCAACAATATTTTTCCAATAATAAAAACTAAAACATAGTTTTAAACCATAATTTAAAAAAATAAATCATATAAATTCTTACAAAAAAAATCTACCATTTCATAAAATCACCAGTAAAGTGGTTTTTCGTTGAGAGACACACATCAATTTTACACCTAAATTACAGAAATTGAATCAATTTGAGACCATTAATTCATTTTATAACAAATGGGTGTAAAGAGTTAATCCACCTACCTTTTAACTTATTTTAAAATTAAGAATGAAAAGAAAAAATCAAAAAACTGGATTGATTCTTCAAAAACATTCTATAGATCACGTTCCCTTTTATGAAAACAACAATACCACATAATTAATGACATCATACCACATGAATCTATCCCAAATTGATTATATACATGATTAAAAGAGAATGAAGAAGATTAAAATTGATGAAAACATCAATTAACAGTCACATATAATTAAATATTGCAACCATTTCACATATATTCACCTTGGAACCAATCATGGATTGAAATAAATGATATCAACATCCTTGGGAGGGAGAATAATTTGTGATATGGATTGTTTAGTATAAAAAATATTCATATGGGGTAAATAAAACTAAATATATGAAATCTATATCTAATTTTCAATGGTGCGTTGTTAGGGTATATGATTAGGTAAATAGTGCGCTAATCGAGCACAACCTCAACCTCTAAACACAAGACACATGGTTGGATCACATGGCTAGAAAAAATCTGTTCCAATAATGATTTACCCAATGTATAGTCTTGAAAACAATATCTTGGGAATCTTTATGGTTTGGAAAAACCATGCGCCAAACTATGCACCTACCAGTGCACACTATTTGAGTTCTACAGTTTCCAAGGAGGTGAAACACAATTTCTAATAACCTTTCTCAAACAATTAACCTCTATAAAACCCCTGACACTTTTTAAAACTTTTTTAAACATCTAAACCATTATGAAAATAACTCCATAAACATAATATAATCATATAAATGGTCATATAATTAAAACCGAGGGTGTGATATGCTCCAAACCATTATGATTTACAGTATTGGAAAGTAGAAAATTCTTGTTCAATTAAAAGGGTTGTGGACATTTCTCTACCATTTCTATTTCAAGATCTAATGATTCTTCCTAAAAATTATAATTTTTACATAAAACCCAACCAGTTGGATACTTTCCCCTATAAGACATTGTCTTTTCTATATATAATATTCATTGGAACCAGAACCAATGCTGCATTCGGATTTAGGTCTATTTTATCCCATAAAAAACATAATCATGATCTGGTTAATACTTATTCAATTATGATACATGAAACACATTATACACTAAAAATAATCATGGTGGAAAAGAAAAATAAAATTACACCTCACCAACCAATTCAAGTATTTAAAAAGGTAATGCATATCAAAGAGAAAAATTTATCTACTTCCCTAAAAAATGAATCCCATGACTTGGATAGATTATCAAGAACCCATGGACCCACACCTTAAAAAACCTGATTTTAAAAGTGATCAGCATATGAATAATAATGATGTTAAGCTATCTATATTCTATTTCAAATCAACTATATCATATTTTTTGTCTATTTCATAAGGAATGTTCTAACCATTAATGTCTAACATATTTATAAGAGAAGAGTTGGGGAATGAAAAGGACTCCAATAAAATACTCTAAGAGGATACATATGTTTATCATCCTGATAACTGATGTTATATGAGAACTCTACTAATTGTATGTGATCCTCCAATAATATCCCAAAATGAATTACACATGTATGAATCATGACATCCAATGTTTATATAATACTTATGAATAGTTAATCCATTTAACAATGATACTCCATGTTCATAGGAAGTTGGGTTTTAAGGGATTTCTATAAGGATTTAAAAAAATGAGATGTCAACCTAGGGTCTCTATATGATAAAATCAATATTGGAACATCATTCCTCCTTACAACATCTGAAATATATATGTTTGACATGTACACCACCATATGAAATTCATGAATATGGATGAAATAGGACAAAATCATGTACCAATCCACTATTACGTATATGTAATCTTTTTTTATAAACATTAATTATATGATAAATAATAAATTCAATGGCTATCCTATCCTATTTTAACATTGGAATTATTAAATACGGCAACATACCCACTAGCCACTGGTGCTCTGCGATAACCTACTGATTGGTTAGGTATCTCAAAAGAACTCATCCACATTTTATTTCATGCCCTGACCCAAAAACTAATATTTTAGAGCCTTATACAAATTTTTTATAGGATGACCATCCCATATGGAGGGTTGATAAGATCGAAGTAATTGTTCATGATAATAATAATGTAAGAAAAACTAATCTTGAAAAAAACTCATCTTATCTTAGGATTTCATCAATCAAAACTCTCCTTAATATTGAGCTTTGACCTCATAGAAGAAAAATATAGATTGAATGTATCTTCCTCTTTAACCATGTAAAACCAATCAATATAAAAAAACTAGAATGAAACCCTCAAAACTAACAAGGTCTTCATAATACAATTGATAATAATCTATCACTGCCACCAATATCCATTTATCTTTACATTCTATATACAAATTAATATATAAATTATTTCCTAATTAATACAGCAATTAATTGAAATTACACATATTAAAAACAATCATACATTCCAATATTTGAAGATACTTCATCCATATTCATCATCTTAGTTTCAAGTCACATTTTGAAAAAATGTTTTAAAATATCTTATGATCCATAAACCCCATAAATTTTTAACCAAATAGTTAATAACACCATTCTTCAATGTGTGGAGTATAACAACCAATTAAAAATCTTTTTTTGGGTAGTTCTTCTACTTTAACTGTAACTTCCATGATCTATAACCAACAACATGATATATATATATGTGAACTGATCCCAAACTAGTTCATGAAGCTTCATATACACTACATATCCTTTTCTTATTACTCAAAATATCATGATTGGTGCTGATTTAAAGATAAAATTAATATCATTAAAATACAAATTTAATTCATCCTTACATAGAATATACCCATTTTACTTTTCAAATATATTTTTTTGTTGCTAATAATTAAAAGTCCTGAACAAAATTTTAGTAATAACTGACCAGACAAAGGAAACTATGTATCCCAAAGACATGCATTAGTGGTTTTCAAAAAACAACATCCTTTATATTATAATTTCCAGAGATCACTGGTTTTAGATATAGAAATGGAAAAAAAGAAACATAAATCTTGTACCATAAAATCACACTTTGAATATTTGGAAAACTTATGGTGATCCCTCATGTTAATAAGAACTATTACAGAGTATTGATCTTGGTCAACATTTTTTTCTTTGATACACTATAATATAATCCATAGACCATTAAAAATGAATCTATATACATTAAAAATATATAAGTCATCATTTATATAAATAAAGTAGGTGAATTCATAATGCCAAAAGGAATAACCACTTAATCATAATGTCTATATCTACTCCTAAAATAACCCATTTAAATATCATCTATCTGAACATACAATTAGTGATATGCTAAATGAAATCTGGTCCTAGAGAACCACTAGGATCAACTAAATTGATCTAATAGGTCTTCATTATATGGAATATTATTCCAATTCATTAATATAATTGGATTTAGAATATGATAATATACACACATATGTAGAGTTATATCCACCATTTTAACAAAAATATTTGGTGTTTCCCATAGAGATGTACACACCCGAACGAACACCTTACATTCCAACACATCCAACAATACCTTAAATTCCTTTAATTCTCTTGGTTATATTTGGTAATAGAGAATTGACAATTTATTTATCCTTGGTAGGAGATAAATCATAAACTTTACTTCTATTTTTGGTGAAACCCTTGAGAATTGTTCATGAAAGCATCCAGAAAATGATCAATGATATTTGGAAAACTATTATTCTAGACCTCATCCACCGATTCCTCGGTAAATGATGAAAACTTATATATGATAAAAAAATATTTTTTGTTTTAACAATAATGATTAACCTACCATAACATTCTGATCTCAACCAAAAATATTCTTGACATAATCATTATTTTTAAACCAACCAATCAGGTATAATAATCTATGTGAGATTGGAAAACATTCAACCAATACATACCTCATATTATATCAAATACATCCATATAAATAATATATAAATCCCTATGATATTCCACCCCATATAATGTCATTAAGAATGATTTAAAAAAAATACTCGACATTCACTTTGACCAAGATGAGTTTGATGTTTTAAATCAGAATGCTTTATCTCAATATGAAACCCCAAAAGATCAACAACATGAGATGAAATAAACAAATGGGATGAACCCATGTCCAACAAAACATTAACAAGGGTATAATTCCAAATAATTATACCACTCAGCATTAATGGTCCAGATTGATCATATACAACTGTACACTCAGCTATATATAATTTTTTAATTTGTTCAATTTTCACTTTAGTATAATATTGAGACCACACTGGTTAAGGAGTCATGGTATTCCTTGAATCACCATATATTCCATGGTTCTTCTGATGATAGATATTCTACTGCACACATCCTATACCATAATAAAATTCAAGAGAGGCATTATATATTCCCCTATAATCTATACTTGGAGAACTAGAAAAATAAAAAAAATATGTTCCATCTATTGTTATTTTGAATGATCTTATTGGTTCAATAAAATCCAGATTCATATTATCAATATATCCTCCCTAAAAACGTTTATGTTGACTCATTGTTTTATATGGAATATTCAGTGATGCTTATATCTAACTCAAATTCATAACACTACCTTATAATATGTGGTAAGTCTTCCTATTATTCCAATAATTAGAGATCCCAATTGTTACCATATGTATCAACGTGGTTTCTACACCTATATAACTAAATATGTATCTTTCAACCATGGTGAATCTATTTTCCATATCTCTATAACCGGTTATACAATAAACCAAATTCATTGAGAGAATATGTATCCTTAACATCGATTCAAATATGTGTGCTTTAAAGTATGAACATGTGAAAGCATCTAGTGAAAAGATAACTAAATTAATAAATATAGACACATTATCTAGAACACTATGTTTATCCTATTTAAAATATAGGTAATATTTTGTTTTATAAATTTTGAAAGTGTCAAGATAGGATTTTTTGCTAATAAATTCTTCAAAATCCTCTCATGTAATTCCCTTGTATATTTTATCCTAAAATACTAAATCCCACCACTTACATGTGGGATTCCACAGTATATAGGTTTTTAGTTACACTTTATACTCATATAGTGTGGAAAGAAATCCTAAAATTCAATTCATCCTATTTAGCTTCACATGTTCTTTATCCATCTCGAAATCACCGCAAAATTGGATGGATTTGTTATTTGAAAATTAAATGAGTTATTCACTAATCACAGTACAAAATTTTTATTCCGACATTATTCAGTATGATTTTTTTTATAAAATAATCTAAACCAACATCTAGTTCACTTGTGGCTCACGTGAAACCAGATTCTCAACAGCTTCTACCGGTAGGTTTTTAGGAAATATAGCTAGTGTAAATCTCTATAACCAATACAAACACAATTTATTATCACTCCTTAGATACAAAATGATTTGAAATTTAGAACTTACCACATCAAACAAATCAAAAATTCTTTTTATAAATGATTTTTTTTGTTTTAAAAACATTTTTGGAAATTTCACTATGTTACTAAAACTTAAACAATTTTCAACAATTTTCAAAAATCAAAAATAACTGAAATATAATAAATCATATCTTGAAATTAATTTTCCACTCCGAGAGGTATGAAATTTATATCAATTCTGGTCATTATCTTATCATTATATAAACCCGTGATGAATACATAACAACTCTTATAAGCGTCTCAAAACAATCTCATACACAAACTCCTTGTTAACAAGATTTAAATTATAAATAAGTTATATATTCCTTTTTTATGTTGTACATTAAACTTTATAGTGATCCTATTGCTTACTAAAAACACAATTTAAAGACTAATAATATTTACTTTCAAACTCCAGTAGCAATAAAACTCATACATTTTGTAATATCCTGCCATAGATCCATTGGCTTGGGAATTGTCGGTGGGTCCTACTTGGCTTTATGTGACATTCCCATGACAGTAAATGATAGAAGTATATTCAACATGAATCATAAATAATTGTGGACTCTTTTTTGTTAAAATTAGACACACATCCATAATATTAAACCCATAAAAACTACATGATGCATGAGTACAATGAAATACATCTCAATGCATAACTAAATAATAACCAAAAAATATAAAAGTAAAAATAACAGAAAATAACAAATAAAATATAAATAAATCAAAGAAAAAAACTCAGATACACCCAACCTTGTCCATTATCTTAATCCCCTTTCTATTACCAAGTTATCACAAAAAAATAATTTAAGGGATGGTATTCCTTTCCTTTACGTGTTTCTAGATGTATAAGATCAGAAAATAACCCAAAATTTCCATGTAAGGGTTGAGTAAAATATCATTATGTTTCCCCAAAATGACTTCTTTAATTAATAATATAGGGTAGCACATGTTTATATACATATAAAACTATTTTATAAAATATAAAATAGTTTATATCAATGATTGTTTTTCCAGACCAAACAGTTTTCTATGGAAAGTAACCAAACAAGTATTTAAAACATTTCACATATCCATTTTGAAAAAACATTTTGTACATCAACACATCCACACATTCATGACCATGTGATAGTTCCATACTCATTACCGATCTCTCATCAATCTACAAAGTCATCACAGTGTGACCATATACCACATTCTCAAAGAGTACATGCCCCTTCCATTGGGTCAGGTTAGTGAATATGAACTAATGCACAAAATGTATGCCAAAATTAATTCTTAATCATGGATATCGATTGAAATAAAACATTCCATTTATTGAACACAATTCAAAAAATATTTTTAAATCTTCAAAAATATAATTTAAATTTAAAAATATAATTTTAAAATCATTAACTAAATACATTCTCGACGAAACAAACCAATTTCCAAAAATTCTCAAAATTGTTCACAAATATATTTTTCATCATGAAGAACATTCCAATTTCATACATCAATTAAATATATTAAATCAATTTGAAACCTATAATTCATATTCCAAACAAGTTGATTCATTAGTGATGCCACCTCCATTATCAATTTAGTTGAAAAAAATGTATGGGGGGAAACATAAAAACTGGGAATGAAACTCCAAAAACTGTCCTTAGATCTAATTACCATTAATTAAAGAAATTAATTTCATAATTATTAAATAAAGATGAAAATATACCAAAAAATTTGGGCCAATGATTATTATACTAGGAATAAAAAATAAATATAAGGGAAACGATGAAGAAAAATCAGTTGCAAAATTATATTGCTTCCAACGCACTTAGATTCACCCAGGATTTACTCAAGAATTAAAATTAATGGTATCCACATCCATGATATGGTAAAAAATGTTAGGTATGGCCTGTTTAGGGGAAAAAGAGAAATATAGGGGTAAATTGGACTATGTCCATAAAATCCAGATCTAATTTTTAATTGGGCATGATTGGTCTCATAGATTATAAAATCATGCCCTAACTGTAAGTGATCTAGTTCCTCCAAACACCACTCTCATGCTTCACTCACATGGTTTGAAAAACTATGAAACCATCATGATTTATCCTTCACTACATCCCTGATCATTTTCTCTTGGGATTCCACATGGTCTGGCCAAATTGTGGCCTTACCGTCGACCAACACAGTTCCCAATTCATTGGTTGCATTGTTTCCTAAGAGGTGTTTCATGGTTCATACTCACCATTATCAAAACATGAACCAATATAAAATCTGGAATATATCCCATAAATCCTTTAAACCTCCTAAAACATTATCGAATTTCTTTATATAACCATATTACATACAAAAAATGATCATTTACAAGAACCATGGGGTTGATACATTAACTATAAATCAATAAAACATTGTGTAATTCCACATACATCCTCTATATTCAACATAGTCCCCAAAAAAATATTTTATTATTCTTCTGATCAATATGGAATATTATATTTAATTATTAAATATTTCATCTAGATGTTGGGTTGATCTATAGATTAATGAAACCATCCATTTTATCCTTATAAACCAACTTCTATTTACCTATTAATTTTATATTTTTAATGAAATAATAATTGGGAAATATAATATATGAATATCCTGTGAAAAATATTAGAAAAAAATACAGAAACATTTCATGAACTAAAATTTTCTTAACAATGAAATAAAAAATTTAATTTCTCCCCATATTGAATTACATTGTAATTTGATGTGAAAACCTATATTGATAGAAATCGTGGTGTACATACTCAATAATGTCTACCTAACATGGAATATTCATGCAATAATCACTTATTTGAAAAATATATAACCATGAATGAAAATAACAATGAAAATTTCCTCATTATACCATAGTTATTATGCTAAATAAAAAACCCAAAAAACCGTACCACTTATATTCATATTCCTACTATAACATCCATATAATGAGAAGGAAGGTATACACTATAATTACAGACACCAATACTTTTAATATTAATGATTAAAATTATAAAACATTTATCGAAAAATAAAACAAATTAAAACCATATATTATATAATATGTTATGTAATATACACTGTGATTATATTTTCTCCTACAAAATCCAAACTCATCAATATATCATCAATGAATGAAATGATTTATAATTATTAAATATATAATATTAACTTCTATAAATTATATTACTTTGAACTAGTCAACATATATTTGACCATAGGAATATCAATAAATAAATAACTTAAATATTATTGAGTATAATTCAAGTGGTAAATAAAAACCATTAAAAAGTCACCATATGATAAATATATAATGATTATAACACAACCTTATATATGAATTTTACAATGATGAAATTGTATGCTAATAATTCAATTCAATAGTATTATTTCATTGATTTTAACCAAAAAGGGTTTTTTATATACCTCTATAACATGTAAAGAAAAATAATTATCAATTTTCGTTTGATCCAATGGTTATGGTCCCACATAGTCCCATTATAACACAATAAATAACATTTTATGAATGAAGTAGTTTTAAAATATCCATTTTCAGTATATAATTATAATGAAACCAATATATCATCACTGTCAAAAATTCATATATCTCAATTTATTAAAACTAATATTAAAATATATAACAACCTAAATATTGATGTTATAATAAACCATCCCATTATAGAACCCAAAACAAAAAAGAAATTAAAAAAATTTCAACCAATTTCAATGAGTTGAATACTATATATAATCCCCCATGAATATATATAATATATAATTTCTAATGATTCTATCATTAAATAATTTCTTACAATACATAGTGTATCATTTGAATAGAAACTATTATATTCATAATGATCCCAAAAATCATATCTTTATAGTAAAATTTTCTAATGAGGTTTTTCATATAAACATTAATAAAATTTAATACAATAAAATACATAATTTCCACATGATAATCAAATAATAATCACAGAAAATTATTTTAACTTATTCCTAAATGATAATATACCATATCATAAATATTTTCTTATTGAATAAAATAGAACATCGTGAAATAAACTTATTTTTTTCACATGATTATAAATAAATCAACATTAGAGATCTCAGTATATCCCTATAAACCAGAGAATACCACCATGCGACTTTATCCAAAAAAAATACCCATCAACAGAGTCCAGTTACAATTTAGTGGTCTTAGAGAAAAAAAATAATAAACATTCTAAAATTTTCATGACTAAATCATATAGATGGGGAAAATCATCATAATCATATTGATTCTTAAAATCCAATATAACAACAATACTTATAAATAAATCATGGTTACCATAAGGTTAATAAATGGTCTACTAAAAACCGTTGTAATGTACATGACCGAGATTGCATCTCTGATCATGGTAAAAAAACTCACCACCATTCTCATTTTTCCACAATACAATATATTCTGTACATTTATCAATAGAAACATCTATCTATGTACACCATGAGTGACACTTCATCCACTTATTTTCATATTTAACACAAATGGTGACATTAACATTTTGTAGCTCTATAATGTTAAAAATACATGTTATATATCATGCAATAAATACATTTTTATCAATTCTAGAAAAACTTTACAAATTGAATGTTTTCAATTTAAAAAACTTTTTATCATTAAATTTATTGAAAAATACCTCAATAATATCTGTTTCCATGAAATAATTTGTCAGCATTTTGTTATATGTGATGATAAAATTACAATCCAAAAAAATGTAAACTTTTTTAAATTTGAATAATATATTAAGATATCATAAATAAAATTAAAAATATATATAATAACTAATACAATATATTAATTGATTTTTATATTAAATTTTCTACAGAATCTCACTTCTCATTACATAAAAATGAAAAAAATCATATAAAATGTCTAATTTATATTTTTGATGAGTTACATAAAAATTAATAAAAAACATGATATCCAAATTGACAATAATTAATTGACTATAATATAGTTAGTTTCCTGTTTAATCCACCCAACCCCTAAGCCTCAAATAATAATAATAATCCATGTGAAAACCTGAAGAGATTCATTAACATACTGAAACATAAAACAACTATCTTAGATAATTAGTGTCTACAATGTAATATATATATATATATCATAACTACCATAAATATAAAAAACAAGAATATATTTGGAATTCACGATCTTAGTAGAAATGTAAAAAATAGTAAATTACGGTTATTGAATCCTTCATAAAGCAAGACACTATATTAGAAATATTTATTTTATAAATAATGAGGTATCAAATATAAAATTATAAGAGTGGTTTCAAAACATAATATAAAATGAAGCATGTAACCAAAAGTGTATTATCTATCAAATAAAGAAACATAGTTCCACACATCATCCCACAATAACACCTATTATCAACACCCATCATATCGAAAACATGATTTTTAATGCATATATAAAACTAGGTTGTCTATTTTTAAATTTTACAAAGCTATAATACTTTTTATAAATGGAAATGTCCATATCGACCTCATGAAATTAATGAAGGATACTCATATGGGTATACCATGGAAAATTTTATCTAAAAAAATTTAAATATGTGAATCAAACAATATACAATAATACATACAAAAGAATATAATATTCTAAAAAAGAATATTTTATATTGGAGAAAAAATATTGAATGTATCTATAAAATTTCCCAATTATCCATCACGTAATAGGTATATTATCCCAATAATGAACTAACATAGATTACTTCATAAAAAAAATATGACTCCTTTAACAACTTAATATTATCCGTACATCAATAATGTATGTATTTATGTCATAGAGTATTATGTTAGATAAACAATTTTTAATCGGTCTACAGTCAGAAGCAATGATAGAATAATTTGTTTAGTATACTAGAAAATAATACATTTTTAAATATTTCCACGAATCTCTATAGACCATAATAAAGATCAAATGAACCATTCTCTAAAATTAAACCTATATCTTAGTAAAAAACACTAATAATACAATCTTAAGAAATGGACCAATGTAAAATCCTCAATGGATTGGTGAAAATATTTCGTATTACCAGTAATGGGGACTTTAATGAATCTATTGGATATTGACTTCTACTAATGGTGTATATCTGTAAATGAGTTTGATTACCCATAGAGAATATTGAATGAGGTGTAAAATTTTTTTAAAAGCTATCAAATAATGAAAATTAAGGAATCCATGATTAAAAAGTCCTATATAATCGATAAAATAATAAATATCCGGACACAAAAAGTAGTAAATTTACTTATAAATGAATAAACATTAATCTAAAAATTTTGAAAGATAAAAAATAATTATTTCACATCATTGTTAATTTACTCATTACATGGACACACCATTATATTATAAACCATAGTTATCAAGGTACTACTACATAATAATTCTATTAAATTTTTTTATATTACCCGGAATTCACAAATAGGGTAGAATATAATATTATATTATATAGTCCATATAAAATATATGATCAATCATGAATATATCATAGATTAATAATTATTAATGTTTTATAATAATAATATATAATCATGTCATATTTATCATAAATGGCCTACTATAAATTATGTCATATTGAAAAAATAAAACTATCTCATCCCCAATACAGTTCTTATAACTACACATGATGCTTCAATATTATTGAAATAGAAGACATAAAATTCACATTCATACTCAGTAAAAAAATAACATCAAAATGTAAACATATGAATAAATCATTAAAAAATATAATAAAAATGATGAACTCATATTATAAAATATTAAAAGTCACAATAAAATAAATTCAAACCAACTATAGCCTTATAATCAACAAATCGATAACTTCCAAGACCATTATATTTTAAATTAGACACAAAATAAACATTTAATTCTTTAATAAAATCCATAATTATCTCATATTCAACATCTATTTTCTAATTTAATCCATATAAATATATGAACTAATTAGTTTTGGAAAATGAGGGTTTTCTAAAGTAGATCTTCAGTTTTTATATTCAATCTAAATGTTCCTTCAATCCTGGGATGACTTCATAAGTTGTAAAGAGACATACTGAATGGTAATATCATTATATTTGTAGAGTAAACATATAATAAATATCTAATATTTTCTTCTATTGACTACTCATGATTTTATCATAACTTGAAAGAGTCTTATATTAGTATAAATTAGTTTATGTAGTGTATATGAAAATGCTAATAATTTAGTTATATAATTAATAAGTATTTTTATTACAATGTTTAATTAATTTATATTATTATAAATCCATTAAATCTAAAATAAACCATATAAATATGTCTACACCACCATAGAGAAATCATTTACCAATGAAATCATTATCAAGACTTTTTAATAACCGTGATATATGAAAATCATCCCCATAATTAATATCATTGAAGTATAATTTTCAATATCAGTCCTATATAGACACAAGGGAAAACCCATGATACTAATAGCTACATTCATAAATAATTGGTTATCCCATAATTATTATGAGAATAAAATACAAATAATTCCACCATACCATAAAACAATGCCTTAGTTTCACTATACCATCCAATATTAAACAAGACAACTAATTATTTTATAACATGAACTAAAATAACATAATAGATGAATAAATATAAAATTCAATTCCAATAACATAATACATATATTTCACTAGATCTATATATAATTTCTAATATCATTAAGATATTATAGTACTGTAATATCCATAGAATGTCAATAATTAAAATACATGAATAATTATAATAAAAAATATCATTTTCATTATCATATAACATTAAATATATCAATTCCTAAACCAATTATATTAAAATATTATAAAAAAGTGATTTTTAATAATAGAAACAAACTATAATTTCATCATAAATTATCAATCAATTTAAGAGAGTTTAGTTATTCACTTGATCATACAACTCAGAGTAAAATTCTTAAGTATTGATTTAATGAATATATATGTCCACTATCCATTGAAAAAAATAATATATGAAACTTTTTTTTACAATTTTATCATCTTAGGGATTCTAAATGACCCATCAGGGTCAGTGTTGTAATCAACTTAATAAAATGAAAATACTATTCATAAAATATTCATTTGTACTATTATTAGAAATACCAAAATCTTGTATTTAAAATTAATAACATAAAATAAATGATATCATTCGGAAAAAATATTATCTCTATTTTTTCATTATAAAATAATTTATAAATAATAATTTTGTTGATTATTTCGAATACCATTGGGAGGTAATATAACTGAACTAATTTATATGTAGAAATATTTAAAAATATGATTGTTGATTAATATATTAATATGTATATATATATAATAATATTTAGAAAAGATATTATGGGAACCAGATCATTACATCACCCAAGGATCCTCTGTTTTCCCCTATTTTTGTGTTTTATTAATGGAGTACGTCCATTATACATGTTTTATTCTCATCATCAAATCACTAAAAATAATTTTTAAATTAAATAAATCAATAATTCTATTTTGGAAAATATAAATTAAACTTAATTAGGAAAAATTTAGTTAAATTCTATATCAATTTCATCTCCTTCTAAAATTGAACCCGTGTGGTCACCACTCAGGTTTCACTATGTTTGAATATTTGGTCATGGTTGTGTGCATTCTATCTCTCACCAATTATCTATTAATAAGTCTATAAATATAATAGTATTTCCTTCCATATACCTCATTCTATCTCTCTCTCTCTCTATATATATATATATATCATCTCACTAGAAAAAACTTCTCACCATACCAAAGGTATATGAAACAAACCACAACATCGACATCATTTTTCAAACTAATTTCAGGACACACTAAGAACTAAGGAACCACAATCAATGTGTAATCCACTGTGTCCCTCATAGAGGGTAAAATATAAATTATTTCTAATAATTTATAATTAAAATATATAAAGAAGTAATAAAGACAATAAAAACCTAAAACCATGCCTACTTCCTTCCCTACAACCCATTCCTACCATATATAAAACTATAACTTATTGTCTAAACCAAACCAATTATCTCTATCTCTGACTCTCTCTCACCTCTAAGATGATTAAATTTTAATTTATTTAATTTTTAACATCATTTTTTACAAAACATAGGGAATAAATTATTCTATTTATCATATATTATATTATTAATCCAAGATTTAATTCATCATCAAACCCCTCTACATTGGTTGTCGATCTAAACATCCAACCATTGAAAATAATTTCGATCATATACATGTTGACTATTTAATTGTTAAATAAATATATATTGAATTCATTTATTTTCTAAAAAAACATGACTAGTGAATCCCATATAAATATTATAAATCATTTATAAAATAAATGGAACATATTTAATAACATTAAAAACCAAATTAATAAAATTATTAAATGTATTTTCTAAACATTGATTGTTATTTATATACCACTGACCAATAAAATAAAATAATTAATAATAATAGAGAATATAATTATTTATTATTGAATTATTTATATATTTGTTCTCCAAAGGGAGAAATATCTTCTAATTTTGATAATCGATTACCTATATTTTTATACCCTTAATAAGTGTGGAAATATGACAACAATGGATCCCTAATATTTATGTATATGAATAGATTGAAAATATACTAGGTTTAGGCCCAAATTCAAACATTAAATCCATTTTTGTTTAAATTATTATTATACATTAAGAAACACTTCACTATAGGTTTCCAAATTTCATGTATAATTTCATTGATATCAATATTTTTATCCAAAAACATAAAAAGTTACTTATTGATTGTATTTGTAAAAATTAAAAAAATAATTAAATAAAATTGAAATGAAAATTTTCATTTAAAATTATGCGATCACTAGTGTATTGGGTGTGAATATAATAATTCACGATCAGAATACAAGTATTTACCTAATATATTACCTACAAGGATATGAGTATAAAATATAACAGATTAAAATCATAGGGTAGACTCAATTATAAAACAACTTATATATCCTCATAACATTATTATAAAAATTGATTTATCTACTCCTAATGGATACTTTTTAAAACATATCACCATGAAGTGAAAATTTTAGATTTTGATGATCAAATGGATTCCCAAAAATATATTATAATGTAATATCATATGGGAATCCCTAATATGGTTTCATAGGTTAAAAAATATATAATTTATTCTTATTCATGGAAAGCAAAATTACATAAAATTAATATATGTTTCAAGATACCATTTATAATCAAGAAACTATTACACCAAAACAAACATATTTGTGATATAAATTATTGATGAATTCATCTCTAATATCATTCAAGTCATATGCCACATCATTCAGAGAGAAACTATCAGTAGAGTCTTGATCACTACCCTAAAGAAAGGGTTACTTACAATGTCTCAATACCGTGTCTCTTACTATGTGGCCACACACATTCTCTGAGTGGGGTTCCATAAATGTACACATAAAACGAAACATATCATGTTATACACCATCATCCTATCAAATATAGAGTTCTCTTAATGCTATATTTTTCAACAAAACTATATCATTTAAGGTAAATATTTAGACACAATTTTTCTTCGGGTAATGACCATAAACACAACTTATAAATGTTCCCTCCACTTAGGGATCTATTTTTCATAACTATCTCACTTAGATAAGGGCCTCATATCAAATCATGAAATCAATTATATGATTAAAATCAGATAAAATAAAATATAATGATAATAGAAACAGTAAAACTGAGGAATTTATCCTATTTATCATCTTATCCACATATTATGAACGAAAAGAAAATATATCACTACATAGATAACAATAATATTCCCTAAACCTTTTCACTAAATTAAATATTTTGTATGTTTATCATACTTCATACAATATCCTATAGTGAATTCTAAAACCCCTAAGGCATAATCCATCCATAATCATGCTCATTGATCAGACACCAATATATTAGTCAAATATATTCATATTGGGACTCATGTAACCTCTATGGTTTCTATGAACTCACATCATCTTTCTCTCATATATCACTCATAATCAAAATAGAAACATTAGAAAAAACTATTCCTTAAACCATATATTTAAAATTCCATGCACTAATGTAATGTAATGACCCTAGTACTACAATCCATTACACTAACCTAATTCATTATGTCACCTCAAACATGTCTCCTTATACTCTATAAGATGATGACTAGAAGATATGGTATAGTATGTTATATGGGGATCTTATACCCTCTTAATAAAATATATGCATTAGAGGAAATCAATAAAAAAATCCAAAAAAATAAAAAATAACTTATCGTTACCATACATCAGATGATAATCCCAAAATATAGTGGACTATAAAAACAAAATAAGATAAAAAATTTATTTCAAATAATTTTCATCTGGGAAATGAAATCCAAAATTAAGGACACATAGAAAACTCCCAAGAAGGTCCTAATATCTTATATGGTTCTCTCATCCATTCTCCATCCTGAATCACAAAAGGCCATTTAATATATGGAATATTCCTTTATCCTATCTTGTAAATCAAAAGTCTACTTAGTTATCAATCGAAAGTATGAGTATGGTGTGAGTAAATCATAGTATTACACCATTAATGGTCTCTAAATAAATATTTAGTCTATAATAGTTTAAGAAGTAACATAACAAAAAAAATTATAATGGATAACTATAAATATGTTTCACATTTACAATTCTTTAGTTAACAAAATTGGACTTTAGGTTCATGATGACTCCCAATGAAATCATCACTACATTGGACCATGTCTTAGTCTAAACAATATACCATATGTATTTTATGATTTATTATTTAATCCTATTTAATTATTTTTATATAAATTCAAGTTCTTTTTAAAACCATGGATAATCAGCCCAGGTTCCACTATAATGGATGGTTGAATCATTAGTCTAGAATAATTATAATAGGAAAATGGAGCATGATTCTAGCACCGATATCAAGGCTACAAGAGCATCAATCTAGAACTGAAATATTGGGCATGTTGAGAATCTGTCTAGCTCTAATTCACATGAATGCATCATGGGCTTAAAGCATCATCTTGTCCACCCATAGATGAGGGGATTTATTCAAACATCAACATCTCATATTTATCATATACATAACCTAGTTCAACATTAATAACCCTTTATGTTAACCATTATCAAGATGATGAACCATTTCATATATCAATAATAACGGTTACAAACATTTCAACCGTTAACCATTCAACCAAATTATCATGGATCACATAATTACTCATCAACCATTATAGGATAAGAAAATCAATATTTATACAAGTTAACATTCCAAAACATTCCAAAATAAATTTATTTCATAAAAAATACAATTCACCCTTTACATTCCAAAATTATCCTTCTAAGTAAAAATTGGCTGTCCACATGGGTTGAAAACATGCTGAAAATCATAATCTCTAGTGGATCTAGTAGGATCTTAAAAGGGACTCTCTATTTCATAAGGATTCAATTAAAATTTATAATTTAATGGCAATTTCATTACATGAAAATGGAACAATCCATCCAAAAACACATGTTTATCATCAAAATAATGTTAATTATCATACAACCCAATTACCTTATGGATTTTGATGTAAAAAATAATGACACTATGATACCATTAATATGGGACAAGAACTCCATTAGTTAAATAGATACAACCATAAAAAATAAAAATTCTCTTTACGGTAAAAGGAATTATCCATAGTGGATAATGTCTACAATTATGGAAAACATAAGAAGAATAGATCTATGAAGAATGTTTAAGAACTAAGGCTAATGAGTGAATATGTATCTCCAACAGGGTTAAATCATTGAGAAATTTAACTGAGGTTGTAGGGAAACACCTATTAGACCATTTGAGGAAAATGAATTCTATTTATACGAATATTAGAAAAATTAAAAGCGGTACTATGAATTAATTCAGATTAGATTCATGATTTTCAGATCCCCAACTGCATAGTGAATAGTTACTGAACTTGTTAGTCAAAATGTGCACTAACCATGAATAATTTACTATATCAAGAAAATCCCTATCATGGTTTAATCACCAGTTTAGACAAAACATGGAACTTAATTTTATTTTCCAATATTTTGAGTATCACATGTTTTCCTATGTTCATCAACATTAATTTTATAAACACTGATCCAACAGTTGGAAGCTACAGTCTTTCCTACCATGATCTATATGGTTCCATGTGTTGAAATAGTTGGTTCCCTAGACCCAAATATGTTTTACTTTTGATTAATATATCATCTATAGTTAGGTATACATGATTTCATCTTACCATTATAGTGTAGACTTTTCTGCATCCACTATTATAATGGTAATGTCCAAAGATTAATTGTCATATCGGGAGGTTGTAGAAGATCCCGGGCTATAATGAGAACCACAGGATACTATGACATTAATCTTAAATATTTGTTCTATAGTCTAGATACATCATACTGAGTAGACATAGTAGATGTTTGATTATCATTTGTTGGGGGGCCATAAGCACTAAGACTTCTTCTCATGAAGTTCACACTTGGTGATCTCTAGTAATTAGATCATGAGGAAATAACTGCAAATAGGAACGCCACATGTTTTGTGTGTCATTTGTTGTTCTTATCTACAAACATGTGTATTGGTCTCTTGACTTGAGACCATTACCAATACGTACTATTTGGTTACATACTTTGATGAAAGGTGAAATACATGGCAATGAAGTCGTGGGGAGGTAGTTTGTATTGGGTGCGTTATTAGTGGTATGACATTGGATGAATAGTAAAGAAAGGATATGTCACTTCCAAGTTCAGGAAGTTGTATATCTTAGGCCTGGTTGATCAGTATGGTGCTGCCTTTATAAGTATTTGGTCAAAGCAGTAGAAAGGAAAATCCATCTGGATATATCAAAACATAATAAAGCAAGATAAGGACGATGACACAAGAGTCCATCCTTCTTTATGAGATATTTAATGAGAAAGTGATTATAGTACATAGTCAGTGTTCGTAGGATGGTAGTCACTACTATTACTATCCTTATCTCTTTAGGTGCCATGATGAGTTTCTATACTTTGCTCTTGGTCTTTGGATTTGATTCACTACTATCGAGATAAGGGCCTAAAGGGCCACACATAATAGCTTATTCAAGAATCCACCCTATTCAGTTGAATTGGTGTATGGAAATAGTGGGCCCTTCCACAAGGTCTGAGTTTTGTCCAAGTTCTCAATCACCAAAAGAATTAAATAAATTCAATAATATTCATGTTAGGAATATTTGGGATTGAATTTATTTAATGTATTTACAAGTTTAGTAAATATGAGAAAATATTAATCGAACGAATATTATTTTAATATTCAAGGTTTGTTTAACATTAAGTGTGACCGTGAGTTGAGTTAAATGACTCGGTTTTATCACATAATATATTTTATATATTAAATTTATTTGATAAAATAATAAACAATATTGTAATAGTTTAGTTCTTCAAAATTATTGATTAGTGGACATTAAAACAAATGGGGGTCGGGGAACCCAATCCGTTATTTTGGAATTTCACTATAAATAAGATAGGAGGATCTCTCGCTTTGTGTGCAGTTATCTATTCACTCATTTCATGGATTGAAAACCAGAGCCTCTCTATCCTCCCGCTCTCTAGAGATAGAATCTCTTGATCCATGGATCTTGGATCAAGTTCTTCCTCAAGAATCAGAGTCATCTCGATGTGGTGATTGTTGGGACGTCGAAAGCATCATCAGATCACTGCACTAGCACCTAGAATTTGACGATCAACATTCCATCAGATTTTTGGAGCACATGTGGAGGATCTAGAGGGATGCTACATTGGATCCTTCAAGAGATGATTGCCATCAACTAGTTGCAGTTGACTGCGGATTCAAATTTTTTATGGTTACTTTTTCATTTTAGTTTTGTGCTCCTTATGATTTACGTGAGATCCTCAGATCCTTTTGGAGCTCGGATCATTGGCGACGACAAGTTCTGTCATCCCACCGACATAAATTTTAAAATCCCTGGCCCACCAGCTTCCACTGTGGGCCCTCAAACCTATCATTGATATCCGAGAGATCGCATAAATTTTCTCAGACTAGAAAATTAAATTTGCATTAAAATTAAGTGTTGGGTTCAGAAACCGTCGCAATGATTCAAACTGTGTGTCGATCCAATGCCAAACGACCACGTTATGGTCAGCTTAATTTTTCGGATTGGATCGAATATGTGGTTTGATCTCAGGTTTTAATATTTATTTCATCTTGTTGAACTGATTAAGTTTAAATCGGTTCATCCAAAATAAATTTAATTGTGAAAATTTTAGTTTTTGAAATTTAGTTATTTTCATAATAATTTTATAGTTATAATAATATTTATTTTATTATTATAATAAAAATATAATAATAAATTATTATTTTATTATAATAATGTTATTATTATTAAATTAAAAAGGCTATCCGCAAGCCTTTAGAAAATTTTCCAGATGTGGAAAATATTGTGGAGGGATTGCTTGATTTAAAAAAATAATGGGGAGTAGTGAAATAGAATTCAAAGGAAGTCTTTAATTTAAAAAATATGGGAGAAAGAAGGGGCTCAGTGTTGGACAAGGAGAAAGAAAAATAAGGAAATTCATAGGGGTCTGCGTGGACCCCTTCATCTTCCTCCCACACCGCACCACAGGAGTCTGTGTGACGCACAGCAGGCCACGGCTGGGACGCCGCACACCAGTCTTCCTGGGATACCTCTGCAGGCCAAAGCACTGAAGGCCGATGACCTCCTCTAGTTCACCTTCTAGACACCGCAACAAGCCTGCCAGACCTGATCCGGCTACCCCCCACCCCACGCATGGCATGGCTTCCTCTCATAGCACATGTGATCCAGTCTTCCCAGCCATCGCCTCCAGTGCCAAACCACCCTGCGCTCCCTCTGTGGCTCCTCACTACCCACCTAAGTAGGCTGCCAGAACCACTGCACTGCCCGCCTCTACTCATAGCAGCCACGCACATGCTGCTCGGACACCCTAACCAGGTCAGATCCCTACTGACTAGTAGCTCCCCAGTGTAGCAGGCGCACCTCCGGCCTCCCTTTCACTAGACTATGATGGCTGCTGCTACACTATCCAGTCATCGCCCTCGTTTGCTGAGCTCTACCGCACTCGGCGTCAGAATAATCCGACAGGGAACTGCTTTTAGATCGGGCACAAGAGCTCCACGCTTCACCATCACCATCAGTCAAGACTCGAGAGGTATCATTTTTCCTGCAAGTCTTTCCGTGGGGTAGAGGTTGGCCCCGAAGCAGTCTAGGTGGACCTTCCCAACCCAGAACAGGTTTGGCCGAACCATCCTGACCCAGTTTGGCCATGGTATGGCCCTCTGCGGGTTTGGACCAACCCGCACAAGCCATGCAGTGGTGTTTTCGGGGATCGATAAATTAAATTAATTAAAAATAAATAATTTAATTAATTTAATTTTAGTTTTTAAAATTAAATTAATTATAATTAATTTTGGTTAATTATTTTAATACCTGATAAAATAAATTAATTTAATTTTTCAATTAAATTAAATTATTTAATTAATTTAATTTTGGCATAAAAATTATATTAATTAGAAGACTGATAATTAATTAAATTATTTGAATTATTAAATTCATTTAATTTAATTTAGATAACCCTCATACTTAATTAATGCATTTTAATTTTATCACACTTTATTTTTCCTGCCTACTGGTCTTGAGCACCGATCCATGTATGTCGTATTTATTTAATTAATTATTTTTAACCATGTGTAATGATTGTAATTAATTAAATAGATGGTATGCGCATCATATTTATTTTCAGTTAATATGTATAAGGGCCTGCGTGCCCATTTTTTATCTGATGTACATTTATCCCACTTGACCCCCTCACCTACGCGTGAGTAATTTTGTACTTCGTACGAAGATCGTGAATGACGTAGACGATGCATGACGTCGCGGGGACCCTGCAAACACAAGGTGATATTCCAAGAGGTGTTGTGGACTATGCCAAGATGAGGTGATAGTTCAAATGCGAAGCGAACATAAAAGATGGGGGAATGTTGCATCAAGAGTTAAGCTTAAACTAAGGAAAGATGCGCTTAGATTTTTTAGATGCTTAAGTGGAGTCAGGTATTAGTTTAACCTTTATCCATTTATTTATTATTTGATTCATTTTAGAACAGTGGGAACATACATAAAATAATAGATAATAAAATGCATGAAGAAGCGGCGTATGTTTTTCTATTAAAGTTTAGTTGTGAGTGTGACAACATAGATGAAAAAGTTTTATAGAAATGGATTACATTCTTCAAGAGAAATGAATAAAATCCTCACAAAAAATATTAAGTCACAACATCCTTCCACTATTGAAGTTTGAACAAAACTGGGTGTTTGAGGTGTCAGTCATGCCACAGTTGACAGTGCCTCTTACTACTAGGTAGTTCTTATTGAAGTGGTGGGTCGACTTAACTAAAATTGCTGCAAATAAATAGTCAAAGTTAGCTTGTTGTAATTTTAGAGGCAATCCTTGAGTAAATAAGAAATTATTTTTAAAGCTGGGATTTCACTTAGCAGACCAAGAAACAACGAGTTAATGTGGTTGCCCAGCCATAATCCTACCATGGACCCTCCTAGTAGTGGTGTATCCATAACTTGTATACTATGAGAGTGGTTTAAGGACCCTTGACACTAGAATACTCATGATTATTCCAATTCTAGTCTATAGGGCCCCTAAAATTCGAAAATTTAGTGGGAGACGTTTAGTGATTAAATTATATCAGTAATGTCACATTAGGTAATCACATAAAAGTACAACCTGTTAAATATTTTTTGAAGCGAATGGAAAGAAATACCACAATAAAACTGTAATAAATATTGAACGTAGTTAATGTACAAAAAAGCACTAAATTACAAGTGTAGTATAGGTGCTTACGCACATTACTACCATAATGAAAATTCCAGATGCTCATGTCCCAACATGTTAAGCCACCCCAGGAAGAGATGGTGTAAAACTACATACATGAGACTCATGAATCAAGAATATGATTGTTCTATCATAATTCTTTCATCAATGTCTGATGTTAGTTGCGGCTGCTACAACATGAAATGGATGATGTTACATGTAGTCTCATCTCCAAGATCCTTTCGAGGAGAAAGAGAAGAAATATTTGAATGTGATGGTTGTACTCAGTTTGTGTAAAGTGAAAGATAGTTTACAATCTTTTAGGCCATCCCATTCTAATACCTTTTACACTTATTTACTGTAGTTTCGTGTAAGGATACAGAAAAAATGATATAGAGTAATTGATTTATTCTCTTTATGGTAACATTCACTAAGCAATAAGAATTTTGGAGATAAAGCCATATTTTGTTCTTTTGGAGAATAAATTGAATGATAAGACAAAAGGCCTATGGAATGTTATGATGAAGGCACCTTTCTCATGTATTTCAAAAAAGGGAGGTTGGTTATTTAAATGGAGGTTATTCGCATCACATGATGAAATAAATTTGTGGAAGTTTAAAAATGCAATGAAATGAAATACTAGAAGCAAGTACCCACTTCTCATTCGATTAATATTCATAAATAAACATATTTTTTCTCACATACTTCTTAGGTATTAATATAAAATATTCTTTAGACATGTATGTATCAAAATATAGTAACCATGTAAGTAGACAAACATTATTATAAGTAAGTTGTATTCTCCAAGAAGCTGAGAAAGGGTGATTCCTAAGTAAGTGGTGAGAAACACATAACATCATATTGCCAAGTAATTGACTCAAACTGAACAAGTTTATGAGCATAACGAAAAACATTTATATAATGTGTCCATTTGGTCATAATGAGACATTATTCCATGTTTTGGAATAAATGTTGTTTGCGGTAACATACTCATCAAATAGTCGGACATACTTGAATCAAAGGCAATATATGATGCATATAAAATGTAGGACCTACCAAGTTGTGGAAATATAGTTCTTTGTTATGTAAAATTAAAAGTGGATGTCAAGAAAATACCTAGTATGGTATTTAGGCTTGACACAACTAAATATCTTTCATATTGTTGACATATTTAGTTTAGACAAAGAAACTTTTAGAAATAAAGGTATGCCACAATGCTCCTGAGGTTAGTTCAACAAGACAGTGTGAACTATTCTAAAGAAAGATAGAGGTAAAAATACTTCATAAGATTCCTTTAAGTTATTAAGGAATGTAATAGTGAAGTATATGCATGGTCAGAAGATATGAGTTTCTTTGGATCGACATGCGAAAGAATATCTTGACTATGCAATCATCAATCATGATAATGTAGCATGGAAAAATTCCTAACCACAGCTTACCTTATCTAAATCACCATATTGATGTTCATAGGGAGGATCGATGATAATGTCATATATGTTTACATTGATCGAAAAAATGAAGCAATTCCTAAATGCACATTTTATAAATCAATGTTATGATGTTTGTTGTATTACTGTTACAACCTTCAGAAACATCCATTATATTTCTTGATGTGTTTTGAAAATAATGGCATAAAACCATAACCAATATGACAAATAAAATGAAAAATTGATATCATATGAGTCATAGTAAGATGAAAATCCATTATGCCATAGATCATGTGTTAGGATGTAAAGAGTTTGTTAAAAACAAATATGCATCAATCCGAACACATGGTGCATCTAATTAATTATCCTAATAGTGGATTAGGATATTACATAAATCACTAAGATAGAAAATATGTAGTCAATCATTAGACTACATATCTATATAAGGGTGTAAATCTCAATTGGAGATAGAGGGAGATGAATTGACTTGGACTTAGTCAATGCTCGAGATGCACAAATGGTTATCATAAGAACAAGTTCCACAACTACATGTGGAATATGCATGTTCTATAGAGACCCTAAGCTTGACGTACATTGACATTACATTACTTTTGCAGAATACTTAATAAATATCAAAAATAGACACACAAGGACCGTAATCGTTTAGTGTCTTTGGAAACTCAGAACGTAATCTTCTAATCGTGGTGAAAGATCTTCAACAACTCCCATAATGATCGTCCCATTTTTGTTTCCTTACCTAAAACCTTTGTTTATTTCCTGGGGAAAATAAAACATAAAATGGTTGAGCTCAAATTCTCAGTAAGGGCAAACATAGAGACCATAAAACAATCCATAAACATTTGAAAGCAAAAACTTGAACATGAAATTTAAACAAAAAAATCTTGAGAAAAGGCATAAATCGTGGAAGTACGTAAGGCATATATCATAAAGGAACATCATCCATGATAAAATATAATGGGAATAAAACATGTAATTGTGGCAAACATTCAGCACATGTCATGATTTCCATAGTAGCCAAGGCATTGCTGCCAAGACCATCTTAGTTGACAAAGTATCTTTCTGAATCGAGTTTACTCCTCATTTCAGTCCTGTAACACTGAACCAGATTAACTTACCATTCCATCCATGTCTATATCATGAGATATAAATCCTTACCCAATGCATTAGAGGGAGATATATGTTCCACCCATATCAAAATTAAATCATTCTTACTTGTGCCACAAAATAAACTTAAAACATTCATCATATCCCAAAGAATAAAATGGGTTTCATAAACATCACCCCATCATCACATAATCCATATAAAAAAATGGATATTTAATCATATGAAAAGTGAAATAATGTAAATCATAGAGACATTATACATGAAACATACACATATGAAATAAATTTATCTTAGATGGAAAATGGTTTTGATGAAACACTTGAAATGAATTCTTAAGGAAAATATCCTTTCTTCTTCAAAATCAATTTCTTTTCACAAAACGTCATGCAATTTTAAAAGAAAAAGATTTTGTTTAAAATATTCATGAAATCTTTTGGAGGATGCTTCATGAAAATAAAGCTTTATAAAACTGTAAAAATCCTTTCATGCCGTATAAGTTAAAAAAACATTCTTCTCATACTTTTTCCGGAAATGTCAAAAAAGTACCACATAACGTAAACAAAAGAATGATTCCTTACATACAATGTAATAAAAGTCAAAAATGGTTAAAAAGGAATTTAAAAATAAATGAATTTTTTTTATAAAACTTGTACGTGGATGATAAATATTACCCCAGTAAATACTTACGTATATGAAATCTCGGATAAAAATGAGATTACAAAATTATCCCTTACCTTATGTCTGATATGCTTCGTATATATCCAAAACTCTTGTATAATGATTTAAATAATGACATTGACTTATTACAGAATCATATTCATTGTTATTATATCATATGTGTCTCAATTATGACTATATATTACCCATTCTTATGTAAATTCATGTTTAAGTAGCGTTTTGGGTAAAATCGTTTCATTTGTCGTTCGTGTTTTAACTTGTAATTATTCATATGATTACTTAGATAATGATTACTTACATCAAGAATGTAAAACATGATTTATATATAATATATATTCAGAATATACATATATATATATATAATAGATTGATAAATGGAAAGAAATACACCGTTCATGGAGACGGTAGGTCGTACGTACACATGAAAGCTGTTTTTGTTTCCTTATAGAATTGAATGGAATTAAATAGATGACATACATATATATATATATATATACATAAATATAGTATCATTATTATGTCATATATTTCATTATTAATTATTATATATACTTTATAATCATTCATGAATGGTTAATCATTTAGAATGAATCTCATCGCGTCTTGGAGACGGTATTCCATACGTACGCATTAGCGATGATATCGTTCCCATGATCGTGGAATTTTATTGGAGTGTATGTATACTATTTTAAGAATCAATATAACTTTACAATAATCATATATATTTATTATTTACACCATTATACCCATCCAAGTAAGGTGGTGGTGGAAAATAGATTACACCACGGCGTGGAGATGGTATTCCATACGTACGCACGCGCGGTGATTTTGTTTTATGTAGGATGGATAGATGGTTAAATAGGGTTGTTTCATAAATATAATAACATATCAGTATATTAGTGATACTGGTGTTATTAATTCATAATGAAACAACTAAATTAGAAGAAGTGGAAGAAGAAATAAAGTTGAATGAATCGGTAACGGACATTACCTCTTCTTTGAAGCGACTCTTTGAGACCTCCTTTTAGTGCACTAAAATTTTTCATTGAAGAAGACCAGGACATCTAGGATTTTTCTAGGGAAGTGGAGAGGATAAATTGGCAGGGGTTGGCCGATATTTAATGCTCAAAGTGGTGTGAGTAAGAGAGGGAGGAGGTGCCCTTTTATAAGGGAGGAGAGGGGAACCTTTGGAAAAGCTAAAAATATTATTTTATTATAAAGTTATATTCGGTTTTAAATAGCTCCAAATTGATTTATTTCAAATCTAAGGTGGGGATGGATCGAAATCATCTAATCTAATAGAATTTATACAAGTTTAGGTTTCTATTTTAACCTTATCATTTAGATTTACCTTTAAGTTAAATAATTTTACTTTTACCGTGTCTTCTTGTTTTCTTACACTATATGGTTAATAAATTTACTATAACAGACCAAAAGAACCCAAAGTTGTTTATTATTAATATATATAACCTTATATAAGTCATTTGGAAGAAGCTTAGATTTTTAGGAATAAAATTGCAATTAATAATATAATATTTGTTTTAAAAATTATTTTATGTAAATTTTGACACTATTTGGTAATTGATTTTTGTGAAAATCATAAAAAAAATATTAGTTCGAAAAAAGTTAATTAAATAAATAATAACATGTCATGTTAACATATAAAATTATTTTAATTCAAAAAAAGTCTCAAATTATATTTATTTGGGTATTTATAACATCAATTATGTCATTATTTCATTAATAAGATAATTACTGAATCATCATTGTATCATAAATAAATTAACTTATTTATTGTCTAAAAATTACAAATAAAATACCATTATGTAGGAAATAGTTTTATCTTTCCAATTAATATTTATAGTCGAATTTATCTTATGTATAACCCTATATTAAAAATGATTTAGTTATTAAACATTGATTTTAACTATTTTAACCCTTTTTTAAATAAATTAATATTAAATGTCCTAATCTAATCAAAGTGGGTCTAAATGGTCATATTTTATTCCTAAGGTTGTTTTAGATCGAATTACACTTATCCAATAAAATTAAGATATGTGTTAGGGTAATAATATTATTATTTTTACCCTTAATTACCCTATTTACTTTTAACTGTGGTAAACAAAAGTAAAAAGTTATTATTCACCAAAAAATATTTTCATCTCATTGAACCACATTTTAATTACTGAAATCAACCGTGTATCTTGGATTTTTGAAATTCCATTCACAAAAGCTGTAAAATTATGTTTTTTGTAAATTTGCAAAATCTCCTAGGAGGTGGGTAAAAGAAGGTGAAAAGTTCAATACAATTTTTTTATAAATATAAAATTATTATAAAATGATTCCAATGAATTTCATTAAACTTATATATTTATTATGTATATATATTATCCTAAAAAAATTTAAATCAAATAAATGATTATTTAAATAAAAAGTCAGTTTTAACCAAAAACTCTGTGTATTCACTATTCATCAAAAATTGAAGTTTTTCAGAAAAATACCAACAATTCAGCCTAAGCTATATTTGATATTCCGAATTCAAAAATGATGTCTATTTTTCCAAATTATAAACCTATAAGTGGCATTAATTTATTTTAAAATTAATTCCCGTTATCAAAACAAATAGCGCGTTTTTAAGAAACAATAACTATCAAAAGATCATCACTTGTTTATGTCCAATTTCAAAGTGAAATTAATTCCAATGACCAAAATTAGATTAAATGGTAAAAATATATTCTAATTACACTTTAAAACCAATTAAAAAGAGAATCTAGACATATAAATTATTGCGATGAAAAAAGTTGTTTTTAATTAAAATATAGCATGTTTTTACTGTTCATCAAAATATAAAAGTTATCAGAATAATATGAAAAATTTATCCAAATTTAATTTTTTTATCCTGATTCCAAGGAAGAATTTTATTTTTTCAAATTGAACTTATAAACATGTCAAAAACTATATTTAAAGCGGTTGTGCCATCAAAAGGTGGGAAAACTGTATTTTTTTTTGAAAAATACTTATTTCACCTGAAATATTTATTTTTTTCTTATACCATGTTCTAGAAAATATGTAAGATGAATAGTAATGTTATAAAATTCAAAATTTAGTTAATACTATTCATAACAGCTAGTCCATAATAATATTATAACAATATATCGTTGTTTAGTGAAACCAGGTATTGCGTACAACACACGCTATCGAGGAAGGTCGCGATCGCGTGTAATGAAAGCCAAGTCAGGGTTGCGTGTTTTGCAAGACTCCTTTGTTTTTTTGTATAACAGAATCGAAAAATATTTCATTTAGACATTGAATATACATATATGTATATACACACTCAATGTTGCGTTGAATAAATACTATCAAAATTGTGTGTAACATGATCCAAGAATAGTGTTGTGTATACTGCAAGCTAATACGATGTTGCGTATAGTGCAATGTAATCTTGGTGTAGCGTACAACACAAGATATCAATGATATTAATTGAATATTTTTCATAAAATCTCAGGGTGTTACATTCTACCCCCCTTAAAATGAATTTCACCCTCGAAATTCATCGGGGTTATAGATGGTTTGTTACTTGAGAATTTCTATCATAGAAACCCACATCATAAAAAAGGAATGAAAAAATTAATTTTAAAAATTGAAGTATGAAACATAACGATTACCCAAATTAACTCATCACTAGGTTTCCATATAGGAGAACATAGGTGAAAATACGGATATGGAAGAAAAATCTAACCATCAAGTCCAGATGGAGAGTGGTAGAGAACAGGGCTATGAAAAAGCCAACAATCACAAAGCCATAGATTTGTGATGATCTAAGGTACCATCTGATTCATCAGATATAAGAGTACTAGGACAACATTTTTTGGATTTCAAGATAATTTCTCTAATGTTGAAGAATTTTTGAATTAAAATAAATTCTTACTTGATTTTGGAACAATCTCATTATTGTTCATGTCTTGAACAACTTCCACTTCATCTCTTAAAGAAATGAAGTTGAATTTGTTTTCCATGAAATGTTAGCGGATCATGCGATAGAATGATAGGTCATTCCATCTGTCTCAAATATAAGGTTAGAAAAGGTTATATACATAAGTCCATCTATGGTGATATTATTCGTATATGGTTCGAAAAATGGACTTATACTTCAACTATCATACTGCTTAATAAAATAAAACTAATTTCTACTAACTAGGTACTACCTGTAGGCCAGTGGTAGGCGATAAAGGCCTGTCGCACTTCAGTTGTGGGTTCGATTCCCACAGCCTTGTCCGAAGCAACGGGTTGTCTCTCGTCTTGTAGGCTGTCCTTTTTCTAAAATTACAACATTATGACATTCCATCAATATTATCGAAAACAGTTCTAGCCTTAAACAATACTAACTTATGTCCAACATAATCCATTTCAAATCTTTAGGATTATGCAAAATACTTTTGTCCAAACATATAGTATAAAGAAAACAATTACTAGAAATGTCATCTACCGAGCATATGAATACCATCATTTACCTCCGATATATCTTGTTGATCACATTCCAATCATGTGAATACCTTAATCATGTATTCTCTTGAAAAATGAATACTCATTGAACCTTAGTGAAAACATGAATGCTGTCAAAAGATAACTCTTTCCACATACCAAAATCAAAAAATTTCTATATACTCGAACCATGATATCAATTTTCCCTTATTTTTGTCACAAGCTCATGATTACTATCATATTATTTCCTCATTATCCCTTCATTAGGCGTATTTCATATGCTTTCCAAAAATATTTCAATCAGTTTTCATGGTTACCGATGCCATATTCTTATGGAAAACCACAATGGACCAATACATAGATATTCCAATATACCATAAAAGTAACTCAATAACATTATTCATGAATACCAATACATAAAAACTTCAAACCCTCATCTTCAATGATTGTCATGGAATAAGTCCTTCCTTGATTTTGAAGTAACCTCTCAGGTCAGGGCATTGAGTTTGGTAATGCCCATGTTCTCCACAGATAAGACATTGAACTCCATAACAGTCTGTCACTCTATGACCCTTTTTCTCCACACAGATAACATCTTCCCCTCCATTTGAGGTATTCCTCAAGGTTCTTCTTCCCTTCTTTAGAAATCTCAATCTTCCTTTCTTTATGCTCCTCAACATGTGAACATTCATAAAAGTCTATATTCCTCTTATTTGATGAAATAGGAATACCACTAAATTTCACCTTGTTAATCATATATCGTGATTATTGATTTGGAATAATCACAATATCATTATCTCTTGGCATTACACAATTTCGTGGCTCATAGTCACCAATTTGTCCATTCGATTCATTATTAACCGAATTACTTCTGGTTCCCTCCATTGGCTAAAACACAAAAAGAATTCCGTGAGAGGAAAAAATCATGATAGGTAAAACAACATAATAAAGGGGAGTAACTTCAATATCTACCATATTAGGTTTAATTTTAAGATCGTTACCGTAATTCTAGGACTATAACCTCTACTTATACTTAACCTTAGGGACATCCCTAGACATACCATAGAAATATCTCTAGGGATCTCACTAAAGTTCTCATATCCTAGTTTCCAAAGGTTGACTAAACCTTTCCTCTGATACCAACTGTAGAGACCTAAAGCTTGACGTACATGGACATTACATTACTTTTGCGGAATACTTAATACATGTCAGAAACAGACACACAAGGACTGTAATAGTTTAGTGTCTTTGGAAACTCAGAATGTAATCTTCTAATCGTGGTGAAAGATCTTCAACAACTCCCATAATGATCTTCCCCTTTCTATTTCCCTACCTAAAACCTTTCTTTATTTCCTGGGGAAAATAAAACATAAAAGGGTGAGCTCAAATGCACAGTAAGGTCAAACATAGAGAACATAAAACAATCCATAATCATTAGAAAGGAAAAACATGAACATGAAATTTAAACATCAAAATCTTGAGAAAAGAAATAAATCATGGAAGTACGTAAGGCATATATAATAATGGAACATCAACCATGATAAAATATAATGGGAAAAAACATGTAATTGTGGAAACCATTCATCGCATGTCATAATTTCCATAGTAGCCAAGGCATTGCTGCCAATACCATCTTAGTGGAAAAAGTCCCTTTCTGAATTGAGTTCACTCCTCGTTTCAGTCCTGTAACACTGAACCGGATTAACTTACCATTCTAGACATTTCTATCTCATGAGATATAAATATTTACACAATTCATTGTAGGGAGATATAGTTCCCACCCATATCATAATGAAATCATTCTTACTTGTGCCACAAAATAAACTTAAAACATTCATCATAACCCAAAGTATAAAATGGGTTTCATAAACATCACCACATAATCACATAATCCATATAAAAAATGGATATTTCCTCATAAGAAAAGTGAAACCATTTAAATCATAGAGAAATTATACATGAAACATACACATATGAAATAATATCATCTTAGATGGAAAATGGTTTTGATAAAACACTTGAAATGAATTCTTGAGGAAAATATCCTTTCTTCTTCAAAATCAATTTCTTTTCTCAAAACGTCATGAAATTTTAAAAGAAAAATATTTTGTTTAAAATAGTCATGAAATATTTTGGAGGATAAGTCATGAAAATAAGGCTTTATAAAACCATCAAAATCCTTTAATTCCGTATAAGTTAAAGAAACATTCTTCTTGTACTTTTGTCGGAAAAGTCAAAAAAGTACCTCTTAACGTAAACAAAAGAAGTATTACTTACATACCATGTAGTAAAATTCAAAAATGGTTAAAAAGGAATTTAAACATACATGAATTGTTTTTATAAAACTTGGACATGGATGATAAATATAACCCTAGTAGATACTTACGTATAAGCAATCTCGGATAAAAATGAGATTACAAAATTATCCCTTACCTTATGTCCGATATGCTTCGTATGTATCCAAACCTCCTATATAATGATTTAAATAATGTCATTGACTTATTACAGAATCATATTCGTTGTTATGATATCATATATGGTTCACTTATGACTATATATTACCCGTTCTTTTATAAATTCATGTTAAAGTAGCGTTTTGGGAAAAAGCTTTTCATTTGTCGTTCATGTTTTAACTTGTAATTATTCATATGATTACTTAGATCATGAATACTTACATCCAGAATGTAAAACATGATTTATATATAATAAATATTTAGAATATATATATATATATATATATATATATATATATAATATATCCATAAATGGAAAGAAATACACCGTTCATGGAGACGGTAGGTCGTACGTACACATGAACATTGTTTTAGTTTCCTTATTGAATTGAATAGAATTAAATAGATGACATACATATACATATACATAAATCCTGTATCATTATTATTTCATATATTTCATGATTAATTATTATATATACTTTATAATCATTCATGAATGGTCAATCATTGAGAATGAATCTCATCGCGTCGTGGAGACGGTATTTCGTACGTACGCACGAGGGATGATATCGTTCCCATGATCATGGAATTGTATTGGATTGTATGTATACTATTTCAAAATCAATATACATTTACAATAATCATATATATTTATTATTTACACCATTATTCCCATCCAGGTAAGGTGGTGGTGGAAAATAGATTACACCACGGCGTGGAGACGGTATTCTGTACGTACGCACGCGCGGTGATTTCATTTTCCATAGGATTGATAGACGATGAAATAGGGTTGTTTAATACTTATAATAACAAATCCGTATATGAGTGATACTGATTTTATTACTTCATAATGAAACAACTAATGAAGAAGAAGTGGAAGAAGAAATAAAGATGAAAGAATCGGTAACGGACATTACCTCTTCTTTGAAGCGCCTCTTTGAGACCTCCTTTTAGTGCACTTAAATTGGTCTTTGAAGAAGACCAAGACCTCTAGGATGTTTATAGGGAAGTGGAGAGGAGAAATTGGCTTGTGTTTTCAGATCTTGAAGGCTCGAAGTGGTGTGAGGAAGAGAGGGAGGAGGTGCCCTTTTATAAGGGAGGAGAGGGGCACTTTTAGAAAAACAAAAAATATTATTTTATTACAAAGTCATATTTGGTTTTAAATATCTCCAAATTGATTTATTGTGAAGCTAAGGTGGGGATGGGTCGAAATCCTGTCATCCAATAGAATTTATACAAGTATAGGTTTCTATTTTAACGTTATAATTTATATTTAACTTTATGTTATATAATTTTACTTTTACTGTGTCTTCTTGTTTTCTTACACTATAAGGTTAACAAACATACTATAACAAGCCAAACGAACCCCAAGTTGTTTATTATTAATATATAAAACCTTATCTAAGTCATTTGGTCGAACCTTATATTTTTATGAATAAAATAACAATTAATAATATAATATTTGTTTTAACAACTATTTTATGCCAATTTTGACACTATTTGGTAATTGATTTTTGTGAAAATCATAATAAAATGATTAGTTCGAAAAACTTTAATTAAATCAATAATAACATGTCATATTAACATAGAAAATTATTTGAATTCATAAAAAGTATCAAATTATATTTATTTTTGTATTTATAACATCAATTATGTCAATATTTCATTAATAAGATAATTACTGCATCATCATTTTATCATAAATAAATTAAATTATTTATTGTCCAAAAATTACAAATAAAATACCATTATGTAGGAAATATTATTATATTTCTAATGAATATTTATAGTTGAATTTATCTTATGTATAAAACTATATTAAAAATGATTTAGTTATTAAACTTTGATTTTAACTATTTTAACCCTTCTTTAAATAAATTAATATTAAATGTCCTAATCTAATCCAAGTGGGCCAAAATGGTCATATTTTATTCCTAAGGTTTTTTTGGTCGAATTACACTTATCCAATAGAATTAGAACATGTGTTAGGGTAATAATAATATCATTTGTACCCTTAATTACCCTATTTACTTTTAACTCTGGTAAAAAAAAGTAAAAAGTTACTATTCACCAAAAATTATTTTTAATCTCATTCAACCACATTTTACTTACTGATATCAACTGTGTCTCTCGGATTTTCGAAATTCCATTCACAAAAGCGGTAAAATTATGTTTTTTGTAAATTTGCAAATTCTCCTAGGAGGTGGGTAAAAGACAGTGAAATGTTTAATAAAATTTTTATAAATCTAAAATTTTTAGAAAATGATTCAATGAATTTTATTGAACTTATATAAGTATTATGTATCTATTTTGACCTAAAAAAAATTGAAATCAAATAAATGATTATTTAAATAAAAAGTCAGTTTTAACCAAAAACTCAGTGTTTTCACTATTCATCAAAAATTGATGTTTTTCAGAAAAATACCAAAAATTCAGCCTAAGCTATATTTAATATTCCGAATTCAAAAATGATGTCTATTTTTCCAAATTAAAAACATATATGTGGCATTAATTAATTTTAAAAGTAATTCCCGTTATCAAAACAAATAGCGTGCTTTTAAGAAACAATAATTATCAAAAGATCATCACTTGTTTATGTCCAATTTCAAAGTGAAATTAATTCCAATGACCAACATTGGATTAAATGGTAAAAATATATTCTAATTACACTTTAAAACCAATTAAAAATATAATCTATCCATATAAATTATTGCGATGAAAAAAGTTGTTTTTAATTAAAATATACCCTATTTTTACTATTCATCAAAATATAAAAGTTATCAGAATAATATGAAAAATTTATCAAAATTAAATTTTTATATCCTAATTCCAAGGAAGGATTTTATTTTTTCAAATTGAACTTATAAACATGTCAAAAACTATATTTAAAGTGGGTGTGCCATCAAAAGGCGACAAAACTGCATTTGTTTTTGAAAAATACATATTTCACCTGAAAAATTTATTTTGTTCTCATACCATGTTCTAGAAAATATGTAAGATGAATAATAATGTTATAAAATTCAAAATGTAGTTAATACTATTCACAACGTCTAGTCCATAATAATATTATAACAATATATCATTGTTTAGTGAAACTTGGTATTGCGTACAACACACGCTATCGAGGACGGTCGTGATCGCGTGTAATGAAAGCCATGTTAGGGTTGTGTGTTGTGCAAGACTCCTTTTTTGTTTCGTATAACAGAATCCAAAAATATTTCATTTATACATTGAATATATATATATATATATTTATATACACAATCAATGTTGCGTTGAATAACTACTATCAAAATTGTGTGTAAGATGATCCTAGAATAGTGTTGCATATACTGCAAGCTAATATGGTGTTGCGTATAGTGCAATGTAATCTTGGTGTAGCGTACAACACAAGATATCAATGAAATTAATAGAATATTTTTCATAAAATCTCAGGGTGTTACATGTTCCAGAGACACATACTGCATAGGAAGAATGAAACCATGGTGATGGTTTTATATTCATCGCAGTTGGTGATATATTATTCATTAATAATAATAAATCCTACAAGTAACCAATATAAGGGAATGAGCTAAGATGGAGAAGATCAACTAAAATTCAACAATGGATTCCATGTATCAAATTACAAAGGGGATTATAAATTGAATATTGCGGTGGGTATTGAAATGAGATGATACATGGATGGTACAAGCCTGGTACCAATAAGGCTTGATTGGTTATACCAATTCGGTATGCCTAAATCCATTAGAATTTTACTAGTCATAGATAAACTTCTATGATCATTTTATTAGTCATTGGATGTAAATATCATCGTTCATTGAAGGTGTCTATACGACGCAACCAAAAAGAGATGATGACATTAAATGATGCCAATAAGGGTTGCAAGGTACTGAAATCCAGTTTCGGATTAAAGTGACAAGATCTTAGAGGATTCCTTATAAATTAATCTTTTCCTTGTATCTACCAAAGGTTAGTGGGAGAACCAATTTTTTCCAAGTGAAATATGTTTGGAATCATATGGAAAAAATATCTTGATCTTGCATTTAGATAATACTTGAATAAATTAATGTTTTCAATGATTGACTTAAACTAGAAACTTGAGTTCTAGGGAACAAGATCTAATATGGTAGATCCATAGTTTTCTTGGTCCTAGTCAATCATACATAGAGTGACATTGTATTGACAAATACAAGTTAGAACAATTCAAGTGAGGAATTTTTTCCAATGTCACGTGGCTTAATCTCTCTAGATTAACATGTTCGGAGCATGGGCAGAGATTAATGTTGTGAATTGATACCGTACGCTTCAGCGATGGATCAATCACATAATCCATGTTATGTAAAATAATTGATATTTCCAGGATATAACTTATAGTAGGCAGATATCAGTTATATCTAAGAGCATTGCAAGTGATATAGTCAGAAGTATCATCTTGTACTTCGACAAGTACAAATGATATGTACCTTTTATATGGGGAAGAAGGTATACTAGTTTTTATGGGACACAAACTAGTAACACTTAGATCAATTTGATCTATTTTCATTGTTATTCAATGTTAATGAGTGATTCAAGCTCATAAAAGCTAGTGGTATCCATATCTACAAATACTGAGTACGTTGCAGCTTCTTAGGCAGCTAAGAAGCAGTTATCAATCACAAAAATTTGTTCTAGTTCTTGTAATCACACCTAGTAAGAAAAGTATTATCATTATATAAATTTTGATGTTCTTACTAGCCATGTTTTCAAGTTATGACAATGGACAAAAGTAATATACTCAGGGATACCTTATCTTGAGAAGTTTTACTCAAGGTGATGAGGTCACATACATCAGATATACCACGCTACAAAAATGTGGTAGGCCCAGCAGTTAAAGACATTACTCAGCAGAAACATGATTTTCATCATGTGAGTAGATTAAAAATATGATTAGAAACTTGGCACTAGTGCAAGGGGGAGTGTTGAAATAGTGGGTGCCCTAGACCCAACTATGCATTACTTTTGATTACCATATCTTGTACAGTTAATTATACATGATGTTATCTTACCATTATAGTGTATACTTTTCTATATCCACTTTTATAATTGTAATTTACAAAGATTAATTATCATATAGAGAGGTTTTAGCAGATGCTAGGCTATAATGAGAACCTCAAGATTCTATGAAATTTATATTAAATATATGTTTTATATTCTTGATAAATCTTATTGAATGGACACTGTAGATTTTTGACTATAAGGTGCTATGTCTTATAAGCATTGAGACTTCTTCTCATGTAGTTCAAACATGGTGATCTCTAGTAATGAGATCATGAGGACAGAACCTCCAATATGAACGCCACATGTTTTGGGTGTCATTGGTTGTTCCTATCTACAAACATCTATATTGGTCTCCTAACTTGAGACCACTACCAATGCGTACTATTTGATTATGTACTTTAATGCAAGATGAAAACCATGGCAATGAAGTTGTGGTGAGGTAGTTTGTATTGGGTGCATCGTTGGTGGTATGGCATTGGATGAATGGTCAAGAAAGAATTTGTCGCTTCCAAGTTTAGGAAGTTGTATATCTCAGTCCAGGTTAATCAATATGGTGCTTCCTTCATAAGTCTTTGGCCAATGTAGAAGAAAGGAAAATCCATCTAGATAGATCCAAAAATAATAAATCAATATAAGGATGATGACACAAGAGTGCATCCTGCTTTATGAGATATTTAATGACAATGAGATTATAATACATAGTTAGTGTTTATAGGATGGTAGTCATTTATATGACTATACTTATCTATTTAGGGGTCATGATGGGTTGCAAGTATCCGCTCTTGGTCTGTGGATTTTATTCACTACTATCGAGATAAGGGCATAGAGGGTCACACACAATAACGTATTCAATAATACACCCTATTCAGTTGAATAGGTATATGAACATAGTGGGCCCCACCACAGGGTCCGAGTATTGTCCAAGTTCTCGATCACCAAAAGAATTAAATAAATTCAATAATATTAAAGTTATGAATTTTTGGGATTGAAATTTTTAATGTATTTACATGTTTATTAACTGTGAGAAAATATTAATCGAATGAATATTATTTTAATATTAAGCGGGACAATGAGTCGAGTCAAATGACTCGGTTTTATCATGTAATATATTTTATATAGTACAAGTATGTGATAAAATAATAAATAATATTGGCATAGTTTATTTATTCAAAATTATTTATTAGTGGACATTGAAATAAACGGGGGCCAGGGAACCCAACCAGGTATTTTGGAATTCCACTATAAATAAGAGAGGAGGCTCTCTCCCATTGTGTGAAATTCACTAATCACTCATTTCATGGAGTGAAAACCAGAGCCTATCTCTCCTCCCACTCTATAGAGAGAGAAGCTCTCGATCCAGGGAGCTTGGATCAAGATCTTCCTCAAGCATCGAAGTCATCTCGATGTGGTGATCGTCGGGAAGTCAAAAGCATTGTTGGATCGCCATGCTAGAACCCGATATTTGAGGATCGATATTCCAAATGATTTTTGGAGCATGTGTGGATGATCTTGAGGGATCCTACTTTGGATCTTTCAAGCGACGATCACCATCAACTAGTTGTAGTCGACAACGGCTTTAGATTTCAAATGGGTACATTTTCATTTTAGATTTCTGCTCTTTATGATTTATGCGAGATCCTCAGACCTTTCTAGATCTCGGATCATTGATGACGATAAGTTCTGTAATCTCTCCGATGAAAATTTTAAAACCCATGGCCCATCGGATTCTGTTGTAGGCCCTGGAACCTATCACCATGGATGGGGTTGAGGGTTAGTACAAATAGCAATCTAACAATTCACCTCCGAAAAATTCTCTAAATCATAGGAAAACCCAATGAAACTACTAAAAATTATCCTAGTCATTATATATACTTAATATACATATTTAAATAGTCATTAATTAGAAAAATAGAATGGAAGGTGTCAAGAAATTTGTAGATATTACATTATACAATCCTTATAATAGACTATACTTGAGTTTTACTCCCAAGAACCCCAAATATTCCAAGGTGAAACGGTTAGGCAAATAGGCCATCATGTCATCTTCTGATTCCCTTGTTTCCTCTGTATCATGATAATGCTACCAAATTTCTATTAATAATGGAAATTTATTTCCCTAAATAACATTCTCACTATGATCCAAAACATGAATTAGATGCTCCCCAAATGAAGAATCATCCTCAAGCACAAAATCATTAACATCAATAATATAATAAGGGTCTATGTGATTTTAATGATTATGTGACATATAAAAAACATTTTTAATAACTCTATAACATTGTATCAGATATATTTTATATTCCACTATTTTGATTCTATCCTCAATTTCAAATGGTCCAAAAAATACAAGCACAAAATTTCCCTTATTCGGAATTTGATGGTAAACCAATATTCGTAACCGCCAAAGGAAAACATGGACACCTACTATAACTAAGTAGTATATTATGTTGATCATTATATGAAATATATCTACTCTATACTTTATCCATATGTTTCTGAATCAAGTGTACCTATTCTAATGTCTCCTACATGAGACTTTGTCCTAATATCTCTAACTTAACTACCTTCATCCATCGTAAATGATCTTTTATTGCCCTTCTATAGATAACCTCATTTGGTTTTGTTTGAATTGTCACTTTATAGCTATTATTATAGGAAAAATAAACCATTTAAATGTGAATCTTCTAATATTGAATAATGTAAAACAGTCATCCTTGAAACATATACTCCAATACCTTAGTAGAGGACTCCGATTTCTCATCTATATGTGGGTGAAAAGAGGTACTCAAAAATAATTGAGTAACAAGGAATATTATTCAATATTTTATCAAATCCTGACATAAAATACAAATCATGATATGAAACTATAAATTTTGGCACCCCAAACAAACATACTACCTCCAAAACATATAATTCATCAAACCAATCATCTCTTAATTAATCCCTTATTGGTATGAAATTTTCCACTTTTTTCTACATGTCTACAAAGACCCATATGACGTTATTATTATAAGGATAAAATGGATGAAAATCCACAAATACCATTGTAAATAATTCCATGTCTACTATGTAATGGGAAAGGTATATTGAATCATGATAGGTCATCGATGCTTGAAATTCACTTGAGGAAATGTTTAACATCTTTTCATGAAACATACAATAAAAATATTCATTCCTAGTGAATATTAATATAACTGATGATCTTGGAACATCATGTTAAAAATAGTTTTCAAATCCCCCATCGAAGCATAGAAATCATATATCTTCTCTTCCTACATAAAAGTAGGCATAAAAACATGGAAACTAACATATATGAACTCATCATCATTGATAACCTAATAAAAATTTCACACCACACCTTTTAGTATTTCCAAAAGTCTATACACTCCAGATCCATGTACTAAATGTCCATTATCTAGGTCAAAATTGAGAAGTCCACCTATAATGAACCAAGGATCATTTGTTCTGACACCTCTTCAATTCCCATATGCATATCATCCAAAAAGAAATAATTTTCTATACAAACCTAGACTCATGGACTATCAATGTATGTGTATTTGATTTTAGTGGTTCATCATATTTTTTAAAATTTTTGGATATTTTTTCAAGATAAATGTAGAAGAACTATAAATAGTCAACCCATTCCCAATACTAGGGATTCAAGTCTCCAAATAAAAATATGTACCTTATTTATTTCATTATAAAAAATAATTTTTTTACAATAGTTACTTTCAGTGACACATTAGGGAATAATTAACCACATCAAACATGTAGTTTCCCTCCCATGGTGGAATTTAGCTTGGCCCCAAGATGGTGTCCACAAGATATCAAGCATGCCTCCCAAAATGCTAGAGGATTTCGACTAACAGTGAGAGACTAGGGTGTGTCTATTCAGAGACTATTGCAACATTGATCAAAGTGTAATGTAGATATACATATATATATATATAATTCATGAAATAGGGGAACCAATAACAACCTAATGAGATTATCTAAACAAGATACATAATCATGAAGGATATGTAATACAATAATCAGATGTTGGGTAATAGTAAAATATATAGAAGATGGTCATTGAATGTCATCTACTATACATAATAATATTATGGGACATGAGATATAGGAATATGACACTTTTTAACAAAACATAAAAAAGGCCAAAAATTTCTACAAATAGCATCTCAAGCATAGGCTCGTTTCTCTTCCCCAATCTCCATCATAGAACAAGAAATCAATCAATCATCGACACTGGTACACTTACCCTTATCTATATAGAAACCATAAAGTGTGCATGGGTACACAAGGAAGCCCAAGAAGGGTGTGAGATATAATCCCAGTACTCCACCACCCACAATGACCAGGATATTCCATTATTTGGAAAATAATCAATGAACAATGTTCCATCAATGATAATTTGAAAACATAAATAAAAAATAAATAAATTGGACTTAGTGAAATGTGGACACCCATCAAGAACTACATGTTTCAGCCTATCCCATTTAATCTGAATAAAGATATCATGCATGGTAATGTTATAGGGATTATATGTAATAAGGTAGAATATCTCTAATAATGTGATTTTTCTTGGAGAACATGTCCCTATATTTCTAAAACTAAAAGTTCATTACCCATTTAAAAATTTTCATTTAACTTTTAATTAAATTTAATGATATTACAAATATTAAGATTCACCCTAATCACATCCATTGAAATTAAGAAATAAATTTTCATGTATCACTTAAGGGTCTTGGAAAATGTCCAATGTCATGGACATTGAGTGTGATAGAAGAATGAAGTCCCATGTGTCACTCCATGAATGGTATGATAGCTTCATGAACTAAACTCTAAATCTATACCTGATATCTTATGTAGGGGCTCATGTCTATCTCATGGAATGGTAAAACTATCATTCCATTGATCCCTTATAATTGGGCTCAACTAGTGGACCATTTTCACCCGATAAAAGAAAATAAAAGAAATATCATGGAAATCCCATCTGGGGCATAGCTCATGTCCATTCTAGTCTGATTACAAGGCATAAAAAATTATAATAGGAAGTCATGAGGAGTCCATAAAGGGTTTCCATAAGTCAGAATACCTTATATCCCTCTCTTCACTAAGTTGACATATCAAATTAAAAAATCATGTATTGGATGTCTATAATAAGGGACCATTTCATCCAGTTGAGGAATACATATCATAACAGGCATAGTGTTTAAGGAATCCAACTAAGCAGTCCATTTATGGAACAAGTGAAATGTATACGAAACTAACCAATTTAGTTTCTTCAGCCAATTAATTTATTGAATGGGGTATAATTTCCAAACACCTAGGCCTTATTCCACTTTTGTACTAAATAATCAATTCATGGTGCTAATAAAAATGTAACATTAATTAAGGAATTTTTAAACAATATATGGCAAGGGGAAATTATGTCTCAATGTTAGATCACATAGGTTGGTTGCCTTATATTTATGATGATCAACCCAGGGGGATGATTCACCACTATCTAGTGATTAATTTTTTATGGTAGGTCCTCTTATATAAATTAGTTATAAAAAATTGGAGGCGTTAAAGGGGTTATCCTAAGGAGACAATGGCCCACATTATAGGATTCAATGAAATAAAGGGAAGGAACCTATAATACCTACGTTAGCATCATAAAGCATCCCCTATCTATCGGGAACCATTTCTTTGATCTATAAAGGAAAAAATCAGTGAATTCAACAAATTACAAAAAAAAATTAGGAAATGAACTTGCTCTGATATAGCACTATATAGGATGGAGGCATCCTGAAATAGATCTAAGAGTATTTAGTATCTTAATAATAAATTTACAATGGATCCCAAAAAAAAGAGATTCAGATTTCGTATGGAGTAGTAGTCTTGATCACTATTTTTAAATGGAGGAGATCTAATGGGAGGAAAGGAGGATAAGAAACTAATGAAGAAGAAAGAGGAAAATAAATATAGGTTTAAAATATTTAAAGAGGGTAAAAAAGAAAATTCACCCTAAAATATAGGAGCGCATTGTTTGGTCACCCAGCTATCCAAACCATGCACCATATATGTAAAACCCAATATTTCAAACGGCACCACACACAATTAGTCACAATGATTTTCCAACTTGGAAAATTTCATGCAAAAAGTAAAAGTAAGAACCCTTCTGTTGGAATAATCGGTAAGAACATGGGTTTTCATGGTTGTAGACAAATGATGTGTCCTGAGAAACCCTACGTTTGAAACTTCATGGTCTAGGGAAACTATATGTGATTAGCTGCACTATTTATACTAACTGTGTGCCTCAGTTCAGATTTTTTATTTTTGGGACCCTGGGCTTCGAACAACCCTCAATCACCCCCAAGACCACATTTACTCAATTAAGAATCATAATTATGGAGAAATGAATAAATTAAATAAAAAATGGTATGTACTGTTATGAAATTTTGTGATGTTACAACCTCACCTCCTTAAGATAGCTCATCCATGAGTTTTCCTTGAGAGGGTGGTATAGATTCATTTGAGAAGATCTATATCCTCATTTCATGTACATCATTATCTCATTCCTTAATCTAATCTTTTAAAAATTTATGCTTCCATAAATGATATGTATTCCGTGATCTTGAATGAGAACATCTATATCCAGATTTATTTCCTTGGGTGCAAAAAAAGGTCAACGTGATACTAACAAAGTTTTGATATGTTGAAGAAGTTGTGCATAGAACGATGCCTCTAAGGTAACATAAATGGATAGGATACTGTCCTAACAATATGAATTATCTCAAAAGGTAAAATATATCAACTCAATAACATTACCGATATCTTGATTCATCTTTCAACCAATCTAGGTGATACACATAAAAATACACGATGTCCATCCTCAAACAATAGAGGTATATTCTGATGATCAGTATATGTTTTCTATCTAGAATGAGTTGTATCCATACAAATCAAAATCAATTAAACTTTATATCAAGACTCTTGAATGATATGCAGACCCAGTAGTGCTACCTCACCTATATCTAGCTAGCACATAGGTGAATAGAATGACCTACCATAAAGGGTCTCATAAGGATCTATCTGAATTATTGGCTGAAAGTTTCTATTTTTGGAAAACATGAAAAGAGGGATATTAATTTCACATGAACCTATAAAATCAAGGGTTAATTATCTATGAATATTCTCTAACACCTGTATTGTTTGATCAGACTAACCATCGGTCTATGGGTGATATGATGTAGTAAAGAACACCTGTTAAACAAGTTCCTTTTTATTTTTTTTCCAGATCACCAATCTTACATTTAGACCATGATCTAAAAGAGCATAATAGGGAACACCATGAAATTTCATTATCTCTTTGATATAATCCATTCTTATCTCATCAACATAGATGTTCTATAAGATCAGTATGAAGTGTAAAAATTTCATTAACTTGTTTATGGTCACCCATACTGCATCAATTCTTCATGGATATCTCAAAAATACTATAAAAAATCCATGGTGATGTCATTCCATTTCCAATTTGGAATATAGAGGGACTGTAAATTTCTAGTGAGTCACTGGTTCTCTCCATTAACATGAAGACAGGTGGTGTACCGAGTGGTGAAACCTTATATCTACATATTCATCCCTGGAAAACAATACTAACATTGTTTATCTCTCTACATATTATTATGACTATGGTGATATACCCAAATAGAGTAATGTTATTTCCTTATGAACAATTACCATATACCTAAGGGAACCCATACCGTCCCATAGAAGAGTAAAGTTTCACATCCATAAACAACCCAACCAGGAGGTGGGTTCTCCCATATAACACTCTTCCTCAAAGCGAGACCCTTAGAATCAAATTACCATGCCATCCGAACTCACTAAAAAACGGAGGAGGCCAGTGAAAGAGCTGCTAATACTGGTTATCCATTTTTTTTCCTAAACCAAAAATTTCAACTTTGATAAAAAAATCCATTAACAACCAATAACTATGGATTTATTGAGAGCTTGCATCTGATTCCTCTAGATCAAGGAATCAGCAATGTGATTTTACTTTCAATGTGTGTAGGAAAAATCAATTTCAAACTATTCTAGGTATTCCACCCACATGTGCTACCAAAATTTTATTCTTAATTAGTAGAGACGTATTCGAGATATGTATGATTAGTGTACACAAATGACCATTCACCCAAAATGTAGTGTCTTCAAATACATAGTGCAATGGACACAACTTCTAGCTTGAGGTCGTGAGTAGGGTAGTTCTACTCATGGGGTCTTAGAATGTGGGACCCATACGATGCAACCCGATCAACCTATAATAGAAATTGCACCAATATAATTATTGAAGCATCATAATAAATAGTATAGATTATGACCAAAATAGGAATAATTAGGATCAACACTAATGTATTTCTTCCCATAAACTCTTGAAATGCTATCACACAAGAATCAGTCTAGTTGAATTTCACATCATTATTAGTCAACATTATCAGTGGTACTACCAGGTGTGAGAAGTCCTAGATGAGTTTTCTATGACAACAATCCATTCCTAAAAATATGGGTATTTTAAATATGTTCTTGGGACTCTCTCATTAATCCATGTAACTCATCTTCTATATGTTAACTGATACGCCTACAGAAGATATGATATGACCAAATAAGTGAAACATTATGATCCAAACTAGAATTTAAGGAGATTCAAAAATAGATGGTTATCTCTAAGAGTGCTCAGATTGATCTCAAAATGGTTACATGGTTCATTTTATTGCACGATAACAATAAGATGTCATCTACAAAGACAATCAAAAAGGAACCAGGATATTGATGGAAACCTTGATTCATCAGATCCATGAAGAATTTAGATGCATACATATGACTGAATGGAATTACCAAATACTCATTAAAGACATTATTTCTCTAGAATGTTTTCTTTTTTATGTCCAATGTACTCACAAGATCCTGGTAGAATCCTATCACGAATACTCATAAGAAATTTTTTTCTCATTGGATATATTATAAGAGGTTTCCTTTGTGCGGAAGTGGATATTGGTTCTTCACCATAATCTAGTTCATTCAGTATTATCCATGTAAAGCATAATGGAACCATCCACATTCTTATTGAAATGGACTGGAGAACCCCATGATGATGTACAGGGTTAAATAAAACACTTAGCCTCAAGATACTCAAGATGCTTTTTGAGTTCAGGGAGCTCAATAGATGACACCCTATATGGAAGAATGGACAGAGGTACTAGACCTAGAAAAAGATCGATGTTGAAATTAACCTCTCTCTCAAAAGAAAAGATAGAGAAATCATTAAAGAAGATGTCCTAGAAACGATCCAGCGTATAATGGAATTCCATGAGATGCATCCCCTAAGAGCTCATAAGGAGGCTATCCATTTTGGATGTCTCCAATCCGAAACCAGTATGCTTGGGTAAAAATCACCATTACTAGATATCACATATGACATTATGGTGGTACCTGCATCCCTCTGGTGATGTGAAAGATACTAGACCTTGATATAAATCAACCTAGGCTCGATAAGGAACATGCCGATCCCTATTGAAAAATAAATTAAATCCAATAAACTTTTGAATGAAGAATATCCATAGAAAATAGTACCCACATATCTCAAGGGGGAACTCCATTCACTTTCATATCCTCTCATCCTGAACTCCTAATGGAGTGTCGAGGGTAATGATGCCACTATATAACTATATCACAATGACCAAACCTCCAATAGTTATAGCAGATAAAAAGGATTGATATGCACATACATAAAAAAGGACTCAAACTATAGTGAAGGATACTAGAATAATACCTCTAAATTAATATTTCCTCAAACTATGCTCCTATTGAATAGGATACACTGCATAATTATGGTCTAAACAATGGCCCAGAGATGCTGCCTTAGTAGCCTAGTCATGTACACTCTTCTAAAGATGAAAATCTAAGTGAAAATAACCTCATCCATGTACACTCTCTCGGCCTGAACATCTTGTAGAAGACTAGATTCATGCATATTGTGGAGTTACTGATCTGGAACCCGAAGGTAGTGCTAGCACATATCCTCTATCTCTTGGTAATAAATTAAATGATCGTAAAAAGTGATGGAGGTTTCCTATCCTATCACAAGACCGACACTCAACTGGGTTCCTTGTACAATATGACTTTTTACTAACGAAAATTCCATATTAGTGACGCACCACAGAACTATCAGTGCATGCCACTTAGATGGTACTTACACACATGTAGCCTAAAAACATCACTTCCTTCCCCTAGATACACCATTACCCTATATGAAATTTGAGATTCTGTATTTCAAGTTTCCACCTGTGCATAGATTCAAATAAGTGGTGAGGGCTTGGTTAACAATGTCTGAAATGTTATTCATATGAAATATTTACAAATATGATCAAAATTCATATGAAAACTCATCCTAAAATATCCTCGGAGTAGTCATCTAATCAATGATCAAGGTTGGTGGGAATAATTTTAACTAATTGAATCATGTAGAGTATTCCATTAGTGACTTGTCACCATGATGAAGGTGCATGAACTCCATAAAATGATCAGTTCTCAATGTTGGAGGAACGATGTTTTCGAACAACGATATCTGGATGTCCTCCCATACCACATCCTCATATTTACCTTCATGGGAAATAATTTCCCACTAACTCTTGGTGGAATAACATATAATATAAATTTATATCTTAACCCTCTAATCTTGGAGCCATATTAATATAGTCGATGATATAATAAATGGAACATATCCAGGATTCAGCAGCCAGAGGTCCTCCATCACCTATGAATGTGGGAGAATGATACTAGTGGTACTCACTAGATATCTCTTATATAGATGGGGTAGGTCAAGGACAACATTTAAAAATATTTATGAACTAAAAGAATATGTGGAATAGCTAAGAATCATGACATAGTTGTTGTTTTCAATGAGATTATTTAGGTTGAACTATAGGAAGTTCACGGATTGCTTAGCGACCACCACCGCATGAGTATTCCAATCACCAATATCTTGGAGTAAAAAATTATTATTCCATGGTTTAATAGATGAATAATATCCATGAAGATTACTTAGATAGTATATATAATATATAGTGAAAGCAGTAAGGAAAGGATAGGTACAAGAGATCCATATAAGCTCACTACAACAATTAGCATACTCTAAGAGCTTGGCCTGAATGATTAGCATGAGTCATAGAAGAAACATAGGAGACCTGGTCTAAAAACAACTACTAATGTTGATTCGGGATCAATGTTTCAAATTTTACATATAAGGTATCAATTTTAATTTAAATGTTGAATTAATTTTATTTCATTTATTTATTTATATTCACATTAAACATTTGAATTAGACAGATTAAAACTTCAAATTTATAAGGTCCCATATACCTCTGAAATTTAAATGTGTCACCCATATAATTCTAACCATAACACATTCCATCCCATGTGACTGATGGTCCATGGATCAACATTCCACAAATGCCTACTTATAGTATTTGTTTCAAAATATGTAGGAAAACACTATTAGGATATGACATATGAATTATGCCCCAATTGTGTTTTCTAAGTTCTTAAAGAAATGTTATTTAATTTATTTATATAAAAATCAAAGCACTACTTGGAATAAAAATAATTCATAAACAATAATCACATGTGATATAAGAAATTCACACTAAAGGGTAAATATGTAATGGCATTATGCATGAAATTTATAATCATTTGTTTCATAGTTTGATGAATGATTCTAATATTACCTCATATCATCAAAACGAGTATAATGATCCCCCTGTAATAAGGTCATCATTAATAATATCACAACTCATGTAAGCCACCCAATGGTGATATCCTTGAAACAATAATTTCATAGAAAACCTCCTTTTACCCGTCCCAGTAAATTTGGTTTTCCCTTTACGAGGTGTATATAATACTTGAAATAGGCTCATTCCTAGATCCCAATATCTAATATTCTAGTCTAAAACTGAATATTAATATAATTGGAAAATAAAATTTGATACTAATTTGTAGTTTCTAGCCCCATTTTCCACTTATATATACCCCAAGATGATTTCCACATGACCACAAGTGTGTCTCATCAAATTACAGAGGCTACAAAAAAATAGTGAGGGCTTAGGTTATGACTTTGGGGATAGTATTCCATACTTTATCATAGTGGTACACTGAAATAAAAATAATTTAATATAATAATAAATAGTGAAAGAAGTCATAACTGAAACACCACAGCAGAACTACATACAAAATCATTCAAGGAATATAATAGGATAATAGGATACCAAATAATTATAATAAATATAAAATCTAATGATGGCATGTCAGTTACCATACCAAAACATTGTGGGAGATATTAAATACTTGAATATACAACATGATAATAAAAAGTAGAAAAATTCCAAATATATTACAATTAGAATCTCGATCATAGGTTAGGTACATTACCCCCAATCTCCATCCTTTTACTAAATGTCTATCAATCATCAGAAGCCACACACATTCCCTTATCCATACCAACACCTAGAATGTTTTCAATGGTACCTAAGGTGGACCAAGAATGATGTGAGAAAACATCTCACTAGGTCACTATCCACGACATCCAGTCTAATCCATTTCATGAAAGAAATAAAAGAAATTTTTTCCATCAATGATAACTTAAAAAAATAAAAAAATAAATAAAGTGGACAGATTTCCAAGAGGACCCCCATCCATAACATCCATATTTAGACAAATTTAGTGAGTATAAAACAAGGAATCATTTAATGTAATGTGATAGGTGTAATATGAAAGAATGTGGACTATCCCCAAGCTTGTTATTGGGATTTTATGACATGCCAACATGAATCAATGACCAAGAGACCATTACACAACCCAACGTTTCCATAACCAAAATGTTATTTCTCATTTAAAAAAACAATTAACCTTTTAATTAAATTTTTCCACATTATAAACATTAAGATTCACCCAAATCCATTTAATGAAAATTAAAAATTAATTTCCATGTATCAGTCAAGGGGATTAGAAAAATTACAATTCAAGGGAGTTTGTCTTGAGTGTCTCAAGAATGAGTTCCCTTATGTCACTCTAGACATGGTGTTATAGCATCAAGAACTATCCTCCAATTTAGTACCTAGTATCACATGTATTATCCCTAGTCACTCTCATTACACAGTACAACCATATTTCAATTATTTTTACCCAAGGGGTCTCTGTTAGGTAACTCGTGTCACTTATCTACACGAAAAAATAAAAGTCCATGGCAAGACCTTCCCAGGAATTGCTAGTGTCACTTCCCACGTTATTACAAGTCCTAAAAAATTCTAACAATAAGTCATAAAGAGTTTATAAAAGGGGTCCTAAAGTGGTAACATGGTGTATCAACCTCAACACTATGGTGGATTATCTAATCAAATAATTCATGTAAAAACTTTATTGAAAAATTGGACACTACATTTATTTCAAGAGTTTCTATAATAATATACATACTATTCAGGGAATCCAATTAAATATTACATTTAAAACACAAGTGTATTGTATAAGAACATGAATAATTTAGCTAGTTTAACCAATTAATTTATGGTATTGGGTATATTGTCGTTACCCCTATATCATAATATAATTTAGTCAAACATAATAAAGTAAAGAATCCAATTATAAATTAACTACCCTCAAGGGATATTGAAATTATCTATTGAAGGGAATAAATATAGATCAATGGTATAAGAAAATGACTGGTTAGAATAAATTCAAGGATATCAACCAATGGGGATGATTCTCCACTAGCTGGGATCTTATTTGGCAAACCAGTGCTTCCAATTTATTTTGTTAGAAAAAAGAGGCATCACAAGTGGGGTCCAACTCAAGGAAAAACTTCTCATGTTATAGGATGAATAAAAACAATGGGAATGAGCCATGAAAACATAACTTAGACTTTTATAGAATCCTCCATCCAACGTAATCATTTGATTCGAGCTAGAATGTAATAAATCATAGAAATCATCAAATAATATAGACATGAGGAAAATGGGAACTGTGGATAAAAAAATAATTATCCATTTAACATTATTAAATTCCCCTAAATCAAAACTAATCTATGTAAAATACTATATCCATCATAAATTAAGATATAATCCCCACCCAGCTCACGTGGGATTGAAATCAGTGTTGTGTTAAAATGATTCATCAAATCATGGAAGAAATTCTCAAATTCTCTAGACCATTAAAAAATGATATCCATATTCATAATGAACAAATAGGTTCTTCCAAGTAAGAAATATCTTTGATTAATCTATGATAATAGAACACTAATCCCAAAAATATTCAGATTTGAAAAATGTTATCAGGATATAGCTATGAAATAGCTACATGAGCCTTCTATAGATTTATTGAACCACATTCATTAGAGATGATGTCACCCAAGAAATTTAGCTTCCCAATAATAAATTGAATCATATATATCTTGATGTATAACCTATTCCGCATTAGTGTACTCTGGAAATCTCAAGATGTTTGGAATGATTATCATGATTATAGTAGTATGTCAAGATGTATATAATAAAAAAACATAATCTTAACCCACATCAGGTTGAAGAATCCAATCATAAATTCCATAAGAACTGATGAAATGTCTCTCAACCAAAACAACATCTCAAAAAATCATAAAATACAAAATTACTACTAAAATATGTATGTGAAATATCATATGATATCTGTATTAGCTTATGATACCCTCATCTAAAATTGACCCTAGATAATAGACAAGAACCTCTCATATGCTCTGTAGGATTGTTGATTCATATAAGATGATATCATTTTGTGAATATAATCCAATTTAACATCCTATAATCGATGCAAAAAAACACAACATTCCCTTAGGTTTATCTAGAAATAAGAATAGAGAAACCCACACTGACATACTCAGATCGATAAATCACTTTTCCATAAATTCTTCTAGATTATTTTTAGCTCTTGATTTTATTATGTTCCCATAATATAAAGGATAAATTTAATTGGTTTATATCCATGCATTATCTCAGTCATAAAATTGAAATCTCTCTCTAGTGTATGTATTGAGAAATCATCAGGAATCACATCCTAGAACTGCTCCACTATAGGTAGAAATAAATTATTATTCAATTCCCTATCATCAAACAAAATAAATAAATTTGGCTAGTCACCCCCCCCCTTTATGATGATATTTCCTCACATGCCCTGCCTAGATATCCAATTCACCATAGAAAACATACCAGTCACCCTCATGAGATGTTAAAATTTCAATCCTATGGTAATAATAAATGTGGTACCATAACCCATATGTAGGAGGATAGAAACCTCACTATGATATAATGTTGTAATTTTTGGGACCTAGTTCCACATACTAGTGCCCAATATGGTTTGTTATATAACCACATGTGCTCCTCCATGTACTATAAAGGATTCTGACTAGAATTGAGTGTATATTATGCTACATGGGGGGACTATACCCTTTTATAAATACATGATAATATTATAAATAAATATACAAATAAATAAAACAATGAGAAATAATAACCAATTCTTACCATACATCACATGTTAATCCCAAAAAAAATAAAATGAAAAATAACAAAGAAATAAATATGGAATGTCGTATAAGATTTATGTTTTCATCTGAAATGAAAAATAATGGAACACTAACAACTCTCAAGTGGTTCCTAACGTCATGTCTGGTTAGCTTAATCATTCTCCATCACAAATCCCAACTCATCTATCTATTATAGGATCGTTTCCCATATCCTATGATGCCAATATCTAGTCTACTCTAGTACCAATTAGCAACCATAATTATAGTGTGAGTTCTTATTAGGTCCACTAGCTCGAATACCCTGAGGGGGGGGGTGAATTATGGTATGGAAGATTGAAACTTTCTACCATTCAGATCTTGTTTTGTTGTTAGACAAGACTCAATTATTTCTTCCTCCCATTGAAATATATGAACATATATTCAATCATGCACAAGACATAGATATTTTTACATGGTTCACCCTCATTGGGCTATGTCCAAGGAGCATACAACGACAATGTGTGATGCACCAAATTCACTAAGGCTCACTGCCAATAACGAGTACAATGTTCGGGATAGATCTGCCATACCCAGGTTCACTGCCTTTACATGGTTTAGGGATTTCTCACTCCATTCCCAATGGTCAATCCCTACGCCTCTTTATCTATCTCACTGCCAGTGGAAAGGGTCACTGTCCTCCTCTTCCTTCGCTCACTACTCTTAGAAAGGAACCCACTCACAGTTTATGGACTTGTAGGTAAAACATAGTTTATAGACATTTAGGTGCATTCATTTTCTTGAATTCCTACATCTTTAACTATAGGTTGATGCTCTATTGAAGTTTCATTTTCACCAGTAGATGAATTCCACCTTCCTAAGTACTACTGGGTACCATAAAATACTTTCGCAAACTGAATTTTATATTTTTTAAGATTCCTTGAGAAAACCACAACCACAATCCTCTCCTACGTATTGGGTACCAGGTTTGGAATCTAGGACACCTTCTTCACATACCGTCACCACTACCGTGAATCACCCTTCTTCCATATACTACCTCCGCCTTCACGATCTTGCACTGCTATCGCATACCAATTTCGCGAACCTCCTCTACAAAACCCCTCTTTTCCGAAAACTGTTCTCTAATCTCGAACTACCTTCACTTCTCATACCAGAGCTCCTCCTCCACCTACCACTTGTGGAACTCTCCCTCTTGTACACCAGAGATTCCTCCACTGCGTACCGAGTAAACTTTTTCTATATTCCAGACTTCCTCCTCCACATACCGTACTTCCTTTGTGGGTTAAGAATCCCCACAAACACCTTCAGTGCGAACCACTTTAAGACTTTTCCAAATCTTGGGAGAAATATTTACTCTCAAATGAAGTTCAATCTCCACAGTAATCAGTGGGGTTAGCGATTTTTATTTTGGAAAAGACATCTACTTAATCTGCTAAATCATGATTTACTGAATCTTCAATCCACCGCTTACCGATACTCATGCCACCACAAAACTCAAGCCATCCGCCAAAAAAATTCTACATGATCCATGTAGTACCTATTCTCCCACGTAGTTGACTTCCTCCACCGACTTCAGTCTATCAGCGTACCGCACTGTTGCTCAGTCATGAACTATTTTTGGTTCTACGAACAGCATCTGCATAAAGTTCCCGCTGCCATGAACATGATCGCGTACCCTTCCCGGACATGGTATGTGATCCATGTCCCAGGATCCTCGTTCCTCTTCCTTTGAATATTTCATTCACCATTATTCACACAAATTACCAATTTTGAGGCCCCAAAATTTGTCAAACTTTGGGAAACTGCGCCACCTTAAAAACTTATTTTCAGCAAACACCAACAATACTCTTTTGCAGTCAGCTGGATTTATCAACAAACACAACCACACCCAAAACATTCCGAGCGTACACCTTGATGGATTTTTTCCCAACAGTTATTCTCAATAGGAAACGAAAAAATATGTCTAAATTAATATTGAATCGATGATATATTATTTATAAAATTATTCAATAATAGAAAAATGATTAATGGAAATTGGTTTCCCATTTAATATTCATTTTATATCAAAATTGTACATCGGTTTCCAAAATGACACCCAATTAAATCATACATAATTCATCTCATGTTGATGTATAATCCCAAAAAAAACATAGAGATATTAAAACTAATATTCTATGGGATTTCATTATCCAATTTAAATACAATTCATTTTGATACATTACAATATCTTTCTGGGTACCATTATCACAGATTCATGGAATGTGATTCTATCAACATTATCTAGGGTATATTGAATGTCATTCAACAACCAATATAATTTGTACATAGAGTATTAGTATAGTAAAAAATATAATGTACTTGGAGCATCAATCTATCACCAATTCACAATCTTTCATCAGTGGCCTAGAGTGTAATTCTCTCCACCCATGGATGAGGAGCATTAGTCTAACTACCACATCACATTTTTCACATATACATATCATATTTCAACATTAGAACCAATTTTATCAACAATTCACAACATAGTGAACCATTTAACTTATCAATAAAAACTATTAACAACTTTTCAACCCATATCTATTTTACAATATTTTCACGATTCATGGCATACCTTATAAACAATTCATAGTTAATCCAAAAAATAATTATACTAGTAAAAATTATAATTTATTCACAATTAGTTTAATTTTATAAATCCCATAATACCCCCTTTCCAATCAATGCTTATCATTTCACATATTAATGATCATACCCCATGGGATAAAATCAATCCCAATCTTATAATCTCAGTAAGATATTACTGGATCCTAGAATGGTCTCACATAATCATCAGGTTTCAATTGAAATTTCAAATTTATATGAAATTGGACATCATGTGAACACAATAATGCAAGTACTAATTTTTTTTCTATGGTAATTGGCATATATATCACCTAATTTATGGTCAATGACATATATTAAGAAAGATGCTACAACTTTCGTGATCTTGGGGTGGATCTACATTAGTGAAAAAAAAATCCCACCAAAAACATAACCATTACCATAACTGGATATTTAGTTATCCATATAATTTAAGATATATGATTTAGAGATATATGAGAAGAATATATCTTGAAAGAACCACCAAAAAATGAAGAATCATCAGCAAATCTGGAAGTCCAATGGTTTTAAATCACCTAAAATTTTTAATCTGAAAGAAGGGAATCCCCTTTCTAGACATGGTTGGAAAAGGAAAAACAAAATTTAGGATGATTAGGATATTAAATTTGGTCCCATGAATTAATTCGGATAAGATCCATGATTTTTGGCTCTATAACTACATAGTTCATAATTTGGGATCATAGTAAGTCAAATCATGCACTAACCATGCACAAGATGGTATCTAAATATATCCCCTCACATGGTTGGATCAATTTTTTATAAAATAATTGTACCAATATTATATTTACTCTATTATTAGCATTAAATTTCCCCTTATTAATCCACATAAATTTTCCAAACCTTATTCCAACTGGTCGATGCTATTATACATCCTACCATAAGCTGTACAGTTTAATGGATGGGGTTCAAGGTTTTTACTAACAGTTCTCAATCATGCACATCCATAAAAATATCTAAATAATTAGAAAGCCCATTTGAGTCTCCTAAAACATAATCCACTCATTATATATAATTAAAATAAATAATTTGAGATACATGTACCAATAAATGATAATTGAAGATGGTGATTAAGGTCATAATATTACATATACTACCATAGTGGAAAAAATTTTTCTATCACAAATTATCAAATAATATGTGTTATATTATTATGGATAATTGATTAAATTAGACACCTACAAACTCCTAGAAATATGGAATCATCGATATATATTCCAAATCACTAAACACATGTGTCAATCCATAAGAGACACCAAACATGGATATAATAACCAAAATATACTCGGAAACTCCCATCACACACACACACCATTACTTAATTAATACCTCTCCTAAAAGGGATACATTTACCAAATCTAAACCCATTAACATAAATTGGTTTCTAAAATGGGTATACAATGTTTACAGATAATATTCTCAAAAAGACTCATCTAAAAACCTTACTAAAATTATGAACCATGATTCCTTGTTATGCTATTTTTTATAACAAAAAAATAAATGTATATAGTAAAATATGAATATAAATATCATCCTAAATAATAAAGGGGATGAATCATTTAATATTTTTTCAAGGTTTATCAATTCCAATAGAAATTAGTAATATAGAAGTTAGCAACCAAAACATGGTATCTAAAATAAAATCTATAAAAAAATATGAATGAAACTAGGGAATTGTATATCATAACCAATAGTATCATATTGCATTAAAAATCACTTCAATCCATTATTAAACTATGATTTGGGATACATGATATAAAGATGGGGGGGGGTTAAATTTAGTCATCAAGAGTAGTTCATCTTCTATAGTTTAGTAATGATAATAAGAGAGGGTAGTCTCATTTATAAATAATATTAAATATATTTACTATAGACACATTAATATATTTTATAAATATTAAAAAGATCAGGATTCAAGTACACTATATCATGAATCACTATGTCATGATCCCAATGATCAAGCAAAAAGAACCATCCTTAGTGAAAAACCATGAAAATCTCAGCCACCATTTTTAGTGTAATAGGGTTGTATAGATGGTAAAAATCATCCTATGATAAATATAAAATCATATAAGAATATAAATTTAGGCGTTATCCCCATAGATGTTGTTTTATTAAATCATGATATCCAAATATTTTTTTGAATTCATAGAATAATTTGAAATTCCCTATGCTGTAGTGAAACATCAAAAATAAATATATACTACATAACCTCGTAGAATTGGAATGAAACATTCCTTGTTGAATGCAACATAATTAAAAATATTTTGATGCATTATAACATTCCACCTATAGAATAATATTTTATTCTACACTAAGACTGACTCATCCAATAATCTTTTGATGCTTTGACAGTCTCCAAAACATCACATAAGGTATGATGTAACCTATTTTTGGTGACCAAAGTCCCAAAATTCCAACATTATAAAATAAATTTATATCATTAAAAATGTAGTTATCAGCACTAAATTTTTTCTAAACATAGTTACCTATAAATTTATGGGTCATTACAAACATCCCACTATGTCCCCACTTGTTGTTTTGAAGTGCCAAGGATGATCCCCAGATACCTGATCCATAATTCAGAATTTGATTCCTTTTCAATATTCTGAATTTATATTTTTGTAAAGACCTGTAAATTTCAAGGGAAATTTTTTCTTAATTTTCTTTGGGATTTTACGAGTACGCAGTTTCTGACGACACCTGATTCTGAGGCCCGGTGTGCCCGAAATCAATTTCTGAAGTTTAGCATGGGTACGTTCAGTGAACAAATGAGTGGGTTTTTCTAAATTTTGAACCGGTGCTCAGAATCGAAATCTGAGGGCACCGATGGAATCGCAACGCTGGTAATTACTTAGGAACACCTTTTCTGGATTTGTGTTTCCTCGAGTGGTGTTGTTAAATAATTGGGTTAACTGAAGAGTGAAATAAAATTTGCCCCACAATTTTATTTCTAATCCAATAGTTTTAATCTATGCATGGGAGTTGAGTGGGACCCACTTCATTCTAACAACATGGTAGGATATTTTTGAGGTGGGGCCCACACGAGCCCCCACCTCCTTGAATTTCATAACACCCCTATTTATGTTGGCAACCCCCCATAAATATTTGACTCACCCTCTTCCCCTTTTAATGAAATGTCAACCCTCACATTAATTTGGTTGATTAAAGATTTTTAATTAATTTAATTAAGGGTTTGAATTTCGAATTCTTTAAATCTTGACATGGGTTAATAAAATAAGGATCAACCTTATTTTATTTGGGGGGGTGGTTTCGTTGGGTGGAGTTTTTGAGAGAGGAAGCGTTCTTTTCCCTGAAGAAGTTATTCTTCCTCGTCGAAGAACGCGAAGAACAATGAAACTTCGATGAAGAATTCCGTACCATCATTGCACCATCTTCCCACGTCGAAGCAAGCAAGATGCCGCATCCTTCATCGGGTGAACATCTACGACTCTTACGGAGCCTCCTCCCACGACACCGTCTTCCACGATGTCTATTCCTACGACGAACCTCGATCGACGACTTCCTCAAGGTAGGGTTTTTTTATTAATTTTGTATGATTTAATTGCCTTATTTATTTCATCCTATAGAAAAACAGAGAACATGGATCAACTTATAATCATGTTGATCTGCGAATGTTTTAATTGCGGGTTGGAAATTTTGGTACACTTCGATTTTATTAATGTGATTGTGGGATGATTTGATTCAATTTTATTTAAATAAAATTGATTGTTTTCCCTTTATAAACCCTATCTAATATTGGTTTATTTATATCACCTAACACGGATGGCACGGGCCGAACAAACACAGCCCGACCACCCTCCGTAGATTGTTGTCAATGTGTGAATTGATGGTGACAAGGAAACGAGGCCGCAAAGGTGATTTGAAGACACCACAGATTGTTTAGATGGTGTGTAGATCGACGGGTGACGATGAAGCAGGCTGCAAAGGTGTTTTGAACCCTTCAATGTAATCTACGGGTCCCGGGAGTGCCATAGGCGAAGATGACAGGCAAAATGGACCACCGGAGCGCATCTGGTGGTCCACGGAAGACCCTGCCGGCGCGCCACACCAGCATGATGGCACCTAGAAAAACGCCTGGAGGAACCGTCATGGCTGAAGCCGCGGCGACCGGATCTCGCGGTCATGAGAGATCCAGAGGAGGAGGACGCGGCAGGCGCGCCACGTCTGTGGGGTGAAAAGGGGGGAAACGGCTCCCCCCTGCTCGGCCACTGCCCGAGCCAGTGCACCCCCCTGTCCGGGCCAGGCCGCACCCAGCCGGGTTGGTCTGTGCCCCACCAGGCCGAACCTGGACCTGGGTCGGGCCGACCCAGTTCGGGCTGACCCAGGGGGGTTGGGTCGGGCCGGGCCGGGCCTAGACCCCCTATTTCGGACTGTTTTCAGTCTTTTACCCATATCTTGGGCTTCAGACCTCCGATCGACGCACTATCAGTTGTGTTGAGATTCTTAGATCGAGATGGTAGTTTCTGTAAATTACAATCAAGGTTGCATAGAATTTGGGATACGGCCGGGTTGGTTCGAACACGAAACCAACTGGGCCCTCGGAGTGGAAACACTTATAACTTGAGCTCCGGGCATCCGATTGACGTGTCGTCGACTTTTTTGGATTACTCTTAGAGAGAAAAAACTTTTAGATTACTCCGATCAAGGTTTGGACACAGTTGGAGTGTGGTCAGGTTGGTTTTTAGTTAAAAACCAAACGGGCCCCTGGAACGAAAAAGCCAATAACTCTCAGACCGGGCGTCTGATTGACGCACCGTCTGTCATGTTGAGTTCCCTATGTCGAGACGGAACATTGGGATACATCAAATCCAGACTACGTTTCAGTTGGTGTATCGACCCCTTGGCTCATGGAGCGGACCCTCCTGGAAATGAGCATGTTGTGTGTAGAAACCCTAGAGCTGGCTGAGACTTGACGACTGCTGATCGACCGAATCGGAGTGTTTCGATAGCCCAGTGGGGAGTGCTTGGTTGTAGTGGAAGACTCACGGCGGAGGAGCACTTGGTTGTAGCGGCAGACCCACGGTACTCAACAGAAGGAGTACCTCTGTAGGCTAGGAGGGGGAGCACTTGGTTATAGCGGCAGACCCATGGTGGGAAGCACTTGGTTATAGCAGCAGGCCCACAGTACTCGACAGGTGGAGTACTTCAGCAATCCAAGGTTAGTGGTAAGCGCTTGTTTGTAGCGGTAGGCCCACTGTACTCGATAGAGGAGGAGTTCCCCAGCAGATATGGGTTCGACGGTGAAGAATTTCATTGTAGAGACCGGAAACATGACGTACGTGGACATTACATTACTTTTTCAGAATACTTAATACATAACAGAAACAGACACCCAAGTACTATAATAGTTTAGTGTCTTTGGAAACTCAGAATATATACTTCTAATCATGTTGAAATATCTTCAACAACTCCCATAACGATCTTCCCCTTTTTGTTTCTTACCTAAAACCTTTCTTTATTTCCTGGTGAAAATAAAACATAAAAAGGGTGAGCTCAAATGCTCAGTAAGGGCAATCATAGAGAACATAAAACAATCCATAAACATTTGAAAGCAAAAACTTGAACATGAAATTTAAACATCAAAATCTTGAGCAAAGACATAAATCGTGGAAGTACGTAAGACATATATCATAATGGAACATCAACAATGATAAAATATAATGGGAATAAAACATGTAATTGTGGAAACTATTCAGCACATGTTATGATTTCCATAGTAGACAAGGAATTGCTGCCTAGACCATCTTAGTGGACAAAGTCCCTTTCTGAATCGAGTTCACTCCTCGTTTCAGTCCTGTAACACTGAACCAGATTAACTTACCATTCTATCCATGTCTATCTCATGAGATATAAATCTTCACCCAATGCATTGGTGGGAGATATAGGTCCCACAAATCTCATAATGATACCATTATTATGTGTTCCACAAAATCATAAATCATAAATCATAGCATAACCAATGTAATAAAAATGGGAATCTTAAACATTATGCCATCATAACATAATCCATATAAGATAAAAGGACATCATAAAAATAATTCCATCATAAAAAAAACAAATCAATGTAAAAATAGGGATAGAAACAGAACCCTATATTGTTTTATATGGAATATAATTTTGATAAAACACTTAAACTCCATTCTTGAGGAAAATAACCTTTCTACTTCAAAAAGATTTTTCCTTTCTTAACATGTTATACAATTTTAAACTAAAAGAAGTTGATTAAAAATAAACTTGAAAACTTGTAAAGGATGATTCATGGAAATAATGTTCTAAAAATCCATTCATGTCGTATAAGTTAAAAAAGAACATTCTCCTCGTACTTTGGCAGGAAAAGTCAAAAAGTACCTCGTATGAAAAACGACAAAAGATTCCTTACATATATTTTACTAAAAACTCACCAAAGGGTAAAATTGGATTTAAAAAATTGTAGTAGGATAGAAATAATATTACATATTGAGGAAACATGGATGTGGATGATAAATATTTCCCAGTAAATTCTGAAGTATAAACAATCTCAGATAAAAATGAGATTACGAGATTTTCCCTTACCTTATGTCCGATATGCTTTGTATGTATCTCAACCTCCTGTATAATGATTTAAATAATGTAATTGACTTTTTATAGAATCAAATTCATTGTTTTATATCATATATGGTTCACTTATGTATTTATATTACCCGTTCATTTGTCAATTCCATGTTAAAGTAGTGTTTTGGGTAAAATTGTTTCTTTTATCGTTCATGTTTGGAGTTGTTGTTATTGATATTATTATTACTTATATCATAATTTACTTACTTCCAGAATGTAAAACATGATTTATATATCATATATATTCAGTATATATATACATAATAGATATATAAATTAAATGAAACACACCATTCATGGAGACGGTAGGCCGTACGTACACATGAATGATGTTTTCCTTTCTTTTTTGACTTGAATGAAAGTAAGTAGATGAAATATATATATATATATATATATGTATACATAAATCCAGGAACTTAATTATGTAATATATTTCATTATTATTCATTATATATACTTTATAATCATTCTTGAATGGTTAATCATGGAAAATGAATCTCATCGCGTTTGTGGAGACGGTAGTCCGTACGTACGCACGAGCGATGATATCATTCCCATGATCATGGAATTGTATTGAAGTGTATGTATAATATTAAAGAATCAATATCAATTTACAATAACCATATATAGTTATTTATTTACACCATTATACCCATCCATGTAAGGTGGTGGTGGAAAAACTGATTACACCGCGGCGTGGAGATGGTATTCCGTACGTACGCACGCGTGGTGATTTCATTTTCCGTAGGATGGATAGATGGTGAAATAGGGTTGTTTCATACATATAATAACATATCATTATATTAGTGATACTAATGCTATTACTTCATAATGAAACATCTAATTAAGAAGAAGTGGAAGAAGAAATAAAGTTGAAAGAAACGGTAACAGACATTACCTCTTCTTTGAAGCGCCTTTTGGAAACCTCTTCTTAGGCCACTAAGATTGGTCTTTGAAGAAGACTAGAACCTCTAGGATGTTTCTAGGGAAGTGGAGAAGAGAACTTTTCAGGGGTTGGTCGATCTTGAAGGCTAAAAGTGGTGTGAGGAAGAGAGGGAGGAGGTGCCCTTTTATAAGGGAGGAGAGGGGAACCTTTGGAATAACTAAAAATATTATTTTATTATAAAGTCATATTCGGTTTTTAATAGCTCAAAATTGATTTATTTAGAATATAAGGAGGGATGGGTCTAAATCATCTAATCCAATAGAATTTAGACAATTTTAGGTTTCTATTCTAACAATATCATTTAGATTTAACTTTAAGTTAAATAATTTTTCTTTTACCATGTCTTCTTGTTTTATTACACTATAAGGTTTATAAACGTACTATAACAAGCCAAAAGAACCCCAGGTTGTTTATGATTAATATATATAACCTTATATAAGTCATTTGGACGAACCTTAGATTTTTAGGAATAAAATAACAATTAATAATATGATATTTGTTTTAAAAACTATTTTATGTCAATTTTGACACTATTTGGTAATTGATTTTTGTGAAAATCATAACAGAATGATTAGTTCAAACACAGTTAACTAAATAAATACTAACATATCATGTTAACCTATAAAATTAGTGGAATTCATAAAAAGTCTCAAATTACATTTATTTGAGTATTTATAACATCAATTATGTCAATATTTCATTAATAATATAATTATCGCATCATCATTGTGTCATAAACAAATTAAATTATTTAAATTATAAAAATTAAAAATAAAATACCATTATGTAGGAAATTGTTTTATCTTTCTAATTAATATTTATAGTCGAATTTATCTTATGTATAACCCTATATTAAAAATGATTTAGTTAGTAAACATTGATTTTAACTATTTTAACCCTTCTTTAAATAAATTATTATTAAATGTCCGAATCTAATCCATGTGGTCCTAAATGGTAATATTTTATTCCTAAGATTTTTTGTGGTCGAATTACACTTATCCAATAGAATTAAGACATGTGTTAAGGTAATAATAATATCATTTTTACCCTTAATTACCCTATTGACTTTTAACCGTGGTAAAAAAAGTAAAAAGATACTATTCACCAAAAATTATTTTCATCTCATTGAACCACATTTTATATACTGACATAAATTGTGTCTCTTTTAGTTTTTAAATTCCAATCAAAAAAGCGGTAAAATTAAGTTTTATGTAAATTTACAAATTCTCCTAGGAGGTGGGTAAGAGACGGTCAAAAGTTCAATAAAATTTTTATATATCTAATATTATTATAAAATGACTCTAATGATTTAAATTGAACTTATATAGGTATTATGTAACAATTTTGACCTAAAATAATTTTAAATAAAATAAATAATTATTTAAATTAAAAGTCGGTTTTTAAATAGTAACCTAGTGTTTTCACTATTCATCAAAAATTGAATGTTTTCAGAAAAATACCAAAAATTCACCCTAGGCTAATTTTGATATTGAAAATCCAAAAATAAAGTCCATTTAAAAAAAAAATTACAAAATTTCAAAAAGTGGTTATTACTATTCATAACAGCTAGTTTTAATAATATTTTAATAGCATATCATTGTTTAGTGAAACTCGACATTGCGTACAACACACGCTATCATGGAAGATCACGATTTTATGTAATGCATGACAAGTCAGGGATGCGTATTGTGCAAGCTCTTGTTGGTGTAGCGTAAAACACAAAACATTAATGAAATTAAAAAGATTATTTTTCATAAAATCTCAGGGTGTTACATTCTACCCCCCTTAAAATGAATTTGCCATCAAAATTCGTTGGGTTTATAAATGGATTACTACTCGAAAGTTTCTTTAATAGAAACCCACATCGTAAAAAGGAATACCAAAACTTGGCTTTTAAAAACTAATGTATGAAATGTAACTGTTACCCAAATTAACTAATCACTGGGTTTCCACATAGGAGAACATAGGTGAAAATATGGATATGTAAGAGAAATCTAACAGTCATGTTCTGATTGAGAGTGGTAGAGAACATGGCTATGAAAAAGACAAAAATCACAAAGCCATATATTTTTGATGATCTAGGGTACCATCTGATTCATCGGATATAAGGGCACTGGGACAACATTTTTCGTTTTCAAGATTATTTCCCTAAAGTTGATGAATTTGAATTAGAATAAATACTTACTTTATTTTGGTATAATATCACCTTTTTTCATGCCTTGAACAATTTCCACTTCATCTCTTTATGAAATGAAGTTGAATTTTCTTTTCCAAAGTTTTAGCAGATCATGTGATAGAATGATAGGTCATTCCATCTGTCTCAAACAAAAGGTTAGAAAAAGTTATGAAATATATATAAGTCCATATATAGTGAGATTAATCTTATTTGATTCCTAAAATGGATGTATACTTCATATATCATACCACTAAATAAATTAAATCACATTTATACTAACTGGGGACTTCCTGTAGGCCAGTTGTAGGTGATAAAGGCATGTCGCACTTCGGTCGTGGGTTCGATTCCCGCAACCTTGTCCGACGCGACAAGTTGTCACCCATCCTGCAGGTTGTCCTTTTTCTAAAACTACATTATTATAACTTTCCATCAATAATGTCAAAAATGTTCTAGCCTTAAACAATACTAACTTATGTCCAACATAATCCATTCCAATCATTCGGCTTATCCAAAATACTGCTGTCTAATCTCATATTATAGTGAAAACTATTACTGGAGAGTTCATATAACAAGCATGTTAATACCATCATTGATCCCCATATATCATAAGATATGTCTTGTTGGTCACATTCCAAACATTCTAAGGCCTTAATCATGTATTCTCTTGAAAAATGAATACCCATTGAACCTTTGTGAAATCATGAGTGTTGTCAAAAGTTAACTCTTTCCACATACCAAAATCCCAAAATTCTGTATACTCAAACTATGATATCACTTAGTCCTTATAAAAATCATGAGCTCATTGTAACACCCCGACCCCAGTTACCCAGAGTCGGTGAATTATTACATAACATTGCCATGATCACAAGAAAGATCAAATCTCGAAAGACCGATTGGTTTAGTAGCCTTGGAATCACTAGATATATTCATAAAGTTTTAAATTACATCATAAAGTGAAAAAATACTACAACAACATATTTTATCCATATTTCACACTCATATCCCCACATAATATTCCTACCGGTCATTCATAATTTACTTCTTCACTTCCTGGGAAAAATAAAACATAGAAAAGGGGTGAGCTCAAATGCCCAGTAAGGATAACAATATAGCGGAAACTTTCATAAATAATAATAAACATTTAAGGCAATGTATAACTAAAACAAAAGCATTTTAAACTTAAACTTCAACATAGTATGGAAAAAGTAAAATGAAATAATGCCATTTACTTATTCACATGGATATTCTACTAATCGAGTAATCACATGCAATATCAATAACCACTTTCATAATGATGGAATGCATAATGCCAGACTATCATAACCACATAGCCAAGGCCTCGTGCCAAGAATACAAATAAGTTTTTACCAAGGCCTTGTGCCAAGACACTAGTTTGTCTCATGAGACCTACCGATGCATCGAGGAGCTATAGAGGGCTCCACCCGTCACATATTAAGTCCAATGCATTCCCATATGAAAAGGTTTAAACATAAAATAAACATTCATATTAACACTAGCATACGAAATGTCAATACTTTCACCATAAACCATGAATGGTATAAAAATAGCACATCCACAGTCAAACATATCACAAAACCTTCAATAAAATATAGAAGTTTTGTATCATGATACATCAACTTCAAATTAGCATAAAATCCATCAAAGGATGTTGACATAGATGAAATCATACCTCTTTTTAGAGAAATATCTCTTTCTATTTTGAAATCATTTAAGAGTCTTATATTTATGAAATAAAACATTTTCTTTGAAAATATTCTTATAAGATTGTAAGGGAAGCTTTGACTATTTTATAATGGCGGAAAATAGCCGCACCCGCCGTATAAGTTAAAAAAACATTTTTACCTTAATTTTGTCAAAAAGGTTAAAAAGCACCTTGTTTGGAAAATGACGGAAAGATTACTTTATAAAACTCTTATAAAAAGTCAAACAAGGTTATAAATGACCTTAACCCATATTATTTTAAATAGTAAAAATGTTTTGAAATACATTTTTAATAAACATGGATGTGGATGATATAGAGATCCCAGTAGATTATTACGTATAAACAACCTCGGATAATGAAGAGATTGTGAAATAGCCCTTACCTTTTACTTTTCCTTGGTTGGGGTAGGTTAACCTCCTGTATAATAGTGAAATAATTGTTATTAAATTATACAAGAATCATATATATTCATAGGATATCATATATGATCTTTTAACATAGATTTGTTAATAATATCTTAGTATTATCGTCATTTCGGGTGTTAACATACTCATTTTCTTTTATATGTTTTGTTACATAAGCCATGTTTTTAATTGATAGGTTGTATATTATTAATATAAATAATTATATCAAGTCCTTAAATATCATTTTTAAATCATAAAATGATAATTATACTTGAATGGATACGATGGAGAATGAATCTCATCGCGTTCGTGGAGACGGTAGTCCGTACGTACGCATGAGCGACACTATCAATCTTTTTGATATTAAAATAATATATAATTTGATAGTATATAATATATACATAATCATTATCATGTTATATTTATTATTTACATGAGTTACACATCATTATTATACCCATCCAAATAATAATATATTGAATAACAATTACACCACGACGTGGAGACGGTAAGTCGTACGTACGCACATATGGTGAAATGTTATTCAAAGGGTGGATAAAATACTGAATATGGTTGTACCATATTTGTAATAACATGACAGTATATATATGATACTAGAGTTATTATTTTAGAATGGTAACAACAAAAGAAGAATAAGTGGAAGAAGAAAGGAACTTGAAAAAGGGGGGTGAAATCATTACCTCTTCTTCGGGTTCTTCCTATTGATTTGATCAAAAGGGATCCTTAGGTTGGCTTTAGGATCAAACTAAGGCCTCTAGGATGTATTGAGGGAAGTTGAGAGAGTATTTGGGCAGAGTTTGGCCGAACCAAAAGGCTTTGAAGGTGTGAAGAAATGAGAAGGAGGAGTGCCCTTTTATAAGAGGGGTGAGGGGAACCTTTGGAAAAGCTAGAAATATTAATTTATAATAAATTCATATTCCGTTTCTAATGGATCCAAAGTATATTATTTAAATTATAAGGTGGGTATGGGTCTAAAACAACTCAACCAATAGAATTTAGAAAGTTTTTGGTACTTATATTAAACTTATCTTTAAGTATTAACTCTATGTTAATTAGTTTCACTTTTACAACGTCTCTTTGTATGTTTATATTATATGGTTAATAAACTTACCATATACATCCAAGCGACCCCCAAGTGGTCCATTAATGATACAAATATTATAATATAAGTCTTTTGGCCGAACCTTACATTATTAGGAATTTAATATCAATTAATAATATAATATTTGTTTTAAAAACTCTTTTATGTCAATTTTGACACTATTCAATAGTTGATTTTTTTGAAACTCATAACAGATTTATTACTTCGAAAAAATTTAATTAAATCATTCCTAACATGTCATATTAACTTATAAAATTAGTGTAATTCATAAAAAGTCTCAAATTCTATTTATTTGTGTATTTATAATATCAATTATTTTAATTTTTCACTATTATGGAAATTACTGCATCATCATTGTGTCATAAATAAATTAAATTCTTTAATCTCTAAAAATTATAAATAAAATATAATTATGTAGGAATTCGTTTTAAATTTCTAATGAATATTTAAAATCGAAAATTCAACATATATAACCTTATGTAAAAATTGTTTTTCTAAAAGATATATGCTTGTGTCATTTTTGTATTCATTTTAACTTAATTAAAATTAAGTGTCCCTATCACCTACAAGTGGCACCATGGGGTCCCAAAATCGACCCAAAGATGCCTATGGTCAAACATGTATCAACCAATAAGGTAAGGACACGTTTTAGGGTAATTTTGTATTATTATAAAATTATGTTTTAACCCTTATTTACCGGATTTACCCTTAACCATGTTAAATAAAATATTTACCGAAGTAATTATTCAAAATTGCTAAAAATAAATGTTACCTATTTACAAAATTTGAACATCCTGATTCCAAATATGGAATCCATTTTTCCAAATTCAAAACACAGAAGTGGCCGAAATTAATTTAAAATTACTTCCCGTTGTTAAAACAAAAAGCGTGTTTTTAAGAGATAATAACTAGTAAAAGATTGACACTTGTTTATGTCCGGTTTAATTGTAAAATTATGTCCAATGACCAACATTGTATTAAATGGTAAAAATATATTCTAAATATACTTTAAAACCTCTCAAATTCATATTTTATCACTATTATTTATTTTGATTAAAAAAGTTGTTTTTAATTAAAATTTAGTAATTTTCACTATTCATCAAAATATTAAAGTTATCTGAAAAGTACCAAAATTTCACCTTAAGCTAAATTCGATATTACGAATCCAAAAATGAAGTCCATTTTGAAATATAAAATATATATAATTTCAAAAAGTATGTATTAATATTCATAACGACTAGTTTGATTGGTTATGGTGTGTTAGAACTCGGTGTTGTGTACAACACACGCTATCACATTATTCGAAGAGAAGCGTACCGTAGAAGCTTGGGGTGTTACATTCTCCCCTCCATCAAAAAATTTCGTCCTAAAAATTTCTAAAATACTTATCACATGAAAAGACTCGGGTGGTTCTTCATCATAAGTTCCTCGGGTTCCCACGTTGCCTCTTCCATCTTATGGTTTCTCCACAAGACTTTTACCAGACTCGTCGTCCGGTTTCACAGTACTTGTTCTCTCGTATCAAGAATCCTGACAGGATCTTCATAAAAAGACAGATCGGGTTCCAGTTCTAACTCCTCATAGGTGAGTACATGCGTTGGGTCAGGCATGTATTTCCTCAACAGAGATACGTGGAACACATCGTGAACTTTGGAGAGACTTGGCGGCATTGCCAATCGGTAAGCTACAACCCCAATTCGTTCTAGAATTTCGAAGGGTCCGATGTACCTGGGACTCAATTTAACTTTCTTACCAAAACCTATGAATCCCTTCCATGGAGATACCTTCAGGAAAACATGATCACCGACATGAAATTCCAAATCCTTCTTTCGATTATCAGCATAGCTCTTCTGCTTACTTTGAGATGCTTTGATGTGATTTTGGATTACCTTCACCTTTTCCATAGTTTCCTCCACTAGTTCTGGGACTACAAGTTTTCTTTCACCAACGTCATCCCAACAGGTTGGTGTACGACATCTCTTTCCATATAACGCTTCATATGGTGCCATCTGAATACTCGAATGGAAGCTATTGTTATAGGAAAATTCTACCAGAGGTAAATATTGATCCCACATACCCTGAAAGTCATGTGAGCAAGATCTCAACATGTCTTCTAAGGTTTGAATAGTCCGTTCTGATTGTCTGTCTGTCGGAGGGTGGTAAGCTGTGCTCAAATGAAGTTCAGTATCCAGGGATTTCTGAAGACTTTTCCAGAATCCGGAAGTAAAATGGGGATCACGATCAGAAACAATCGATAGGGGTACTCCATGAAGTCTGACAACTTCATTAATATATAGTCTTGCTAGACGTTCCAGGGGTAGATCTTCTCTTATAGCAAGAAAATGTGCTGACTTGGTAAGACGATCAACAATAACCCATATTACATCATTCCTTCTAGGAGTCTTTGGTATCCTCATGATAAAATCCATCGTAATATTGTCCCATTTCCACTCCAGTATGGGAAGAGGTTGCATGACTCTTCCAGGCTGTTTCCATCCAGATTTCACTTGTTGACAAATCATACATCTTGACACAAAATCAACAATCTACCTCTTCATGTTGTCCCACCAAAAATGTTCCTTCAAATCTCTATACATTTTGGTGCTCCCAGGGAGTATATAAAAATTGGAACTATGAGTATAATCCAACAATTCTCTTTTTAGATCAGGTATATCGGGAACACAAAGTCTCTTCCCAAATTTCAAAATTCCATCTTCGTACAAAAAGTCTCCCAGTCTCCCATCATTCAAAGCTTTAATCTTCTTTCGAAATTCTTCATCATCGGTCTGAGAACTCTTAATTTTATCTAGTAAAGATGGTTTGGAGACCATTTGAAAAAAAAATTGATGTTTCGCCTTCCCTGGTTATTCCCATGTCCATCTTCACTAGATCCATGAAAATTGGATCCCTTTCAATTCTCATATTGTTCAAAACTCCATGGTCTTTTCTGCTCAAAGCATCTTCCACCTTTTTTTCTTTCCCCGGATGGTAGTGTATCGTGTAATCATAATCCTGGAGTAATTCAAGCTATCTCCTTTGCCTCATGTTGAGTTCTTTTTGTGAGAAAATATACTTCAAACTCTTGTGATCTGTATAAATCTCACATTTTTCACCATAGAGGTAGTGCCTCCATATCTTCAAAGCAAAGATCACAGCTGCTAACTCGAGATCATGAGTAGGATAGTTTTTATCATGAATTTTCAACTGTCGTGATGCATAGGCAATAACTCTATCATTCTGCATAAGGACACAACTAAGTCATTTCTTCGATGCATCACTATAAATAACGAACCCATCATTCCCCGATGGTAGTGTCAATATAGGAGAATTGAATAATCTTCTCTTCAGTTCTTTGAAACATTCTTCACACTCTTTTTTTCCAAACAAATTTAACCCCTTTATGTGTGAGCTTCGTTAATGGGTTAGCCAATCGGGCAAAATTCTGGACGAATCGTCGATAATAACCTACCAAACCAATAAAACTACGTACCTCAGTTATACTCATCGGCGCTGGCCATTCTTGGATTGCCTTGGTCTTAGAAGGATCAACAGAGATTCCATCTTTAGAGAAAATATGGCCAAGAAAAGAAATCTCCTGAAGCCAGAACTCACACTTGCTAAACTTCCCATATAATTCATGTCTTCTCAGAGTCTTCCGGATAATGCGCAAGTGATTTTCATGATCTTCGTAGCTTTTGGAGTATACCAAGATATTATCAATAAATACCACCACAAATTTATCAAGATACTCCTTGAAAACTCTGTTCATCAGATCCATGAATACAGAGGGTGCATTAGTCAAACCAAAAGGCATTACAGTAAACTCATAATGCCCGTACTTGGTTCGAAATGCTGTCTTCGGAATGTCTTCCTTCTTTACACACAACTGATGGTATCCAGATCAAAGGTCAATATTTGAAAAGTATTGAGCTTCATGCAGTTGGTCAAATAAATCATCAATGCTTGGTAGGGGATACTTGTTCTTTATCGTTATAGCATTGATCTCCCTGTAGTCGATACATAACCTCATAGATCCATCTTTTTTTAACAAAAATAACAGGGGCTCCCCATGGAGAAACACTAGGGAGAATAAATACCTTATTACATAATTCCTATAGTTTTTTATTTAGTTCGACTAATTCTACAGTGGCCATTCTATAAGGGGTCTTTGATATAGGACTTGATCCAGGAATTAAATCAATGGAAAACTCAACTTCTCGTTCTGGAGGATGTCCAGGTAAATCTTCCGGAAATACATCTACAAATTCTTTCACAACAGGTACATCCTCTATTTGAACATTACTTTCCTCACCCATAGTTATTTCATACTCTTCCTCCCCAATAATTGAATTTAGTTGAGCTACTGGGGGTAGATCTAAATAAGAATTAGGTGGTGACGATTCTTCTCTAAAGATAAGGTGTTATTTATCATTATCATCAAGAATCGTAACCTCTTTCTTCATACAATAAATCTTCGCATCATAGTCTGAAATCCAGTCCATACCGAGGATTATATCAAACTCAATTATAGGTATGACGATGAGATCAGCAGATAAAGAACATTTATGTGCTCTAATGGGGACTGATTCGCAAAACTTTGTTGCAATGATACTTCCCTTAGGAGTTTTAACTGACAACTCCCTTGTTAAATCAAATTGGAAATATCTAATTTTCTTAGCAAACTGAGAAGATATGAAACAATGCGATGATCCAGAATCAAATAATGCATTTTCTAAACTTGAGGAACCCATTAAATTACCTGCCACCACGTCTTTCGGAGCTTCTACCTCAGCAGTAGTGATAACATAAGCATGGCTTTGATCCCTTGGCCTTTCCTGAGGTATGCTCTCCTGACGCTTAGGACATTCATTTGCATAATGCCCCATCTCCCTGCAATTTTAGCACTAAACATTGGTAGCTTCCTTCTTCCCTTTGCAATCACGAGCTTGGTGGCCTTTTTCACCACATTTGTAACAGACATCCATTCCCATCAAGCAAGTACCAGGGTGTTTCTTCCCACATTTACCACAGGAAGGATATTCAACATTTCCCTTCTTCCCCTTATTTCCATTCCCAGATTGATCAGCAAGCCTCTTCTTCTATTGTTTTTCTTTAAAGTCATAATACTTAGAGAATTCCTTTTCGGTCTTGATAGCACATGAGACAATGTCTTCGTACGACGAAAAGGATTGTGAGACTAATGCTTGATGGAGAAATGGTTTTAACCCATAAAAGAAACGATCAATCTTACTTCTTGGGTTACCTATATAATCTCCAGCATACCTTGCTAACCTTGTAAAGTTAGCCTCATACTTTGTGACATTCTCATCCTCCATCTGTCTCAGACTCAGAAACTGCCTTTCCATATCAGCTCGGTGGTCGCGAGGAAAGTATTTTTCTAAAAACAGATCTTTGAACTCCCTCCATTCCATAATTGATACTTCATCATCTTCCTTCTTGTTTTGAATCAATGACCACCATTGATCAGCATCTCCAGTGAGGCGGTAAACTGCCATGATAACTTTTTCCCTTTCACTACTCCCCAAAGCCTGAAATATTTTTTCTAGGGAATTTATCCATTGCTCAGCTACTAAGGGATTTGTACTCCCATTGAACATTGGTGGTTGTTGCCTCATGAATCAATCTAACATTGATCCTCCACGCTGAGGATCAGGGTGCTCCATACGGGTAAGGTTATTATTCATAACCTGAGTGAGTTGTCCCATTATGGTGATTAGTTGATCGGCACCAGTTGCATCACCAGCTCCACTATAATTATCTTGAGCAGGAGGGAAATATTTACATGGAGTGTGTGCATTGATACAGTTTCCATTTCTTCCACTAGGTGCCATTTCTAAACAATGGCATAAACTAGATCAGTTTATAAATCAAAATACATAATCCCATACTTATAAAACACTTAACATAAATTGAACTATTTATGGATATAATCCATAATCATAAGAACGTTTTCTTTGAGGATGTATATACTCATAAACCATTCATAATGATTTGTAAAGAAAATGAGAGTTATCCTAAGCATATCCCCCGGGAGTGTCGTAACCAAGAGTGCAGCAAGGCCCGTTGTTGTGCACCAGTTCCCGTTCGAGTCTAGCTCAAAGCGGTGTTTTTGGGTTTTACCCCTAGGTACATCTGTGCCAGAGCCGCCTCTACCTTCTCTTATCCAGACATGGATGTATTGCTCGGAAAACTCACAAAATCTCTACAATACCAAAATTCTAGGAAGTTCTTCTATATTAATCCTCAAAGTCCATCTTAGGTCTACGTACTCTAATCAGAGTTTATCTAAATCTAGCTTCCAAGGTTTGTACTAAACTTCCTCTGATACCAACTGTAACGCCCCAACCCCAGTTACCCAGAGTCGGTGCGTTATTACATAGCATTGGCATGATCACAAGAAAGATCAAATCTCAAAATACCGATTGGTTTAGTAGCCTTGGAAACACTAGATATATTCATAAAGTTTTACATTACATCATAAAGTGAAAAAACTACTACAGAAACATATTTTCTCCATATTCCACACTCATATCCCAACATAATATCCCTGCAGGTCAATCATAATTTACTTCTTCACTTCCTGGGAAAAATAAACCATAGAAAAGGGGTGAACTCAAATGCCCTGTAAGGATAACAATATAGCGAATACTTTCATAAATAAGAATAAACATTTAAGGCAATGTATAAATAAAACAAAAGCCTTTTAAACATGAACTTCAACATAGTATGGCAAAATTAAAATGAAATAATTCCATTTACTTATTCACATTGATATTCTACTAATCGAATAATCACATGCAAAATCAATAACCACTTTCATAATGATGGAATGCATAATGCCAGACTATCATAACCACATAGCCAAGGCCTCGTGCCAATACTACAAATAATATTTTTCCAAGGCCTTATGACAAGACACTAGTTTGTCTCATGAGACCTACCGATGAATCAAGGAGCTATAGCGGGCTCCACCCGTCACATATTAAGTCCAATGCATTCCCATATGAAAAGGTTTAAACATAACATAAACATTCGTATTAAAAATATCATACGAAATGTCAACAATTTCACCATAAAACATGAATAGTATAAAAATAGAACATCCACAATCAATCATATCACAAAACCTTCAATATAATATAGAAGTTTTGTATCATGATAAGTCAACTTCAAATAAGCGTAAAATAGATCAAAGGATGTTGATATAGATGAAATAAAAACTCTTTTTAGAGAAATATCTATTTCTATTTTGAAAACATTTAAGAGTCTTATATTTATGAAATAAAACATTTTCTTTGAAAGTATTCTCATAATCTTATAAGGGAAGCATTCACGATTTTATAACGGTGGAAAATAGCCGCACCCGCCGTATAAGTTAAAAAAACATTCTTACCTTAATTTTGTCGAAAAGGTTAAAAAGCACCTTGTTTGGAAAATGACGGAATGATTCCTTTATAAAACTCTTATAAAAAGTCAAACAAGGGTATAAATGACCTTAACCAATATTCTTTTAAATAGTAAAAATGTTTTGAAATACATTTTTAAGAAACATGGATGTGGATGATAAAGAGATCCTAGAAGATTATTACGTATAAACAACCTCGGATAATGAAGAGATTGTGAAATAACCCTTACCTTTTACTTTTCCTTGGTTAGGGTAGGTTAACCTCCTGTATAATAGTTAAATAATTGTTATTAAATTATAAAAGAATCATATACGTTCATATGATATAATATATGATCTTTTAATATTGATTTGTTAATAATATCTTAGTATTATCGTCGTTTCGGGTGTTAACTTACTCATTTTCTTTTATATGTTTTGTTACATAAGACATGGTTCTAATGGATAATTTGTATATTATTCATACCCAGAATGATATCAAGTCCTTAAACATCATTTTTAAATAAAAAAATGATAATTATACTTGAATGGATATGATGGAGAATGAATCTCACCGCGTTCGTGGAGACGGTAGTCCGTACGTACGCATTAGCGACAATATCATTCTTTTTGATATTAAAATAATATATAATTTGATAGTATATCATATATACATAATCATTATCATGTTATATTTATTATTTACATGATTTACACATCATTATTATACCCATCCAAATAATAATATATTGAATAACAATTATACCACGACGTGGAGACGGTAAGCCGTACGTACGCACGTATGGTGACATGTTATTCAAAGGGTGGATAGAATACTGAATATGGTTGTACCATATTTATAATAACATCACAGTATATATATGATACTGGAGTTATTATTTTAGAATGGTAACAACAAAGGAAGAAGAAGTGGAAGAAGAAAGGAACTTGAAAAACGTTGGTGAAATCATTACCTCTTCTTTGGGTTCTTCCTTTTGATTTGATCAAAAGGGCTCCTTAGGTTGTCTTTAGGATAAAAATAAGGCCTTTAGGTTATATTGAGGGAAGTTGGGAGAGTATGTGGGCAGATTTTGGCCAAACCAAAAGGCTTTGAAGGTGTGAAGAAATGAGAAGGAGGAGTGCCCTTTTATAAGAGGGGTGAGGGGCACCTTTGGAAAATCCAGAAATATTAATTTATAATAAATTCATATTCGGTTTATAATGGCTCCAAAGTGGATTATTTAAATTTTAAGGTGGGTATGTGTCGAAAAAAACTCAACCAATAGAATTTAGACATGTTTGGGTACTTATATTAACCTTATCTTTAAGTATTAACTCTAAGTTAATTAGTTTCACTTTTACAATGTCTCTTTGTATTTTTATATTATATGGTTAATAAACATACCATATACATCCAATAGACCACCAAGTGGTCCATTAATGATAAAAATATTATAATATAAGTCTTTTGGCCGAACCTTAGATTTTTAGGAATTTAATATCAATTAATAATATAATATTTTTTTAAAAACTCCTTTATGTCAATTTTGACACTATTCAATAGTTGATTTGTGTGAAACTCATAACAGAATGATTACTTCGAAAAAATTTAATTAAATCATTCCTTACATGTCATATTAACTTATAAAATTAGTATAATTCATAAAAAGTCTCAAATTCTATTTATTTGTGTATTTATAATATCAATTATTTTAATTTTTCACTATTATGGTAATTACTTCATCATCATTGTGTCAGAAATAAATTAAATTATGTAATATTCAAAAATTATAAATAAAATATAATTATGTAGGAAATTTTTTTATCTTTCTAATGAATATTTAAAATCGAAATTCCAACACATATAACCCTATGTAAAAATTGTTCTTCTAAAAGATACATGCTTGTGTCATTTTTGTATTCATTTTAACTTAATTAAAATTAAGTGTCCCTATCACCTAAAAGTGGCATCATGGGGTCCCAAAATCGACCCAAAGATGCCTATGGTCGAAAATGTATCAAAAAATAATGTTAGGACATGTTTTAGGGTAATTTTGTATTATTATAATATTATTTGTTAACCCTTATTTACCGGATTTACCCTTAACCATGTTAAATAAAATATTTACCGAAATAATTATTCAAAATGCCTAAAAATAAATGTTACCTATTTAAAAAATTTGAACATCCTGATTCCAAATATGGAATCCATTTTTTCAAATTCAAAACACAGAAGTGGCAGAAATTAATTTAAAATTAGTTCCCGTTGTTAAAACAAAAGCGTGTTTTTAAGAGATAATAACTATCAACAGATTGACACTTGTTTATGTCCGGTTTAATTGTAAAATTATGTCCAATGACCAACATTGTATTAAATGGTAAAAATATATTCTAAATATACTTTAAAACCTCTCAAATTCATATTTTATCACTATTAATTATTTTGATTAAAAAAGTTGTTTTTAATTAAAATTTAGTAATTTTTACTATTCATCAAAATATTAAAGTTATCCGAAAAGTACCAAAATTTCACCTTAGGCTAAATTCAATATTACGAATCCAAAAATGAAGTCCATTTTGAAATATAAAAACTATATAATTTCAAAAAGTAGGTATTACTATTCATAACGGCTAGTTTGATTGGTTATGGTGTGTTAGAACTTGGTGTTGCGTACAACCCACGCTATCACATTATTCAAAGAGAAGCGTACCGTAGAAGCTTGGGGTGTTAAAATCATGAATACAATCAAACATATCATTATCTTCTCATCCCTTCATTATGCACATATCATCTGCTTTCCAAAAATATTTGAATAACTTTTCATGGTTACCGGTACCATAAAATTATTTAAAGCCACAACAGACTAATACAAAAATATTCTAATACACCATAAAAGTACCTCAACAACATTATTCTTGAATACAATACATAAACACTACAATACATCCTACTCAATGATTGTCCTGGAATAAGTCCTTCCTTAATTTAGAAGTAACTTTTTAGGTCAGGGCATTGAGCTGGGTAATGCCCATGTTTTCCACAAATAAGACATTGAACTCCATAACAGTATGTCACTCTATGACCCTTTTCTCCACATAGATAACATATGTCCCTACATTTGAGGTATTCCTCAAGGTTCTTCTTCCCTTCTTTATAAATCTCAATCTTTCTTTCTTTTTGATCCTCAACATGCGAACATGCATAAAAGTCTATCTTCCTCTTATTTGATGAATTAGGCATAGCACTAAATTTCACCTTGTTAATCATATATCGTGATGACTGATTCGACATAATCACAATATCTTTCTATCTAGGCATTACACAATTTTGTTGCTCATATTCAACTATTTGTCCATTGGATTCAATGTTAACTGAATGCCTTCTGGTTCCCTCCATTGACTAAAACACAAAAAGAATTCTGTGAGTGGAAAAAATCATGCTAGGGAAAAAACACAGTAGAGGGGGAGTACCCTCAATATATAACATCTTAGGTTAAATTATAAGATCGTTACCGTACTTCTAGTACTATATCCTATATGTATACTTATCCTTAGGGACATCCCTAGACATACCTTAGAAGTATCTCTAGGGATCTCACTAACGTTTTCGCATCCTAGTTTCCAAAGGTTGACTAAACCTTTCCTCTGATACCAACTATAGAGACCCGAAACTTGATATACATGGACATTACATTAATTTTTCAGAATACTTAATACGTAAAAAAAATAGACACACAAGGACCGTAACAGTTTAGTGTCTTTGGAAACTCAGAATATAAACTTCTAATCATGTTGAAATATCTTCAACAACTCCCTTAATGATCTTCCCCTTTTTGTTTCCTTACCTAAAACCATTCTTTACTTCCTGGGGAAAATAAAACATAAAAAGGGTGAGCTCAAATGCTCAGTAAGGGAAAACATAGAGAACATAAAACAATCCATAAACATTTGATAGAAAAAACATGAACATGAAATTTAAACATCAAAATCTTGAGCAAAGACATAAATCGTGGAAGTACGTAAGGCATATATCATAATGGAACATCAACCATGATAAAATATAATGGGAATAAAACATGTAATTGTGTCAAGCATTCATCAGATGTTATTATTTCCATAGTATCCAAGGCATTGCTGCCCAGACCATCTTAGTGGACAAAGTCCCTTTCTGAATCGAGTTCACTCCTCGTTTCAGTCCTGTAACACTGAACCAGATTAACGTACCATTCCATCCATGTCTATCTCATGAGATATAAATCTTTACCCAATTCATTGGAGGGAGATATAGGTCCCACCCATCTCATAATTATACCATTCTTATGTGTGCCACAAAATCATAAATCATACATCATAGAATAACTCATGTAATAAAAATGGGAATCTTAAACATCATGCCATCATAACATAATCCATATAAGAAAAAAGGACATAATAAAAATAATTTCATCATAACAAAATCAAATCAATGTAAAAATAGGGATAGAAACAGTACCATTTATTGTTTTATATGGAAAATAATTTTGATAAAACACTTGGACTCCATTCTTGAGGAAAATATCCTTTCTACTTCCAATTTTTTTTCCTTTCTTAACATGTTATACAAATTTAAACTAAAAGAAGTTGATTAAAAATAAACTTGAAAACTTGTAAATGAATCTTCATGGAAATAATGTTCTAAAAATCCATTCATGCCATATAAGTTAAAAAATAACATTCTCCTCGTACTTTGGCCGGAAAAGTCAAAAGGTACCTCATACGAAAAACGACAAAAGATTCCTTTCATATATTTTACTAAAAACTCAACGAAGGGTAAAATTGGATTTAAATAGTTTTAGTAGGATATATATAATATTACATATTTAGGAAACATGGATGTGGATGATAAATATTCCACAGTAAATTCTGAAGTATAAACAATCTCAGATAAAAATGAGATTGTGAGATTTTCCCTTACCTTATGTCCGATATGCTTCGTATGTATCCGAACCTCCTATATAATGATTTAAATAATGTCATTGACTTATTACAGAATAATAGTAATTGTTTTATATCATATATGGTTCACTTAGGTATTTATATTACCCGTTCATTTGTCAATCACATGTTAAAGTAGTGTTTTGGGTAAAATTCTTTCTTTTATCATACGTGTTTGGACTTGTTGTTCTTGATGTAATAATTAATTATATCATGATTTAATTACTTACAGAATGTAAAAATATATTTATATAACATATATATTCAGTATATATATATACATAATAGATAGATAATTGTAATGAAACACACCGTTCATGGAGACGGTAGGTCGTACGTACGCATGAACACTATTTTCCTTTCTTTTTTGACTTGAATGGAAGTAAGTAGATGACATATATATATATGTGTGTGTATACATACATCTAGTAGCCTCATTATTTCATATATTTGATTATTTTTCATTATATATACTTTATAATCATTCTTGAATGGTTAATTAGGGAAAATGAATCTCATCGCATTCGTAGAGACGGTAGTCCATACATACGCACAAGCAATGATATCATTCCCATGATCATGGAATTGTATTGAAGTGTATGTATAATATTAAATAATCAATATAACTTTACAATAACCATATATAGTTATTTATTTACACCATTATACCCATCCATGTAAGGTGGTGGTGGAAAAACTGATTACACCACGGCGTTGAGACGATATTCCATACGTATGCATGCGTGGTGATTTTGTTTTCCGTAGGATGGATAGATGGTGAAAAAGGGTTGTTTAATACTGATAATAACATATCAGTATATGATTTATACTGATGTTATTACTTCATAATGAAAAAACTAAATAATAAGAGGTGGAAGAAGAAATAAAGATGAAAGAATCGGTAACGGACATTACCTATTCTTTGAAGCGCCTTTTTGAAACCTCCTCTTAGGGCACTAAGATTGTTCATTGAAGAAGACCAGAACCTATAGTATATTTCTATGGAAGTGTATAAGAGAAATTGGCAGGGGTTGTCCAAGCTTGAAGGCTCAAAGGGGTGTGAGGATGAGAGGGAGGAGGTGCCCTTTTATAAGGGAGGAGAGGGGCATCTTTGGAATAAAAAAAATATTATTTTATTATAAAGTCATATTCGGGTTTTAATAGCTCCAAATTGAGTTATTTCTAAGCTAAGGTGGGGATGGGTTGAAATCCTCTCATCAAATAGAATTTAGGCACGTTTTGGTTTCAATTTTATCCTTATCATTTATATTTAACTTTAAGTTAAATAATTTTTCTTTTACTGTGTCTTCTTGTTTTGTCTCCCTATAAGGTTAATAAACTTACTATAACAAGCCAAAAGAACCCCAAGTTTTTTATTATTAATATATATAACCTTATCTAAGTCATTTGTCAGAACATTATATTTTTAGGAATAAAATAACAATTAATAATATAATATTAGTTTTAAAAACTATTTTATGTCAATTTTGACACTATTTGGTAATTGATTTTTGTGAAAATGATAAAAAATGATTAGTTCGAAAAAATTTAACTAAATACATACTAAAATGTCATATTAACCTATAAAATTAGTGGAATTCATAAAAAGTCTGAAATTACATTTATTTGGGTATTTATAACATCAATTATGTCAATATTTCATTAATAAGATAATTACTGCATCATCATTGTGTCATAAATAAATTGAATTATTTAAAGTCTAAAAATTACAAATAAACTATCATTATGTAGGAAAGTTTTTTATATTTCTAATGAATATTTATAGTCAAATTTATCTTATGTATAACCCTATATTAAAAATGATTTACTTATTAAACATTGATGTAAACTATTTTAACTATTCTTTAAATAAATTAATATTAAATGTCCTAATCTAATCCAAGTGGGCCTAAATGGTTATATTTTATTCCTATGGTTGTTTTTGGTCGAATTAAACTTATCCAATAGAATTAGGAAATGTGTTATGGTAATAATAATATCATTTTTACCCTTAATTACCCTATTTACTTTTAACAGTGGTAAAAAAAGTAAAAAGTTACTATTCACCAAAAATTATTTTCATCTCATTGAACCTCATTTTCAATACTAAAATCAACCGTGTCTCTCAGATTTTTGAAATTCCATTCACAAAAGCGGTAAAATTATGTTTAATGTAAATTTTCAAATTCTCTTAGGAGGTGGGTAAAAGACGGTCAAATGTTCAATAAAATCTTTATATATCAAATATTATTATAAAATGACTCCAATGAATTAAATTGAACATATATAGAAATTATGTATAAATTTTGACCTAAAATAAATTTAAATAAAATAAATAATTTTTTTTAAAAAAGTTGGTTTTTAAATAGTAACCCAGTGTTTTCACTATTCATCAAAAATTGAAATTTTTCAGAAAAATACCAAAATTTCACCCTAAGATAATTTCGATATTCCAAATCCAAAAATGAAGTCCATTTTGAAAAATAAAATTTTTAAGATTTCAAAAAGTGGTTATTACTATTCATAACAGCTAGTTTTAATAATATTTTAACATCATATCGTTGTTTAGCGAAACTCGGTATTACTTACAACACACGCTATCGTGGAAGGTTACGATTGCGTGAAATGAAAGCCAAGTCAGGGATGCGTGTTGTGAAACCTCATTTTGGTGTAGCGTACAACAAAAAACATTAATGAAATTAGAAAGAATATTTTTCATAAAATCTTGGGGTGTTACATTCGTACTGGAATCCACCGTGGGTTCGACGACGACGACAATCGTACGGGAATCCTCCGTGGGTTTTGCGGTGATGACTACTATACTTGTATCCTACATGGGTCCGACAGCATAGCTGTTTTAGTATCCTACATGGGTCCCGGCTTAGATGAATCAGTGGCTACATCTGATCATCTCTATCACCTTACGAAGAAGTATACCTGTGTGAGCTGAGTCTAGACTTTCAATCATTATCTTAGATATGATTGACTTGGATTCCTATGTGGATTGAGTTGTGCTTTCTTGTGTGGATTAGGTTGTACAATCCTATGTGGACGTGATCGAACTTGGGCTCAGATGTTGGAGCCGAACTGGAATTGATGACTTAGGTATATGTATGGGAATATACCTAAGTAGTGTTGGATGTTACTTCGTGATTGTATCTTTTCATTGTGGTTTATCCTTTGTGGATTCAGAGAGACCTTCGGGGGGCTCAGGGTCCCTACTGAGTATCGTATACTCACCCCTGCACGGGATTCGCCTGCACTACGTTGTGTTAGTTGCAGACGACGAACATCACTGATCGAGGTTGAGGCTTGTAGAGCTGGACGGTTCTGGGAGGAGGAACCCACGATGAGTCGATGCCTAGAGGTGGATATCACGACGAGTCGGTACCTGGAGGTGGACCACTAGACAGGATGTATACAGGGCGGACGGCAGGACCCGAGGAGCTGAAGAGGCTTTCTGTACCCACCGTTCAGGGTGGATTTTCAGTGGACGGCTCGACGTTACTGCTTTACTTTTCAGTTTATGTACTTCCTTTCCAGTTGTACTTTATATTCAGTTTGGGTTTGTATTTTGGCCCACTTAATTTTACGCACTAACTATTTCACTCAGTTTACTTAGTGTTTATTTCTACTGGCATACTCTTTGGTGTTGTTTACTTTATAAAGGCAATGCCTTCCCCTTTTTGTCGGGATTTACGCCTTTAGTGCTAGTCTCCAGCCCCTGGCCTATGGAAGGCGGTGTTGGGGTAGTCACGGCACGGGCCCGAGGACGTGTCGTGACAAATTGGTATTAGAGGAGTTCGGTTATACCGCAGAACTCAAGACTCTGATCTTTCTTCTTTGTGAAGCAATAGTGTTAAGGGTATTGAGTGTGGTTATCAGTCCAGGGAGTCCAGTATTGGAGTCACGGCTGACGTATCCGTACACCAGGACCCTAACTTCTGATTTCCAACTCAGTGCACGAAAACACTGATTACATGTGTGTTTCAAAAGTTTTATTTGTGATTACTTTGTGTCAGCTCACCAGGTATACTGTTTTGACCGTGGCACACCTGTCTCTTTCCAGGATGGCCCCACGACAACAACCGGTTAGGTTCCGAGCATTGTACGAGATGATAGCCCACCGAGCAGCAATGCCTCGATACATGGCCCCCCACCAGTTGAGACACCAGCAGAGAGTTCACGCTGCTTGAGCGAGATACACGAGTTCCAGCGTCAGAGGCCTCTGAGGTTTCGAGGTGAGTCGGATTTTCAGGCGGCTGGGCACTGGCTGGAGTTTGTAGCACGAGCTCTCCATGCAGCTGGGACACCCATAGACTTGATGGTGTACCAAGCTGTTAGCCTCTTCTAGGGAGCAGCTGAGAGGTGGTGGAGACACATGTTCCAGTTTTGCGACGGGTTGACCTTCACCTAGGGAGACTTCGAGACCTTATTCAGAGTGGATTTTTTACCTACGACTCTACCCTCTGAGCGTACTCAGGAGCTGTTTCCCTTGCCGCTGGGTTTTTTGTCAGTAGCTGAGTCATCTGTAGGCATGAGATGGATGATACAGAGGTCCAAGCGGACTAGACCAACAGGTGGGTGACCTCGGGTTTTAGATTCGATTGTGCGAGGCAAAAAAAATAGAGCCAGTCATACGAGGAGCAGGAAGTGCTATTCAGGCGGCAAGCAGGGTCACATAGCACGTGACTGTCCGACTCCCCACACAGTTGATCCGCAGGCATTGGAGGAGTCGCCGAGATAGAGGCAGCGTCAGAATCTTGAGTAGCAGCTGAGCAGTGGGCAAGGAAGTGGATCTCCGGAAGCAGGTGGACAGGAGCGGGACTAGTTCCAGGAATAGAGGCCTTTATTATTGGTGCTTCTAGCGTTCTTTTTGTTGATGTTTTGGTTGTATGTGTCTTTGTACATTGAGCTGTAGTAATAAAAGACAGCTTTCTTTGTGGTGTTTACTTTCCTATCCTCTCTTTTTGTGGTTACAAAGAGGTTCTGGTTTAAAAACCGTTGACTTGACCCTCACTTTGAGATACCTACTGGAGGAGACCCAGTAACCACACACTTATTCTGACAGTGTGACTCAACCCTTGGAGGCAAGAGTAAAGGTTGGATCTCTTGGTAGTAGCGTCGAGACCTTACGACGCCATCCTTGGTATATATTAGTATCATCGATGTCGGGATTTACTGTATTAGGAAAAGAACATGGTTCATTCATGGGATGAGACCATATTTATCTTATCGGCAGAGAAGAAATATTACCAGCTCTTGTAGGAACAGAGAAGGTCCAGGCCATCCAAGAGAGGATGAGGACAGCTCAGAGCCAACAAAAGTCTTGTGCTGACAGGAGGTGGAGACCACTAGAGTTCGAGGATGGAGACCACGTCTTCTTGTGGGTATCACATTGACGTGGATTATGGAGTTTTAGCCACGACGGCAAGTTATCTCCACACTTCAACAGACCCTTCTAGGTCCTCAACAGGGTAGGCGAGGTGGTTACCTGCTGGACCCATCCACCTCAGTTGCATCGGGTGCACAATGTTTTTTTCCTCGTATCTCAGCTGAGTAGATACGTTCATGACCCGATGCATTTCATCGACCATGGGGAGCTCGACATTGATGATGGGGCGACTTTTTAGGAGGTCCCAGTGGAGATTGAGGATTGACAGGAGCGGGTCCTACGTGGGCGGTCGATTCCTCTAGTGCGCATCAGATGGCAGCATGGGAACCTTCAGGAGAGAACTTGGGAGCGGGAGGCTTAGATGCATGCACAATACCCACAATTGTTCCCCTAGTTTTGTGTTGTAACTTTACGGGGACGTAAAGCCCTGAGGTTGGAGTAATGTAAAATCCTATTTGGGTGTCAGCAAGGATTCCATAATAATATGAAAGTATCAAATTAACCTAACAATTATTTTCAATTTTCAAATAATAGGTTTATAATTTCATATAAATATTAAAATAAATCATTATTTACATATTAAACTGATGGATATACATTTCAGACAATGAAAATACTTTTTTTGAATACTGAGATTTCCAGAATTGGATTAAATGAAAAACAGTATATAAAATTGTTTATATATATTAAAAATTCATGTAAAATAGTTTAGGAAAATAGAATTCACTTATATCTCATATATAAACAAATAAGAAACATGATCATATTCCAAGAGGTAAGATCGTTCTAGGTTATGGTATTCTCACACACTCATATGATAAACAACACTGTGTACACCCCTACCCCAATACTAGAAAGAGGAATCTCATATATGTCACAAAAGAGAATAACTATGTATTGACAAATGATTTTTTAGTGTTGTAATGAATCAATATGTTGCTATTGAAATTCTATCCTAGCATGGTTGTCCCAATAACTCACTAACTAAAAATTCCACCAAGTTCTCAAGTATAATTCATTGATGGGAAATTTATTTTAATCAACCATAAAAAGAAATTCTTTCTCATTCCCCCATTTCAAAAATTTGAATTTCCATTTAAATACAATAATAGTTTTTAATCAGAAGAGTACTTCTCACCAAGATAAAACCATAACAATTTTACCAAAACCATATAACCCATTTTTAAAAAAAGAGATTTCAAAAGAATCAACAATTGAATTTCACAAAAACAGCCTAATTAAATGAAATTTAGGCTTTTAAAATTTTTACAAAATATTCATTTCATAATTTAAATTGGAAAATTTAAATTTCACCAATTTCCATAAACACATCATCATTCACTTGAAATGGGGGTTTTCCAATTTCATGCCCAAAACCCATTTTTAAAACCTCATTTCAATGCAATTAAGATTTTCAAAAAAACCAATTGAAATACATTTAGTCAAAATAATACAATTTTATTTAATTAAAATATCTATAATTAAACATAGCAATTTAGGTTAAACATAAATTGGGTGTCATGATGGAACAACCTACCCCAGGATCAAAGGATATCATAACACAAAATCATAATATTTATTTTCCAATGATGAATAATTATCATGGAAATGGGAATAAACCAAATGTTTAAGATCAAAAATTTGAGGTTATTATATCCACAAAGAAACATGTGGATCCACAAAATCCTGGAGAGGAGAAGAGAGATTATACGTTATGGAGATCAGGTTGAGGAAACTAACTAGGAGAAGGTCAAAGGGTGTTCATTAAACTTAAAATATCATTCGAGAGGGATAAGAGGAGACCTGAAATGATATTGGATGATCTCAAGTTTGAAGAAGTCATATGGTTTAATACTAGGTCTGATAGGTAGATGAAATGTTGGTTCATGATTTTTATGTTGAATTTTCAGATTAATGAAATCCTGTGAATGGATTTTTGGAAAAACTACTAGATTTGGAAAACCATGAAGACTAGATAGGTTAATTTTTAAAATGTTCCATATTATTTATCTAAATAGGGAACATGTATTCTCTAATTGTATGTTGATTTTAAAAAATCCCCCTACATTGGGTTTCATTATTTTCTTAGGGAGGGATAATGTGTTAGGAAAAATTTGCGCCAACCATAAAGTAGCCCAAAATTTTTAAGACTCTTTAAATTACTACCTAAAACAAACACAAACTAAAAACCAAAAGCTTATAAAAAAGAGGGGTTTAATAATACTTGAAAAAAGAAACTTTTGTTACAACCTCCCCACCATTGAATCTTTCTATCCCAAGAAATCCTACTCAAAATCATCGTTGTTAAAATGATGAGTCCGCTTCTCTCTTATCAATGCTTCCCTTTCTCTTATATCATGAATTTATAAACCTTGCTACCATAGAACATGAATGAAAGTTATCAAAATCCCACAATGTACCTTGGTTTCCAAATCAACAATTTAGACTAGCTTTTTATTCATACATAAATCATGTTAAACATCATGATCATGCCAGATCAAAACCTGAAATTGATCTGATAGGTACTTTTTTTGATTAGAGACATCGAACATGTTAGGTATCGAATTCAACTATGGTGGAAGTTATAAATGGTAATAAACTTTTCCCATAGTCTCAATAACATCAATGGTCCCAAAAAAAGAGGAAACTATTTTCCTTACCTCATAAACCATAAATGACCAAACTGGGGTGAAAAATTCAATAAAACCTAGTCGCCAAATGGAAATTCAAGTGATCTGTGATGATGATCAGAATAATAATTATATAGGATCCATTCTATCTAAATTATTTGTTGAATCAACTAAATCATTTTTTTCATCACTTGTAACAAGCTTTGTACGACCAAGGAACATTCTCCAATCTATGACCAATACAACAAAGATCTATAATGATGACAATAAATTGACTCAAATGTATCCATTACTATTTTGTATTGGTAACTATTATTATAGGAAAATTCAACCAACCTAGAAATATCATATGAAGCCCCACAAAAGTCAGTAACACAAGTGAGAAGTATATCCTCAAAAATTTGTATATCTCTTTCTACATGGCCATCCGACTATGGATGGTATGTCATATTCAAATGCATGTGAGATCCCATTACCTCCTGACGACCTCTCACAAAAATAGAAGTGAACTAAGGATCCCAATTAGAGACTATAGTAGATGTAAATCCATGTAACCATTTAATCTCCCTCGTACAAAGATTTCCCAACTTTTCAAATTTGGTTATACCATGAATTGATATAAAATGTGCTAACCTCGATAAAATATTGAACACAACCAATATCTTATGCTACTTTCTCTTGGTATGTTTCAACACAACCAAAACATCCATAGAGATCTCATCCCACTTCAATGTAGGAACTGGAAGTGGTTGAATCAATCCCAAAGGTTTCGAGTTCTCAACCTTAGTCTAAAGTTTGTATAACAATGAGAAACAAAATAAGTTGTTCCACACCTTATTCCTAGCCATCATAATTGATGGAACATGTTATAGAACATCTTTGTGGTTACCAAGGTGCATAGCCCACTGAGAATTATGGAAATCTCCCATAACATCTTTCCTTACTCATAATTGAAAAAACAAATGTTTATAAAAGTATATAATTCTCTCTTTGGATAATGGTCACTCAATAATGATCTCCATGCCATAAAGAGAGCTTCTAATTATTTTGAACTTATCATAAAACTGTTTTTCTTAATGAATATTCTTGAGAATAGACATTTTCAACTGTACATTTGAGATTGAAACATTAACCAGTGATTGCGGGACTCTAATATAAAACTGTGAAAATAGCAATCTAGTTCCAGTCTTCCAAAGAATATTTCACATCCAAGATCATAATTTTCCTACTCATTCTATCTCTGATGACGTTTCTATTCCCCATGGTATTGTCGATGTCAATGTAAAATGATTATAGGTTTTCCACCCAATGCCTCTAGAGGAGATTAAAATATATTTGAGAGAAGATATAACTAATCATTGTGTGGTTAGAAAACATGGAAAACAATTATTTATAAAGGTAACACCACCAAATCTTATGTTATTTTATCACAAACATACATTCAAAGAATTGGGTCAGATAATTCTCCTCACGTGGAATGTTCCGATGAGATACATACAAAAAAAATGTGATCACCTTGCATAAGAAAACTACCCAAAATTGAACCCGATGTATCAAAGAAGACCACATAGCTCTTCTGGACCTCTAGAAGTTTCAACACTGGTATAATAGTCAAAAGGAAGTCTGGTTCAACAAAATAAGTCAAACAGTTTTCATTTCAAGAAAACATTATTCTCTTACATATTATGGAAGTCATTAGAGAATCCAATATTAGTATATCCTTGATAAATAAGTGATAATACCCTTATATACCGAAGAATCTATGAATCATAAAAACATTTTGGTTTTTCTATTTAATAACATCCTTCACCAAATCTTAGTAAACTGATATCCCATATTCAAACACCACATGTCTCAAAAACTTCACTTCCTGAATCTAGAGGTAGAAATTCAAAACCTTGTCATAGATTCAGCAAGTTGTCAATAACTCCAGAACCATTATTAGATGATGAAAATGTTCCTCCGTACATAATGGTTAAACAAGGATTTCATCCACAAAGACTACCAAAATGGAATCCTGATAGTTTGTAAATTAATTTTCATTAAAACCATAATGAAAATGGGATAATTTGTTATAAAAAAGTTCTTAACATGGTATTGAAAATGGACATTCCTTCTCTAGAAGATGGTTTTTATAATTTTAAATTATTTTATCCTCAACTGATTGTAACTAGATAGAACTATAATCATTGAGAACCAATGCACCACTTTCAACTGATCTAATAGATCATCTGTACATGAAAACAAATATTTTTTCTTTACCATCAATCACTTGATCTATTGGTAATCAACACATAGGTTAAGTGAACAATATGATTACTTAGTAAGGTAAACCAGCACCACCCATGTTGACACACTCCAGCATAAATATCCTTTATCTAAGTGATCATATAACTAATTCTTCATGTCATTTAGTTTAGTAGGACTAATGTTTTATGCAGGAATATAAAATTGTTGAGAACTAGGAATTAGGTTAATTGAAAAATCTCCCTTCCTTGTTGGTAGAATACCAGAGAAGCTAGAAAGAAAAACATCAACAGACTAAACAACAACTGGATGGAAATCACCACTCAATAATTTCAACTTTAGATCAATATAAAACACTGATAATACATTTCTCCTCTCTAGATAAGAGGTTCCCACTCTTATTGACCTCATGAATAATTCTCCTTGATAGAAATGGAACACATCACTAGGTGTGGTAATGGAGACTCATGGAAGTTAAAAATCAATTCGGTCGTTATTAGAAATGACCCAATCCATCCCAAAAATGACACCATGTGGTTTCATGTCAAGAACAATAAATACCCAAGAAATCGTGACATCTAAGAGAAAGTAAACAAAATTGGTCTATAGAGACCCTTCTTTGCATTCATACCCCTAGTTGTAGTAATGTACATAACATATGATAAAGGCTCTCTAGGATGATTCAATAGAATACAAATATGTGTGGAAAAAATGATTAAGATATACATGAATCAAATTTAGTAGTCAATAAGGATGGATATTTATTAATGGTACCTCTCATGGGTGTTGGTCCTACATATACTTCCTATAGAGACTCTTCTACTATGTAATAAAGCGTTGTTCCAAATCACTATGGCTAGAACACATTTATATCTAATGTATCTGATTTCCTTATAGTTCTAGGAGGAGATAATGATCACATTCTACTACATGGCTTGGTATAAACATGGAATAATTTATTCATGTATTCTGATAATCTAAAAGAACCACATTCCTTGGGGGCCTCAGTGAAAACCCTCTACGAAATATATGGATTTACACAATAGTAGAAAATCAACATGCCTATCCTAGAGACTAAAGGAGGTGTATAATGAAACTAATGTCGAGAAAAAACATGAGAATCACCATAATTCCACTTTCCATTGAAGGAAATCATGCTTCCATTAAGAGAGTAAGAATCTCTTAATAACCATGACCTTCCATACAAGACCATTTAGACCATCAATGCACTATCAATCACATCATAATAAGAGGTAAAATACATCATGAAGACATTATAATTAATTTTTTTAAAATTCTAAACTCAAACCATTGAGAATTCATCTTCTCATTTGATACTATCTCAAGGTAGAAATTCTCGAGGTTAGAAAACTTGTTTGCATACACTATCATTGTCTTATTTCCAGGCACTAGTTTGAAAAAATCTATAGCCTTGGACAACACCATCAAATCTAGATAGAAGTATTCAGTGAAAAGAACATTTAATACTTTCCACTCTATTCCCTCGTTCTATTTTTCCATCTCTATAGTGACCCACCATCTCTTATTTGGTCCTTCAAGCAATAAAGTTGTACACTTCACATTTATTTCATTAAGTGTCTCCAAGAACATGAACAAATGCTCTATCCTTCTCAACCATAACTTAGACTATATTGGATCATTTGATCCATTTAATGGAAATGAATTATAGTGATGTAATTATTGAGATTGTTCCTAGATAACATCCCATTGAGGTTCCATAGCTGCAACCTAGATGATATCTTAAGTTGTCTTATGTACTTGATATTGTGCAGTAAACACAGTCACCTCAACTAGATTTTGGTCCACAAGAGGATTCAATCACTAAAGTTCAGCATCAATGTCCTCGTAAATTTGATTAACAAATACTCTGAGATCCGTGATGATACACAACATCAGCAGACTACATGAAAGGCTTCAGATGAACACTCAAACAGAGCAATAGGGGAAAAAACCAACAGATAGACAAAAATAATTTGTCTTTTGACCTATCCTAATAATAATCAAGGAAAATACTATAACTAATCCTTAAAATGAATTTCCTCAACAACACATGGTGACTCATGGTTTTTGATGGTGTGAGATTTCTATGTACTATATCATTACTACATCTTTAGTCCTGATAAGATTACAGAAATGCATAATGATTTCTAGACATAATTCGTAACCTTTCTCTGACAAAACTTTTTCTTGAACCATCCCAAGTACCATGGTAACTAGATAACCGAGTAGGTTCTGACACAACATGAAGGGAATTCCCAATCCCCATGGGTCATAGAATAGTACCTTACATCATAAAAAATAAGATTCTGAATAGTTTTTCCACAAAAAAAGTTATTAAAAGAAAAATATTCAGTATGCATAAAAATGAAACTACACTAGTAGAAGTGTAAAAATAGTGAAATAGGTATGAAACCCCCAATGTATTGTAGTAATGTACCAGCACAACTAGATAGATAAACATCCCATTTCCCAACAGATGAAAATCTCCATGTCCATGAATCAATAGCTATAACCACCTCCAAATGGTGCTTTAACCCTACTCGAACCTGGAAGGATAAAATATAGAAGCACTTAAAGGAACATGCAATGTGTGATATAAAATTCATGTTGGGTCATGCCGAGGATTCAACAAAAATATTCAAATATCAAATTTATAGAAAAAGTACTTTAAATTTTTAAATAAACAGGTATCTAATTTCAAAAATCATATTTTAAAAAATCATTCTTTACATTTCAAAATGATGGATATACATTTAAAATGATGGAAGTAATTTATATATAGCCAGATCATTACACAAATGGAATAAATTAACAATTTTATATAAAATAGTATATATAAACTCACAAGGAATGTAAAATAGTTTACAATACTGGAGTACATTTATATATCATATATAAATAGTTATTAACATGATCTTCTTCCAAGAGGCATGATAGTTATAAGTTATGGGATCCACAGACACTCATGTGATAGTATTCAATGTGTACACACTTCCCTCAAAACTATCAAGAGGGGACTCATCTGTGTCCCAATGGGTAAGAATGATGCATTGTACATTGTTTTGATAATGTTGCAATGTTTCAATCCATTATGAGGGATATTCCAACAAAGCATGTTTATCCCAATAACTCACTAATTACCTAGTATTTCATGTACTCTTTTACCATTAATTGATAGGAAATTTATTTTAGGAAACCATAAAATACAATTATGTCCCACAACACCATTTCCAAAATTACAATTTCCATTAAAAAACCAAAAAATGCCTTTATTCAAAACATGCATTTTCACAAAAATAATACCCGAAGGTTTCAATTAAAACCCTTCCATAAATTTTTCAAAAATAGAGATTTGAAATCAATCAACAATTCAATTTTTTAATCTACTTTCACAATTTAATTCAATAATTAAATTTCCACAATTTCCATCAATTTCACAAAAAAACCCACTAGTTGAATGGAATTGGGGGCTTTAACATCTTTCCAAAAAATCCATTTCACAATTTAATTTAATCAATTTAGTTTCACCAATTTACATAAACACACCCCAAGTAAATGAAATTGGGTGTTTTCCAATTTCATAGCAAAAACGAAATTCTAAACCCCAATTAAATAGAATTGTCTTCTTCCGATAAACTAATTGAAATCCATTTAATCAAAATAAAATGTTATCATTTAATTCCAATCATTTAAATTAAACAAATCATTTTTGGGTTATAAAAAATTGGGCAGTATGACCAAACCTCTTTCCTCAGGGTCAACAAAATTCATAACACTATACCCTAATAAGGATTTTACAAAGAATAATGATGATCAAAAAACATGAATCAATACAAGGTTTAAGATCCGAAAATAAAGGGTATTAGATCCACAAAGAAAAATGGGGAGCCATAGTACCCTATGTAGGAGAAGAGAGATCATGAGAGAAATATATCACAGTATGGAAACTAACTAGGGGAAGATCTAAGGGAATTCCTCAAGTTTCAAATCGATTCTAGGAGGTATCCAAGGGGATAGGAATAGATTTAGGGTGATCATAAAGAAGAATAACTAATTTTGGTTCATGATATGTCTGAATAAAACCTAAAATGGGAGGGGGTTTATGATTTTTAAGTTGGATTTTCTGATAAACCAAATCCCATGCTCGGTTAGCTGTATATAGCCACATAGTTTGACAAGCCGTGTGGATAAACTATGTCCATATTTAAAATGGGACACATAGTTTCTCATATGATGGTGCATATATTGACTAACCATGCACCAATTGTGAAAAATACAACTACCATGGGATTCATGGTGTTCTGTGAGAGGGGACATAGTCTGGGAAAACCATTCGCCAACCATGCAGTTGACCAGAATTTTCAAAAAATGTAACATTCAATACCCAAATGAAATCCATAAAAATGTTGCCAAAAATAGGGGTCTAGGAATACCTAAAAACAGTAATATAATGTTACAAATAATTATTCTAAAAATTTATATAACAAATTAATATGATATCCATGAACATAATATAATTCTGGCGATGGTAGAACAATAACCAATGTACATGACTCAAGACATTGACAAAACATGCATTGGAAAATAATGATGTTAACACTCATAACAAGGGTAACAACAAAATAATATTAATAAATGGTTCACATTATGATATACGATGATAATATAAGATATCATAACTATGAAAATAGTTCTGTTATAAATTAATTATATGCTTGAAAACATTATACAAGAGCTTTATATATCTCAAACCAAAAGTGTTCTTATTGAAAGGGATTTTTCCTCAATTTCACTTCCTTGAGGCATACATTAATATTATGTACCAAATTTCATTTATTGGTTGTATACACTGCCATGTTTATTTATGATCATCATTCATAAAAAATTACACTTCTCCAAAATATTCATATTATTTTATCACATATATGTTTATTACCTAAGTCATATACCATTTTTACATATATTGATTAAATTATTATAATAAGAGCGGAAATAGTATTAAATTTGTATACTATACTCAATACAAATATTTTTTCAAACTAAATATTGATTCATGAATTAAATTTAACATCATTATAAATGAGGAGTTTTTTAGAAATGCATACATAGATGGAGACCAGTTAGAGATCAACCCTCGATGCATCAACAGTCTCATGAGATGAATAATTTGGACAAAGTAAATGGGTTTTTTATATTGATTAATCTTCCTTGTGAGAGGTCTAGAAATTATAGGTACCATGATTTCATAGATCATGTAATAAAACAGTAATAATTACCTTCATTAAAAAATATGGTATTTTTTATCAAGGTGAATTCCACTATGATATTTTTTGTGGATTCATATTCTTCGTATGCTATTGATAAAATGGAATTTTATTCCAAATTTTTAAATTGATATAATTTTTATGAAATTTCCAGTCATGATATAAAATTTATTATTTAAATGGATTGTTTTTTCATTTATCAATCAATACATATTGATTATTATTTATTGAATCAAGATAGATTCCACTGTATACAAACCTTTCTGAGAATATCTGCTCACTATGTGTGTTTAGTATTTTGTGATGGTACTTAAGGGAAGTAAACGAATAAAAACACAGAGACAATGTAGTGATTACAATATTTAGAAATTCAAAAAAGATGGAATAAGAACTAATATTATGATGAATATATTAGGGAATTATAATCAGGTTATGACAAGGAACCACATCTAAATAGAGAAACATGTTGTCCCATTGTGTGGTTATCCTATGATGGATTTCCCAATGCATCATAAGACCCCATTATTTAGTGGTGATACAAATCATATGGTAGCTAATAAATGGATTATGTCTTGTCATAAAATATATCATTCCTTATGATGTAATGAATTGGAAAATATTTTTATTATAGTGTATTATATAAAAGGATACGTTGATAAATTTTGTTCATTATTCTAGAATACTATGGAAGAAGTAAAAATAAAATATATGGAATCGGGAACTTTTAAATTAATAATCCCTGATAAATATTCCCATCCTAAACAATAAACTGAGTTGAAGAGAAATTTCCTTATCTTAATGAAGAAGGATTTAAAAACTGTTTTAGAATAGGAGGATACTTTTACAAGACTAGCCATCCATGATACAAATTTAATATGGAAGACATAGTTCATGATTGATCACTTATTTGAATGCCTTTATCATAAACTATGAAGTGAACTGGTTTCAAAAAAAATTTCATCACTTGATGAATTATTACCATGTTCAATAGAAATAGTGAATGAATTTTCTAAATCATATATATTTAAAGGAGATCAAAAGGGGAATTGCATTGTTAAGAAACATTAGAATGTTAATGCACCAATAAAGAATAATTAAATAATGAATTTTCATTCTTGTGAACATTCTGGGAAGAAATATCCATAGAAATGTTTAATGGGAACAAGAGTGTGATAGAAGTTTGGATATATGGGTAATCTATCCCATGAATTTTAGGGGAAACAAACTAATGTTATAGAGCAATTCAACTATAATGAAATGAAGAATTATAAAAACCAATTTCCCAACCACCACGGTAATCAACCAATGGAAAGGATAAAGGGTAATGTTTGATTTTAAGAAATCATAGTAGTTGAGATTGATGTAACTAATGATTTGGTTATAGGTACATTAACCCTATATTTAAAAATAGAAAAGTCTTCACATTATTTTGTATCATTATACAGTTAACTATCTAGAATGTTTTCTAACACAATTAACGAAAAATAATTTGGATTTAATATGGGGTTGTTAGTAAAAACATATATGGGAAGTCTCATTTCCACAATGATGTGTTAGTTAGTCCCTATTATGAAACATAAACATACTTTACTTGATGAAATTATCATTTTACCAATGGTTGAATTTGATATAATACATATTATAGACTAGATTTCAAAATATGATGTGAAAATTTATAGAAATAAAAAAGAAATATGATTTTTGAGTACATTTAATATATCATTATCTGTAGAGAAGAAACTTCATCATCAGATTCTTATTTAATTCCTCCTCTAGTAGTAGTACTAAATGAAATTTTTTAGGAGGAAGAGAAAAGAACATCCACGGATGATAAAGGTAATATTAAAATTTAGAATGTTCTTATTGTACAAGATTACATGGATATATTTATTGATGATTTACCTATACATCCCTAATATAATGAAGTTATGTTCTCCAAATATTTAATCTCTTATTAAATATTAATATCAACATCTCCCTATATAATAAATACTTTAAAATTATTGGATCTGGAGAAACAACTAGAGTACATAGGGAAAAAGGGTTTTATTCAGCTTAATATTTCTCCATGGAGATCCCCTATTCTCTTTGTTAACAATAAAGATGGATACATAATGCTATTCATTTAGTATTATGAAAGTAATACTATTTCAAAAAAGAACAAGTATCATCTACCTTATATCGATTATTTATTTCATCAAATTCATTAATATTGTAAGATCTCAACCATATTTGGAGATATCTTGGGAGATAATTAAGGTTTAATTTTTTATTCATGTTCCTTTGGTTGGAATTATGACTTGGGGTGTGTTTATGTGATGTTTTAAAAAAATTAGTGAAAAGGGGACTGCCCATGATTGTTTAACGATTTGTGTAAATCGTGTACCCAAATCAACTAACCACGTGTACGTAGGTAGAGGGGATATTCCGGATTTTCACACAGTTTCATATATAGTTCACAAAAACCCAGGTAACTATGTGACCCTAGATAGTAATGTCTACACAGTTGGTGCATGATTTTCCTAACCATGTGACCCTCCCTAGAAAATCATGCATGTCATTTTTAATTACCTGGAAATTATTTTAAAATCCTCCAAACCCTCGAAACACCTCATATTTGACCCTGTCTCAGGACTAAACGTTTTTAGGAAATTTGAGAGCTTTCCATAGGGATTCCAAAGTCGTCTGACCTCTATTCTTCAATATTCCTGGATTGAATCAAAGACCTGCTCTTCTCCTAGTAAGTCGATCTCATGCAGATACTTTTCTCAATCTTTCTTTGATGGACCCCAGGACACCCTGATAGGGGAGGGGTGAATCAGGCTGTCATCTTTTTCTTTTAAACTGATATATCTTGTTCCCACGTTGGTAGAAACTAGTTTAACATCTATGATGGATATGAGAATAAATAAAACATTCACATGCAAAGAGATAACACATCACTTTTTACATGGTTCAGCACAAAGGGCTACGTCCAAGGAGCATACGCCGACAATTTGTCTGTCGTACCAAATTCCACTATTATTCGCTCGTTGTGGATTACAAAGGTTTGTGAATAGTCACTCTTTCCTTGGCTCACTGCCTTTACAATTTTTCAGGGATAGCCTACTATGTCCCTCGGGTCACTCCCGTTGACTCCCCCTGGCTCACTTCCCTTGCTGATGTCCCACTCAGTTTATAGATGTGAAGGTATCTTTATCATTGAAAAATAATGCATCCTATATTGTATATAGATGCTCTGTTGATGTCCGAATTCCACCCGTAGACTAATCTCACTTTACACCAAAGGAATTGGGAAAACTACCAGCTTTCACAGAGCCCCGGAAAGACTGGCGTACTTCAACAACACCAGGCGCGCTTCTCCAAGCCTGACACATAAGTTTCAAGATGGTGCGCAAGTCCATCTCTCCCACTTACGCGATGCTTACTTATTCAACTTCAAACTTGCGTGACTCACATTCTTTTCCGCCCAAACCGGTTTTGCCATGAAAAGGTCAACTGTCGCACTACTTCAAATCTTGGCGTGAAAGTGTCACCAAACCACCAGCGCGACACTTCCTTCCCATACTCCAGACTTGGGTGACCAACACCCTTTCTCGCCTAGACCACCTAGGACGCATATCAAACAACTGCCGCACAACTTCAACTTGCGCGACCCACCACCACTTGCGTGACCGCTACACCTGCGTGACAGGAGCTCTTATTTTCTCTAAGTCGGAACTTCAAACGGAATGAGGTGGGGTTGACCTGTATTTATAGGCATTTAGACACCCTGTGTGATGGCGTGGAAGACTCCCCTCAGCGTGCAAGTTTCGGCATGCAAGTCTCTGCCCCCAGAAATCACTTGCGTGGCCAACTTCCAAACTTGGGCGACCTTATCCCTTTTCCATATTTTCATGTTCTAATCTTGAAAAACAAAAGGCGTGCAAGTTTCCAAGACTCCACGTAATCAGCGCGCAAGTCCCTTTGCCAAAAACACTTTTCTCCATTTGACAATATTGAGGTCCAGAAATTTGGAAAACACTAGAAAATAGTGCCACCTTCAATACTGTTATCTTCTTGAATTGTAAGATCACTTTTCTAGCACACATTTAGAACTTTCATTGAGGATTGACAACAAACACAAACCATACTCCAATTAATGCATAGAACAACCATTGTTCTAACATTCTTCAATCATTCCATGATCAATTGGTGGAGTTAATCATCTTTTTCATTATATCTAGAACTTTATGGTGAGATATAGACAAATGATTATATATCTAGATCTAGAATGATTATATCTTGATTTTTGTGATCTTGATAAAGGGATTTTGATCTGGAACTCATATATATATCATTGTGTTTATTGGATTTTGGGTATTTCCATTGAATTAATGTCCATCAACGAATTGATATGGTTGTAAAATATCTAACTACCAAAGTCATTGATTTGATCCATGTATGCAAAATTATAGGATTGCTAGAATTTTATAGAAATTGATTTCCAAAACTAGGTTAATTAGGTTGACCAATCATTTTATTGAAGCTTTGTTGAAAAAAATGATTAATTCAGGAATTAATCATGAAACTAAAAGGATTTCCTATTGGATAATTAATTTTTGGAAATTTACAATGATATTTGGGGGATGTAATCTAGATAATTAAAATGGGGATTACTTATGAGATATTTAATTGGAAAAATTGAGATAATAAATTTTCAATTAATTATGTGATTTTGATATTATGATCTACATAATTGTTTATTGAATTAATTTTTAAGAGTTGAGAATTAAAATGAGATACATAATTCAGGAAAATTAATTATGGGATATAAATTCTATTATTGATTAATTAATTGATGAATTAATTAATGGGACTGGCATGCATAATTAATTGTGGAGATAATTAATGATATTGATGTATTTAAAAAATATTTAATTGGTACTGGAATTGATATGGATATGTTATTATGAATTAATTATTGGAGTAAAGGAATGGGATCATGGTCATTCCATTTGGAAGAACTAATGGTAACATGGTCATGTACTTATTAGTAAATAAATGGGAACATGGTCATTTAAATGAGAAGTATAAATGTGAACATGGTCATTGTTCTTATGATTAAAATAATGGGAACATTACTGGTAACTTTTTCAATTAAGTTTGAATTAAAATAATGGTAATGATTGAACTCTAAGATAGTCTCTCACATGATAATACTTCCAAACCCGACATGAGACGAATCAGGTACTGAGATATCATATCACCTTTGAATACTTCGAGTTCTAGCATGAGTCAAAGAAGGTATTATGATATAATACTTTCTAGGTAATTCTTCAGGATCTATTATGAGGAGATTTAAGTATTAAGGTACATGTATCACTAGGAACCTTAAAGTTAATATGACTAAATATAGAATAAATACTAAGGTGATGACTATTTCTTTATACATTGTCTTCTATTATTTATATAAACTCTTAAAATACCATTTGAGAAGATTTATTTAGACATAATTGTTGGTGGATTGATGTGTTGTACTCACACCCAACTCAAGTTTCCTGATCAGTACTCAAGTAGACATTACTATTGCAAGAATGGTTAAGGGTGAGGGCCCAAGATAAGAATATTGTTTGGAGATATAGCTTAGATGATGAAACTATATGTGGTGTGGGACCCACTTTGGGGTAATTATTGTCATTAGTTTTTTCTTTTTTAAGCACTTCAACACTTATATAGTTATAACATGTTTTCCCTTTCAGTTTAATATTGTTATTATGGTTTTGGTTATCTTATGAAATTTTTATTATTATGGTTATATATGCTTCCATATTTTTTTTATCTATTTTCATATTTATTTTACTTTGATAAAAGAGGGTATTGTCTCACTATAATTGAATTGATAGAACCGAGATACTAGTCGAAAGCCTCTGAAATATGGGGAGGCACACCTGAGGTCTTGTGACCGACCAGCTCAAGGAACTATATTTGGCACCTGAGTCAGGATGTTCCAATGTGGTAACAAAGGACCAACTTTCATTCATATTATTTTTACTTAATATTTGGGGATTGGTGTACCTGAGACTAGGAAGAGTCAGGGCTTGGTAATGACCTCATACATTGGAATTTGGATCCAATGTATGAGGGAAAACCTGAGTACTCAGGGGTGGGGGGATTGTTGTTATTGCAGTTTTCTATTATAATTGAATATTATTTCACCATGGGTGAGACACTTATGGTGTGATGTGATTATTTTTTTAGATAACTTTTTAGTATTGATTCATGTCCTAGTATTCCATGAGATTTTGGTCTATATGAATCATTCTAGTCACTCGTGTTTATTGTGACATAAATCATTTTAGGCACGCACATGAAAATGGGTTATGGGTAAACCGTGAAATTGAACTATATTCCCTGATTGGGATATTAAAATAAAAAAGGGTTCCAAACATGAATTGAGAATGATTTTAAAATGATGAAAAATTATAATTTTTGGGAGTTTTAATGAAAAAATTGTTTATGATAGTGTGTTTATCCTTGTTAACAAAAACCTAAGATTATAATGGTTAAGGCTAGGGATAGAGTATCAATTCTGACTGTGTGGCATGATGTGGGGACAAGAAATATTTTTACCTATTCTGATTATTCAACTTATATAAATGATATAAGGTTGTTTTATGAGTCCATAAATGTGTGTTTATCATTGTAGAATATATGCCGCTAGAAATGTTTTTGAGAGGAAGAATGAGGGGAATGAATGGGAATGATCTTCAAGTCATAGAATTTGAGTCGTCGATGGTGCCATATAAAGATGAAGGGAAGAATTTATGAGAGAAAATTTCTCATTTCAAGAAATTTAGATAAAGGGACCCAGGGTGGGTTTTCAAAATCTTTTCTAGGTTGATAGGGGAGTTCTAGTTGTTGCACCCTCCAATATTTACTAGAGATGGTGGGCCAGAGGGAGCTGAATTATGGGTCCTTCAATTATAAAATACTTGAAAATTTGGAGACTCCATCTGAGGTGAGGGTCCTGATAGCTACTTATTTGATATAGGGATTAGTGAAGTGAAAAATGGGAAATTTAGTTATGAATAAGGAAAACTAATAGAATTTCACAGAACAACTTATTGGAGATGTTATTAGAGATATTCTATCCTAAGACACTAATAAGGGAGAATGAGGTGGAATTTTGGAATCTGACCTTATGGGAGAATGTCTATGATGGATTATGATAGACGCTACAAAGATCTATAATGATTTGTTCAATAATTAGCTGGAGATGAGGCAGATATAGAAAAATTCATTTAAGATTGACATAAATGTGAGATTAAGTCCCAAGTAAATATTTTCTAATTGAAGAAATTTACTGAAGTTGTGGATCATGCAATCATATATGAAGGGAATCTGGGGGAGGATTCCAATACTGGAGAGGTATTTGTTACTAGATGATCACGAGGTATGACTTCGTGGAGATGGAAGCGTCGTTATAAAAACATTATCTAGGGAAATGGGAAGAAGAGTACTCTTACAGGATGGTCAGTTGGAAAGGACCTTACTAGAGTGATATATCATCAGTGTGGTAGGCTCAAACACTATCGTCGACACTATCCCTGACCACCAGTAGTGTGTTGGTCATGCAAAAATCCAAGAAACCTCCAAAAGATTTGCAGGTGATAACAATAGACTAGTGCAGAGGGAGCATCTGTATGGAGTCAGAGTGTGGGATGGGGGTATTCTACACCATATCAGTATTATAGGTGGAGTTCTACTGGATTAGGAGGAAGAGTTAGTTGACATGGTGATATAGGGATATGACACCCTTATTAGAAGAGTATAGTAACTTAGGGGAGTTAGACAACATCATAGAGAATACGGACAAGATAACTACATCCAGTGCTGCCTATACTTGTAGAGAGCGAGGCTGGGTCATCGAGAGTGAGAAGTACTATTCTCTTAGATCCTAATTAAGGTAATTCTTTATTTGATATTGATACATATCATTTTTTCATATGTGTGAAACTTTTTCATGGTTTTATCCTGGTGGTGGTTTTTTTAGCAAGAAAATGAAAATAGATACACCGTCGGGAGTAAACTCTACGAACATTTATTTGTGCAGATGATGTTCTCTCAAGATCGTGCAATGTAATTTTCTATGGGATCTCTATATTATTTATATTTTATACTTCTACCTAATTATGGTTATGGAATGGCTGGTATCATTCCATGATCACATAAACTATTGTCGTAGGACAGTTATGTTTACATCATTTAAGGGTGACCCATATATTCACTGCGGGGAATGAGATATCTTGGCAGGCCAAGCTGAGCCAATTACTCAGTAACTCAGAGAGGTCACAATACAAATTTCAAGTCTATTTCAAGATTATGGGGGTGTTAGGCAATGTTAAATTCCACTAGTAATATAATTATTTTAGGTTGTCTTTCCTGAAGACTTCTTAGGGATACCACCAAAGAGAGATGTGGAATTCACTATTGATCTCATTCTAGGGGCTGAGCCAGTATCTATTTAACCATTGAAAATGGAACTGATTGAACATCTAGATATGAGGACTTATTTGGAGGAGTTGAAGGATAATGTATTTATCCATCCAAGTACATTTCCTATGGGATCACCTGTTTTGATCCCAAAAAAAGTTTGATGGGAGTTTTCATTTAGGTGTTGATAACCTGAAGTTGAATAAGACGACTGTCATGAACCGATATCCTCTTCCACATATCAATGAACGTTTTGATCATTTAAAGGAGGATTTCATGTTCTCAAAGCCCAATTTGAGATCAGCATATACTTAGTTGAGAGTACATACTTATGCTATATCAAGGACCACCTTTAGGACTAGGTGTGTCATTTATGAGTTTATAGTAATGCCTTTTGGGTTGAAAAATACTCGAGAAGTGTTTATAAAATTGATAAACAAGTTATTTCACCCATACCAGGATCAGTTTCTTATTGTATCTATTGATGATATTTTTGTGCACTCCATGACTCATGAAGATCATTCCCAACATCTTAAAATTTTCATGAGTGAACTAAGAGAGAATCAGTTACAAAACAATCTATATATGTGTCAGTTTTTGATTGATCATGTATACTTCATGGGGAAAATCATCTCTAAGGAATGTGTGTAAGTATACCTAGATGAGGATCAGACCATGTTTTCTTGGGATCTTCCCCCTAATTATTTTGATACCTAAATATTTTTGGGGTTTGTTGTGCATTATAAGAGATTTGTCTAAGACATTTCCCATTTGGAAATGCAACATTCAGGATTGGACATAAAGGTGATATTTTTTGAGTGGATAGAAACATGTGAGAATGCTTTTGAAAAGTTGAAGATGAATATGACGACTAAAATAGTTTTGATCCTAACTGATTTAGGTGATGAGTACATGGTTTATTATGAATCTAGTGGGATTAGAATCAGAGCTGTGAGGATCCAAGGAGATCGAGTCACGGTGTATGGGTCTTGGTAGTTGAGACAACTTTAATGATACCACCCTATGCTAGACCTTAAGTTGGATCCAGTGGGGTTTTCTCTTATGTGTTATTAGCACTACCTTTTTAGAGAAATGTTTATAGTTTATACATATCACAATAGCTTTAAGTACATATTTTCACAACGAGATTTGAATATTTTTCAGTGGATATGGTTAGAGTATAGGAAATAATTTGATTTTGAACTAGCTGATACAATCGAGATAGGAAATTGTGTAGTTTATTCCTTGATCAGGAAAACTCAAACTCATATGGCTTAGGAGTCGAGTGCAGTGTGGAAGATTATGAATATGCTGGCGGAAATTCATCTGATGGTTCCGGAGAGTCAATAGAAGATGAATGTTCTTTCAATTAAAGTTGTGTCTATATTATTGAGATAGATCAGGATAAAAAGTATGAGCAATAGAAGTGAATATCCTTGAGGGAAAGATTTTAGTTCTAGGAGACACCTTTATACTGGTTGATAGATTAGGATTGGATCATCTATGTGAAGAATCGAGTTGTTGTACCTATGAGTATACGATAAAATCTTATGCAAGAATTGCATACCACCAAGTGGGAGGTGCATCCATGTGTGGTCAAAATGTATAGTGACCTATGATTATAATTTTGGTGGATACTAATGAAAAAGGGAAAGCCGGGTTTGATAAAATATGCTTCACCTATCAATATGTAAAGGCATAGTATCAACGAACTAGAGGTTTACTACAACTGTTGCCTATTTTAGAATGGATGGGGGATGGAGTGACAATATACATTGTGGCAGGACTTCAAAATATTCCTAGGAATAATGACTCAATTTGGGTCATTGTGGATCAAATTACAAAAGTAGCACATTTCATGCCTATACAGGATACCTTTACTATAAAGTAGTTTGAAGAACTATATGTTATGGAGATAGTCTGTATGCATGGGGTGCCATAGAATATAATTTCATATCATGATTCACAATTTACATCACAATTATAGTAGGGCTTGTTGAAATCCCTAGGTATACAAGACTTATTGAGTAATATTTTCCACCCACAGACAGATGGGTTGTAACACCCCAAAATTTTATAGTACGTTATCTCTTCAAAGCAATTCAATAACTTGTGGTACACGCAACATCAAGTTTGAGCACACCACGACTTACCAAAAAAGCCGTTCAAAAAGAGGTTATGAATAATATTAACTAAATTTTATATTTTATATAATCCATATAAATTTAGAATCAATATTATGTGTTTCTTAGATATAATATAATAACAAATTCATTTTTTTCTGATAAAAGATGTATTTTTCGAAAAATGCAATTTTACCACCATTTAATGGAGAACCCTTTTTAAAACCAATATTTGACACTTTTATATATTCAATTAAATGAAATTATATTATTCTTTAGAATTGGGACATAAAAATTTAGTTTGTATAATATTTTTGAAATTTTCTGATAACTTTCACATTTTGATGAATACTGAAAAATACTAAATTTTAATTGAAAAAAACTTTTTTAATAAAAATAATTTATTGTTTTAAATTATGATTTTAATTTTTTTGGAATTATAATTAGATTATTTTTTATAATTTAATATAATTTAGGTCATTATATGTAACTTCACATTTAAATTTGACAAAAACACATGTCAATCTTTTGATAGTTGTTACTTTTTAAAAACCAGCCTTTTGGTTTTAACAATGGGAATTAATTTTAAGTTAATTAATGAAACTTATATGTTTTGAATTTTGTAAAATATAATTCATTTTCGAATTTGTAATATCAAAATTATCTTACAATGTATTTTTGGTACTATTCGGAAAACATTCATTTTTAGATGAATAGTGAAAAACATTGCGTTATTGTTTAAAGCCGACTATTTATTTAAATTGTTATATATTTTATTTAAATTTATTTTAAGTAAAAATAGATATATAATACCTATATAAGTTCAATGTAATTTATTAGAGTCATTTTATATTAAAATTAGATGTATAAAATTTTATTGAACTTTTTAACATCTTTTACCCATCTTCTAGGAAAATTTGAAAATTTGCATAAAACGTAACTTCGTCGCTTCTGTGAATTGAATTTTAAAAATCCGAGAGACACAGTTGACATCATTAATTGAAATGTGGTTCAATAAGATGAAAATACTTTTTTGTTAATAGTAACTTATGACTTTTATTTACCACGGTTAAATGTAAATAGGGAAATTAAAGGTTAAAATGATATTATATTTACCATAACACATATCCTAATTCAATTGGATAAGAGTATATTGACCAAAACCAACCTTAAGAATAAAATATGATCCTTTTGGTCCACTTGGATTATATTAGGACATTTATTATTATTTTATTTAAAGAAGAGTTAAAAGTGTTAAATTCAATATTTAATAACTAAACCATTTTTAATATATGGTTATATATAAGATAAATTGGACTATAAATATTCAATAGAAATATAAAAAATTCCCACATAATGGTATTTTATTTATAAAATTTTTAGAATAAATAAATAAATTTATTTATGACACAATGATGATTCAGTAATAACTTTATCAATGAAAGTTTAAAATAATTGATATAATAAATATAAAAATAAATGTAAATTGTGGCTTTTGATGCCATCCAATAATTTTTAAGGTTAATATGACTTGTTAGTGTTTATTAAATAAATTTTTTACGAAGTGATAAAGTTTTTTTGACTTTCACGAAAACAAACTATCAAATAGTGTCAAAATTGACATTAATGAGTTTTTAAAACAAATACTATATTATTAATTGGTATAATATTCCTAAATATATAAGTTTAGTCCAAAGGACAATGATAAGGTTTTATATATTAATAATGAACCACTTGGGGTTCTCTTTTCTTTTTATAGTATGTTTATTAACCATTTATTATAATAATACAAGAATACATGGTAAAAGTTAAACTATTTAGCTAAGTGTTAAATCTAAAAGATAAGGTTAATAAGGTGACCTAAACCTATCTAAAACCTATTGGATGAAAGGTTATTAACCCATACCCACCTTATACTTTAAATAAATAATTCTGGGGCCATTATAAATAGAATATGATTGTATAATAAAATAATATTTCTTGCTTTTCTTAAAGTGACCCTCACCTCTCTAATAAAAGAGTACTTCCCCTTCACTCAAAATCACACATCCAAATACATTTGGATCAGAAAATTCCTACCCAAATATCCTCCCAATTACCCTAAAATCAACCTATAGGCCTTACTTTGACCTTAAATACAACCTAAATTTCACTTTTGATCAACTCAAAATGAAACACCCGAAGAAGAGGTAATAATTTCACCACCTCTTTCAAAGTTATTTTCTTCTTCCAATTACTCTTTATTTTTTGTTTACATACCAAAATAATAAATAAAATACCTTATACATACTATGATGTTATTATATATATGGTACAACCATATTCATTATTCTATCAATCCGATGAATGATAAGTCACCATACGTGCGTACGTATGGCTTATCATCTCCATGTTGTGGTGTAGTTTGTTATTCGAACACTTCATTATTTAGATGAGTGTAATAATGAGTATAAAAGATGTTAATAATAAACAAAACATGTTAAGGATTATATATATATGGTATACCATCCAATTACATATTATTCAACCATCAATAGAATGATATCGTCACTCAGGCATATGTACGGATTACCGCCTCCATGAACGCGATGAAATTCATTCCCCATCATAACCATTCAAGAATAATTTTCATTTTATGATTAAAAATAATTTTTAAGAGCATAATATAATTCTGTATATTAATCAAATACATCCTATCTATAACAAACATGTCTTATGTAACCAACCATATAAAGGAAAACGAATCAGTTAACACCAGAAATGATGATACTACTGAAATATTATTAACAAAGAAATATTAGAGAATCATATGTGATATCATATTTATATATGAGGTTCTTGTATAATTTAATAACAATTATTTAACTGTTATATATTATGTTGACATACCATTGATCAAGGAAAAGTACAAGGTAAGGGTTAATTCAACAACCTCTTTATTATTTGAGGTTTTTTATACGTGAGTATCTACTGGGACCTCTTTATCATCCACATCCATATTTCTTTAAAATGTATTTCAAAACATTTTTACTATTTCATAGACTATGAGTTAAAGTAATTTATAACCTTTTTTGAATTTTTCTAATATTTTTATAAAGTAAAGTTTCTGTCGTTTTCCAAACAAGGTCCTTTACGAACTTTTCGATAAAATTAAGAAAATAATGTTTTTTAACTTATATGGTGAGTGTAGCTATTTTCTACCGTTATAACACCTTAAAATATTCCCTTACAAGATTATAAAAATATTTTCAAAATAATTTTTTTTATAATTATGTGACTTTTAAATGATTTCAAAGTAGAAAGAGATATTCCTCTCAAATGGTTTTGATTTCATCTATGTCAACATACTTTGATCGATTTTACACTTGTTTAAAGTTGATTTATTATGATATAATCTTCAATACTGTATTTAAGGTTTTGTGATATGTTTGACTGCAGATGTGTTTTTTTTATATCATTCATGGTTTATGGTTAACGTATTAACATTTCATATGCAAATTTTAATACGATTGTTTATGTTATGTTTCAACATTTTCATATGAGGAACGCATTGGACTTAGCAAGTGACAGGTGGAGCCTTCTATAGCTCCTCGATGCATCTGTAGGTCCCATGAGACAAACTATTGTCTTGGAACAAGGCCTTGAAAAATTCTTATTTGTATTCTTGACACGAGGCCTTGACTATGTGGTTATGATGTCCGGCATTATGAATTCCATCATTATGAAATTGGCTATTGATATGACATGTGATTATTAGACTATAATAATATCCATGTGAATACGTAAAAGGAATTATTTTATTTATCTTTTCCATATTATACTGAAGTTTACATTTAAAAGGCTTGTGTTTTAGTCTTATACCTTACCTTAAATGTTTATTCTTATTTATAAAAGTTTCCGCTATATTTTTATCCTTACTAATCACCTAAGCTCACCCCTTTATATGTTTTATTTATCCATGTATGTGAATAAGTATATTATGACTAACCTGCAGGGATAGTATAAAGAAGATGAATGTGTTAAAAGAAGACATAATATTATTGTTTTTTATTTCAAAATGTAATGTAAAACTTATGATTGTATATAGTACTTACAGGGCAACTAAACTGATCTGTCTTTCAGAATTTGATCCATTGTGATCATGCCAAAGTTATGTAATAATGCACCGACTCTGGGTAACTAGGTTTGGAGTGTTACATGGGTAGTAGGATCGTAACATACAGGTGCATGAGGATTTTTTTCCGAGCATGTGTGATTGACTTTGGTGGGTCTTGGGTGATGAACTTGGAATTAGGGAGTAATCTTATGACATCATATATCAGGAAACTATACTAGTGGACCCATATGAGGCTCTTTGTAGTAGGCCATGTAGATCCTGACTATGTTGTATGAAAGCGGGTGATTCAGAGTTGTTGGGACCAAGTCTCATGTTTGGGAGATCAGAGCAGTTTTTATTGATTAATAAATGTATGCCTACCACACAGAGTAGGACGAAGTCATATGCTAATAGAAAAAGATTGTCCCTAAAATTTATAAAGGGTGATAATATATTCCTTCTAGTTTCGTTTAGGTTGGGTCACCACATGATATGGATGCACAAGAAGTTGGAACCCAGGTTTGTTGGAAATTTTGAGGTAGTGGAGGGAATTGGGCCAATTGTATACCAATTAGTTCATCCACAAGAATACAGTTCCTTGCATGGTGACTTCCATGTGTCACAACTACAAGGGTATACCCCAACCCTTTTCATGTGATCTATGGGGATGAGGTTGACCTTGAGAATGTTGCATACTTCATAGAGAATCTAATACGTGCACTAGATCGTAGTGAGAAAATTATGAGGGGAAAGAACTTGCAAGTATTTTGTGTGTTATGGTAGAATGTTTGTGTGAAAAAGGAAACATTGGAATGGGAAGAATACACTCAATTTCTCAATATTTTTGGCTTGGAATCATTGAAAATATTAGTACTACTCGATGATAAACTGTTATAATGTGGGGAGATTATGTGATCCTGACCTCTTCTAGAGTAATATTAGGAGCTAAATCTTGTACATTTTTTTATTTATGTTCCTTTGGATGATATTATGAGTTGGTCTGCATTTTGGTAGGGTATAAAAAATTTATTGAGAAAAAGGGGAGTGTGAATGGTTGGTTCACAGGTATAGTAAATTGTCTGCCAAGCCTAGATAACGTAGTTGTCCCATATAGTGGGATTTCTCCTATCTTGTGCATGGTTTGAATAAAAAATTCCCAAACCTAGGTAACCGTGTGACCCTAGACAGTGAGGTCCACACTATTGGCACATGGTTTTCCTAATCGTGAACCCCTTCCTAGGAAACCGTGTGCACGATGTTTAATTAACCAAAACTATTTTAAAATCAAAATAACCCATGGAACACCTCCAATTAAAACTTGTATCAGGACTAAACATTATTGGGAAATTAAAAATAATATCTGAGGGGTTTTAAGGCAATATAACCTCTATTTATGATCTTTTATATCTATTAACATAATAATTTGGTGGAATTTATCCTCTCTTTCTTTAGATCCATTTTTTTGGAGATATATAGATCTAATATAATAGATTTGATCTATATTGATTAGATATTTAAATCACTGATCTTGATTTAGGGATATAAATCTAGAACTAGAATATATGACATTGTACTGCTCGTATTTTTGGAATTTCCATTGAACAAACGTCTATAAAGGAATTGGGGTTGGTGGTCTAAAATCTAATTCCCATAGTTGTGAATTTATTTGTATGTAGATAAAATTTTAGAATTTAATGAATTATATTGAAATTTAATTTCTAAATCTAGTTAATTAGGTTGATCAATTAATTTATTCAATGTTTTTTAAACTAAATGATTAACTAAATAATTAGTTATGAGACTAATGGGTTATCCTATTGGAAAATTATTTTGGTTAAATTGGTTATGAGATTTGGGGAATTTAATCTAAAAAATTAATCAGGGGATTTATTATAAGTTATTGAAATGGATAAATTTAGATTATTAAGGGTGAATTACTTATGTGTTTTTGATATTATGATCTAGATAATTAATTATGGAATTAATTATGATGATTTGTTATTTAGATTGAGATAATTATTTCTAGGAAATTATTTATGGGATATGAATTTTTTTATAGATTAATTACTTGATTAATTAGTTAATGGGATTGGCATGCTTAATTAATTTGGGAGGTATTTATGGATATGAATGTATTTAACTAATTTTTAAATTAGAAAAGTAATTGTTATGGATAATTAATAATGTGAGTAAAGGAATAGGAACATGGTCATTAAAATGAGAATTATTAATTATAACATGATCATTATGAATATGAGTAAATTAATGGGGACATGGTCATTCAATTGAGAAGTATAAATGGCAACATGGTCGCCATACTTATGAGGTAAGGAATGGGAACATAGCCATTATATGGAGAATTAAGAATGGTAACATGCTAATATTTCATATGAATTTGTTATTAGTAAATTTATAAATCATGAGTGAATTTAAAGAATGGTAATAAAGGAACTTTGATATATGGAATCACATGATAATATATAGAACCCTCACATGAGTAAAATCATGTATTGAGATAGTATATACCCTTTTAATACTTAGAGATCCATAACAAGTCAATGAAGGTATTAATATGTTATATTACACAGGGAATTATTCTAGCACCATTATGAGATGAATTTAGTATTGAGTTACAAGTATCCTAGGGAACCATAGAGTTAATATGACTAAATAAAGAATAAACTATAATTTGAAAAATTCTTATTTATGAATTGTATTCTTTTTATAATATAAATAACTACACTACCTTTTGACTAGAATTATTTTTGACACCATTAGTAGTGGCTTAATGGGTTGTACTCACACCCTACTTGGGCAGCCTGATCGGTACCCAAATAAACTTTATTATTATAGGATAGGTTAAGGGAAAGGGTCCTGAATTAGAATGTTGTTTGGGGGTGGGTATTGGACGATGGAAATGTATCTAGGTTGTGACCCACTTTTGAGTCATTAGTGTCTTCATTTTCAGCTGAGTTTTAAGCACTTTGACATTTATATTGACATATCATGTTTTTCCTTTCAATTGAATATTGTACTTATTGTTTTGGTTATCTTATGACATTTTTATTGTTCATGTTATATATTCTTACACATTTTTATCTATTTTTGATGGTGTTTTACTATAATAAAAGATGGTATAGTCTCCCCATGATTGACTTACCATACCCTTACTACTAGTTGAGGGCATCTGGCATATGAGGATGCATGCCTGAGGTCATGTGACTGACAAACTTGGGGCAGTGTGCGTGGAACCCAGGTCGGGATGTTATAGAGATCAATATTTTTTGAATAATTTAATTCATTCTAGATTTCATCTATTGTGATTAAATAAGAAGTAAATTCTAATTAAAACTTCTGATATGGGGTATAACCATCAAGATTTTATAGTAATCCAATTTGTATTGAATAATTCACACTCAGTTTTTATGGATCTAATCAAAAGTGTATTCAATAAGTATCTTGATGATTTTGTTTTTTATTCAATTATTACATTATACTGTTCCTTAAAATCCTTGATGACCATTAGAACCACCTGAATATCATACTTTATCCTCTCATAAGGAAAGAGATATATTAAAAATTTTGAAGGTGTGAATTTTGGCTTGGTGAAATTTCTTTTCAAGGACAAATTTTCCCTAAGGAAGGAATTTTAGTTGATGATATAAAGAAAAATAAAGTCCTAGAATAGACTACACAATGGAATATAATCATTGTACATTGTTTTAATGGTTTTTAATATTTCTATCAGTGTTTTAATCATAATTTTTTTATTGGCTAACTCGTTAACCATGATCACACATAAAGTGTTTATGTTCATATAGAAAAAATAATGTGAAGAATATTTTGACAAACTAAAGAAAATATTGGCCAATGATCCAATTTTTACTATACCATATGGAAATAATGGGTTCAAAATGTAAAGTGATTCATCTATGAAAGCATTGGATCGTGTCCTTATGGAAAATTATAATGTTTTTTCATATGAATAAATTAAATTGAATACACATGAACAAAATTTTCTAACTCATGATATTAATTAAAAATTTATAATCATTAATATAAATATATTGAGACACTATATTTATGATGATTTTCATGCCATATATACATATCCCAATAGTTTGAAATATATATTTACTAAGAAGTAACATGAAATTATGAAAATAAAATGTCCTAATTTACTCAATGATTATGATTTCTCAATACAATACCACCCATGAAAAGAAAATAACATAGTAGGTTCATTAAAAAGGAATTATCATGAACTTATAACACAAATGAGGATAGAGAGAGATCATATGTTCATTTATTATTAAATATGAACATGGGAATTAACATGTAATGGGAGACACAACTACTTTTTCAAATGAATTTTAAACCATTAATATTGGAAATGATAAAAATACCTTAATATGATAATCATTATTTTTACTAATAAACATAATGATGCGAATGATGGAATATTGGTGTTTTTATTTGTTAATACTGTGGTAGGAAATTTGGAAAGAGGTTATGTGTTCGTTCAGTACATGATCTAATAATGTGACTATTTGATAATACTAATAAATATTTTTTTGTACATACTCGTGATGATAAGATGTATAGGATGTTGAAGTAACATTTTGGGTTAGTGAATATGAATAAAGAAATTATAGAATATGTTTCCTGATGATTAGTTTTTCACAAAATTATGGTTGAGAGGAAATGTCCTAGAGGTGTCCTGAAACCTTTACCAATTCCTTATGCGGAGGTGGTATGAAATTACTATGGATTTCATTACAAGATTACCAAATCCATCCATAAATAATGACGTGATATAGTTTATGATTGATTTCCTTACCAAATCAGAAAATTTTCATTCAATAAGATAATATTTTCTTCTCGAGAATCTAAATAGACAAAAAAATAAAGTTGTAAGAAATAATGGTTAACCTATATCAAATATGATTGATCAAGACCCTTATTTTACATCAATATTATGGAAGATTCCTCAGAATGATCTAGAAACTGGGATTTATCTAAGCACCAGCAAACCTACTCAAACTGATGGAAAATATAGAATTAATTTTCAAACATTATAATAAATTTTAAGATCATTATCACATGAATTTAGAGGTATGTAAGTACAGTATTTACCCTTGGTAGAGTTTTCTAATGATCATAGTTTCTATTCATGTATTCAAATGACGTTGTACGAATAATTATATGGGGAGAGATATCTTCCTCTTATATGATGATATGAAGTTAGTGAAAGGAAATTTGTAGGAGCATAACATATTGAAGAGACAATGAAAAAGGTAAATAATATTAATGATTATATTAATGTAGTTCAAATTATAAGGAAGATTTATTCTGAGAATCAAAAAAATGATCCAGAATTCCAAGTAGGAGATCTTTTTTTTGAATGTATCTCAATGGAATGGTGCAAAAAGGTTTAGTAAGAAAGGGTAAATGAGCCTGAGGAACAACATACAATTTGAAATTCTTGAAATAATTAGAGCTATGTCTTACTAATTATATATAGAACAAAGTCTTTCGGATGTTCATGAGGTTTTCCATATATAAATGTTAATGAAGTATATGCATGAATCAACAAATGTAATCACCGTTGATGAAATAGAATATGAACCATATATTTATTATTGTGAAGACGGTATTGATATTACTGATAGTATATAAAAAATTTTGTGGAATTAGATGACTCCACTAGTAAATGTTCATTGGAGAAACCATAAAATTGAAGAAGCAACCAGGGGCAGTGAGGACGTTATGAAGAAGAACCACACTCATCTATTTATAAGTTAATATTCCAGAAACTTTCAAAGAAAAAGTTATATAGAAGAGGTAAGACTATAAATACCCTATATTTTAGGGTATGTATCTTCTTAATTAAATTTATTTTCTCTGATAGCTTACATTTCAGGCAACACACAACTCAAATGAAAAATAAAAAATTATTATAATTAAGCTATTAAATTGGTATGAATGAATAATATTAACCAAAATATAAAATTTATATATATTATATATTCAGTATATTTTTTACAATCAAACAATAGAATATATTTTCATAAGACAAGAATAAATCTAATTTTATGCTCAACAATCTAAATTTGTTTTGAAGGAAGTTTTTTCAACTTTTAATGGCACCATTATTTTAATTTTTTCTGAAACTTTTATAAAATATATGTTACATAATAAACTTCATTTTTAAATTATAAACATTATAATTTAATTTTTTTAATTTTTTGGTATTTTTCTAATATGATTCATTTTTTAATGAATAGTGAAAAATCATTCAATTTAATTAAAAACTAAATTTTTCCTTAAACACATTATAATGATAAATTATAATTTAAATTAGTTTTAAATTAAAATTATGTGAATAATATATCTTTTTAAAAAATTCAGTGAATCATAATTATTTCCATAATAAACGTGGATATATAAATATTTCCAACTTTTTAACATTTTCACTTTGAAAAATTGTTTTCCCTTCTCATATATGGGATTAAATTTAATTTAACTTTAGAAAATTATTTGTATTGAATTTTAAAAAATGGATTCCACATTTTTAATCATATTATTCAAATTATTTAAATTTGTCCTTTTATTTTTTTTGAAAATAGGAATAATAAAAATAATAATTTTTATTACAATGGTTATGACTAAATCATGAAATTTTGGGTAAGAATAATTATGAGAAGTAATATAAAATTTAAAAAAAACATTTAATTATTTTATTATATGAGTTATTTTTTTATTATTATCATCCTTGGTTGAATATTATGATCAAATTAATCCAAATATATGACTTTAGTCCCCTTATACTATTTTTTTTAGAAAAGTCAAACTTGTCTGAAAAATGTTTTTATCAAATATAAATTTTTTAATATACCTATATGACCATATTTTTTTGATATATAAAATAATAATATTCATCATGTTAATTTCTTTAAAACCTTTTTATGAAATAACTATCTTTATGGATGTGGAAACGACGGCACATTAATTTTTTAATTAAGTGAAAAAATCCAATAAATGATATTACAACAATTATAATATATATAAATTGAGATAACTAAGGTCAGACCTAAATTTTCTAGTTGAAAATGAAATGTAGGGATGTTCTAAAACATTTGGGTTGATTATACCTTGTTTTTCCTTGTAAAAGTCATGTACTTAATAGTGTCAAAATTGACATTACTTCTATTTTTAAATAAATAATATATTATAAAATGATATAACCATTAAAAAACATATCATTATACCATATGATTGGGATATGTTTGAAAACATAATTCATTTATTTTACATTTATCTTTTATAGTAACTATTTTGTCTCTCAAATAGTAAAAATACATATTGTTCGTGTAAGTATAAGGGGTTAAATAATTATAACAAACCAAATGATAAGGGTATAAATGTGACCAAAAGTTGTAAAAAGAATTGAATGAAATTATTTTGAAAGAAAATAATAATATATTAAAAATAAATAATTTTTGATCTGTTTTAAAATTTAAATTAATTTACATATATTTAATATTTTGAGTGATTCCAAAAGTGCCCCTCACCTCAATTATAAAAGGAAACTTACTCCTCCACTTATTTATAACACATTGAGACATTTATCTCAACCCAAATCTATCAATTTATCTTCTAAACTTATTCTTTTTTGTTTTTATGGTTATGGTACTTCTAAAATATATACCCTAGTTCCTGTAATATAAGTTATAATGGATGTTCTTTGAAAAAGATATAATAGTCTGTACCGACTCATTCATGTTTATTTCTTCTTATACTTACTTTTCATGTGTTGTTTCCAATATAAAGTAATAAAATTTGTATCAAATATTTTCTGATATATTATTATAATTATGGTACAACTATATTATACTTTATATATATCTTGTAAAAAAACTTTCACATATGTGTATATATGACTTACCATCTCCACACAATAGTGTCATTTGGTTTTCATCACCACAATACAATGATGGTTATAATGATGGATATAGTGGATATGTATAGTAATTATGACAAGATATTGGTTCTATATAATTAATATATCTCTATATTTCTTACCATTTACCCATTAATGTAATCATATCATCTCTCGTGTATAGGTACATCCTACCATATCAATGATTTGATGCTATTAATTATCAATGTTCACCATTAATGAAGGAATATAAAATTTTATATAATGAATGAATATGATATTTGTGACCTTAATATAATTATAGATATTATGTAAAGAAATAATATGCATAAGAACATGGAGTTACATGAGAAATCATTTATAGGAAAATAAAGCAGTTAACACACGAAACATGGGTAATAACAAAATCATATTAACAAATGGTTGATAAGATGATATAAAAGGATCATATAATATATCATAAATATTAAAGAAGTTTTGGAATAAATTAATAACATGAGTTAAACCATTATATAAGTGTTTAAATCATGTACAACCAAAAAAATGTGTGAGGCAAGGGACATCATCTCAATTTCACTTCATTGATGAATATTTTAATATTACATACTGAATTTCATTTCTGTGGTGTATATACTATCCCTTTTATTTAAGATCATATTTCATTGAAAATAAAACTTCTTATAATTACTCATATTATTCTATCATGGATAGGATTATTTCTGAAATCCTAAACCATTTTTAAATTAGGGGAATAAATTAATGGAATAATAGGGAAAATAATGTAAAATAAATATCTTTTACTAATATTGATATTTTTTTAATAAGGAATAATGATTCATGAATTTAATCAAACATTTGGACTAATGTAAAATATTTCAGACTTGTAGACATAGTTGGAGCCAGGTTATCAATTGCGTTATATTACATATATAGTTTCATGAGATGAATATGTTCTCCAAATTAAGTGGGTATTACCCACAATCATTAAATTGTCTTATGAAATTTCATCAAAGAAAAGATACCCTAATTTCTAAGACCATGTTATCCAATAGTAAGAATTTTCTTTTTTAGGAACTCAATTATTGTTAATCAATTAAATTTTCACTAAGATATTATCTATTGATTCACATTATGTATAAATTATTGATTAAATGGAATTTGATTATAAATATATAAATTCCCTCATTGTTTATTACTTATCCTATCATGATTGACTTTTTTTTATTAAATTACATGTGTTTTCTATTAACTATTATGCCATAGTTATTATTTTTATTGATTCAAGAAATATTGAACTATATGTAACCCTTACTAAAAATCTGAAATCACCTTTCCATTTGTTCTACATTTTCCTTATGAAATGAATATTAAATATTTTAATGAAATAAATGATGAAAATTAATTTCCATTTAAATTTTTTATATTTAATTACTAATTTAATAAGTATACAATTTTTATATCTTGTTATAAAAAACTTCTAACCTATTATGTTCTCTGGGGTGTGATTCATTATATTTAATACCAATGGAATAAATTAACCACTGACATGACGTTATAAGGGATAAGGTCATTACATTACCCACTCAATAAAACGATGTTATTTAGTATTATAATAATCATAATTCCTTGAACTATGTGATTTCATATAAACACATGATCTCTACATAGATCATTCATTGTGACATCTATCAACGACCTTATTACTTGGTGCCAAAAAAACCATTCTAAACACAATAATCATACAAAAATGGGAATAATCCCAACTAAAAATTGATTCACCAATCAAATATATGTTTACTAAAATAAAAATAAAGTTTCCTATATAGTATTCACATGTTCAATATTGGACTATACCATGTTTTATAACATAGATACAATTCCATTACATTATTGAATCCACTGACTGTGTCATGTATATATAATGAATTGTTAAATTTTTTATGATATTGTTAGAAAATATAAATCCTAAAAATTCATCAAAAATGGGACTTACACATGATATTCATCCTTTTATGTATTAAATCACACAAGATAATACATACTATCTCCCTTATAGGGTAGGGTCACAAGACATGATTTTAAGGTTTCTACCCAATGTGGGATTATCCATACTATTATCCCACTTATTCCATCCTTAATGAATGAATATACATCATTATAATTTTATTTCATGAAAATACATTTTTAAAACATAATAACATCAGCACATGATCTATGGACTGATTTACTAAGATATCATGTTATTTCAAATCCCCTACATGTTGTAATCAACTCTCTATCACCACTACCAATATCATCATTCCAAGATACCAATGGTTTTATGAAACATTATTCATAGAATAATTTATGAAATACTTATGTTTTTTCCATATTATTTCCTCTAACAAACCAAATACAATTGGTGAAATGTCATATACTACCAATATGTAGTCCAAACCCTCCTTGAATTATTAACACACTAAAATTGTCAAATATAATTGTATTATTATACAAGGAAGTTCACCATATAATATCTTCACATTCTTCTTATAATACAATACAAAAATCTCATTGGAACACATGGTTCCACTATAGAGTAACCCACTATGGAAACAAAAACATGTTATGATCTAAACCTATATAGAAGCATTGATTTTGATGCAAATATATTCTAACCAACAACAGTCCCAGTATAATATCACTCCTCATGGAACTAGAGGTTCCCAATATACATGATCACATGATCTCCTTAAGAGGAAACTATTCATTAAGGAAATTTCTTATGTGACTCATCATCAATAATCTCTTACAAACATTAATCTAGTATCCACATGACCACCCTTCATTGAATCCTACATAAAATCATGGTTCCTTGAACCCAAAATTGTGATGCTTGTTTCTTTCAAAAAAAAATATAGTATAATAATTTTATGTCATCATACACTCTAAGAAAGAATATCTCACAATGTGTTTTTCACATCGGGGAATAACCACCATGGTCTCACTATTCCATGGATCAACATCATCATCAAGACTAAAACCTCATGAAATCCCATTCAAGTTAACCACTCTCATAATTCATAAATTTTAATCTAAAATAATTTTATATTATTTCATTCCTAAGGCATCCTACGAATTTATTAAACAATAAATAATGCTTCATTGCACACTTAAATTGTATCATAGTAACATATAATGAATCAAGATATACATATGTTATCCATGATCAATTCCCCCAAAACTAGTTATACATCAACCATACCCACTCTATTTCCTTCTTATAAATGTGGAACAATAAACACACATGCCTCTACTCATTGTAAGACCTAATAAGACCACTTACAAACCATCTATGAACTAGAACAGATCATACATGATTCTAAACCACACAATACTTTTCATATAATAATTGTATATACTTACCCCCAAAGAACATTATCTTGGGAATCTACAATCTGAACCAGTTCCTCGAATAAAAAAATTTGATTCTAGCTCTTACTATTCCAAATTTAGCCTGTGAGATGTGTCTAGATTATACTTATTCCGTTGTGATGTATGAAACACATCTTGATTTGAAATCAAATAATAAATAAAATCTACCTAGTATTCCACCTTATAAATTCTTTTGGTAATCTCAAAATTTCTAGCATAAGAGGGTGTTAGTTTCCATTTCTTTTCAAGGTAACATTGAACCAATAGTGGGGCCAACTTTACAAGAAACCCATAACTAACTAAGAATTACACGGTGTGTCACCAATAATTAGGATAAGAATTATGTTGGATCATTGGTTTTAATAGATGAAACCTGATCAAATGAACAATTACAGATAACACTTGTACATGGAAAAGTCCAAAAAATGAGGTGTCACTCACCTTAGTGAAAAAGGTGAATGAAAAGGAATACTAAAAAAGAATAAATGGGAGACATTACTATTTAGGATTGACATGTTTTGTTATATGCAATCTCTACCAATTCCAAATGGATTTACCACGAGCCTCTAAAATCCAATACACATGCACAAGTATTGTATTGTAGAATCTTATTCACCTTATCCCTATAACCACCCATTTGAGGATGGTAGGTCATTCTCAAAATTACATTGGATTCCATTTCATTCATAAGACCTTCCCCATGTAGAGAGGTAAAACAGGGGTCCCCATCTGATGTGATAGCTGGAATCACACAATGAATCCTTACTAACTACTAGATGTATTTCCAAAACAACTCATCCTCCGTGGTTCATTCATTATTTGAGATGAAATAGTTTGATTTGGTTAGATGGTCAATCCCAACATAAATCATGTTCCTTCCTCAAGGTGTAAAAGGAAGATAAAAAATGAATCCCATAGCAAACTCATCATAATTTTGGGTGAGAATTGGTAAGGTATTATATAAACCTAATGGATTTTAGTGACCATATTTAACTTGTATTCAAATATAACAGCTTCAAAAAATGTTCGCAATATCCCGTATTACACCCAACCACCAAAACTGGTGATTTACATTTTAAAAAATATTTTTGATGACTAGGATTAATGAACCCTTGTGATTAATGGATATCATGAATCCCCACCCACCACAATGATGGAGGAATATCAAAATTACCCTTGAAGATGTAACACCATTATCATTTTTGGGAGATGTTTGTAGTCTAGTCAGATAATAAGAGATTGATATAAATTTTCCCTCATAGGGATTTAAATTTTAGGTAGCATTAATGGTTAATTTACTATCATGGGATCTATTTTGATACCATCTATACCTCGAGAAATAGTATCATTGTAGAAAATGATTTAAGTAGTAATGTGTTGTTGCAAGCATTCATGGAGTCCAATGTTGAGTGTGCTTCAATGGGGATCTTTTCCTAGATGCATATGGATTCCACAAATTATAGTGTAGTTATATTCATTGATAGTGTATAGGTGATGAAATACCTTATGGATATTATTTAGTAATATAAACTAAATGAACCATGAATGAAGATGGAAGAGACCATGAAGAAGGATAAAAGTGAAAATATATAATGCCATATATTATTTCATGATGAATACAAAACAAATCCACCATGAAAATGAATTCCAAGGGAACCACGTGGGAGAGGGAGTCATGACGTGGGCTGAGAATACAGAATGGGGGTGTTTGGGTGGATTTTTGGTTATATTCGAAGATGAAAAATTGAATTTAAACATCTTTTATGTTAAGGGAATATCATACAGTTTTGCAACATAGTTTTCTAAAATGTAATCCAATAGTGCCTCCCCTCTATATAAAGATATATGATTTCTATCCCGACATATAATGATTGAAACAACCAAAATAAATGATTATATGATTATAAAGAGAGTCCACTAGAACATGTGATGTGATTCCCCAATAGTGTATTATGCATGAGGGAAATGTGGGTTTTTAGTTTTCATGATTTCATCTAGAGGTATGAGGATCCTTGAAACCTAATAACCCATTTAACATTGGAATTAACCATGATTCGTCTGTGATGAAATTAATTTTATTTTCATTATTGGTGTGGTCACTTTAATTTTTATATTTAATAGAATGAATCTTTACAACCTTCTATTCATATTCATACAGAAAATTATGTTATTCCATATTATAATTTTATTACCTAGAATCTATTTTTGGTGGCATCATACTATGCATTATCTAACACCCCGCATGCACCATCATGTGTATGTAGACTATGTTATGTTTTTCCTTGATAAAGGGAAGATGTTCTATGGTGGTGATAGTGAATTCAGTTATTAGTGACACCTCTTCTTGTAGGTTTTGGTGGTGGTGGGGTGGGGCTGTTAATCCTTGTGAATCATGGAGTCTCAGTTGTGTAGTTTGTATTGTTGGGTTTGGATAGGAAATGTAAAACTATTGACACATGTTGTGGAATGATATTATAGTAATTGTATTTATTTTGTTATGATTATTAACTATGTTGTAATGTTCTATTTTAATAGGTTTTTTATTGTTTATTATATTGTAAAATATCATTCCCAAATATAATGTTTTAATCCCATGAACTTGTTTCTAGGTTGTGGGGGCCAGGAATGCCCTTTTGTCCTTACCATGGGAAAGGTTGGGTGTCAGGCTGGATGTCATCATAGTATGGTTCGTGACTGAACATCTAGCCAAAAACCCATATGAAGAGTAATATATCATCATCATAGATCAACACCACATAAAAACCCATCCCACTCTATACCGTATACACAATGTACCAACATTTGTAGGCTATCCTGGATAGGGTTATTTTATTACTCTATAAATTACATCAAAAAACACTAATATTCTCTCCCACACATAAATGAAACTATATTGACCATGGAAGAATAAACCAACCTTAACACTATTATCCCATAAAAATGAAATATTCCCACATTAACATCTCACAATTCTCTCACAAATTTCAACATCCTAATCCAAAAAAACTTGTCCTATGAAAACATTTCCTGTATAAAATATACAACATTTTCGCTTCTTACGTACACTAATTAAATTGTTATCATACTCCATGCTTGTGCAATAATAATTTATTCAGATATAGTAACTGAATTTAAAACTAAAATCCTAATTTTAACTAATTAAGAGGGTAGAAATACATTATTTTGGGCAAAATTAAACATTTTATTTAATGTTCATTAATTAATTGAATCCCCCATTTAAACCATTTCAATTTAATTTTTTAAAAAATATTTCTTCTAAAATATAGTTTTTCAAAAACCAACATTTACTTATGCTTAAAATTCACATTGATATGTAATGATGAATATTTCTTAATTTCCATACATGGAAAAAAATTATTGATCTCAATCACCTTTTCCATCAAAGTAAATGTGTATATAAATTCTCATCCAAAATTTATACCTTCAAAATTATAACAATAATAATGATAGTAATAAAAATATTATAGTCCCTTTTCCCTAAAAATCTATATACTATACAAATAAAGGTGTTCAGGAGTCCCCTATCAAGTATTATATATGATCTCCAACATGTACCAAACTACATTTAAAATGTACATTGATAGTTAGAATTCTACAATAATGCTATGACACAATTTTCTAATTCCCTCTCCAATAAATCCATATTTCCACAAATGAGGGTGGATGCACATGAACTATCACAAGAATCCATTTTTAATAGGTTTTTGACTATAGAAAGTGCCTATATAACCAAAATGGGGAGACATTATTATCATTGTTTTCAAGCTTGATATCATGAAAATGAATAAAATAATATTAACACTATATTGATCACAATGATATGTAATAAATATAAAACCATAAAAATATACATTATCTACCTAAATTTACAAAATAATACTCATGGTCACCTTAGATGCATGAATCAAAAAAATTGCCCACTTGGATAACAAATGACATAGTAACTGAATGGGAAATACATGGGAGACTCATCTATAAAACCTTGGGTCCATCCACATACTAGTCTCTCAATTCACTATATAGATTCTCCAAATAGATATTCTATATAGCTATTCACCTATTAATGACCCGTAGTTTCTGAATATACAATTCTCTTTTTAATATATTGGCTTTTTATCATTTAAAATATATAATATACAACATAACCAAAAATTAACAGAATTATATTATAGAAATATAGAAAAAAATATTAATTCTAAATATATTTCATAAAAATAAAATAATTATTATAGCTAATCAAAGATAATTAAATAATAAAACTAGGAAATGATATTTTGGAACATCGTTGTCACTAAAAATGATCAGTAATGTAAAAACCTATAATAATATAACTATAAATAGTAATATTTGAAATAATTTTAAAATTAACAATATAAAACATTGAAAATAATTACACATAATGATGAAAAATTAAAATAATAATATCTTATTGGATGTGTAATGAAAACCATTCTACTGATAATATGAATATTGCACTAGTAAATTGTCCATAAAATAATAAAATAAAATTATAATATTTTTTTCAATTAAAAAAATTATCATAATATGAAAAAATTTTATTTTTATATAATATAATATACTTTTTACAAAATGAAATAATAAATTTGTTTTTAGGAAATTAGTATGATTTATTCTCATTAAAATAAATATTTTTTTATTAAATTCTAAATTCCATAAATAATTATACATGGATATAATAGTTTTATTAATTAATAGTTATTTTTATTTAAATATTAACATAATTTTCTGATATAATATTATTTATGAGGGTTAAAAATTTTATCATGTCATATAAATTAATCTTTTTGAATAATTGATAATTTTATTAAGAAAAATATATCCAATATTATGAAAATTATTTTTATAAAATAATTATTAAATTTTTAGTCTAAAAAACATAAATTTATTATGTTAAAGTATTCATTGTTTTTGAAAATATAAATATACATTAGGGAATAATAAAGTAAAATAATATGACCATATTTTTGTTTTATTGATATAATTTAAATATTGAAGGTTCTTAAGGTTATATGAATATTTTAATTTTCTATTTACTATTATGTATCAATCCCCTTATGATTTAATAACATGTTTCAGAACTATTTGAATATATAATATTTAATTCATTGATTGTTTTCTAAAACAACACACCCCCCTTATAAAAAAACATTTCTTCACACATTAATCCTCACAACATAAAAAACATATATAATTCCTTGAAGTGAATTTATCATCAAAAGACCATCATTCTATGGAGAAATTCAAATAGAAGGGTAGCCTTATAAAAGTGTATGTTAATCAAAATTAAATCCAATTTTCCAATTTCATTTCCACTATCTAATATTTTTAATTGCCAAAAATATAATATCCATCTTCAATTTAATGAAATATATTATAATATGATACTTTAATATTAATAAAAAAACAATATTACATCATCTTTTTTCATAATAAATATCAACTCATGGATGGTATGACCAATTATATAATTTTAATATACAACTATTACTTCGTTCTTGATTGGTGATAATAAAATATATTTGGTTACATATGAGCATAACAAAAATATTACAAAAATATTCATATTTCATAATGGAAACATAATTATAAAATTAAATAAAAAAATCATATTGAACTGTAAAAAACAAAATGAATTTTTTATTAAGTGATATCATTTATACTCAATTAACCATGAAAATATCAGAACTCTTAAGGATATTTGGAATAATTTAAACATTTTTAATTAAATTTTAATCATATAATAACAAAGCTTACATTATATTATCATTTTAAAACAACTTCATTCATCATCAATAAACCAATGTGACCTCATAACCATAGAACAAACACCCTCAGGGTATGGAAGATTAGAATTTTGGATTTCTAAAATGAATATATTTTAAAATAAAATTATAATAATAAATCAATTATGCATAAATAGTTCAGTTAAGTGTGTATGTAACAAATTTATTATGAATATGTAAGATGTTATAATCATTTAACATGTGAGTTTTTACCTAAGTAATGAAAGCATAGAAACAACCCTCTTATTATTTTTGGGTAATAATTCTCCCTCTTTAAATATCGTTGTCTTTATTTTCCTCACATTTACTTATTTAATATATTTTATATATGTTTCAAACCTATATTAATAGATTATTATCTATGTCTTTGATCAGGGTATACATTATTTCTAGGTTTCATTATCAATATTTTTGTTGAAAATAAAAAATTAAACTTATAAGAGGATGAAATTAATGATTATGTTCATTTGTTTAGTAAGGTAAATCATGATTTTGAAATAATAGCTAGACCAGTGGATGAGGAATTTTGTACTAACTCGTTTTTTTAAATCTTATAATGAATCCAAGTTATAAATATGAATTATTTACTACTAGTGATAATGAAAAAATTAATGAGAATACCTATACTTCAAAATCAACCCCTAGTTCATTAACATTAATCCAAAAAGAAACCACTATCCCAAAGTACACATATCAAGACCTGAAATCTCTGGCCATTGGTTTCAAAAATGGGGTTATACAAATATCACTTTTATATTGTGTAATGTGTTGTTGCATGGACATAACCAAAAATAGAAATCTACAATTATGTGATAGGAAAGGAAAAAATATATTTGGTAAAAAAAATTACACTATTATAATTTTTAATGACTTTAAGACTGAACTATTTCAATCACTATAAAAAATAATAATCCAAGAAATCACAACGTTTAGTATAAAATTATTTTATCTATAAAGACTCATAAATCCTATAATATGTTGAATAAATTTTCTCTTAATTTTTAAATTTTTATTATTAATACCCATTGTGAAATGATGGAAACATTTTTATTTTATAATTTTAATAAGATGAATGAAATAGAGAAGATAAATATAAATAAATAAGTTATAACATTAAATGCACTAAATGACCGATTCCCTATTTTTTCGTGTCATTTATTCTATGATAAATTTTCTTAGAAGGATAAATTTATTATCTAAGATAGAGTATCACATGTTTCACATGTAAATACCCTCTCATAATACTCTTGATTTCACTTTTTAATGGGTATTAATGATTGTTTTTGGGATCTATCATCATTAAATTATAGAAAGTAATTCAAGGATTTTTTTATCAAATTGAACTCATAGATGTTTCACAATGAATGAATCATTAAACATGGTAGAAAAATCAATTATAATATTATTTTAAATATACTAGATATGATTTTTCTAATCATTAATTCTTTTATTGAAGGTGATAATGTTTACCCAAGTCTATATATAGAATAAACTCAAATAAACACACTACTGGAAATTCGGTCTATAGCCACGCTTTAAAACCGTGGCTATAGGTCCTCAAACCATGGTTATAGGGAATATCCACGGTTTGTGAAACCGTTGTTAAGTTTGGTGGGGCTATAGGCCTAGACGTATAGCCACAGTTCCAAACCGTGGCTATAGGTCTAGAGCCACGGTTCAAACCATGGATATTGGTATACAACCACGGTTTGAACCATGGTAATATCTCTATAGCCATGGTTTTAGAACCGTGGCTATACTAGAGGAGGGACACAATTTATTACCATGGTTAGAAACTGTGCCATTAGACCTATAGCCACGGTTAGAAACTGTGGCAATAGACTAATAGCCACGGTTAAAAACTGTGGCTATAGGGTCTGGAAAACCATAAAAAATAGCCCCCACCCCCTAAAGACCCCTCCCTTCTGGACACTAGACACCCCACCCTACATAAACCCCCTAGATAGCCCCCTACAAAGCCCCCCTCCTAGGTAGACCATGGACACCCCCCAGACAGACCCTAGACACCTCCCCCCAGACCCTAGACACCCCCCAAGACAGACCCTGGACACCCCCCAGACCGACCCTAGAAACCCCCCGAACAGACCCTGGACACCCCCTTGACAGACACTGGACACCCCCCGGACAGACCTTAGACACCCTCCAGACAGACCCAGGACACCCCCCAGATAGACCTAGGACACCCCCCAGACCCTGGACCCGTACCCCCTAGATAGACCCTAGACACCCCCCAGACAGACCCTGAACACCACCCGGACAGACCCTAGACACCACCCGGATAGACCCTGGACACCCCCCAGACCCTGGACAGATCCCCCTGGACAGCCCAGAACTCCACTCCACTGAACAGCCACCCCCACCCTCCTGGACAGACCCTGAACCCCCCAGACCCTAGACACCCCCAGACCCTGGATAGATCCCCCTGGATAACCCAGACCTCCACTCCCCTAGACAGCCACCCCCACCCTCCTAGACAGACCCTAGAACCCCCCCCCCCCCCCAAAAAAAACATAGACACCCCCAAGTCATGCCCCCCACCCTTCCTGTTTCCCTCCCCCCTGCCCCTGCCAACCCCCACTAGCGCCCCTACCAACCCCCACTTGCACCCCCTACCAGCCCCTCTCCCTGCCAGTTTCCCCCTACCCCCTGTCAGTCCCCTCCAAATTAAATTATACATGAAATCTACTTACATAATAAGAATTAAACAAATATAATTATTAAAATACACATAACCGCACTTAGGAAGGCTGTGAATTCATAGAACCTGGCTCCGGCCAGGGTGGATGTCAAAACAGACCTGAAGGCATGCAGTGGTGAAGAAACTCACACTGCAGACCCTTTTGTGCCTCCACCTCAAAAAAGTTTGCAACCCAATGATGTCATTTGTTACCATGTCAATAAATCATGGACTGATATCATTGAAAAAGGTCAAAATTGTATGGTCCAGTCATCAGAGGATAACATAGCACAAAAGTTGGGTCCAAATATTGTAGGATATTCCCTTTGGAAATCCTCTGGTAGTAAGGAAGGTTCCTTGATATGCTTTTCTAAAGTCCCATCCTATTCTGCTATCAACAAATATTTTGAACCTACCTTTTCTATTGTTAGCAAGTATGAGCATTCCACTACTAATTATCCTACCACAAAGTAGGACTATTCTCCTGATTGGAAACATGGAATTCATATTGGTTCTTATTTTGTTTTAAATGTGGAGGCCAAGACTATCTTAGGAGACTGCTCCCGAACTGATTATCCCTTCCTGGACAAGTCTACTTTGTCATGCAATCCCCAAACTGCTCTTATGAGGAATGAGACACAAGACTGTCCCCCTGTTTTGCATCTTGGAATGCAGATTGATTCAGAAAAGAGCAATGAGATGAATTTGAAACCCTCTAACTCCATTGGTGCTATCATTTCTAATAATGAAAGTACCACAGTTGAAGTAGGTTCCATTGACCCTCACAAGGAGGTCAAAGTGGACAGAACCTTCTTGCTTCATTCATAGCAGGTAATAGAAGATGACAATGCAAAGGGGAAACAACTTTCTATTGCAGAATAGATTAATCAATAAGTCTCCTGGAAACATGCCAATTGGAAAAAAGATGGCATTATCGAAGTCATGTATGTGGGCGTGGAAGAGTGGACTGGTCTACTTCAAAAGATGAGTCAAAAATTGAAGCTTCTGACTCCGACTACTCGGACATTGAAAGTCTTCTTCAATAGGAAAAAAAATTGGAAGCTCTACACACTAGGGGGAGCAGGCGTGGAATAGGTAGAGGAGTGTATTGGGGTGCTTTACGGGATGCAGATCACAAGATTGGAGACAAAATTAGGAAGAAACTTGTGACCTCTTGATGAGTCTTTTGATGACTCATGTGAACTTTCCTACGCATCTCCTTGTTTCCAGAATTTTATCACTTTCAATATAAGTGATTTTCCACACCTTTTTAAAAAAAACACATAACTTCACTTACATGAGTCTCCATATAAGTCAAACTATCAAATAATACTGGAACCAGCTCGAAAAGTACCGAAAACACAAGGTAGAACATAGTAGTTCACATCCCCTACAAATAATAGTAAAACAAAACATCGTAGAATATTCACAAAGAATATAACTCAATAAACAAGAATAGTGTTCCCCCCTCCCCCTGTGGGACCCTCTGGATACCCCCCCCCCCCCACATCTCTTGCACCCCTTGAACACACACCCTTGAACCCCCCTTGCACACCCCTTTCCCCCCTACTGGACCCCCCCTGAATAGCAGCCCCCCCACCCCCCTGTTGGACCCCACCTAGATAGTATCCCCCCTGGATAGCCCCACCCTCCTGGACAGAAGCCCCCCTAGACAGAAGCCCCCCCTGCTGGAACCCCTGGACAGACAAGATGACCAGACCAAGCCGATTTTGAATTATGATCCTAAGTCGAACAAATGAAAACATCTTGGGGGTTTACACTTGATAAGTGACACTTATGTGGAGAATACCTTTAGCTCTGAACAGACCCCTTAACCCCCACATGGTTAGGATAGTGCATCTCCCAAGGAGGTGGCCAAGGGACCTAAAGTTCTGGGTGTTTCAAAGACTACTCTGGACAGTTACCCAAATCAAAATTTGGTTGCCTCGGGTTTGCAAGATTAGAAAAATGCCAACCCAAATCTGCCTATTGAATTGGTCAAGAATTAGAGGTGTATATTTTCATCTTATCAAGAGAAACCGAACCTGGTGGACACACCACAGATTCCCCCACATTCTAGAAAAAACCTGGAAAACATTCGGGTACTTCACATGACAACCTTGCTACAAATATTTCAGGTATATCTCCTCCCCTTTTTGTCAATCATACTATTGGTATTTCTCATACTTCAGATAACATTAAAATGCCTACTAAATCTGAGAACCTGGTTACTCATCAAGATGTTTACCGTACTACATTTATTAGTAAAGACTATATATACTTACTTATTAATAACCCCTGCATTGATTCCTCTATGGGTAATAATAAGGTAGGAAATTTAAATAGTTCCCCATCTTCTTCAAAAATAAATTAGGAAAAGACCAAGATCCGAAAAACTACAAAAAATATCATAATATCTTCTAGAAACAAGGGTTTGCGAATCAAAAAGGGTGTTCTTAATCCAAATTTAGGTTTAAATGAAGATCTTTTTTTGTTATTGTCATGGAATTTCTATATCAGACACCATTAATGTTTTAAAAAGAATGGTTAACACGCACTGTCCAATTTTGATTTCTATCACTGAAAAAAAGTTAATTTTTCTTCTAGATACCATCATTTTTGTTTACATGGTTATTATTTCACTAGAACAACAAAAAATTCTTGTTATGTCGATTGTCTCTGGATTTTTCACACTCTTCTATCCAAAATGTTAACATTTTTAACATATTGGAGCAATCCTTCATATCTGATTTGGTTTTTTATGGAACTATTATTTTTTGTTCTTTTGTTTATTCCAAGCATAAATATCAAGATAGGAGGTCCCTGTGAGATGACCTTACCTATCTAGGTTGTTGTATTAGAACAAATTGATTTATAATTGAGGAATTCAATTCTATACCCAATTCAAGTGATAAAATTGGTCCCTCACATGGTATGATCTCCACAAGAGAATTAAAAACCTCTATTGAAGACAGAAACATTATTTATATAAATCTTACAGGTTCCAAATACACTTGGTATAACAAGGATTACAATATGGTGGTTTCCTCCAAATTGGATATAGCCTTTACGAATGTATTGCTTTAGATAAATGAGACACCATATCTAGAACCACCCTCCACAATCTCCACTTTGATCATCATTCTATTTTGTTTAATGTTTCCAACAAAATTGTGAAACTCCCTCTCCCTTTTAGGTTTAACAATGCTTGGTTCTCTAACACTGAATGAAGGTGGAAGGGGGCTGGTGCGGGATGGAACTGGTGTGGGATGGGATGTAGGTGGTTTGGGCTGGGATGTAGGAGGCCGAGGGTAGTTGAGGGCTGGAACTAGTGGTTGGGGCTGTTTTGCAGGTGGAAGAGGGCTGGCATGAGTGTTTTTTAGGAGGATGGGGGGTGGTGGCTAGTTTGGTGGTAGGTGCGGGATGGATTGCAGGTAGTCGGGGGCTTTGGAGGGCTCGAATGCATGTGAAAGGGGGATGAAATGCTGGTGGAAGGGGGCTGGTTGTAGGTGCTGGGGGGATGGTGCGGGCTGCTTTGAAGGTGGTAGGGGGGCTATTGTGGGCTGGAAGGCTGGTGGCAGTGGGGTAAAATGAAGGTGGAAGGGGGCTAGTGTGGGCTGGATATGGCTGGTGCAGGGCTAAATCATGGAATTACCACGGCGTGACCGCGGTGTGACCACGACATGTTCACAGCGTGATAGTGGTATGACCGAAGCATGACTGCATCATGTTGTCCCGGTCCAGCGGCATCTGCGAGGCAGCATATTTCGGCCAGAAGCGAAAAGACCGTGAGGAGGTGGGGAAACATTCCAGCCATCACCCCACCGGTAGAAATAGTTATTAGTCAATATCAACATTGATCACAAGACTCATGGAATACTATCACTGTGAACCGCTGCGGGGTGTCATCCTAGAGCAGGGCCAAATCATTGTATTACCGCGGCGTGACAGCGGCGTGACCGCGACGTGACCGCGACGTGTCGGCCCGGTCCGATGACATTTGCACGACAGCATCTTTCGTCCAGGAGTGAAGGGAGCAGGAGGAGGTGGGGAAACATTCTGGTCATCGCCCCGCTGACAGAAATTGTGATTAGTCAGTCTCAACATTGATCACCAGACTCATGGAATGCTATCAATAAGAACTGTCACGGGTTGTCATCCTGAAGCAGGGCCAAATCACAGTGACCGTGGAATGACCGCGACGTGACCGTGGCGTGTTGGCCTGGTCCAACGACATCTGCAGTGCAGTATCATCCATCCAGGAGTGAACAGAGCGGGAGGAGGAAGGGAAACATTCCGGCTGTTGCCCCGCCGACAGAAATTGTGATTAGTCAGCCTCATCATTAATCACAAGACTCATGGAATACTATCACTACGAACCACCATGGGGTGTCGTCCAGGAGAATGGCCAAATCAAATAATTAACGCGGCATGACAGCGACGTGACCGTGGTGTGACCGCGGCGTGACAGTGGTGTGACCGCAGTGTGACATCGGCGTGACTGCGGCATAACTGTGGCGTGATAGCGGCGTGACAGTGGGTTGACCGCGGCGTGACCACTGCATGACCGCTGTGTGTTGGCCCATTCCAGTGACATCTATGCGGCATCATCTTCCGGCCAAGAGCGAAGGGAGCAGGAGGAGGTGGGGCACCATTCTGGTCACCGCCCCGCTAGCAGAAATTGTGATTAGTGAGTCTCAACATTGATCACAAGAATCATGGAATACTATCACTATGAACTATCGTGGGGTGTTGTTCTGGAGTAGGGACAAATCACGGTGTGACCACAACGTGACCGCAGCATGACTGTGGATTGACCACAGCATGACCGTAGCATGTTGGCCCTGTCCAGCGACATCCACGGGGTAGTATCTCCCAGCAAGGAGCAAAGGGAGCTAGAGGAGGCGGGGAAACATTCCGATCGTCGCCCTTCGAGTAGATGATAGAACAAATCAACTATTTAATATGCTATAACAAGGGATCTCCAGAGAAGGTTGTAGCGAGTTGAATAATGACACAATGTATAAAGGGAAAAAACTATGGAAAAGAATCATACACCCTACACAAACCATTTACAAATTCATTCACTTTTCCTAAACATGGAAATTTTATTTATAATATTCAAAGAGTGAAAAGGAAAGTGTAATGGTCAAGTCATAAGCCTACTCAGACAATGTCATTTTAGTTAAACGAGTATGATAAAACAATTTATATTATTCAATGAAAAAAACTAACTAGCCACAAAACAAACACCAACAAGAGGCATATGAAATAATCAAACCAAATCTAAACATGACACAAATAACTATCACTACTTTTTGGTTTAGAAGATAGCACACCTCCGTTGGAGGGGTTTTATTATAAAATCATGGCATTTATTTATCAAACAATTCATTTAATTATATTTAAAATTTACTCTAACACTCATTCAGTACAAATCAAATGAAATAATGTAAGCAACCAGATCAATATAACTATCACTATGAGTTTTCACAGACAGCGCACCTCTGTTGGAGGGGTTTTATTATAAAAACCTGACTTTATTTATCAAATGAAACAATTATATTAAAGAACACTTATTCACGATATGAAATTCAATATAATTAAGCATAATTAAGAAGGAATCTAAATTCAATTTGAAGAATTCTTGAATTAAAGGTGCTGGAAGAGTGATCCACCTCAAGGTAGAACCAAACCGTCCACTTCGGCTATTGGAGGATTCTTACTAAAAGTTACTACTCCCCCACTGGGTATACACACCTTCACACACATGCAAGGACACCTAGATCATATGCACACACCTGCATGGCCACGAGAATGTGCAAGGGGATCCTTGCACATATGCTTATATGCATATACCGGTCTCTAATCACCTAAATATGCATATATATATATATACATGGGCACATATCATATTTAATACAAGTAAAATAAACTATTAACTAAAAAAACAAAATGACTCACTGCTTGAAAATATACCCTTTCTCCAGTCTTCCATAATGTTGTATTTCTCTAAAATCGAGTGTTACTCCATCATGTCACCTTGTAAGCAGGATCAAAACCCTACATGAATATTGATTATACTAAATATATTGAAAACATAAATATATGGTACAAACTATTTCAATAAAGTGTTAAAAAAATTACAAATTATTTTAGACACTACCTATAATTATCTAGGTGTGGGACTGTATAAGGTGAGATAGAAATTTCAACTTATGAAAAGTCACTATGTATAATTATCTTCAGTGCACATGACTGGTGTGAAATTAACATTAGTTTAATCTTATGTGTTATGTGGTTAGACCATGTTATAATCATTAAGTGTCAATTATAATTTCATAATACCAACTAATGCATCTTCTAGTCATATTTAAAAATATGCACCATATCTCTTATAAAACATGGTGCTCTATTTTTCAACATCATGGATGATTCCTACAATTTCTTCATTTTATAACATGATCTTGTAAACCAAGCACAAAAGATAGTTCTAATACCACTAAGGGGGTTGAAATGATCAAAAGACCCATATTTATATCATAAGAAACAATTAGAATCCCAAAATTCTAAGAACGCCATGCATTTAACCCAACACAATGATGTATACTAAATAAAGAACCAATTTGTATACCTTTTAGTGGACTGTACTTATACAAAATTCATCATTAATATTTTTCATGAATACCCCTCCAAAAGTTCCCATCTAACCTCCCTCTACAGAGTGTATTTGCGGGCCAACATGAATAAATCAATTATCAGGAAAAGTTTTCCAACATTCCACAATAAAGTGTTAAAAAGTTACATATTATTTTAGTACAAATGTAAAATATGATTATTTAAGTATCGATATAGTAATTTTTTTAAAAAATTCAACCGAAGAAATATTGATAAAATGTTACAGCCTGTTTAACAAATTAGTGCACAATGTGCATGTAGTCCTTCCAAATAAGTGCAGTTTAGGGGTAATTAGAGGGAATATCTCCAAGTAAACCTGTTATAATATCAATCACCAATAATCTTTTCATCTTCACTATAGATGTCATAGAATCTATCTTATATTGGGAGTTTGCAGACCTATATTAAATATGGGTTGAGAAGGAATCTAATTAGAAAATTCACCAATTAGCAATAGATTTATCTCAGCTCCTATGCAATTTGATGGACAATTTGATTTGGATAATTATAGTTATATAGGAATAAAATATGTACTGAATGGAGGTGTCTTTGACTACAAGAGTAGTTTCAACTAGAATCTGCTTCAAAATTTCCAGATCCCTACATAGAGAGAGACAGGAACACATTATTGCTGGTTAAACACATATAGAACCTCTATTTCCCTATATTAAAATCACACTGAAAGATAATGCATGTGAGAAGATGACCACCCCCAATATGATTCCTTATTAGATGGAGACTAGCTAGGGAATCCACTAGTACCTCTATGTCCCAATTGAAATAAACAATAATAAAAGAAAGGGTCAAAACTATATTGATATTTATATGTGAGAATATATAGAATACACATATCATACCTAAAACTATCTCAAGCAGTACCTGATCATGTCCCTCCCTTGTATGCATCATCATATAGTCCCCAAAGTGATTCTTTATTTATGGGCACATCTTGATGTGTTGGTTGAATAGAATATCAAAGTGAAATCATTAATGTAATGAAATTTTTAATAATATATACTCTTCTAAACCACATGAATGAATCATAAAAAACACAATTGAATAACAATGCTAATAAAAACAGTGATAAAAAATGATCAAACATAAAGAATAAAATTTAGATTCTAAATATAATTTTGAGCTAATTCAACTTCATTGGACTTTAAATTAACTTTAAAAACATATAAAATTCCAAAAAAAATCCGAAAAATAATAATCAAGATAGGTAATTATAATTGACGACCTGTATCGAGAAGCGATAAAACCAAAAAGTCAAGAGAGAAAAATATAGCCATGTATACAGTAAAAGAAACCTAGAGAATTTTTTCAATTTTAATGATTGTGAGGGATAATATTACAATAAATATTAATTGATAATTTAGAAATTGTCGAACTACATACCTTTTATAAAATTCTCCCCACCCAACCATTTTGTAAGGCACATTGAAATAGCGTTGTCAATACTATTCCAAATGATGCTTTTCTGGAAAGCATAAATCACTTTAATGATATGAAAAATATACCAAGTGATCATTAATTATAGGAGTATACATGTTAATTTTAATCTAGAAAATTTGATGATATAGCAATTTCACCATTTTTAATGCCATTAATGTTGGAAGATGAAGCATAATCACTTAAAATGTATAATTAAACCTGAAAATTATAGATTTCATAAATGAAATCAATTAAAATGGAATTGGGAAATATAAAAAATTAAATGAATCTAAATGAATTTGGACAATTTTAATGATTTAAATGGATAAAATTACAATAAATAGTAATTGATAATTGATAAATATTCAAACTACACACCTTTTATAAAATTCTACCCACCCAACCCTTTTGTAAGGAACATTGCAATGTCGTTGTCAATACTATTTGTCATGATGTAAAAAATGGTGTGGTAAATCCATACCTTTGGTGATGGTGGATAAGTCGACACTGTTATGGAGGGTATGGAGTAGCAGATCAGACGAAAGTCGATTTACCATTAAAGATGGATGTTTCACATGTTTGAGGAGGGTGTGGAGTAGCAGTAAAAATCCAGTGGGTTTCGTAGCAAGTCCCGACAAAAATCGTGAGTCGAAAATGCAGAATTAGGGTATGGAGTATACGAAAGTTAAAAATTGCAGTTCGTACCGTAGAAATACCCGATGGAAATCATGATGGGAAAAATGGTATAAAATAACCATTACCTCTGGAATTTTATATTCATGTCAATCCTGATTGCAAGTATGGATGATCCATCAGTAGAAATCGTCGATTCCCTATGAAGCTGAAATTTTGTCGAAACATTAATCTTCAGAAACGTGTATTTTTCATACAAATAGGTTAGGATAATTTCCCTGTAGTACTCTAACCAGATATCATTCTATGGGCAGGGAAATCATTTATCATCTATAATAAAGCTGCACAAAACATAATGTAATCCTTCCTAAATACATCTTATGCCTGTGAACCAACAATCCAAAGCTCCTCTAACTCCTATATTAATGGCTACATGTATATATCAATATCATTTCCATGATCACTGGGTCCAGATATCAATATACTCAGGATATTAAACGCCTTCTTCATAAACATCCATGAAGGAAACTTATAAATGTGAATGAAAACAAGCCAAGTACTTTGTGAAATATACATTTGGGGAAAAGGGTTGAAACCATCATAGGATAATCCCAATATAACATTTTGTGGGTCATCTACAAAATCAGGATGTAACCTATCAAATTTCTTTTGATCCAACCCGTCTGCAGGACACACTATTTCATCACTATCTTTATTTCTTTCATCTTCATGCCATCTCATATTCTTTTCCATTTGTTCTGACATAATTTTTTTTGAAACCTGTGAATTAAAGGTAAGTGCCACTTCACTTTATTTTGTATGAGATATTGTGTTCCATATATATTAGTCTTCCACCTTGATGTGGCACACTGTTTGCACTGACTTAACTCTGTATTTTCCTTCCAGAACAGAAAATAATCATTGAGGCAAGAATGAATCTTAATAGATGAAAATCCAAATTTTTCAACCAACATTGATGCCATGTATTTATTATCTAGAATACATGCATCATCAGGTAGTAAATCCTTATTAAATATAAGGAGATAGTCGACTACAGTATTACTAAATCCGTACATTGCTTTTCCATGATATAATCGCATTACAAAATCATGTTTTCTCATTTTTTCACATTCCTGATATAATGGATTATTTGCATCTTCAATCAGCTTTCTAACACTATCAATGTCATTATCCTGATTAATAGAAAAAAACTATGTTCTAGTATTTATTTCCTCTTTCACTCATCAACATGAGGAGCAGGCTTCAGAAACAAAATTAAACCGATCGGAAATTAGATTTTTCATACCAATACTTTCCACCGAATTGATGTCATTCACCACTTGTGTTTTTTCTCCATTGTGATACCAAACATGATAATTTTTTGGAAACCTTGTTTAGTGATATGATAAATCAGTTCCTCGCGAGTTAACCATAGTATTCCAACACAATCAAAACATAGGCATTGAATCAATCCTCCATCTGAATCACTAGTGAATGCAAAGTCCAAGAAATGTCGTAACTACTTCAGAAATTCATCAGGGATCTGATCAACATTGTACATCCAGTATCTATCCATTCTGAGGCATATAAACATATATTAAACAAATAATCAAGAAAATGACTTAACATTATATGTGTTGTTTCATAAGATAATAAGTAACCATTAATAACATGTCAATAAAAAAATCATAACAAATTTTATGGTTAAGAGAATTCATAAATGTTTTAAATTATAAAAAATCCTTAATAATCACACCTTTCTATGACCACATAAGATTATTTTGGTGTACCTCCAACACACACATTAAAACCAATATGTTTGAACAATGACCTATTATGTTTTTTATAGAATTCTCTGATTGGAACTCCCTCCCTCTTGGACACCCCCCCTGCACCCCCCATTCCCTCCAAGGCAGCCCTCCAACCCCCTAGATAGCCCCCCTACCCCTGTACACCCACACCTCTTGCTCCCCTCCATCCCCCCTACACACTGCCCCCGGACCCCTTCACCCCCTCCTAAATAGCCCCCCTTCCCCTTGCACCCCCTGCCCCTCATTGTTATGCATGTTTTCCCTATCCTTTAAAAAGGTTAATAGCCTAAAATCCTTCCTGGTTCATTGAAGAGAGTTATAGAATTTGGTTTTTCCATCACCTTCAGTTAACCATTTAACTTTAAATGCTTGTTCTCTCATATTTTCTTTGAACATAAGAAAAGAGTTGATTTTGACTATTGTGTTTAGTTATTGAGTTGGATCAGTGATGAGGTCGGAGCTGGTGTTTTTTTCCAGAGCATTGAGGACTTTCTCAAGAATCCTGATTTCATTGTTTACTTGTTTAGCTTTAGATCTAAACTAAGATTTTAGAGTCTATTTGAGATGTTTCAATTTGAGGTTTTAGGAAAATGTGTCATTGTTATGAGACATTAAAGACCAATAGTTATAGATGATATGGGTGAAATCATCATCAGAAAACCACACATTGTTAAATATAAAAGGAAATCGGGGTTTCATGCCATTAGAGGAGACATTGTACAAGATGACATGATGATCAAAATTCAGCTTGTGAAGAGTGGTGCTAGAGATAGTGTCCCATAAATCTATAGCGGGGACATTCATGAAGTCTCTATTCAATTTTTAGGCAACCATTTTGTTGTAATTTCTTATATACCAAGTTTATTTTACACTAGTGAGATTAATTTCAATGATATTAGTGTCTTCAATCGAGGATTTAAATTATTTCATTGAAATTGTAGCATGATAAGGTCCAATTTTCTCACTTGAGTTACGAATTGAATTAAAGTCTCCAATTAGAAACCAGGGGTAGTTATGATAGTGCCTAGGGATGAGAGATCATTCCTAATACATCTTCTTTCTTGGTATCTATTGTTAGAATTGACAAAGGAGAAGAAAGTATGTGTGGCATAAATGGTAAACTTGCAAGTAAATATCTGTACTAAGATATTGAAAACACTAAAATTGTGTAAATAAAAGTGTGAAAAAATCTATAAAGAATTATAATTGAGTGTATTGTTGATTGCACCAGTAAAAACATAATTATGTTGGCATAAATGTGATTATACAGAGGAAAACAAAATTTTAGGTTTAGCGATAGAAAATAACCTAGGATGATGGTTGTTAACCATTCTATTTAAAATAATTAACATTTCATAGTTAGTGATACACTGACATTTCCAAAATGGTATCATCATTTAAACCTGAATTTGGATTTAGAACACCCTTTTATCTTTATTCCAGAGTCTTTTTTTCTAGTAGCACTTCAATCCTCTAGGCTATTTTTAGTATCATGTTCTTGTTCATTACTAGATGTGGCTAGAATCTTCTTTGTAGGTTTCTTAATTGGATAATTCATAGGGGAATCTACAGAATTATTAGAACATATCAACAAAGAATTGATATTATGATTACAATTCATGTTTCCATATTTTATAGAGAAATCATTATTAATTATAGATGTAGAAATAGGAGTACCTGAAATCCTTGAAGTATCCACTGTCTGTTGTTAGGCAGTATCTAGATCTGTTGGATGGTACATATTCAATGGAAAGGAAATATTACATGCCTACATATGTTTAGGGTCTTGTACTGTGGAGGTGCAAGTAGGTATGATAGGTTACACATCATTTTTAATATTTTTAGAAGTCATGTGTTGTGTCTCATTTGAAACAACCTTAAAAATACTCATCTGACTCCCTGATTTTACATAACTAGTAATAGATTTAGAGTGTTCAAGGGGAGAAGGAGCTAAATTCTTCTCTATAATTTTGGTTACCAACTTCATTTCAAGAATAGTATTATTATTAGATATGATAGATACGTGATTAACTAATCTCATAGTAGAATGAGTTAATGATGTTTTAATGGTTGGGTATGTAGGATTCAAATTACAAATCATCTGAGAACTAATGACATCAACACTATTAGCAGGCTGTGAACCATAAAAATAATATAAAGTTGAAGAAGAGGTTGTAACTAGATCCTTTTTTTTCTCCACCCCGGTATCCTCCATGGGATGAATATTCTTAATGGATCCAATGAGATCCTACATTTTAGTCACCTGTACCGAGGGTGTACTTACCTTCATTGATATAACAGATTCCAAATCCATTGAAACAGTTTCAGTCATACTAATAGTATGTGTGATATCCTAAACATATTTTGGGATAGATAATAGATTCCCAAAATCTCTAAAATGGACGGTTGAATATATCATTTTAGAGAAATTATCAGGTACATTTGTTTTACAGTTAGTCTGAATATTTTACCTAATGAAATAGTGGCATTTAATAGGGAGGGGTCCTTGATTTTTCAAGTACATAAAGATGGGGAGTGATCATCCACAGATTAAATTGGAAATGATCTAGTGCAAACATAGTTATGATGGGGTGTAGTGAATGCATTTCATTCATTGCACTTCAAGTTTTTACCTGGGCTTTGTTTAAAATTTTGGTTAGATTCTGAAATTTTCTCGGCTGAGCATGTATTAGATTCTTCTTTATTGGATATCTTAATAATGTCTAACACCAAAATTTCAATTTCTTCTAAGAGGCCTTAATATTTAATGTAGTTTTCCTCTTATCCAACCATATCATCCCAGTTAGTACTTGAGTTATCCCCTATGTGTATCACTTTGATTGACTATTTCACCCATGTTTTAGATTTATTTGATGGGGGTACATGTATATCTATCATAGGGGCTTTAACATTTTTATTTCTCATAATTTCCTTACAATCATTTTCAACTGGTTGTGTTACTAGTTTTCTAATTACTCTAATATTGAAAATTGTATGACCAATGATTTTACAATGTTTTCAAAAGGGAGGTTTCCTCTCATATTGAAATCTAATTTCAGTTCTGTAGTCATTTGAATTGAAATTAATTGTGGTGGGGAGCTTTGAATCATGTTTAATTTCCACCATAACTCTAGAATAGAGTCATAAGTCGACATTTAATGATCTATGATCAATTTTGAGGGGAGTTCCTATGGAGGAGACAATATCATTCAAAAATTTTGGGTGCCAGAAGAACCAATTAAGACCATGTAGTTTGACCCTGACTTTGGCCAATGTATTTTTATGTGTGTGCGGATTTATGTTAGAGTCCCAATTAAAAATTATGATTAAACCGAGTTTAATATTGAGGTTTTCAGTCCTGCAAAATCTCTATAGATCCTCTTGAGATTTCAACATGATATGAAAATATCCTTTTCTATTGGAATTAATTTCTAGTTTGTAGAATTCCAGCAGAGAGAAATATGTGTATGTAATTCTGATAAATTCAATCAACTTTGAGGTACGAGAGGTGATATGTTACCACGAAGTAGACCGTGTTGCCTCATTCGGTGGTAGTGATGGGCAGCGTCGCGAGGGGGATGAGGATGGGGTAGCGTTGTGAAGGCCGTCTGAGAACTGTCAGGGGATGAGGATTAAGGAGAGGGGAGGTCTCTAAGGCCGTCGGGGAACAAGGGTCGTCACCGAGAGGAGATGTCGCCGCCGAGAGGAGACGTCGCCGCTGAGAAGAGAGGTCACCACCGAGAGAGGATAAGTTGCGAGGGTGGATGATGGAGGATGAGAGAAGAAGTCACACAGAGAAGATATGGCCACGGTCGCGGGGATAAGTTGGGTCACAAGGGGTCTGGGGAGAGGAATCAGGGAGGAGCTCGATGGATGGTTAAAAAAACATAGATACAAAATTTATTAAACGTGGATATAAATAATGATTTAGCCATAATTTTAATAGATGTGTGGCTATAAACTAAGCTATATCCATGGACTTATAAAACCGTGGATATAGGTCTTTGGCTATAGCCTTGTTTTCTAGTAGTGAAAATCAATAATTAAAACCATCATTATAAATAATGAATGAGGTCCAATCACATTTAAATTCATTAATATGAATATCGATAACCATTAATACGAAAGGAATTTTCTCGATATATGAAATTTCACCACTAAAAAAAAGATTTTTAAGAAGTATCCAAAGATAATATAATTAATTACAATAATAGATATATGAAAAAAACATTTTAAAAATCATGTTGTGGATATTCAATCTCTTGAATTTGCAAAAAAACTAAATATAATTAAAATAACGATGAATTTGAAATATATTATTATATTAAAGAAGTCAATTTTTCTCCTCTAATTATTTCCATGATGACTGGAAATGTGTCCATTCATAATAGTTCATTATAGATAAATGGATAAATGATTGGGTCACTAAAATTTCTTATTTTAAAAATATATGATTTTTTTAGGATATATATAAATTCTACCATCTATTTTTTATCTGTTAGAAATGTTCTATCATGAATGAATGTAATTTATGAGAAAATAATAGATTATTAAAAATATCGTTTTAATGTGAATTCATATGAAAAAATTAATACCATGAGGGATTTAAATAACCATTTATTATTATAGCCTTTATTCTGAATACATCATGAAACTATTTTCAATATAGATTAAATAATCTCCTTTTTCATTGAATAAATGAATATTTTTAAGAATGATATCACTATGGAGGTCATCCGTTTTTCATAAAATGTCTATATTTTTAATGTAATAAACTCACATCTCATTCCCCATATTACCAAAATGGATTCAATACATTAATTATAATCATCCATTTTTATTTCAATTGTGGAAAAAATTATATAAATTCAATAAAATATTTCTATATTCCATGAAATCTTTAATTATTTATTATGTCATTTATTATAATCAATTGGTTTTTTTCTAAAGGAAAAATGATGTAACACCCCAAGATTTTGTTACATTATTTTTTTAATTAAATTAAAAATATTTCATGAATTTTGTTACATGTAGGACCAAGGATACATTACATTATTCAAAGCACCATTTTATGATTTCACTAAATGAAACACTTTCTTAGTATACGTTACACACAACTCTGAGTTTTAAAAAAAATGGCATAAAACTATATAGTTATTTATAAAATAAAATTATAAACATTAAAATAATGTATATCTATAAATTATAATAAGAAAATATTTAAGATTATGTATTTGGTTTTTATATAAAGAATATATATTGAAAAATAATACTTAATTTTCATTATGGTATTTATGTGTTTCAAAATAAATATGATATAATATGAACTTTTTATAACTAATGAAGACATATTTAAACAAATTTTAAATAATAATTTCATATAAAAAGCCTTAATTTTGAATTCATTATATCATAATTATTATTGGGTGTTTTTTAGGTATTTTTCTGAATATTGTCATTTTTATGAATAGTAAATAAAAATGAATTTATTTTAATCTTTCTCTTGACAATAATTATACTAAATGATAAAGTATATATGAAATGGGTTTTAATGTATAATTAGTTCAATTGTACATATATTAACCAAATTAAATCCATGTTAATCAATTTCATATTAAAATTGGATATAAAAACATTGTAATATTTTGATCATTTTCTCTTTTAAAATGCGATTTCTCTTCAATTATTCCTGACTAATATGAAATTAAATTATTAAATTTCTGTGAATGGAATTTTTAAAAATTAACATCATATTTATAGTAATCGTAGTTTATGTTATATAATTTATCCTTCTTAATTTTTTACAAAAATAAATAGTGAATACCTTAAAAATATAATTACTATAGTTATGGTAAAAATGTTTTTATCAGGGGATAAAATAAAATTATATTAGTAAAAATGAAAAAAATAGAATTTATTATATTTTATCAATTAGACTAGATATTTTCTAGCATATTCTTTGAAGAATGTAAATTTCATTCCATAATCATTTGAATATGTCACATATAATAAGTTAAGTAAAGAAAAAGTAGAAAAATTATTTTTTTAATTTAATATCTATAAATAATTATGATTGAGATAAAAACCAAAAATATTTGTTAATATATATATATATATTTTAAACACAAATGAGTTTTCTATAATTATAATTTCTTTTAATGTCTTGGTGTTGAAATAATTAATTCATGTTCTTAATAAACCCAAACACAATAATTATTTAGTTAACAACTAAATAAAAAATAGTACAAATAGTTTTAAAAGTAAATAAATTGAATGAATTATTGTGTTACATTATTTTTTAGATGAATATGACATGATATATTTAGTTTAAACAATATAACATAATTTCATAATTGTATGGAAAATTTAAAAGATTATAATAAATAAATAATTTAAAAATTGACATTAATGTTATTTTTTAATCAATCATGTTTTATTAAATAATTTATATTACAAAAAAATCTTATATTCTGACATGTGATTTTTATATATTGATAACTATAAACTATGTTCCACTCATGGATGAAATTATCTAATAAGTATCATTGTAATTTATTTTTAATGGTTTAATTACCAATGTCAGAAACCATTTTGTATTGAAAAAAGTAAAAATGTGGATACTTAAATGTTATGGAAGGAAATATTTTAAAATTTTGTTTGATTGTTTATTAGAGGTTTTTATATAATATATCACCCCTGAACAGATTTTGTTATCATATTTTGAGCCACTTGAGGTATTATTTACCTCATAGTAGTGAATAATTTTTATTTTTTACCAGAATGCCACTCTCCTCAACTATATATGGGAACTCACTATCACCACTATTTCACACATCTCAAACCATCCATCTTCACCATGGTATAACAAAATAACAACCCAAATTCCATCCCTCAATTATATAATACTTATTTTGTATAGAAAACCAAATAAGAAAGGTGTCAGTGCATGCCTAAGGAGTATACCCTCAATGAGCATTTTAGTTTTTTTGTCTTCCTATAATCCCTTTAATTATTATTATTATACTAATAATTTATAATAAACCCATTATCATACATATATAAAGATTTTTTTATGATAAGGGTACAACCTACAACCGGACACACATCCATAAAATGGTTTAGAAAATCACCATTTGTTTATAAGGAAGACAACCAATATCATGAACTAATATCATTCATTTTTACATTACCACATATGTACACTAGTAGTAAGAATTTATTTAATATTTATATATTATATATTTGATTTTTATGATGTTATTTTAATATTGAAATTCTTCAATCACACAAACCTTCATACTCTCTATTTTGATGAAATACGATAACATCACTCATTTGAATGGCATAATAGAACCACCTGAAGTGATGTGATTCATTCATGCATCAAATGGAAGGTATTAAGGATTTTTTTAATGAAAATGCGAGATATATATAGAATTAAAATTATTTTTTATTTATAATTCATCATTTATCATTCATTATTTCAATACAAAAATAAATGGAATCATCGTTCATGCATATGTACGACCTACTGCCCTCATAAATCGTGAAATTCATTTCCTATCATTAAATTTTATAGATTAAAACAACATAATATATACTAAATATATATGAAATTTATATAACATTTTAAATTTATGAGATTAAGGAACCATGATTAAATTATGAGGATGTATAATATAACATATCAGAACATGTATAAAAAAAGCATTAATTACCCAAAATGTAACTTTAACATAGATTTATTAATAAAAATATAATTGAATTCCAAAATAAAATAATATAGGTTATGATATATATGAATATGGTTTTGTAATAAATTCATAATAAACTAATATTTTTTATAATATTGGTTTTAAGGGATATGGAGGATGTCACGATATATGGTTCAGGATTCCCATATCTCGTTTTTACATTTATGGGAGGCATGCCCTATTCAGCACCTCTTATATATTTTTGGAATATATATTTCCCATAAATTTAATATATGATTCTTATGAATAATTTTATTTTTATTGACATATCCATTATAAGATCAAATTTTTATAATGGTTACAGTTCAGAAGTTATAATATCTGTAAGGTATTTTTTTCTCATAATTCTTTATTTGAGGCATTATTTTATTAAGAACTATATTCTATCACAATTATTATATAAATAACATATGAAATTTAATAGTATCATTATATTAATCTTCAGGATTTTTTATGATTCAATGTATGTCATCCCATCATGGGTCTTATTATTAAATGTTAAAAAACTGGTATATATTATATGTTAAAATACTATAATTTATATGGAATGATTATAATTAAGTCTCCAATGTTAAAATATCATCATATAAGTCTCAATAATAATTATTAATTTTATTATCATACTTTTATTCATGATATATTTATTTAATGGTACCATTTTTCCAATACGTGGAACTAAATTTAATTAAAAAAATGTTTTTTTAAATTATTTATCTCTTTAATTAAAAAAAAGATTTCATTGGAATCAATTTTGTTTAAAAAAATATCCAAAAATGTTTTTAAAATATTTTATAATATTATTTTTAATGGAAAGTTTATTAAAATATTTTTCTTTAAAAACATGTTTTTAAATAATTTCCAAATTTTCATTTATATTTTTCAATGTTATTTAAAATCTAAACTTTATGAAAATGTGTTATGTTTTAATAAGTGTTTTTCAAAGTATAATAGATATTTTCATCAAGAATTTTATTAATTGATCATGAATATTTTTTATCTATGATGAAATTTGTTGAGATTAACATTTCATATAAGGGATATGATCCAAGGATATCATACATGTTTATTCTCTGTATGGTTAATGTTTATAATGTTATAATATTTATGTAATAATTTTCTCTTCCACGAGTTATACCTTGATAAAATTATTATCAATATAAAGTCATTTCATGGGTTATTCTATGATAAAATGATTTCAAAAGAAATATATTTTCTATATTTTTATATATGATATAATGTTTATTATATGAGTTTATTTTCATGAATATGATATGATGAAGGATTATAGACTTTTTGAACACATATGTATGAGTTTCATTATGTGAATGGTGGGACCTATATATCCCTCCAATGAAGTGGGTAATCATAAATGTTTATAAGCTCATAGGGTACACAATTGGTTGTTCCAAAACCTAAAAGAGGATTACACTTGTTACGACCCGTCCCCCGGGGCCCGTTCCGTGACTACCCCAAGCCTGCCTTCCATAGTCAGGGGCTGCCGACTAGCACAAAAGGTGTAAGTCCCTAAAAATGGGAATGCATTGCCGTTAAGAAGTGTAACACACAGAACAGTTTATGAGCTAGAAGAAAAACACTAAGAAAAATTGTATACAAAATATTGCTGAAATGTAAAAGGGGACGGAAATACAAGACCAACAGGAAAGTACAAGTACAACTGAAAAACAAGTACAACTGAAGAAAAGGTAAAGCTGTTATTGGGTATTCCTCTGATGATTCCTAACTGAAGGGTAGGTACAGATAGACTCCTCAGCACTCTACGTCTATCAGTATCCTCCGTGTACGGACTCATCGTAAGGTCCACCTCCGGGTACCATCCAGTCCTGCTACTCTGATCCTCAGTCAGTGCTTTCCATCGTCTGCAACCAACCCAACAAGGTGCGGGCATAGCCTGTGTAGGGTTTAGTACAACTATACTCATTATGGACCCCGAGACCCTCAAGGCCTCACAAAATCCAACAAGGATAAACCTCAAAAAATTAAATAAACAGATAACATCACTTAGGTATATTCCCATACATATACCAATGTTACCATGTAATACATCTCAATCATGAGGTAAACACAAAAGTTAATGACTCATCTCTAACTAGGATTTTATTCTAGGGGTAGTATCAAGTAAAATCCCAAAACACACTATCAAATCCTAGGAAACTGGAGTACTCATCCTCTATTGAGTACTGTGGGCCTACCGCATCACACAGAGGCAGTTCCCACTATCCATGGACTGCTGAGGTACTCCTCCTGTCGAGTATTGTGGTTCTGATGCACTCACACAGAGGAGCTCCCCAATGTGGGTCTGCCGCCAACTACCAGGCACTCCCCCTAATCGCCTACAGAGGTACTTCTCCTCTCGAGTACCATAGGTCTGCCACCAACTACCAGGACCTCCTCTGCCGTGGGTCTACCGCCAACTACCAGGTGCTTCCCACTATGTTAGTCGAATCACATCGAGTCTAATAATTCAAGCAGTCGTCAGGTCTCATACAACTACTAGGTCCACGTACTCCACTCGCTCATCTTCAAGAGGGTCCACTCAATGACCTATAGGAAGATACTCCAACTATTATGAAGTCCCGCATAGAGGTATCTCAAATTCCTGCCTCATCATAGAGGTCTCATCTCAAATAACGAAGCATCAATCAGATGCCCGTTCTGTGAGTTAAGAGATTTTTAGTCCCAGGGCCCTGGTTGGATTCATGTACGATCCAACCTGACCGTATCTTAACTTTACCCTGAATGTCAATGGGGTATATTCAAGGGACCATCATGCTTCATGATTACCCGCATCGCTGATAGGTCATCAAATGGATGTCTGGTGCCAAATATATGGCCAAATGATGTAAAGGGTCAGTAGTGGTCTCGGGTCCGGTCCGACCTGGTCGGACCGACTCAGCCCAACCCTTTCTAGGCCGACCCGGTCTAGGTCGACCCGGTCGGACCCGCTGGGTCTGACCCAACCCTTTGGGTGGGTCAGCCCGCTAGGTTCAGCCCGGTCCACAAGGCCCGGCCCAGTGGATCGTGGGGGCGGTTCGGCCCGGAGGCAGGGGTTGGTTCAGCCATCCCCATACGGGGCACGGCTCGGGTGGCTTGGTTCGGAAGGCTGATCCGGTTCAGCCAGTGACGCCATGAGGGACGCCGTAGCCGGCTCGGGAGGCCAGGAGGTCGACGGTAGACGGGCAGGGTGCACGAGAGGTTATAGGGTGGTCGGGCAGGGCGTGGCAGGCCGCGGGCAGGCCGGCGGGGCACGGGCAGGCCGGTAGGGCATGGGCAGGCCGACAGGGCGCGTGGGAGGCCGCGGGCAGGCCGGAAAGGCAACGGGCATGCCACGCAGGGCACGAGCAGGCCGTGCGGGGCACCTGCAGGCTGCACGGGGCACCAGGAAAGGTGAGGGTAGGCTGGTGGGGCACCAAGAAGAGTGTGGGTAGGCCGGTGGGGTGCGGGCAGCGCGCGAGCATGCCGACAGGTTGGGCGGGTAGCATGCGGGCATGCCTGTGGGGCACACGGGCAACACGCGGGCAGGCCGGCAGGGCGCAAGTAGTGCGCAGGCTTGGACGGAAGGGGTGTGGGACGCCGCGGGGGTGACACGGATCACGGAGGCCGCAGGTAGCATGACCTTTGTTGTTGTCGCCTCCGCCGCCTCGTCGTTGTTATGTCACCGTGCCGAAGAACACCACAAGAAAGAAAATCAACCGAGGTTTTTGGGCCATGTTAGGTTGTCCCGAACCCTCCGTATTTAGGAAGGTATCAATTGGCTCATCAAGAAAACCAGATGATCAATAACACGTCCGCAATAATCCCTTTTTATCCATTGATGAAGATAAGAAAAGGTATAACATCATCAAGAAAAAAACCCCTACCTTTTATTTTTCATTCTTCATGTCCACTGTGAGTTCAACGGTGCCCTCATATTTCAATTCTAAGCAACGGTTCAAATGTTATAAAATATCGCTCATACATTTACTGAACGTACTTGAACAAAACTTCAGAAACTGATTACGGGCACACCGGGCTCGAAATCAAGCGCCGTAAATTTTCATGGACTCATAGAATTCCCATGTATTAAAAAGATTCCATGGTATTTCTGGGTCTTTAAAACAGTAGTTGTTAATCCAATCCTAATAATAAGAGAACAATGATGTTTTTTCTAATCCCAAAAATGAGGGTACATGGGTTCTTCGCACAAACACAAAAGCGGGTATGTTGGAAGATATTCCAAGCTCAATGGAGAAACACAGGTGGGTAACCCATTCATATCATGTTATTATTGTCTTGGTGGGTAGCCTTGACATAGATTTTTTGTTCTTATATCTATGACACAATTATATTTCTTTTTTCAATGTTATCATAACATGGTACATGCTCTTTGATTGTCTTATGATTCTTATATTATAAGAATTCAATATTTATTCCATGACTCTTGATTAGGATCATTTATTTTCGATGTTTTATCTTAAAATTATAAAATAATGTTCTCATATCATTATTCTCATGGTGTACATTCACATATCCACTTTTTACTCTTAATGAAAATCCTTGCTCACCATTATAATGGTTCTTTTCCCTAGGTTATGAAGAAAGGATTTATTTAAAGTATGATTTTTAAGAGTACTAAATATGAATATATTTGTTGAAAATATTGAAGATCATCCCCCATGATTATAATATTTTTTCTGATTATTCCATTGGAAATAAAATATTATGGTCCTAAGATATTTTCTTTTGTAATGTATTTAATATTGATATAAAAAGATTAAGTATCAGTGTATGAAAATACAAGGTCTCTTTTGTTTATATCAGTGAAAATACTTAGTTAAACATTAGAAAATATTATTAGAAATTATTTGTGGGATCACTAGGGATATATCAATTATATGTCTACTTATTCCTCTGTCGATAATTCAATGGATGAGTCAAAGTATAAAAAATTTCCTTTAATTTTGTTAAAGGACACAATGATTGGTTAAAAGAAATTAAATCCCTTTCTATATACTAAAAGTGGATGTGCCTCTAGAATAGATGTAACTAGGGTTAACAACTCTAAATAAACTATGTTTATATATACATGATCAGAAATCAGTTCACAAAAACAGGGATTGATGAACAACTGGATTGATACTCTCAGGGATATGATTTTGAAATTCACTCACTCTATATGAAGAATCAGTAAGGACTTTAATTGATGATGACTATGAATAACCTTGGATAAACCTACAGCATCATAGAATAAAAATAAGGTTACATTATTTTTATATCCTATGTGTGATTTTCATGATTATGTTGTTCCCAACTATGATTATTATTCCCACACTATGGTTTCTGTTATAGTCAATTGATGGAACCCAAAGGTACTGTGTTAATGAGGAATGTAATGAAAAATGAAATTATTTCCGACAAGTAAACTGAATGTTATGGGATATAAAATAAAAAACATAAATTTTATACTAATAAAATATTTAAAAGCTATGAATCGAGGTGAAAATTGAAATGAGAAAATGACGGAACAATATTCTATTGAGTCATTCATATAGAAACATTGCCCATATTTTAGTGGTTTTTTTGGATTCATTAGATGTTGAAAAAAAGATCTGTTACATAGAAAATATATTTAATATTCTCCAGTCATGAGAGAATAATAAAGACACATTGGTTGTCTACCATATTAATGTTGATGTGGACCAATGGTAAAATATTATTAAGAATAAGAGGCATGAAAATAAATTGGATCCATAAAGTGGGATGAGTTTAAAATTTTATTTTTCAATGTGTAATTTCTTATTATTATATATAGAAAAATTATATAAGGATGTAATATATCAAAAGAAGAAGGATAATTGATATATTGGTGGCTGTGAAGGAAATTATAAAATTTTTCAGAGGTACGCTTTAGGTATTATCATTTAGTAATGAAAGGTACCCTTTAGGTATATAACCGAATAACTCAATTGTAATAGAATTATATTTGATAAATAATGCAATCAGGGCAAGAGAATTATAATGAGATGATAAAAAATGGTATATAAATTAATAAATATGTATGTACCTGAAAAAGTGTGAAAAATTATTCTTTCAATCATCAATACATTTTAGTATTTGAATTTGGTGATAAAGTATTTCTAAAAATTTATACATGGACGAATAAAGGGAAACCTAATCCATTATTATATAGGTCTTTATGAAATACTTGATAATACCAGTAGGGTATAAAATGGATTAGTTATTCCACCAAATCTCAATCAAGATAAATATTTGTTTTATGTATCACCTAGGATGAATTACATAAGTGATCCAACACATGTAATGATTGAAGTGGTCTTACAAGGTGTGCATTATTGTTCATATAATGATCAAACAATAGATATTTATTATCACAGAGAGAAATTTACATTAAACAAGGCCACTAACCTAGTAATTTGTTTTCAAAAAACATAATATGTTGAGAACGATATGTAAGTGCATCCAGATATTATGTTAAAAAATATCTATATTTTTTTATATATGACTAATTAATATCAAGGGTGAAATTCAATATAAGGGGGTAGAATGTGACACCCAAAGTATTAATTTTTTATTAAATTAAATTGTATTTTTTTTAATTCATTACAAAAAATAAATTGTTTAGATTGTTTTATACGCATCACCAAGTTATATTTGCGTTATACGGAACACTATCTTAGTTTGTGTTACATGCAATACTAAGCATTAACAAAACAATAAAATATTACAATAAATTTATTAAATCATGGCCCTTATATCCGATATATTATACATTGATATATTAATATAAAAATAAATAAATAAATGTTTATATTATTTTTAATGAATTTATAAAAAGAAAACTTATCGGTAAAAAATACTAAATTTTTAGTAGTTTCTTTATATGTTTTTAAAATAAAATTTCTTGAAAAAATTTATTTTACTTATTTTTGTTTCCAATAATAAAATTAAAATTCTCAAAATTATAGAAAATGAATTTTGTAATATGAAATTTTATTTTAATGAAATATTTAAAAATTAGCTTTGGTTAGATTATGGTGATTTTTCTAGAATTAATAATTTTATATTGAATATGGAAAAATAATTAATTTCAATAGGAAATTGTCATTTCACCTAAATTATTTTCAATGTTAAATTTCATTTAAATGATTTTTAATGTATTATTTTATTATTTATTCAATTGTTATTCCAATTTACATCATTGGAATAAAATTAATATTGAAATTGTATATAAGAACATTGTGAATTATTGATTAGTTTATCTTTCAAACCCCTCATTATCATCACATAAGTGGGATTAATATTAAATTAATGATTACTTATTATGACAATGGAATATGGGAAAATTGATTCTATAATAGTAATCAGAAAAATTTAGATTATGTAAAATTCTCAACATAATTTCGTACCAAAATAATCAGTGAACTAATAAAATTATAAATACCACAGTTACAATAAAAATGGGCTTACTTGGGGTTGAACTACAATGATATGAGTGAAAGTGACCAAAATTATTATCTTAATTGTACTCAATAATTTTATTTCTATATTTTTAATAATATATTGTAAAATAGAGTAATTTATTGCAACATTATTTTAAGTATGAAAATTATTATAAGTTAATAAATAAAAATCAAAAAAAGACACATTTCTTGCTTTTTATATCTCTATAGTCTTGGAAAACCAGAAGAAAAAACAAATTATTAGTTATATATATCATTTAAAAATTTAAATTATTTTTTTAAAATTATAATATAATTTAATTTAGTCGTGATCAAGGAGTTTCATTGAATTCTTATGAAACGACAATAGAGTATTTATTTAGTAAATAATGTAATAGAATAAATTAACATAAACATATTAAATGTGAAATAATCTAAAAGAATTATTGTGTATTATTTATATTAATATATCATTATAAATAAGTTTTATAATAATATATTCATATTCATTTATAGTCTCAATGTTATCAAATTTTAAATTAATTAAATAATGTCAAAATTGAAATTAATGTTATATTATAATAAGTGATATTCATTTAATTGATCCAAAATTAAAAAATAATTATAATAATATTTAAATTTATTCTTAAATATTAAAAAATTTAAAATGTGATCCATTAATGGGAAAATTATTCTATTATAATTATTACATTTACCATTAAATTGTAAAAATCCAGTTAGCATGGTTAAGGTAAAAGTGGTGTCTGTGCACATTACATGCGCTTATGCAAAAATTAATTCTGAAAAAAATAAGATTTATGTAATATAAATTAAAAATTATATTAATTATAAGTGTTTAAAATTATCTAGTATTGATCACTGTAATTTTGTCTTGGAGGGAAAATTAATATGGATAGAAAATGAGTAAATGTATTGAAAAAACTAAAATGGTAAATATAAGGATATCTAGAAGTTAATGAATGAAATGATTAAAACATGTGTCAAATTTTTCATTGGAGTTATATATCAAAACTATCGCCCATAGAGACCATTAATTATCATATTTTGAGTCACATTCGGTATTAATTTCTTCCAAATAGTGAATATATTTTTGTATTTACATAAATGTCTCTCATCCTTAACTATAAAATGGAACTCACTTTATAAGATTCCCCACTCAAGTCAATAAATTTTTATTCAAACACTTAATCCAAAATCAATTCCCAACATCGCTAAAATCATTTGAAAAGAATTATTTCTGACCAAAATCCAACAAATAATTTGTTTAGTGAAAACCTAAGGAGGAAACCCAAAGAAGAGATAATGTTTATCAATGAGATTTTTTATTTTATTTACTCCTCCACTCCCTTAAATTAGTAATATAAAATTAATATATAATAAAATAAATATATAAAATAATATTAGAAGTTATTATGATAAGGGTATAATTTTAAACCATACAAATTTCCATAAAATGGTTTACAAAATCATTGTTCATGTGTACGATAGATTACCACCTCGCAAACTGATGTTTTTTGTTTTAACACTAAAACATATAAAGGATAGTCATACTGATGGATTTATTATATAATTATGGTATATATGATTTTATTTATATTATTATAATTATTATAGAGTTATTATATCACAAAATCCTTCATATTCTCCATTTTGTGGGAATACAATAGTGTTGCTCCTGTGCATGGCAGACTACCGCCTCAAGAAATGACGTGATTCATTAACACTTCAAATGGAATTAGTTAATGATTTTTAATGAAATAATTTGATATATCTGAAAAAAATTATTTTTTAATGATAAAATATCATTTATGTTTATTTTTATTAATCTGAATAGAGAATTGAAATAGTGTCCATGCGTATGTACGACCTACTATCTCCATTAAAGGTTCATTTCATTTTTGATCAAAAAAATTTAGTGATTACTATAAGTACATATATACTGAATATATATAATATTTATATCATGGATATAATTTTGGATATTATGGAACAATGAACAGTGTTGTAGGATAAAAAAATATAACAGATCCTAACATATAAGAAACGAAAACCTGTAATTACCCGAAATGAAAATTTAAAATGGAATTTTAAATAAACATGTAATAAGTGACCAAAAAAATTATATATGATATGATATATATGAATGTATTAATTTAATATATTTTCAATAAAAATAAATTTAGAATATAGGATTTTGGAACTAGTATGACAGAAATCAATACTTAAGGTAATGGAGTTTCATTTAACATATATCATTTTTGGGACCCATACTACATTCACCCATCATTATTATTTTTTGGAATATATACTTACCATTAATATATTTTTTAATAATTTAAAATAAAATTATGGTTCTTTAGATATCTATTTAAGTAGATGTCTTTCAGTGTTTTTTTTAAAAGATACAAAATCAACAAGGAATTATTGTCGCCATTTCTCTTTTTGACATATATGTTATGTTATTCATCGATATAATTTCATGAGGTGTATACATATATCCCTATAAACATGTAATAATATGAATTTAATTATACTCATGGTGTTTTAGTTTTCATTGTAGGTTATTACTTATTGTGTATTATGATTTAATATTAACAAGGTTGTAGAAATTTTTTGTTACAAAACAACATTTATTTTATTGTTTGTGATTAAGTATCCAAGAATAAAATATCTTGATCTAAATATCTTGAATTCTCACATTTTATCTTATCTAATGGTTATTCATGATATTCCATTTAATGATACAATTTTCACAGTCTTTAGATCTTTGGATAGTTGATATTTAAAAAAACTGTTGTCATTTCTCACTTTGGTGGGAAATATATTTTCTTTCAAAAAAATATTTTTCAAAATTTTCTTAGGAAAATTTTTTAAATTATATTTTAATTTAAATTTAATAAAAAAGTATTTTGAAAGTATTTTTCTTTATCAAAAATTTGATAAATTATTTTCAAATCATCCTTTATGTGTTTTAAAGGTTATTATAAAAAATTCTTTGAAAATGATTAATGATTTTTAAAGTGTTTTTCAAGAATAAATAATATATTAAAAAATCCATTTTAAAAATTATATTCCAAAATTATATTCCATAAATGTTTAAATACATTAATTTTATGTAATTTTTATATGAGATATGATCTAAGGATGAAATTAATTTTCTTACAATGAATGGTTTATTTTTATTATGGCACAAAATATATGATACCCATTTCTCTTACATTGGTTATAATATGAAAAATGATTATAAAACTGATTATTTTTAGGGTATATATTAAGTTGAAATTATTATAGAACCTGTTTATTTTCAACAGCTTATGATATGATGAAATTTTTAACACACCCATTTTGTTTCAATGGTTATGAAATGATGAATATTTTTTACCTTGTGGAACACATAAATATGGTTTTCATTATTTTATTTCTAGGACTTATATCACCGTCACAAACATATGATGATTAGAACTATTCAATGATATCATAGGGTTCACATGAGGTTATAAAAATACCAAAATTGAGGGTTTATGGGTGGTTCTCAAATAAAAAATGATGGTAAACTTGTGGTTATAAAAATCACAAAAACAAGGGAACAAGGGTGCCTAAACCAAGCATGAACGATTCTATATGGGAGATCATCCTAAGAGTGAATTAGGTAAATGGTTGGTCCACCCAATCCTTTTAATTTATGAATGTATCTTTGGGGATCCATAAAATATGACTTTATATTATTATTTTTATGCAAAAAATAAATTTGTTACAAAAATGGTATTCACTCATAGAATGTGTTCTTAGATTATATTATAATTCATGTGTTATGTATTTCGAATCATTATTTCATGACATAATATTATGATATTTTATGATATTGGTATATTGTTCAAATTATATACTCATGTTCTCATACCCTTATGTTCATGTTATTCTTACACATCTCCAATGATTAACTATAATAAGAATATTATATCACCCTTTCTTAGGTTTCTGTTACCCATGTTATAAAAAATGATTTTATTTAGGATATGTCTAAAAAGAGTACTAAATAAGAAGATAACTTTGGGAAGCATTGATTACCTTCCACGAGAATATCATATTACATTCCATGTTTCCAAATGCACTAAAATATTGTGGTCTATATGCATGTTCATTGGTAATGTGTTGAATATTAATCTAAAAAAATCAATATCCATGAATGAATATATTGGTTCACTATAAATGATATATTATTTTTTTATAAATACATATTAGGAAATCAATATATTGGATAAGATCAATGATATGGGACATTCTACTCTTAATCTGAAAATAGAAAAATATTTCTTTCTTATTAATTAGAAAAATATATATAGTGTCTCATTTTCTTCATATAGAAGAAACTTATTTAAATATATCATGAGCATTTTCTACCATATTTAGAACTTATTATATTATCAGTTGATATTCATATATATACATTCCTTGATGAAATGGAGTATGGAATGTGGTACCTTGGTCTTTTAAGATCCAATGGTTTTCATCACGGGAAATGGTTTTTGTGTGTGTTTGGTGTCAATTCACACTTGTGTTGATATAGAGTGTGCATATATAGATGGTTTACAGGATTTAATCATCTCAAATATATAAAAAATAAAGAGTTTTTAAAATCTAGGGTTTCGTGATTGTTGATATTAATGAATGTGAGGATTATTACAAACACTCTTTTGAAATATGGTGTTCTTAGAGACTGTGAGAAGCGTCGCAAATAAATGATGAGTTGATGATAAATCTTCCTGATAATGATATTATTCAAGAATAGGTTATATTTAATTTGATATTTTTGGATATAATGATCTTAAAATGATTTAATAATGAGGTTCTCAAAAAATCCACATGGATATTAGGGCTTGGCGAAGGGTTGAGTCTATAAATAGGTGGCATCACACACTACATAGAACCTGAATAGAATTCATGAAAAGTCTAAATTGAAATGTATTAATGATGGACCAGAACATCAAAAATAAATAATTCATTGATTTCCTAATCATTATGAAAATTTTGGATTAGTATTCACTAAAGCTAATGATTTTTAGAAAATGGAGTATTGTGTAGACTTAGAGTTTCATGATGTAACACCCCGGGATTTTGTGAAATATTTTTTTCAAAATAATTTAATCTTTTGATATTTTTCATTAAATGTGACAGTAAAAATATTTTTTCACTAAGTCAAAAATTCATTTCACAGGACACAAGATTATCTTATGTTACATTCAACACTGACTTGGGGTATGTTAATTTGAAAAATATGGTTAGTGTACATTACGTGCAAGATTGACCTTCCTCGATAGCTTGCGTGATAAACACGAACTAGTGTTACCTAACTATAATGTATTATTAAAAATATTATTATTATTGGATATGACTTAGCCATTATGTTTATGGATATGAATAGTATTAAATAAATTATGAATATTTTTGGTTTACCTAAATATAAGATGAAATCATAGGTTACCAATAAATTCGAAATGAATATGAAAACCATTTTAATATAAAGGAAATATTCTAATAGTCATAAAGCTATTTTATCCAATTAAATTAAAATAATTACAATAGGTAAGTGATATTAATGTAAAAATATGGGATATATTTTTTATAATCATCCAATATATTTTATATGCATAATATAAAAACAAGAATAATTTTATCCATAAAAAACATATTGTTTATATAGGTATTTTTATAGGATTTTAATAGAGAAACCAATTTAAATACAATTTTTTCAATTTTTATAGATTTAATATGTCAAAATAAACTTTATATTTGAATGAGATGAATTAAAATTAGTTTAGAATACAATTTTGGTATTTTTATGTAAGGTTCCATCTTTCAAAGAATAGTTAAAAATACTGGATTTTAATTCAAAACTGTTTTTTCATTTAAATTGTTCATAAGGTTAAATTAATTATTTAATTAGTCTGATAGTTTATTTAGATATTATTTTTACATGTTTATCAAATTTAGGACATTGTAGCCTATTTCACAATAAAATTGGATACAAATACATTGCAATATTTTTTATGTTCTTACATTAAATACTCATAGTTTCATCTGTCGTTAGGATTTATTTGAACTTAATATATGCATGATATATGACTAGAATTTGGAAAAATTAATTCCATATTGTTATAGGAATAATTTATAATTTTTTATAAGGTCAACCTGACCAAAAATAGTAGTGAATGTGATTAAAATTAATTACGTCAGTTAAGAGAAAAATAAGGTTAATAAAGTACTAAACCATAAATATAAGACCCAAAAGACCTATAAACTTGTATAAATCCCATTTAATGGACATTATTCCTAAATTAACCTTAAATTCAAGAGTTTTTTTGTTTTTTTATTTTTTTGGAAGAAACATGGGTACACTAAACATGTTTAAAAAAATACCAAGTCAGTTTTTCCTTTCCAATAAAAGGTCACCACCTATACCTACATTATCAGACATCTAAATACCCTTTTCTCAAAAAAAAACTAATAAAATAAGACCAAAAATTACCTCCCTTCCACTAATAATCCTTACCTTTGGTTGAATGAAACTCAAGGATGCCTTTTGGCACAAACCAAAAGGAGTTACCCGATTAAGAGGTAACATCTTCTCTCAAGCTCATTTCATTTATTTTAATTCTTTAGCCCTCCAAAATATTTATTCCATTATTGAAAGAAAAAACCAGTATCAAAAATATACTAAGATTTTTTTAATCTATGGTTTGGACCTACAATCATAGACACTTCCATCTAATGTATATCCAACATACTGTTTTGGTGTACAACAAACTACTATCTCACAAAATGATGATTGATCATTTTTCCTTAAAAAAAATGATGGTTCCCATTATGATGGACACTATATATATATGTATGTTATATATAAAATTATTTATTTATTTAAGATTATGTATTCTGTTTTTCAGTGCATACCTTTTTACTTTCCATATGGTGTTAATATGATAACTTAATTTGAGGAAGTGTGTACTACCACCCCCTCAAAATGATTTGATTCATTCATAAACCACATAAAATATATTAACGATGAGTTTAGTGAGAATATATGATATATTAATTCTAATAGAATAATTATATATATATATATATATGTCGTTTACATACATTCTTTCAATATGATAATAAAAACAGAAACACCATTCATGGGTACCTACGTCTTATCGTCTCTGTGAATAGTGTATTCCATTTCGTACGTTGTTATGAAATAAATTATCATAATATACTTATAAATGATATAAATGATATTTATGTCATTAATTAAATCCAATAATCATGTTATATTAGCATAAGGACAAACGATATATACAAATTAAGACAGAAGCAAAGGACAAAGCGAATATTACCCGATGTGAAACCCTAACATTGGAACATTAAAAAGTGGGTAATATAAGATCATAATCAAACCAGATAGTGTATTTTGAATAATAATATGATTATATAATTTGTTTTAAAAAACTTGTATTAATTATATAGGAATCTCATATGAGTACTAAGTGATTCAAGACCCAAGGTACGAGGATTTTATCTCACTTTTAATTTCTGTGAGATACAAGTTATGTTCACAACTAATTCCTTTTATGTGGTGTATGTACTAAACATGATTTTATTTTATTTATCTTATAACTAAATACATGGGTATTAACATGTACATTTAAGGATATTTTTTAGGGTGATTATGTTTCAAAAGTTACCAAATCGGTGAAATAATTTTGTCCTAATTGTCCTTCTTTGAGACTCAAGTTTTGTTATGCACCTAAATTATATCTAGAGGTGTATATATACCCATTTTACATGTTACCCAATGAATTTAATTTTTTCATGATATATTATGTTTTATTTAATTTCATTTTCTTACATGGGGATTATAACCTCATGTTACCAAATTATAAGAGTTTATTGATACAATCTCACAACTTTTTTGAGATTGTTTATGTTTATGTTTCCTTTGAAAAATATTTATGATCCCTATCCCAAGAACCTTCATTATTATATAGTTATTAATTATTTATGAATGTATTGGTACTTTTTTTCCACTCTTTATTATATAATATAGTCAATAATATGTTTTTTTTTGAAATCCTAACTTATCCATCCTTTCAGTCAGAAATCTATATATTCTAAAAAGGGTTTCAAAGAATATTATACAATTCTCTTGTAATCTCAAAATAAAATGTTTACCATTTAATCATTTAAAAATATCTCTAAAGGTTATTATAACCTTATGAATGATTAATTTTCCCAATCATTTTACCCTCCGAATGTATTGTTTTTTAACTCATACGAGATGTACAGATTTACCTGCTATCATTCCTTTGAAGATTTATTTGCATTTTTAGAATGTTAATATATTATAAAATGTTTTTTATAGGATAATTCTCAAGGGAAATAGTGTTAAAAGTTTTTTCAAACTTATTATATATTTTTTTTATAAAAATTCTATTTTTTTCAAGCCTTAATTATATTTTTTCTAATAATTTTAAAACAAATGAGTTTTAGAACATTTTTTATCATTTTTTTCATATGTTTTATAGTAAAAAATTATTTAAAAATACTTTAAATAATTATTTACATATTTTTAAATTTTTTTCAAATAAAATGGTTTTTAAATTATTATGATGATTATTTTATATGTTTTCGTAGAAAAATGATTCCAAAATGTTTTCAAATAATCTTTATAATATTTCAAGGTATTTTTTAAGAAAATAATTTTTTTCATTTTTTTTTATTAAAAATAACTTTTAAAAAATGAAAGGATATTTTCCTCAAGAATCTTTTGAATTATATTTCGAAATTATTTTCTATATATGATGAAATCTACTAATATTACTCATTACCTTTGAGGAAATGATCTAATGTTTTCATTAGTATCCTTTCTATGAATGGCTTACGCTTAATGTCATGTTCTTTATGAAACAAAATTCTCATTTATGGGTTATATGTTTATGAAATTAGTTTTTCTTTAATGGGTTATGTTTTTGATGAAATGATTATGATACCAATACCTTTTTTCACAAGTTATGATATGTTTACATGTATATGATACCTTTTTCAATAAATTGGTTATGATATGATTTTTAATGATCTTGTGGAACATGTATGTATTATTTCATTATTAGATGGGTGAGAACTATATATAACCTTCCAATGCATTAGGTAATGATTTATATGTCACGAGATATACATATATGGTATTAGGAATTAAATATTACTACTATGATTGCCTTGGGAGTGAACCATGACCACCAAGATAGTATGAGGAGTCAAATCATGCTACTAAGATGACCATGGTAGTGAACCATGACTACCAAGATGGTATGAGGAGTAAAATAATGCTACTAATATGGACATGGGAGTGAACTATGATTTCCAAGATGGTATGACGAGTGAAATCATCCTACTAAGATAATCATGGGAGTGAACCACAACTACCAAGATGGTATGAGGAGTGAATATATACTACTGATACGGTCATGGAAACAAAGCCTTGTATATTCAGGAAATAATATTACATGCCTATCCAATTTTCAAAACTCTATGTTTTATGACTATGTTATGCTTTCATGGATAATATTGTTTTTTTATAATGATTCATGTCTTATAAACTGCCATGATTTATTCCATGATTCGTGTTTATAAATTATGACAGGCATGGTATGATATTTTGTTTTCATGATCATGTTATCATACCCTTATTCTAATGATTATGTTTATATGTCTTATTTTTACCCTTACTGAGAATCTAAGATCACCTTTTTTCTTATTCTCTTCCCTAGGTTACGAAGATATTTTTTAATGATATTTCTAAGAGGGGAGCTAGTCTTAGAGAACCTTGTGAGAGATAATATTTATCTCTCATGTAGCTATGTTTATGTTTTCATGTTCCTAAATTTACTAGACTAAATAAGGTCTTTAGGAGAAAGTTTGTATAATGTTTATGTATTTCCACAAAGTTATGAAATTTTATTATTTTAAAAATCCATGGTCTCTATAGTAGGTATCATAGAGAATGTATTGTTATCTTTTTGAAGATAGGATGAGAAAACGATAGTGATATCCCTAGGTATATTCCTCTGGATATGTCTAGGTTATGTCCCTATAGTGGTTTCATAGAAATACATCCATGTATGGATACTACAAGTGGATATGGCACTGGTACAGATGTACGAAGGTGTAGAGACTCGGACAATATGTTCCAGACCAAACTCATAGTAATCTGGTACATGACATCATGCCTTGCTGCACATATAGTTTGACACTCCAAGGGGATATTCCTTTTGAATTCATAAAATATTCATGAACTATCATAGAGGATTTAAATATAATTTGTCTACGAATAACCTAAGATGAACCTAGGGTTTCATAGATTAAGGAAGGTTTCATGATTTAGAAATCCTATAATTAAATATTTTCATGAATATGTGGTTTTATCCCATGATAAGTAACGCTCACACTATTCTTTAGTTTTAGTCAATGGAGGGAATCAGAAAGAACAAGATAAATGATAAATGTGATGGAAGATTTTTGAAAGAGTAGTCAACTGTAATGAGCACTAGAGTGAAATATATTTTGATCATGCCTAATCAGTTTTCACTGAACATGATTAACAAAGTTTACCGTAACCAACTCTCAGATTCACCAAGGAATAGAATTAAGTAGTTCACTGAGAGTGTGGGTAATGGAGACCATGAAGGAAATAAGATTACGTTTCCATTATGTCATGAATGTTGAACGAATCACCTAAGTGAAAGTCTTAGAGGAACAAGAAGATTTTGTGACTATGTAAAATAAGGACAAGAATAATGTGACTGGAAGGTAAAAATGATGAGTTTTGTTAATGAAATGGATGGGTACATTGCCTCCATAATTCCTCATCAAAAGTTGAGTGTTTTAATAGTGGAGTAAATGGTCATTATTGAACTCATTTTCCCAAGAGGAATGATTCTAATGATAATCATATTGGTGGCTTGAGTAATGGTAACATTTTGGATAATTATGAGACTAAAAATTAAATGACAATGTAAAGAGTTATTATGAAATTGGATGAGGTATCATTTTGAATGGATTATGGATGATGTTATCAAAGTTTCTTTGTATTTGTATTCAAAAGTTATGAATAATAAAATATAAAATTATTGTAAAACTTATGTTTTTTATTATGTATTTACTTGTTTTTATTGAATTTTCCTAATGGACTAGTGAATTGATTTAATAATAAGGTGATATTTTGGCTATGGGAAGGTAAATTTTAATATTCTTTTTGTGTTGAGATAATGTTGTATAGTTAATGATACATGGGATGTGGATATGTAAATTTTATGTTATAGTTTACCTTTGAACTCAGTAATGACTTATTGATATGGTTTTTATTATAAAATTTATGAAGATTAAAAATTTTCAAATTTAAGGAATAGATCCAATATACTTTGTAATAAAGTATCATGTATGTATTCCAAAAGGATTTTTGGTAATTCAGGTTATTAACATGTTTTGAGAGAATATATGATGAAGGTATTGACAAGTTCAGAATGTTATAGCCAAGAGCTAAATTCTCTTATATATGGGATTCAATGTTAAGAAAATTTCATCACTCTCTTTTTAATGTTTTTATTTTTTTTCTTTGATATGGGTTATAAGGTTATCATTTCATGAAAATTTATGTTCATCAACAGATGAAGTATTTTTTCATTGATTTTTTATTGAAGACCCTGGTTAAAAGGGTATTTAGTGATTAACTTTATATTAGGGATTACCATATTATAAATTTTAAAAATTAAATTTTCATTGATTTATAAAAGTACATCAAATATGTATGGTGACAACCAATCATGTTCAATAAGGATGTGGGTCCTGAACCCACGACCAAAGGACGATAAGGGTTTTATTCTTACTACTATCATATGCGATGTCCTGGTAATTTAATATTTATTTTTGATAAGTAAATATTAATTATTAATTAGTATTGTAACATTTTATGTTTATAGATAAATGAATATTGGTTCTAAAGGGGAAAATAGTTAGACATTTCTTTCTTTTATTAACCTAATGATCCGTTAAAAGTGTATTTTAATGATTTATGAATCAATGCTAATTTCTGCACCTTCATTCATTGATGTAATTAATGTATTATAAATTGATCAAAGAAAAACCAAAGAATGAATTTTTTATTGAAAAATATCATGAATCACTCAATGTTCTGAATGTGATAAAAAATGAATTTTTCATAATACATACTGTTTTGTTGAACCAAGGGATTTTGAAATCATTACAAATGTATGATATCAAGGCCCTCTACTTTTCATTGATCATTTACTTATTTATGATTGATGAACTTAAACACTCCCTATAAATTTTTATGCTTCTCCTTCATTTCAAATCATCACTCCCAACCTCAATTATTCTATGTGGAAACCTTGTTCTATCTAACTTTGGGTAATTATTATGGTTCGAACAATACCATTTTGATGGATGTTTTAGTATCCATTTTTAGGATATGGGTATCTATGAATGAAAAATTTAAGTTTTAAACCTTTTATAAGCAAGACATATTTTGAGTGTGAATTTTTTTTGAAGGGATTTATTATTTTGATACTTTTCATTTCATGCAACACTAAAAATAGTTTTCACTTAGTGAAACATTCATTTATCCTGAAACCATTTTTTCATGTGTTATACACAACACTAAATTGGTGTACGTTACATGGAACAACATGTTTAGAATACATTACACACAAGATTGACCATCCTCAATGGCATGGGTAACACACGAGACCAATAGTTACCTAACTATAATATATTATTAAAAATATAATTATAATGTGATATTAATTATCCATTATGTTGATGGATAATTATATTATTGACTAAATTATGAAAAAATCTGGTTGTCACAAATATGAGAAGAATTCACAGGTTACCAATTAATTAGAAATGAATATGAAAGATTTTTGAATATAGATAATAATATTATTATATTCACAATTTTAATAATGTAAATTAAATTAAATAATATTGATGTGTGAAATTTATGTAATAAATATTTAATAAAATGTTGATATTTATCCTTTATATTCAATATGAATAATATTAGAATAAACAAATTTTGTTGAATAAACCCATATTTTTTTATAAAGGTATTTTTAACATAGTTTTCATAGATAACCCATTTTAAATATATTTTTTATAACTATTATATATTAAATATGAAAAAAAATAAACATTATATATTGATGATAAATCTAAAAATTATGATATGATAAATTATTATAATTTTAATGTACGATTTCATCTTTTGATAAATAGTAAAAAATGAAGGATTATAATTCAAAACATCACTTTCATATAAATTGTTTTTAAGTATAAATTATAATTTTAAATGGTTTGATTTTTTTTATATAATATTTTTATCAATTTTTCCAGCTTAAGTCATCGTAACCAATTCCACATTGAAATTGGATATAAAGACATAGTAATATTTTGGGTGTTTTTATATCAAAAACCCATAGTGTCATCTCGTCATCATGATTAATATTAAATTATTTTCATAAAATTATGTGATTATAATTAGAAGTCCATATTTATAATAATAATAATTTATAATTTCTAATAAGGTAAAAATTCTTTTGGAACAAAAATATTAGTGAAATTGATTAGAATTAATTAAATCGGTTAAGAGAAAAATATGTTTAATAATGTAATGAACCATAAATATAAGACCAAAAATGATCTAGAAACTTCTTCAAATCTGATTTTATGGAAATTATTGTACCATGGACCATAAATTATTTATATTTATTTTTTTAGCATTACATTTATTAGGTAAAAACGTGGGAACACCTAACATGTTTTCAAAAATGAAAAGTTCATCCTTTCCCTTCCCTATAAAATTCATCAACATCTACCAACTTACTCACACCTCTAAAACCCCATGTATAGGCCATATTATACTCAAATAAGCCAAAAAACGCCATAATTTTCTCTTATAATCCTTACCTTGGGAATAAGTCATCACAAGGAAGTGTATTGGTACAAACTAAAAGGAGTTACCCGATTAAGAGTTAACGTCTTCTCTCAAGTTTTTTTCATTTACTTTCCTTATCCACACCCTAGACTCTATTTATTACATTATTTTATGAAAAAAGTTATGATGCATATAATAATCTATTTTTTCTGATAATGGTTCTACCTACACTTACACACACCTCCATTTAATGGATATCAAACATACAATTTCTTTATAATGGAAACTATATCCTCACAAAATGATGATTGTTAATATTTATTTTACCACCAATCATAGTTGGAATTATGATGAAACTATATTTTTATATGTTATATATAATATTTAAAATTCCATTAATCTTATATATTCCTTTATAATAATCATACCTTTTTACTTTCCATCTGTTGTTAATAAGATAATATCATTCGAGGAAGTGTGACCTACCTCCCCCTCGAAGCTATGTGATTCATTCTTACAACACATGGAATATATTAAGGATGGGATAAGTGAAATTATATGATATAATAATGATAATTAAATAGTGATTTATATTTATATAAATACATACATTTATATACACATGTCATTTACATACATTATTTCAATATGAAAATAAAAATAGGAACATCATTCAGGCCTACGTACAATGTACCATCTCCCTGAACAGTGTATTCCATTTCATAATTCTGTATGAAATATATTATTGTAATATAAATATACTAGATATAAATGTTATTTATATCATTATTTACATTTTGGAATCATGATATTAATATAAAGACCAATGATATAACAAATTATGACACATGAGATGAAAAAATCGAATATTACCCGAACTAAAACATTAATATTGGATTGTTAACATGTTGGTAATATAAGGTCAAAATCAAACCATATATGGTATTATGTATAATAATATTATTATATATAATATGCTGTATAAATTGATACTTATTATACAGGATGATCATATGATTACGAAGAGAGTCAAGACCCAAGATAAGGGGGTTTCATCTCGCTTTTAATTTTTGTGATATACTTATTATGTTCACGACTATTTCGTTTTGTGTGGTGTATATACTAAACATGATTTTATTATATGTATCATATAACTAAATTTATGGGTATTCTCATCCCATTTCGTGATCTTTATTTCATGGGGATTAAGTTTTAAAAGATACCACATCACTGAAATAGTTTTGTCTAGATTTTCCTTCTTTAAGACCCCTGTTTTGTTATTAACCTAATTTATATCTCGAGGTATATATAATTTCATTTTATGTGATTCCTCATTAATTTAATTATTTTCAGGATATTTTTTTTGACATAATTTCCTTTTCTTACATGGGGAGTATGACCCCATGTAACCATGTTCTAAGAGTTTAATGAGATTATTTCATCACCTTTTTATATTTTTTATGTTCATGCTTCCATTGATGAAATACTACAATCCATATCTCCAGAAAATTCATTATCCTCTAGTTATTAATTAATTATGCATGTATTGATACCATTTTTCTACTATTTTTTTAATTAGATAGTTAAGAAAGTGTTTTTAAGACAACCCAGCATTACACTCCCCTCAGTAAAAAATATGTGTTTTCGGAAAAGGGATCCCAAGAATATTATACCAATATCCTATAATATATAAAATAAACTTTTACCATTTTTTCCTTTTACCAATCTCTTAAAATTAATATTCTTTTTGATTTCTGAACATGGAATTTTTATATCTTTTTTACCATGGAAAAGGAATTTTATTTTTACTTCATACGAAATGTATGGATTTACCCACCATAATTCCTTTGAAGATTCATTTTCATTTTTAAAAGGGTAATATTTAAGAATTTTATTAAATAAAAAATTTCCATTGAGAATTGTTTTCAAAATGTTTTCAAACCTTTTTTCTATGTTTAAATGTAAATTTTTTTTCAAATTGTTTTAAATACTTTATGAATTGTTCTCAAATTATTTACATATAAATGGTTTTTATAAAAATATCACACATATTTTCATATGTATTTAAGTAAGAAGGATTTAAAAATATTTTCATGCTTTATTTATAAGTTAACAATGTGTTTACAAAGAAAATGGTTTTATAATTTTTTGATTCTTATTTTATAAGTACTCATGGAAAGAGGTTTTTAAAATGATTTCAAGTCATCATTATATTAATTCATGGTATTTTATAAGAAAATTATTTTAAAATGGTTTTGTTAATTGAAAATAAAATTTCATTGAATAAAAGATATTTTCCTTAAGAAATGTTTTTAAAAGATGTATCAAAATTATTTTCAATCTAAGATGACATTCGTTGTTATTATTCATGACCTTATAGGAAATGATCAAATGATTCAATTAATATACAATTTATTAATGTGTTATGACTAATGTCATGGCCTTTTTGAAACCCATTTCTCCTTTATGAGTTATCAGTTTATGAAATATATTTTACTTTCACAGGTTTTGTTTTTGAAGAAATTATTATGAAAATGTATATTTTTCCACAGGTTATGATATGTTTTATCTTTTTATGACACCATTTTCATTACATGAGTTATGATATTATTTTTAATGATCTTGTTTCACATGTATGTATGGAATCATTATGAGATGGGTGGGACCTATATCTCTATCCAATGAATTAAGTAATTATTTATATCTCATGGAATATACTAATATGGTCATGGGAATAAACCATGACTACTAGGATGGTCATGGGAGTGAACCATGACTAGAAATATTATATGAGGAGTGAAAGCATGATACTATATTGGGAATGGGAGTGAACCATGACTACCACGATGGTATGTGGAGTGCACTAATGCTATTAAGATGGCCATGGGAGTGAACCATGACTACCAAGATGGTATGAAGAGTAAACTCATACTTGAAAGATGGAAATGGGATTGAACCATGACATACAATATGGTGTGGGGAGTGAACCAATACTTCTATGATGGGCTTGATAGCAATGCCTTAGCATCTCTGGAAATAATATTGTATACTTATCTATTTTCTATAATTCCGTGTTACATTCCTATGTTATGAATTCATGGATTATGTAATTTATCTCTTAATGATTCATTTCTTATGAACAACCAATATTTATGCCATGATTCATTTTATTATCATTTACATACAATGTATGATCTTTTATTTTCATGATCATGTTCTCATACCCTCATTCTCATGATTATAATTACAAATCTCCCTTATTTATTTTTACTGATTATCTGAGCTCACCCATTTTCATGTATCCTCCCCCATTTTATGAAGATATATTTTATTATATGATATGAATAAGAGGTTTTTTAGTCTTGTAGTACCAATTGGGGTATCATTTATCTCTCTCTTGTACTAGTGTTTAGGTTTCCACATTTCGAAAGGCACTTGACCAAATACGGTCATTGGGTGTCTATTTGTATAATGCATAAGTATTACAAAAATTTTATTTAATATTAATGTTTTCAAAAAAGGGGGTCACAATACATGATTACTTAATACTCCACAAAGGCTATTAGAATCATAGAGATAGTTTTTTTTGAATTATGTGAGATTTAAGATGATTGTGATCTTCAAAAAAGTGTGTGGGTTTGAAAATTCCCAAATTCCATTGAAATATAAAGGGTTTTTTGTCAAGGTTGGTAGAATAATAAATAATAGTATTGAACATTTGGTTTATGTGAATATTTATTTCATATGCATCAAGTCATGACATTGTCTCATGAAGAGTCCAATTCTGATTATGGAATAAAACATAAGTTCCAAATATGTAGCAATGACCATCAATCCATTATACTAATTCATATATAAACTGAGGAAGTGAACTAGGTGGTGTCTTCACAATTGTTCCATGGGAGGTATTTCTCTATCAAAAAATTTCATTTAAAGATAATGTTCCAAGTGTAGAGTGAAAATTGCTGATCTTCTATACTACACAACAACTAATGAAGCTTAGTGGATTTAGGTATGACTGAAACACTTTTAGTGTTTTGTCTTTGGACTAATCATTACTAGTGGACTAAATAAAACCCTGGTTCTATTTGTTTATATATTTTTGTTTAATAGTCACAAGATCCATCAGACAAGTTTTATATGTAGCTATAAAATTGGGATAAATATACATCTCTTTATAAGAAAAATATGACCCCATGATTCACCCCAGCCCTCTCTAAGTGTACTGTGGTCCTAAAATTTGTATCATAGGGTACACATTTTTGTGATAAATATATCCTTTCTTGTTTTTATAAATAATTCAGTGAATGCCATTGGATTTCCCCTATTTGATGGAAGATACATCAAAATTTGAATGAATATTATGATATTGCTTTTATAATCATGTGGGATCAATGTTCTCTTTTCAATAGATAAAAAGACATAGATCTTTGATGCAATAGTATGTTCCATGACTGAAATGGACTAGAAGATGCATGATGAAAATTCTAAATTACAAAATTCCTACACTGATGCTCAATATTTTCAAATATATTTAAAGGTGAGGATTTTCACTTCATCTGAGTGCTTATGGGAGAAACTAAAAAATATATAAAAAAGTGATAAAAAAATTAAAGGATTTTAAACACTACATTTTCAAAATATGTTTAATGATATGAAAATGAATCAATTGGAAAATTCTAATATCTTTTTAAAAGAATTGATGATGTTGTTGTATAAATATGTTGACTTAGAGAAAAAATTAAGGATAATAACATTGAAAAGAAAATATTGTTAAGGATTCCACCTTAGTAAAATATAAATGTGTCATTATTTAGGGAAGGGATCTTTCAAAACATTCACATGATGTTACAAAAATTAGTATGGTTTCATATGAAATTAGAGCCAAAATATAGAAACAAAAATTCTAGAAGGCAAGGAGATATCATTTAAATACCTAGAAAATATTGACATAGCCAATGGTAGTGATGATGGAGATATTGTGGATGATTAATTTATTTCTATTTTTTCTATAAAAATAAATATAGTAAAAGGTATACTTGTATTAAATATTCTCTATGTATTATTTCGATGCGGTAAAGTATGTAATACTACCACCTGATGCCCAAGGAAATTTGATGATGTATAATGTGATGTAGAAATATTATATAAACAACATAAGTGTTTACTTTAAATAGGAAACTTCATGTTAGTAAATAACATATTGTTAAAGAGATTCATAATAAATAACTATCTAGATAATAATGAATTTGTTAATGATGTAGATTTAGAGATTAAATATTAACCGAGTTTATCCCAGATGGCTATGAGTTAAAAGGTAGGACCTATAAAATATAAATATAATTAGTTGATTGGTGTTATTGATATCTATTTTCATGTTGAGGGTTCTATTTATGAACATGAAATACAATGAAAGAAAAACGGTAAGGTGGGTGATGTGATTAAAGATTCATCGGAGTATGTTTATTTCCATGAAGAATAAATTGTTCAACTTAAAGGAGAGGTAGAAGAACATTGAATAACTCTTGGTAGATAAGAAGTGGCTGTGGAATTTATTACCCAGATTTAAGAGTCTGTAAAAGGTATTAATGATATTACATTAACACAAGAGGTAATGAGCATTATTGTTATGGTACATGAGGAATAAGTGGATACATTAAGGAGTAAAATGAAAAGATTAAATAAAATAAATGTTAACAATGAAGAAATTACAATTTTGAGAAAATTATTATGAAGATGTGTTAGAAAGAGATTGAATTTATTTTGAAGGAATAAAAAAGGAATTGTCGGTCCTTAGGTCCATATTTATGGGAAAAATTTGAATCTATTTTGATATAGAAATATCAAATGTTGGAAATAGGCTAATACAAAATAAAGGTAAATATAAAGTTGCACATTTCAAAAATGTTATTTATGTGTGAATAATGAAAGCTTCAAATCAATAATAAAAGGGAAATAAAAATAATCTACAAGTATCCAAAAGGTATCTTATGCCAAATACTATTAAAATAAACAACAAATGTGGAGGAATGGATGTTATAAGATATTTAACCTAACTAATTATCAATTATGTGGCTTTTATAGCCATACCATGTAATATTGTGAAGAGATAATAAGCTATCTAAATGGGGAAGCACTAGGAAGTCAACCAAGGGTAATGATACCATATAAATAACTATATAGATTAAATATTTACTTTGTATTTATTTTACTTTTATCATAATATCCATAATTATATTCATTATAGGAAACGGAAAGGAGAGAAAAATTCCTACATAACTAAGAGACTGGTTAATATTTGTCATCTATGTAGTGTTACTCTTAAAATTAGATATTATCCTTTGTAAAAATATTATGAATATGATGATGCTTTGAATATTTAATAGTGAGTGAAATGGATGTCATTATCCACAACTCAATCACATATCTCATGAATGTAAATGAAGAAGGTCATGAAATACAATCATTAAAAATAGCCCTAAAAACATCAGAGAATAGTAACACCTAGAATCTACATGGTGGATTATCAACTCATATTGAAAAAAATAAAAAATTTATCATTAATGTTAAGAATAGATTTATTGTAATAGTCATATTTTGTGATGAAAGTGCATTAATTAATAATGACATAGGAAATACATAACTAAAAAATTACAAGATGTGGAAAACAGAAGTTCTCTATATAGAAGGTTTGTGACATAATCATCTGAGTGTAATTCTACTCTATGAATCAAGACTTGTGTTGAAATTTAATCAATAATCATGCACTATGGAATGAATGATAGAAACTTCTATCATTAAATGATTCCAAATAGATGAATAATTATACTGGATTGATAGTAAAGAGATAACTTTTTTCATAATAATAAAAGAACAAAAGAACCTATGGAACTATAGGTTGGATCACTTGAATCAATAGTGTGTGAAATATATATCAAAGATTAATATTGTTGTTGAAATTTACAATATGAATTTTTATCGAAAAAATAAATATTACTCATAAATGTTGGGAAAGATGTTCAGGAGTTCATATTGACCAAAGCACAAATATGCATTGAATATTCTTAATCTCATATACATTGACTTATGTGGTCCAATAAAGTTTTCTAGCACATATAAAGAGAGATAATTCATTCAATTTATTGAAAATTAGTATATAATTCCTTCTGTTATGTTTATGCATAGGAAATATAATTTTCATGATTACATGAAGAGTTTTCAACAATGAGATGAGAATGAAACTTTCTGTAAAATCAAGATTCTACAATCTGAAAATGGAGGAGAATACAGATCCATAAAATATGGAAATTAATTTGAAAAAATTGATAAAAATCATCAGGTTTTGGCATTGAGAAACCCTACACAAAATTATATTTTCTAATGCATAAATTGAAAGGTGAAAAATATGACTAGAACTATGATGATTGAGAGCCATCTTTATTTTCATTACTGGAATGAGGATTTTCATGTAGCAGTGGAAACTCAAAATTGATAAAGGATTTTTATAAAAGATACGATGACACTTTATGAGATATTTTTTTGGAATTAATTACACTCAGAATTATTTTCATGTTTTTGGAATTAAATATTTCACTCAAAACAATGAAGGAAATTAAGGAATGTATATTCATATTGTAGATGAGGAAGTATTCCATGGATATTTAATAAATATTAATGCCAAAATAAATTTTCCAAAACCGTCTTTGAATGATTTTGGAAAATAATGACATAATGATCATTGAAGATAATAATACAAATACCACGAGGAGACTATATATTGATATGATTGAATATAAAGAAGAAATTAGAAAAGGGATATATTCAAATGAAAAAATAGTAGAATTCCAACAAATACTTTTGATATTAGATAATAATGAAGATATGAATGAAGAATTAGAAAACAAAACCATTGATAAATAATCATCGTTAGAACCAAATAATTGATATTGATGATCCTAAATTTATTAATCCAACTTCATCGGTGATTGGACTGTACCTACAAAGAAAATTAAAAGAGGGAATTAATTACATTATGAATTCCTATAAATTGTGGAACCAACATATTTTGAAGAAGCATTGAAGGGTGAATTGTGGTTTATGCCCACAAATGATGAAATAGAACATATTAACAATAACATAACATGGGATTTTTGAAGAGTCCATAAAGTCTAAATGGTATTAGAACATAGTGGATATTTAGAAAAAAAATTAATGATCCTAGAAATATGACTAAAATCAATCCATTATTGGTGTGTAAAGGTTATAGACATATTGAAGGAATCAATGATGAAACAAATTGGATCTATTATTTAGACTGGATTCAATCAATATATTCATTTCCATTGAAATTCAATATGGGTAAAAAAATTCAATATTTACATAAAAATTAAATTCTTATATATATTTTTTAAAGATGATTTATTCATTGAACAACTATTGGGAATTGTGATTTGAACTGATGAAATAATGTTTTTAGGATTTAGGAAGTCTCCCTATGGTTTTAAGAAGTCATCAAAATCTTGGTATTATTTATTATATGATTATTTTAACAAAATAATATTATAGAGAGGAGGTTTCAACCATTATCTCTATGTGAATGATTTTTAGACACCTTATTTTATGGTTCTTTTGTACGTGGGAGATATTATTTTTATAGGAAGTTGGAAGGGATCAGTTTAATAATTTTCTAATAATTTGAAATATGAATTTTAAATTCTTTTGATTTTTGAACTCACTTACATTTTGGGGATGTTAGAATTTGAAATGAAATATTACACCTTAATTTCCAAAAAAAGTGCAAGATAGTTGCTGAATAGATTTAACATGCAAGACTCCAAACTAATGTCGAATCTGATTGAGGTTGGGAAAAAATAGAAATCACATGGATGGTAATTATATGGATCCTATCGTGTATATGATGATTTTTGGAATATTATTATACTTGATAGAAACATTTATTGATATTTTAATTACAAAAAACATTTCTTCTCACTTCCAAAGTAATCATAAGGAAGAACATTTTTCTGCTATTAAAAGAATCTTGAGGTCCATTCAAGGTACTCACAATAATGGATTAAACATTTCAATAGGAAGAGATATTAAATTAATAGCATTCCTTGTGACATCCCAGGTAAATAAAGAATAATACATTTTAATATTTATTAATATTTGTGAAATAAATAATAATTTTACATTAAAGGGGTTGTTATGTTCGATGGCATACCCGATACACAACAATAGGTTCCTTTGAAATCATATGTTGCACACAATGCTGAGTCATACTGGAGAATAATAATATAATATTATTTTAAATGGTAGATAACACTTAGTCATTGTATTGGCGGGAATGAAAAGAACTAACTATAATATTATTATATATGTTTGTTAAATGTTTTTTACATTTATCCAATAAAAGTAAGAGGATTAAAATGTGAATGAATCTAATTTTAAACACAAATAGTCTAATATTATTTAAATGGTTGATTTACCACATTTTGATGGATAACTGTCTTTAAATATAGTTTTGGTAAATTTTAAATGTTCTATTTAAAAAAAATTAAATTCTCCTTTATATTCAGGATATCAAAATTTACATTGGGTAAATTTTTGTAATTTTTCTGATAGAATTCATTTAAAAAAACAGTGAAAAATACTGTATTTTTATTCAAAACTGCCTTTGAATATATTTTATTTATATTGTTATATTATCCTTATAATTGGTTTCAAAATGTAATTAGATTATATTTTTACCATTTAATCTAATTTTGTTCATTAGAAATAATTTCGCATTGAAATTAGACATAAACAAGTGTCAAAATTTGAATAGTTATTACTTCATAAAAACACTCTTTTTTTTGACAATGGGAATTAATTTTAAAATTAATTAATCAAACTTCCATGTTTTTAATTTGGTAAAATAGACATCATTTTTGAATTTGGAATATCAAATATAGATTAGGCTAGAATTTTGGTATTTTTCTAAAAAACATCAATTTTTGATAAATAGTGAAAACACTAAGTAGGAGTTAAAAAACAGACTTTTATTTTAAATGAAATTTTACCGCTTCTATGAATTGAATTTTGAAAATATGAAATATTTGGTTGTTATTGGAAATTAAAATGTGGTTTAATAAGATGAAAATATTATTTGGTGAATAATAACTTTTGTCTTTTATTTACCGTGAATAGGGTAATTATAGGTACATATAATATTATAATATTATTAATTTACCCTAACATGTGTCTTAATCCTATTGGTTGATATATTTACGACCATGGGAATCCTTGGGACGATTTTGGGACCCCATGGAGCCACTTAAGAGTGATAATGACACTTTATATTAATTAATTTAATGTAAAGACAAAAAATGACATAAACATATATCTTTTAGTAAAATTTCTTTTACATGGAGTTATATAAGTTATATTCTTGACTATAAATATTAATTAGAAAGATAAAAAATTTCCTACATCGTGGTATTTCTTTATGATTATTAGATATCAAATAAATAAAATTATTTGTGACACAATAATGATGGAGTGTTTACCTCATTCATGAATGCTTTAAATAAATAAGATTATAAAGATTAAAACAGTATCCAAAACCTATCCAATTTTTATTGGATGATTTTATTTAGAACATGATTCATCTTAGTTTCGACTTTGATTAGTTTTGGACCTTTAGAAACTGAACATCATTTTATATTAAAATAATATTTTCAAACATTACTGAAGAGCCCCTCCACCTCCTTATAGAAATACCTCACCTCTAAATACTTACTCACACCTCTCAAGCCCCTTGGCTTGTCCAAACTCTGCCCAATAAATCTCCTCACATTCCTCCCTTCCACCTATAATCCTTACCTTAGGCAGAAGTCACTTCGATAAATCCTTTTGTTTCAAATGAAAGGGAGTTAGCCGATTTAAAGGTAACATCTTATTTTAAGATATTTTATTTTATTTTACTTCTCCAACCCCATAATCTATTTTTATTCCTTTCATTTATATCAACACCAATATCTTAAATATAATAGGTTTTTTAATGATAAGTATTCAAACTACACTTATACACACCTCCATCTAATAGGTGAAGAACATACTGTTTCTATGGAGGGCAAACTTCTGCCTAATGAAATGATGATTGTTCGATTATATCCTACTGCCACTTATGGTGGCCATTATTATTGAAATTTATTTATATGTAATATATCATATATTTATCCCATAAGGGATGGGTGAGTTGGTTCAAGGTGATGGCGTCCCGTCGTTGAGGTTCCGGGTTCGAGTACTCGCAAAGGCAACATGCACCATACGCTAGAGATCCTCTTGTCCCCTCGACTCCGTGGGAACTGGCCCAAGCCCAAGGTTGGCCACCATGGGCCTAGCTGGGGACGTGCAATAGAGGGTGGGGTAAGGCCACCTCAATACCCTCTAAACCAACAACATGTTTTGATCATAAGTATAACCCTAAGGGGTGTTGGAGGAGAATGGTGCTATGTGTGGCTTCTTTCAAACCCTAGACGGCGGTGGTGGCCGTTCCGGATCCCTCTCCCCCCATGATGGGAGAGGGGTCCCTGATAGCTCCAAAGGGAATCCGTAATCGATTCCTCGCCTTCTCAAACCTGGATTATCTCCCACCATTTCCCGGAATTTCGATCAGCCCCAAGGTGCCTGATCTTTTCCAAGGGCGACCTCAGATCCCCCTTTCTCTTTTGGAATTCAATGAGGCCCCCTCTCTTCTCTAATGGACTTTAATCGTGAGATTCACGGACCATCGCCCCTTTTTAGATGAGTTAGACTGATTTTTTTTTGGATCATGGAATCTTCAAAATCAAGCGACGGTGGGGCTCTTGGATAGTCGTCACTTTATAGTTTGCTTTAACTCAGAAGAGGATTTGATCCAAGCCTGGTCTTCGGCACGTCGTATTTTCAACGGACTTCGGTTTTTTCTTCTTATATGGAACTATGTCTTTCACTTGAAGCACGATTCGCCCACGATATCCATATGGGTAAGGTTCCCAGAACTTCCTCTTACTTTCAAGAATCCCTCCATTATCTACATGTTAGGAAATTTGTTAGGAAGATACCTTTGATCAGACAGTAAAACGAGATCGGTTTGTCATCCAGTTGCACCCTAGGTATGTGTTGAAGTTGATGTCTCACATAGACCTGTTTATTTTATATGGATTTATATTGATAAATAATTCTGATACAAGCAGCCGGTCATCTATGAATCATGGGTAAATTTCTGTGACTCTTGCAAGAAGTTGGGGCACGATCTGGTGAACTGTAGGAGTGGATGAAGAAGTAAGGCCAGTAATCCAAAATAGCGGGTGGTAGGCTGTACTCTAGGGTTGAAGAATGTGATGCCTAGAGTCAAGGTTGGCCATCGAGATAATACTATTAGGCCTACTGGTAATGATATTTTGGATGATGTTAGGGAAGTTGGGGTTCCTTCAAACCTGATAGTGGATGTGGTGTTTGGAGGGTTGAAGCGTGATCTTGGTGCTCCCCACATAGGCGACCTGGTGAAAAATGTGAATGTTACAGATCAGTCTATTGGGACCAATGATCCGTCCCTCGATGTTATAACCACAGGAGACATGGTGGATGTGGTAAAGAAAGAATATTCTCCTTTTGGAGATAATGATATAGTGAAGGAAATTTCTATTATGGATTTGCATATGGGTGGTTCATTGGATGTTTCGGATGGGTGGGTGAAGGTTTCATCTAGGCGGAAGTCTCACACTGATAAGTAGGCCAGCGGCATTGTGCTTGGGAACTGTTTTTCGGGACTGCTGAATGATGCAGTGGAACCTATCCCGGATTGGGCTACTCGAGTGATTTCCTATGTTGCTTCTCCTATGCCTCCTGGTAGGGCATTTGTTGATGTTGTCTCTGAATTAGATGACAACATGACCCTTTTTCATGTGAAAGAGCAGGCTATTGGCATTAGTTCTCCTGTTTTGATGAATGGAAGTATGTCCCATATTGGAGAGAAAATCATTAGGGATGATGTTGATAAATTTCAGTTTGTTTTGTAGCCCAGGGATATTGTTTCTAGTGCAGTTTCTCAGCAAGAGGGACTGGATGGTTGTAAGGAGCCTGTGAAGCATTCACAATGATTGGGATCAGTTGATGATAATAGTCACCTTGAGCATGAATAGGGTGTACAAGATGGTTCTCAAGAGGTGAATATCACTGTTAAATGGGGGGATGTATGTGATAGTTAAAAGGAGATTGTTGGTGGTAGGGTGAGGAGCTCTTATAATTACATTGTACAGGGTGGAAAGAAGGTTGTATCAGGGAAGGAAGAAACTATGACTGCTCCACCAAGACGAAGGCAAAAGAAAGAATATTCGCATTTGTCGTAGCCGATACCCACCAGGTCCTCTGTAATCAAAGGAAAAGGTATGAATTCTTTGAGGAGTACCTATATTTAGACAATCCAAATCTCATAAGTAAGTATGTTAAGGAACAGAAGCAGTATGAAAGCTCGGATTGGGAGTCGGCCACTGCGGATGAAGAAACCGGGCATGGGTATGGTGATGAATTTGGTTTTTATGATATGTAGCTGTTTTTTTGGATTGTTTTCCTTGCTTGCTGTACGTTTTCTTTATCTTTAATAAATGGTTGGAGAATTTTTCTCAGACAAATGTTTCTGGGTATATATTATATTTATATTGTTTCTATGTTTATTTATTGTTTCATTTATATCATACCTTTATAGTTTCCATAATGGGTAAACACGTTAATTTCCTTTGAGGAAGTGCGGACAACCTCCCCCTCAATGTGATATGAATCGTTCATGAAATATGTAGGACGTATAAAGGATGGAGTTACTGCAATTATATATTACACTATAGTTATAATATACCTATGTATAATTACATTTTCATTCCATTAAAATAAGAAATATAAATGAAAGTAGCGTTCATGGGTACGTATGGCTTACCGTCTCCATGGAAAGTACATTTCATTTCATTTCTCCAAATTTTATGTACTGTTATAAATACATACATATATATATAAGGATATATATTATATATATTATATCTAAATCATGAATATAATTTTGGATATATTGACTTTTAACCACATGGAAAATTTATAATTATAACAAGTTCATTTTTTAACTCAAGTTCCAAACATCGAAAAAATGTCTGATATGAACTCAAATAATTAACCAATTGTAATATAAAGGTAATAAGTGATATAAAAGGAATAATAAACTTGAAAAATGTTCTTATGAATGTATAAATTAACTTATGTTTATTATTCATGAAATTAAATAACAAATGGGTCAAGTCGAAAACGAGGTAAGGGACTTTGTCTCAATCTCCTTTCATTGAGGTTTGTTTTGATAATATACACCTCTTTATTTTATATAGAATATAATAACCTTTTTGAATTTTAATTTCATTCAAAGGGAATATTTTTTCGACAAAGTGTTTTACTAAATGACAAAAGGAATGTTTTTTACATTTATGGTAACAATTACCTCTCCACCACCGTAATAATTAAGTTGGCTTCCTCTATAAACCTTAATGTTTTAAAATGAAAAAGAAACCCCTTATTCAGTTTTTGGGTGTTTTGTTATTGAAAAAGGTTTTTGAAATTTATTTATTATTTAAATATCTTAAGATCATTTATTTTGATTTCAAATGAAATGTTATTAGTGACATATTTATATTTGAAATATTTTATTTGTAATGATTTTATAATGGTAATTGGACATTTGACGTGTGGTTACATGATAAACCAAAGGACGGGTGGTGCCGTGATAAAACAGGATGGTTAGTTACATTATAACCTCCAATGCATTGGGTATAAAAGTTGTCCTTATGGCTATTCCATTTAGTGATATGTGTGGAAGTTGATGGTATGGTTATTCCATTAAAGTATGTTTATGTCCCAAGTTACTTTTATATGTTATATGTTCATTCTATGGATTTTATGGTTATATTTTGGTTACAAAATTTTAAGCAATGGTCATCTATTCAGTGATGTGTATTTACTAATTCACAATGGTGAAAAGTATCACTTATGGTAAGGTATTCATGGTTTACATGTTGGTTTGAAAATCTAACAGTATTCTTTCTTTGTGTATCCATTAGAGATCTTTTTATGCTCATCCCATGTTTTTGAAATGTTTTCAATAGGACAAAAGGTGGAATAGGGTCAAGGATGGGATCAAGGAAAAGTCATGATGTCTAAAAAATGGAACTAGATATTAATCTTTTTTTAAATAATTTTTATTTTATAAAAAATGGATACCGAGTTAAAGTGTCTTCATGTTATATTCATGTTTTTTTGTTTACATTATGACTTAATTCTCTAAACCTCTAAACCTAAAAAGAACCTCAATGTGAATTATTAACTTAATTCATGATTATCTAATGTTAAAGGTTGGCTCTTTATAGTTGGTATTAGAGGCCGGTTTTGGCAACTTTAGGAGTTAGGGTATTGTTAAATTAATATCCATAAATTAATTTACACTAAAATTGAAATGATAGAGAATTTATAGATTACAATGTTGCTTGGCCTAAGATATTTCTATGTTCATAATGGTTTTCTATAGAGGAAACATGGATGCTATGATGGGACGATATCAGGATGAAGATAACCTTCTAAATCAGTCACCTGAGATGGTCGGACTCAGGACTGAATTGTTTGTTGTAGTGATGGAACAGTTGACTCAGGTTGTAAATGATGTTGGTATCCATGCACGAGATCATCGTAAACAAAAATAGAGGAACATGATAATAGTGGAACATTTCATGAGACAACTTCCCCCATCATTTAGAGGATCATATGACCCTTTTCTAGCTGAAGGGTGGATAAAAGAACTAGAGAAGATTTTTTATGTCATGGGGTGTTAAGAACATCAAAAGGTTAGTCTTGTTGTTTACTGTTTTGAAGGTGTAGCCGATAAGTGGTGGTCAATGGTGAAAAATATCATGGATAGTGAGGATATTACTTCTCTTTATTGGTATTAATTTAAAGGTATGTTTCTTGAGAAATATTTTCCTAAGGTTATTCGGATTAGGATGGAAAAATAATTCTTTGAATTGAGGTAGGAGGATGACTTAGTGGATGATTATGAAGAAAAATTCACTCGACTGGAAAGGTATGCTCCAAATTTCATCTGAGATATTTACATTATGATAAATAAATATTACTTGGTATATATGCCACGATATCGAAGATCATTATCCTTTCATGAATTAAAAATCTATGATAAACTTGTCAGATGTGTTGAGAAGGTAGAAATGGCGTTTTTTAATGATCAGGTGTTCCAACGGAGTAAACAAAAGAAGAGGTCCAATTGGCTGGAAAAGGGAAGTAATTCATCAAAGAATCCTGGAGATAAGAAAATTAAATATCCATCTTGTGAGAAGTGTGGAAAAAACCATCTTGGAGAATGTTTCTCAATGTCTGGAAAGTGCTTCATGTGTGGTAAGTCTGGTCATATTACTCGTAAATGTAAGGATGATGATCAAGTAGGGAATGAAAATCCAACAGTAAGATGTTTTATGTGTAATGAAATGGGTCATTATGAAAATGAGTGTCCAGTGAAGAACTCAACTGAGGGAAAGCATCCAGACTACAAGCAGAATGGGGTGGTGAAATCCTTTGCAACTACTTCAACTGATGTTGGGCCATCGAATGAAGTAGTATCAGGTACAGTATTTGTTTGTTTAGATTATGCCAACATGTTGTTTTATTCAGGGTCTAAAAATTCATTCATTTCTAAGATTTTTTTTAGTAAATTGGTAATTCCACCTCAAGATATGAATCTAAAACTTATGGTAAAAAACACATGGATGAAATGTTGAGAAAAAAAATTATAAGAACCTTCATGTCCTTCTGTGCAGAAAGAATCTACCTAAAAACCTTATTTTTTTTTGCCTCTAGTAGAGTTTGATTTTATTTTGGGCACAAATTGGATTTCTGTTTATCATGATAAGATTGATTATAGAGCTAAATTGGTTTCTTTTCAGAAAGAATTTCAATTTGTGTACATGATTGAACCCTTACTTTTGATTACATATCAGGAATCTGAAAAACACGTAAAAGATGGAAATGAATGTTACATTGTACATATTGTTAAAAAAATAGGAAATATTCAGATTAATGATGTGCCAGTGGTAAATGAGTATCGTGATGTTTTTTCTGATGAGTTTCCTGGTAGAATAACTGATTGGGATGTTGAATTTACTGTGGACTTAGTACTTGATACTAAGCCAATTTCAAAACCCCCTTATCGAATGGCTCAAATTGAACATTTAGAGTTAAAGAAGCAATTGCATGAGTTATTAGATAAAGGTTTAATTTTACCTAGCACATCACCATGGGGTACTCATATTGTAACACCCCAAGATTTCATAATACATTATCTCATTAATGCAATTCAATAGCTTGCGCTACACGCAACACCAAGTTCGGGCACACCACAACTTACTAAAATAACAGTTCAAAAGAGGTTATGAATATTATGAACTACATTTTGAATCTTATATACTCTATATAATTTTAACATCCATATTACGTGTTTATCAGACATAATATAAGAACAAATTCATTTTTTCAGATAAAGTAAGTATTTTTCAAAAAATGAAATTTTACCACCTTTTAATTGAAAAACCTTTTTAAAACCAATATTCTAAAATTTCATATATTCAAATTAATGAAATTAAATTCTTCATTATAATAGTGACCAAAAAATTTATTTTGGATAAATTTTTGGCACTTTTTTGATAACTTTCATGTTTTTATGAATAGTTAAAAATACCATGTTTTAATTGAAAACAACTTTTTTAATCGAAAACATTTATTGTGATAAATTATTAATTTTAATGGTTTGGAAGCATAATTAGATTATATTTTTATCATTTAATATAATTTAGTTAATTATAAGTAATTTCACATTTAAATTTGACATAAACACATGTCAATCTTTTGATATTTTTTACTTTTTAAAAACCCGCTTTTTGGTTTTGACAACGAAAATTAATTTTAAATTAAAAAATTCAACATCTATGTTTTGAATTTGGTAAAATAGACTTAATTTTTTAATTCATAATATCAAAATTACCTTAGGGTAAATTTTTGGTTCATTCTGAAAACATTCAATTTTTTATGAATATTGAAAAACACCGCATTAATATTTAAAATCGATTTTTATTTAAATAATTATTAATTTTATTTGATTTTATTTTAAGTAAAAATAGATATATAATACCTATATAAGTCCAATGTAATTCAATTGAGTCATTTTATAACAATTGTAGATATATAAAATTTTATCGAACTATTTAGTGTCTTTTACCAACCCCCGATGAGAATTTGAAAATTTGTGTAAAACATAATTTTACCGCTTCTGTGAGTTGAATTTCAGAAATAAATTAGACACAGTTAATATCAGTAAATAAAATTTGGTTAAATAAGATGAAATTAATTTTTGGTGAATAGTAACTTTTGACTTTTATTTTCCACGATTAAAAATAAATAGGGTAATTAAGTGTAAAAATGATGTCATAATTACCCTAACACATGTCCTAACTCTATTGGATAAGTATAATTAGACAAAAAACAACCTTAGGAATAAAATATGATCCTCTTTGGTCCACTTGGATTAGATTAGGGCATTAATTATTATTTTATTTAAAGAATAGTTAAAAGAGTTAAATTCAATGTTTAATAACTAAACCATTTTTAATATAGGGTTACACACAATATAAATTAGACTATAAAAATTCATTAGAAATCTAAAAGTATTTCCTGAATAATTTTATTTTATTTATAATTTTTTGACATTATATAATTTAATTTATTTATGACACAATGATAATGCAGTAATTACCTTATTAATGAAATATTTAAATAATTTATATTATGAATATCCAAATAGATGTAAATTGAGACTTATGATGAATTTAACTAATTTTAAAGGTTCATATGACATGTTAGGGTTGGTTAAATAAATTTTATTCTAAGTGATAAAGTTTTTATGGCTTCCAAAGAAATTAAATACTAAATAGTGTCAAAATTGACATAATTGATTTTTTTTAAAAATAATATATTATTAATTTCAATATTATTCATAAAAATATAAGGTTTGGCCAAAGAACATATATAAGGTTATATATTTTAATAATTAACCACATGGGGTTATCTTGGATTGTTATAGTATGTTTATTAACCATATAATATAAAAATACAGAGGGACATGGTAAATGTCAAACTATTAAACTAAGAGTTAAATCTAAAAGATAAGGTTAATATGATGACCTAACCTGTATAAAACCTATTGGTTGAGAGGTTTTAGACCCATAACCACATAATACTGTAAATAATTCATTTTGGGGCCATTAGAAACCGAAAATGATTTTATTATAAATAATATTTCACGCTTTTCCTAAAGTGACCCTCACATCTCTTATAAAAGGGCACTTACCCTTCTCTTAATTTCACACCTCCAAAGCCTTTTAACCTAGAAAAAACTTACCCAAATATCCTCCCAAAATTCCACTATTCATCTTAGTGTCCTTCCTTTATTTATAAATCCATCCTAAGGAGCCCTTTTGATCAAATCAAAAGGAATAACCAGAAGAAGAGGAAAATATTTCATCACCACTTTCAAGTTATTTTCTTCTTCCACTTCCTCTTTATTTGATGTTTCCAATATAAAATAATAAATCCAGTATGTTATATATACAATTATGTTATTATAAAAATGTTACAACCATATTAAGTATTCTATCAATCCAATAAATGACAAAGTCACCATACGTGCGTACGTACGAATTACCGTCTCCACGTCATGGTGTAGTTTGTTATTCAAACACTTCATTATTTGGATGGGTATAATAATGAGTATAACTAATGTATATAATAAATATAACATGTTAATGATTCTGTATATATGATATAACATCCAATTAAAAACTATTTCACCATAAATATAATGATATTTTCGCTCGTGCATACGTACGGATTACCGTCTCCAGAAAGCGATGAGATTCATTCCCACGTTCACCATTCAATGATGAATTTAAAAATTTATTTTTATTAATAAGTATGTAATATATGAAATAATATTTCTAATGGAGATAAATATATATAAATATATGTATGTATTTATTTACATACATATATCATATTCACTTACTTCCGTTCAATAAGATATGAAAACGAAAACATCATTTATGCGTACGTACGGCCTACCATCTCCATAAATGGTGCCTTACATTTAATATATCTATCTATTATAAATTTTTATATTCTAAATGTATATGAAATATAAATCATGTTTTAGATTCTAGAAGTATTAAAATCATGATCTAAATGATACGATCAAGAATAACAAGGTAAAACACGTTCGATAAAGAAAGCGATTATTAACCAAAATGTTAATTTAACGTGGAAATAATTATTAAATGGGTAGTATAAAGTCATAAATGAATCATGTATGATATAATAAATTTGAATATGGATCTGGTATAATTTAATAACATACTAAGGTAATTATACAGGTGGATAAATGTACCCTTGACCATAGAAAAGTTCAAGATGAGGGTTAATTTAACAATCTCTTTATTATCTGATGTTGTATTTATATATGTATCTACTGGGAAATATTTATTATCCATGTACATGTTTCTTAAAAGTGTTTTCAAATGGATTATTTTTATGGGTCTTTTTTTACTAAAACATCATTTTAAATGTTTTAAATATTTATTCTTCTAAAGCATCCTCATTAATATCCATGTCTTCAAAATGGTTTTAAAGATTTATTAATATGGACATGAATGTTTTAAAATGTTAATTCCTTTCAAAAGTTTCTATGTGGTATGGGAAAATTTTATTCAAAAAAATCTTTTAAATGAATTTCTTTATAAATTATGAGACTTTTAAATGATTTCATGAAAAAGGGTTATTTCTCTCAAATATTTTTACTGATAATTTTCATCTATGTAAACGTCCTTTATGGGATATTATTCTTGATCAAGGATGATTTATTATGATAAAAATATCCCATATTGTATTCAATTTTCTTTTATACATTTGACTGTGGATGTGTTATTTTTAAACCATTCATGGTTTATGGATAAAGTATTGACATTTCATATGCTATTTTTAATACGAATGTTTATGTTATGTTTAAACCTTTTCATATGAGGAATTCATTTGACTTAGTAGGTGATGGGTGGAGCCCGATGTATCTCCTCAATGCATCAGTAGGTCTCATAAGAAAAACTAGTGTCCTGGCACAAGACCTTGAAAAATTATTATTTTTAGTCTTGGCACAAGGCCTTGACTATGTGGTTATGAAGTCTGGAATTATGCATTTCATCATTATAAAAGTGGATATTGATATTGTTTGTGATTATTTGACTTGTAGAATATCCATGTGAATAAGTAAATGGAATTATTTTATTGTATCATTTCCATATTATGTGGAAGTTTATGTTTAACAGGATTTTGTTTTAGTCATATACATTGCCTTAAATGTTTATGATTATTTATGAATGTTTCCGCTATATTGTTGTCCTTACTGAGCATCTAAGCTCACCCCTTTCTATGTTTTAATTTTACAAGGATTCCAAGAAGTGTATTATGATTGATAAGAAGGGTTCACATATGGGATTAATGGAATTATCAAAGGATTATTTATGTTTTGTTTTATTTTTTAATGTGTAATGTAACGTTCATGTATGTAATATATTTTCCAAAACTGATAACCTGATCAGTCTTTCGAGACATGATTTCTTTTAATCATGCCAATGTATTAAAGTAATGAACCGACTCCCATAACTGGGGTCGGGGTGTTACAATTTGTATCAGGAGAAAATTAGAAACAACCTTGGAAATATATTTAGATATACTCTGATTAGAGAACATTACCCTAATATAAACATTGAGGATTTGTATTGAAGAACTTCCTAGAATTTTGGTACTGTAGATAATTTGTGAGTTTTCCCAGAAATACATCCATGTCTAGATACAAGTAGATAGTGGTGGCTTTGGCACAGATGTACCAGGGGTAATTCCCAAAAACACCGCTTTGAGCTTGGCTCGAACGGGAACTGGTGCACAACAACGGTCCTAGCTACCCTCTTCGTTACGACACTCCCATGGGATATTATTGGGATAATTCACATTTTCATTACAATCCATTATGAAGGATTTAGTATTAAATAGTTGCTCAAATAAAACATTTTATGATTATAGATTATATGCATAATCTTTTCAATTTACATTAGGTATTTTAAAAGTTTTGAATTATGAATTGCGATTAATAAACTAACCTAGTTTGCGATATTGTTTAGAAATGGCACCCAATAGATGGAATAAGAACTCTAAGAATACGCATGATTAAAAGAGTAAGATGGATTATATCATTGATGGTATTAAGCGAACATTGAGAAAGGAAATAGTCTTCGACATATTATCATCCTATGAAGAAATAGTATCATGTGTTGATATGATAAGTAAATAATTCTCTAAATCCTATGGCTTTGAGGGGAAGCCTGAGAAGAGAAGGATGGTATAAAGAAAGATGGATAAAGGGAATAAGGGAATGAAGGATTTTCCCATATGTGAAAACTGTGGAAAGAATCACCTTGGTAAATTCTTGGAGGGAATGGGAGTTTGTTACAAGTGTGGAGAAAAAGGACACCAAGTATGTGACTGGAAGGGTAAGAAAATGGTTTTAAATGTACATTTCATCATCTAAAAGGAGTTCAGACACTATGCGAATCATTGTCCAAATCATCAGAGTATACCCCAAATAATGCTATTGGATAATAATCAAATTATGATACTACCAAAGATGAAGATACATGATTAATATTTCTTATGTTGTTATTAATGTATTATGTCATTTGAGTATTATATTAATGATGTACATGTTATGATAATTATAGAGTATATAAGGATTTTACTGTAGTACTATTTCATTAAAGACTTGAGATTGTGTGGAACCTTGAAATGTGACTCAATGGAAATTTAATGTTTTTTGGAAAATACATGGTTGAATGAAAGACAAAAATTTAATACTGTCTTGATACTGATGTATTTATTTTGGAATAAGATATAATTGATTTCTTATATTGGATATTATTGACATCCTTGGAACTAGTCAATGGTTTGTTTTTTCATCATTGTTGGAGTTTATTACATTTTTGGATAGAAGGAGTATATGCAGTATTATATAAGGAATAAGGGAGCATGAATGTAATCAATAAGGTTTTATGGTAATTCAGGTTGTTACCAAGTTCTAAAATAATACATGATGAAGGTATTCACATGTTATTACTTGGAAAAAAGGATCTTCATTGTGTTTACCTTCCTTATAAATTTTAGACGGTGAGTTTGGATAGAAGTATTTTGGATAAGTATAAATGTTGGAATCGATTATGTTTGAAATTGGGTACTATTGTTATGGTTAAATAATTTCTTGATATTATTTTTGAATTATCATAAAAGGACAACCGGGAGGTCAAGCGACAACTCATCGCATCCAGCAAGGCCATGAGACTTGAACCCGCAACCGAAGGGTGACAAGGGTGCATCATCTACCACTGGCATACATGATGTCCTGGTTTGTATAGTTTATTTTCTTTTAAATAGTCTTAAAAATGAATATAAATTCATTTTTTAACCCCATATGATTAGGATAAATAGAATATTTTTTCATTCTATTATCTTTTGGAGTGAATGATGAGTTTGTGGTAGGAATTAGTTGCAGGATGAAACTCTTCTTGTAAAGTATTTATACATATATATATATATATTTCTTCTTATTCAATTAATAAATTAAATCTTAATCATTAAGGAAGGGATCTTAAAACCAAAAATGTGTTATCCTAATACCATATTATTTTTTTGAACTAATGAAATTTTACATCATCTTAGATTGATGGCTTCGAGACCCTCAATTTTACAATTTTTTGTGATTAATGACCTCAATCACTGCCTCTAAATATTAACATTTTCCCTCCAATTATGTGTCTCTAATTTCCACCAATGTTCTCCTAATCAAGATCAGAATTTGGTGGTGAATTTTTCATTTCCCTTCCCCTCTTATTAAGAATAAATCTTATTAACCCAATTTCCAATATGGGTTTTCCAAAAATGTATTTTTCTATTTTTAACCATTTATTTTTGACGAAAAATTTCAAATTGCGAGGAAACAGTTTATTGAAGTAGGGGAGAATGTAACACATAAATATTTCATAGTACATTATCTCATTAAAGTAATTCAATAGCTTATGCTACACACAACATCGAGTTCAAGCGCACCACAACATACTAAACTAACTATTCAAAAAGTGGTTATGAATAGTATTAACTAAATTTTCAATCTTATATACTCTATATCATTTTAACATCCATATTATGTGCTTCTTAGACATAATATAAGAACAAATTAATTTTTTCGGATAAAGTAATTATTTTTTTAAAAATGCAATTTTACCGCCTTTTAATGGAGAACACTTTTTAAAACCAATATTTGACACTTTTATATATTCAATTTAAATAAATTAAGTTATTATTTATAATTGTGACATAAAACATTAGTTTGGATAAATTTTTGGTACTTTTCTAAAAATTTCATATTTTGATGAATAGTGAAAAATACTACGTTTTAATTGAAAACAAGTTTTTTAATCGAAATAAATTATTGTGATAAATTTTTAATTTTAATGGTTTTTAAGAACAATTAGATTATATTTTTATCATTTAATACAATTTAGGTCATTATAAGTAATTTAACATTTAAATTTTACATAAACACATGTCAATCTTTTGATAGTTTTAACTTTTTAAAAACCCTCTTTTTGGTTTTGACGACGGGTATTAATTTTAAATTAATAAATTCAACTACAATGTTTTTAATTTGGTAAAATAGACTTCATTTTTGAATTATTAATATCAAAATTATCTTAGGGTAATGTTTTGATATTTTTCTGAAAACTTTCAATTTTTGATGAATAGTGAAAAAGACTGCATTATTATTTAAAACCGACTTTTTATTTAAATAATTAGTTATTTTAATTAATTTTTTTAGGAAAAAATATATATATAATACCAATATAATTTCAATTTAATTCATTGGAATCATTTTATTATAAGTTTATATATATATAATTTAATCGAACTTTTTACCGTCTTTTACCCACCTCCTAAGAGCATTTGCAAATTTGCATAAAACTTAATTTTACCGCTTCTGTGAGTTTAATTTTTGAAATCCAAGAGAAATAGTTAATATCATAAATTAAAATTTCTTTCAATAAGATGAATATTTTTTGGTGAATAGTAACTTTTGACTTATTTTCCAGGGTTAAAAGTAAATAGGTAAATTAAGTGTAAAAATGATATCATAATTACCCTAACACATGTCCTAATTCTATTGGATAAATATAATTAGATAAAAAACATTAGAAATAAAATATGATCCTCTTTGGCCCACTTGTATTAGATTAGAACATTTATTATTATTTTATTTAAAGAAGAGTTAAAAGAGTTAAATTTAAAGTTTAATAACTAAACCGTTTTTAATATAGGGTTACACACAATATAAATTCAATTATAAATATTATTTAGAAATATAAAACTATTTAATACATAATGGTATTTTATTTATAATTTTTATATGTTATATAATTTAATTTATTTATGACACAATAACGATGCAGTAATTAACTTATTAATGAAAAATTAAAATAATTGATATTATAAATATCAAAATAAATGTATATTTAGACTAAGGATGAATTACCATAATTTTATATTTTAATATGACATTTTTTTGTTGGTTACATAAATTTTATTCGAAGTGATAAAGTTTTTATGGCTTTTAGAAAAATAAAATACTAAATAGTGTCAAAATTGAGATAATTGAGTTTTTAAAACAAATATTATATTATTAATTGATATAATATTCCTAAAAATATATGTTTCGGACAAAGGACATAGATATGGTTATATATATTAATAATGAAACACATGGGGTGATTTTTTCTTTTTATAGTATTTTTATTAACCATATAATATAAAAATACAAAAAGACATGGTAAATGTCAAACTGTTTAACTAAGAGTTAAATTTAAAAGATAATGTTAATATGATGCCCTAAACCTATCTAAAACCTATTGGTTGAGGGTTTTTAGACCCATATCTACCTTATCCATTAAATAATTCATTTTGGAGCCTTTAAAACCCGAAATTTATTTTATTGTAAAATAATATTTCATGCTTTTCCTAAAGTGACATTCACCTATCTTATAAAAGGGATCTTCCACTTCTCTTAATTTCACACCGAAAAAGCCTTTTGGATCAGACAAACCCTACACAAATATCCTCCAAAATTTACTCCCTTCATCCTAGAGGCCTTCCTTTGGTCATAAATCCAACCTAAGGATCCATTTTTACAAATTAAAATGAAGAACCAGAAGAAGAGGTAAATATTTCATCACCTCTTTCAAGTTCTTTTCTTCTTCCACTTCCTCTTTCTTTGTTGTTTCCATTCTAAAATAATAAATCCAGTATCTTATATATGCTGAGATGTTATTATAAAAATTTTAAAACCATATTCATTATTATATCCATGCTATAAATGACAAAGTCACCATACTTGCGTACATACAGATTATCGTCTCCACGTCGTGGTGTAGTTTGTTATTCAAACACTTCATTATTTGGATGGGTATAATAATGAGTATAACTGATGTAAATAATAAATATAACATGTTAATTATTCTTTATATATTATATTAGATCTAATTAATTATTATTTCACCATCAATATAATGATATTGTTGCTTGTTCATAAGTACAGATTACCGTCTCCACGAAGCGATGAGACTCATTCCCCCATTCACCATTCAACAATGATTATAAAAATATATATTATTAATAAGTATGTAATATATGAAATAATAATGATACTAGATATATATATATATATATTTGTGTGTGTGTGTATGTAATTACATATATCTTTTTCACTTACTTTCGTTCAATACAATATGAAAACGGAAACAACGTTTTTGCGTATGTACGACCTACCGTCTCCATAAATGGTTCCTTACATTTCATATATCTATCTATTATAAATTTTTATATTCTAAATATATATGATATACAAATCAAAGCTTTGATTCTATAGTTATTTAAATAAAGATCTAAATGATACGATCAAATATACCAAGTTAAAACACGTATGCTAAAGAAAGCGATTATTACCCAAAATTATAATTTGACAAGGAAATTATTATTAAATGGGTCGTATAAAGTCATAAATGAATAATTTGTGATATATTAAATATGAATATGGTTCTTGTATAATTTAATGACACACTAAGGTAATTATATAGGAGGATAAACGTACCCTCGACCAAAGGAAAGTGCAAGGTAAGGGTTAATTTCACAATATCTTTATTATCCAAGCTTGTTTTTACGTAAGTATATACTGGGAAATATTTATTATCCATGTACATGTTTCATAAAATAGTTTTCAAAGTGATTATTTTTAAGTCAATTTTTACTAAAACATCATTTTCAATGTTTTAATGATTTATTCTTCTAAACCTTTCTCATTAATGTCCATGTTTTCAAAATAGTTTTAAGGATTTATATATATGGACATGAATGTTTTAAAATGTTAATTCTATTAAAAAGTTTCAAAGTGGTTTGAGACACTTTTATTCAAAACAATCTTATAAATAACTTCCTTTATAAATTATGTGACTTTTAAATGATTTCACAAAAAAGGGATATTTGTCTCAATGATTTTTACTGATCATTTTCAACTATGTCAACATCCTTTATGGGATATTATTCTTGATCGAGGTTGATTTATTATGATAAAAATATTCCATATTGTCTTGAAGGTTTTTTGATATGTTTGACTGTGGATGTTTTATTTTTATACCATTCATGGATTATGGATAAGGTATTGAAATTTCGTATGCTAGTTTTAATGTTAATGATAATGTTATGTTTAAACCTTTTCATATATGGAATGCATTGGACTTAGTATGTGATTGGTGGAGCTTGCTATAGCTCTACAATTAATCAGTAGGTCTCATGAGACAAAATAGTTTCTTTTCACAAGGCCTTGACAAAATCTTATTTGTATTCTTGGAAAAAGGACTTGACTATGTGGTTATGAAGTCTGGCATTATGCATTCCATCATTATGAAAGTGGCTATTGATATTTCATGTGATTATTATACTAATATAATATCAATGTTAATAAGTAAATGGAATTATTTTATTGTATGTTTTCAATATTATGGTGAAGTTTAAGATTAAAAGTCTTTTCTTTTCGTCTTATAAAGTGTCTTAAATGTTTATGCCTATTAATGAATGTTTTTTCTATATTGTTATCCTTACCGAGAATCTGAGCTCACCCCTTTCTATGTTTTAATTTTCCCAAGATTCCAAGAAGAGTATTATGATTGATAAGCAGGGTTATGCTAGGGGATTAATGGAATTATCAAAGGATTTTTTACATTGTGTTTTATTTTCTAATGTGTAATGTAACAATCATGTATGTAATCTATTTTCCAAGACTGTTAAACAGATTTGTCTTTCAGGACATGATTCTTTTTAATCATGCCATTGAATTAAAATAATGCACTAAATCCCATAACTAGGGTCGGGGCATTACATATATCTTGTTTTGTTAAAAAGAACTATGGTTCAATAATACATTGCATTGATTATAGAAAATTGAATAACATCACTTTTAAGAAAAGGTATCATTTGCATCATATTAATGATTTGTTTGATCAGCTCCAGGGTGCTCAGTATTTTTCAAAGATTGAATTGAGGTCAGGGTACCATTAGTTAAAATTAAAGGAAGTAGATGTTCCAAAGACTACGTTTCGTACTATATATGACCATTATGAATTTTTAGTTATGCTTTTTGGGTTAACCAATTCACCTGCAATATTCAAGGATATTATGAATAGAATTTTCCGTGAGTATTTTGATAGTTTTGTGGTTGTGTTACTTGATGATATTTTTGTTTATTCCAAAAGTAAAGATGAACATGTATAGTATTTAAGGGTTTTCTTGAAAACATTTAAAGAAAAGAACCTATATGGAAAATTCAGGAAGTGCGTGTTTTGGTTTCATGAAAATTCATCTCTTGGTCACATTGTTTCCAAAAATGGTATAACATTTGATCCTACTAAAACAAAAGTTGTTTAAGAATTTCCAAGACCAACAAGTATAACTGAGATCTATAGTTTTCTTTGTTTAGAAGGTTATTATTGTAGGATTGTTGAAATGTTTTCACGGTTATCTAGCCTAATGACTAAGTTAACTTGAAAATGTGTTATGTTCATTTGGACAAAAGAACATGATCATTGTTTTCAGAAATTGAAAAGAATATTAGTGAATGCTCCAGTTTTCGTACTGCCTTCCAGAAATAGTGAGTTTGTTGTCTACAGTGATGCTTCGTTGAAAGGATATGGATGTGACCTTATGAAAAATGATCAAGTAATTGCTTATGATTCACGTAAGTTAAAACCACATGAGTTAAATTACCCTACACGTGATTTGGAATTACCTGCTGTTGTTTTAGATTTATAATTTTGGAGGCATAACCTGTATGGAGTAAAATGTGAAATATGTTCTGATCACAAAAGTTTGATGTATATATTCACTCAAAAAGAATTAAACATGAGATAGATCAGATGGTTGAAATAATCTTTATCAGATAGAATTAAGCAAGTTTTGAAGGAAGATAGTGAGTTACAGAAAAAGGTAGAGTTGGATCATAAGGTCAAGTATCCTGAATTTAACGTTGATAAAGATTGTGTTTTGAGGTTTCTAAAGAAATTATGTGTGCCTTGTGATTCATAGTTGATGAATGAGTTGTTATGTGAATCACATAGTTCTCCATTTTCAATTCTTCCTGGTGGTACTAAGAGGTACAGAGATCATCATAAGTATTACTGGTGGGATGGAATGAAAAGAGGTATTGCTGACTTTACTATGAAGTGTTTGACTTTTCTATAGATTAAAGCAAAGAAAAAATTTACAAAAGGGATTGTTTTGTCTTTACTGGTGCCATAGTAGAAATTAGAAAATATATCCATGGACTTTTTTGTGGGATTAAAAAAATATTAAGGTAATAATGCAATATGGGTTATTATTGATCGATTGGCTAAATCTACTCATTTATTTCCTATTTGAGATACTTTGCCTCTATAACAACTTTATCAGTTATATATTAAAGATATATTCAAGTTTCATGGATTTCCCCTCTCTATTGTATCTGATCATGATCTGAGATTCACTTCTAACTTTTGGAAATTATTTCAGAAGTCATTGGGTACAGAATTAAATTTTAGTACAACTTTCTATCCTCAATCAAATGGTTATTCAGAAGGAACAATTAAGACCTTGGAGGATATGTTACGTGCATGCTTGATGGATTACCTGGGAAGTTTGGAACAACATCTTTCTTTTGTTAAATTTTATTATTATAACAATTTTCATTCAAGTATACAGATGGCTACATTTGAGGCATTATATGGGAAGTGGTATCAAAATCAACTATTTGGGATAAAGTAGGTGAAAGGAAGTTGATGGGACTAGAATTTGTAGAAGAGAAGGTATAAAAAGTTCATTTGATTTAGAAAAACATGATAACACCTCAAAGAAAGAAAAACTTATGCAGATAACTGGAGGAAGGATCTTTATTTTGAGGTAGGTGATCATGTCTTTCTCAAAGTTTTTCCAGGGAAAAGTGTGATGCATTTTGGTAAGAAGGGAAAGTTGATTCCAATGCTAAATTGACCTTATTAAATCCTGGAGAAAGTTGGATAAGTTACGTAAAAAGTGGATTTATCTCCCAGTTTATCTTAAGTACACAATGTTTTTTATGTTTCAATGTTGAGGAAGTGTATTCTGAATTCATCCCATGTTTTGAGACCAGTGGTAGTTCTGTTGGAAGAGAATCTCTCTTATGAGGAACAACCAGTCCAGATACTTGACTAAAGAGAGCATGTGTTGCAGATTAAAGTAATTAATCTAGTAAAGGGTTTTTTTTTAAAAATCACATGGTCTAAGAGGAAATGTGAGAATATGGAAATTCTATGAGGGATAAATACCCCCATTTATTTGATAAGTAAATAAAATTTCAAGGACATAATTTCTAAAAGGGGGTAAGGCTGTAATATCTGAGGTAAATAAAGAATAATAAATTCTCATATTTATTAATATTGGTTAATTAAATATTAATTTTACTTTATGGGGGATTCTATGTTCTATGGAGTACCCATACGCAACATCAAGATTCTTTAAAATCTTATGTTTCACACAAAGTTGAGTCATACTGAATAATAATAATATAATATTATTTTAAATGGTAGTTAACAACTAGCCATTGTTTTGGTGGGAATGAATAGAACTTACTGAAATATTATTATACATGTTTGTTAAATGTTTTTACATTTACCCAATAAAATTTAGAGGCTTAAAATGTGAATGAATCTAATTTTAAGTACAAATAGTCTAATATTCATTAAAAGGTCGATTTATCACCTTTTGATGTAGAACTCTCTTTAAATCTAGTTTTGGTCACTTTTATATATTCTATTTTAAAAAATAAAAATCTTATTTATATTCAGGACATCAAACTTTACTTTGGGTAATTTTTTGGTATTTTTTTTAAAAAATTCATTTTAACGAATAGTGAAAAATACTGTATTTTAATTCAAAACTGACTTTTAATATGATTATTTTATATAATTAATTTATCATTTTAAATGGTTTTAAAATTTAATTAGATTATATTTTTACCATTTAATCCAATTCTGGTCATTTTATATAATTTCATTTTGAAATTTGACATAAAAAAGTGTCAATCTTTGGATAGTTATTATTTCTTAAAAACAGGCTTTATGTTTTGACAACAAGAATTAATTTTAAAATTAATGGATCCAACTTCTATGTTTTAAATTTGGTAAAATAAACATCAATTTGGAATTCAGAATATAAAATATATATTTGGATGATGTTTTGGTATTTTTTAGAAAAACATCAATTTTTGATGAATAGTGAAAACAATAAATAGTACTAAAAATTGACTTTTTCATTTAAATGAATATTTACGGCTTCTGTGAATTGAATTTTGAAAATATAACATACATGGTTCTTTTTAGTATATAAAATGTGGTCCAATAATATTAAAATAATTTTTGGTGAATAGTAACTTTTGAATTTTATTTACCATGGTTAAAGGTATATAGAGAACTTTATGGTAAAAATAATGTTATAATAATATTAATTTACCCTAACATGTTTCATAATCCTATTGATTGATAAATTTACGACCATGGTCATACTTGGGTCGATTTTGGTACCCCATGGAGCAACTTAAGAGTGATAATGACACTATATATTAATTAATTTAAAGTAAAGACAAAAATGACATAAACATATATATTTTTGTAAATCAATTTTTATATGTGATTATATAAGTTATATTCTCGACTATAAATATTAATTAGAAAGTTAAAAAAATTCCTAAATCATGGGATTTTTTTAATAATTTTTAGACATCAAATAAATAAAATTATCCATGACACAATAATAATTCAGTGTTTACCTCATTAATTAATGATTTAAATAAATAAGATTATAAAGATTAAACAAAATCCAAAACCGGTCCAATTATTATTGGAAGATTTTATTTAGAAAATGAGTCAAATTATCTTATAAATTATTGTGTTTTGGACCTTTAGATACTGAAAATCCATATATAGTAAAATAATATTTTAAAACCTTCCTAAAGAGCCCCTCCCCCCTTATAAAAAGTTGTCACCTATAACTCCTTACTCACACCTCTCAAGCCCCTTGCCTCATTCAATATCTACCCAATTATGCTCCCTATATCCATCCATTCCACCAATAATCCTTACCTTAGGCATAAGTAACTTCAAGAAATCCTTTTGGTTCAAACCAAAGGGAGTTACTCGATTTAAAGGTAACATCTTCTTTGAAGTTCTTTTATTTTATTTTACTTTTCCAACCCCCAAAAATCTTTTTATTACTTTCTTTTATAACAAAACCAGTATCCTCAATATACTAGGTTGTTTTTATGAGAAGGATTCACACTATACTTACACACACCTCCATCTAATGGGTGATGAACATACTGTTTCTATGGACGGCGAAATATTGCCTCACGAAATGATGATTGTTCGATTATCTCCTACCACCTATTATGGTCACCATTAGGATGGAAATGTATTTATTTATAATATATATACATATATATTGTTTCTATAGTTCTGTATTTTTCATTTATAGAATACCTTTATGGTTTCGAAAATGGGTAAACAGATTAATTTAATTTGAGGAAGTGCACACTACCACCCCCTCAAAGTGATATGACTCGTTCATGTCATACGTGGAATTATAAAGGATGGAGTTACTGAAATTACATATTATACAAGAATTATAATATACCTATGTATAATTATGTTTTAATTCTATTAAAATACAAAATAGAAATGAAAGTAGCATTCATGCGTACGTACGACTTACCGTATCCATGGATAGTGCATTTCATTTCTTTTATCCAAATTTTATGTATTGTTATAAATACGTATATATATATACTGGATATATATTATATATATGATATCTAAATAATTAGTATAATTCTGGAGATAATGGAAATTTTACCACACGGAAAATTTATAATTATAACATGTTCATTTTTTAACTCATGTTTCGAACATCGACCAAATGTTCGATATGAACTCAAATAATTAACAAATTTTTATAGAAAGGTCATAAGTGATATAAAAGGAAGAAAAAAATGGAAATGGTTCTTAATAAAGTATAAATTAACTTATGTTTATTATTCAGGAAATTAAACAACGAACGGGCCAAGTCATACACGAGGTAAGAGACTTTGTCTCAATCTTATTTCATTGAGGCATGTTTGGATAATATACACCTCCTTATTTTTTACGGAATATAATAAACCCATTTGACATTTAATTTCATTCAAAGGGAATATTTTTTCAACAAAGTGTTTTAATAAAGGAATGTTTTTAACCTTTGCGGTGACAATGACCTCTCCACCGCCATAATCGTTAAGTTGACTTCCTCAATAAGCCTAATTGTTTTTAAAATGAAAAAGAAACCCCTCATTCTATTTTTGGTTTTTTTGGTATTGAAAATGGTTTTTGAAATTGATTTATTATTTAAATGTCTTGAAATGATTTATTTTGATTGAAAATGAAATGTTATTAGTGAAATATTTATATTTTTAATATTTTATGTGTTATGATTTTATAATGGTACTTGGACAATTGACAGGTGGTTACGTGATAAAACAAATGACGGGTGGGACTATGATAAACCAGGATGGGTGGATACGTTATATCCCCTAATTCATTGGGTATGGATGTCGGTTTTATTTCTATTACATGTAGTGATATGTGTGGAAGTCAACTGTATGGTTATTCCATTTAAGTATGTTTATATCCAAAGTTACTTTTATTTGTTATGTGTTCTTTTTATGGGTTTTATGGTAATCGTTTGGTTACAAAATGGTAAGCAATAAACTTTTATTTACTGAAAATTATTTACTACATCATAAAGGTGAAAATTATTTTTTATGATAAGGTATTCATTGTTTACTTGTTGTTTTGAAGAACTAATAGTTTTTATTCTTTGTGTATCCATTACTAAGATTTTTATGCTCCTCCCATGTTTTGGAAATGTTTTTCATAGTACATAAAGTGGAATAGGGTCAATGATGGGATCAAGGAAAAGCCATGCTATCCAAAACATGGAACTATACATGACTCTTTTTTTGAAAGAGTTTTGATTTTATAAAAAATGGATACTGAGTAGAAGTGTATACATGTAATATTCAAATTATTTTTTTTATGTTATGACCTAAATATTTAAAGCACTAAACTAGGAAAGATCCTCAATGTGAATTATTAACTTAATTCTAGATTATGTATTGTTTAAGGTCGTGTCCTTATATTCCTAGTTTTGATCAGACTAGAGATGTAGTGGATAGAAATTTCACAAGGGGTGGATAATTCTTCATTAAGAAAAAAATTAATGAGATGGTTGTGTTAAAAATAAGAAAAAACTTCACTTAGTATGGATGAAATAGTTTATATATGAATTACAATCAAATTCACATAGCTATTGTGGATGAATAAACAATTGATAAATAATGTTCATGAGTTGGAATATCCAATGGTGATTTATTGTGACAAAAAGTACACAATCTATATTATGAATTCACTCATTCAACACTCTCACACAAAATATTTTGATATCAAATATCACTTTATTAAATATAGAATTGATCATGTTGTTATTAAAATAGATAATTTCTGAACAGATGAATTAGTGTTTGATATACCAACTAATCTATTAGAAGAATCAATTTTCGTGAAACATCAGTTTATCCTCTATGTTTAGCCACCACACATTGCATGAGGGGGTTACAATTGGTATATTTCTACATTTTTGTTAAATTTATTAATCTCTTTATGGATATGATATAAGACTATTCGAATGATTCAATGTAGGGGTTGTTTGTTTTGAGAACTAAATGCACATTTTTAGGTTTTTTTATTAATTTCTAAAGGGGGATAAATTTTAAATTCAACGAATTGATGGATTTTATCATCGATTAATTGTTTCTTACAACATGAAATCCTTAATTCCATTATTATTTTATACATTCATATTTTTTCACATAAACATAGAGTGATTTATGTGTTATTTCATTTATATTGTGTTTTTGATAGAGTATTATTCATTATAGAATTCTTCTATAGGTTTCCAGCAAACACATAGGGGGAGTTTATTGGAAGTAAGTATTTTCATTGTGGGAAATAATGTCTGTATTTTCTTTTTAGTTATTTTAAGAAGGTGAGGTGATTCCCTAATGTGAAATTTTATGATTTAATTTCATTGAAAATATGAGAGAATTTATATATTAATAATGAGTTGAAAGTAAATCTTCCTGAACACATTATTTTCCATTAATGGGATAAAATTCACTAGAGCTTCACGAGCATGAATTTCATGGTTTGTGAAAAGGATGCTGGGAGCTTGGGGATTCATGAAGGGATAAGTCTATGAATAATCATCCGCACACACATTATTTGAAAACAAGATAATTATTTATAAATAATAACTATTAATAATTCAAAAACTTTAGGGATTTTTAAATAAAGAATTAATTTTGAGCATGAAAATCATGAAATAATTGGTTTACCCTTGACTGATGCTAATAAATTTAAAGACTGAGTTTCAAAAATACTGGGAATTACACGATGACATAGTGTTCTAAGAATGTTTTGAGCATTGATAACGTAGTTTTCTTCACATAGACTACGAGATTTATGAATATTGGGATCTTTATAAAAGTTTGTGGGTTCATGAATTCTATAATTTATATGAAATATAAAATCAGTTTCATAAGGGATAAGAGATTCAAGAATAATAAATCTTTAACATATAGTTTAAGTGAATAGTATTATTAGTTTTATCAACATAGGATTATAGTGAAAAAAATTATCATCCTAATAATAGAAACAGAAATTAATGTGAAATCTGAAATGGAAACCATCAAGTTATTAATATGAGTAAGACATAACCCACAATTGTTTTCTAGGGGTAGTTATCACATGTGTTCTGAGAAAGGTGAGTGTCTTCCCTAAAATTATTTTATTGTCTCTATTATTAGAACATAGTGAATATGTTTGAAATTATGTTATTAATAATTATTAATGAAACTGATTGGATATGGTTATGAGTAACACATTGTTTGTGTATTCACCTTGTACTATCCCTTAGTGGAAATATAAATAAAAATTTCTATTTTCTCTCTACCGAATATTGATTAATAACTACATGATTTCATCAGATTGGTTTTACATATTCCTACTAATGTGAGAGAAATATATATCTATATAAAATCAATTGTTGACACCCTAATTCATCCATCCCCTATCATGGGGTTTAAGGGTCCCACATGTCTTATATTTTATTCACTATTTCCAAAGATTACACAAAAATGTATCATCTGACGAATTGGAAGTGGGAAATTCTCTCTGTCATTTATTAATAGTAGAGTTTTAAGGAATCCTCCTCCCAATTGAATAAAAATTACATAATATTATTATTCTATGGAAACTAAGGAAATATTGAAATCACAAAAGAAAACATGTCTCATTACTATGATATTGTTTCAAAATGCATATACTAGACAACGTGTCAAATGTTTTTCTATACTTTTATCAACAGTCAAAGTAATAATATTATAATTTGAGTCCTTTATATCAATGATTTATCCTACTTAACAAATATTTTTGAATTACTGTTGTTTGTGGTAGTCCAACAGTAATCTTATTTCGTTGAAATTTTCTTTAAAATTTGATAATCATTTTTTGGGACGATAATAAATTTTTTTGTGGTCAGATATTAATTTTTAAAGGAATTATTTCACTATAATGAATACAATTTCTCGTGTATGAAAAAAAATTATTGTAATTTTATTAATCTTTTAAGTATTTATATATGGAATTTTTTATCACCTGTTGTAATTTTTTTTAGAAAAAAATTATACTAATCAGTGGAAAATATAACAAAAATCAAAAAAATGATTATAGAATTGACATCAAAGACCTATAATTTACCATTGATGCACTCTAGATCCATATTTCATTGAAAAAATTCTTGAAGGACTCTTGAGATAGTTTTATTTAGAAATACTGATTTATTACTAGTCATAGAGAATGTTATAATAGATATCATTATTCATCTATTTTTTTTGAAATTTAAAAAAACATTTTATCAGGATCTTCATAACTCTAAATTGTTTTCTAGCATGTAGTCATATGTCCCATTTAGTTATGATAGAACCCATGGTTCCATGATTATAAATTATTTCATAGGATGGATATATTTTTATTTTATCTAATTTAATTTAAATATCTATTCATCTCTTGTTGAGAATGATTAAATGAATTGTTTATTTATTTACAAAAGCAATATCACCCATAAGAATAGTATATTTTTTGGGGGATTTATATTCCAAGTAACCCTAGATAAAAGTTTTTTTTAAAATGAACCATTTGGAATCACATTTTTATGTAAAAATTATTTTATAGATTTATCCAATCCTTAGTTGTTCTTTGTAATAATTCCAATATATGAATTTCTTCTTTTTGAAATTTTCCATTATAAAAGTATAAGATTAAAACAGGATGTTTTATTTGTTTATTATGTATATATTTAACGATAACTATGGATTTTATTGAGAATAAATATATTCAATTATATTTTTACCAATATATCATCTTCTATTATAATTAATTACATTATGATTAATGGTGTAGATATTGGCAGTTTCAAAATAATTTTTTATTTCATCTACAACCATATATAAATTGTATAACACCCCGAGATTTTATGAAAAATATTCTTTTTAATTTCATTAATGTCTTGTGTTGTACGCTACACCAAAAGGAGCTTTCACAACACGCATCCTTGACTTGACTTGCATTACACGCAATCGCGACCTTCCTCGATAGCTTCTGTAGTACGAAATACTGAGTTTCACTAAACAATGATATGCTATTAAAATATTATTAAAACTAGCCGTTATGAATAGTAATAACCAATTTTTGGAACTTTGTAAATTTTATTTTAAAAATGGACTTCATTTTTGGATTCGGAATATCGAAATTAGCTTAGGGTGAAATTTTGGTAATTTTCAGATAACTTTCATATTTTGATGAATAGTGAAAATTACTAAATTTTAATTAAAAACAACATTTTCAATCTAAATAATTAATAGTGATAAATTATTAATTTGAGTGGTTTTAATGTATATTTAGAATATATTTTTACAATTTAATACAATGTTGGTCATTGGATGTAAATTTCACATTTAAACCAGACATAAACAAATGTCAATCTTTTGATAGTTATTATCTCTTAAGAACACGCTATTTGTTTTGATTATGGGAATTAATTTTTTATTTAATTAATGAAACTGATATGTTTTGAATTTGGTAAAATATAAATCATTTTTGAGTTCATAATATCAAATATAGCTTAGGCCTAATTTTTGGTATTTTTCTGGAAACTTTCATTTTTTGATGAATAGTGAAACCACTAAGTGGTAGTTAAAATAATGAATTTTTCATAAAACATAATTTTACCACTTCTGTGAGTGGAATTTCAAAAATCTGAGAGACACGGTTGTTGTCAGTAAGTAAAATGTGGTTCAATGAGATGAAAATAATTTTTGGTGAATAGTAACGTTTTACTTATTAAGGGTAAAACTGATATTATTATTACCCTAACACATGTCCTAATTCTATTGGATAAGTTTAATTCGACCAAAAACAACCTTAGGAATAAAATATGACCATTTAGGACCACTTGGATTAGATTAGGACATTTATTATTAATTTATTTAAAGAAGGGTTAAAATAGTTAAAATCAAATTTTAATAAGTATATCATTTTTAATATAGGGTTATACATAAGCTAAATTAGACTATAAATATTCATTAGAAAGAAGAAAAGTTCGCCTACATGATGATATTTTATTTGTAATTTTTAGACATTAAATAATTTAATTTATTTATGACACAAAGATGATGCAATAATTATATTATTAATGAAATATTGACATAATTAATGTTATAAATACCCAAATAAATATAATTTGAGACTTTTTATGAATTAGACTAATTTTATAGGTTAATATGACATGTTATTATTGATTTAATTAATTTTTTTAGAATTATTAATTCTGTTAAGATTTTCACAAAAATCAATTACTAAATAGTGTCAAAATTGACATAAAATAGTATTTAAAACAAATATTATATTAGTAATTGTTATTTTATTCCTAAAAATCTAAGGTTCAGCCAAATGACTTAGATAAGGTTATATATATTAATAATAAACAACTTGGGGTTCTTTTGGCTTCTTATAGTATGTTTATTAACCTTATAGTGTAAGAACACAAAAAGACACGGTAAAAGTAAAATTATCTAGCTTAATGTTAAATCTAAATTATAAGGTTAAAATAGGAACCTAAACTTGTCTAAATTCTATTTGATGAGAGTATTTCGACCCATCAACACCTTAGCTTATAAAGAAATCAATTTGGAGCTATTTATAACCGAATTTGGCTTTATAATAAAATAATATTTTTTGTTTTTCCAAATGAGCCCCTCTCCTCTCTTATAAAAGGGTACCTCCTGCCCCTCTTCCTCACACCACATTGAGCCTTCAAGCTCGGACAACCCCTGACAAATTCTCCAATCCACTTCCCTAGAAACATCCTAGAGGTCCTGGTCTTCTTCAAAGACCAATTTTAGTTCCCTAAGAGGAGGACTCAAATAGGCGCTTCAAAGAAGAGGTAATGTCCGTTACCGATTCTTTAAACTTTATTTCTTCTTCCAATTCTTCTTCTTAGGTTGTTTAATTATGAAGTAATAACATAATTATCACTAATATACTGATATGTCATTATAAGTATGAAACAACCCTATTTCACCATCTATACATCCTACAGAAAATGAAATCACCGCGCGTGCGTACGTACGGAATACCATCTCCATGCCATGGTGTAATCTATTTTCCACCACCACCGTACTTGGATGGGTATAATGGTGTACATAATAAATATATATGATTAATTTATAGTAATATTGTTTCTGAAATAGTATACATACACTCCAAAACAATTCCACAATCATGAGAATGATATCATCGCTCGTGCATACATACGGACAACCGTCTCCACGACGCGATGAGATTCATTCTCCATGTTAACCATTCATGAATGATTATAAAGTATATATAATAAGTAATCATGAAATATATGACATAAAAATACTACTGGATTTATGTATATATATATTAATGTAATCTACTTAATTCCACTCAATTCAATAAGGAACCGAAAACAGCGTTCATCCGTACGTACGGCCTACCGTCTCCATGAACGGTGTATTTTTTCCATTTATCGAACCATTATATATATGTATATTCTGAATATTTATTATATATAAATCATGTTTTACATTCTGGATTTAATTAATCATGATCTAAGTAATCATATGAATAATTACAAGTTGAAACACAAACGACAAATGAGACGATTTTACCCAAAACGCTACTTTAACATGAATTTACAAAAGAACGTGTAATATAAAGTCATAAGTGAACAATATATGATATAATAACAATTAATATGATTCTGTAATAAGTCAATGACATTATTTAAATCATTATACAGGAGGTTCAGACACTTACGAAGCAAATCAGACCTAAGGTAAGGGATAATTTTGCAAATCTCATTTTTATCCGAGATTGCTTATTCGTAAGTATTTACTGGGGCTATTTATATCATGTCCATGTTTTATAAAAGTGTTTTCATGTATGTATAATTTCCTTTTTACCCATTTTTTGACTTTTACTACATGTAATGTAAGGAATCTTTCTTTTGTTTACGTTACGAAGCACTTTTTTGACTTTTCCGGCAAAAGTACGAGAAGAATGTTTTTTTAACTTACACGGCGTGAACAGATTTTTATGGTTTCATAACGCATCATTTTTAAGAAGCTTCCTCTATAATATTTCATGATTATTTTCAAAAAAACCCTTATCTTTTAAAATTTCATATAATTTTGTGAAAAGAAAATGATTTTAAAGAAGAAAGGATATTTTACTCAAGAATTCATTTCAAGTGTTTTGTCAAAACTATTTTCCTTATAAGATGACATTATTTCATATGTGTATGTTTAAAACAAAATGTATCTATTATTTAAATGGTTTCAATTTTCTTATCATGAAATGATATCAATTTTTTATGGATTATGTTATGATGGCATGATGTTTAAGAATCCCATTTTTTTACATGGGATATGCTATGATGTATGATTTTATGATTTTGTGGCACACAAAAGAATGATTTCATTATGAGATGGGTGGGACCTATATCTCCCTCCAATTCATTGGGTACAGATTTATATCTCATGAGATAAACATGGCTGGAACGGTAAGTTAATCTGGTTCAGTGTTACAGGACTGAAACGAGGAGTGAACTCGATTCAGAAAGGGACTTTGTCCACTAAGATGGTCTTGGCAGTAATGCCTTGGCTTCTATGGAAATCATATCATGTGCTTAATGGTTTCCACAAATACAAGTTTTACATCCAATCTATTTTATCATGATTAATGTTCTTTTATGATCTATTCTTTACGTACTTCCATGATTTATGTCTTTGGTGAACATTTTTATGTTTATATTTTATGTTCATGTTTTTGCATTCAAATGTTTATGGATTGTTTTATGTTCTCTATATTTACCCTTACTGGGCATTTGAGCTCACCCATTTTATGTTTTCATTTCCCCAGGATATAAAGAATGGTTTTAGGTAGGAAAAAAAGGGAAGATCTTTATTGGGAGATGTTGATGATCTTTCACCACGATTAGAAGATTACGTTCCAAGTTTCCAAAGACACTAAACTATTACGATCCTTGTGTGTCTGTTATTGTTATGTATTAAGTATTCCGCTAAAGTAATGTAATATCCAGGTACACCAAGCTTTGGGTCTCTACAGTTGGTATCAGAGGAAAATTTTAGTCAACCTTTGGAAACTAGGATGCGAAAATGTTAGTGAGATCCCTAAGGATATTTCTAAGGTATGTCTAGGGATGTCCCTAAGTATTAGTATACGTATAGGATATAGTCCTAGAACTATGGTAATGATATTAGATTAAACAAATATGTTAGATATTGAAGTTACTCCCCCTTTATTATGATTTTTGCCTCTCACACTATTCTTTTTGGGTTTTAGAAAATGGCTGGAAACAAGATGATTCACAATAATGGAGGATATGATGGACAATGGAATGATATTCTTCATGAGAAACCAAATGAAATGGGATTTGGAAGTCCTAACATAATTATTATGCCGAATCAGGAATCTCATAATATGATCAATAAAGTAAAATTTGGTAAGTTTCCTGACTCGGCTAATAAGAGAAAGATGGAGTTTCATGATGATCATAGAGGAAAGAAAGTTCAATTTCCCCTATGTAAATCATGTGGGAAGAGGCATCTAGGAGAATGTTTCAAAGGAACTGGAAGATTCTTTGGGTGTGGAAAAGAAGGACACAAAGCCAGTAAGTGCAAATGAAAAGGTTTAGTTAACACGAGGGATGAAGATAATGGTATTTCTATGACATCAACAATGGTTAAATGTTTTAAATGTGGAATGTACGGGAATTATGCAAACCAATTCCCTAAGGGAAAGTCTCATGAAGAGAATTAGTATGGTCGTATGGGTAGTATTTATGTTGATGATGATGAAGAGACTACAAATGATATGTGAGATGAAAGAATTGTTGATGCTTGGTCAATGGTTTAAGAATGTAGTGGAATGATTACATGTTCATAATGTGTAATGTTGTTTAAGTAATCTCATGGTACTATGGAATAAAGAGATATCTAAGGATTGTTACACTATTGTCTTTCCTTGAGTTTTCAAAGTGTATGATTAATGGTACCAGTATCCATGAAAGGTTATTCAGATATTTTTGGAATATAGATGATATGCGCATAATGAAGGGATAAAGAGAAAACTAAATTTTTGATAGTATTCATGAGCTCATGACTGATATAAGGAAATAGTTATATCATGGTTTCAGTATATAGAATTTTGGGTTTTTGGTATGTGGAATGAGTTAACTTTTGATAGCACTTATGTTTTTACTAAGATTCAATGGCTATTCATTTTTCAAGAGAATACATGATTAAGGCCTTAGAATATTTGGAATGTGACCAACAAGACATATCTTATGATATATGGGGATCAACGATGGTATTAATATGCTTGTTATATGAAATCTCTGGTAATCGTTTTCACTATATTATGAGAGTGGACTGCAGTATTATGGATAAGCCTAAATATTGGAATGGATTATGTTGGACATAATTTAGTATTGTTTAGGGATAGAACTTTTTTCGATATTATTGATGGGATGTTATAGAAATATAGCTTTAGAAAAAGGGAAACCAGCAGGACGGGCGACAACCCATCGCGTCGGACAAGGCTGTGGGAATTGAACCCACAACCGAAGTGCGAGTAGCCTTTATCGCCTACCACTAGCCTATAGAAAGTCCCTGGTTAGTAGAAATTAGTTTTATTTTATTAAGCGGTATGATATATGAAGTATAAGTTCATTTTTGGAACCATATACGATTAATCTAACCATAAGATGGACTTATAACTTTTGCTAACATTTTGTTTGAAACAGATGGAATGACCCATCATTCTATCACATGATCTGCTAACACATCACGAATAAAAAATTCAACTTCATTTCTTTAAGGGATGAAGGGGAAATTGTTCAATTCACGAACAACAGTAAAATTGTACCAAAATCATGTAATTATTTCTTTTAATTCACCAACTTTAGGGAAATGATCTTGAAAACCAAAAATGTTGTCCTAATGCCCTTATATATGATTAATCAGATGGTACCTTAGATCATCTCAAATCTATGGCTATGTTATTATTGGTTATTTCATAGCCATGTTCTCTACCACTCTCCATTAGAACTTGATTGTTAGATTTTTCTTCCATATCCATATTTTCACCTATGTTCTCCTACGTGGAAACCTTGTAATGAGTTAATTTGGGTTACCGTTACATTTCATACTTTAGTTTTTAAATCCAAGTTTGGGTATTCCTTTTTACGATGTGGGTTTCTATTTAACAAACTTTCTAGTAGTAAACCATTTATAACCCCGATGAATTTAGAGGGCGAAATTCATTTTAAGGGGTGTAGAATGTAACACCCTGAGATTTTATGAAAAAAATTCTTTTTAATTTCATTAATGTCTTGTGTTGTACGGTACACCAAAAGGAGCTTCCACAACACGTGTCCTTAACTTGCCTTTCATTACACACAATCACGACCTTCCTCAATATCTTGTGTAGTACGCAATACCGAGTTTCACTAAACAACAAAATGCTATTAAAATATTATTAAAACTAGTCATTATGAATAGTAATAACCACTTTTTGAAATTTTGTAAATTTTATTTTCAAAATGGACTTCATTTTTGGATTCGGAATATCTAAATTAGCTTAGGGTGAAATTTTGGTAATTTTAGGATAACTTTCATATTTTGATGAATAGTGAAATTTACTACATTTTAATTAAAAACAACTTTTTCAATCGAAATAATTAATAATGAAAAATTATTAATTTTAGTGGTTTTAAAGTATATCTAGAATATTTTTTTACAATTTAATACAATGTTGGTCATTGGATGTAAATTTCACATTTAAACGAGACATAAACAAATGTCAATCTTTTGATAGTTATTATCTCTTAAGAACATGCTGTTTATTTTGACGACGAGAATTAATTTTTAAATTTATTAATGCAACTGATATGTTTTGAATTTGGAAAAATAGAAAACATTTTTGAGTTCATAATATCAAATATAGCTTAGGCCTAATTTTTGGTATTTTTCTGCAAACTTTCATTTTTTTGATGAATAGTGAAACCACTAAGTGGTAGTTAAAAAAATGAATTTTTCATAAAATTTAATTTTACCGCTTCTGTGAGTAGAATTTCAAAAATCCGAGAGACAAGGTTGATTTCAGTAAGTAAAATGTGGTTCAATAAGATGAAAATAATTTTTGGTGAATAGTAACTTTTTACTTTTTTTTACCACGGTTAAAAGTAAATAGGGTAATTAAGGGTACAAATGATATTATTATTACCCTAACACATGTCATAATTCTATTGGATAAGTTTAATTCGATCAAAAACAACCTTATGAATAACATCTGACCATTTAGGCCCACTTGGATTAGATTAGGACATTTATTATTAATTTATTTAAAGAAGGGTTAAAATAGTTAAAATCAAAGTTTAATAAGTATATCATTTTTAATATAGGGTTATACATAAGATAAATTCGACTATAAATATTAATTAGAAATCTACAAAGCTTTATTACATAATGGTATTTTATTTGTAATTTTTAGACATTAAATAATTTAATTTATTTATGACACAAAGATGATGCAGTAATTATCTTATTAATGAAATATTGACATAATTGATGTTATAAATACCCAAATAAATATAATTTGAGACTTTTTATGAATTCTAATAATTTTATAGGTTAATATGGAATTTTTAGTATTGATTGAATTAAATGTTTTCTAACTAATAATTTTGTTATGATTTTCACAAAAATCAATTACTAAATAGTGTCAAAAATGACAAAAAATAGTTTTTAAAACAAATATTATATTATTAATAGTTTTTTTATTCCTAAAAATCAAAGGTTATACCAAATGACTAAGATAAGGTTATATATATTGATAATAAACAAGTTGGGGTTCTTTTGGCTTCTTATAGTAAGTTTATTAACCTTATAGTTTAAGAACACAAAAAGACACGGTAAAAGTAAAATTATCTAACTTAATGTTAAATCTAAATGATAAGGTTAAATTAGGAACCTAAACTTGTCTAAATTATATTGGATAAGAGGATTTAGACCCATACCCACCTTATCTTCGAATTAAATCAATTTGGAGCTATTTAAACCGAATTTGGCTTTATAATAAAATAATATTTTTAGTTTTTCCAAAGGAACCCTCTCCTCCCTTATAAAAGGGCACCTCCTCCCCCTCTTCCTCACACCACTTTGAGCCTTCAAGATTGGCCAAACCCTGCTTAATTCTCTTATCCACTTCCCTAGAAACATCCTAGAGGTCCTGGTCTTCTTCAAAGACCAATTTTAGTGCCCTAAGATGAGGACTCAAAGAGGTGCTTCAAAGAAGAGGTAATGTCCGTTACCGATTCTTTCAACTTTATTTCTTCTTCCACTTCTTCTTCTTAGGTTGTTTCATTATGAAGTAATAACATCAGTATAACTCATATACCTATATGTTATTATAAGTATGAAACAACCCTATTTCACCATCTATCCATCCTACGGAAAATAAAATCACCGCGCGTGCGTACGTACAGAATACCGTCTCCACGCCGTGGTGTAATCTATTTTCCACCCCCACCTTACTTGGATGGGTATAATGGTGTAAATAATAACTATATATGATTATTTTAATTTTATATTTATTATTAAATAGTATAAATACACTCCAATACAATTCCACGATCATGAGAATGATATCATCGCTCCTGCATACATACGGACTACCGTCTCCACGACGCGATGAGATTCATTCTCCATGTTAACCATTCATGAATGATTATAAATTATATATAATAAGTAATAATGAAATATATGATATAATAATACTACTGGATTTATGTATATATATATTTATGTCATCTACTTAATTCCACTCAATTCAAGAAGAAACCGAAAACATCGTTCATGCGTACGTACGGCCTACCGTCTCCCTGAACGGTGTATTTATTTCCATTTATCGAACCATTATATATATGTATATTCTGAATATTTATTATATATACATCATGTTTTACATTCTGGATTTAATTAATCATGATCTAAGTAATCATATGAATAATTTCAAGTTAAAAGACGAACGACAAATGAGACGATTTTACCCAAAATGCTACTTGAACATGAATTTACAAAAGAACGGTTAATATAAAGTCATAAGTGAACCATATATGATATAATAACAATGAATATGATTCTGTAATAAGTCAATGAACTTATTTAAATCATTATACATGAGGTTCAGACACTTACGAAGAAAATCAGACCTAAGGTAAGGGATATTTTTTCAAATCTCATTTTTATCCGAGATTGCTTATTCGTAAGTATTTACTGGGGCTATTTATGTCATGTCCATGTTTTATAAAAGTGTTTTCATGTATGTATAATGTCCTTTTTACCCATTTTTTTACTTTTACAACATGTAATGTAAGGAATCTTTCTTTTTTTTACGTTACGAGGTAGTTTTTTTCACTTTTCCTGCAAAAGTACGAGAAGAATATTTTTTTTAACTTACACGGCATGAATGGATTTTTATGGTTTCATAACGCCTCATTTTCAACAAGATTCCTCTACAAGATTGCATGATTATTATCAAAAAAAACTTATATTTTAAAATTGCATGGAATTTTGTGAAAAGAAAATGATTTTAAAGAAGAAAGGATATTTTCCTCAAGAATTCATTTCAAGTGTTTTGTCAAAACTATTTTCCATCTAAGATGGCATTATTTCATATGTGTATGTTTCAAGAAAAATGTCTCTATGATTTAAATGGTTCAATTTTCTTATGATGAAATGATATCAATTTTTTATGGATTATGTTATGATGTCATGATGTTTAAGAATACCATTTTATTACATGGGATATGCTATGATCTGTGATTTTATGATTTTGTGGCACACGAAAGAATGATTTCATTATGAGATGGGTGGCACCTATATCTCCCTCCAATGAATTGGGTAAAAATTTATATCTCATGAGATAGACATGGATGGAATGGTAAGTTAATCCAGTTCAGTGTTACAGGACTGAAACGAGGAGTAAACTCGATTCAGAAAGGGACTTTGTCCGTTAAGATGGTCTTGGCAGTAATGCGTTGGCTACTATAGAAATCAGATCAGGTGATTAATGGTTGCCACAATTACATGTTTTACTTCCAAGCTATTTTAACATGATTAATGTTCTTTTATGATCTATTCTTTATGTACTCCCATGATTTATGTCTTTTCTAAAAATTTTGATGTTTAGATTTTATGTTCATGTTTTTGCATTCAAATATTTATGGATTGTTTTATGTTCTCTATGTTTACCATTACTAGGCATTTGAGCTCACCCCTTTTATGTTTTATTTACCCCAGGATACAAATAAAGGTTTTAGGTAAGGAAAAAAAGAGAAGATCTTAATTGGGATATGTTGAAGATCTTTCACCACGATTAGAAGATTACGTTCCAAGTTTCCAAAGACACTAAACTATTACGATCCTTGTGTGTCTGTTATTTTTATTTATTAAGTATTCCGCTAATGTAATGTAATATCCATGTATGTCAAGATTTGGGTCTCTACAAATTGGTCCATTGATAAACCCTTTTAGGGTTGGAGTGGTGAAAATATTTCATCTCAAATAGATTAATAAGATTCAATCATGTTTTGAAAACAATAATATTAACCATGACTTGGTGATGGTTTATATATTTATATTCAACATCTTGAAAAATAATGTTCAATATGGGTTTCTAGTAATTCTATTCATGAACCATATATATAGTTTAGACATTATATTCTATGTAATTTATATCATTATGATGATTATATTCATGTGGATTGGAAACCCGATAGTGTCTAATGGATCATGATCAATATGGATGGGTCAAACAATGAAAACCCCTAAATAACATGATGTGTTGGTTTAATTCATTACAACAATTTAATTGATCTGACCCATTTCATTGTGGATAATATAAAAAATTTATTTATATTTTGAAATTTAATTTTTAATCTTAGATTTTTGGAGTTTATGTTTCATGTATTGGGAATAAACATTATATAAGGTGGATTATTAATTTATCATCCATGTTTTCATGATTCTCATTTTATAGCTTTCCTGGAGACTAGTTGTTTCATCGGTATAATTCTTAGGATACTAAAAACTCCTTTATTTTTTTATTAAAACACATCTTTCAGGTAGTTTAAATGGGGTATATACAAGATATCACAGGTATTTATTCTTGAAAATATACATTTCCCCATTCCTCTATATTTGATATAATAGAATTACCATTTCATGTCATTTTCAAATCATAGTCATTTATTCATTAACAATTATTCCCATGACTTAGTGGTCTTACTCCAAGGATCACCTTTCTAGATAAAACCTAATTAATGTATTTCATTTCTATACATAATTAGACAATTCCATATTATTAAATTTTCTTAAAATTATGATCATATTAAAGAATTATTAATTGTTGTAAAACTATTCATGTCCACAAATAATTAATCACGTATACTAATTGGTATTTTAATGTTATATCATTTGAGTATTTATATGAGATATTTTTTTATATAATTTCCTTCCAAAGAGGTTTTGTCATGTTTATTATTTTCAAAATATTTTATTTCTATATGTGGAAGATAAATAATTTTATATATTATTAAAAAAGATGCCATAGAATAATTATACATTCCACTAAATTAGTGGTAATGTTTTTCTTGAAGTTAGAAACTATGTATGGAGAATGTGAAGTAGGAATAAAATACTATGATATATTTTCATGGATTTTTGATGTGACCTGTTTTAATAATTTCACATTTTATATTGTTGAAAAATTCATTTGATAAATTGATATTATGATAATATATATTTTATATAGTGTATCAATTTGATTATAAATTATCACCTACGATTATGAAATTTTTCAATGAATCTAAACACATATGTGAAAATCCATTATAATTTTTTGTAATCTCACTTTTAATTATATTCTCACTCTTATCCATTAAGAATTTACACAATGTATTCTATTATATTAAGAAATGAATAAAAAAATTTAGGATAACAATTTAGTGATTCAAATAATGATATTATAGTCCATTTTTTAGATTATGTATTATATATTTAATCTCTCAATAAATCTAAAATTATTGATTTATTGGGAGATATTTATTTACATTAAGTCTAATGAACATAAAGAAATATATTTTTGATATTCAAGAATCCATAGTATTTATATGAAAAAGGTCTATTTATTTGTAATAATTATGTTACAGAACCAATAATGAAATGGACAATTAATATGATGTATTTAAATGTATAAAAATAATATTGTAGTATATATATATAATTTATATGTTTTTTTGTTCATTGTGTTTCATTTAAATTTTTATTTATTTTAGTATTATCAATTATATTTTTATGACAATCCAATTAAATAATTAGTAATATAATCAAATAACAAATTTAATGATAATTACCAATAAATAGTCCTATGGTTGTATAAAAATGAAATATGGATGGTGACATTACTTTAAGAAACTACATCTCTATACCATATATTATAAAAAAATTACATAATTTATTTAACATAATGAATGCTACTTAAGATAAGATCATCATTGATGATATTATAATTTTTTTTGGAATATATTTGATGTAATCATTGATGAGTTTCCGGGTATTACTCTTTTATAGGAGGTTGAATTATCAATAAATATTATACCAAGAGAAATATTGATATATAAGTGTCCCTTAAAAATACCTCAATTGAATGGGTGATTTGATAAAGATACTACAATGGAATTTAGAAAAAAATTTATATGCCCAATTTAATTACTATTGTATGTAGTAGTACACATGTTGATAATGATGGATGGGTCAATGTATCTCTATATTTATTTTCATGAAATATACTAGTTCATGATTAAAATTAACTATCCCCTTTTATAGGAATATGACTTATTAATACAGATATACATGGATAGTATAACTCCAGGGGTGGTTGTTGATCAGGATAACATAATTTGAATGTGTAGAATGAGGATATTCCAGTGAATTCAATTCATATAAGGTAAAGAACAAATGGGATCATAGTAATCCCCTTTGGACTAAAAACACTTCTATAATTTTCATGCACATGATGAATAGTGTATCTAGATATTTTTTCAATGAATTTGTATGATAATTTATATATCACATTATAATATACCCTACTAGAAATAAGTAATATGAGGTTATTTTCTATACTATAATTAATTATTTATGATTGAAATTTTTTTTATTATTATTGTCCTTTGGATGGACCAAGTATCATTCATTGTTCATTTCATCACATGAAACATGATATATATAGAAAATCAATTATATATAGTGATTTTGGAATGTACATGGAAGAAGTTTTCAATATTTATATATAGATTAATTGTATTATCTAGTTACAATTAATGATTTTGTATGAACTTATCACGGATTTTAAATGTTATAACTATGAAAAATTGGTATTTTATTTTATTAGGACCAATGAAGGTGAAAAGAAAACCGTGGACTTGTATAAGAGGATAATCACTGCATATAGACTATAAATGACCATAATATATAATGTATTTGGGATCTAAAAAATTTCTTCAGTGAAATTATTTGGTTGTCTACTCATGGAAAATTATCAATTGATAGATTCTTTTGAAAGGAATGGGATGGGTCTTTAGAAAACATAATTGAAACATGTGTTGGATATTTTTTTTATGATTATAATAAATTATATGATGTATTTTCTATATGGAAAACCATGTGACACACATTCACACTCATATATATATATATATATATCATAATATCATGAGTCATATTTTCATATAGAATGGTATCTTGATTCCAAATTGATTATTGTTATAGGTAATTAAGAAAAATGACCAAATAATCCATTAACAAACTAGAGGGTAGAATAAATTTATATATTCCTTAAGTAGGAATGATAATATAAAAATATATATGTTTTGGATTAAGGATTATCTAATAATCCTAATAAGTTAATGGATGAACTAGGTAATAATAAATGAGTGACCAAAATCATACCATTCTAAAATTATTTCTCAATCGTCAATTATCGATTACAATAAGACAACCCAAGAGATAATGTAAAAGTACCAAAAATAGGTTTTTTAATCATGGTGAATCCTCATATATAAATATTTTTATAGTAGTTTTATGAGATTTATGGCATAACTATCTGTATTGAATATTCTATTTTAGGGTTGTAAAAAAGATAATTTATTTTCATAGGTCCATATAGTGGCATACATGAGTAATCTCACTTTAATATCATCATTTTAAATAGATATTTATTCATAATTCACTAATTCTACTTTTTTTATGTTGGAACAATTTTATAAAAAAATTCAAACATTCTGATTAGTAAAAAAATTTCATTTAATTTGAAATCTAAAACAATTATACTGTACTGATGCAAAAATAGAATGAAGTCAGATTTCATGGTCTTATTTATAGGGTTTCATCACACACATTCCTTCATAATTATGTTTTTGTTTTTATATTCAATATGTTAATTCATTTTAGAAACCTAATTAAAAATTACTATTTCTAATGATTATAAAACATAGAATGATTTTAGTACACCTAGTCCCACCTCCTCCTAGAGTCATGTAGCATAAAATATGCATTCAATAGTGTATTTCCTTAATGAACCATATAGAGACATGATATTTTCATAGAGGTATATGATAATTTTTTGAGGAATAATTAGTATATATAAAAACAGATAGATAAGGAATATAATACATTGTTTCTTAGAGAGACTAGGTTTGTAGTATTCTCATTTTGTGGAAAACATAAATATCTCCCATAATGAAATTATTCTTTATTACTCGTACAGAAATACAATACATAAAAAATTTCTTCATCACACAAACTAGGGAAAAATAGGAAAGGCAGTGATCAAATGATCAGTAAGGGTAACTAAGAGACGTATATAAGTATATCATGAAAATAAGGGTATGATATTATAAGAATAATTTATGAAAACTATTCCTTGTATATAAATTATCAGAATACTAAGTCATAGAATGTTTATTGGCAGTTCATAAGACATGAATCATAAAGAATTCATAAAACATGTTCCATGACACCATAACATTGGTATACGACATATATTTTTGGAATAAAAATTAGAATACAAAATAATTTCCTTTTTTTCAAGGCTCTCATATAGTTCCATCATAATGGAATGAGTTCACTCCCAATACCAAAATAGTAATTGAGGTTCACTCTGAGGACCATCAAAGAAAATAATACCCCTTACTAAACTTGGTTTATTCTTCTTTTTATTCCTATATATATCATTAGATATAAATCTTTTCCCAATTCATTGGATGTAGATATTGGTCTAAATAGACACATAATTAAAATAATATATATGAATTAAAAAATATCAAAAAAAAAGATTATATCATAAACCATGAAAAATAATATGTTTTATAAACATATGATCAGATTATAACATGTGGAAATGATATAGGATTAAAAAAATTTCATCATTTCATCATATAATAACCTATTTAATACACAGTGGGATTCATATGAATGTTCTTATGATATAACATTTTAATGTTAAATAGGTTTAATAAAGATCATGTGATCATAAAAATAAAATTTTCATAGAAAAAAATAAAAATAATAGTTTATGTTCTTATACCGATAAATTCATAAGTTATATCCAGGTATGTCATATTATATAAAGAATTATTCTGAAATATAAATAATATGTAATGGTTCTTGAGGAAGATAAAATATCTGTGATAATAAAATTTTATGACAAATAACTTTAAAATAGTTTGAAAATACCTTTCTTTTAAAAAAACTGAAAAACATATAAAGGAATACTTAAAAATTATTTTCAACTTTTCTTAATGAAAATAACATTTACTCATTGAAAAAAATATTTTAAAATATAAAACACTTTATAAATTATTTTATTTTAAATTATCATTGAAAACATATAAAGGAAACTTCAAATAAAATAATGATCATAACGGTTGGACGCCTCATTCATGATGTACATGTTAAAACATATAGTCCATTTAAATTTTCAATAAATTAAAAAGAATTTTTTTTTGATAAAGAACATGAATAACCCTTTGAATAAATTTGAAAAATGAAAACATTTATAAATTTTCAATTTAAAAATAATCGTATCATAGTAAATAATTAATTGAAAACCTTATTTTGGTAGAATATGGATTTCTAAAAGAAGGAAGATATATAGAATATTTTACATGAAAAAATATATTTTCAACTATTTAATACACGAAGAGTTTAAAATGAAGGAAAAAAATTATTTTCCATAAATAACCATTAGATAAGAAAATAATTGAGTTTCTTTAGAGTTAGATGATTAAATTTCATCATTTAACATATAACCACCAGAAATACCAATGAAAAAAGTTATTATAGCAATAAAACCATTCCACTTTCGTAACATTGAATTATAAGACACATAAAAGATTAATAATATATTAAAATTTTTGTATTATAAAAAAAATTATTCTTGATATTACATGTATAAGGGGTTGTATACCCACTTCATTATGGTAATAAATTCATAAAATTTCATAACTCTCAAATAAGGAAATCTAAGAAAAAATAACTTACCACTTGAGTAATATTTTGAATGGAAATCCCCAGTAATGATTATCATCAAAAGAAAATTTAAATATCCTAAATAGATAATATACAGGACATGAAATGTAAATGGGTATTAATATTCACCACAAAAAAGAAATGATTCGTGACATAGAATATGTTTCACAAAAATAAAAGAGATACATGCAATCCCTTTCATTATTTATCGTATTCCATCATACATGTTCGAACATCCAACATAATAAATTTGTTTTTATTATAATTATTTTATTGAACCATAATTTTATATATCATATTCTATATGATTTTGTTATTCCATTTACAACCCTTTTTTTACAATTCATTGTTAGAATCACATTTTTAGTAATAACTGATATGATGTTCATATATATATGGAATTTTTATATTCGACCATCTGACATGTGTGAAGGTCACATAACCTCCTGAAAAAATAATCAGGAAATAAATATCATAATTATTCATGAATAATACATTAAATTCCAATAATTAAATATTGTTTTTAGAAATGATGTATGTTACGATCAAGGAGATGGTGGGTTATACATATAAATAAGTAACATTTCCATTTTCGATGATCACTACATAAAGTAGGTCAATATTATATTATCCTCAAATAATTATAATAATATAATAAATCACATATTATTACTTTAAATATAATTACACTTATTATCATTGTGGTGCAGTGATGAAAATAGGGAGTCACATCACTTCCTCATGGTAGTATTCCACACACACATTTACAATGTTATCATCTTTCAGTGATTCAAAAGGTAATAATGAAAATGATATATTAATTTTTATTATTTTGAAATATGTCATGAATTTATTAGTTATATCATCTATATAAAATATATTAATTATATTTATCCTTTTATATCCCATTTTAGGTTTTAGTGAAAAATTAATTGCATTGCATCATGAGTAGGTAGTACGATATACACACAAGTGATGTTATTTTATCAATTACATAATATAAAGTAAAATCATATATATTATATGATTAATACAAATTTATGTATAAGTTATACATTTCATATATATATATATATATACTTATAATTAATAACTATGACCGCACCGAACTGTGATAAGCATTAATGGAAAAAATAATGTCATCAATTCAAGAGACAATAGTTCATCATAAACAAGAATAGTGATTTATTAACCAATTTGATGGTTGTGGGTATGGATGTATATATTTAAATTAACTTATAAAAATATCACCATGTGTAATATAATGATTTTTTATATCATCATTGTTAAATAATAATTTAGTTAGGTTGAATAAGAATATAAATAAAAAATTTTATTGATTCAAATTACACATTACTTGTAAAACCTCCTTAGGTTTTCATCAAAAGCATGTACAGGTTGGATTTAATCACATAATAAGGATTATATGATGATAATAGGGAGTTTTCGAACTTATATTTTCAGATAATGTCCAAAACAAGTTGATTTTAATGTGAAATAATGTGATGGTAGGTTGTGTCCTTTTATAAGTGAGGTGAGTTACACAATTTTAATTTTTGAAAAGTGAAATGTGTACTAATTTTTTTCAAATGACTAAAGGATTTAAATTTCATTATTGTAGAGAATTACATAATAACAGGTATAAATACACTATTAAAATAGATTTTATAGATGTTTTATGTTTATTTAAACACATATTTTTTTAGTTTAACCCCCTATAAACCCATTTTTACCTTTACCATGATATATAATTTTAACTATTTTTACTAATAATTATGGTAAAAAATAATAGGAACATGTTAGGTAAAATATGATATTCTCATTTAAAATGTGGAATCCATTTTTTCTAATTCTATTTATCTAATTTGGAAAATTTAATTTAATATTAATCCAATTATGTGATGAAAAAGTTGGTTACCATAGATAAGATGATTAAAAGTTCACAAGATTTTCATATAAAAAATCCATAAAAAAATAATTAAAATGACCTAAATTGGATTAATATATGTATTAATTAACTGAAATTAATTTAAATTAGATTTAAAATTTTATTTTACTAAATCAATAATTTAAACTAAATTCCTTATTTTTAAAACAATTAGTATTTTTATTCATCAATAAATTATTAATCCTAAAAAACTATAAAAAATCAAACCTCAGATAATTCTTATATGATGGATAAAAAAATATTATATTTTTTCTAATATGATTCAAAAAAAATTGAGAAATAATTTGTAAACTTATGTGCACAAAAAGTTGAAAAAGGATTTCTAGAATAATAATGATTTTAAGTGTAAAATTTTATTTGTTTTATATCTTGTATAAAAAAACATAATATATGTTATAAATATTTAATTGAAAATATAATCTATAAATTTTCTTAAATTCTTAAAAAAAATTGTTTTTTTATTAACAAGTTTTTTTCATTAAAATGGGGTTTCCAAAAAAGAATTCCACTATTTTTGAATAATGTTTTATTTTCATTTTCATTAAATCATCCACCAAAAAATTAATTATATATACATGTGTAAAATAAATATTATTAATATTTCGTTAAAAATATTCATAAATTCTAGTCTAATGGGTTTGTAATGGATATCTTATAAAAAAATAATTTCTGAATAGTCAGTTGTGTTTTGTTAAAACTCGACATTATATATAATGATATCTAAACTCAGTGTTTCAAGTAACACAAGATAAACCAGGTGTTATGTGTGAAGAAAATTATTTAAATTTGTTCTTTAATTATTAAAAAATATTTTACACTAACTTGAGGTGTTACACTCTGATAATCAGAAAATGATTTTTTTCACCTGAACATTTCCTGGGTCATTAAGTGTTTAAAATTTAAAATTAAATAAGTTAAAATATATCTTTAATGGGTTGAAAATATCCCCTGAAAAAATACATCAATTTGGTAAAATTTAATTTTTAATAAAACAATCTAGTTTTCTAATGATTATATAATTGTTTGGATGTAAAAAATGTATATATAAGGAGAATTAATATCCCAATACTGATGGAGAGTTATAGAGAACATGGTATAGATAATGTTAATGACCTCAAATCCCAAAACCAAATACGTTTAAAAATGAAAATTGATATGGTACAAATTATGAGAACATGATAATATTTTACTTCAAGATAATTTTTCTTAATTTCTGGTAATTTTTATTAGAAAATATGATTACACGATTTCATTCAATTTAATATGCACTATCTCACCCTTTTCTTTTTTAGATGATCAATTTCCACATTATTAAATACTATAAGTGATTATTTTTTCTTGTTTGGATCACCAAATAAGATCTGAAATGTATGTATAACTCATTACTTCTATCTCTAAAAAAATTGGTTAACAATGTTTATCTTATATGGATAAATCTTCATTTGGTGAAGTAATATTTTAATTTCTTAAATATCATCCAAAATTAAACAATTCCATATATGTTAAAACATATAACCCTTATAAAATAAAAATTATTATATAATTTCACTAAATTTGTTGATATATACAAAAACATAATCCCCCATATATTATATTGTATCTCTTGATTGTGACATACTAATAATTTGAATATATTTATCATGTATTCTCTTGAATCATTGTAATAACCTAAATTACCATTGAATGGTATTTAATAAATTGGTGATTCTTTATTCCACACATAAAAAACATATTATTTATCATATTCGTTAAAACCAATAATGTTGTATCCTTTAACAATTTTTGGAAAAAAAATACTTTTAAAAATAATCATTAATCAGTTGCAAGGTAATCGATACTCTAAAATTTAATTATTCTATCAAACATATCTTTTTCCCAGTATAAATATATCTACATCTATAATATATTATTGGTTCTCTTTCCTTAATTAAAATATAAAATTACTATTAAATCAGTTTTCTTGTTCATGAGTACCATTTATCATATTGTTTTGAAAATAAAAAATAAAAAATTATACAGAACATTCATTATACATTTAATTATTTATATTACATAATCATTATGTTACGATGCATTAAAATATCAATAATACCAATTCATTGTAAAAAATTAATTGGGATTCATCATATTAATCATTAATACCTATTTAATTTCATTTATCATTCATAGTCCCTTCACTGTCAATTTAATAAACGATTACTCATACAAGAATTTTGATTTTTTTTATGATATATCCCCTTAAGAAATATATTTTAATAATTCCCATAACATTCCAATTTAAAAAATATTGTATATTCTTGAAAATTAAGGATAAAATTATCCTATTAAATTTTTATATCCAAACATTAAATTTTTTCATTTTCAGTTACATGCATCATACCCATTTTCTCACAATGAACATATTTTGTAAACTAACTATGATATTATCTGGAGTGTTTATTACAACATTATCAATATATAAGTAATTAATAATTTATCTTCTATGGTCACCACAACCTGAAATCTCTTTAAACTCTATCCATCTATTCGTTTTTGTGTCTGAGATTTGGTTAAGCTGTACATTGTTAATCGTATATCCTATTAGATAATTGGAAATAATCATAGCATCCTTCACTCTATTGCTCATATAACTTTCATTCTCAACAATAATTTTTCTAAAAAATTCAATTTCAACCCATTTACCTCTTATTTACTCGATTGTATGAAACTGAAAATAATGTCATAGGAAACAATTATCTAAGTGGAAGACCACATAATAATGAAAAAATAAGATTCAGTATATCTATAGAATGAAAATATATTTTTAATATATCACAAATGTTTATAACACAAGTTTTTTCATATTAATAATCTATTTAAATTATTCACGATGGTTCCTTAATGGTTAGTCAATTTTCATATTATATCCATATGGAGTGAAAAAACAGGGGCATAGAAATTCATGTTCTCATACACCACGTGTTGACTGAGTCAATCTAAATTTAAAAATTTCAGAGATATTAACCATTTTTACCTCTATTCTGGATCCACATCCTCTTTTAGTATCCAGAACATGAAGTACTATATTGTAACTAATATTCTAAGTCACACAAAAAATTCCATGACATTTTCTTATACATTGTCTCATCTATTAACATATCATTAAATATATTAGTAGAAATATCATTAGAATTATCTATAGGTATGCCCTTAATTTTTTCTCATCCATGTTTTCAATGTATATAAAATCATTTTCTCTAAAACCAACAACAGTGAAAAAGGTGTTTCGTGCATGTATATTACATATTTTTAGTCAAATATTTTATAAATTTCAAAAACAATCCCTTGAGGATCATAATAGTTCAGTGTATTTGATGAATAGGTTGAAAATATTCTAATTTTTTAAAGGATCTTCACAATACCCCATAATTTTATTCTCATTTAGTATACTTCAAAAAAATATAATAAATAAATCCACTCATTTGATACTGGGGAATGGAAAAATAAGAAAGGGTGAGCTCAGATCATCAATAATTGTAAAAAAAGAGATATGTAATTATAACATTAAACTAAAGCTATGATAACATAAACATAACATATGAAATCCATTACATGTATATAATATATCATAATATTGAGTCATGTCATAAATATTAGTAGTTTATGATATATTAATCATAACGAAATCAAATAACATGATCCATATTTGAATAACATTGGTATAAGACATATAATTATGGCTTCTAAAAATGTATATAAGTTAATTTTCATAATATAAAATACTAAATTATAGGGATATTATAGTGTAATGGTTCCACTACCCAAACCATTACAATATCCAAGGTTCTCTCCCCAAACCATCATAGTAGAAAAATATCGTTACTTAATAGGGTTTCCTTGCTATTCTAATCTGGTGTATCACATGAAGTATAAATCATTACCCAATGCATTTATGGTAGATATATATCCCATATTCACAAATTTAAAATCATACATACATGTCCAATAATATCATAAATCATTCATTGTGTCACTATAACTTAAATGGAATGGGTTTTATAAAAATTTCCTCATATTATAACATGTATAAATGAGATATGTTTCATAATCCTTTTCGTAATTTGGTATTAAGATAAACCATTGAAAAAAGTTGTTTTAATAAGAAATTTTATATTTTCTAACCCATAAAATGAAATAGGTTTCATAAAAATAATTACATTCTAAACATAGAGCATTTAGAGTAAGAGTAATAATGGTATCGTTTATTATTATCCCCAATAAAGCATAAGATACAAAAAATTATTTTCTATTATATAGATAAATATTTTGAAAGAAAAATCCAAATGAATGTATCTTGAGCAAGATATCATTACATTGAAAATCACTCTTCGAATCTATTATATAAAAAATAAACTGGAAATTAGTTTTGTTGAAAATTTACATGAAGACATATAATATAATCTTTTAGAATCACTTAAACCTTTTGGATGAAAATATCATTTCCTAATTGGATTTTTTTTTAAATAGAACTTTTTAAAAATAATTTTATTTTAATATATCATTGAAATCATATAAATAATGATTCAATTAAAATAATGGTCATGACAAGAGGAATTTATTCATGTCATTGCTATTAAACTAAGATTCCTATCACATTTTTCATAGAATCCAAAAAGATTTTTGTTGGAAAATTACATGAATATTGAATTAAAATCATTTTTTAATAAATTACCTGATGGATAAACATATATTTTAAAAAACACATGGAAATAATAAATAATTTTTTAATATATTATTATAAAATGTGGATTCATAAGAAAATAGATTATTAACCTCAGAGATAAAACAGAAACGATTTTTCATAAGAAAATTATTTTCAAAACATGAGTACATAAATAATAGAAAATAAATGGGAGAAAAGTATTATAAGTAAATGTCATAATTATATTAAATTTATAATCTTCTTTGATAGGTATCTCATAATTTATCATCATTGGAATCATAATTCTGAACAATCCTAATAAACAATGAGATTTTAATAAAAACCATACCACATTGATAATAATGAATCATAATCCCCAAAAAAGAATAATTTTAAATGAATAGTATAAAATCATTAGAATAAGTATATTTATGATATTATTTGTAAAATGGGTTATATATACCCTTGATAATGATGATATATGCATATCATAAATAAACACACAAGGAAAGAAAATTGAGAAAAAAATCTCACACCACTTTCATAATAATTTGAATTTTAATCTACAATAAAGAATAACATAAAATGAAACACTGAATAACATTAAAATAATAGTATTAATAATATAAAATTTCAAATGGGAAGTATATACATCAAACAAAAGGATAAATTGGTGATATTCAAGATGTATCCCAGAAATAATAGAGAGACTATAAATATCTTTCCTTGTCAACTTCATTAATGAAAATTTAAATAACCTATATGAAACATATATTTATAATACAAATATAATAGATACATACTTATATATATATATATATATATCATATTAGTTGTTATTTTATTATGACCAATTATTATCCAATTTTTAACAATTACTTTTAAAATTCATGTTTCGAATAATAAACGCTTTTTTATATATGTTTTGATATTTTATATTAGTTCCTCATACATTAAACACATTTACATATCAATAGAATAATAACCTAAAATAATTACATTATTTATACATAATTTAAAATTTTATAACAAATCATAAAATATAATGTATAGAAATGAAGTATGTTGTGATCATGGATATGGTAGGTCTTCTATATTCTTAAACAAAGATATCAATTTTCAACAGTCATTGTGAAAAAAAGTTAAGTAATATATTAAATTTATATATTTATAAAATTATAAAAAATTTAATATTAATCCATTATATATACTTAAAAATTTCATCAATGAATTTTGGTGATGAAAGGAGAGAGTCTCATCACATTGTGATGGAAATATCCCACATGTAAACGAATGATATTACCATCTTTCAGTGAGTGACAAGGTAAGAAATAAAATTACATATTACCATTAAAGGTGGACATATATTTAATTAGTATCATAATTATTTCATATATGTCACATATATTCATTAAAATCATTCTTTTATTCTTCCATATAATGTGATAGTGAAAAAAACTCACATTATTTTTTGAAGTAGTTGTTTACTATACACATGAATGATGTTATTAAATCCAATCTGGGATGGAAAATAAAAATTTTATATATGATATAATAAATATAAAGGTATATTTATGTTGTAAACTTGATACATAATTTTTTATATCCATTATCATTACCAACCAAGAAATGTGGAAATGGAAAAAATAATGACATCGATTCTCGGAGCGGTAGTCCTTTGTACACTCGAGTGATGATTTAGTAACCAATTTGATGGGTGTTGGGATTATTGTAGATCCTAAAAATGAAAAAAAACATCTCAGTATATGTAATATAATGATTTTATTATATCATCATGTTTTGAAAATAATTTATGAAGGTGGATAAAGAACTAAAAAAATCACGTCGAATAACATTTACTCTGGTTCAGGTAACCTCATTAATATTCCACCAAAGGCCTTCTTGTGTTGTATTCCATCCAAATATAGGTCTTATAGGATTATATTTGGGATTATGGGATTTTAACTTTTTAGTAATTCCCTGAACCAATATATTTTGAATGTGCGATGAGGAGAGGAGAGTGAGTGGCCTCTTATAAGTTTGTGAGTGGAACACTTGTAATAACTGAATACAAAAACATGTACCCACATTTTACACCTAACAAAAGGGTAAAAAAAAGATTAATATAGGTAATAAGACATTATACCATTGAAATATTTCAATAAAATTTATTTTAGAAATTTATTTATTTTATTATAACCCTTATCTTGTATAATTGATTCCCAGGTAGACCATGTTTACCATAAATGTGGTAAATATTTTTTTACTATTTTTACTATACATTATGGTAAAAAATTATGTTAAAATTATTAATTAATATAAATGATTTGGATTCCAAATGTGGAATAAAATTTTCCAAATTCCGTCAACATGATTAGTAATTTTCAATTTAAAATTAACCTCGATGACATGATCAGAATGAAGGTTTTCAATGAGAAATTCTTAAAATGATGGTAGGCTTTTTATTTCAAAATTAAATATGAACATAATTCAAATGACATAACATAGATTAATAGTTGTATTGTTACACTAATATTATTATTTTTATAAATAAAAAATATTTTTACATTATATGTAAATTAATTAAAAAGATATGATTTAATTAAAATTTCTTATTATTCACTATTCATAAAAAATTAATCTTTTCCAAAAATTCATAAAATTTCAACCTAAGGTAATTTATAAAATATAAAATAAAAAAATAACATCATATATTAAAATAAAGTTTATTAAACTATCAATATTTATTTTTATTACTATGTTCATAAAATAAAGAGAAATTTGACTTTTTGAAAATACAATATTAATGTGTAGAATTTTATGTTTTCTTGTCGCTTGTAAAGACCCGTAAAATTCAAGGGAATTTTTTTCTTAATTTTCTTTAGAATTTTACAAGAGCGCGGTTTCAGACGGCACCTGATTCCGAGGCCCGGAGTGCCCGGAATTAATTTCCGAAGTTTGGCTCGGGTACGTTCAGTGAACGAACGAGCGGGAATTCCTAACTTTTGATCCGGTGCTCGGAATTGAAATCCGAGGGCACCGATGAACTCGCAGCGCCGATATTCGCTTAAAGAGACCTTTTCGGGAGTTGCGTTTGTTGCGAGTTGAAAGTTACGTTTTGGGGTTTTTAGTTTGAGTTAAATAAAATTGTGAAGAACAATTTTATTTCAACAACTTAATCCTATCAAAGGTGGTTGGAAGTGGGACCCACACCCACTTAACCTCCCTTGGGAGGATTAAGTGTGGTGGGGCCCACACGAACCCCCACCTTTTCAACTCCCCACTCTCCCTCTTAATGGCTTGATAACTTAACTTCTTTTTAATTATACAACTCATGTATATTAAATAAGTGAGTTAATTTTGGAGTTAGCCATTTTGAATTTCAAACCTTTGAAATTCTTTTTGTGAATAAAATAAGACTTTGTCTTATTTTGTTTGGTTATAACTCTTAGCCATCTTGAAGTGGTTGAGAGCTTTTCTTTCTTCTTCAACCTCAACGAAGAACGCGAAGAACGTCGTTCTTCAACGAAGAACTTCTCCGCCGAAGAACACGATCCATCCGCGACGCCGTATCCGCGACGCGATGTACTTCTTCTGCGTCATCTCTTCCGCGACGGTTCTCCGCGACGAACGCCTTCGACAACGACTCTTCCTCCGACGTCAAAGGAATCGACACCGATATTCCACGACTCCGTCAACGTGCGACTATCGAGGTAGAGGTTCTTGAGTTCGTTGTTTTCTTTATTTTTTTGACTTTCCTCAAGACTTGACGTAGAACGCTCAAGTTCCGACGAAGAACGTCGCTCCGCTCTTCTTCTTCTTCGGTGTCAACGAGAGAGAACACCGCACCTTCCTCGGACAACCTTCGTCGGCGTACAAGGATTCGCCAACGACGTGCCTCTTCGGACGCGCCTCTTCGTCGTTGAATTTAACGAACGACGACCGCGTCGCCCGACCTCCGCGACGTCGTCTTCCGCGGAACGTAGAACGATCTTTTAACCCTATACCCGAGGTAGGGGTTGTTGTTTAATTCTTTATTTATTCCATTTCTTGAACATGGATCTCGCATGTCTAACATGAGACTTTGAATGTTTAAGTTGAGTTATTTGCTTAACGTGAGGGGGCCGGACCGCATGAACACGGCCGAACCCCCCCTCCATCGTTCATGTTTAATTCTTGCGATGTAAGCAAAGTGGCGTGGTGCCGTCGCACCACGCGGATTACCGTGCGTTTATTTTACGCGGCGCCGTCGCGCCACGCCGAGGTAGAAACTTCAAGAACGCGACGCCGTCGCGCCGCGTTGAAAAGAATCAAAGCACGGCGAAGGGACGCGGTGCCGTCGCACCGCGCCGGATGACGAACGTCGCACCCCCCCACGTGGGGGGCTTGATCCTCCAAAACCGGCCCCCACGTGGGGCCGATTTGATACCCAGGCGCGGCACAAAGGCCGCGCCACCATGTACAAGCGGGGGGGGGGGGGGGGGGGGGGGCTTTGCCCCCCGTTCCCTTTCAATCAAGCCCCCCACGTGGGGGGGGGGGGGTTTGTAAAAACAAAGGGGCGCGGCTATATGTCGCGCCGACACCCAGGAACCGCGGGGCTTAGCCCCCGCGTGCGCAGCCTCGCCACGGCCCGCCGCCGCCGCCGCCGCCGCGCCGCCTGCCGCCGCCGCCCGCCGCCGCCGTCCACCTCCGCCGGCCACCGCGCCGCCCGGGGGGGGGGGGGGGGGGGGGGTCGGGCCGTGTCGGCCCGGACCCGGACCCCCCCGTTTCGAACCTGTTTTAGTTTTTGGCTCATAACTTGAGCCTCGGACCTCCAAATGACGAACCGTCTGCGGCAATGCGATCCTTGGATCGAGACGGTCGTTTCGGTATATCGCACTCAAGGTTTGGGATTACTTTGAGTTCGGCCGGGTTGGTTCGTTCACGAAACCAACCGGGCCTTCGGAGCGGAAACGCTCATATCTTGAGCCACGAACGTCCGATTGACGCGCCGTCAGTCACGTTGCATTCCTCTTAATGGGACGGATCTTTTGGCATACTCCGCCCGAGGTTTGGACGCAGGTGGAGTACGGTCGGGTTGGTTTACCTTAAAAACCAACCGGGCCCCGGGGACGAAAAAGCCAAAAACTCACAGACCGGGCGTCCGATTGACGCGCCGTCTGTTTCGTTGACTTCCTTTTGATGAGACGGAACTTTTGACATACTCCGCCCGAGTTTTGGATGCAGTCGGAGTATGGCCGGGTTGGATTGTACCCGAAATCCAACCGGGCCCCTGGAACGGAAAAACTGATATCTTACAGACAGGACGTCCGCTTGACGAGCCGTCAGCAGCGTTGGTGGTTACGTTGAGTAACGGTCCCTTTGAGTATACCCTATGGGAGTTCAGGGTACAGTTGAGATACGGCCGGGATTGGTTCGCACTCGAAACCAACCGGGCCCCTAGGACAAAAAGGCTAATAACTCACAGACCGGGCGTCCGATCGACGTGCCGTCTGTTGCGTTGAGACCCCTGAGACGAGACAGACTTTTGAGATACTTCTTTGCGGGACTTTGTGATACTTGGAGTATCGGCCAGTAGCTCGTGGAGCGGACCCTCCCAGAGACGAGCGTGCAGAGTACGGAGACCGTGTAGCCGGCTGAGACCTGACGACTGCTTGACCGACTCGACTTGGAGTGAGTCGACTAGCCCAGTGGACGGAGCGCCGGTATTTGGCTGCAGACCCACGGCGGACGGAGCGCCAGGTAGATGGCAGCAAACCCGCGGTACTCGACAGGAGGAGTACCTCAGTAGGCTATTTGGGCGAGCGCCCGGTATTTGGCGACAGACCCTCAGCGGACGGAGCGCCAGGTAGTTGGCCGCAAACCCGCAGTACTCGACAGGAGGAGTACCTCAGCAGTCTTAGGTTAGCGAGCAGTACCTCGGAGTCGTGACAAGACCACTGTACACTCTAGAGACGGAGCTCTTCAGCAGTTACGGTTTCGATAATGAAAATCCTGGTTTGAGCTGAGACTTTTGACCTTTGTGTTTCCTCATGATTGAGATGGGTTACTTGATAACTTAGGTATATGTATGGGCATATACCTGGGTAGTGGTTATCCGTTGATCTCATGATCCTTTGTGTTTCCTCATGATTGAGATGGGTTACTTGATAACTTAGGTATATGTATGGGCATATACCTGGGTAGTGGTTATCCGTTGATCTCATGATCCTTGTGTTTCCTCATGACTGAGATGGGTTACTCGATAACTTAGGTCTATGTATGGGCATATACCTAAGTAGAGTTTATCTGTTGTGATCTTCTTGTGGTTATCCTTGTTGGTTTTAGTGAGACCTTGAGGGTCTCGGGGTCCCTACTGAGTATCGTTATACTCACCCCTGCACGGGCTATGCCCGCACCTCGTTGTGTTGGTTGCAGACGACGGACAGTGCTGACAGAAGCCGAAGGTTCAAGGACTGGACGATACCTAGAGGTGTACTATACGACGAGGCGGTACCCGGAGGTGGACCACTGGGCGGGACATACTCCGAGCGGATGGCGGGACCCGAGGAGCAGAGGAGCTATCTTTACCCACCCTTCAGGTGGGATTTCCAGTGGACATCTCAGCGTAGCAGCTTTACTTTTCAGTCGCTGTTTTCCTTTTCGAGTTGTACTTTACAGTTGGGCTTGTATTTCCGGCCCCATTTTACTTTTCAGCTCTTCTTTTTGTACTTAGTGTTTACTTCCGCTTGTACTCTGTGGTGCTTGTTTTCTTTTATAAAGGCAATGCCTTCCCAGTTATCGGGATTTTACGCCTTTGGTGCTAGTCGCCAGCCCCTGGCCTATGGAAGGCGGGCATGGGGTAGTCACGGCACAGGCCCCGAGGACGGGTCGTGACAAATTGGTATCAGAGGAGTTCGGTTCTACCACAGAACTTATAACTCTGATGTTTCTTTCTGTGAAGAAATAGTGTTGAGAGTACCGAGTGTGGTTTTCAGTTCAGGGAGTCCAGTGTTGGTGCGGGCGGCCGACGTATCCATACACCAGGACCCTGACAACTGATTTCCGACTTTGTGCACGAAAACACTGATTGCGTGTGTGTATTCAAAGGTTTTTCCCCTTAAAACAGCTCAAACCAGGTCAGCTCACCAGGTATAATCGTTTGATCGTGTTACGTTGTTTCTTTCAGGATGGCCCCACGACGGCAACCAGTTAGGGTTCCGAGAATCGAACGTGACGACAGCCCACCGAGCGACGAGGCCTCGGTGCAGGGCCCTTTTCCAGTAGTGGCACCGGCGGTAGCTCTACCCGCCGAGCCCCCGATGCTTCCAGTAGCAGCCGCTGACGATACACGTCGCCTCAGCACACTGCATGAGTTTCAGCGCCAGCGACCGCCCAGGTTTCGCGGGGAGACGGATCCCCAGGCTGCAGAGGACTGGCTGGAGGCAGTGGTACGAGTGTTTTGGCTAGTGAGGACGCTGGCAGACTTCATGGTGATCTTTGCTACCATCCTCCTTCAGGCAGCAGCAGGTAGGTGGTGGAGCCACTTGTTTCAGTTTTGCGATGAGATGGACTTCGCATGGGAAGACTTCGAGACCTTCTTCAGGGTGGAGTTTGTGCCAGTATCTCTACACCCCGAGCGTGTACAGGAGATTCTGCCTTTATCGCGTGTTTTTCGATCAGAAGCCGAGTCATCTGTGGGCAGTAGACAGATGATGCAGAGGTCCAGGAGGACCAGACCACCAGTTGGGCGATCTCGGGTTTTAGGACCAGTGGTGCAGGGCACCCGGAGTGGGATCAGAGCTAGCCGTGCAAGGAGCAGGTTGTGTTACTTATGCCGCGGAAAGGGTCACCTGGCACGTGACTGCCCGACCCGCCATGCGGAGGAGCAGCAGACGGTTGAGGAACCACCTAGGCAGAGGCAGAGGTTCGACCGTGGCGGTCCGCAGGGAGGAGGCGGACGAGGCAGAGGAGCTGGCCGAGCAGCAGGTGGTGGACGACGCTTTGAGGCTCTGCCACCACCACCACCAGGAGGTCCACCCCGACCACAGGGAGTAGGTGGACATGCGAGAGCACAGCTTCAGGCAGGTGAAGCTTACGATCATGGAGCTCTGGGAGCAGGTGGACAGGGAAGGAACTAGTGGATACGTCTTTTGTACTTCTAGTTCCATGTTGATGTTGCTTTTGTGTAGCGTCTTGTATTATGAGCTGCAATAATAAAAGATGCATCCTTTGTGATGTTTTCATTCCTGTCCTCTTTTGTGATGTTACTAAGAGGTTCCAGTTGACTGTTGACTTGACCCTCACTTGTGAGACATCTACTGGAGGAGACCAGTTACCACACACTGATGCCGACAGTGTGACTCAACCCTTGGAGGCGAGAGTAACGGTTGGATCTCTTAGTAGTAGCGTCGAGGCCTTACGACGTCATCCTTGGTATGGATTAGTATCATCCATGTTAGGATTGACTGTTTTAGGCAAAGAATGTGGTTCATCCAGGGGATGAGACCAGATTTCTCTTATCGGCAAAGAAGAAATCTTGCAGCTCTTGTGGAACCAGAGAAGGTCCAGGTCATCCAGGAGCGGATGAGGACAGCTCAGAGCCGGTAGAAGTCATATGCTGACAGGAGGCGGAGGCCATTGGAGTTCGAGGATGGCGACCACGTCTTCTTGCGGGTCTCACCTCGACGTGGTATTCGGAGATTTGGCCGAGGCGACAAGTTATCTCCACGCTTCATCGGACCCTTCCAGGTCCTTAGCAGGGTTGGAGAGGTGGCTTATCGCCTGGCTCTACCACCTCAGTTGCACCGGGTGCACGACGTCTTCCACGTATCCCAGCTGAGGAGATACGTGCACGACCCGATGCACATCTTTGACCATGGGGAGCTTGACGTTGACGATGGGGCGACTTTTTCGGAGGTCCCGGTGGAGATAGAGGATCGACAGGAGCGGGTCCTACATGGGCGATCGATTCCTCTTGTGCGCAACAGATGGCGGCACGGGAATCTCCAGGAGAGCATATGGGAGCGAGAGGCTCAGATGCGTGCTCAATACCCTCTTTTGTTTCCCTAGTTTTTGATGTAGCTTTACGGGGACGTAAAGCCCTGAGGTGGGAGTAATGTAAAGACCCGTAAAATTCAAGGGAATTTTTTTCTTAATTTTCTTTAGAATTTTACAAGAGCGCGGTTTCAGACGGCACCTGATTCCGAGGCCCGGAGTGCCCGGAATTAATTTCCGAAGTTTGGCTCGGGTACGTTCAGTGAACGAAGGAGCGGGAATTCCTAACTTTTGATCCGGTACTCGGAATTGAAATCAGAGGGCACCGATGAACTCGCAGCGCCGATATTCGCTTAAAGAGGCCTTTTCGGGAGTTGCGTTTGTTGCGAGTTGAAAGTTACGTTTTGGGGTTTTTAGTTTGAGTTAAATAAAATTGTGAAGAACAATATTATTTCAACAACTTAATCCTATCAAAGGTGGTTGGAAGTGGGACCCACACCCACTTAACCTCCCTTGGGAGGATTAAGTGTGGTGGGGCCCACACGAACCCCCACCTTTTCAACTCCCCACTCTCCCTCTTAATGGCTTGATAACTTAACTTCTTTTTAATTATACAACTCATGTATATTAAATAAGTGAGTTAATTTTGGAGTTAGCCATTTTGAATTTCAAACCTTTGAAATTATTTTTGTGAATAAAATAAGACTTTGTCTTATTTTGTTTGGTTAGAACTCTTAGCCATCTTGAAGTGGTTGAGAGCTTTTCTTTCTTCTTCAACCTCAATGAAGAACGCGAAGAACGTCGTTCTTCAACGAAGAACTTCTCCGCCGAAGAACAGGATCCATCCGCGACGCCGTATCCGCGACGCGATGTACTTCTTCTGCGTCATCTCTTCCGCGACGGTTCTCCGCGACGAACGCCTTCGACAACGACTCTTCCTCCGACGTCAAAGGAATCGACACCGATATTCCACGACTCCGTCAACGTGCGACTATCGAGGTAGAGGTTCTTGAGTTCGTTGTTTTCTTTATTTTTTTGACTTTCCTCAAGACTTGACGTAGAACGCTCAAGTTCCGACGAAGAACGTCGCTCCGCTCTTCTTCGTCTTCGGTGTCAACGAGAGAGAACACCGCACCTTCCTCGGACAACCTTCGTCGGCGTACAAGGATTCGCCAACGACGTGCCTCTTCGGACGCGCCTCTTCGTCGTTGAATTTAACGAACGACGACCGCGTCGCCCGACCTCCGCGACGTCGTCTTCCGCGGAACGTAGAACGATCTTTGAACCCTATACCCGAGGTAGGGGTTGTTGTTTAATTCTTTATTTATTCCATTTCTTGAACATGGATCTCGCATGTCTAACATGAGACTTTGAATGTTTATGTTGAGTTATTTGCTTAACGTGAGGGGGCCGGACCGCATGAACACGGCCGAACCCCCCCTCCATCGTTCATGTTTAATTCTTGCGATGGAAGCAAAGTGGCGTGGTGCCGTCGCACCACGCGGATTACCGTGCGTTTATTTTACGCGGCGCCGTCGCGCCACGCCGAGGTAGAAACTTCAAGAACGCGACGCCGTCGCGCCGCGTTGAAAAGAATCAAAGCACGGCGAAGGGGCGCGGTGTCGTCGCACCGCGCCGGATGACGAACGCCGCGGCCGGTTCCGGGCCGCGGCGGGACGAGGAGACCGCGGCCGGTTCCGGGCCGCGACGGAAGAAAAGACCGGCGGCCGGGCCGCCGGCGTCGGAAGACGAAGAGGGGACCGGAAATTCTGGTCCCGTTGGAGAAAACCGGCCGGCCAGCTGGCCGGCCGGATGCCGTTGAACCGGGGAATTAATTCCCCGGCCAGCCTTAAAACCCCCCTCTTTAAGAGGGGGGGGGGTCCATGAAAGGGGGGCAGCAGCCCCCCGGTTTGATCCTCCAAAACCGGCCCCCACGTGGGGCCGATTTGATACCCAGGCGCGGCACAAAGGCCGCGCCACCATGTACAAGCGGGGGGGGGGGGGGCTTTGCCCCCCGTTCCCTTTCAATCAAGCCCCCCACGTGGGGGGGGGGGGCGGTTTGTAAAAACAAAGGGGCGCGGCTATATGCCGCGCCGACACCCAGGAACCGCGGGGCTTAGCCCCCGCGTGCGCAGCCTCGCCGCGGCCCGCCGCCGCCGCCGCCGCCGCCGCGGCCCGCCGCCGCCGCCGCCGCGCCGCCCGCAGCCGCCGCCCGCCGCCGCCGGCCCCCGCGCCGCCCGGGGGGGGGGGGGGTCGGGCCGGGTCGGCCCGGACCCGGACCCCCCCGTTTCGAACCTGTTTTAGTTTTTGGCTCATAACTTGAGCCTCGGACCTCCGAATGACGAACCGTCTGTGGCAATGCGATCCTTGGATCGAGACGGTCGTTTCGGTATATCGCACTCAAGGTTTGGGATTACTTTGAGTTCGGCCGGGTTGGTTCGTTCACGAAACCAACCGGGCCTTCGGAGCGGAAACGCTCATATCTTGAGCCACGAACGTCCGATTGACGCGCCGTCAGTCGCGTTGCATTCCTCTTAATGAGACGGATCTTTTGGCATACTCCGCCCGAGGTTTGGACGCAGGTGGAGTACGGTCGGGTTGGTTTACCTTAAAAACCAACCGGGCCCCGGGGACGAAAAAGCCAAAAACTCACAGACCGGGCGTCCGATTGACGCGTCGTCTGTTTCGTTGACTTCCTTTTGATGAGACGGAACTTTTGACATACTCCGCCCGAGTTTTGGATGCAGTCGGAGTATGGACGGGTTGGATTGTACCCGAAATCCAACCGGGCCCCTGGAACGGAAAAGCTGATATCTTACAGACAGGACGTCCGCTTGACGAGCCGTCAGCAGCGTTGGTGGTTACGTTGAGTAACGGTCCCTTTGAGTATACCCTATGGGAGTACGGGGTACAGTTGAGATACGGCCGGGATTGGTTCGCACTCGAAACCAACCGGGCCCCTGGGACAAAAAGGCTAATAACTCACAGACCGGGCGTCCGATCGACGCGCCGTCTGTTGCGTTGAGACCCCTGAGACGAGACGGACTTTTGAGATACTTCTTTGCGGGACTTTGTGATACTTGGAGTATCGGCCAGTAGCTCGTGGAGAGGACCCTCCCAGAGACGAGCGTGCAGAGTACGGAGACCGTGTAGCCGGCTGAGACCTGACGACTGCTGGACCGACTCGACTTGGAGTGAGTCGACTAGCCCAGTGGACGGAGCGCCGGTATATGGCTGCAGACCCACGGCGGACGGAGCGCCAGGTAGATGGCAGCAAACCCGCAGTACTCGACAGGAGGAGTACCTGAGTAGGCTATTTGGGCGAGCGCCCGGTATTTGGCGACAGACCCTCAGCGGACGGAGCGCCAGGTAGTTGGCCGCAAACCCGCAGTACTCGACAGGAGGAGTACCTCAGCAGTCTTAGGTTAGCGAGCAGTACCTCGGAGTCGTGACAGGACCACTGTACACTCTAGAGACGGAGCTCTTCAGCAGTTACGGTTTCGATAATGAAAATCCTGGTTTGAGCTGAGACTTTTGACCTTTGTGTTTCCTCATGATTGAGATGGGTTACTTGATAACTTAGGTATATGTATGGGCATATACCTGGGTAGTGGTTATCCGTTGATCTCATGATCCTTTGTGTTTCCTCATGATTGAGATGGGTTACTTGATAACTTAGGTATATGTATGGGCATATACCTGGGTAGTGGTTATCCGTTGATCTCATGATCCTTGTGTTTCCTCATGACTGAGATGGGTTACTCGATAACTTAGGTATATGTATGGGCATATACCTAAGTAGAGTTTATCTGTTGTGATCTTCTTGTGGTTATCCTTGTTGGTTTTAGTGAGACCTTGAGGGTCTCGGGGTCCCTACTGAGTATCGTTATACTCACCCCTGCACGGGCTATGCCCGCACCTCGTTGTGTTGGTTGCAGACGACGGACAGTTCTGACAGAAGTCGAAGGTTCAAGGACTGGACGATACCTGGAGGTGGACTATACGACGAGGCGGTACCCGGAGGTGGACCACTGGGCGGGACATACTCCGAGCGGATGGCGGGACCCGAGGAGCAGAGGAGCTATCTGTACCCACCCTTCAGGTGGGATTTCCAGTGGACATCTCAGCGTAGCAGCTTTACTTTTCAGTCGCTGTTTTCCTTTTCGAGTTGTACTTTACAGTTGGGCTTGTATTTCCGGCCCCATTTTACTTTTCAGCTCTTCTTTTTGTACTTAGTGTTTACTTCCGCTTGTACTCTGTGGTGCTTGTTTTCTTTTATAAAGGCAATGCCTTCCCAGTTTTCGGGATTTTACGCCTTTGGTGCTAGTCGCCAGCCCCTGGCCTATGGAAGGCGGGCTTGGTGTAGTCACGGCACGGGCCCCGAGGACGGGTCGTGACATCGCTGGTCTAAAAATAAAATAATATTAAATATTAAATTATTTTTGAAAATATAATATATAAATTTATTTAAACCATTAAAAAAATAGTTTGTTTGATTAACTTTTATTTTTTTCAATGAAAGACGTTTTTCAGGAAAAGATTAATATTACATTCAAATTTTGTTTAATTTTCAATTTTAATTGAATGGAAAAAAACATTTCATTTTATATACATGTGTAAACCATATATTTTTATAATTTAATTATTTATAATCAAACCATACATTTTAATGTCTTATGTATAACTACAATATAGTATAACAATTTCATAATAATAAGTCATGTTCTGTTTGGAATTGGGGTTCCATTAATCCTGAGAGAAAATCTTTGTTGTGTGTAAGCCTGATATAATAAATATTTCATGAAACAAAATATATCAAAAAAATATTTTTTAAAAAATAATTCAGTAATCTAGGGTTTTTATAACCCAACTAAACCATATTCCATTTCTTCCATTCTGGTATCCTTAACATCAACGTATAAATAATTTATTTGAAAAATGAAATGAAATTATTGGATATGAATGAATAGGAAGGAGTTTTATAGTATTATCTTGGTGGATTATCACCACACCCATACGTAAACCAATTTCAAAAAAATATTATAATGAAATTATGGATGTGAATTTTGGAGAACTATGAATTCCTCTCCAAAAACTGATACATTGTTTTTTTAAATGACATCAAATAGTATAATATTTCTTGGTGGAATGAAAGAGAGAGTGAGAATAAATTAGAGGGATTGGTTTAAGAAATGATAGTTGAATTAAAATTTTATAAGTTTTACATTAAAATATGTAAGAATAAGCAGAAATAATAAATGAATACATAAATTGAAAAATTCTAATAGCATAGCTATCCAAACATTGAATTTATGATCATCTAAATTACAACACTAACCTATTTATTATACTAATTAATCACACGCCTGGATTTTATGGAGGGTCCAATTAATTCTTCATAGTCATCCCATGTTTGCAAGGGGTGTTAAATAGTATCTAAGCATTATTTTCCATAAAAATCCATGATTTTTATTCCTGAAAATAATTTACAATATAAAATATTATTTGCGGAATTAAAACATTGAGAATAGTCTTAAATAAAATTTAATACATGAGATTATGGGTTTTATGTTTCATGGAGTATCACAATGTGACACATATAATTCATGTCATGACAGATGTTTGGAAACACATGAACATTAAATATCTAATGAACTAAAACTAAATTATTTTTAATGGATATTACATGAAATATTTTTTTAGAATATTACATATGAAATTTATAAGTCCTAATGAACTAATAATAATCATTCATTTTATTATTCCTATTTCCAAATAAAAATCCCTCTCCATCAATCAATTTTAATTTTGCAATTCCTCATTAATGTAAATGAAACATTTCAGTTTTCCTATCATATAATTTTTGTACCCCCATAACTCATATTGATATATTTTAGATAGATTTTATCTAAACATAGGTAAATTTAAATTATTATTTCCCTAAAAGGCATCTCATATGCCCATCTCATAATGAATGAACTCAAATTTAATCACAAGGTAATTTCATTATGGAACAAATATTTCAAAGACTAAATGTATGTTAATAAGGGTAAAATGAATCTCAAAAGGAGGTTTTAATCCTTAAAATATTTCATGATATCAAATGGTCTGATCAATGAAACACATCTGCAATAATGATTACTTCATATCTACACTACCAAAAAAATATTTATGCACATGATATTAAAGTGTTAAACAGAACATGCTGTCACACATTGAGGGGGTGGGGTAAATTAGGTGTTATATGTTTTTAATAAATTATTTTCATTTCTAAAACCCCTTTCAATCCCTTATCACCTATTAAGATTATTTTATCTTGTATCCAATAAATATTGTAAATGAAACACATCAAATAATATTTTTACAAGGTTTGGTACTAAGACCTACTTCTTTGCCTCAAATGATTAATACATCTGGTTACAAAATTTTCACAATATGTAGATGGTTACAACAAGGAAAAGTCTCATTTCCATTAACACAGATTCCCACAGTGTTCCACATTTGAGTCCCACTAGATTTTACAAGTTCCCACTAATAATAGTGACTCATATATCCCATAAGAGGATCTTTATACTACATCCCACAATGTTACCAGCATCCCACATGCCAACTCTAGAGTCCCACTGGTGACTTCCACTACTTCAGAGTCCCACTATGGACTTCACAATCTTCATTCACATAAGATTTAATCCACTAATCTAATGATATTAAAATATTCTTCCATGAGATTGATGGATCAAATTGGACCATGTAACCTTTGAACTGGTGTTTGTCTTTTTTAACTAATTCTTATCACCTGTAGTTGGAAAGCTACCTTAGTATAACAATGATCGATCAATTCTTCTTCTGCTAAAGACTCGACCTCAATATCTAATAAAATCATTGATATAGAAATATTTTAAAACACTGATATAATTGCTTCTCTAGCTTCAATATCAAAACTCTACACACTAATTAAGCATGAAATATTCCACGTTCACTTTTTCAAACATTATGAATGACCACGATTGCATGGATATCTCACTTTATGCATGCATTATTTCAAGTGAATGAAAACTAAAAAATGCATCTTCTAGTAATTTGTATATGGATTTTCATGGTACCATTCACACAAAAATCAATTGCACTACTAAATTCAAACTTCCCCTATGCACAATGGATATGTAAACACAAATTCCAATTTTCAAACAAACTGAATACCTGCACAACACACAATGTATTTTTATTCAATACACACACACACACACACACACTATCCATGGAAACTTTGATTATAAATAATTCATTAACAAAAATACCAACTATTCACTATCCATTAATTATTTATACACAAAAGTGTATGCAAGGATCATATGAGTGTAGGTTTTTTGTTTATATACTACACTACCTTTATATACTATTCATTTGTACAACTGGTATATAGTACACATCCTTATTCACAAAAAATATATAGCCTTCACATACAGATCCCACAAACCAAATATGGATATATGTGTTATGAGTAAAATATTTTCTCAAGATGTTGTGTATGTAAACAATGTCACTAGGTTTGTCAAAATTATTTGTGAAAATATAGAAAATGGACTTAAGAATATTGTGCTTTTTGAAAGTAATTTTTGAACAATGTTCTTCATGAATTAGAATGGGTGTTTAAAGAACAGGTTGTCTACATGTGGCCTTCAAGTATGTTTTTCATACACAGTAGGTGCACTGCCTCTTTCATCAGTGAGACACTAACGGTAATGTGTATTTTGGAAATGAGAACTTCTAAAAATGATCAAGACCCTCACTATCGCATTGTATGATGGTATTTATAAGATATATAAGTTGTCTTAGAAAATTCTGGAATCAAGGAAAGACTACTCTAGAACATACACTTCCATTGTTCTGTAACAACTGAAGAACACCATATTTGATTATGAATCTTTTGAACACAATGAAGTCTCAGTTTGATAATAGTAAAATTATGAAAATGAATGTAAAGACCCGAAACATCTGTGGAAATTTTTTTTCTTAAATATATGGGAATTTTATGAGTCCGTGAAAATTTGCAGCATGTGATTCCGAGGCCCGGTGTGCCAGGAATCAATTTCTAATGTTTTGTTCGGGTAGGTTCAGTAAACGTACGAGCAAGTTTTTATAACTTCTGAACGAGTGCTCGAAATTGAAATCAGAGGACACCATTGAACTTGCAATGCTGATATTTTCGTATGAAAACTATCACTTCGATAACCGTGGGATGAGAATAAAAGTTAGTTTTTGGGTTTTCATGGAAATTAATAAAATAAAGTGAGCTTCACTATATTATTTATTTGAGCCGCCATTTGGGTGTTTGGAGGTGGGTCCCACTAGATCTATAACCTCCATGTGGAGGTTGGAAATGGGTACCACCAGGACATAACCTCCCATGAGAGGTTATGGTGGTGGGGACCACCACACCTCAACATCCCATGTGATGATTAATGTGGTGGGGACCACCCGAGACCACATAACCTCCCATTTGAATAATAGGGGTGAGGACCACCCGACCCCTATTAAATGAGAGGAGAGGAAAACCTATCAAAACCCCCCTCTTTAATGTGGAGGAGCCTCTTGATCTTCCTCCGCAATAATGATTCCAACACACACAATTAATGGGGTCAAATCCTCCCATTAATTTTAATGTGCCATCAAATTTTTAGTTTTTCCTTTTGAAATTATTCCAACGAAATAATAGATTTTATAATCTATTATGTGGCACATTGTTTCTTTTTTGGGGAGAGGATAGATTGGGACAAAATGAGTTCTCCATCAAAGAACCTCATCTTCCAACTGAGAACGAACAACGCATTCTTCCAATGAAAAACACCGGAAAAGATCTTCTTAAAACTTCTTCCCCGGAAACCTATCGATGTGGAGAGTCTTCCACAACTGACGTGCAAGCTCAGGATTGGATGTGTGCAGTGGAAGCGACGCATGATGATCTCCTATGTCATCTTCCCTATGACTCTATCGATGACCAACGATCAAGGAAGGGGTTGTTTTATTTTATATGCAACGTTCTTCTTTTCATTCAAAATAAAGAAAGAGGTTCCGCCTCTTTTTATGGGTGAGTCGTTGGATATCGTTTTCCTACCTTGATGAGCCAATTGTTACCACCCTAAACGCGGAGGGTGAGGTCCAAACCAACATGGGCCGAACCCGCCATCGTTCTTTTTTGTGATGATCTACGACATGGTGATGAGGCGGTGGAACGACGAAGGAAACGTTCGCGCAACCCGCGACCTCTACGAAACACGCCGCCCTTTCGGTGCTCTGACTGAACCGTCTCTGCCACCTCGGGAAGAACCGTGCTTCCACCAACACCTGAGCCACCCCCCCTGCTCCCGGCCGCCGCCGGCCTCCCGCATGCCCTGGCCGAACCTTGTTGGCCTGCGTTGGCACAAGATGTGATGAACCGCACTTGCCCGACCTCTCAGCCGCCTCCCAGCCATCCGGCTGCCTACTGGCCCACCTATTGGCCTGCCCGGCCACCCACTGGCCTGCTTGCCTAGCCGCCCGTTGGCCTACCAGGCTTGCCCACCAGCCACCCGACTCCCGAGCTACCTCCCGGCTCCCAGCCACCAGGCCTCCTGATCCATGCCGACCACCAAGACGAATCGGCCTCCGGGCCCCGGTCGTGCCACCCGGTAGAAAAACCGGCCCTGGCTGCACCACCTCGGCCCCCAGACCGAGACATGCCCATGCGTCCCTCTGAGCCGAACCATCCTCGCACCCTTGGCTGAGTGTCCCTCGAGGTGCCCTACGGGCCTAGCCTCCCCTGTAGAGCCCTCCGGCACGATCCGCCCCTGTAGCGCCCTCCGGGCCAAACCGCCCTCACACCGACCCATGGCCAGTCCGCGCCCTCACGACTCTCCGCGGCCCCTCACAGCCTATTGGGTTGGGCCTAGCGGGTCAGGCTAAACCCAATGGGTTGGCCCACCCAATAAGCTAGGCCAAACCAAACAGGTCAGGCAGGGTCGACCTGAACTAAGTCAGCCTAGGCTGGGTTGGGCCGGGTCGGTCCAACCAGGTCGGACCAGACCTGGGCCCACTACGACCCATTACTTTCTTTTGACCATATCTTTGGCACTTGACGTCCATTTGAAAAACAGTCAGTAGCACTGGTATTCTTGGAGTGTGATGGTCCCATTGAGTATACCCACCTGGAGTTCAAGATAAAGTTGAGATATAGTCAGGTTGGATCGTCATGAATCCAACAGGGCCCTGGGGACTAAAAGGCTAAAAACTCACAGACCGGGCGTTCGATTTATGCGCCATCTATTGTATTGAGACCCCTATGACATGGCGGTCCATTGAAATACTTCTTTATAGTTGGAGTATCGACCAGTAGCTCGTGGAGCAGATCCTCCCGGAAACGAGTGTGCGTAGTGCAGAGACCTAGTAGCTGGCTGAGACCTGACAACTGATGACTATTTTGACTCTGAGTGACTCTACAAGCCTAGAGGGAAGGGCCATGGTGTCATAGAAGACCCTCATTGGGGAGTGCCTTGGTGTCACGGTAGACCCACGATACTCAATTGGAGGAGTACCTCAACAAGATATGAGGGGGAGCGCCTTCGTGATGCGGCAGACCCATGGTGGGGAGCACCTTGGTGACATAGCAGACCCCCAATACTCGATAGGAGGAGTACCTCAGCAGTCCAAGGATAGAGGGAAGCACCTTGGTGTCTTGTAAAACCCACTATACTCGATAGAGGAGGAGTTCTCAGTAGCTGAGGTGTCGATAATAAAAATCCTAGTTGAGCTGAGTGAGTAACTTTTGTGTTCACTCATGATTGAGATGGATTAGTTGATAACTTAGGTATATGTATGGGCATATAATTATTTGAGTTTATCTGTTGAATTCATACTTTTTGGTTTATCCATGTTGTATTTTGTGTTACCTTGAGGGTTTCGGGGTACCTACTTAGTATTGTTATACTCACCGCTGCACGGGCTATGCCCACACCTCGTTCTGTTGGATGTAAACGACAGACCGCACTGACCGAGGCTAAGTGTACCATGACTAAACGGTGCTTGGAGGTGTACCACATGACGTTATGGTACACGGAGGAGACAAACAGATGTAAAGTTTTGTGGAGGCTATTTGTACCTACCTTTCAGGTAGGAATCCCGTAGGACGACCCAATAGTTGTTTTAACTTTCTTCTATTGTACTTGTTTTTCAGTTGTACTTGTACTTTCCTGTTTGGATTGTATTTCGGCCCCTCTACTTTTAGAATTCTTTTGTATACAGTTTTACTTAGTGTTCTGCTTCCATCTCGTACTCTGTTTTGTGCGTTCTTAGGTTATAATGGAAATGCCTTTCCAGTTTTGGGGAATTATGCCTTTCGTGCTAGTCACCAGCCCCGGGCCTTTGGAAGGCGGGCTTGGGGTAGTCATGGAATGGGTCCCGGGGGACAGGTCTTGAAAAATTGTTATAAGAGGAGTTGGTTCTACCGTAGAACTTAGGAATTTAATATTTTCTGTGAAGTAATAGTGTTAAGGGAACTAACTGTAGTTTTTAGTTCAAGGAGTATAGTGTTTGTGTGGTGGCCGACGTATCCATACATCAGGACACTGACAAATGATTTCCAACTCAGCGCATGAAAACACCAATTGTGTGTATGTTTTAAAAAGTTTTATTTAAGTCAGATCAACCAGGTCAGCTCACCAGGTATAATATTTTGACTGTGTCGCATCTGTTTCTATCCAGATGCCTCACCGTAGATGACTAGTGAGAGTCTCGAGAGTAGTACGCACATATATCCAACCAAGCGATGAGGCCTCGGTGCAGGGCCTTTTTCCAGTAGAGGCACCAACGGCACCACTCCCCGTTGTGCCACCGATTCCACCGGCCCCAGCAGTAGATGATAGATGCCACTTGAGCACGTTGCACGAGTTACAACACTAGAGGCCACCCAAGTTCAGGGGGGAGATAGACCAACATGCAGTTGAGGATTGGCTAGAGGCTCTGGTGAGTTTTTTCTGACTCATAGGGACACCAGCCGACCTCATGGTGATTCTTAATGCCAGACTTCTATAGGTAGCACTAGGAAGATTGTGGATCATGATGATCAAGGTCCATGATGTGATGACGCTACTCTAAGCAGACATCGAGAGAATGTTTTGGGTAGAGTTTGTCCTTGCCAACCTACGTGCAATGCAGATTCCAAAGTTACTTCAACTGAAGTAGGGCATCATGACTATAGCTTAGTACTCAGTGATGTTTATATACCAATCACACTACTCCATTGATATGGTATAAGACCCATTCTTCAGGTCCCGGACCATTGAGAAGGGGCTCAGGAGAGATATCAGGGCTTCGATGATCTCCCTCGGCATCCCGACGCAGGCAAGGGTGTTGGAGAGAGCCCTCTTAGTGGAGATTTTCCTTGTTGAGAAGTCTCCAATAGTGAGACCCACCACTAGTCACCATGCAGAGGAGTCTTCTATAGCTGGTAGTAGACATATGCCACAGAGGTCAAAGAGGACCAGACCCACGGGTGGATGACCGCATGACTCAGAATCAGTTGTGCGGGGCACCCGAGGCAGAGACATACATGCCAGGAGCGGGCAGTGTTACTCATGCGGCGGGCAGGGTCACATGGCTTTTGACTGCCTAACCCACTATTTGGATAGTAATCAGATAGTCAAAGGACCACCGAGGTAGAGATAGAGACTCGATTGAGGTGGTCCGTAGGGAGCAGGCGAACGTGGAAGAGGAGCTGGTCAAGCAACTAGTGGTGGGAGATGTTTCGAGTTATTACCGCCACCACCACCAGGAGATCCACCCAGACCATAGGGAGCAGGTGGATAGGCGATAGCTCAGCTCCAGGCAGCTGAGGCTTACGATCATGGAACTTTGGAGATGATTCGAGGTACAATCTGTGTCTACTCCACCTTAGCTATAGTCCTTATAAACACATGTTCTAGTCACTCTTTCATTTCCACTTCCCTCATTTAGAGCTCAGAGATTCTGACGGAGTCGTTGGATCAATCCTTACAGCTAGATACTCCTACAAGAGCAGACTCAACAATTACGCACTGGTGCCGGTAGTGTGAGCTTACTTTAGGAGGTGATAGCTTCGGCTAGGATCTCCTCGTACAAGCGTCGAGGCCTTACGAAGTCATCTTCGGTATGGACTGGTTATCTACAGTCCATGCTCAGATCTACTATATTAGGTGCAAAGTGTGGTGTGTCCACACAGATGGGACCAGGTTTACCTTCACCGACAAGAAGGGAGAAATTTCAGCACATGGAAGACTTACTCAGACGAGGGTGCAACCGATCACTCATCAGCTGGCCTTCCTTACCCTCGGAGCAGTTGATGTGGAGAGTCTGAGCTACCCTATAGTGGTTGAACAGTACATAGATGTTTTCCCTGATGATGTCCTAGGTCTACCTTTGTGTAGAGAGGTGGAATTTAACATTGACCGGTACCCCGGGATGGCACCGATATCTACACCAGCATATTGGATGGCTCCCGCAGAGCTACGCGAGAGGATGATACAGCTAGGGGTCATACATGGGAAGGGATTCATCCGACCCAATGTTTCTCCTTGGGTAGCCCTAATTTTGTTCACCAAGAAGGCGTATGGGAGTTTGAGGATTTCTGTCGACTATCGTCACCTAAACTAGGTGACCATGAAGAACAAGTACCGACTCCCGAAGATTGACGACCTCTTTGATCAGCTGGAGGGAGCACAGTGGTTCTCAAAGATTGACCTCAAATCAGGCTATCACTAGCTTAGAGTTTGAGACAAGGATGTCCAGAAGATAGCTTTTAGATATCGATACGACCACTACGAGTTCTTGGTTATGTCTTTCAGTGTAACCAATGCTTCTGCACTGTTCATGGGACTCATGAACAGGATTTTCCAGCCATACCTCAATCGCTTTGTCATATTATTCATCGAATACATACTGATCTACTCGACTATTAAGGAGGAGAATGCCTACCATTTTCAAGTAGTACAGGACACACTCCGAGAGCACCAGCTTTATGGTAAGCTCTTGAAGTTCCAGTTCTTAATCCGAGAGGTTCACTTTCTGGGACATGTCATCTCAGTGGCTGGAGTTGCAGTGGAACCAGCAAATATTGAGGCGGTGCTTCCTTGGGAGCCACCCAGGAGTGTGGTGGAGGTACGAAGTTTTTTGGATTTGGTAGGATACTACCAGATATTCGTTCCAGACTTCTCCAGAGTTGAAGCCCCACTATCACCCTTGACAAAGAAGGGGAAAACCTTCATGTGGTCAGAGAGAAGCTATCCGAGCTTTCAGGAGCTGAGGAAGAGGCTGACTAATGCCCCCATCATGAGGCTTCCAAAGGAAGGCATAGGGTACGTAGTATACTACGATGCATCAGGGACCAGACTCAGGTGTGTCCTGATGCATGAGTGAGCAGTGATCACAGATGGTTCTCAGCAGCTAAGACAGAATGAGCAGAGCTATGCTACCCATGAACTGGAGTTAGCAGTAGTGGTCTTTTACTTGAAGATGTGTTGAAACTATCTGATGGGAGAGAGTTTTACCATGTACTCATATCACAAGAGTCTCAGGTATATCTTCACTCATAAAGACCTAAACCCAAGACAATGATGTTGTCTTGTGTTCCTCCAGGACTATGACTTCGATATAGTATATACTCCTTGGAAGGGGAACGTTGTTGCAGATGCACTCAGAAGGAGGTCTGGTATACAGCTTCTAGGAGAGGCAACAGAGCAGCTGGCTGCTTTACAGATATCCTTGGTGGATATAAATGGATCATCTTTCCTTCAGTCCCTTACGGTCACTCCCCCACTTCTTCAGTGAGTTAGGGAGGCACAACATGGTGACGCTGGCTGCAAGACACGGCATGCTCAGATTTCAACCGGGAAGGCACCTGATGTATTTTCTGAAGGTGGGGAGCATGTCATCCTCTTTAGAGGACGTACCATGGAACCAGTTTCACTTCCAAAGGATGTGTTGAGGGAGTTCCACACATCCCCTCTAGAGGTGCATCCATGAGTGGCGAAGATTTACCAGGACCTTCGATGAAATCACTGGTGCCTAGGCATGAAGAAGGCAGTAACAGAGTTTGTCTCTTGATGCCTCACTTGTCAGCAAGTGAAGGCGGAGCACCAGGTACCAGCAGGCTTGGTTCAACATTAAGAGGTCCCAAAGTGGAAGTGGGATGGGATATCCATGGACCTCATGATAAGACTTCCACGTACATCCTGTGGTCACGAATCGATTTGGGTGATCGTTGACCGACTAACCAAGTCGGCCCACTTCCTACCGATCAGAGAGAAGGGTTCATTAGAGAGCATGGGATGCCTATATGTGTAGGATATTGTGCGGATACATGGAGTACCTTAATCTATTATCTCTTATAATGATGCACGGTTTACTTCCCAACTATGGAAGGGGTTGCAGGGGGCTTACGGGATGAAGCTTCATTTGAGCACCGCCTTCCATTCACAAATGGATGGCCAGACTGATTAGACCATTCAGAAACTCGAGGAAATGTTGCATGATTATGTCCTCGACTTTGGTTGCAGCTAGGAGGATCACTTATCTTTGGTGTATTTTTCATACAACAACATATATCACTCCACCATAGGGATGGAACCTTTTGAGGTGTTATACGGGGGACCTTACATATCACCCTTGTGCTGGAAAAACCCTGGGGAGTCATCACTGGTGGGACCAGAGATGGTATGGGCGACCACAGAGAAGGTGAAGATCATCCGGGAGCATATGAAGACTGCACAGAGTAGGAAGAATTCATATGCTGATAGAGAGGAAGGCCTCTAGAGTTCAAGGATGGAAACCACATCTTTCTAAGGGTCTCACCTAGATGAGGACTATAGAGATTTTGACAAGGCAGCAAGTTATCTCCATGATTCATAGAACCTTTCCAGGTCCTCAGTAGAGTCGGTGAGGTGGCTTACCGGTTAGCTCTTCCACCTTAGTTACACCTGCTGCACGATGCCTTCCAAGTATCCCACCTGAAGAGATACGTGCTTGATCCTTCTCACATCATCGACAATAGAGAGCTGGACATCGACAATGGGGAGACTTTTATGGAGTTTACAGTGGAGATTGAGGATCGACAAGAGTGGGTCCTACATGGATGTTCGATACCTCTGGTGGACGTTCACTGGTAGCACAGAAACCTCTAGGAGAGCACATTGGAGCAGGAGGCTAAGATGCATTCTCAATATCCCCACTTGTTCCCATAGTTCGAGTTGTGGATTACAGGGATGTAATTCTCTGAGGTGGGAAGAATTTAAAGACCCGGAAAATCCACGGAATTTTTTTTCCTTAAATACAAGCGAATTTTATGAGTCTGTGAAAATTGACGGCGCGTGATTCTCATACCCGATGTGCCCGAAATCAATTTATGAAGTTTTGTTCAGGTACGTTCAGTAAAAGTATGAGCAGGTTTTTATAACATTTGAACCGGTTCTCGGAATTGAAATGTGAGGACACCGTTAAACTTAAAACGCTGATATTCACTTAATAAAACTATCACTTTGATGGTAGCGGGTCAAGAATAAAAGTTATTTTTGAGGTTTTTTTGGAAAATAATAAAATAAAGTGAGCTTCACTTTATTTTTTATTTTGAGCCGCCATGTGGGTGTTTGGAGGTTGATCCCACTGGATCTATAACATCCATGTGGAGGTTAGAAGTAGGGGCCACCAGGCCATAACCTCCCATGAGAGGTAATGGTGGTGGGGACAACAATGTCTCAAACTCCCATGTGAGGATTAATGTGGTGGGGACCACCCGAGACCACATTACCTCCCATTTGAATAATAGGTGTGGGGAGCACCCGAACCCTATTATATGAGTGGAGAGGAAAACATCCCAAAACCACATCTTTAATGTAGAGGAGCCTCTTGAGCTTCATCCGCATTAAAGTTGACAACACACCCAATTAATGGGGCCAAATCCTTCCATTAATTTTATTATGCCAACAATTGTTTAGTTTTTCTTTTTGAAATCTTGCCAATGAAATAATAGATTTTAAAATCTATTATTTGAAACACCTATTCTTTTTTTGGGAGTAGAGAGCTTGGGAGAAAAGTAGTTCTCCAATGAAGAACCTCATCCTTCAACGAAGAATGAAGAACGTGTTCTTCCAATGAAGAACGCCGAAAACGATCTTCTTCAAAAATCTTCCCCAGACACCAACCGACATGGAGCATCTTCCACAACCGACGTGTGATCTCAGGATTGGAAGTTTTTGGTGGACATAATTAATGACGATCTCCTCCGTATTCTTCCCCACGACTCCGTCGACGACCAACGATCAAGGTAGGGGTTTTTTTTCTTTTATGTGAAATGTTCTTCTTTTCATTCAAAATTAAGAACAAGGTTATTCCTTTTTTAGGGTGAGTTGTTGTTCATCATTTTCCTACCTTGATGAGAAAAGTGTTACCACCCTAAATGCGGATGGTACGGGCCAAACCAACATGGCCCGACCACTCCGCCGTTCTTGTTTTTGATGATCTACGGCATGGCGATGACGCGGCAGAATGAAGAACGCAATGACACGCTACCCTCAGCCTCCAAAAACCATGCCACACCCACGGCGCTCAGACAGAACCGGCTCCGCTACCTCAGGCTGAACCTCACCGCCCCCAGCACCCGATACGCCACCTGGCTCCCAGCTGCCCCCGGCCTCCCGCACGCCCCTGTCGAACCTCGCCGGCCTGCACCGGCCGAGCCATGCCGAACCGCGCTGGCCCGACCTCCCAGACGCCTCCCGGCCACCCGCTGGACTACCTGACCAGCCTCCCCAGCCACCCGCTAGCCTGTCCGGCCATCTCCTAACTCCTAGTCATCCGACCTCCCGATCTGTGTCGGCCACCCGGTCGAACCGGCCTCCCGGCCCCAGTCGTTCCACCCACTGGCCAAACCGGCCCTCACCGCGCCACCCCGGCCCCCGAGCTGATCTGTACCCCCACGACCCTATGAGCCGAACAGGCCCCGCACCCCGGGCCGAGTGGCCCTCGTGGTGCCTTCCGTGCCGAGCCGTCCTATTGGCGCCCTCCGGACTGAACCGCCCTCGTGTTGACCCGTGGTCGTTACATACCCTCACGGCTCTCTGCGGCCCCTCACGGCCAGATGGGTTGGGCCCAGCATGCCGGGCCAAACCCAATGGGTCGGGTCATACCCAACGGTTCAGGTCGGGTCGACCAGAACCAGGTCGGACCGGGCCCGACCCCACTACAGCCCTTTACTTTCTTTTGGCCATATCTTTGGCACCAGATATCCGTTTGACAAACTGTCAGCGGCATTGGTATTCTTGGAGTTCAACTGTCCTTTGAGTATACCGCACATGAGTTTGGGGTTAAGTTGAGATATGGTCAGGTTAGATTGTGCACGAATCCAACCAAGACCCCATGACTAAAAGGTTATTAACTCACAGAACGGGCGTCTGATTGACGTGCAGTATGTTATATTGAGACCCCTATGACGTGGAGGTCCTTTAAGATAATTCTTCATCGTACTTCTTGACAGTTGGAGTTTTGAATAGTATCTCATGGAGTGGATCCTTGTGGAGATGATCGTGCATACTGAAGAGACCTAGTAGTTGGCTTAGACCTGACGGCTGCTGACCGTTTTGACTCAGAGTGACTCTACTAGCCCAGCGGGGAGCACCATGGTGTCGTAGTAGACCGAAAGTGGGTAGAGCCTGGGTGTCATGGTAGACCCACGATACTCGATAGGAGAAGTAACTCAGTAGGATACGAGGGGGAGCGCCTTGGTGTTGTGGAAAACCCACGGTGGGGAGTGCCATGGTGACGCAGTAGACCTATGGTACTCGACAGGAGGAGTACCTCAGGAGTCCAAGGTTAGTTTGAATCACCTTGGTGTCATGGCAGGCCCACTGTACTCAATAGAGGAGGATTTCTCCAGTGGCCAAGGTTTCGATAATAAAAATCATGGTTGAGATAAGTCAGTAACTTTTGTGTTTACCTCATTATTGAGTTGGTTTACTTGATAACTTAGGTATACGTATGGGCATATACCTATGTGGGATAATTTATTGAATTCATACTTTTTAGTTTTACTTATTGGATTTTGTGAGACCTTAAGGGTCTCGGAGTCCCTACTGAGTATCGTTATACTCACCCCTGCATGGGCTATGCTCGCACGTCATTGTGTTGGAAGCAGACGACAGACAGCGCGGACCAAGACTGAGTGTACCAGGACTAGACGGTGCCCGGAGGAGGACCACACGGTGTGACGGTACATGGAGGAGACGGACGGATGTGGAGTTCTATGAAGGCTATCTATACCAACCCTTAGGTAGGAATCCCATAGGACTACCCTGGTGCTCTTTTACCTTTCTTCTATTGTACTTTTTTTTTCAGTTGTTCTTGTATATTCCTATTGGGATTTTATTCCGGCCCCTCTACTTTCAACATTATTTTGTATACAGTTTTACTTAGTGTTTTGATTCTAGATTATACTCTGTTCTGTGCATTCTCATGTTATAAAGGAAATACCTTCCCATTTTTAGGGAATTACGCCTTTGGTGCTAGTCGCCAGCCCCTGGCCTTTAGAAGGAGGGCTTGGGGTCGTCACGGAACGGGCGCCAGGGGACAGGTCGTGACAATGAAATTTCATAATTATTTCAATCATGACTGGATTATTAAAATTATCCAATTAAAATCAGAATCCATGGTTCGATCTTAAGAATAAATGTAAATGGAGATCTTTCTATTCATAAATCACTGACGGGACTGAGGATGAAGATGACACTTCTTGGAGATTATAAAGATAAAAATAACCATCAAAACAATATCTTGGTTAAGAATGTAGTGAGGTGATAGGATGTTCTAGATATGTCCCCAAACAGATCCAATGGCTATAATTCACTCGGTGCTAAAAACAATATTCCATATCAGAATGCACTCAAGTTATCGCCTCCCATATAATACTCATTATAGCAGCATGAGCTCAGAATTACATTCCCCCCTCCTCTGGTACCACAACGTACTGGTTCTCTATGGGCACACTCCAATACCCCCTCCACCACCACTCCAACCCATATATTGGTGCTCTTCTACTTATCTACCTCATGTAGGTGCTCCCATGCTCATATGGCATCATACAAGAAGGTTTGGGGTTAAGCTCGGCCACTTGTAGTCGATGTGTTTCTTCCCCTTAGATGGATGGCTTGGTCAATATTTTTTAATTAAATATGATTAAAAAACTATTACCCAAATTCCAATAATGAAAAACCAACTTCCATCACATCATATGATAAGTATTATTTTCCAAGAAACTCTTACAAATGTTGTAAAAATTGTGAATCCATTTTCACATGTCTAAGAACATAATGAACATATCAACAATTGTCTAATTTTATAATCATTGACTTTTTCATATTATCAAACAATTGAAAATCATTTCAACTTCAACAAATCAAATCTTTTTTCCTTTCCAATCTCCCCTTTGGATTTTTTTGACAATACCCTATTTTAAAAGTTAATGATATCTTTTTTCCCTTGTTGGAAATAAATCCATTGTTATAACCATAGGAAGGAATTATCATTTCCAAAATTCAAATTCACTGAATTTCCTCTTCTCTTCTGACACATATTGCCTTCTTTACTTATTATATGTATGTAATCACTAAAATAATAGAAAAGAGATGATATTAATCATCTTTAATTCAACATGAGTAATGTTCTGTGTATTAAATAATATTGAAAATATTTAACATCAATGATTTCATTAAACTTTCATCATGTGATACCAATCTATTAATTTGTTTTAGGAAATTATCAAAATATTATCAACTAATATCATTCAAGAAACTCAACAAAAAAATAGAAACAATCATGGAAAATTAGATTCTCCTTAAAAAATATGATTAAAAGAATGACTTTAATCATCATTTTCACAAGATTGTGAATAATTAATGGCTTCAAATCATCAATTCTGGTCCTTAAGGGAAGCACTCATCTCCATCAATTCACTTAATGTTAGTTAAAAAGTAATTATAAAATTTAATAAAGAGGAACAAGTTTTTTCCCTAGAAAAAACACTTAGGTTTAGAGAAACCTCTCAACCATCTTTCACCTTTCTTCCTTTTATCCTCTGATTTAGAAGATTTATCCTCCCACTCTTAGGATGATAGAAGTGTAGTGAAATGTTTAGAGTCATTCCCAATTTTTCAACATCTTTCACACTTTAGAATTTTTAGTTCATTATTTTTAGATAAATCCATATTATCATTAAATTATTCAAATGTCACCACTTTCTTGTATTTTCCCTAAAAGGTTCTAATCTTGTTCATATTTTTTAGCTTCTCACACAATTCACTAGTGATGTTAACATTCATCACTATCTGAATTTTTTTCTCATATTCATTATGAGAAATATCACTTGAAAAAAAACTCTGTATTTCCCATATATGTGTTATTCATGACCATATCTTCCACAAACATCATTCAAACATGTATTTATGTTCTCTAATGATAGTTTAGATAAAGTGTTTATAACATGCTTCATTTCCTAGTAATATGGTCTTATTTTCTTAGGATTTATCCACCTTAATTCTTACCTCCTCATTGGTAGTGAAATATTTTTCTTGTATGAATAAGAATTATAAACAAAGACCCAATGAATCCAACTATATCCTATGAACTTTGATCTTCTAGACTGATAAAAATTCATCTTTGAAGATTGTAGTTGTAGATTTTTCATAGACCATGAATGTATCTACATAAGAGGAAATATTCTGGATGAATAATAAAATTCTTCCCTTGTGAAAAATATTTTCTAATTTTCTATTTTGGGAAAGTTAGATGAAGTCCTTATTTTTAGATTTTCATCATTATAAAGGATAAATTTACATTGATATTTATTTGGTTTAGAATCACACTTTTTTTCTAAGCCCTTATTCTTTGGAAAATTAAGTGATTCATTCTTAATCTCAACACAATTGATTAAGTCTTATCTCATCTTCTTCAAATAACATTGTTCATGAAGATAGATAGATTGTATATTGGATATTTCTTCCTCTTCTACAACAAGTCATTATTATTGACCATTCACCAGCATTTCAAATTTAGAAAATTTGAAATGATTTTATTTATTCTCATCAATAAATGCTAATTATTCCTTGTCAAGATCTTCCTTTCAAATGGTTTTCGTCTTTAATTATAACTGAGATATTGTATTCTTATTTTATCATATCACATTAATATGTATCTCTTATTTCTTAAAACCTTATTTATTCTCAATGGATAACTTTTTAATTTCGTTGTTCAGTATTTTATTTTCATTCATGAGTTTCATATTGTCAAAAACAATAGCATCCATATTTTATAATAACATCCATTCCAAATTAGTTTATTCATCACCTTTTTCAACTTCAAATGAGTCTCTAGATTTATTGGATTTATCCACAAAGCACATACGATTCTTATAATATATTCCACCTTCTAACTCACAACATTATGATGCAAATTCATCTATTTCTCTTCTCATAATATTTCTCTTCATGGAATTTAATATCTTATTATGTTTCTTCCACTTCCTTTTCTGATACTTCTTATCCTCTTCATCTGATTCAATATCATCATCCATATTTTTCTGGTTATCCTATTTCTATTTATTTGGTTTCTCACATTCATCATCAGATTCAGATTCATCCATTCATTGGTCAATTTATGAAAAAATATCTAATTAAATTTATCTAAATCACTTGATTAGTTTCTTCATTTTTAATTTCCATTTCCCAATTTTGAAACCACATGAAATAGGAGAAAATATTTCACAAATATATTCATCAACTTTCTTATCATCATAAGCACATGAATCTTCATCATCAAATCCACTGAAGTTTTCATTTTTTATAGTCTCAAAGAAAATATCTTCCATTGACTTCTTCTTGAATGCAGGTACCTTTCACATTTCATAATATTGACAGTATTAGGGTATTTATTCAATTATAGTCCTTCTCTCAATTATATTGCTGAAATATTTTACTAAATTCTATTTGTGAAATTTCTCATAAGATTATTCACAATAGTACTGTCCTATATCATTTCTCCAAAACCTATAATATTGCTAAAAAATTTCATTTAATGTAGTAATTTAATCATAAATATGTTAATAATCATCTATTTTGATATATACCAATTTTATTCTCCTGATTTTCTTATTGGATTCTCTAACATTAAGATTTCTTTCATAACTTTTTTTTTTCAGTTTATCACAAATTTTCTTAGAAATTTGAAGACCCGTCACTTTATTATAATAATTTTGTGATAGATCCATAATGATTTAATTTTGAACCCCTCCATAAATTTCTTGATTTCACTTGTCATCTTGATTCATAGTAACATTTTCATTAATATGACGGAAACCCACTTTAGAGGCATTTCTCACTTCCACACCAATCAATAGAAGATAAGGAAGCATCATAATCCACTAAATATGATAGTTCATACCATAATAAGTAGGGACTTCTCACAGTTCAATGAATTCAAATTCTCTTTTTACTAGATATTATTCTAGATCTATAGGGGGTTCCTTCCTCTGATACCTCATGAAGTGTCCAAAGGATCATGTCATCACACTAAGAGGGGGAGTGAATTAGGTGTTACTTATTATTACTAAATTATATTCATTTCTAAAACCCCCTTATAACCTCTATCACCTATTAGGATGATTGGATCAGGTATGAATTGAATCATATAAATTAAAAATAGCACACGATATTGTTACAAATTTTGGTACTAAGAACAATGTCATTGTTTCAATAAGTGATTATCCCTGGTAACATATTTTTCACAATATGTAGATGGTTACAACCATGAAATGTACCATTCACATCAAAACTAAGTCCAACAGTCTTCCACACTAGAGTCCCAATATATTTTACAAGTTCCCACCTACACTACTGACTCTTATGTCCTACAAGAGGATCATTATACAGCATCTGACAGTGTTACTGGAATCCCATTATCTTGCTCTAGAGTCTTATTAGAGTCTTCCATGACATATGAGTCCAATTGGATACTTAAAAATCTCTATACATAGAAGATTTTATCCATTGGTAAGATGGTATTAAAATATTCATTCACATAGTTGATGGATCACACAGGTCCATTTAAAATCAAGAACCTTTGCACTAGTGATGTTCTTGATCAAGAAATTCTGATAAAATGTAGACGGTCAGATACCTCAGTACAGCACAACTTGGGTAATTCCATATACATTTGAAGACCTAAACTCATTATACACTGATATATTCGATATATAAATATTCTAAAACACTGATAGAATTAGTTATCCTGCTTCGGTCTCAAACCATTGTACACTTATTAAGCATAAAATATTCAAGGATCACTTTTTCAAACTTCATGCATGAACATGATTTCATTGATATCTCACACTATGCATATAGTATTTTAAGTGTATTGAAACTGAAAAATGAATATCCAAGTAACATTTAAATGGTTTTTTGAACTAATATGCACACATAATTAACTTTTATATCCTCATCCACACTTCCTCTATGTTCAAAAGATATTCACAAATACATTTCAATTTGAACACAAACTCAATACTTCAACCACATAACATTATTTTTATTCACTTATTACACATTTTATGTTCACATGTTGTTTCTCAATACTTCATGCACAAAAAAAACCAACTATTCACTACCCACTATTTCTTCATACACAAGAGTATACTCATGGGTCTTTTGATTTTATGTTTTCTAGTGGTACACTACACTGCCTTTGTATACTGTTCCTTCGCACAACTAGTATACAAAACACCTCCTTCTTCATGTTACATATAAATTCTTCACATATAGATCACAAAAAAATGATATGGATATATTCTTAATGTTTTCAAGATCTTCTGGAGATATTTTCTATGTAAAAACATTCACGAGGTTCCTCAAAATTGTTTGTAAAAGCCAGGAGAATGAACATTGGAATATAGTTCTTCTAGAATGGATTCGCAGAACGATGTCCATTATGAATTAAATTTCTATGTAAAGAACCGGTCTTCTACACAAATCTGTCATGTTTACCTCATGAAAACAATAGTTGTGCAGAAACCATTGTGAGCGAGACATTCACGGTGCAACATTTCTTTGGAAACAAGAGAATCTCCAAATGATAAACCCTCAAACTACCTTGGTCTATGATTGTATTTATATGAAAAATATGTCATCTTAGAACCATTTTGAATCAAGGATTAACTACTTGATAACACACAAACCCTTGGGTCCACAAAAACTAAAAAACACTGTATTTGATTATGATTTTTTTCTACATATCGAAGTCTCAATTTTATTATGAAAATATTATTCAAATGAAATTGCATAATTATTTTGATCATCATTGGATCATTAAAATGAATAAATGATGATCATAATTCATGGATCGACCTTCAGAAGATATGTTCATGGAGTTCTCCCTATTTAGAAATATCTAATGTAGAAGTTGATGAAGACAATGTTGCCTGGAGATTAGACAGATTGGAATAATCATTAAAATGATCTAATATTTTTGAATTTGGTGAGATAATCGGATGACCTGGATATTTCATCAAAAAAATACAACCCCTAAGATTCAATAAACGCTAAAAACATTGTCCCCCTATCTAAACAAACTCGTTTTCTTACCTCTTTTATAATACTCAACATGGAAGAATTGGCTCGAAAATCACTACCCCTCCTATAGTACCTCCCCATACCAGTTCTCTCTAGGTACACTTCTGCACCCACCTCTACAACTATGCCACCCCACACGATGTTGCCCTTCTATTTCTCTACCTTATATAACCACACCCATGCTCCTACAACTTCATATTTGAAATATTTGGGTTTAAGATCAACCACCTAGAGTTGGTGTTATGCTTCCTCTTAGATAGCTAGCTTGGTTAATATATTAAATCTAAAGACAATTAAAAAATGATACCCAAATTCCCCATAATTCAAACCCAAATTCCAACAGTACAATATGAACTATAGTATTTTTCTTGAAAATTCTTTAAATATTGTAAACATTGTGTATCCACTTTCACTTGTCTATGAACATAAAGAACAGCTCAATAATAATCACATTTAACACTCATTGACCTTTTCATATTCTCATGATATTGATAATAATTCCATGTTCACCAAATCAAATACATGACTACTACATATGCAAGTATGAATATGGAATGAAATAAACTATATTTATTATTTATTTATTTATTCTATTCTGTTTGGAAGGATATGCTACATAGAAATATCAAATCCACTATGTATTCTAATTTGATAAAAATAAACAATTGCGAAATGGTTATTTTTTATCCTCATTAGATATAAGAATATTTTTTCATTATTTCAAAAATATTTATTTGTTCAGATTTTTCATTTTATAAATTTATATTACTTAAATATAAATTTTAACCAAGGTGAATGATAGATTATGGAAAATTATACAATATACCCTTTGAAAATCACAATAATCCCAACAATAAAAATCTTCTCAATAAATTATATTTCCATCTACAATGGGAAACCACTCCCTAATAATTTTTCTTTCTTATGTTATGAAATAAAACTAAGAGTTGGGTAGTAATGTATATTGTTGTCATGATTCATTGATCATATCCAAATAAATAAATTCATCAAATATATATAAAAATTACTATTCAATGATTATGTGGGTCCAAAAAGAATTTGGTTAAATAATATATTGACCATCCATATTAAAAAAATAATCTGTTTAGTTATGATTTTAATATGATTCCTAGGGAGGTATAGAATAGAAATCATCTTGAGTACTAGAAAAAATACACTATATAATTTATGGGAAAATATTGGTTTAGAATTTTCTATGTATGGTAACATATTCAGTGGGGAAATTACACATATAATTATAGTAAAAATTGTACGAATCCATATAATCTTAGAAATTCAAACCATAAAAAATTGATGAATAATGTCATCTAAAAATGATATTATTCACAAAAATAATTATTTGTAAATTTAGCATCTTGATATTAACTGTACACATTAATTTTGAATATTTATATCATTTATTCATATCAGTATTAGATAATAACACTTTGAATACTTATTATTCAACAAAACTTATACATCTCCAAAATTGAATGTACAATATAATAGTTTAATGTGGGGAATTAAATATTCATTTAAATATCATAATCTATATTATCATTATTAATGTAAAATAAAATATTGAATTTAATCTTGGACAATGTTTTTAATGAATCCAAATTACTCATATTATTGATGTTCTTTGGTATTCCTTATGCTATCTATATTATGGAATTTATAAACCAAATAAATTATCAATGTGTAATGAAAGTTATAATTATGTTCAAAATGATAGTGTGAAATTAGGAACAATCATAACTTATTCATAAACATATTAATTTAAATCAATATTGAAATATGAATTCCCCAAATTAAATTAATAGAGATAAATTTGATCTTAATCCCCCATGTTCTCCAAGAGTTTTTACTATCTCCCTAAGGGTAGTACGAACTGTCATCTATAAATTTTTAGTGGGTGATTTTTCTTAAACCTAAACCACCACATGTTGAGTTTGTTATTTTTTATTTTTCATTATTTATGGAGGACTCTATATATTTATTAAACATGATCCATACCCTTTAAAATGATATATAGATAGCATTGATGGGTAAGGATAAATTATGGGTGATACTCTTTATTAATTTCTACTTATTAACATTTTCTTTACTCTTTAGTGGATTGAAAAATATGTTTCTTCATTGGAATAATCAAGGGGAAATTTGAATACATTATAACATTAAGAATTTAAAATCATACAGAGTTAATATCAAGTTCTTTCACTTTTATGTAGGATGTATGCGTCTCATGTTTTTAGGTAAATCCTTGTTTATCTCTTTTTTTGATTTATCAGAAAAGGTCAAATGTGTTCTTGGGGTCCTTATGTTTGTCAAAATGTTATTTAAAATTATTTTCATCTTCCTCCTGAAAAAATATGATTATGAAGCATCTGTAAAATTTTATAAATGGGTATTCAAAGTAAATTAATAAATAGATTAATTAAAATAAATTTAGTTTAGAAAGTGAATTTCTCCCTAATTTGGTTTAGTTTTCATTATATCATCAATTTTAAATTGCCTCTTGGAATTTAGATTCAATATGTGTATGAAGGTAGTTAGGATCCTCCAGAAGGTCTTTGAATTCCACCACTCAGGATGTTTCATATTCATATTAATCTATAGTGTGATGAATTGGTTCTTATTAATCTACATTATAAGGGATATGGAGATCATATTCCAAGTCACACTCATTCTAAAATTTATCCAGATCTTCATTATCTCTAATAATTATCTCAATAACCAATTCATTGTCAGCACACCCCTATAGTATTGTATGGTCATGATTGTATATATCATTAGGAATGTCTATTTTTACTTCCCCAAGTTCTTCAAAATCAAATATGATTAGTGAATTTTCCTCAAGAAAATGATCTAGTTTTAATATACCCAAAAACATAGGATCTATTTTACCTCATTTTCAACTCACAAACACCATTGTTCTATTATTCATTTAAATTTGAATTTTTAAATCATCATTATCCACCTCTTGTTCAACATTTTACAATTTTGGCACTCTGTAAATTCATAATATTGGTAGTGTTGAAACAACATAGTGGATTTATTATTTAATGATATCTCATATTTTTAAAATAAATAGATATTATTAAAAAAAATTGAAAATGGAAATAATTATTTAAATACAACATCAATAAAAATAAATTGTGACTGTTCTAATATACCTATAATAGGGTGGTACATGAATTAATTTATTTTCATAGTGCCACCCAGTGGCTAGATAGGTTTATCTAACACGAGAAGCTTCACAAAAAATCAGTCACTATTACTGGTTCATATATTATACAATTTATGTGTTTTAATATTTATTTAAAATAAAAAAACATTTCTAATTTTGAAAAATAATATTTAATTTTATATTTAAAACTAAAATAACATGCTGTTATAAAATCGATGTAATTAGTAATGATTGTTCCACTATGTAATTATTTTAAATATGTACAATAATTATTCACTTAGTTTTTTTAAATTAAATTTGATAATTAATTTTTGAAACTATATTAACGTAATAAATTTCAGGAATTTTCTTAGTGTGGAAATTTACATTCCATCGAAATAGTAAATCCTAACTCCTATAATAGTCATGTAGGATAAAAATATTGACCGAGAGTTAAATTCTTATATTATCCATCTCCACCATATGTCATTTTAGTCCACTAGGTACCCTGATCCAAACATTATTAATGGTTTTACTAAGATAATGGAGGGACTGATTGAGAATATTAAAATTATGAATTAGTTTGAGAATATTTTCATATTGGATGATATCCACACCCATAAACTTTCCACTTCCTTGGAAAAACTATATAGATATTGAATTAAATTATATGAACTTTTCCAAACTGATAAAACCACCCCTGCGTCCATTAATTGGGTCAATCACTTCCTATATCAAAGTGTAATAGAGCATGATGGATATGAAGAGTGATATAACTAGTTAATTAAAAAATATTAAAAATAATATAATATATTTATTATTGAATATTTATTATATTGAAAAGAAACATTAAAAATAAATTAAAGAAAGTAAAACCATAACAGTATAACTCTAAAAATCATGTTGTAGAGACATTGATTTATCTTATATCTTTCGAAAAAACTATAACCATTATTTTATATGTCTCAATAACACACTCAAGATCTATTAAAGTGACAAAAAATATATAAATGTTATCCAAGGTTGTTAAGGTGTATTAAAATGTTATCATAACTTTATTTTGGTTAAAAAAATACTGATTTCTCATCCCAAAAAACATTTTAACACCATAAAATATATCATTATGATTCAAAATCATCGATTAATAACTTGATGAATGTTATACATCCAAAACAATTAACGAGTTTCCTATTGTGACATATATTAGACATACCATGACACATATTGGTCAGCTCCTTGAGTAGTTCTTTTGTAGTAAATATTTTATTACACCAAGAATTATTCAGTATTTACATTTTAAATATAATAATTATTATTTAAATAGGTTTTTTATTAATATATATATCAAAAATTTAATTATATTTTATATTTTGAATCATTGGAGTTGGTATTTCAAATAACCTTTATCATCAGAAATTATTTTCTTAATCAAATCATTTAATTTTAGATCATTTTTACCATTACCCATATCCTTCCATGAATTCAAAAAATGAATATATATTCATATATGATGAATTAATATATTATAGTATATGAAAAATGTGTTTTATATTCAAATTAACATGATTAATTTTGTTATGTTAGTCATTATCAGGGCATGAGATAATAGATATACTGAATAATTCCTGTGGCTCAACATTAAAAATCAACCTAGGGAGAAAATGGTGTATAGTTAACTATTATAGTGATAATGTTTGGGAAATATAAATATAATTTTATATATATATATAAATGTGTATTTTATTATAACAAGAGAAGGAATAAAAGAAAAATGCCTATAAAGATGTTTTAACCATCACCCACACAACTAAGAAATTTTAAGAATATTTCCACATATTTTATTCATAGTTCATTTTAATATATTAATTGGAAATTAATTAATAAGTGTTCAAACTAACCAATATACAATGAATTATCATGTCATATCAATTTTGGTGCACTTCTCACTCATTCAACTCATGGTGACGTATTTTAGGTTTTCAGTGAAACCTTATAGAACACCACTATTTGTTATCATTGATGGAGATCTAGGTTCATCATAATGATCTATAAGGTCTTACATAAAACATAATTACATATAGGAAAAATATTTTGTTCCATAACACGTAGGATAATTCATTCATGATAACTATAAATACATGTTATTTTTTGATATACTACTCCACTATGAACAACTAGGGAGGATGTGCGAAAACAAAATCCTATTATCTACAACTAATAGTAAATTATCCTTGAATTATGTATTTATATGTAGGTTTTTGTATCCATCTATGACGAGAAATAGATAAGTCCATCATATTGGGATAATGATAGAGAACATAAGCTTTTGGGACATGAACTGGTTGATGAAATGGAATATAAGGTCAAATCTTTTCAACAATACTTACAAATAATATATTTAATTAAAATTATATGTTCAGAATCATCAATGAGACCATGATATTGAGATTATATATTAAAATTTCCTTTATATTTATCAATCTTAGATAGAAATGAGGTTCAGTGTGAAGTGAAAATTAATTCATATCAAAAACATTTGAGATTATTAATCACATTATAGTTATTTATTATCAACTAACTCTCAAAACATACCATTCTCAAGTGTATAACATGATAATTATATCCATTTTAAAAAATTAAAACACAAATTTTATATATGAATAAAATAAAAAATTATTTACTTTGAGAATGAAATATATAATGACATTGAGATGAAGATCATTTGAGAATATAATAATAAATTTCTATGCATCAATCATTGTACCTTTTTCAATGCATTGTAGAAAAAAAATAAGTTCATAAATGAATTATAAAAACCTAAGGAAGTATTAAAACAAAATTACACATATCTATTTTAATCATAGAGTGTGAATAGGCATTTTGGGGATGAATATTAAAAAACCTGGATGAGTTTAATTACCTTGACTTTTTCAATATGAAAATTTACCCTAATATATTACATTATCATTTTGACACTAGTTATAACACACACCATAATATAAATATAATATATTATTATAAAATTACAAAAAATTCAAAATTAATTTAAAAACTACTCCCCAAATTTGAGAATAACACTACAAAATAATAATCATTACTCATTATTAATACTAGGTCCTTATATTCTGGTACATCATTGCCTAAATAATATATCACAGATCTAAATAAAACAATTAAATACATTTTTAATAGAATCTGGTTTATGATATGGTAAAATATAGAACATTAATATGTATCGTGCATGAGATGTGGTCCCAACAACTCTGACCCACACACCTGCATCCCACAAAAAGGTGATCTTCATGGAATTATATAAAGAACCTCATTTGGTATTTTCTATATATTTTGCTAATAAACGTTTTCATATAAACAATCAATGAGGGTTATATGTTTCTACCAATATACACTAATTTCAAGGACCCATGTTTTCAAAATTACCTCCAAAACCTAGATACTATGATCAAAATTCATTTCTTTTTTTTGGTCAAAATGTTGTACATAGAAACACCTTATTACCAATATCTTTATGCAATCTAATCCATAAGTGTGCTATAAAACATGATTCAAGATCATAAAATATAATAAACAGAACCCTATGAAAATAGAAAATAGCGCAAACATATATATCACTCAACTGATCAGCCTTTATATTCTCCCTAATTTTAATTAAATGTTCTACATTCATCAATCAGTGTTCAATAACCCATATAGAGTCATTATTATATGGCCTCCTTAAAAGACCCATTACAAAATCATTGGAAAAATCATCCCTCTTCCATTCCTGAATATAAAACTTGTATAAAGAACCACTAAGTCATTTATTCTTTGACATCACCTACCGATATGTGTAAAATCATGTCAAAAAACCTTCAATCTCATTTTTCAAACCTAACCCCCACTAATGTTGATATAGTTCATGTTTAATTTTTGTTAAAATAGGATGCACTGCCTACATTGAGGGAAAAAACCTCATCTTGTCACACATATATATAGGCAAAATCTAGTGGATCTAAAAAAGATGATCACATACTAAAGTATAGTTCAATAAGTAGAAGACTCCTTACCTTTATGAATTTATCTCAAGGTTAGACACTTTATATCATTATAAAAAAGTTTATTTACCCATATTTGAAGGGTGTAATACAAAGAAAAGGATACGATAGTCCTCTACTCTTAGCCATTCTGAACCTTTATATGCAGGTAATGTAGTAAATTCATCATCTTCCGCTCAGATCTAGAATCCTAGACAATAGATCATGTGTCATCCAGATCATGGATGATCAAAATTATACTATTTCATAAATGCATCATCAAATCCTAATAATAAATATCCAATTCTCCAAAATGTTCAAACATTATCCCCATCATGGTTAATCCCAAAAGATAACCTTCCAAATGGAGTATGTTTATGATGATTCTATGATAATTACCAAATAAACACAGAACACTTCAGATATTAGCAACACACTTAAGATACCCCAAAGAATAAAATTTATGAACTCTCCCTGGATCCACTGACACATATTCATTGGAGATTATGTGACCCACGAAATGTACCCAGTAGATCCAATATGTAAAAATTGGTATTAATGTTAATATTATATACATTCTTAGGGTTCTATATATGATGTCATGTTGGTGGGAATGATCAACACAATTCATGAAGTACAATAATATTTAATCCAAAAAACCAAAAATGGATCTAGGTATGGGTGAATTATTCGGTTCATCAAATACATAAACATGACTACAATATTTTTCCAACCAAATGGACAAATGATTTAGTCATATTGGACACAAATTATTATATAATAAATATGTTTTTATCATATGTTATAAATCTCCACTAATAATACTATGATATAAATACAATCTTGGAGTATAATAAATCACCTATAAAATCATGAAAGTGATCATCGATACACAAAATAGTTCATCCGTTATCAACTATCATCTTGTTTAGAATCTAGTAATAGACACATATATTCTACATTCAATCATCCTTCCTGGTAAAAATACTGGATAATCCCAATGAAATTTACTAAGATTGATAAAATATCTATTAATCAATTCATCTAGAAGATTGTTAAGCTATTAAATATATATTGGTACCATTCAGTATGGTGAATAGAAGTCAGTTCAACTCCATTCATTACATCAATTGTAAGACCAAAATCTATCTTTGGTAGAAGCCGATAGAATTCTACAGGAAAAACACCATGATACCGATCCATTATGGATTGAAAGATACCATGCTTTACAAGATTTTTATCAGAAAAATAATCACAATCAAGGCTGTAGATCTCCCATTTTTTGGATGAACTGGTCCTGCATAAATTTCCTAGATATCCCATTCACCATAGTGAACATAAATATTACCCTCAAGAGATGTAATTTTTACACTCCTATGTTATAAATCAAGGTTTTCTTAGTATGATACACACTATTTCATTCCCAATATAATTTAAAAAACTAACATGTTGAGTATAAAATGATTATGAAGGAATTGATACTCAAAAACCATGGAATAACACCACTTTCAAGGAAATATTTCATTCAACCTTACACCCAATAGTGTTTCGATTGTCATAACCACTCTAAAAAAACTCCCACTGACTCTAAATATTACTATTTTGGGAAGATATAAAATAATATGAGATGAATGTGTCAAATAAAACACTATAAAGTATAGAATCATCATGAATTATAAATAAAATAGTCAACAACCCAACATCACTATCAACTAATGACGGATGAATTTCATTTAAAAAAACATGCAAGCCTATTATTTTATCTAGTATGTATTTCCTTGGATTTAATACTCTTCTAATACAGGTTCCCTTTCCCAGAAGTACCACATCTTACTCATCGACTATGTGGGATAATAGTAATCCAACTACCATACTGGTAAGGATTAGAAGGCCCCGTTCATCTACATAGGTTTGGTCTAGATCCTATATCACATCACATGTATCTGGTATTCCTCTATTAAAATTACAGATTGCGCATCATTATTCAAGATTATAAAACTCCTGGTGGTTAGGTATTATGGTTAAAAAAGTGACCCTTTATACCTAACTGATGGAAAATTACTTGATTATTTCATTGGTAAAATGAAAATTCTCCCTACCCACTTTGAATTATATAACTATAGTTAATTTCAACATAGGTTTTTTACTACAGTTAGAAGGAATACCACTGGGTTTTCCCAAATAAATCTCATTTCCATCACTATAATCCTTTTTCATTCCTCCCTCAGAAATCATAGTATGATTTACACCTCAACAAACATCTATAAAAAGATGATACTGATCTGGTACATAATATCAAATTTAATTCAATCTTTGAAATTTTTCACCGCATATACTATACCCCCCCAGTATTAGGTAAATTCACTATATCTTGGTGAAATGGGATTCATTTTATAACACTTTCATTCTTCCTTGGGTAAACCACATAAATTTTTCCTCTCTCTCATGTATTAGAATATCCTGATAAAAGTACCTGAGGAACCTCTCCTAGAAGTCCCTCCAAACCATTCCCTCTAAATACATATCCCATGACTAAATATTCCACCATTTCATTGATAATCCATTAAATATATGAGATGTTTATTTCACAGTATTCTCTATAAGTGTATCTAAATATTCATAAATTTTCCTAATAGAATCAATCCATAACGAAGCTACCTGATGAATGAAATCTCTAGTGAATAACTTAGAATGGTTCAGCAAAACACATGGCTCATATGAGTCATATTCCAAGCCACCTTCCCTTCGTTTATTTCCACAAGATGCATATTGAGATAATTCCTCATGGAACTATCTTTTCCCATCCCCACAATGATCTATTGGGGCCTCTATATCCATGGATGAATCCACATTTCTTGATATGTCCTCATGTCATCCAACCAACAAAAAATTTCATGGATTCATGCCATTACAAATCCAAAAACTTATCTTCAGACACATAACATATCATTAACACATCGCACACGATATATTCACATAATTCCATAAAAAGTCATTCCTCACATATCGCCCCTTAATAAAAACAAAGGAACTATCACTACCCTTAACCATTACAAAATAATCCCATTCCAATAACCATGTAATCAACTTTCAGATTAGAAATTTCAATTTAGACACCCATTTTTACAATTTATATTATCAAATTTAGCAATATTTAAAATTATCTATTCCACACTATGAACAATTTTATTTTGAATTACTATTATGAATAAAATCATTTTCAATTCCTTTAACAATTCTCATGACTTTTGTTTCTATAAATTAATAAAATAATACATGTCACATGAAATCCTATGTTCTTATAATGATACATTGATAATAAAAACATGTTCTATATCATGCCACACGTATAATCTCGTATAATAATAACATCACACAACTAGTGCATCACAAAAAGTTGAAATGAAATTCAACTCTAATAAAAAAACATCAAGAACAACAACCTCACCCTAAGAACAAGGGTTTACCTCTCACATGGGTTAGATACTCCCATCCATGAGCTCTTGATCAAATAATGACTCATTTTAATCTCCTATTTTACTTTACCATATTGTATGTAAAATGGAAATAAAAGAAAACTATCATTGATACCACTTTACATTGTTCCAACACAGGTTCCACATACCGGTGCTCTGAGCTTGTTCTCCACATTTCCTCAGGCATGCATATGCATATGATAGAGGCTAGGGACTAATAGTGATGGTCTAACATCTCATGTGGGGATTTTATACCCTATTAAAAATAGTGTCACCATAGTTGAAATAAAAAAGAAAATGAAAAATAATATTCAATTATAGTCAACAATATCCAACATTATATGAATAAAACCAAAAATGTGATGTTTGTAAACCAAAATATTATATTTTTAATGCCATATCAAATTTGAGTGTTAAAATAAAAATAGATATAAAAAAGACTAGTATCTCACATGTGGATCATGACATCATTCCCGGTTCTGTCATCCATGATCATTACCAAATTCCAACTTAGAGATCTAGCATCATGTTATTTTATTTATCCTTTCCTACAATCATTAAGTCTATTCTGTTACCAGTCAGGTGGCCAGATAAGGGTACAAGTAAAACTCGGTAGGCCAGAAAAAAATTCATATAAATAAATATAATATCATTTATAGGTTATAAAGATTTATAATTAATAAAGGAAACAAGAAAGCACTAAATAAATAAGTACACTTATTATTCTTTAACTATAAACATAGGCCCCTGGTTCGATTCAGTCAATACAGATCTCTAAACTATATAGTAATGTTTTATAAAAAGTAATTAATTGTGGATAATTAATTATTATTTTATTAACAAAATCATGTTTTGTACATTTTATCATAATTCCAAGTAATGATTCATATACATGCAGGGGGGCCCATATCCGTATTTTGGAACCCCAAGGGTATTTGGAGCATCAGTTTCTAACACACAAATCATTAATAAATTCCCAAATAAATTTATTTCATGCATTGAGGTCCTATAACATAAGTTTATCCCAAAAGGGTGTTTATTTCATTAGGCCCTGACCCACAACTTGATTATCAAATTTTCATATATATCTATTAATAATGAATCAGGTTCCTAGAGCATTAGTCTCGCACCACAACGGTATTTGGAGCATTAGTCCCTAACCCACATTTTTTTTCACTTTCTCATAAAAAAATCACATCATGTGTAAATATTTAATTTATAAACATGAACATGGTTATTTACTTTTTTCAAAATCTACAACTTGAAAATTTTCCCACCAATCTATTTATCAATATTTAATTACAAAAATAATTAACCCATCAATGTTAAACCAACAAAACCCTTTAATTTACATTAACAAACATAAAAAATTGATTAGAGTCAATTTTAGAAACCCATTATTAGCCATTTTGGAATTCATAATAATATATTCATGGTGATTGGAACAACTCATGGGTTTCGATCAAATATTCTATCATTGTATCCTATGGGTCAAATGGGATATGTGAATCGTAATATAATCACATGTGAATTAATTCATTATATGATATTTGAAATGAAATTTCTTATTGTGGAAATAAAATGATATAAATAAAATCTTGAGATCCTTATAAAAACTATTGGAGTTTGAAATTAAAGGGCATAAATCATTGTCCTTGATGGATTATTAAAATAAAATATCCCAGATTTCTATTTAGAACCACAAAATATATAATGATATGGAAGATTTAGGAAAAATCATTGATAATGATCAAAAAATGAGATTCATTAAAACATAGATATAAACCATTAATAATGGAGTAATTATATAACTCCAAAAATGTGATGAATTACAGGCCAGATAGGAATCTAAATGAGGAAGAAATTATATTTCATAGAGAGATACATTCCTTCCACCCGATCATTATTTCACATAGGATGTTGTTTTAGGAACCTAGGAATCCTCTTAGGTGTCTCGAAGTGAAATTTTATTTTTATTAGTTAAATCATGGAGGACTAGGGATATAAACTGAGTGTCTAATATATATTATTTAAATTTATGTTTGTTCAAAATCCCAAAAATATAGTTTCTTAGTCTGGAAATATTGTTTTATAAACGATGTTCCAAAACCATGAAACCCTATAGTCTGGTGTGCACAGTTACTCCTTGGTTGGCACATGGTTTGAAAAACTGTGTGTCAACCATGAATACCCCATACATAAAATGGTACGGTGACTGGGGATGGTAGTAGCATGGTTCATTCAATCCATATATTTCCATCATATGGGTCAAAATGGGGTTCACAGTTTCATGGGGAAAGCACAGGGTTTTCCATAATCTTGAATAGCCCTATGGGCTCTCATAATTCTCCAAATTCATCTTAAATATCCCTAAATTAAGACTAAAACAAATAAAGTTCAAAACTAGAGTAAAATAATACCTAAATATAAGAAAAAATAATTTATAAAATGTTCAAGATCTTCCATATTTTGTTTTCGATTTAATATTATAAATGATAAAAATAATTCTTTTATAATAAAAAATAAATTTCAAAGAATCAAAATGTGGTTAAAAAAAATTGTCTTTTTTTATTTAAGATTAATAGTTACATAAAATTGACTTAATAGATTTAAATCTATAAAATATAATATATTTATTTCAGAAATTCATAAAAATTAATTATTATAATATAAAAATGGTTGTTACACTATGTCAATTATAGACTATATGATTAGGAATCATATATCACATACATATCATAGGTTTGAAAACCCACTGTCACTGTTCAAAATATGTTTGAGAAATCTGTTTTTATTATTAACCATTTGTTTTTATAACCTTAGTGACATGGAAAATCTATATTTCCAATAGTTATGTCACTCATCAACCGTTGGGATGTTAATCATAACCCACTAATGATACATATGATTATGATTCCTAGCACACCATGTAATGATTCCAAATTATTTTTATTTTTTGATTGTTTAATATGATAATCAATTTACACAATTTTTCATATAATTATTCCCAGGATTCATATTGATGGATCATGTGTATTATCTCATGATCCTTCTCACATTTTACTTTGGTATATATTTGGTCATTATAAATTAGATATATATTTCTTCATGAAATATAGAAAGTATTATTGATCCATTTTAATTTTCATAATATATTTATTCAATGTTCATATTTAGGAATATTATTATTATCTAACCCTTTATTATATTTTAAACAGTTCCCTTACTAAGATTTTGAGATCACCCCATAAATATGTTTTCCATCACATTCTATTAAAAATTATTACAACCTATAATATGTACAAAATATTTTTTTTTATTTTTTGAATATATTGAAATGATCCCAACTATAATGAAATATTTATTTTATATAGCTTATCCCTAATGAATATAAATAGTCTATTCAATGGATTTTGGGATTATGTGTGATATATAATGTAAAATATATCGAAATGTTGTAAAATAAATACATGTTCATCTCATTATATATCAAATCTAGTATAAAAAGTTCTTTTAGCAAGTGACATGGGATTGTAGGTATATGGAAGATATTTTTTTTCATGGATGTTCTATTTTGGTTAATTATTCTAATCATTTTCTCAAACATATAAATGTAATTTTACTATTTAATTAATAATATATTCATTAAAATTGTGAAAAAACAGCCTCAGTTAACCTATCATGACACATGTCTTATCTTTACCATATTCTTGAATCTATTTATTTTTCATCAACTGATATATACATGAACCAAGAATATCAAAACTATAAATTTGGAATGATTTTAAAGTTGTATATCGATAATTAAATAATGGAATCCTTCAGTGAATCAATCATGCTGAATTCATAGACTAGACTACATAAAAAAATATTTTTTAAAAGAAAGATTGAATCAAATAATAGAAAACAAATATTTATGTCCAAACTCAAAATTAAAATATAAACCACAAAAATTATATATGAAAAGTAACAAATGGAAATAAAATAACAAACAAAAGAAAAAAGATGATATTAATGGATTATATGTAAACATATCAAGATGAACCATTTGATATGAACCACTATATCATCATATCAATGTCACTTATGCTCACCTACAAATCCCAACACATAAATAATTCTAAATGGTGATGTTTTACAAAAAATATGGGAACATATACTAAGTAAAATAATAGAAAAAAATTATAAAATAGACACCACATTTTGATTGTGTTATGTTAGATTAAATTTCAAATTATTATTTTACCAAAGAGTTTATGTACAACGTTTTATATTACATTTCTTAGTTGATACATTAACATAAAATTAGAAAATATATTTCTAAAATGAGATGATTTCAGGGTAAAACGTAACATATATTTTTACAATATTCAAAATCATATGCTTATCATATATAAAAAATATGATTATAACATTTGTAAAAATTAATATATATGTATATATATTAATTAATTTAAAGGATACACATTCAAATAAAAACATATATTATATGAGTTTTGGTGATTTTTAAGTAATTATTTTGAATGAATATTAAAAAGCAATAAGAATCAAAGGTCTAACCCAAAAGGAGAAGACACATAATAGAATCCATAACCATAATTTCATGTAAACATGATATATATTGAAGGAAAGTATCAAAAGAGATTAAAGTAAAAAAGAAAAAACAATTATGGGAATAATGATATATATAAAATAATAAAAAGAATAATCAAAGTAAAAGATATAATAGAGAGTGATATAAACATGTGAAATACACAATTGATAGAGTTAATATTTTTACTTCTTTTCATATCTAATTTAAGGATTTAAACCACAAAATTTTGACATTTTATGTGAATTGCATCATTTTTGGAACTCAGGAATGTATTGATCTTAATTTTGAAAATTCTGTAATAAAAAACTTTTAAATGCTTTGAATTGTATGTTGTATTGCAGGATTGTAGGTAAATGACACTTCACACTACTTCTCTTTGCTTGATGTGCGTCAATAGATTGTGGAGAAAAGAAGCAGAGCCTGGAAACTGAAGCCGAACGCATACATGACGTGTATTGTTAGTGCATGTTGTCACCTATTCAAATTTATTTTTCCAAATGATACATGTTGTGACATCAGAACACAACATGAAAATAAGATACATGTTTTGAGTGTCAAGTACACAACATGGCTGAAGTCAAAGATCAATCAATATTTGTGAAAGCAATTTTCACTGATCTAGAAGACGGAGAGTTGGTTTACATCATGAAACCCATATACACGTCATGTACCATTTGGTGCAAGAAAAAAATAAATGTGGTGTAGCCTCATGTTTTGACGAGAGTTCCTATAAAAGGAAACCTTTGGCCAGTATTTTTTGGAACTCTTGTCATGCAGGAGTAGCGCAACACCCAGCGGAGTCCTCCTGAAATTTTCCCACGGATCTGGAACCCTACTTTTCCATAGTGTAGATCAAGTTCCTTATGAAGATGCCATCCTGCAAAGATAAAATGAAGAAAATCGAGGCTACCCAAGAGATTGGTAGCTAAACCCTTGTGGTTGTAGATGGTGACACCCAATGAACACTCTCTTCTATGTTTTGAGCTTAATGTGTAATCTCTTTTTAAATTCCTCTTGAACCTATATTTTTGAATGAACATGTTTTCTTTAATTATCTAATATATCTTCAACGGACATGTTTGGATGGTTGATTTGATCTATGAAGTAATGTAATCGACTTCACTATTTAAATTTCGATGGAATGGTCTTGTCATTAAGCATATTGTTTTTGGTTATGTTTGATTGCTTGGAGGACTCAAATAATTGAATCAGTTATATAGGATAGGCAACAATCATCTCAATGTCTTGTATTGATGTTTTTTAAGTTTTAGTGTTCAGCTAGGGGTCCTTGGGGGATCATTTAGGAATTTAAATTGGGAAATATTTTCAAACAAGGAATATGGGAGTGTTCAAGAGGGTGAAGCTTGTCTGTGACTGCTGTTTTAATCTGATTTTTAAAATAGCTTTATTGGATATATATTTTCTTCCACTCACATAAATTTTTTGGAAAATTAATCATTATTACATTCGATTTTCAAAATGTTAATAAAATCACCTCATTGTCTTTTCATGAAAAAATAACAAACAAAATTGACAATTTTTCAACTCATATAGCTACCTACTTGAGAGACAACCCTTTCGGTCATCACTATACGTAATTAAAAGGGGGGAATATTGATTGCGGTTAAAGTGACTAAAAACCTACACATAAACTAACACTGTTGCTGGTGAGGTTGATATAGTTGATTACTTTTTTAAACTCTTTTTTTATAACCCGAAATTCTGACCTAAACCATTTACCTTTGGATCCTAAAATTGATAATTCATTTCACACTAGGGTTAGAGATACTAATCCCCATATCCCTTTTTGGGAATATTCAACCAGAAAATCTAGGGGTGACTAAGTTGAAATTGAAATTCTAATGGAAGAAAATAGAACATTGAAATAAAAGGTTTCATCTTACGATGAAAACCAATAAAATCCTATGTATTATCCCAAAGCACCATCTGGGTATGAAATCAAATCTGGTTTCATCCACAAACGGTCAAAATTAAATGGGTTTCTTGGTGAATACCCACATAAACACTTGAATGAAATCAGCTATTTGTGTGTCAACGTGAAGTCTTGATGATTTTATGCCAATCAAATGAAATTTAGGTCATATACTTTCTCTTTGGAAGTGGTTACTATGGAATGGTTTTTCTATTTTCAATCATCCCTGATTAGATATTGAAATGAAATGAAGAAAATTTTACTCAAAAAATATTCCCACCTCATGAACTGCCTCAATTCAAAAGGAGATTTGTCGAATCAGAAAAACTCAAGGAGAAATATTTCTTGAGTATTGGGAATGTTTCAAGAGACTCTGTATTAGCTTCCCCCAACATCAAATCAGTGGCCTTATTTTGATTCAATATTTCTATGGGGTACCATGTATAATTGATAGAAGCATGATTGTTGTTGTTGTAGAAGGATATTTACTTCATGAGACAGCAGTAGCTTCTAGGATCTTGATTTAAAACATGGACCAAGATTCACAAATGTTTGCAATGAGAGTCCTTCTTCATGAAAAGTATTCCCATGAATTGCTAATTCCAAATCATAAAAACAACACAATGTCAAGTAAAATATCAAATCCTACCATCATGGTGAGGTCAATGATACTGTATAACACCCCACTGACCCAACCCCAACATTAACCATCATTCCAACTTCAAGTCCACTGTGGGATTTTCTCTTCGAAAGAAAATTTCACTGACCAATGCCTTCAAATGAAAGAACCTCCTGAGAACTGAAATATAGTTTTTCCTAGAAGGTTGTTTCAATCAACTAATAAATCCAATTTCAAAATAAAAAAATCAATCAAGGATGTAACAACAAATATAATGAAATATTTTTTCATCCTGAATAAAAAATAGGATTATTACAAGGACAATCATTTAATTCTCAACCAAGATATTTCAATGATAATGCCTATGCTTATTATGGAATCAACATTTAGTCTACTCCTCACACCCAAAAATCATAGAACAACCTTGAAGATTCATACAAACAAAAAAACATCTTGAATACATTGGTGAATCAAATGGGTAAACATCCCTAAGATGTAAGTTACTTGAAAAATAAAAAGAGTGGATGTTTTCCCAAACAACCTCAAGTAAATCTTAATGATATAAGATAGGAAAATTTAAATGAATTAAACATTGGATTGGTACAAAATATAATAAACATCAAACTAAGAACATCAAGACTAATAGTGATACTATTGATGTTAATCCCACTACTGATGAAAAGGTTGAAAAGTCAAAAGTGGATAGAAACACAGATTCAAGGGAAGAAATATTGATTGAATGAATAAGGAATGATTGGAAGAGGATGTATTGTCATTATTTTTCCCTAAAACGTACTCCAATTACCATAGAAACATTGAAACGTCCACTATCTTATCCAAGTTGTGAACCACCAATAATGTAATGTTATGAAAAAGAGCTAGATAAGGAGGTTTTAGAGACTTTCAAGAATGTCCAAATTAGCATTCCTTTGCTCGATGCTATGAAAAAAATTACATGTAATGCTATGTTTATGAGAGACATGTTTACCCACAAGAGGAAATTCGAAGGATGGGAAAAACTAAACATGGGGATGAATGTTACATCGATAATTCAACATGACCTACATGTCAAGTGTAATGACCGATGAAAATTTATCATTCCCTCTACCATTGAGAAATATGAATTCAAGGATGTGATTCTTGATCTAGGGGCCTCCATCAATGTCATGCCACATTCTCTCTACTCATCTGTTCAGGTTGGATACTGAAACCCTTTGGAATTACCATGCATCATGATAAACAAAGTACCACCAAACCTACTATAGTTATAGAGGATGTTATCATTCACATGAGAGACATGATTTTTCCTGTTGAATTTTATGTTTTGGATATGTATGATGATAGGTTCATCACACATGATCCCATCGTCCAGGGGAGACCATTTTTAAAAATAGTGAATGTGATCATCAATGTTCACATGGGAACACTTTCACTAGAATTGGGAGAACAATAAGTTCATTTCAACATTTTTTATTCAATAAAACACTCAATTGGGGATCATTCATCTCCCTAAGTGAAGATGATAGAATGGGTTTCCTCTAAAATGATACCCGATTTTTCCTATAATGAAATTGCAACTAATGAGTTAAAATATGGAAATTTTCTTGATACTGAATTTGATCATCAAGAAGTTAAAATTGAAGACTTTGAAGTGTCGTGGGATGTTGAGACTGAATATCTGAGCATTGAGGAAGATTAATTTCTGGAAACCATTGAACATGTTAGTGGTATCCCTATAGTAGATTCCAATTTTTTGGAAGAAACGTTTCTTGAGAATGTGGAAGGAGATCTCCATGATGAATTCAAATTTCCATTGAGCAATATCGCTTTTAATCAGTCTATTATAATCAATATAGAATTCCCTCATGAGTTATAATTGAAACCACATCTGTATAACCTCAAGTATGCCTTCTTAGTTTATAATTAAAAATTCTCTACAATCATCTCAAGAGATTTTTCAAAAGTACGGGAGAAAAAACTTCCAGAAATTTCCAAGTCCTAAAATAATGCTATTGGTTGGACTCTCTTATATTTAACAAGAATCAACACCTCAGCGTGTATGCACCAAATTTTGTAGGAAAAAAATTATAAACCTGCGAGATAAATTCAAATGAGATTAAATCCAACACTATCGGAGGTTGTCAACAAAGAAGTTACCACACAAATGGATGCTGGAATTATTTTCCCCATATCTAATAGTCAATGGGTGAGTCTATTCCATGTTGTTGCTAAGAAAGGTGGGTTTACAATCTCAAAGAATTAATTTGGAGATCATGACCCATTAAGACTTCCAAATAAATGGAGAAAGTGCAACGATTACATGAAACTCAATCTAGTTTCAAGGAAAGACCATATCCCAATAAAATTACATGATCAAGTCCATGAAATAATAAATTATAGGACACTCTATTGTTTTCTTTATGGGTTCTCTAGATATTCCCAAATTCCAATCAGATCAAAAGATCAATAGAAAACTAATTTCGCATAACCCTTTGTTACTTTTGGATAATGAAGGATGCACATTAGCTTATGTATTTCTCCAGGAACATTTCCAAGTTGTATGATGAGATCCTTCTCTAAATTTTTAGAAACCTACATGGAAGATTTTATGGAATAATTCACTTGGTATGGATCATCTTTTGAATGTTTTATCTAAGGTATGGATCATGTGTCGAAAACATTCCTTGACAAGAACCTTATTCTCAGTTATAATAAATTCCATTTCATGTTTTGTAATGGAATTTTACTCGAACATGTTGTGTCCATAAATGGAATTCAAGTTGATTAATCAAAAAGATAAAGCCTTATCTTCATTTCCATACCCAAAAATAGTTAGAGATATGAGATCTTTCTTTGTCCATGCTGGATTCAATAGGAGATTCATAATGGGTTTTAGTAAGGTTTAACATCCACTTTCTAGAATTCTCCAAAAAGGCATCTCATTTTCCTTTTATGAAAATTATAGATAGGCCTTCATGAGTTGAAACAAAAACTGATAACCCCTCCCAATGTTCAACTACCCAAATGTAACTTTTCATTTGAAATCATGATTGATGCATCTGATTTTTCTATTGGAGTAGTGTTGAGTCAAAGGATACAAAAGAAATCTCATTTCATTTACTATTTCTCAAGAACATTAGATAAGTCCCAATAAAAATATACAACAACTGATATTGAACTGTTGGTTGTTTTCATTTCTCTATACAAGTTGAGATGCTATCTGCTGGGCTATAAGGTGATTGTTTTCACATATCATTCTTCAATAAGATTTTTGATGAAAAACATGATGTGAAACCAAGACTTTTGAGATGGATCTTATTGTTATAACAATTGGAAATTGAAATAAGGGATAAAAAGTATGTGAAAACCTTGTTGCTGATAATTTGAGTAGGATACCACCTGTTTGGACTGGAATATGTTAGATCTTTCTACCCATTAAAGAATCCTTTCCTGATGAGGATTTGTTTTATAGTCAATGTGAATTACCATGATTCACTAATATTTTTTACTAGTTGGATTATAATGAACTTACCCATTGAATTTTCAAGAAAAAAATTTATAAAATTTCAATCGATTCAAAGAAATAAATCTCAGAAAATCATTACGTGTGGCACATTGGTAGTGATCAAATGATTCAGAGATGCATTTTGAATTTTGAATTTCAATCCATCGTACATTTTTTCCACATTCTGAACTATGGAGGACACATTAGACCACAAATAAATATGATAAAGGAGCTTTACTCATGTTCTTATTGGCCCACCATATTCAGAGATGTTTTTTATTTTTTTAGAACTTGTACCAATTTTCAATTCCAAGGAAACATTTCCAAAAGAAATGAGATTCCACAAAAAATCTATGTTGTTTCATGATGTCTTTGGTGTATGGGTAAAGGATTTCATGGGGAATTTTCTAAATTAATTCAGATATCTTTATATATTTCTTGTTTTTGATTATGTTTCCAAGTGGGTGGAGTGTAAAGACCCTGAAATATCACGGAAATTTTTTTCTTAAATTATTTTATAATTTTACGAGTCCGCAGTTCTAACGGCGCCTGATTTCGAGGCCCGATGTGCCCAGAATCAATTTCTAAAGTTTTTTCAGGTACGTTCAGCAAACATACATGCGGGTTTTTCTATCATTTGAACATGCTCTTGAAATTGAAATCTGAGGACACTGATGAACTCACAGCACCAGTATTCACTTAAGGATTCAATTACTGTAGTTGCGTTTTATCGGAAGTGGATGTTATATTTTTGGATTTATAATTAAAAAAAATTAAAGATTAAATAAAAATATGTGTGTGAAACATTTTTATTTGAATGTGGTTAAGGTATTTGGGTGGTGGTTATTTTTTCCAATGGGAAGTTGGAGGTGGGGCCCACCCCCACATAACCTCCCATGGGAGGATATTGTGTGGTAGGGCCCACAAGATCACCTAACCCTTTATCTCCCCTTGAACCCGTTAAAATTCCCTTGTCTTTAATGATCCAACCCATTCTTTATTTAATTTTGTGAACTCTCCACCTTCCTCCTCTCATTAAGTTTTCCAACCATTTAATTAACGAATTGAACTTAGTCAATCTAATTAATTCTAGATTTTTAATTTTGAAAACCTTATCTACAATAAAATAATAGAAGAGCCTATTATTATAGTTTGCGGGTGGAAGTTTGAGAGGATTTTGGGAGGAACTCTTGGAGAAATATTATTTCTCTTAACAAAGAATGTCATTCTTCAATGAAGAACGCTCCATGTCTCGAAGAACGTAAAGAAACACCTTCTTCAACCAGATAAAGAAAGAGGCACCCTCACCCATGAACTACACCGTAGGCGTCATCTCGACACGACGTTTCGAGCTCTACTTCCTCCGACGTTAACGGAACGACGCCCATCTTTCTCAATGCCTGTCTTTTGCGACTCATCAATGTACAATACCGATTTCGAGGTAGGGAGGATTTTGGATTATTTATTTTATACAAGTGAATTGTGCCCTCATACTTTGGAGATTATATGTTGGATTACTGTTTGAGCCTCTAACATGGAGGGCACGGGCTAACGAACAAGACCAGACCTTTCACCAATATGTTCTTGATGTGCGGTTTGTTGGGTGATGGGTGAACGGAAAGCCAACCTTGAATTGAGGTCGTCGTAGTGATGAGCAGGACCTGAGGAGACCATAGGTGCAGTCGGGAGGAAAAACAGACCACCAGAAAGACTCCGGTGGCCCGTAGAAGAGTGCGGTGGTGCGGGTCACCGGCCCGGAGACTGGAGGTGGAGGCCGACTGCTTGTGGGTAGCGGCACCCCTCACGTGCCGCCGATAAAAGGTTGTTGCGGCACCGACCGTGACGGCGGGGCGGAACCCGCACCCATGGGTTCCAAGAGGGACGGGCGGTACCATCTGGCGCCTCCGTTACAGAAAACCAGGGGGGCTTCGCCCCTCGCTCCGTGCTCGGCCAACTAGCAGAGCCGCGACTAGCCACCAGGCCAGGCCGCCTGCCGCGCGGGGCTGGTCGCCTACCACACGTGTCGGGCCGCCTGTCGTGCAGGCCCAGCCACCTGCCGCACGGGACGGGCCACCCCCGCATGGTCCAGGCCGCAGCCACTGGGTCGGGCCACGCCTTATCGGGCTGACCCATGGTGGGTTGGTGCAGGTTGGACCGGACCCATACCCCCCCCCTCTTCAGACAACTTTTTTGTTTTTTGCCCATAACATTAGCTACGCACCTACGATCTACGCACCATCAGTTGCGTGGGATCAGATAGATCAATAATGTCATTTAGGTATATCAGACTCAAGGTTTTGGAAGATTTTGGGTATGGCTGTGTTGCTTTGATCCCAAAACCAATTGAGCCCTCGGTGCTGAAACGCTTATAACTCTCAGATAGAGCATCTGATTTACTTGTCGTCTATCGCGTTGGTTACCTATTGATGAGACGGAACTTCAAGATACATAAACTCTAGACTTTGTGATATTTTATGTATCAACCCATTTTCTTGAAGAGCAGAACCTCCCGGATTTGAGTGTGCTATGTGCGGGAACCCTAGAGTTGGCTACGATGACTACCATACTGGAATCCTCCATGGGTTAGATGACGATGACTACTGTAGTGGAATCATGTGTGGGTTCGACATTTCTAACAGATTAGATGGTCTTGTATCCTGTGTGGGTCTGACAGCTTAGACGAATCAGTGACCACATCTGATCATCGCTATTACTCTAGAATAGCTGGCATGTATCTTGTGCGGGTCTGATAGCTTAGACGAGATAGCTATCATGTGTCCTATGTGGGTCTGATATCTTAGACAAGATATGTGGCATGTATTCTATGTGCGCCCGATAGCTTAGCTGGTCATGTATCCTGTGTGGGTCTGACAGCTTGGATGATCTAGTGGCTACATCTGATCATCTTTATCTCTCTACAATTGTGGCATACCTGTGTAAGATGAGTCATTTCTTTCAAACATTATCATCATGGTGATTGAATTTATGTCCTTTGTGGAATTGGTTTGGCCATGGTCTCAAGAGTTGGATCCAGACTGAGATTGGTATCTTTGGTATATGTATGGGCATATACCTAAGTAGGGTTTGTTGATAATTCGAGACAGTGTCATTATTCTTTTGTTTATCCTAAGTGGATATTGTTAGACCTTTCGGGTCTCGGGGTCCCTAATGAGTATCGTTATACTCACCCTTGTATGGGATATGCCTGAAACTCATTGTGTTGGGTGCAGACGATGGACAACACTGACAGAGGCTGAGAGTTCCATGACTGGACGGTACCCAGAGGTGGGCCTTGCGATGAGTCGGCACACGGAGGAGAATGACGGACGTGCGTGCTAAGGTGGACATCTATACCTACCCTTCAGGTAAGAATACATGAGGAGTATCTATGAGCTGCTCTTTACTTTCAGTTGTTTGTCCCTTTTTACTTGTACTTGTTGTTCCGTTGGGTTTGTATAATTTCCCATTTACTTTCCGGAACACTCTTTTGTATTAAGTTTTACTTAGTGTTTACTTCTTGTAACATACTTTATTGTTTTTGTTTAATTTTATAAAAGAAATTCCTTCCTAGCATAGGGATTTACGCCTTTGGTGCTAGTCGCCAGCCCCTGGCCTATGGAAGGCAGGATTGGGGTAGTCACGGCACGGACCCTGAGGACAGGTCGTGACAAATTGGTATCAGAGGAGTCGGTTCTATAGTAGAACTTAGACTCTGGTTTCTTTTAACGGAAATAGTGTTAAGTGTTTTGGGTGTGGATATAAGTTTAGTGAAACTAGTTATGGTGTGGAGTCCGACATATCCATACACTAGGACCATGAATTCTGATTACCGACTCAGTGCACGAAAGCACCGATTGCGTGTATGTTTCTTTTGAAAAGCTTTCTTCGTAATTACTCTGTGTCAGCTCACTAGGTATACTGTTTTAACCGTGACACACCAGTTTCTTTTCAAGATGGCCCCACAAAGGCAGCCAGCTAGGGTTCTGAGTTATGTACGAGATGGTCGCCCACCGAGCGACGTGGCCTCGGTGTAGGGCCCTATCCCAACGGAGGCACCAGCGGTACCACTACCCGCTGGGCCACCGATACCACCGTCTCCAGTAGTAGAGAGTTCACATCGCCTGAGTGCACTGCACGAGTTCCAGTGACAGAGGCCATCTAGGTTCTGGGGAGAGATGGACCAACAGGCAGCTGAGGATTGGATGGAGGCCGTCGTAAGAGTTTCCAGATTGGTAGGGACACCCGCCGACCTTATGGTGATCCTTTCCGCGACTCTCATGTACGCAATAGCAGGTAGATGGTGCAACCTAATGCTACAGGTTCATGATGAGGCATCACTACTCTAGGTATACTTTCAGAGCCTGTTCCGGGGGAAGTTTTTTCCATCCACCCTTCATACGGTGCAGATTCAAAAGTTACTACATCTGCAGCAGGGCATCATGACAGTAGCTCAGTACTCAGTGAGGTTCACTGACCTCTCGCGCTACTCCACAGATATGGTTTGGTAACCGTTCTTCAGGGACCAGATCTTCCATCAGGGACTTAGGAATGATATTTGGGCTTCGAATATTCCCCTCAGCATTCTGACGCAGGCGGGGGTACTGGAGCAAGCCCTTCTAGTGGAGATTTTTCTCACTGAGCAGTCACGAGTAGTGAGACCAACCACAGGGTGACAGGTAATAGAGTCTTCTGTAGGTGGCAGTAGACAAATGTCGTAGAGGTCCAAGCGGACCAGGATATCAGGTATGAAATCCCAGGATACAGGTTCGGTTGTGCGGGACACATGAGACAAAGTCAGCTATACAAGGAGCAGGCAGTTCTATGCATGCGGCGGGTAGGGCCTCATGGCTCGTGACTATCTAACCCGCCATGCAGATGAGTAGAAGATAGAAGAGGGACCTCCCCGACCGAGGTTGAGGTTCGACTGTGGTGATCCACCGAGAGCAGGTGAACGTGACAGAGGAGCTGGCCGAGCAGCGGGTGATGGACGACGTTACGAGGCTCTACCTCCACCACCACTAGGAGGTCTACCCCAACCACAAGGAGATGGAAGATAGAGGCGGGCACAGCTTCAGGCAGTCGAGAACTACAACCATGGAACACCTATGATGATTCGAGGTACTATCTGTTTCTACTCCACCCTTGTTGTTGTAGTTATAGACACATGTGTGAGTCATTATTTTATTATAGCTGCCCTTGTTCAGAGCTCGGAGATTCCGACAGAGCTGTTGGCTCGATCCTTATAGCTAGAGACTCCTACGGGAGAAGAATCGATGATTATGCAGTGGTTCTGGCAGTGTAAGCTTAATCTATGATCCATGAGCTTCGACCTGGATCATCTTGTAGTAGCATCGAGGACTTATGACGTCATATTAGGTATTGAATGGTAATCTACAGTCCATGACCGGGTCGACTGTATTAGGCATACAGTTGGGTGTATCCGCATGGATGAGACTAGGTTCACCTTCACCTGTGAGAAGGGAGCCTTTGCAGTGCAGGATGGCATTATGCAGAGGAGGGGGCAGCCGATCACACATCAGTTGGCTAGTCACATCCTCGGAGCTGTTGATGTGCAGAGTCTGAGTTTTCCTATTGTGGTGGATAAGTACGTGGTTGTTTTTCCTGACGAAATTCTAGGACTACCTCCTCACAAATAGGTAGACTTATACATTGACTTGTACCCTGGGACAAAACTGATATCTAATACAGCATATCGGATGGATCCCTTCGATCTTTGTGAGCTGCGAGTATAGCTTGAGGACTTATAGGGGAAGGGATTTATCAGACCTAGTGTTTCACCCTAGGCATCTCAGATTTTGTTCACCAAGAAGGCGGATGGGAGCTTGTGACTATGTTTCAACTACCGTCGCCTGAATCAGGTGACCATGAAGAACAATTAACCACTCTAGAGGATTGATGACATCTTTGATCAGCTCAAGGGAGCGCGATGGTTTTTGAAGATAGACCTCAGGTCATGCTATCACCAGCTCATAGTTTGAGATGAGGATCTGCAGAAGATGGCCTTCAGGTGTCGGTATGGCAACTATGAGTTCATGGTTATTCCCTTAAGTGTAACCAACACTCCAGTAGTGTTCATGAATCTCATGAATAGGATATTATAGAATTACCTCGATCTCTTTTTCACAGTCTTCATTGACGACATACTGATTTACTCGACTAATGAGGAGGAGCACACCTACCATTTGTGCGTAGTACTGGATATACTATGAGAGCATGAGCTTTATGGTAAGCTCTCGAAGTTCTATTTCATGATTTGAGAGGTTCAATTATTGGGTCACGTCATCTCGGATGCTGGAGTTGCTGTGGATCCAGCGAAGATCGAGGAAGTTCTTTCTTGGGCGCCACCCAGGAGTGTGACAGAGGTGCGGAGTTTCCTGAGTCTGGCTGGGTACTATTGGAGATTTGTGCCTAACTTCTCCAGAGTAGCAGCACTGCTTTTAGCTTTGACGAAGAAGGTGAAACCTTTCATGTGGTCTGAGAGATTCCAGTAGAGCATTCAAGAGCTAAGGAAGTGGTTGACCAGTGCGCCCATCTTGAGGCTATCAGAGGAGGGTGTTGGGTACATAGTTTACTGCGATGCATCAGGGACCAGACTCGGGTGTGTCCTAATGAAAGAGAGAGTAGTGATTGCGTATGGTTCATGGTAGTTGAGACATCACGAGCATAACTAATTTACCCATGAACTAGAGTTAGTAGCAGTGGTCTTGACCTTGAAGATGTGGCGTCACAATCTGATGGGTGAGCATTTTACAGTCTACTCTGACCACTAGAGTCTTAGGTACATCTTCATACAGAAGGACTTGAACCTAAGACAGCGGCGATGGCTCGAGTTCCTCCAGGACTATGTCTTTGATATAGTCTATACTCCTGGGAAGGGGAACGTTGTAGCAGATACTCTCAAACGGAGATCAGGCATTCAACTGCTAGGGGAGGCGACCGATCAGCTGGCTACATTTCATATATCCTTTGTGGATAGAGATGGGAGCAGCCTTTCTGCAGTCTCTCATAGTCACTCCTCCACTTCTTCAACGAGTCAGAGAGGCGCAACGTGGGGACGTTGACTGTGAGGCACGACATTGTCATATATCCTCAGGGAAGGAACCTTATGGGTTTTATGAAGGTGGGGAGAATGTCATCCTCTTCAGAGGATATACCATGGTACCAGTTGCACTATAGGAGGTGGTTTTGAGAGAGTTTCACACATACCCTCTAGCGGTACATCCAGGAGTGGAGAATATTTATCAGGACCTCAGACAATAGCACTAGTGGCCAGGTATGAAGAAAGCAGTAGCATAGTTTGTCTCTCGTTGTCTCACTTATTAGCAAGTGAAGGTGGAGCACCAGGTTTCGGCAGGCTTGGTTCATCCCTTAGTGGTTCCAGAGTGGATGTGGGATGGAATATACATTGATTTAGTGACAGGACTTCCACATACATCTTGAGGAAATGACTATATCTGGGTAATCATTTACCGACTCACCAAGTCAGCCCACTTCCTACTGATCAGAGAGCAGGGCATAGTAAAGATCTTGGGACGCCTCTACGTTCAGGAGATCATATAGCTTCATGGTGTTCAGTAGACTATCATCTTTGATTGAGATGCTCATTTCACTTCCAGACTATGGAAGGGGTTACATGAGGCTTTTGGGACGCATCTTCACTTGAGCACCACCTTCCATCCTCAGATGGATGGATAGACTGAGAGGATCATTTAGACTCTTGAGGACATTCTTCATTCATGTGTCCTTGACTTTAGTCGCAGCTGGGAGGATCACTTACCGTTGGTGGAGTTTTCATACAGCAACAGCTACCACTCCACCATCAGGATGGCCCCTTACGAGGCATTGTACGGTCGACCTTACAGATCAACTCTATGCTAGAATGACCTAAGGTAGTCAACACTTGTAGGACCAGAGATGGTGCAGGCTACGATGGAGAATGTGCAGATCATCCATGAGCAGATGAAGACTGCACAGAGCAGACAGAATTCCTATGATGATAGGAGATGGAGACCACTGGAGTTCGAGGATGGTGACCACGTCTTCTTACAGGTCTCACCTCGATGAGGTCTATGGAGATTTGGTAGAGTTGGAAAGTTATCTCTGCATTTTATTGGACAATTCCTTGTCCTCAGCAGATTAGTAGAGGTGGCTTACCGGCTGGCTCTTCCACCTCAGTTGCACCGTGTGCATGACGTCTTCCACGTATGTTAGCTGAGGAGATACATGCATGACCCATCCCACATCATCAACCACAGGGATTTGGACATCGATGACGGGGCAATTTTCATAGAGGTTCTAGAGGAGATTGATGATCGACAGGAGCAGGTCCTGCATGGATGGTTGATTCCTCTAGTGCTTGTTCACTGGCAGCACAGGAACCACCAGGAGAGCACATGGGATCAGGAGGCTCAGATTCCTGCTCAGTACCCCCATTTGTATCCCTAGTGTTTGTTTTAGCTTTACGGGGATGTAAATCCCTGAGGTGAGGGTAATGTAAAGACCTAGAAATTTCAAGGAAAGTTTTTCTTAATTTATTTGGAATTTTATGAGTCTGCAGTTTCTAACGTCACCTGATTCCGAGGCCTAGTGTGCCCAGAATAAATTTCTGAAGTTTTAATCGGGTACATTCAGTAAATGTACATGTGGGTTTTTCTATATTTTGAACCGTTGCTCGGAATTGAAATCCATGGACACCGATGAACTCGTTGCTCCGGTATTCACTTAATGATACTTATACTACAGTTGCATTCTATCAGAAGTGGAAGTTATATTTTGGGGTTTCTAATTAAAAAAATTAAAGATTAAATAAAAATGTGTGGGTAACACATTTTTATTTGAAGGTGATTAAGGTATTTGGGTGGTGGTTGTTTTCTCCAATGGGATGTTGGAGGTGGGTCCCACACCCACATAACCTCCCATGGGAGGATATTGTGTGGTGGGGCCCACACGAGCACCTAACCCTTTATCTCCCCTTGAACCCCTTAAACTTCCCTTGTCTTTAATAAGCCAACCCACTCTTTATTTGATATGGTGAACTCTCCACCTTCCTCCTCTCATTAAGTGTGCCAAATATTTAATTAATGAATCAATCTTAATCAATTTAATTAATTCTAGCTTTTTAATTTTGAAAAGCTTGTCAAAAATTAAATAATAGTAGATACTATTATTTTAGTTGGTGGGCGTAACATTGAGAGGATTTTGGGAGGAACTCTTGGAGAAATATTATTTCTCTTAATGAAGAATTTTGTTCTTCAACGAAGAATGATCCACATCTCAAAGACCATGTAGAAACACCTTCTTGAACTGGAGCAGGAAAGGAGGCACCCTTGCCCACAAAGTACACCATAGGCATCATCTCGACACAACGCTTCGAGCTCTACTTCATCTGATGTTGATGGAACAATGCATGTCTTCCATGACGCTCGTCTTCCGTGAATCGTCAATGTACAATGCCGATTAAGAGGTAGGGAGGATTTTGGATTATTCATTTTATACATGTGAATTTTTCCCATGTACTTTGGTGATTATATGTTGGATTACTGTTTGAGCCTCTAACAAGGAGGCCATGGGCTAACGAACAAGACCAGACCCCCTGCCAATATGTTCTTGATTCATGGATTTTTGGGTGATAGGTGAATGGAAAGGAAACCCCGAATTGAGGTCGTCGCATGGAAGATCAGGACCCGAGGAGACCATAGGTGCAGTCGGGAGGTAGAACGGACCATCAGAATGACTCTGGTAGCCCGCGGAAGAGCGCGACATCGCGGGTCGCCGGCACCGGCCGGCAGCCTGGGGGCAGCAGCGCCCATCACATGCCTCCCACGGAAGGTCTTCATGACGCCGAACACGACGTTGAATCGGAACCTTCATCTACGGCTTCCGGGAGGGACAGGCGGCGCCAGCTGGCACCACCGTTACAAAAAACCAGGGGGGCTGCACCCGCCGCTCTACGCTCAGCCCGCTGGCCGAGCCGCGGCCAACCACCGGGCCGGGCCGCCTGCCGCGCAGGCCATTCTTCCTGCCATGTGGGCCAGGGCACCCCCATGTGAGCTAGTCCGTAGACGCCTGGCCGGGTTGTGCCCTACCGGTCTAGACCCGGTTCGGGCCGACCCAGTGCGGGTCAGACCGGACCAAGACCCCCCCTCTTCGGACCACTTTTGGTTTTTTCCCCATAACATGAGTTACAGACCTCTGATTGACGCACCGTCAGTTGCGTAGGATTCCTTGGATCGAGACGGTAATTTACGTATATCAAACTCATGTTTTTGGTGAATTTTGAGTACATCCTTGTTGGTTCGATCCGGAAACCAACCGGGCCCTTGGAGTGGAAACACTTATATCTCTCAGACTGGGCGTCCGATTGACGCGTTGTCTGTTGGGTTGGGTTCCTTTTGATGAGACATAACTTCGGGATACATCAACTATGGACATTTTGATATTTTATGTTTCTAAAACTTTTCTCGAGGAGTGGAACCTCCCAGAATCAAGCATGTTGTGTGTATGAACCCTAGAGCTAGCTCTGACGACTGCCGTACTAGATTCCTCTGTGGGTTCGATGATGATGACTATTGTACCAGAATCATGTGTGGGTTTGACAGTTTTGACAGATTAGCTATTCCTGTATCCTATGTGGGTCCAACAGCTTAGATGAATCAGTGACTACATCTGATCATCTCTATTACTCAAGAATAGCTGGCATGTATCCTGTGTGGGTCCGACAACGTAGACGAGATAACTGGCATGTATCATGTGTGGGTCCAACAGCTTAGATGAGATAGAAGGCATGTATCCTATGTGGGTATGACATCTTAGCTGGTTCTGTATCCTGTGTGGGTCCGACAGATTAGATGATCCAGTGGCTACATCTGATCATCTTTATCTCTCTACAACTATGGCATACCTGTGTGAGCTGAGTCATGTCTTTCAACCATTATCATCTTGGTGATTGACATTAAATCCATTGTGGAATTGGTTTGTTCTTGGGATCGAGAGTTGGAGTCGGACTGAGATTGGTAACTTTGGTATATATATTGGCATATACCTATTTGGGGTTGGTTGATAATTTTTGATTGTATCTTTCATCATTTGTTTATCCTTAGTGGATATTGTGAGACCATACGGGTATCGGGGTCCCTACATAGTATCGTTATACTCACCCCTGCATGGGCTATGCCCGCACCTTTTTATGTTGGATGCAGACGATAGACAGTGCTGACGGAGGGCGAGAGTGCCATGATTGGATGGTACCCAGAGGTGGACCTTGCAACGAGTCGGCACACGGAGGATACTGACGGACGTGAGTGCTGAGGTGGCCATCTATACCTACCCTTCAGGTCGGAATACTGGGGGATGATCCAAGAGATTCTCTTTACATTCAGTTGTTTGTCTCTTTTTACTTGTACTTGTTGTTCAGTTGGGTTTGTATACTATCCCATTTACTTTCCAGTACACTATTTTGTATTTAGTTTTACTTAGTGTTTAATTATTGTAGCGTACTATGTTGTGTTTGTTTACTTTTATCATATCTATGCCTTCCCAGCTTAGGTATTTACACCTTTGGTGCTAGTCGCCAACCCCTGGCCAATGGAAGTCGGGCTTGGGGTAGTCACGACATTTTCCCCGAGGACGGGTCGTGACATGGAGGCTATCCCCACAAGAACTGATTATGAAAACATTGTGTCCAAATTTATGAAATAGATTTTTTTTCAAGGTTGGGATTTCCAAAGTTTCTTATTATAGATCATGGTAACAATTTTTTAAATAGGACTCTAGAAAGACTTTTTAATAAATATGGTGTTCATCATAGGGTCTCTATACTGTATCATCCTCATAGAAATAGAATGGCCGGGATTTCCAATCGAGAGATAAGAAAATTCTAAAAAACTATAAACCCAAATAGAAAGAATTGGAGTTTGAGACTTGATGGTTTTCTCTTGGAATAAAAGACTACATTTAAAATCCCAATTGAAATGTCATAATTTATATTTTTCTACAGAAAAGTTTTTCATCTACCAATTGAGTTATAAAAAAATTCCTTTTGGGATGTAAAAACATGTAACATGAATGTTTTTTTTGATGGGAATGAATGAAAATTTTATTTTCAAGATCTAGATGAACTCAGAAACCATTCATATGAAAGATACCAGTTGAACAATTAATGAATAAATTCATTTCATTATGGGATTATTCTCAACAAAATCTTCAAGGGGGAGACAATGTTCTATTATTTGATGCTATATTGAAGATGTTTCTAGGTAAATTTATTTCAAAATGGTGTGGACCATTCATGGTTACTCATGTTTTTCCTTTTGGTCCAATACATATACATGATCTAGACCAAGGGACACAATCCAAAATCAATGGGAACATGTTGATGTTGTTTATAAAAAATTTTCAAGATCCTCTTGGGGAGGAGGTTCAACTTCATGACGTGGAATACAATTAATGACAGGTTTTGTGTTTCCTTATTATTTATTTTTATTATGAAATTAATTTATGAATTTAGTTATCACATTAATTTTCTACACAGTTAGTACATTTCATAATAAAAATGTGGGGGTGGCACAATTCTTGGTATATTTTTATTTTTTGATCTTTCATATCATTTTTTTTTCAAAATTTATTTAATTTTTTAGTGTGTTTATTTTCATATTTTTCAAATTCTATTCATTTTTCATTCAAATCACGTTCCTTTTATTTCAAATTATGTTAAAAAGAAAAAATTATTTTCTTGAAATTCCATGAACAAATTTTAATTCTCAATCTAAGGCCTGAACCAATTGATCCTTTGAACTAAAAATAAATGAATACTGAAAATGTAATTTTTTCATGTTAAAAAATTGGAAAAATTCTTGAAAAGACCTATAATTTTTTATGTTTCATGGCACATATCACTGACATTGTAATTTAAATCCCCATTAATGTGAAGCATATGAACCAAATTTTTCATCTTCTTATTCACCTCTTTTATGGAGAGAACCCATCTCGTATTCTTTGAACCAGAACGTGATTTATTTCTATGAAAACATGAGGGTTGGGATACTTGTGATTAAAATGATTGATTCATATGTTTGGATTTTGAAGACCCATTTTTCGTGATTATCCTTTTAATTTTGGCGTTCCCAGTATATTTGATCCTTATTAATACCTTAATATCAATGTATATCTTGTTGGGTTAGCCACATTACAAATAATTTTACCTTTCCATATGCCTCTATACATTTAAATGCATGATCAAGTTCAACTTAAGTATTAGGGGGTGGAATGACATGTAAGACCCCAGGTAAATAACTAATATGAAATTTTCATATTTATCCATATTTTTGAATAAAATTTTAATATTAATTTAAAGTGAATGCTATGCTCGATGGCGTACCCAATACGCAAGAATGAGTTTCTTGGAAATCTTACGTTGCAATCTAATAATAAAATAATATTATTTTAAATGGTAGTTAACACCTAGTCGTTTTAACAGCGGGAATGAACAGAACTATGTACAAATTGATTATATATATTTTTCAAATATTTTTACTTTTATCCAATAAATGTTAGAGGTTTAAAATGCGAATGAATCCAATTTTAAGCATAAATATTCTAATATTCTTTAAATTGTCGATTAACCATCTTTGTATGGAGAACCCTTTTTAAATCCACTTTTTGACAATTTCATATGTTATATTGGACCAAATAGAATCCTTCTTTTTAATTGGGACATCAAAAAAAAATGTGTATTTTTTTCTTATTTTTTTCGATAAACATCATTTTTAATGAATACGTGAAAAATGGTGTATTTTAATTCAAAACCTCTTTTTAATATAATTTATTTATATGATTAGATCATAATTTGAATTTGTTTTAAAGTTAAATTAGAATATGTTTTTACCATTTAATCCAATGGTGGTCATTTGAATTAATTTCACATTGAAATTGGACTTAAACTATTGTCAATCTTTTAATAGATATTGTTTCTTAAAAAAATGCTATTTGTTAGGAAAATAAGAATTAATTATTAAATTATTTAATGAAAAATATATGTTTTGAATTTTGTAAAATAGACATAAATTTTGAATTCAGAATATCAAATATAGCTTAGGGTGAATTTTTGGTATTTTTATGAAAAACTTCAATTTTTGATGAATAGTGAAACCACTAAGTGGTAGTTAAAAAACTGATTTTTCATTTAAATGAAACTTTCCCACTTTTGTTATTTGATTTTCAAAAATCCAACATATGCGGTTGTCATTAAGATGTAAAATTTGGTTCAATGGGATTAAATTTTTTTTTTGGTGAATAGTAACTTTTAAGTTTTATTAATCGTGATTAAAGGTAATTTGTGTAATTTAATGTAAAGATAATGTTATAATAATATAAAGTGACCTTGACACATGTCTTACCCTTATTGGATGAGTCATGGCCGACCAATAAAATCCATGGGTCAACTTGGGGACCCCGTGGAGCCACTTGGGTAAGAAGATGACATTAATAAATTTTTATTTAAAGTTAAAATAAAAATGTCACAAACATGTATTGTTTTACTAAAACAATTTTTACATGGGGTTATACAAGTCATATGTTTGACTAAAAATATTCATTGTAAAGATAAAAAAATTTCCTACATATTAGTTTTTTTAATAATTTTTACACATTAAGTAAATTAATTTATTTATGACACCATGATGATGCAACGATTATCTCATTAATGAACGATTTAAATAAAATGAGAAGATAAGTTAAAAATAAGACTTAAACTTGTAAAAAACCTACTGTATGGGTGGATTTCGAACCCTTATCACCTTATCCTAGAAATATATAACTGTGGGACCTTTAATATCTGAAAATCATTTTATAATAAAGTATCTTTTTAAGACTTTCCAAGAGTGCCCCTCCTCCCTCTTATAAAAGACCCCCACTCCCACCTCTACCCCCTTACCCACACCTCTCAAGACTTTGTCTCGACAAAACTCTGATCACTTGTTCTCTCCACATCCCTATTTTCATCCTATAAGACTTACCTTAGGCAGAAATCTCTTCAAGAAACCCTTTTGGTTCAAACCAAAGCAAGATACCCGATTTAAAGGTAATGTCCTCTCTTATGTTCTTTTGTTTTATTTTGCTTCTCCATCTCCCTAAACTCATTTTATTCCTTTATTTTGTAACATCACCAGTATCTTAAATGTACTAGGTTGTTATTATGATAACTATTCGAGCTACACTTACACACGCCTCCGTCTAATTATTAAAAAACATACTGTTTCCGTGGAAGGTGAGTTACTACCTCACGAAACGATGATTGTTCTATATTACCCTACCACCTCTCATGGTGGCCATTATTATGGAACTATATTTATTTATGATATATATTTTATTTATTTTCTCTCCAGGCTTCTGTATTTTACATTTACAACATACCTTTATGCTTTGCATGTTGTGCAAATGCGATAATTTCATTTGAGGAAGTGTGGACTACTGCCCCCTCAAGTGATGTGACTCGTTCATGAAATTCATGGAATGTATAAAGAATAAAATTAATGAACTTATGTGACCTATATAACATATATATTATACTGTAATTATAATATATATATATATATATACCTCATCTAGTTTTAATTTCATTAATGTGCCAAAGAAATGAAAGTAGCGTTAATGTGTACGTACGGCCTACCGTCTCCATGAACAGAGCATTTCATTTCTTTTTATATAAAAATGTTATGTAATAGTATAAAATGAATATATAATGGATATATATTATATTTAAATCATTAATACTATTCTGGAGATGATGTACTTATAACTACATGGAAAATTCTTTTCCAACAAGTTTAATTTTTACTCATGTACCGAACATCGACAAAAACGTCTGATATGAACTCACATTTTTAACAAATTATTATAACATTATAATACTTGATATGAACTGAATAATAATCTTTAAATGAGGTACTTAAGCAATTATAAATTTACCAAAGATTATTATTCAGGAATATAAAGAAACGAACAAGACAAGTCGGACTTGAGGTAAGGGATCCTACCTCTCTCTTTCTTTTTAAGTACTCTCTTTTATGTCATTTATTTTAAGCCCATATTTCTTATTTGGGGGATGTTATTTTATATTCTATTTAATTTACATTTTATGTTCATATGGTGAGATACCCTATTTGATCTCGTCAATCCATTTTTGGAAATTTTATGTGGCGTCGTTAGGCTTCCGAGTTTTCGTAAGGGAATTTTCATCTCACTTTTATTCTAGTGATATTTATGAAACATTTTCCACTAATTACTTTGAGTGGTGAATTTACATCCCATTATTCTACTCCTTGTGTAATATACTTTCGTTTTATAAGTATTTACATAATTTTTTTATAGTCCTTCTTTCATGGGGTGTACGTTACGAATGTTACCCAAATCGGTAAGGGAACCTTTCACCCTCCTCTTCTTTAAAAAGACTTCTTTTTGTTATGTATTTTAATTTAAATATTATTATGTTGGGATATGTTCTCATATATCCTTATTATTGTAAATTTAATGTACAGGTGATGAGATATTCTTTCTATATCTCATCAACTCATTTTCTGAATTTTGAAGTGACGACGTTAGGTTTTCGAATTTTTGCAAGGGAACTTCTTAAACCATTTTTGATTCTTTGGGTTAAACTTTTACTCCTTCAATAGGTTGTTATATGAATATATATGAATGACCTATGATTGTTTTACACTTAATATCTACTTATATTGGGTGTATTTATATTTGTCGCACATAAATTATGTAATTGATTTATCCTTAATCTAAGGATACCGTCTTTGTATGGGACTTCATCTCAATTTCCTTTCATTGAGGAATATTTTGTTTTATACACAACTTTATTTTATACGGTGTATAAACCCCTTTGAATTTTAATTTTATTCAAAAGGAATCTTTCTTGTACAAAGCATTTTACTAAATGACAAAAAGTATGTTTCTTTTTATCGTATGCAGTGACAAAGACCATTCTGCCGCCGTGAGTATTATTTGATCCTTAGCTTCTTCAACAATCCGTAATGTTTTTAAAAGTAAATAAATACCATATAATCTTTTATGTATTTTGGTATTGAAAATGTTTTTGATAATGGATTTGTTATGTCAATAAATTTAAGTGATATATTGTTATCAAAATGTGGAAATTTTTTCTTTCCATTATATTTGTTTCATGTCTTACGATTTTATAATGGTACTTGGCCATTTGACAGGTGGTTACGTGATAAACCATATGACGGGTGGTGTCGTGAATACCAGGATGGGTGGTTACGTTATAACCTCCAATGCATTGGGTATGGAAGTCGACCATATGGTTATTCCATTAAGTGATATGTGTGGAAGTCGACTGTATGGTAATTCCATTTATGTATGTTTATGTCCCAAGTTAACTTTATATGTTATGTGTTCTTTATATGGGTATATGGTAATATTTTGGATAACAATGATAAGTAGTGATATTTTATTCAGTGAATAGTATTTACTACTTCATAAAGGTGAAATGTATTACTTTGATAATGTATTAATGGTTTACTTGTTGTTTTGAAAAACTAATAGTTTTCCTTCTTTGTGTATCCTTTACTGGGCTTTTTATGCTCATCCCAAGTTTTTGAAATGTTTTCCACTTGACATAAAGATGAATAGGGTCAAGGATGGGATCAAGGAAAGACATTCTATCTAAAACATGGAACTAGACATGTTTATTTTTAAGAGTTTTTATTTTATGGAAACTTAGAAGAAGTGTCTTCCTTGTAATCTTTTGAGATGTAATAGTTATGTACTAATTCTCTAAAACTCTAAACCTAAAAAGATCCTCAATGTGAATTAATAATTTAATTCAATATTAATTGAGTTTTAAGGTCGTGTCCTTACAGTTGGTATCAGAGGTTGGTTTAGATAACTTTAGAGGTTAGAGTGTTGTTTAAGCATACGTGACAAGTTGTGTATAAAAACAATGGGTATTTTACTAGATGGAGTCATTGTTTTTTTTGAAATTTATAATTAGTTTGAGATAACTTGGATAACTATATCGTAGTGTTTATCTTCCTAATTATTATATGATGATTTTAATGATATGATCACACTGACATTTTTAGTTTTAGTAAATGGATGGAACTATCAGGCACCAAAGTAACAGTGAATGTGAAGGAAACTGTGACAGTTTTCTGAGCGAGAAACTGAATGATATGGGAGCAGCAATGAGAACTCTTGTTTTTATCCTCAACCAACTATATGGAGTCATGATTGACCACCTAAACCTTGGTGATTTTTATAAGTCATCATATATGCGAGAAAAAATCCCTACGAAAGTTCATGTAATAATAATAAAGGTAAATGTGTTCAAAAACCTATGTATCAAAGATGTGGAATGAAACACCTAGGAAAATGTTTCAAAGGGGCAGAAAGATTCTATAGATGTGGAAATGATGGTCATAAAGCAAGAACCTTCCATGGAAAAATGAAGCATATAGTTGACTTGAGTAAAGGGAAAGAAGTTATTTCTAAGGGATCAATTGAATGTTTTAAATGTGGTGAGCATGGTCATTATGCAAACACATGTCCTACGAAGAAGTTTTCAGGAATGGGACCACCAAGATCGTACAAATATTCGTTTACCAATACCTAATGCCATTCCGATTGAGGATGAAGAAACTGAGAATGAACAATCAAAGGTATGGATTATTTCTTAACATATGTTTTCCGATTTTGGAATTTTAGGATATGATTCATGATTTTGTTTGTAGGAAAGAAGTATTTAAAAATAATTTGGAAAGGAATGGTTAATGGATCATGAAGAATGTTGAATGAGTAAGAAGTAAACATATATGGGATTCAAGAGTTATGGTAGATTTTAGGATGGTGAAATTATTAAAAGTATTAGGTCTCTTTTGATGATGGGGTTACATTAGAAGACTTTTTATAGCATGTGTAACCCTGAAGTTTGTTATATGAAAATTTTATTCAAGGAATAGTTATCTGTTCTTTTGTGGAGATAGTTATAAAGAACCATTTGGGTTTATATGATCCTTACTTTTGGGGTAATTATGGGTTACTATATGTTATGATGGAATAAGAAAGGCATGAGATAAAATTGAGGTTAAATTATGTTATGGTTATTTTTGATTATCTTTTCTCTTTTTGGGGAATGTTTTGAGAATTATATAGTTTTGGAAAAAGGACAACACGCAGACCGTGTGACAACCTGTCACGTCAGACAAAGCTGTGGGAATCGAACTCACAACCAAAGTGCGACTAGTATTTATCACCTACCACTGGAATACGTGAAGTTCCTAGTTTTTATGACAAATTATATTTAGTTATATAATTTTATGAATCAAGAATAATTTTATTTTGGGTTATCTAGGAAAATATTGACCTATCACAGAGGATATATGATTAGGTTAATTACTTTTCAATATGAGACTTTAAGATCAACTGATGTTATTTCGAGATAAATGTTAATTTTAACATTGAAAAATATGTGATTAAATCCTTCAAATATTTGGGTTTCAATCTTAGTTTGGTTTACTTTGACGATATTTATGGAAAAATTGTTTATCAAATGGTCTTTGTTGAACTTTGGGTTTTTTAGGAAAATTTTTGGAGATTAAGAATAGATTTTATTTTTATAAAGTATTATCCTTTTGTGGATTATCTAATGTTGTTCTAAAAATGTTGGTTTTGGTTAAGGTCTAAATACATGGGAAATATATAGTTCTCTTTTGTGTATTAGGTGATTCTTTATAAGTTGATTATAGCGCTCTTAATGTGAACAATTCATCCTAAATACTCGTCTTTTGGAGGAAGAAAATGAGTTTGTGTAAGAAATATAGTTAGATATGAAAGTCAAAATGACAATAAAATATGATTCCTTGTGATTTAGTTAAGCTCATAAATAAATTCTCCAATGAAAAGTACCTTAAAAAAATGTTGTCTATTAATATTTAATACTGGGGAACCAAATACTGTTTAACCCATCACCAGTTTGTGATTTTCTAGATGTTAACTTTCTCCTAAACATGTTATATATCACTCTCCATTAGAACATGAACCTTTGATTTCTATTCCATGTCCATGTTTTATTACATGGAATCCTATTATGGGTTAACTTGGGTGACCTTTTTAATTCCCTTTATATCTTTTAAAGTGACAGTTTAATTGACTCCTTTTCCGATGTGGGGCTTTCAATGAAGTTTACAAGACCAATTTTAAAATTGCGAGGATGCAATTACCAAAAGGGGGGAAGGATGTAACACCCCAGGTAAATAAAGAATATGAAATTTTCATATTTATCCAGATTTATTAATAAAATTTTAATATTAATTTAAAGTTAACGCTATGCTCAATGGCAGACCCAATATGCAACAATGAGTTTCTTGGAAATATTACGTTGCACTCTAATAATAAAACAAGATTATTTTAAATGGTAGTTAAAGCCTAGCTGTTGTAATGGAGAGAATGAACAGAACTAAGTACAAAATGATTATATATGTTTGTCAAATATTTTTACTTTTATCGAATAATTATTAGAGGCTTAAAATGAAAATGAATCCAATTTTATGCGTAAATATTCTAATATTCTTTAAAAGGGCGATTAACCGCCTTTTGATGGAGAACCCTTTTTAAATCAACTTTTTTTTCAATTTCATATGTTATATTGGACCAAATAAATTCCTTCTTTAGAATCAGGACATAAAAATTTACTTTGTGTATGTTTTTGTTATTTTTTTTGATAAAGTTCTTTTTTAATGAATAAGTGAAAAATGTTGTATTTTAATTCAAAACATTTTTTTAATATAATTTATTTATATTATTAGACCATCATTTGAATTGGTTTTAATGTGGAATTAGAATATATTTTTACCATTTAATCCAATGGTGTTCATTGGAATTAATTTCACATTGAAATTGGATTTAAATTAGTGTCAATCTTTTTATAGATATTCTTTCTTAAAAACACGCTATTTGTTTGGAAAGTGGGAATTAATTATTAAATTAATTAATGCAACTAAAATGTTTTGAATTTTTTAAAATAGGAATCATTTTTGAATTCATAATATCAAATATAGCTTAGGGTTAATTTTTGGTATTTTTTTGAAAAACTTCAATTTTTTATGAATAGTGAAACCACAAAGTGGTAGTTAAAAAACTGTTTTTTCGTTTAAATGTTACTTTACCACATTTGTGATTTTATTTTAAAAAATATTACATACATGGTTGTAATTATTATGTAAAATGTGCTTCAATGGGATTAAAATAATTTTTTGGTGAATAGTAACTTTTAAGTTTTATTAATCGTGATTAAAGGTAATTAGTGTAATTTAATGTAAAGATAATGTTATAATAATATGAAATGACATTGAGACATGTACTACCCTTATTGAAAAATTAATGACCGAAAAATAAAATCAATGGGTCTACTTGGGGACCCCATGGAGACACTTGGGTAAGAAAATGACATTAATAACTTTTTATTTAAAGTTAAAATAAAAATGTCACAAACATGTATTGTTTTACGAAAACAATTTTTACATGGGGTCATACAAGTCATATGTTTGACTATAAATATTAATTGGAAATCTTATATGATTTCCTACATCATAGTAGTTTTTTTTATAATTTTTAGACATTAAATAAATTAATTTATTTATGACATCATGATGATGAGCGATTACCTCATTAATGAACAATTTAAATAAAATGAGAAGATTAGGTAAAATATAAGAATTACACTTATCAAAAACCTATTGGATTGGTGGATTTAGAAATCTTATCACCTTATCCTTGAAATATTTAATTGTGGGACCTTTAATATCCAAAAACCATTTTATCATAAAGTAACTTTGTAAGACTTTCCAAGAGTGCCCCTCCTCCCTCATATAAAATGCCCCAACCTCTACCCCCTAACCCACACCTCTCAAGACTTTGTCTCAATCAAACTCGGATCATTTTGTCTCTCCACATCCCTCTATTCATCCTAGAATAATTACCTTAGGCATAAAGCTCTTTAAGAGACCCTTTTGGTTCAAACCAAAGGGAGTTACCCGATTTAAAGGTAATGTCCTCTCTTATGTTATTTTGTTTTATTTTGCTTCTCCAACTCCATAAACTCTTTTTATTCCTTTATTTTGTAACATAATCAGTATCATCAATATACTAGGATGTTATTATGAGAATGATTCGAGCTACACTTACACACACCTCCGTCTAATGGTTAAAAAACATAATGTTTCCGTGGATGGTGAGTTACTACAAAACCAAACGATGATTGTTCTATCTTCTCCTACCACCTCTCATCGTGTCCATTATTATGGAACTATATTTATTTAGGATATATATTATATTTATTTCCTCTCTATGCTTATGTATTTTATATTTAAAACATTCCTTTATGCTTTTCATGTTGTGAAAATGCGATAATTTCATTTGAGAAAGTGTGGACAACCTCCCCCTCAAGTGATGTGACTCGTTCATCCAATACATTGAATGTATAAAGAATGAAATTAATGAACATATGTGACATATATAACATATATATATTATACTGGAATTATAATATATATATATATCATATAGTTTTAATTCCATTAATATTCCAAAGTAATGAAAGTAGCGTTCATGCGTTCGTACGGCCTAACATCTCCATGAACGGTGCATTTCATTTCTTTTTTATCTCCAATTTTTTTGGAATATTATAAAATGAATATATACTGGATATATATTATATTCAAATCATTAATACTATTCTGGAGATGATGTACTTATAACTACATGGAAAATTATTTTCCAACAAGTTCAATTTTTACTCATGTACCGAACATCGACAAAAACATCTGATATGAACGCACATTATTAACCAATTATTATAACATTATAATTTGTGATATGAACTTAATAATAATAATTAATGGATGTACTTAAGAAATTATAAATTGACCAGTGTTTATTATTCAGTAATATAAAGAAACGAACAAGACAAGTCAGACTTTAGGTAAGGGATCCTACCACTCTCTTTCCTTTTAAGTACTCTCTTTTATGTCATTTATTTTAAGCCCCTATTTCTTATTTGGGGATGTTATTTTATATTTAACTGATAGTAAATTTTATATTCATATGATGAGATACCCTATTTGATCTCGTCAATCCATTTTTGGAAGTTTTATGTGGCGCCGTTAGGCTGCTGAGTTTTCGTAAGGGATTTTTCATCTCACTTTTATTCTAGTGAGATTTGTGCTAAATTTGACACTATTTACTTTGAGTGGTGTATGTAATTCCCATTATTATACTCCTTGTGTAATATGATTTTTTTTATGAGTATATACATCAATTTTTTATAGTTTTTCTTTCATGGGGTGTACGTTTCGAATGTTACCCAAATCAGTAAGGAAACATTTCACGCTCCTCTTCTTTAAAAAGACTTATTTATGTTATGTATTTTAATTTACATATTATTATGTTGGGATGTGTTATAATATATACTTATTTAGGTAAATTTAATGTACAAGTGATGAGATATAATTTATTTATCTCATCAACTCATTTTCTGAATTTTTAAGTGATGCTGTTAGGCTGTCGGATTTTTGAAAGGGAACTTCTTAACCGAATTTTGATTCTTTGGGTTAAACTTGTACTACTTCTATATGTTTTTATATGAATATGTGTGAATGAACTCTTATTTTTTTACACTTAATATCCACTTATATTGGGTGTATTTATATTTTTCACACATAAATTATGTAATTGATTTATCCTTAATCTTAGGATATCATCTTTGTATGGGACTTCGTCTCAATCTCCTTTAATATTGAGGCATATTTTGTTTTATACACAACATTCTTTTATATGGTGTATAAACCCCTTTTACTTTTACTTTTATTCAAAATAAATCTTTTTTTGTACGAATCATTTTACTAAACGATCAAAATTATGTTTCTTTTTAACGTATGTGGTGACAACGACCTTTCTGCCGCCACGAGTATTATTTGATCCTTGGCTTCCTCAACAAGCCGTAATGTTTTTAAATGTAAATAAATACCATATACTCTTTTATGTATTTTGGTATTGAAATGTTTTTTGATAATGGATTTGTTATGTAAAAATATTTAAGTTATATATTGTGATCTAAATGTGGAAATTTTTTTTCCATTATATTTGTTTCATGTCTTATGATTTTATAATGGTACCTGGACATTTTACTGGTGGATACATGATAAACCATATGACAGGTGGTGCTGTGAATACCAGGATGGGTGGTTACGTTATAACCTCCAATGAATTGGGTATGGAAGTTGGCCGTATGGTTATTCCATTAAGTGATATGTGTGGAAGTTGACCGTATGGTTATTCTATTTAAGTATGTTTATGTCCCAAGTTACCTTTATATGTTATGTTTTCTTTAAATGGGTTTATGGTAATCTTTTGGTTATAAAGGATAAGTAGTGATATTATATTCAGGGAAGAGTATTTACTACTTCATAAAGGTGAAAATTATTACTTTGATAAAGTATTCATGGTTTACTTGTTGTTTTGAAAAACTAACAGTTTTTCATCTTTGTGTATCCTTTATTGGGATTTTTATGCTCATCCCAGGTTTTTGAAATGTTTTCAACAGGACTTAAAGATGAATAGGGTCAAGGATGGGATCAAGGAAAGACATGCTATCTAAAACATGGAACTAGACATGTTTCTTTTTCAGAGTTTTTATTTTATGGAAACTTAGTAGAAGTGTCTACCTTGTTATCTTTTGAGATGTAATAGTTGTGTCCTAATTCTCTAAAACTCTAAACCTGAAAAGATCCTCAATGTGAATTATTAATTTAATTCAATATTAAGTGGGGTTTAAGGCTAGGTCCTTGCATGACATGTGATGTGCTACATCATTCGGTGCCACTTTGGGTGGAGATTCAAACATTGATGAGATTTTTTCACTGTTGTAACATATTTCTTTGAGAGTTGTGCCCATCTGGAGTTCTTATATGATATGGAGTTTTGTCTTTCTGGATATAAAAATTGAAGTAATTTTTACCCTATCTGAAGCATTTTGAAAAAAGAAGAAGAATAAAATGAAAATTTCATAGCTGCTGCAGAAATATTGAAGGAAATGATCGAAGTTGATTCTGTCATAGGAGAATAGAGAAGAGACCATACATGAGTGAAAATTATAATCATGAATTTTGTCTTCTAAAATACCAAAAAAACTCTTTCTTAATCCTCATAATATTTATCATTTGAAACCTAGCAACCACAGCCACCAAGAAAACATTGTAAATACATCATGAAAATCACTTGTTATTGGCTCACATTGGGTGGATATGTAGATATTCATCAAGTCTATGGTAATTATATAATTTTATAGATATGAAAATCCTTGTTGAAAATAAATTTTTTTAAAGAGAGAAAATTAATGTGAGGTAAGTGTGTTTTGTGACTGGGAGGAGAAAAGCAGTGGAAATGGATTCAAGGATCTGAATTGAGAACTTTAAATATATTTTTTTAATGAGGAATGACATGTTTTTATTCTTTGTGATAAATAGGTAAACTCTATTGGTTTGTATTTTGAATTTACCTATTTAATTATCAATTTTCAAGGAGTCCACTTTTTTGTGTGGGGGAATTGATAGAGGTAATATTTACATTGTTTTTCTTATATAATTTAAGGATTTTAACCCCACCAATTTGACATTTTATGTGAATTTCAATTTTTTGAATTCAAGAATGTTTTGAGATTAATTGTGAAAATTCTGTAATTATGGAATTTTAATGGCTTGAAATTGCCTATTGTATTCTAGGATTGTAGGTAATGTACACATCATTCTTCTTCGCTTCACTCATGGTGCGATAATGGTTTATGGAGAAATGAAGCAGAGCTATAAAACTACAGAAGAATGCATACACGATGTGTATTATTATTACACATCATGACCCATTAAAATTGATTTTTTTTGTTTGAGACATTTTGTGACCTCAGTACATAGTGTGAATAGAAGCTACACATCGTGTGTGTCAGGTACACAATGCTTCCAGGGTCAAGTATTGACCAAGATTTGTGCGAGAAATTTCCACATATCCAAAAGACACGGAGGGGGGTAAACATCGTCAAGCCCTAGTACATGTCATGTACCTAGGGATGTGTAGAAAAAAATAAATGTGACATGGCACAATGGTTTTATGAGAGTACCTATAAAAGGCACCCCTTTGGTCACTGTTTTGGGGCACTATAGTTGAGTAGGAACAATGCAACACTGAAGGGGGTCCTGCCGACATATGAAAACAAATCTAGAACCCTCTTTTTCAAAGGTGGAGATCAAGATCCTAATGATGATTCCATTTTGAAAAGATATAATTTTAAACATCAAGCCTTCCCAGGTGATCAGCAGCTAAACCCCACGTGGTTGCATACAGTGACACCTGATGGACAGTCTTTTCTGATTTTTGAGATTAATGTGTACTCTCTTTTTTAATTCCACTTAAAACTATATATTTGAAGGAATTTGGTTGCTTTCCTTCTCGAATATAACCTCAAAAAACATGTTTGGATAGTTTATTTCATCTATGAATTAATGAAATTGGCGTCACTATTTAAATTTTTGCGGTAAGGTCTTTCTGCTGAGTATAGTGTTTTTGGTTACGTTTGATTGCATAGAGGTCTCCAAATAATTTAATCACTTGAATTGTCTAGAAAAAAATCATTTAATGGTCTTGATATGATGTCTATTCATGTTTTACTAATCACCAAGTGGTCCTTGGGGGTGAATTTACGTATTTGAGTTGGTAAATATTTTCAAACAAGGAAGAGAGGAGTGTTCGAGAGGGTAAAGCTTCTCTGCGATTGCTGTTTTAAATTTATTTTTAAACCCACTTTATTTTCATTGGATTTTCTGAATTTCTATAAAATTTACATAAAAATTATTTATTATTGCATTCTATTTTTAAACTATTAATAAAATCCCACAATTTTCACTTCATACAAAAATAATAAGAAAAAGGGATAGTTTCACAACTTATATTACAACCTCTTCAAAGGACAACACTTTTTGCCATCACTATCCTACCTTAAAAGGGAAATTTTTTTATTGAGTTTAACATGAATCAAAACCTACAAATCAACTATTTTCTATAGTGGTAATCTAGAATGTATTATGGTTGATCCAAATGTATTCCTATCTTGAACTCCAAAAAAATAACCTCCTAAATTTCAATCAATAAGCTATATTAGGGGAACTCCCCAAGGTTGAGAAAAATTCAAACATGGGAATAATAACTAGTATATAATGTAAAATACATTAGAATTAATAATTTTTTATCATCCAAGATACCTATTATTCCAATGAAGTAACATAAATATCCGGTAGGAATTGTGAAATAAAGATATCAATACATCACTTCAACATAACATATCATGTAATTCCTCATCCCACCTTAATATACCCATTAATAGAATAACTCCATTAACATTTATTAAAACATAAAATAATCAGTTTCATAACACATATTATATAATACAATATTTGTCATAGAATGAAGTGAATCAACATCAATGGTGTTTTATGAGTAATAAAATACATTAATCAATTTCAACGCAATCCATTATGACATATATGGAAAATAAACTCCAGAATTTATAATTAAAAGAATAATTTGGAAAATATATATCAATTAAAATATTTAATGAGCCAATATGAATATCATGAAATACATAAATACCAAAAAATAATAAAATATATAAAAAATATTGTAAATTTTTTACAATGAAAAATAAACACTTATTCTAAAATATATTTTCTTGAAAAGATACATTCAAATATTGAAAATAAATTATATTTGAAAAAATATTTCTCTAAATAACCATCTTAAAAAATACAGAATAAATAGATTATAAATCCCATAGTTTTTATAAAAATTTGAAATAGGTTTAAATCAAGTAAAAACACATAGAAACCCATAAATTTGAAAACAATTAAAGACAACTATATGATGATTTTGATAAGGTATTTAGGGTAATATATCATGGGGTAATATTATGAAATTCTAATTTATAAATTTCATTATATTTAAATATTATAAATAGAAAAAAATTAACAAAAAAAACTTTCAATGTGGTTGATATATCAATATGATGTCATTAGTGGGAAGAATTTCCTTGGTATAAAAATTATACCAAATCCCCAAGTAATGAACTTCCAAAAATATGATAGACCTAATGGTCAAGTTTTTTCACCAAGTCTATTACTTTTAATGTGAGAAAAGTAATATGGATGATATAAATAATGAAAGGAGATAAGAATAATTAAAATAGAATGATAGGTTTTCCTAAACTATTTATCATAGATAATTGGGGGAATACATAGGAAATAGGGGAAAACTATGAAGTATTTAGATAGGGGTAAAATTCATTACATGAATAAAAGAGATTTATGAAAATATTTTTGAATTTAAAAATGTAAAATGAAAATTATATTTAACCATTATGGCCATAATTAATAGTTTTTTAAACTATGTGGTAATATAATTAAAACAACAATAATAATACTACAACCCCTACATGGTTTGGCTAAACAGTTCTCCAATCCTTATTAATACATTATATTTTCTATTATATTTGGAATTTAAACTATTAATGACATTTTTATGTGGATAGGAAGCACATAACTACTAATAGAAAGACCAGAATAATTTACAATATTTTTAAAAATACATAAAATAAAAAATAAAAATTTTCATGATAATTAATATTTATAAGAAATAATTCCCTTAAATGAAATTTTCAATGCATAATTCACACCAATATTCCACTTTATATACTTAAAATATACTTAATGACATAATAAATCTAGGAAAATCTATATTATCATTGGTGAATATGGAATCAGGTCTACCTCATCATAAAAAATCTATTAACATAAAATTAATTATTTTATATCTTTAGACAAATACCCATAAAATTATAAATTTACTTGTTAATATATATTATAAAATGATCTAACCTCCATTAAGCTTTATATATGAATAATATAACACTATAGTTTCAAATGAAAATTTCACTATAAAGATATATAATTTTCCAAATCATAATATAATTAATAAATAACAAATATTATGATACTAATTTTTTTTATAAAACCCTTGTTCAATATTATCACATGAAAAATCTGTATATAGTCATTGAGTATTTACATGGATCATAACCAATGATACACAATGATCAAGGGGGTTTTTCCATATAATGATCAATAAATGGTCAATCCATCGAACATCCACTAGATATCTCATAAATAGTAGAATTAGATAGACATGAAATAAATTATGAATCTACATATCGAAATAAGATATTGAAAATATTAATTTATGGTCTGAGGATGATGTAGGGAAACCAATCGAAATATTTTATATAACATTATTTAATAGACGTAATATAAGGTAAATATTTTATATAATGATGAATATTAAATATAAAAATTTATTATAATTATGAGATATAATATAGTTCATAAGACCAAATATAGATCACATTATAATAATGAAATTGATGGAACTACACCACTAGAAAATAACACTACCAAATAAAATAAATCATAGTGATCATGGACTAAGAATTATAAGTAATAGTAAAAAAATTATATACATCCACATAGGAGGACAATCTATAATCAGATAAAAATCATTAAATGGAAGAAAAACATATGAATAATAATATTTTAATTAATTGATCCATAGTTTTCCAAAAAACCAAGACTATAATGAAACATTCATCAATAATGTAATTAAAATAAAACCATATATCATGAATACGGTACCTAAAATAGATTTTAACCTATTTAAATCATTTCAATATAAATCCTAAATTATAAAATTGTTCCTAGAATAATTTTCATTTTGGTTAATCTTCTATATTTTTTATATAATTTATATTATTTATTATGGTGATTCAAATGGTAACATCTATAAAAATTTTCTAGTTCTCATGATCTTTTGGATTTATGTTTCTTGGTGTTACAGTCATATAGAAACATGATGATTTTTATTAGGGGAGTGATAAAGGAATGAGTAAACTTCCTTGATAAACCTCCATACATTTTTTATTGAGAACATATTTCTTATTCTTCACAGATTAAATTGTAATACTAAAATGGATTTTATAAAACTTTAACTTGGAAGGAAATTGTAATACTACTCAAACTAAATAAAAAACATGCACTACCTATCATCGTCATCCCCATGAAAAATATATTTCTTTATTATAGACTTATCGAAACCCTATATATAAGATGTAATTCAAAATTAATATATAGATATTCTATAATCATGATTAATTCCTCTATAAATAAAATAATGACTTTATATTTTCATTAGTGGTTATATTTTGAGATAAAGGATCCATATTTAAAACATAGTTAGTGTACTTATTCCATAATTTCTCAAACAATTGGAGACTAATAATTTCAATGACATACTAAACAATTAATAATTTTTAAAAAAATCAACTGATGAATCTTTTTTAGTTAATTCAAAAAAACATGTAATCAGGTGGTTAATGTGGGATTATGTTTTTTTAACATTCTCAACTCATCCATTTATTGATGAATACACTAACCATAAAAGTATAGGGATTAGGAGTGTCCAAAGTATCCAATATTACATTGATTATAGCTAAAAAAAATTCATTTAAAGGATATTAATATCAATTAATGATATTATAATATATTGAATTCAATGATATGGTGAAAGATTTGAGATGCACTCATCTTTAAAAAATTTCTAAGTGTGTGAATAGTAAAAAATAGATATAAAATTATTAAGATATCCTGTATAATACTCTAATAAACATTCCATGAATATAATTTTCCATTAATAATTGATATCCTCTTATAAGGGGTACTCTAAATAACACATAATATAAATCTTTATCATGGATATTTATAAATTAAATCAATAGAAAACGAAATATAATCATTCTAAATAAATATAAAAACCTTCTAAAAATACTTATATCAAACATTAAAAAAATAATTCTTAAATAAAAAAATTTGGAAATATTCATATAAATTATTTTATAAAATAATTGTTGATTTTAAAAAACTGATCCATATTTATAAATAAAATAAAAATTCATTTTTTATAACACACTGGTGGAATATTTAAAAGAAGTAAATTTATTTTAAGAGAAGAAATTTATAATTTTAAATTAATTTTAAATATAATATTTTATTTTAAAATAATATACCTTATTAAAATTATAATATATGAAAATGAATTATTGAAAATAAATTATATTATTTCAGAGAAAATTACATTAAAACGTTTAAAACATTTATATGGATCACATTTATTTCTGAAAAATGTATGTAACATTTCGTTTTAAAAAACTATAAGTCTTTATAATATGAAATTATGACATATGAAATATAAAATTAAACATTGTTCAAAAAAATTTCATCGAATCATTATAAATTCTCCCTCTGGTAAATATTAAATAAATTAAAAATATTTAGAAATTAATAAAATATAAAATAATATATGATAGATTTTTTTACTCTGGAATTTTTTTTGTAATTTCAGTTTATATTACACCCATTACGTTATAGTTATGTATATTGTTTATAACAATATGTATTTTTTCAGGAATCTATGAATTTTGTAGTCACCATGAACCATTGAATATTAATCAAATTCTAACACTATTCCTAAAATATCTAAAAACATAATATTTAATTTTCATTTAAAATTACATTAATTTATATTGCATTATTAAAATAACAACCCGATATGGTAGAAAAAATAATAAATCACCTCTCTCATACCCATGGAAACTCATGTATCATTATAAAATGTGTTTATTTCAAACCTACATGTTACATCGATTTTTATTTTTAATGTCCTTATATCCAATATACCATTACTCACCAAATAATTATAGTTATATAATAATATATTATATTTTACTAACATTGGGAATCATTTCATGTCACCAGATTCACATTTTCAAAATACCTAGACAACATTTTCAATTTCTACTATATACCAATATCCACTTTTGTGTTTTAAATGAACATATTGGGAATAAATTTAACCTAAAATATGAATAAATAGAAAATAGTCTTTTTTCATGATTCTATTATGGTATTCTCTTACATTTTATATCCAAAGAAAAAAACTAATTAATCATTTGTAATGTAAATTACTTAGAAAATTATACAAAATATAAAAAACCAAATCCAAAATTTAATAAGAACCCATATAATGGATACATAAAATTTAATGATATAATACTTAAAAAAAAATTATATCAATAAAATTTTGATGGGTGCAATTTTTTCTACATAAACACATAATTACTATCCTTAGTACTTGATTCTCATTATGATAGTCTCCATTTGGCTAGAATTCCCCATGAAACTCCAAAATCATTAATCATCCTGAAAAATGATTTTGTCTACAAACCTGATAATTTATCCTCAATACATGTATAGATGCATAATAAATATATAAATACCAATGTTTTTATGTATTTTACATGATAACATATACATGTTATATTTGAAAAAAAATATTCAATTACTTTTAGATGTTATTTGTAAAATAATTGGATGAACTTGAAATAGAAAATAGGTTTTTACCCTGAAAGGATGTGTATTAAAAACAAAACATTTTGAATTACTCTTAATGGTTAAATACACCATTTTAATATAAAACAAAGGTGATTATACAATATTTAGAAGAGAATAATAGAGTTTTTTTTTGAAAAAACAGGAATTTTAAAAAATATTTATATTTAATATATTGTAAAAATTCTTCAAAAAAATGAAACACTAATAAAATATATAAGTGATAAATTAAAAGGACAAAAAAAAATTTAAGACACAACCTGAAGACCATGCAATCATGTTTATGTAATAATAACAGTACAAAAATAGTAAATTATTTTATAATTAAAACATATTAGAATAAATAAATAGAGAAATTTCATAAAATAATGATCCTTGGTAAGACAACATAATATAATATAATGAGAATTATGGGAAAATTTCTAACTACCAATGAGATGTTTCCAGATATTCCTATGTAGAATCAAATATATTATGAGTAATAATTCATGAAAATTATATAATATGTCACTTGCAACTAACATTATTAGGGTAAATACTCTATATAGTGAGAAATCATGTCAAAGGGGTGGTATCATTAGTGATATATAATCAATTTTAACATCAATATATCATGCTCAGTGTTGTTACCACAGTTCCCATTATAAAAAAAATTTATGTGATGAAATAAGAAGTTATTATATCATTACATAAAAGAAACAACATATCAAGTAATCTTTCACCCTAACTCCAAAAAAATGTTATGAAGGTATCCATATTCTGTACTATAAAAACAAAAAAATCTAAATCATCTTACAATGTAAACATTATTATGAATATTATACTAAAACTGGCTCACAAAAAATTATACTACATGTGTAATAAATATCATTTATCATTTATAAAAATAAACTTACAACTCATACATAAAATCTATGTCTTAATATTGTTCCATATATATCGATCAAAATACATTCATTGAATTTAAAACTAAATTAATATGAAAACTAGATAAACTATAAATATCATGATGCTAATCAAATGAATAATAAAACATGTGAAAATTTTAATAAATTAAAAATTCACCAATATTATTAATAAATTTAAATGAAAAAATGTATTCCTCTTTCATGATATCCATTATAACTCAAAACACCACTCTAGAAAAATTATTTTCTAAATCAGTGACACCGTATTATTTTATCAAACCCATAGAATGCATGGAAATTATTTTTAAATGTAAACCCTTGCAAAAGAAATTCAAAAAAAAAAGATGTAAAATTAAAAATAATAATAATAATGTGAGTAAATGATGATACTGTCATCATGGATAGGATATTTTGGTGTAATGTGATATAAATCTATATTACAATACCCATTCATAAATGAAATGTAAAAAAAGGAATTAAAAAAATCGATATGTTATGTTGGAAAATGAAATATTAAATTATAGATAGAAGGATGATTTTTGAAGAAACGATCTTCTTAAATCACTTAATAACCAATGAAACTAAAATATAGAAATTCTAAAATTATGTTAAGACACCATACATATCATTGTTTTAGAGAAATGTTATTGTATGAGTAAATGGAGTAACAAAAATGATAGGAGGATAAAAATGTGAAATATGTGTTTAAAAGAGACATTTTATATAATTTCTATCACTCCAGTAATAAAGATATACTAGATACATTAGTACATTGGTTCCCAATACAAAATATATCTTCTAAAATGATATAATAGTTTAGAATTGTCCATTTAATAGATAGAATAGTTTAGAAGTATTGGTAAACTAGATTCATACATGATTCCAATATTAAATTTCAAAATAAAAAATATAGCATATTTTTTTGAGAATATAATTATTCCCTCCAAAATATATTTACATATTATTAATTTTTCCCTTAAAAGTTCTCTTAAAGGATACAGAAAATTGGTTTGGAAAAATTCTTGTTATGGGTACACACATCATTAGCTATCAAGAGTAAATATAATGATCAATAAGACCTAATAATTTTTGAATGTAAATATCATAACGAACATTGAATTTACTAAATAACATGATTATTAGTATTATATATTTCATAATTAATATAGAAAGATACATAACTAATCCTGATTTTTATTTAAACAAACAAAATAGCTCAAAATGTATCCATGGATTATATCAATTCATTAACCTGATGGATAATAATATATGAATTGTTAAGGAAGTAAATGGTTAATATAGGATGTTTGGATCTCCAGTATCATGATACCATTATCATCAAGGCCTTATAAAAAAATAGTTCAACTATTTGGAAGGTACACACCTTAAACCAATTTAAATAAAGCTATCCAACTTATTGATCTCATGATACATTTGATGTATCAAGGGGATATTTATAACTAGTAACTCCTCATAAATATAGGTACAATATATTACTCATATATTTAATGATCAATCATATTCATGAACATCATTCCTTATCAATAAATTTATATATCTTGAAAGGAATATAAATTAAAAATAATTTCCCATTTCTATCGTATAACCTTAAAAGTATTGTATTGTACAGAGAAATGATATATGATTATATTATTAATAATATTCATGATAAATAAAATCAATAATTTTGGGATATTTAATGTCAATTTATTATATAAAAGTTAATATTCGAATGTAATGTTAATTATTATACAAAATAATCAATAAATAGAATTTTAATAATTTCCTTTTTCAATCATGTCATACATAACACATAGATATAATTATGATGGTAATATTACAATATTTATTAGGTTGAGAAAATTTTTTTTGTCTTTGATGTATAAAAATATCAATAAAATATCATTTAAAAAAATTATTGGGTACAATATAATTTTTAATTTGAAAATCACTTTTAAAAACTCATGATTTCCCAAATATTAGGAAGTTTCATTCATAAAAAATATTATTTTATATATGAAATGTAATATTCGACACAATAAGTGGTCATGATGGTAGAATAATCCATTCATACATACTATATAAAAAATAAATTTTATGTTCATAGTTTTTAATTATATATTAGAAATTACATTTTTTTTAAATTCAAAACACCAATTTTCAAAAATACTGATAAAATAAAATTCTAGAAAAAAAAGTCTTCAAATAGTAATTGAAAAATATTTTTTATTAAATTTTTATAAAATATTTAATTTAATGAAAATATACTTTTTAATGAAGAGATAAATTAAGCCTTATATTGTTACAAAATATTTTATGAGTGAGTTTAATTGCCAAAGAGAGGAAAATAGTAGTAGTACATGAAAACATATTGAATAACCATATGAGAATAAAAATAAATGATATTATTTTATAAAAAACTTATAATTTATTTCAATGGATATTGAAATATAAACAATCTTGATTTAAATTATAATGAAACATAAATCACATACAACATTGGTATTATTTAAATCATAATCACCCTGAAAGAAATAACATAAAATGTAACATATAATTCCATGAATAAAAATATTTTAAATATATAACATATCAACATGGTTTAGATATTTATAAAATAATAATATATGTGTATAACATGACATATATCACAAAGTAGACAATTTAAGATGAGCAACACATACAATGATCATAACATTGATTTAAAAATAATCAATGAATTTATTATGTGTATAAAATTTTAATCATGTGTAAATTTTTTTAAATGCAACCTATTATGAAAAAAAATCATTACACACATAATCTATAAATATAAATTTCAACAAAGAAGTAATATAACCCAATTAAAACAAATTTAGTAATGAAATTCTTCACCGCTTGGAAATTTTAATATCAAATCCTCTGGGTTAAAATAATTCTAACTGATTTGAAAAATAAAATTATGTATGAGATATTCATGATATTTAAATTTAAAATGATTTTATATCCAGAATATATAAGAAATTAGGCATAGAAAGTTACAATATTCATCAATGAGAGGAAATAGAGACAAAAAATCATACCTCAAACTTCCTTTTGGTCAAACAAGATTTAACGTATTTAATTGAGATTTTATAAATCGTCTTTACTTATATAGGAACCATATTAACAAAATTAATTTCATATATATTCATTTTATAAAATATTTTCACATATTTGTTAATAATCATTCATTATTACAGTTGTCTCGTGCCATAACTACCATGTGTAATAATTTAAGTTATAATTTTAAAGCCAATTATTATTACCAAATTATATAGTTCCATAATTTGATGAATTATATTAATGTCAATTTTATCATTTTATAGTCTTTTAGAACAATTAGTTAATATTGTTTAGACATAGAATGTTTTACATCACGTTGTATAGATGGTAGGTTTCATGTATAGATGAGGGATGTTATAATTTCATTAATGGGTTAAAGTGAATTTCAAGATGTGATATATTTGTTTTTAGAATCAATAAAAATCCATGTATATCACAAATATTCAATATGTTTATCCTTATTATCTTCCATGTTATTTATAAGTACAAAAAACACTATCATCGCTTCATGAGGTGGTAGTCCATCATACGATTGAGTGACATTATTATATTTCAAACATAATGGAATGTAATAAGTATATATGATATTAAAATTAAAAAAGTATAATAATAGCATATATAAAATATTTCTATTTTCACTACATCATTATATAGTTCCATGTGAGGTGTTTACAGAAACATATCAAATGGGTTCTCATGTTGATAGTCGGCCGTACACACAGTTGATGATTTTATTTACCATTCGATTAAAGTGGGGGTTGGTATACATAATTAAAAAATTATAACATCATATCAATATATGGGTTATAAATATGTTTTTATATTGGGATTTTTTGATGTAATTGAATGTTGTAAATGGATAAATTAAAATAATGATCTTCCATAAAATAATAAACTTTTCTTAGAGAAACCCCTAATGGATCTCCTCTTAAAGGAACTGGGGTCATAATTTTCAGAGAACCATATATATAGAAGGTTTCTAATGTAGTTGAGAAGCTATTTTGTAATTTTTTTGTTCAATAAAAAGGTCTTTAGAGTTGTGAAGTGCTGTGAGGAGGGACTGTATTTTATAATTAAGGAGGAGTTCCATTTTTTAAATACCCAATACCATTAAATAATTGGAAGTCACTATAACCCCACGTTCATCTGCAATTGAGGAATAATGTATTTTATTGAATTTATGTTATAAATTTTTTTAAATCTATAAGAAATGTATTTTATATATTTTCCATTCGCAAAAATATTTACGCAGTTTTCAAATTTTTATTTTTACCCACCCAATTAGTTTTTATACATCGAAAATTTATCTTTTAAGACAAAATTATGTTATTTATAATTAGATATTTCAGACCCACATATTAATAATATTAATTCAAAATAATAAAACTAAATTTTATGTGCGTTGAAAAATAATTTTACTATAAGATCATGAAATGTGAAAACCCGCATTTTAACCTTAATTCCAGTAAATAAACATTACCAATGTTAATAATCAATTTGATTAAAAATTAATTTTCTCATATTAAATTATAATAATAATTATGGTTTGAAATATGGAATACATTTAATAAAAATCATTTCATATATGTGGATGAATTGAATTTAAATTAACACCCACAATAATGTCAAGATAGGGTCTTTAAGAATAGTATTTTCCATGCATCAGTGGTTATTATATTAACAATAAGACTAATAATCATCAGGGTATAAATTTAAATTAAATAATTATAAATATATATTATTTTTATATAATTTATTTCATTCCCCATTAACTGTTATATTAATTATATATAATAAAAAAACATTCTGTACTTTTAAAGAGTGTTCAGAAAAATAAAATTTGAGTCTTAAAAAAAATTATAAAAAAGTAAATTATAATGTTGATTTAAATGTAGTTAATTTAATTTAATATAAATATAGAGTAGTAGTTATTATTTTTTATAAAATAATAATAATAATATGTCTTTTAAATTTAACTAATAATTAAATTAAATGATGATTTTAATAATAATCATCATTTTCCACTACATATTGAAAATAAATATTTATAAAAGAACCAACATTGTCAACCTAATTTAATATATTTTTTTTATTTGAAAAATAATTTAAATTATAAAAATTACCAATTATAATAGATTCAATAATTAGTTAATATATTATCTCACAACAAGAAAAAATGATTTTTGATCAAAGATTGTTTTTAGAAAAAAATTCATTATTAAAAGATGATTAATTATTTTTAATTATTTATAAATAAATTAATATTTTTTAATACCATTATCTATATTTAATAATATAATTAATTATATTTATATTTATAAATTTAATTGTTTTTTAATAACACTAATATTAAAATAATTTTTTTCGGTAGTTCAAGCATGGTGTTGGGTGTTTTATAGTACAACGAACATAATATTATTCTTTAAAAATATCTAGGTTTCATATACAAAAAGATATTGAAATTTTTTTTAATAATATAATATAAAATATCAGGGTGTAACATTTTGATAAATATCATGGTGTAGATAGGGATCCATTAGGAAAAAGAAGAGGTTGTTGGCTTGGGAACCTCTACTATTCTTTAACTATTTAGTTTGAGGAATGCTTTTTCTTCCAATTTATAATTTCTAAATGGAAATTAATAAATTAAAATTAAGGGACCATTTCATATTTTTAGGTTTATTAAATTTAGTAAAATAAATCTATAAAAATAATATATCTAATTAGATTTACAATTGATAGAATATATGGTTATGGATCATAGGATTGAAATTAATTTATGTGTTTTTCATGAAATTTATAAATAAAAACCTGTTACAATATAACAACAATAAAATAATTTTTAACCATTAGAAAAAATATTCAAATCATAAATTAATCCTTAATCTAATATTTTTCAAGTGTGTGATTCTTGATAATCATTAATGACTGGAATGGTTATAAATATATGTTGTTGTTCATATAGTTGGTTGAACAGACACGCACAAGAACATGATATAATACTAATTGTGAAACAATATAGATTTATATTAAATACATATATTTTTATTGAAAAAAACTTATTTTAAAAATAATTAATATTGATGATAATGATATTCAGAAAGATTTTATTAGTGAAGGTAAATATAAAATATTGAGATGTATGAGATACATTCATGAACATACTACATCTCGAAATTATTTCATTCAAATTTAAATATATCAATATACATCTTGGGACGAGAAATAACAAACACATAAGAATGCACTGGGAAATAAAATTTCGGAGTGGTTTGTAGATAAATATTTAGGGAAATTTATTTTTATGTGTCTATAGTAAGAATCAGTATATAGAAAATTTTGGGTGAAATTTTAAAAAATACCAAATCCATATTGTGTGTGGAATTTAATTTTTGAATAAAATTGGATCTAAATTGAGGATAAAATAAATATTTTTAATTATTACACTTATAAACATAATTTATAGATATTGTTAGATATTGTATTTTTATTTATACCTAAGTTGAAAACCTTTTAAAAAATTTTGTCTATTACCAAAGTGACACACTTTTTACCACAATAGAAAACATTCTTATCCAATAATGAAAGATAACTTTTTATATATTATTTGTTAACTAAACACAAAAAATCAAATTATATTAGAAAATTAACATTAAAGAAATTATGAATTTTAATAATAATTTGGAAGATTAAAAAATTTAAAAAAGGGAACTCTATATTAATCATTAAATTGACATTAATGTAATTATTTATAAAGTACTAATCATTGTATGAATCTTAAATAATTTATTTATTCAAAGAAAATGATTTATATTAAATTTTTTTTATAAAAATGTTAATTTTATCTTATAATTTAAATCTTCAAATATATTATAAGAAAATTAATTAATTAAAACATTCATTGCTAATCAAAATTCCATAAATTAATATTCCGTAAGAAACAAATTTATTTTAGAAAATTTATATTTTGTATATGATTAGAAGAAAATTAGTCTATTATTTTCAAATGATTATTCAATATAAATAAATTTCATTAAAAATATATATAAATCTAATAGTTTTATCAAAATAAATTATATTTTCCCAAATAAATTTAAAAATATTTAGATTCACCTAAAATTAATTTTTTAATGTTAATTATATGATGCATATTTTTTATAACCCATTAGTTATTTATAAATTTAAAATATTCAATTTAATTATAGGGTATATGTAAAATAATTTGTATGTATCTAACAACGATATATTGAATATATATATATAATGGTTGTTTAATAGTTATCTTCAGCTTTTTAATCCATAAAAATATCCATACATTGAAAAATAATATTAATTTATACAATTTGTTTAATTCTATCAATATTATTTTAGAATATTTATAATAGTTTTCTCTTAAAATTTTAATACTGAACAGTGAAAACATTGAAGAAAATCATGAATATAATGATTTTATATTCTTGTAATTTTTATACATTTATATTTTCTTCAACTTCTAAAATTCATAATTTTTATTAAAATAAAATGATATAAATATTTTAATGTTTATTTTTTATTGTAAAATTTTATCTAAAAAAATATGGATGTAATTTCATTTTAGTTCAGTGTTGTATGTGAAATAATTTATTCAAAAAATACATGGAAATATTTTCATACTTAATTTCATTAGACAAAAACACTGAGATTATTTTCTTCTTTATTAACTAATTTGTAATTAAAATAACTTTCATGATATTTTGATTCCACTATGAAATTTTAAGATCATGAGAATTCTAGTATTAAGGTACGTTTCCTTTTAGATCCCCAATATTAACTATAATATCTTCTTAAGAGATATCGTAATACAATTTTATAGAATCGTCTTTTAGTACATATAATGATTTTTCTATGTATTTTATTGAATAATATACATAGAACACATATCTGACTTATGTGAGGACTAGTTAAAGTATCAAATAAAAAATAATATTCATTAGATAAAAACAAGTCTCAAAATATATAATGTATATAGGACTCATCTTTAACTCAACACCTGAAAAGTCACAACTCGGGTTCCAGACAACGGTTCCCCAAGACTGTTCCCCACATGACCTGATGTGTGACTCCTTATAATCTAAAGGTTGTAGATGAGAAGAAAGGGTCTTTAATGTCATTCATGGTAAGACTATACTCTCTTTTATCAGTGTATAACACCAGAGAAAGTAAATAAACAATACACGGAAGCATATATACCCAGAACAATACTCATGTCACAAGATAACCAAAAATTAAATACAAAACTCCACTAAAAGGGAAAACATGCTCAACTAATATAAGTGCCAAGTGTCTATATAGTAACAGAATGTATAGACACTACAACTCTCTAGGTAGGTTCCAAACCTTGTTCTTCCCCCTAATGAAATATCCATACCCAATTAGCCACTTATCTTGTAGCCTTTTCCCTTATCCAATATCGCACCAATATAATAGATTTTGGTACAAATTAGGCAGATTGAATAGGATGTGAGTAAAACACATTAGTCCACCACCAATGTGTTCTAAAACCAGTTCAATAAAAATATAGTATAGGTAGTTCTATACGAAATAATTTTAATGCATGAATAACCATTTATTACATTATCATTTATTCTTTACTAACTATATTAACTACAGTGTTACCAAGGAGACACGTACCCCAATACTTACTTCATCTCGGGCCTAATTCTGATGTGTTCCCCAGGTAATATCATATCATAATACCTTCTTCTCACCAAATCTCAGTGTATTCAAGGTGCGATGATATCTTAGTACCTAATTTGACTCATGCTAGATTTTGAATATTCTCATGCGAGGCCATAACTCAAATATACATTATTTATATTATTAAATTTCATATTTATATGTAACATTTCCAAAGATACCAATATAAACAAATGTACAAAAGATGTCCTTGTCACCATACTTACTATTAAATAGAATTACCATGTTACCATTCTATTTACTCAAAAGTATAATGAACATGCTACCATGTATGATTCTAAATTTAGAGTGACCATGTTCCCATCCTTTTTATTCATAAGTATGATGAAAATGTTACCATTTATACTTCTTAATTTAGAATTTCCATGTTCCCATTCATTATCACATAATTAATTTATAAATTAATTGTCCACCCAAGTCTCATTATGGATTCATCAATTAGTTAAACACATACATTACATTAGCCAAATCAACAATTAACTATGTTATTCAGAATATTAATTACTTCCTCAATTAACTAATCAATATCACGATTCATATTCCATTATTAATATTCCAAAATTAATTATCTCATTCTAATATTAACACCCCATAATTAATCCCCAAATTAATTATCTAGATAATATTATCAAAGGCACTTAATTAATCAAAAATTAATTATCTCAACACAACCATTTAAATATCTCATAATTTATCCCCTGATAAATTATCAAGATTAAAACCCATAATTCTTATAATAAATTTCACAAAATTAATTGTCTAATAGGGAATTCCATTAGTCTCATGATTTATTCCCCATTAAATCTCCCATTTTAACAAAGCATTGATAAACCCATTAGTCAATATAATAAACTCAATTCATGAAAATCAATTGTTAATGGATGATAGCAATTCAACAAAATTGCATATACATATGAAATAAATGACTATGGAAATTATATTTAGACCGCCTTCCCCAATTTGTTGACATGTGTTTTCTTAATGGAAATACCCAAAATTCATGTTGCACAATGACTTAGACATGAGTTCTGGATCAAAATTCCAAAACAAAAATCACAATCAAAGACACTAAGATATCTTAAATATAGATCTAGATCAACAATACTAGATATATATCTCACCACACAAGTTTAAATATATGGAAAAAAGGATACCTTCCATGAAAAGATCAAGTAAATATAGAAGAAACAATGGGAGACACATCGAGATGATATTCACTTACCTGGAGAAGAGCGGATCATCAATTTTTGATTTTGATCTTGAAGAACAGTGTTCGTAAAGACTTGTGATATTTTTGGGTCAATATTAGAACCATAATTTACCCATTGTAATGTGAAATACCGTGTTAGGGTTACATAGGAGGTAAAAAAGTTCATTAATTCTTGAAAACATGTGAGATCCACAATTTTAGGATCTCACTGTCTGCCTACACATCATTTAGTCACACAATTAGACCAACCATGCACTAACCATGAATTATCAACTACATCAAGGGAAAGACTTCATGGATACCTTTATCAACATCTAAATTAATTCCTTAACCAGGCCTAATCAACAACCTCAATAGATTATAGATCCCACAGTTTCTCTAAGGGTGCGACATGGTTCGTACAAAACATGTGCCAACTATGTACAACCTCTTTTCTCCAAATGATTCATAGAATTTACCCAAACACACCCCAAGACATAATTTCAATAAAATATTCTTAGTTAAAAACAAAAATTACCTAAAATTTTCCCTAGATAACTCTAAAAAATATCAGGATCTTACCATCTCCCAACCTTATAACAAATCATCCATGATATGCACTTCAAAGCCTTTAAAAGATTATAAGCCAAAAAGATCAGGCCATTAATCCATTTTCTCGTTCCCATGTTTCCACTTTCAAATGTACTTTTTCCCATAACGCATGAACTATAAGCACAATATTTTCCCAAAACACTTTCTCACTGTGATCCAACACACGTATTAGATGCTCATAAAAGGATGTATCTATCCCAAGATCAATCTCATCCATATTGATCACATTAGAATGGCCAGGGTGATACTACCAATGTTTAGATACATGGAAAATTTCATTCATAGTACTATATCTTTATGGAAGAGCCTATCAGTATTCCACTAGCCTGCTTCTCTCCACTATCTCAAACATTCCAAGAAACCTGGTCACCATCAAGCCATGCCTCTGTATCTTGCAGTGACTCAAACTAGGTAATAACTAAAGGAATTCAATACCAACATCTATAAACTCTAGGGGTTATCAATTTTTGTTATCATATGAATTATATCTACTCTGAGACATATCCATACATTTCTAAATTAAATATACCTACTTAGATGTCTCCTGCACAATACTCGGTCCCAACAACATTGACTCACCTACCTCAGTCCATCATGGTGGTGATATACATGGCCTATTACAAATATCTTTGTATGGTTCCCTCTATATGGTTTCCTGATACCTATTGTTATAGTATAATTCCACTAAATCCAAGTGCTTTTTCCAAGATCCACTGAAGTCATGAACACATTCCCCTAGCATATTCTCAAGTACCTATATAGTACTGTCTTACTTACCATCTGTCTCAGGGTGGAAATCTATACCCAATCATACATGTTTTTCATGATTGTTCTCCAATACCTACCATAAGAAAGATGTAAAGTTTGAATCATGATATGAAAATATTTTTTATGGAACTCAATGCATATGTTCTTTCCCCCGAACATACAGTTCACCCAACTGTTCTACTTTAATGGTTTCCCTTATAGATAGTAAACACACTACCTTTGTCAGTCCATCTGCAATGATCCAAATATCATTATTCTTCCTAAGAGTATTTGGAAGACGCACCATAAAATACAGGGTCATGTAATCCCACTTACATTCCGGAATAGGAAATCGCTATAGTAAACCACATTTTCATTGATTCTTTTCCTTCACTTACTGACATGTGAAGCATCTTGTAACAAACCTTTCTGTCTCTTTAATCATGCATGTCCACCAAAACTATCATAATAGGTAATAGTATATTTTGGTCACTTCTGGATCCACCTCCCACTTTGAGGCCAAGAATTTCCACATGATCTCATCTTTCATGATCTTACGTACAAAAACTAAATTATTCACATAGGTGATAACATCCTCATTTATCAACTAGTATGAAAATGTCTCACCACCTTCAAATCTCTCCCTCAAGGATAAACTCTATGGATCCTCATAATGTTTATCCCTAATCTATTTCCAAAGTGTAGACTCCACTAAAAATGAAACCAGAGTCATATTCTCTGGAAACTCATAGAAAACCACACACATTTCATCCAAAAAGTTGATCATATTCCACTATGTACTCGACTCATGAATCATGTTTCTGTGTTTTCATAATCAAGGGATCAACCACACTATTTTCCTTCTCGGGCGTATATTCCAGTTCAAAATAAAAACACTACATATACTAAACCCATATCTACGAATGAAGATTCAAATCATGTTGTGATAAGATATATTTCAAGAACTTTTGATCTGTGTAATGTATAAACATTTCACCAAAATTATAGTATCATCAACACTTGAGATCATAAACCACTTCTGCCAACTCGAGATCATGTATAGGGTAATTTTGGTCATGATGCCTCAACTACTGAGACACATACACCGATACGTGATCCCCCTATAATAGCACAACTCTATGTATGATTCATAAAGTATCACAATAAACCAAAAAACTCCTCACATGACTCAAGTATGGCCTAAATATTTGATGATGTCTATCACTTCATAAAATCCTAAAAATATCTCTCAAAATACTCTAACCATTCAAACATTACTCACTTTTTGGTCATTCTTGAGAGCAGTGCATCAAAAATGGAAAAGACATGGATGAATATCCTGTAGTATCCAGCTAATCCTAGAATATTTCATATATGAAAAACATTCATGGCTTACTCCTGATAAACCAAATCATGAACCGTCTCTATGTCCACTAAAACTACTTAGTCCAAGATAATGTTCCCAAATAAGTTTACCTAGTCAATCCAAAAATAACACTTAGATATATTGGGGTATAACTATTTCTCTCTCAGTGTAACTAGGTTGATGTCAATATTTTTGGGCATGATCATCATGAGTCTTAGAGTACCCCAAGATGTTTTCCAAAAAACTCCACCACGAACTGATCTAGATAAGGATGAATTATAATGTACATCAAGACAATAAACACAACTGGTGCAAATTTATACCCAAACATCATTAAGACAAACTCATAAAGTCTATACATTCTTATGAAATCATTAATCAGTATATCAGAAGTCTGAAATCCCACTGGATGATCCACTAATCTTAAATAGATCACTGAGAATCTGAAAACTCTATTTAATTGGTCAAAGATAACATTGATACATGGAAGTGGATATGGGTTCTTCATAGTCAGTTTTAACAACATCTGGTAATCAAAAAATAAATGTAAACTCCAATCAGCATTCTTTTATAAAAAATAGGTGATCCCCAAAGATACATACTTGGAAAAATAAATCCCTTATCCTATAACTCTTCCAACTGATTCTTAAGCTCGTAAAGATCAAACAGTTCCATTCTGTATAGTGGAAGAGATTATGTCTTTTCCCCCAAAATGACCACAATAATGAATTCCACATCTCTCTCAGGTGGTATCCCTAAGAATTATTTAGGAAAGAAATATTGAAATTGTTCCACCCTAGAACCCCCGTCATCCAACAATAATCTGGAAATATGGGCTCAGAGCTCTCCTAATTGCTAATTAGTTGGACCTACTTGGCATGCTTGTATATTCCACTCTCCATGATGAATATAATGGCCACACTTAGGATAATTAAACATAAATCTATTATGTTAACAATCTATGTGGGCTCGGTATGTGACTTGAAACTCCATACCCATAATTAGGCAGATGCCTAAGATATCAAGAAAATCCCATTGATAGAAAGATATCACTAAACCGTACTCCCACCGATGTTTCTGTACTCATAACCCTAGTCAACAACTCCACCACTCGGAATAAAATATTAACATGATTTGTAGATATAAAGGAATGAGAGGCACCGGTTTCAAACATGGAACTAGATAATGTAGAAGATACTTGAATAGTAACGCTAATTATCGATGGTCCAGCCTCTCTATCCACAAGTGTAGGTTGTACTACATGTAAAATTCTTCCCCACATACCCATGATGGTGCTTGAATTCCCTAAGTAGAACCACTCTATTGATGTGGTAACTCCTTACCCAAAGTACCACATCCACTTCAACTACTTCTTTGGCTAGTAGAACTCAAAATACCAACCCGATATGGTGTAGAAGATCCACTTACCACATTATGACTCTTCCTAGATTCTACTTTGGTAACTATCTATCATTGAGACTAGCAAAACTTTTATAGATGTTCCATCATGCCAGAATATCGAAAATCTACTGGTGATCAGGAATTGTGTCGATGATAGTGTTCCGACCAATAACACTGATGAAAGATAACCCTAGTAAGGTCATATCCAACTGAACATCTTATCTGTGTATTCTTCTTCCCACTTATGTGGCAAAAGACGTCATAACACCCTTCTTTATATCATATGTTTCACCGTTTTATCATCCAGTAGAATCTATTTTTCCATTACTAGAATCCTACCTCAGGTTCCCTCTATCTTTGAGAACCTAATGCACCACATCCATAAACCTTTCCAGCCTGATGATATTCACCTGGGACATCATCTCACACTTAATTCCATCTTGAAAACATTTCTCTGTAGCTATCTTATCTCCTTTTAATGTTATATCAAATAATTGTATAACTATGTAGCATCTAGTATAGTCCATCAATGACATGCCCCCTGTGTTAGATACATGAATTCATAATATTTCCCTTTTCTCAGTATATGTAGATAAAATATTCCCCCAGTAACTCCCTAATAATTCCTTCCTTATCCTACTTCATGTTTTTCCAATTCATGCATGAATGCCCCACCATCACATTGCTCATCCCTATAGAATATAAGAGGCCAACAAGAAATTTCTATCATCCAGAGTCTCCAAATGGAAACGTATTGTCTCTATGGACTCCAACCACAATTCATCTCCCCCTGTTCTACCCTCACCAGTAAAAGTTGGAGTTTTTTTCAATTGAAACTCACTCATAAACTTACACATACTTTTCATAACTTTCCTTGGGTATTATTCTATGAATTTCATGAAGCAAGTGATGTTCTCTCGAATCTACTCCCCTTCATCTTCAGCTGGCATAATTGGTGCCTCATGTTCCCTAACTGGAAAATCATTCATTGTCATGCCCCTAAATCGTCCCCTTAGTAGGAGTCATTGAGGAATTTTTTATACAATTACAAACGAACGTCTTAGGTCTACAATCACAAATTTATATCAATTAGGTAAGAATAATTAATCACATTAATCCTTTTTACCCCACCTCTCCATATAGTCAAAACTGAGGTGATATCACTACCCTTATCCATCATATTCCAAGGTTTTTGTTAATAAGGGTAAACCCAATATCATAAAAATGTTTCTCATTTATACACCCAATTATTCTCATTTCTCTTCATTTTACACTATTTCTCGATTCATGTTAGAAATAATTTTTTTTAATTTTAGTCTCATGGACATGGAAAAAATGTCATGTTCAACATATTACCCATATATCATTTTCCCATTAATTCCTAAAATGATTCATTTCATAAATACCATGAGTGCCTAGAATGATTCATGTAGGCTCATCTCTTGTGAAATTCTAGGGTAGGAATAAATAATCAAAAATTATCTGAAACCATAATCACATCACACCACATGTGCATCACCCAAGGTGAAATAATATTCAACTAAAATGAAAACCACCTTAATAACAAGGTCACCCTGAGAACTTTGGTTTCCACATGTACATGGGTTTAAAAATCCCATGCACGTTCTCATTACCCAACCACAAATCATCTTAGTATCTTTTCAACCTTTCCCAAAATAGTAAGACAAAAGAATAAGAAATAATATTGGAACCTCTAATATAACATTGTAACATCTCATCCTCAGTGCCATGAAACAGTTCCCCAATCTGATTCTCCACATGATCTCAAGTGTGCCTCACCATATGCTAGAGGCTTCCTACTAATAGAGAGGGTCTCTTTAATCATTCATGGGGAGAGTATACCCACTTTTATCAGAGTAAAACACCAACAAATGTAAATATACAAAATGGGGAATCATGTACAACTAGAACAATACACATTTCACAAGATAAAAAAAATAGGAAATATAATACAAAACTAAAATGGAAAACATTACAGGTCAATATAAATGTCAAGTATAAGGCACCGACCTTAAACATCTCTTAATATTGAATTAAATGAATATTTCACATTGAGGATCTTTTCAGGTTTAGAGTTTTAGAGAATTAAAACATAACTACTACAACTCAAAATATTACAAAGTAGACACTTCTACTAAGTTTCCATAGAATATAAAAACTCTTAAAAAGAGACATGTCTAGTTCCATGTTTTATATAGCATGACTTTCCCTTGATCCCGTCCTTGACCCTATTCCACATTATGTCCTGTGAAAAACATTTCAAAAAAACTTGGGGTGAGCATAAAAATCTCAGTAAGGGATACACAAAGAATGAAAACTGTTAGTTTTTCAAACATCAAGTAAACCATGTATAACTTTATCAATGTAATACCTCCACCTTCATGAAGTAGTAAAAACTCTTCACTGAATAAAATATCATTACTTACCTTTCTGTAACCAAAGGATTACCATAAAACCCATATAAAGAACACATAACATATAAAGGTAACTTGGGACATAAACATACTTAAGTGGAATAACCTTACAGTCGACATCCACAAATATCACTTAATGGAATAGCCATACTGCCAACTTCCATACATACTTAATGGAATAGCCCTACGACCGACTTCCATACCCAATGCATTGGAGGTTATAACGTATCCACCCATCCTAGTATTCACAGCACCACCCGTCATATGTTTTATCACGTAACCACCCATCAAATGTCCAAGTACCAATATAAAATCATAAAACATAAAACCAATATAAAGGAATGATAACATTTCCACATTTCAATCACAATATATCATTTAAATATATTGACATAATAGAATCCTTTATCAAAACCATTTTCAATACCAAAATACATAAAAGAGTATATGGTATTAATTTTATTTTAAAAACATTACGGATTGTTGAGCAAGCCAAAGACCAAATAATACTCGCGGCGGCGGAAAAGGTCGTTGTCACCGCGTACGTTAAAAAAAACCTTCCTTTTTGTCGTTTAGTAAAACACTTCGTAAAAAAAAGATTCCTTTTGTATAAAAGTAAACTTCAAAGGGTTTTATACACCATATAAAAGAAAGTTGTGTATAAAACGAAATATGCCTCAATGAAAGGAGATTGAGACGAAGTCCCTTACCTCGGGTTCGACTTGACTCGATCGTTCTTTAACGTCCTGAATAATAAACTTCAGTTAATTTTTATTTTCTTAAGAACCTTTTTCAAGTTCATTATTCTTTTTCTATCACTTATTTCCATGTTATAAACATTATGTAACTATTTAAGTTAATAATGTTTGTTTTGTCGATATTTGGTTCTTAAGTCGAAAGTGGACTTCTTACAATTACATGGTGTTCGTGTGGTCAAAGGTTATTTATATCCAGAATGAAATTCCTAATTTGGATATCATATATATCATATATATCCAGAATATACATGTATTTATGATATTACATAATCATTTAGAGGTAAGAAATGAAATTCACCGTTCATGGAGACGGTAAGCCGTACGTACGCATGAACGCTACTTTCATTTCTTTGTCATACTAATGGAATTAAAACTAAATGAGAGGTATTTATATTTTAATTACAGAATTATATTCATAATTTAGATGTATCATTCATCATATATATCCATTATATACATGTACTTATAATAGTACATTACATTTGGGGATAAGAAATGAAATGCACCGTTCACGGAGACGGTAAGCCGTACGTACGCATGAACGCTACTTTCATTTCTATTTCATATTTTTATGGAATGGAATAATAATGATATAGAGGAATATTATAACTCCAGTATAATATCATATATAATATGATAACTTTATCCTCTATACATCCCACATATGGTATTAACGAATCAAATCACTTTGAGGGGGCAGTAGTCCGCACTTCCTTAAATGAAGATATCGCGTTTACCCATAATGGAAACTATAAAGGTATGCCCAAAATGAAAAATACAGAAGATTAAGGAAAACATAAACATATTATATATCATATATAAATATAGTTTCATCTTAATGGACACATTTGAAGGTGTTAAATGAATGTTGAACAATCATCGTTTCGGGAGGCCGAAATTCACCATCCACGGAAACAGTATGTTCTTTAACCATTAGATGTTGGTGTGTGTATGTTTAGATCGAATCCTTCTTATAACAACATCCTATTATATTTATGATACTGGATTTGTTACAAAATAAATGAATAAAAAGAGTTTAGGGGTTTGGAGAAGCAAAATAAAACAAAAGGACTCAAGTGAAGACATTACCTTAAAATCGGGTAACTCCCTTTGGTTTGAGCTCAAAGGATTCTTTGGGAAGACTTATGCCCAAAGTGAGGCTTAAAGGAGTAAGAGAGGGAAGTGGAGAGACAAAATGGGTAGGGGTTGGCCGAGCCAAAGGCTTTGGGAGTGTGGGTAAGGAGGTAGAGGTGGGGGCCTTTTATAAGAGGAGAGGAGGGGCACTCTTGGAAAGTAAAAAAATGTTACATTATTTTTGAATGAGTTTCGGATTTTAATGGTCCCACTTTGATGTGTTTCAAGGAAAAGGTGATAAGGGTTCTAAATACATCCATACAATAGGTTTTGTACATGTGTAGGTCATAGATTTTACATTATCATTCCATTTTATTTAAATCCTTTATTAATGAGATAATCGCTGCATCATCATGATGTCATAAATAATTTAATTTATTTAATGTTGAAAAATTATAAAAAAATATCATGATGTAGAAAATATTTTTATATTTCTAATGAATATTTATAGTCATAATTATGACTTGTATAACCCCATGTAAAAATTGTTTTAGTAAAACATCTCATGTTTGTGTCATTTTTACTTTAACATTAAATAAATAGTTATTTATGTCATTTCCCAAACAAGGTGGCTCCATGGGGTCCCCAAGTTGCCTCATGTATTTTCTTGGACGGCCATGACACATCCAATGAGGGTAGGACATTTTTCAAGCTCATATCATATTATTAAAACATTATTTTTTCCTCAAACTACACTAATTACCTCTAATCGCGATTAAAAACTTAATAAGTTACTATTCACCAAAAAATTATTTTAAACTCATTGAACCACATTTTACTTTTTAATGACAACCATGTATGTCGGATTTTTGAAATTCAAAATATAGAGGTGGTAAAATTTCATTTAAACGAAAAATCCGTTTTTTTAAGTACCACTTAATGGTTTCACTATTCCTCAAAAATTGATGTTTTTCAGCAAAATACCAAAACTTCACCCTAATATATATTTGATATTCCAAATTAAAAAATGAAGTCCATTTTAAAAAATTCAAAACATATAAGTTGCATTAATTAATTTAATAATTAATTCCCGCTGTCAGAGCAAATAGCGTGTTTTTATGAAACAATGAGTATCAAAAGATTGACACTAGTTTAAGTCCAATTTCAAAGTGAAATTTATTCCAATGACCACCATTGGATTAAATGGTAAAAATATATTCTAATTTCACTTTAAAAACAATTCAAAAGATAATATAATCATATAAATAAATTATATTAAAAAGTGGTTTTTAATTAAAATACAACATTTTACACTATTCATTAAAAATGAACTTTATCGGAGAAATACCAAAAATTTACACAAAGTAAATTCTGATGTCCCGATTCTAAAGAAGAGTTATATTTGGTCCAATAGAATGTATAAGAGTGATCAAAACTATATTTAATGATGGTTCGCCATCAAAAGGTGATAAGTGAACCTTTAGTGAAAATTTGTGTATAAATGCCTAAAATTGAATTCTTTCCATATTTTAAGCCTTTATCTTTTATTGGATAAATATAAAAACATTTAAAAAACATATATAATCATATTTTAGTTATTTCTATCCATTACCGCCAATACGACGGCTACATGTTAACTACCATTTAAAATAATATTATTATATTACTAGTGTACAACGTAAGTTTTCAAAGAAACTCATCGTTGAGTATCGAGTACGCTATCGAACGTAGAAACCCCTTTCAATTAAAATTAATATTTAATTCGTAAATATTAAAAAATATGAAAATGTTTTATTCATTATTTACCTGGGATGTTACATCCTTCCCCCCTTTTGGGAATTGCGTCCTCGCAATTTTATTCACTTATCAAAATAAGTGGGGTATTTATGCCTCATAGCATTTTCAGATTTCCACGTTGCCTCTTCAACCATATGGTTTTGCCATAAAACCATTACTAGGTGAATTACCTTATTTCGCAATACTTTCTCTCTTCTGTCAAGAATCTGGACTGGTTGTTATTCATAAGAGAGATTCTCTTCCAACTGAACTACCTCTGGGCTCAAAACACGAGATGAATCTGGCATATACTTCCTCAACATTGAAACATGAAAAACATTGTGTACTTTAGATAAACTCGGAGGTAATGTCACTCTGTATGAAACTGATCCAATTCTCTCTAGAATTTCATATAGTTCAATGAACCTTGGACTCATCTTTCCTTTCTTACCAAATCGCATCACACTTTTCCATGGAGAAACCTTGAGAAAAACATGATCACCTACCTCGAAAGATAGATCCTTCCTCCGGTTATCCGCATAACTCTTCTGCCTACTCTGAGCTGTTCTCATGTGTTTCTGAATCAACTAAACTTTTTTTGCCATATCTTCTACCAATTATGGTCCCATCAGCTTCCTTTCACCCACTTCATCCCAAAATGCTGGATTTCGACACCGCTTCCCATATAATGCCTCAAATGGTGCCATCTATATACTGGAATGAAAACTGTTATTATAAGAAAACTCAACCAAAGAATGATATTGGTCCCAACTTCCCTGATAATCCATAGAACAAGATCATAGCATATCCTCCAAGGTCAGAATTGTTCGTTCTGACTGCCCATCTGATTGCGGATGAAAAGCAGTACTAAAATTTAATTCAGTACCCAACGACTTCTGAAGGCCTTTCCAAAAGTTAGAAGTAAACTTGGGATCACAGTCAGATACAACGGAGAGAGGAAATCCATGTAACTTGACTATCTCTTTAAGATACAAACGGGAAAGTTGATCTAAGGAAAAATTACCTTGTATGGCAAGGAAATGAGAAGATTTAGTCAAGAGATCAATAATAAACTAGATTGCATTATGACGTCTAGATGTCTTCGGTAATCCCACGACAAAATCCATGGATATGTTTTCCCATTTCCACTCTGGCACTGGTAAAGGCTGAAGCATCCCTTTCGGTAACTACCGCTCTGCTTTAACCTGCTGACAAGTCAAACACTTCACAGTAAAATCAGCAATATCTATTTTCATTCCATCCCACCAGTAATACTCCCGCAGATCTCTATACATCTTAGTACTGCCAGGATGAACTGAAAACGGGGAACTATGAGCTTCACTTAACAACACTTTCTTCAACTGTGAATCACAAGGCACACACAATCTCTTACCAATTCTCAAAACACAATCATTATCAATGTTGAATTCAGGCAACTCACCCTTCTGTACCAACTCTACATTTTTCTGCAACTCACTGTCTTGCTTCTGTGCTTGCTTGATTCTGTCTGATAGAGAACATTTCACTAATAACTGAAACAAAATAGAAGAACTTCCTGCACCAACAACTTCTATGTCAAATTTCATCAAATCAAAAACCAAAGGATCTCGTTCAAAACGTAGCATGGTTAATGAAGCATTACTTTTTCAACTCAAAGCATCAGCCACTTTATTTGCTTTTCCCAGATGGTAGTGAATTGTACAATCCTAATCCTTGATTAATTCTAGCCATCTCCTCTGTCTCATGTTCAATTATTTCTGAGTGAATATATACTTTAAACTTTTGTGATCAGTAAATATTTCACACTTTACTCCATCCAAATGATGCCTCCAAATTTTTAAAGCAAAAACAACAGCAGCTAATTCCAAATCATGTGTAGGGTAATTTACCTCATGAGTTTTCAACTTACTTGAAGCATAAGCAATTACCTGATCATTTTTCATAAGGACACAACCATGTCCCTTCAACGAAGCATCACTGTATATAACAAACTCACCATTCCTGGAAGTAAGTGCCAAAACTGGAGCATTCACCAATCTTCTTTTCAACTCCTGGAAAGAATCATCACATTCTTTTGTCCAGATGAACTTAACACCCTTCCGAGTTATCATAGTCATTGGACTAGATAACCGTGAAAATTTTTCAATGAACCTTCGGTAGTAACCTACCAAACCAAGAAAACTACGGATCTTGGTTACATTTGTGGGTCTTGGCCATTCTTCAACAACTTTTGTTTTAGCACGATCAACAGTTATGCCATCTTTTGAAACAATGTGACCAAGGAAAGAAATTTGTTGTAACCAAAACTCACACTTTCTGAATTTTCCATATAGTTTCTTTTCTTTTAAGGTTTTCAAGATAACCCTTAAATGACTTTCATGCTCCTCTTTACTTTTAGAAAACACCAAAATATCATCAATGAAAACAACCACAAACTTATCCAAGAACTCATGGAAAATTCTATTCATAAGTTCCATGAATACAGCAGGTGCATTGGTTAACCCAAAAGGCATAACTACAAATTCATAATGGCCATATCTATTACGAAACGCAGTCTTCGGAACGTCTGCTTCTTTTACTTTCAACTGATGGTACCCTGACCTCAATCAATCTTTGAAAAATACTAAGCTCCCTGGAGCTGATCAAACAAATCATCGATATGAGGAAAAGGATACTTGTTCTTAACAGTAATATTATTCAAGACTCTATAATCAATGCAAAGTATCATTGAGCCATCTTTCTTTTTAACAAACAAGACAGGAGCACCCCATGGTGATGTGCTAGGTCGAATGAAACCTTTATCTAATAACTCATGCAATTTCTTCTTTAACTCTAAAAGATCAACTTGAGCCATTCGATAATGGGGTTTTGAAATTGGCTTAGAATCAGGAACTAAGTCAACAGTAAATTCAACTTCCCGATCATGAATAATACCAGGCAACTCATTAGGAAAAACATCAAGATACTCATTTACCACTGGCACATCATTAATCTAAACAGTTCCTTTATTTACTAAAATATGTGCAAGGTAACATTCATTTCCATCTTTCAATAGTTTCTCAACTTCCTGATATGTTATCAAAAGCAAGGGTTCATTCTTGTACACAAACTGAAAATCTTTCTGAAAAGAAACCATTTTAGCTCTGCAGTCAATCTTAGCATGATAAACAGAAAGCCAATCCATGCCCAAAATAACATCAAACTCTACTAGTGGAAAAACAATAAGGTTTGCTGGTAGATTCTTTCCACACACAAGGATAAAAATGTTCTTATAATTCCTTTTTGTATCAACGTTCCCTCCGGGTGTTTTTAACATAAGTTCAGGATACATATCTTGAGATGGAATTTTCAATTTACTAGAAAACTTCTCAGAAATGAGAGAGTGTATAGACCCTGAATCAAACAAAACACTGGCATAATCTGAACAAACAAACAGTGTACCTGATACTACTTCATTCGATGGCCCAACATCTACTGAAGTTGTTGCAATGGATTTCACCACCCCTTTCTGCTTGTAGTCTGGCTACTTTCCCCTAGTTGAGTTCTTCGTTGGACACTCGTTTGCATAATGACCCATTTCATTACACTTAAAACATCTTACCGTTGGCTTTTCATTGCTTGTTTGATCATATTCCTTACAGTTACGAGCAATATGACCAGACTTACCACACCGAAAGCACTTACCAGACTTGGATAAACATTCTCCAGGATGCATTTTACCACACTTCTCATAGGATGGATATTTGGATTTCTTACCTCCTTGCTTCTTTGGTGAATTCTTCCCCTTTGCCTGCCAACTGGACCTCTTATTCTTTTGTTTTTCATAGAACACCTGATCATCAGAAAACTCCATTTCCACCTTCTCCGCACATTGAACAAGTTTTTAATAACTTTTGAACTCACAAGAAGCTAAAGCCCTTAGATACATTGGCTTTAACCTTGAGTAAAAACGGTTTATTTTACTATCAAGATCTCGTATGAAGTTTGGAGCATACCTTGCCAATAGAGTGAACTTTTCTTCATAGGCAGCCACTAAGTCTTCCTCTTGCCTCAATTCCAAGAATTGCTTTTCCATCCTAAGTCGAACAGCCTTAGGAAAATACTTCTCAAGAAACATACCTTTGAATTCGTCCCAGTGCAGATCCTCAATCTCATCACTATCCCTGATATTTTTTACCATCGACCACCACTGATCAGCTTCACCTTCAAAATGGTAAAAAGTAAGACTAACCTTTGGATTTTCTGAACACCCCATGACATCAAAAATCTTCTCCAGTGCTTTAATCCATCCTTCAGCTTGCACGGGGTCAGATGATCCTCTGAATGATGGGGGATGTTGCATCATGAAATGTTCCACCACTAACATGTTCCTCTGCGGTTGATCTGGCTGATCTCGTGCATGGATACCACCACCATTTATAGCCTGAGTCAACTGTTCCATCACTGCAAAAACCTGTTCAGTTCCAATTCCGACCATCTCAGGTTGCTGATTTCGAAGGTTTTCTTCCTCTTGATGTCATCCCAACATAGCTTCTTTGTTTCCTCTGCGGAAAACCATTCTGAACACAGAAATATCTTAGGCGAAGCAACATGGTAATCTTTAAATGCTATATCATTTCAATCATACCATAAATTAACTTATAATTTAACAATTTTCTAACTCCTAATGTTTTCTAAACCGACCTCTGATACCAACTATAAGGCACCGGCCTTAAACATCTCTTAATATTGAATTAAATGAATATTTCACATTGAGGATCTTTTCAGGTTTAGAGTTTTAGAGAATTAGAACATAACTACTAAAACTCAAAAGATTACAAAGTAGACACTTCTACTAAGTTTCCATAGAAAAAAAACTCTTAAAAAGAGACATGTCTAGTTCCATGTTTTATATAGCATGACTTTCCCTTGATCTCGTCCTTGACCCTATTCCACATTAAGTCCTGTGAAAAACATTTCAAAAAAAACTTGGGCTGAGCATAAAAAGCATAGTAAGGGATACACAAATAATGAAAACTATTAGTTTTTCAAACATCAAGTAAACCATGTATAACTTTATAAAAGTAATACCTTCACCTTTATGAATTAGTAAAAACTCTTCACTGAATAAAATATAATTACTTAACTTTTTGTAACCAAAGGATTACCATAAAACCCATATAAAGAACACATAACATATAAAGGTAACTTGGGACATAAACATACTTAAGTGGAATAACCATACGGTCGACTTCCACACATATCACTTAATGTAATAGCCATACTGCCAACTTCCATACTTACTTAATGGAATAGCCATACAACTGACTTCCATACCCAATGAATTGGAGGTTATAACGTAACCACCCATCTTGGTATTCACATCACCACCCGTCATATGGTTTATCATGTAACCACCCGTCAAATGTCCAAGTACCAATATAAAATCATAAAACATAAAACCAATATAAAGGAATGATAACATTTCCACATTTCAATCACAATATATCATTTAAATATATTGACATAATAGAATCCTTTATCAAAACCATTTCAATACCAAAGTACATAAAAGATTATATGGTATTAATTTTATTTTAAAAACATTACAGCTTGTTGAGGAAGCCAAAGACCAAATAATACTCGCGGTGGCGGAAAAGGTCGTTGTCACTGCGTACGTTAAAAAGACATTCTTTTTTGTCGTTTAGTAAAACGCTTCGTAAAAAAAAGATTCCTTTTGTATAAAAGTAAAATTCAAAGGGGTTTATACACCGTATAAAAGAAAGTTGTGTATAAAATGAAATATTCCTCAATGAAAGAAGATTGAGATGAAGTCCCTTACCTCAGGTCCGACTTGACTCGATCGTTTTTTAACGTCCTGAATAATAAACTTGAGTTAATTTCTATTTTCTTAAGAACCTTTTTCAAGTTCATTATTCCTTTTATATCACTTATTTCCATGTTATAAGCATTATTTAACCATTTAAGTTAATAATGTTTGTTTTGTCGATATTTGGTTCTTTAGTCGAAACTGAACTTCTTACAATTACATGTTGTTCGTGTGGTCAAAGGTTCTTTATATCCAGAATGCAATTCCTGATTTGGATATCATTTATATCATATATATCCAGCATATACATGTATTTATAATATTACATAATCATTTAGAGGTAAGAAATGAAATGCACCGTTCATGGAGATGGTAAGTCGTACGTACGCATGAATGCTACATTCATTTCTTTGTCATATTAATGGAATTAAAACTAAATGAGAGGTATGTATATTTTAATTACAGAATTATATTCATCATTTATATGTATCATTCATCATATATATCCATTATATACATGTACTTATAATAGTACATTACATTTGGGGATAAGAAATGAAATGCACCATTCATGGAGACGGTAAGCCGTACGTACGCATTAACGCTACATTCATTTCTATTTCATATTTTTATGGAATGGAATAATAATGATATAGAGGTATATTATAACTCCAGTATAATATCATATATAATATCATAACTTCATCCTCTATATGTCCCACATATGGTATTAACGAATCAAATCACTTTGAGTGGGCGGTAGTCCGCACTTCCTTAAATGAAGATATCGCGTTTACCCATAATGGAAACCATAAAGTTATTCCCAAAATGAAAAATACAGAAGCTTAAGGAAAACATAAACATATTATATATCATATATAAATATATTGTCATCTTAATGGCCACCTTTGAAGGTGTTAAAAGAATGTTGAACAATTATCGTTTCGGGAGGCCGAAATTTGCCATCCACGGAAACAGTATGTTCATTAACCATTAGATGTAGGTGTGTGTAAGTGTAGATCGAATCCTTCTTATAAAAACATCCTAGTATATTGATGATACTGGAGTTTTTACAAAAGAAATGAATAAAAAGTGTTTAGGGGGTTGGAGAAGCAAAATAAAACAAAAGGACTCAAGTGAAGACATTACCTTAAAATCAGGTAACTCCCTTTGGTTTGAGCTCAAAGGATTCCTTGGGAAGACTTCTTGTAGATTCCTGAAGCCAGAAGTACATGGACATTACATTACTTTTTCAGAATACTTAGTACATAACAAAAACACACACACAAGGACCATAATAGTTTAGTGTCTTTGGAAACTCAGAATATAGTCCTCTAATCGTGGTGAAAGATCTTCAACATCTCCCATAAGGATCTTCTTTTTTTTAAACCTAAATCCTTTCTTTATGTCCTAGGGAAAAGAAAACATAAAAGGGTGAGCTCAAATGCTCAGTAAGGGTAAACAAAATAAATATCAATCACGTCATTTTCATAAGAACATATCTTTTGGAAATCATAACCTGCAAAAGAGATCATAATTTCATAACATGGGATAAATCATAGTAGTGAAATGTAATCCCAATAATCATAACATAAAACATGAAACTTTGTGGCATACACACATAATCATAGATAATCATTTCTTATTATTCAAGACTCATTGCCAGGACTATCTTAGTGGACAAAGTCCCTTTCTGAACCGAGTTCACTCCTCGTTTCACTCCTGTTTCACTGAACCGGTATAACCTACCGTTCCAGCCATGTCTATCTCATGAGATATAAAATATTTAACAAATGCATTGGATGGAGATATAGGTCACACCCATCTCATAATGATGCCATTCATATGTGTTCCACAAAATCATAAATCATACATCATTGCATAACCCATGTAATAAAAATGGGAATCTTAAACATCGTGACATCATAATACAATTCATATAAGATAATGGAATTCATACAAATATTTCCATCACAACATAATAAAATCCATGTAATAATAGGGATAGAAACAGAACCCTATATTATCTTAGATGGAAAATAATTTTGATAAAACTCTTGAACTCCATTCTTGAGAAAAATATCACTTCTACTTCCAAAACATTTTTCCTTTCTTAACATGTCAAAAAATTTTAAAATAAAAGAATTTGATTAAAAATAAACATGAAAACATGTAAATTAATCTTCTTGTAAATAATGTTTTAAAAATCCATTCATGGCGTATAAGTTAAAAAAACATTCTTCTCGTACTTTTGTCAGAAAAGTCAAAAAGTACCTCGTACGAAAAACGACAAAAGATTCCTTACATATCTTTTACTAAAAACTCAACGAAGGGTAAAATTGGATTTAAACAATTTTAGGTGGATGGAAATAATATTACATATTGTGGAAACATGGATGTGGATGATAAAATACACCCCGGTAAATACCGAAGTATAAACAATCTCGGATAAAAATGAGATTGTGATAATTCCCTTACCTTAGGTCCGATTTTCTTCGTATGTGTCCGAACCTCCTGTATAATGATTTAAATAATGTCATCGACTTATTCCAGAATCATAATTATTATTATGATATCATATATGGTTCACTTATGACTTTATATTACCCGTTATTTTGTAAATTCCATGTTAAAGAGTGTTTTGGGTAAAATCGTTTCATTTTTCATCCGTGTTTTGACTTGTAATTATTCATATGATTACATAGATCATGATTACATAATTCCAGAATATAAAAAATGATGTATATATAATATATATTCATAATATAATCGATAAGTAAATGGAAAGAAATACACCGTTCATGGAGACGGTAGACTGTACGTACGCATGAACGCTGTTTTCTTTTCCTTATTGAGTTGAATGGAATTAAGTAGATGACATACATATATATACACATAAATACGGAATCATTATTATGTCATATATTTCATTATTACTTATTATATATACTTTATAATCATTCATGAATGGTTAACGTGGAGAATGAATCTCATCGCGTCGCGGAGACGGTAGTCTGTACGTACGCACGAGCGATGATATCGTTCTCATGATCGTGGAATTGTATTGGAGTGTATGTATGCTATTTCAGAATCAATATCACTTTAAAATAATCATATATAGTTATTATTTACACCAATATACCCATCCAAGTAATGTGGTGGTGGAAAATAGATTACACCACAGTGTGGAGACGGTATTCCGTACGTACGCACGCGCGGTGATTTCGTTTTCCGTAGGATGGATATATGGTGAAATAGGGTTGTTTCATACTTATAATAACATATCATTATATGAGTGATACTGATTTTATTACTTCATAATGAAACAACCTAAGAAGAGTAAGTGGAAGAAGAAATAAAGTTGAAAGAATCGGTAACAGACATTACCTCTTCTTTGAAGCGCCTCTTTGAGATCTCCTTTTAGGGCACTACAATTGGTCTTTGATGAAGACCAGAACCTCAAGGATGTTTATAGGGAAGTGTATAAGGGAATTTGGCAGGGTTTTTCCGAGATTGAAGGCTCAAAGTGGTGTGAGGAAGAGAGGGAGGAGGTTCCCTTTTATAAGGGAGGAGAGGGGTACCTTTGGAAAAACTAAACATATTATTTTATTATAAAGTCAAGTTCGGTTTTAAATAGCTCAAAATTGAGTAATTTCTAAGATAAGGTGGTGATGGGTCTAAATCCTCTCATCCAATAGGATTTAGACAAGTTTAGGTTCCTATTTTAACCGTATAATTTAGATTTAACATTAAGTAAAATAATTTTACTTTTACCGTGTCTTCTTGTGTTCTTATACTATAAGGTTAATAAACATACTATAAGAAGCCAAAGGAACCCAAAGTTGTTTATTATTAATATATATTACCTTATCTAAGTCATTTTTCCGAACCGTAGATTTTTAGTAATAAAATAACAATTAATAATATAATATTTTTTTAAAAACTATTTTATGTCAATTTTGACACTATTTTGTAATTGATTTTTTTGAAAACCATAACAGAATGATTAGTTCGAAAAAAGATAATTAAATAAATAATAACATGTCATATTAACCTATAAAATTATTTTACTTCATAAAAACTCTTAAATTACATTTATTTGGGTATTTATAACATCAATTATGTCAATATTTCATTAATAAGATAATTACTGCATCTTCTTTGTGTCATAAATAAAATAACTTATTTAATGTCTAAAAATTACAAATAAAATACCATAATGTAGGAAATATTTTTATCTTTCTAATTACTATTTATAGTATAATTTATCTTATGTATAACCCTATATTAAAAATTCTTTACTTATTAAACTTTGATTTTAAATATTTTAACACTTCTTTAAATAAATTAATAATAAATGTCCTAATCTAATCAAAGTGGACCTAAATGGTCATATTTTATTCCTAACATTGTTTTTTGTTGAATTAAACTTATCAAATAGAATTAGGACATGTTTTAGGGTAATAATAATATCATTTTTACCCTTAATTACCCTATATACTTTTAACCGTGGTAAAAAAAAGTAAAAAGTTACTATTCACCAAATATTTTTTTCATCTCATTGACCCAAATTTTACTTACTTACATCAACCGGGTCTCTCGGATTTTTAAAATTCCACTCACAGAAGCGGTAAAATTAAGTTTTATGAAAAATTCATTTTTCTTAACTACCACTTAGTGGTTTCACTATTCATCAAAAAATGAAAGTTTCTAGAAAAATACCAAAAATTAGGCCTAATCTATATTTGATATTATGAACACAAAAATGATGTCTATTTTACCAAAATCAAAACATATCAGTTGCATTAATTAATTTAAAAATCAATTCTCGTCCTCAAAACAAATAGCGTGTTCTTAAGAGATAATAACTATCGAAAGATTGACACTCGTTTATGTCTGGTTTAAATGTGAAATTTCATCCAATTAACAACATTGTATTAAATTGTAAAAATATATTCTAAATATACTTTAAAACCACTCAAATTAATAATTTATCACTATTAATTATTTCGATTAAAAAGGTTGTTTTTAATTAAAATTTAGTAATTTTCACTATTCATCAGAAAATGAAAGTTATCCGAAAAGTACCAAAATTTCACCCTAATCTAATTTCAATATTACGAGTCCCAAAATGAATTCCATTTTGAAAAATAAAATTTACAAAATTTCAAAAAGTGGTGATTACAATTCATAACGGCTAGTTTTAATAATATTTTAATAGCAGATTATTGTTTAGTGAAACTCGTTATTGCGTACTACACACGCTATCGAGGAAGGTCGCGATTGCGTGTAATTCAAGGCAAGTCAAGGATGCATTTTGTGCAAGCTCCTTTTGGTGTATCATATAAAACAAGACATTAATGAAATTAAAAAGAATATTTTTCATAAAATCTCGGGGTGTTACATTCTACCCCCCTTAAAATGAATTTCGCCCTTGGAATTTGTCGGGGTTATAAATGGTTTACTACTCAAAAGTTTCATTAATAGAAACCCACATCGTAAAAAGGAATACGAAAACCAATCTTTAAAAACAAAAGTATGAAACTTAATGGTTACCCAAATAAACTAATCACTGGGTTTCCACAAAGGTGAAAATATGGATATGGAAGAGAAATCTAACCATCATGTTCTGACGGAGAGTGGTAGAGAACATGGCTATGGAAAATCCAGAACTCACAAAGCCATAAATTTGTGACGATCTAAGGTACCATCTGATTCATCATATATAAGATCACTAGGACAACATTTTTGGTTTTCAAGATCATTTCCCTAAAGTTAATGAAATTGGAATTAGAAGAAATACTTTCGTGATTTTGGTATAGTCTCACTGTTTGTCGTTCTTTGGACAATTTCCACTTCATATCTTAAAGAAATGAAGTTGAATTTGTCATTCGTGAAGTGTTAGAAGATCATGTGATAGAATTATGGGTCATTCCATTTGTCTCAAACAAAAGTTTATAAAACTTATCAAAAATACATAAGTCCATATATAGTGAGATTAATCATATATGGTTCCTAAAATGGACTTATACTTCATATATCATGCTGCTTAATATAATAAAACTAGTTTCTACTAAACAGGGACTTCCTATAGGCTAGTGGTAGGCGATAAAGGCCAATCGCACTTTGGTTGTGGGTTCGATTCCCATAGCCTTGTCCGACGCGATGGGATGTCGCCCATCCTGTAGGTTGTCCTTTTTCTAAAACTACATTTCTATAACATCCCATCAACAATATCGAAAAAAGTTCTATCCTTAAACAATACAAACTTATGTCCAAAATAATCCATTCCAATCTTTAGGCTTATCTAAAATACTTCGGTCCAACCTCATAGTATAAAGAAAATGATTACTTGAAATGTCATCAACCAAGCACGTGAATACCATCATTTATCCTCCATATATCTTGTTTGTCACATTCCAATCATGTGAATACCTTAATCATGTATTCTCTTAAAAAAATGAACTCCCATTAAACCTTAGTGAAAACATGAATGCTGTCAAAAGTAACTCTTTCCACATACCAAAATCCAAAAATTCTATATACTCAAACCAGATATAACCTTCTCCTTATATCAGTCATGAGCTCATGAATACTATCAAACATTTAATTTTCTCCTTATCCCTTCATTATGCGAATATCATCTACATTCCAAAAATATCTGAATAACCTTTCATGGATACTGGTACCATTAATCATACACTTTCAAAACTCAAGGAAAGACAATAGTGTAACAATCCTTAGATGTATCTTTATTCCATAGTACCATGAGATTACTTATACAACATTACACATGATAAACATGTAATCATACCACTACATTCTTAAACCATTGACCGAGCTTCAACAATTCTTTCATCTCACATATCATTTGTAATCTCTTCATCATCATCAACATAAATACTACCTATAAGACCATACTGATTCTCTTCATGAGACTTTCCCTAAGGGCATTAGTTTTCATAATGCTCGTACATTCCACATTTAAAACATTTAACCATTGTTGTTGTCGTAGAAATACCATTATCCTCATCCCTGGTGTTAACTGAACCTTTTCCTTTGTACTTACTGGCTTTGTGTCCTTCTTTTCCACACCCAAATCATCTTCCAGTTCCTTTGAAACATTCTCCTTGATGCCTCTTCCCACATGATTTACATAGTGGAAATTGAACTTTCTTTCCTCTATGATCATCATGAAACTCCATCTTTCTCTTATTAGCCGAGTCAGGAAACTTACCAAATTTTACTTTATTGATCATATTATGAGATTGCTGATTCCACATAATAATGATGTTTGGACTTCAAAATCCCATTTCATTTGGTTTCTCATGAAGAATATCATTCCATTGTCCATCATATCCTCCATTATCGTGAATCATCTTGTTTCCAGCCATTTTCTAAAACCCAAAAAGAATAGTGTGAGAGGCAAAAATCATAATAAAGGGGGAGTAAAATCAATATCTAACATCTTTGGTTCAATCTAATATTGTTACCATAGTTCTAGGACTATATCCTATACGTATACTTATCCTTAGGGACATCCCTAGACATACCTTAGAAATATCTCTAGGGATCTCACTAACGTTTTTGCATCCTAGTTTCTAAAGGTTGACTAAACTTTTCCTATGATACCAACTGTAGAGACCCGAAGCCAGATGTACATGGAAATTACATTACTTTTGTAGAATACATAGTACATAACAAAAACACACACACAAGGACCGTAATAGTTTATTGTCTTTGGAAACTCAGAATATAATCTTCTAATCGTGGTGAAAGATCTTCAACATCTCCCATAAAGATCTTCTTCTTTTTTAAAACCTAAATCCTTTCTTTATGTCCTGGGGAAAAGAAAAAATAAAAGGGTGAGCTCAAATTCTCAGTAAGGGTAATCAAAAGAAATATCAATCACGTCATATTCATAAAAACATATCTTTTGAAAATCATAACCTGCAAAAGAGATCATAATTTCATAACATGGGATAAATCATAGTAGTGAAATGTAATCCCAATAATCATAACATAAAACATGAAACTTTGTGGCATACACACATAATCATAGATAATCATTTCTTATTAGTCAAGACTCATTTCCAAGACTATCTTAGTGTAAAAAGTCCTTTTCTGAACCGAGTTCACTCCTCGTTTCAGTCCTGTTTCACTGAACTGCTATAACCTACCGTTCCAGCCATGTCTATCTCATGAGATATAAAATCTTTACCCAATGCATTGGAGGGAGATATAGGTCCCACCCATCTCATAATGATACCATTCATATGTGTGCCACAAAATCATCAATCATACATCATTGCATAACCCATGTAATAAAAATGGGAATCTTAAACATCGTGACATCATAATACAATTCATATAAGATAAAGGAATTCATACAAATATTTCCATCACAACATAATAAAATCCATGTAATAATATGGATAGAAACATAACCCTATATTATCTAAGATGGAAAATAATTTTGATAAAACTCTTGAACTCCTTTCTTGAGGAAAATATCCTTTCTACTTCAAAAACATTTTTCCTTTCTTAACATGTCAAACAATTTTAAAATAAAAGAATTTGATTATAAATAATCTTAAAAATTTTTAAGGGAAGCTTCTTGTAAATAATGTTTTAAAAATCCAGTCATGTCGTATAAGTTAAAAGAAACATTCTTCTGGTACTTTTGTCGGAAAAGTCAAAAAGTACCTCCTACGAATAACGACAAAATATTCCTTTCATATATTTTACTAAAAACTCACCGAAGGGTAAAATTGGATTTAAAAAATTGTAGGTGGATGTAAATAATATTACATATTGAGGAAACATGGATGTGGATGATAAAATACACCCCAGTAAATACCGAAGTATAAACAATCTCGGATAAAAATGAGATTGTGATATTTCCCTTAACTTAGGTCTGATTTGCTTCGTATGTGTCTGAACCTCCTGTATAATGATTTAAATAATGTCATTTACTTATTCCAGAATCATACTCATTATTATGATATCATATATGGTTCACTTATGACTTTATATTACCCATTCTTTTGTAAATTCCATGTTAAAGAGTGTTTTGGGTAAAATCGTTTAATTTTTCGTCTGTGTTTTGACTTGTAATTATTCATATGATTACTTAGATCATGATTAATTAATTACAGAATATAAAACATGATTTATATATAATATATATTCAGAATATAATAGATCAGTAAATGGAAAGAAATACACCGTTCATGGAGACGGTAGACCGTACGTACGGATGAACGCTGTTTTCTTTTCCTTATTGAGTTGAATGGAATTAAGTAGATGACATACATTTATATACACATAAATCCAGAATCATTATTATGTCATATATTCCATTATTACTTATTATATATACTTTATAATCATTCATGAATGGTTAACGTGGAGAATGAATCTCATCGCGTCGTGGAGACGGTAGTCCGTACGTACGCACGAGCGATGATATCGTTCTCATGATCGTGGAATTGTATAGGAGTGTATGTATACTATTTCAGAATCAATATCACTTTACAATAATCATATATAGTTATTATGTACACCATTATACACATCCATGTAAGGTGGTGGTGGAAAATAGATTACACCACAGCGTGGGGACGATATTCCGTACGTACGCACGCGCGGTGATTTCGTTTTCCGTAGGATGGATAGATGGTGAAATATGGTTGTTTAATAATTATAATAACATATCAGTATATTATTGATACTGATGTTATAACTTCATAATGAAACAACCTAAGAAGAATAAGTGGAAGAAGAAATAAAGTTGAAAGAATCGGTAACGGACTTTTCCTCTTTTTTGAAGCACCTCTTTGATATCTCGTTTTAGGGCACTAAAATTGGTCTTTGATGAAGACCAGAACCTCTATGATGTTTCTAGGGAAGTGGAGAATGGAATTTGTTAGGTTTTGGCCGAGATTTAAGGCTCAAAGTGGTGTGAGGAAGAGAGGGAGGAGGTGCCCTTTTATAAGGGAGGGGAGGGGTACCTTTGGAAAAACTAAAAATATTTTTTTATTATAAAGTCATGTTCGGTTTTAAATAGCTCCAAATTGATTAATTTCTAAGATAAGGTGGGGATGGGTCGAAATCCTCTCATCTAATAGGATTTAGACAAGTTTAGGTTCATATTTTAACCTTATCATTTAGATTTAACATTAAGTAAAATAATTTTACTTTTATCATGTCTTCTTGTGTTCTTATACTATAAGGTTAATAAACTTACTATAAGAAGCCAAACTAACCCCAAGTTGTTTATTATTAATATATATAACCTTATCTAAGTCATTTGTCCGAACCTTAGATTTTAAATAATAAAATAACAAGTAATAATATAATATTTGTTTTAAAAACTATTTTATGTCAATTCTGACACTATTTTCTAATTGATTTTTGTGAAAATCATAACAGAATGATTAGTTCGAAAAAATATAATTAAATCAATAATAACATGTCATATTAACCTAGAAAATTATTTTATTTCATAAAAAGTCTTAAATTAAATTTATTTGGGTATTTATAACATCAATTATGTCATTATTTTATTAATAAGATAATTACTGTATCTTCTTTGTGTCATACATAAATTAAATTCTTTAATTTCTAAAAATTACAAATAAAATACTATTATGTAGGAAATCGTTTTAGATTTCTAATTACTATTTATAGTCTAATTTATATTATGTATAACCCTATATTAAAAATAATTTACTTATTAAACTTTGATTTTAACTATTTTAACCCTTCTTTAAATAAATTAATAATAAATGTCCTAAACTAATACAAGTGGGCCTAAATGTTCATATGTTATTCCTAAGGATGTTTTTGTTCGAATTACGCTTATCCAATAGAATTAGGACATGTGTTAGGGTAATAATAATATCATTTGTACCCTTAATTACCCTATGTACTTTTAACCGTGGTAAAAAAAAGTAAAAAGCTACCATTCACCAAAAATTATTTTCATCTCATTGAACCACATTTTACTTAATGACATCAACCGTGTCTCACTGATTTTTGAAATTCCACTCACAGAAGTGGTAAAATTAAGTTTTATGAAAAATTCATTTTTCTTAACTACCACTTAGTGGTTTCACTATTCATCAAAAAATGAAAGTTTCCAGAAAAATACCAAAAATTAGGCCTAAGATATATTTGATATTATGAACTCAAAAATGATGTCTATTTTACCAAATTCAAAACATATCAGTTGCATTAATTAATTTAAAAATTAATTCTCATCTTCAAAACAAATAGCATGTTCTTAAGAGATAATAACTATCAAAAGATTGACACTCGTTTATGTCTGGTTTAAATGTGAAATTACATCCAATGAACAACATTGTATTAAATTGTAAAAATATATTTTAAATATACTTTAAAACCTCTCAAATTAATAATTTATCACTACTAATTATTTCGATTAAAAAGGTTGTTTTTAATTAAAATTTAGTAATTTTCACTATTCATCAGAAAATGAAATTTATCCGAAAAGTACCAAAATTTCACCCTAAGCTAATTTCGATATTTCAAATCCAAAAATGAATTCCATTTTGAAAAATAAAATTTACAAAATTTCAAAACGTGGTTATTACTATTCATAACGGCTAGTTTTAATAATATTTTAATAGCATATTGTTGTTTAGTGAAACTCGTTATTGCATACTACACACGCTATCGAGGAAGGTCGCGATTGCGTGTAATGCAAGGCAAGTCAAGGATGTGTGTTGTGCAAGCTCCTTTTGGTGTAGCGTACAACACAAGACATTAATGAAATTAAAAAGAATATTTTTTATAAAATCTCGGGGTGTTACACTTCTTCCCAAAGTGAGGTTTCAAGGAGTAAGAGAGGGAAGTGGAGAGACAAAATGGGCAGGGGTTGGCCGAGCCAAAGGCTTTGGGTGTGTGGGTAAGGAGGTAGAGGTGGGGGCCTTTTATAAGAGGAGAGGAGGGGCACTCTTGGAAAGTAAGAAAATGTTACATTATTTTTGAATGAGTTTCGGATTTTAATGGTCCCACTTTGATGTGTTTCTAGTATAAGTTGATAAGGGTTCGAAATCCACCCATCCAATAGGTTTTGGACATGTGTAGGTCATAGATTTTACATTATCTTTCCATTTTATTTAAATCCTTTATTAATGAGGTAATCGATGCATCATCATGATTTCATATATAATTTAATTTATTTAATGTCTAAAAATTATAAAAAAACTATCATGATGTAGGAAATATTTTTATCTTTCTAAGGAATATTTATAGTCAAAAATCTGACTTGTATAACCCCATGTAAAAATTGTTTTAGTAAAACATCTCATGTTTGTGTCATTTTTACTTTAACATTAAATAAAAATTTATTTATGTCATTTCCCTACCAAAGTGGCTCCATGGGGTCCCCAAGATGACTCATGGATATTATTGGTCGTCCATTACACATCCTATGAGGGTAGGACATGTGTCAAGCTCTTCTCATATTATTAAAACATTATTTTTACCTCAAACTACACTAATTACCTCTAATCGCGATTAAAAACATAATAAGTAACTATTCACCAAAAAATTATTTTAATCTCATTGAACCACATTTTACTTTTTAATGACAACCATGTATGTCGGATTTTTGAAATTCAAAACACAGAGGTGGTAAAATTTCATTTAAACGAAAAATCAGTTTTTTTAAGTACCACTTAGTGGTTTCACTATTCATCAAAAATTGATGTTTTTCAGAAAAAAACAAAACTTCACCCTAAGATATATTTGATATTCCTAATTCAAAAATGAAGTCCATTTTACAAAATTAAAAACATATAAGTTGCATTAATTAATTTAATAATTAATTCGCGCTGTCAGAGCAAATAGCGTGTTTTTATGAAACAATAAGTATCAAAAGATTGACACTAGTTTAAGTCCACTTTCAAAGTGAAATTGATTCCAATGACCACCATTGGATTAAATGGTAAAAATATATTATAATTTCACTTTAAAACCAATTAAAAAGATAATCTAATCATATAAATAAATTAGATTAAAAAGAGGTTTTGAATTAAAATACAACATTTTACACTATTCATTAAAAATGAACTTTATCGAAAAAATACCAAAAATTTACACAAAGTAAATATTGATGTCCCAATTATAAATAAGAGTTATATTTGGTCCAATAGAATGTATAATAGTGATCAAAACAATATTTAATGACGGTTCTCCATCAAAAGGTGATAAGTGAACCTTTAGTGAAAATTATGGTATAAATGCCTAAAATTGAATTCTTTCCGTATTTTAAGCCTTTATCTTTTATTGGATAAATGTAAAAACATTTAAAAAACATATATAATCATATTTTAGTTATTTCTATCCATTCCCGCCAATACGACGGCTACATGTTAACTACCATTTAAAATAATAATATTATATTATTAGTGTACAACGTAAGTTTTCAAAGAAACTCATCGTTGCATATCGAGTACGCTATCGAACGTAGAAACCCCTTTTAATTAAAATTAATATTTAATTCGTAAATATTAATAAATACGAAAATGTTTTATTCATTATTTACCTGGGATGTTACATCAAGTGTATATAATGTAACTGAATGTGAAGACATTATGACTCTCTTTGTGGTTTCTAAACCACCTCTAGTCCCCTCATCCATGCTCTATCCCAAAAAACCCACTTATCCTAGGGCCTTTTCCCTTATGAAATCCTACAAAAATATAATCAATTCGAGTACCAATCGGGAATCCCGAATAGGGTGTGAGTGCGACTCAGTAGTCTACCCCCAGTGATGTCTAAAACTAGTTTAGTCAAATGATAGTGTATGAATTTCTTCACGAATAAAGTTCAATGCATAAATAACCAGTTATTATGTTATAATTTATTCTTATCTAACAACATTAACTCTAGGGTTCCCAAGGGGACCCATACCCAATACTAGCTTCGTCTCATCCCAGATCCAGAAGTGTTCCATAAGTAATATCATATATTAAATAAATATTCTTATAAAAGCTCAAAGTATTCAAGGTGTTATGATATCTCATAACCTGATTCAAATCATGTTGGAGTCCGAATGTTCTCATGTGAGTCCATTACATAGAATACCATAATTTCTATTCCTTAATTTCACATTTATAAGACACATTTCTAAATATAACCATATCAAAATTTTATGTAATATGACCTTGTTCCCATGATTACTCTTCAATATAATGATCATGTTCCCATTCTCATTACTCATAAGTATAATGACAACTTTACCATGTATACTTCTCAATTTAGAAGGACTATGTTACCATTCTCTTTACTAATAATAATGATGACCACATCACCATTTTTACTTATAAATTTAGAATAACCATGTTCCTATTCTTTATAAAATAATTAATTTATCAATTAATTATCCACCTCAATATCTTTAATAATTAAACAATTAGTTAAACACTCTATTCCATTAGTTAGATCAATAATTAACTATGTTCTTCACACCATTAATTAATTCATCAATTAATTAATCAATATCATGATTCATATTCTATAATTAATTTTCCTAAATTAATTATATCAATTTAATATCAACATTCCATAATTAATCACATAATTAATTATATATATCATATTATCAATGGAACATAACTAATATACAATTAATTATCTCAACTTAGCAGTTTAAATATCTCTTAATTATATCGATTATAACCCCTACCACTTGTAATCAATTTCCCAAATTAATTATCTAATAGGGAAGCCCCTTAGTGTCATGATTAATTCCATAATTAATCACTAATTTCAATAAACCATCGATAATTCAATTGGGTTATCTAATAAACCCAACTCAAAAAATCAATTGCTAAAGGATGTTAGAAATTATACAAATTTTTATATACATATCATATCCAAGAATATGGGAATTAGATTTATAAAACCTACCTTTATTCTTTGATGGTTGTTTTCTCAAAGGAAATTACCAAAATCCAAATAGTACAATGATGTAGATAAGAGTTTTAGATCTAAATCCCTAAACCAAAATCAAGATTGAAGACTTTATGATCTCATAAATCTTGATCAATATACAAAATCCTAGATCAAGATATCACCACATTGTTTTATATCCATGTAAACATAAGATATATTCATTGAAATGATCTAGGAAATATATAAGAAACAACTGGAGAAATGTAGCGATGAAATCCAATTACTTGGAGAAGAGTAGAACTTTAATTCATGATTTTGATCTTGAAGAATGGTTTTTGTAAGTCCATGTAATCCCAGACATTCGATTGGAGAACCTTAATTTACCCATAGTAAAGTAAAATCACGAGTTAGTGCTTCATAGGAGGTGAAACTAGTCAATAAAAGTTAAAAAGTGTGAGATTCACAATTTTAGGATATCACTGTTGTCCTATGTACAGTTTAGTCACACTGTTATAAAAATTGTTCTTTACCCAATACATCAAGGGTGATCATCACATGGATAACTCGCATGTCCACTCAAACCATGCCTTAAACATGAAAAATCCACTGCCTTAACAGACCAAAGAACACCCAATTTCTCTTAGGTAGTCACAATGTTTGTACAAATATTTTGCCAACAATTCATAGCCTCGTTTCACCAAAATATTTATAGAATTCACCCAAACACACCCTAAGACATAACTCCAATAAAAATTAATTAATTAAAAATAAAAATTACCTGAAATTACACTCAAGATAACCCTATAATATGTCTGGATCTTGCATTACAAATCAAAAATGCATATTCCATCAAGGAAATTGAAAATATATCTTATTTATAAAATTTAAATATAAACTACACCAACCAATATCAATTTATCTCCTATATTGAATTTATATTACTTTAATGAACCACTAATTTATTTGAACATACTTTTCCTTTACATAAGAATTATTTGGACCAAACTGATACAAATCTCAATCATTATCCAAAAAATTATAATCATTATTTTAATCTAAAATATAACCTCAAAATGTTTCATTTGAATAATATATTGATTAATATTATCATATGTAAAAACAATGGAATGATATATTGGTCCCCAACTCCATTAAATTCCATTACATATTACCTTAATATATCTTCTATGGTTTTATTAGTTCATTCATATTAGAGATTAGTTGAATAAAAATTATCTATGATAAATCACATGAAACTAAAAAACTGTTGTTGAATATGCCTCTTGAACATCAAGGTAAATTCTTGATCTTAATCATGAAATATATAAAATATTACTCCATTTTACCTTACTAAATCCTTAATACAGAAATTTAGATGTTGATCAAGTGATAAATCTTATAAAGTTTTGAGGTTTTCACTGAATATTTATATCGATTAACCCCAAACCAAATGGCATTATAACATTTAATTTTATTTAGAAGACCTAAAATTATATCTATTATAATTTTCATGCATTTTCATATTTTAATAGGAAATTTTTTTACAATACCCTTAGACTGGTGTCATTCATCATTGATATTCTTAAAAATTAGTTATAAACATACTCATTTTACAATATCCCTTATGATGTTTTGTATCCTAAATATATGCATAATATCTATATACATCTATGTGATTATATATTTAATTGAGATTGAAAAAATATTCACATCGTCTAATGAATCCTATATTTATATTATTGATGGTACACATATTAATTTCTAAAACATGTTAAAATAATCATTAACAGGGTAAAAATCAAAAATATTTTTTACTTCCTTTTATATATAAATATACTTTATCCCCACATCCTGGGTCATTCAAAGGGTGTATGAGTGAGATCTCATAAAATAAAGATAGGATTTATCAAATTCTATATAATTCCAATGTAAATAATCTTAAAATCAATTATCAATTAGACTCATTAAATCAATATGAAGAAAAATCCATCATAATTATTAATTATCAAAGAATCATATGACTTTTTCTCCTTCCTAAGATGGAGATGTATTGAGCAGTCACAAAACCCAATGAAATCCATCCATATAATTTTTCATCAAAAACTCATTTTATATTAATATGCACTTTAATATATTTTTGATAAGTTTATATATCAATCTATTATCTCTAGATATAAGGTCCCCACATCATTGACGATAATATTATGATATCTATATCCAAGTACGATTTTGGGTAATTATTCCAATTTAAATTTAATTTACATGATGAAAATTCTATGAATATTTCATTTTATATAAGGGAACAACACAATCCCTATATTTAATCCCCATGGTATATTAAAAAGGATTCTATAATTCATGGTTATGTGAGTACATGTATAGTGACCATGATTCTAGTTCTCTACTTAAAAAATTTTTTATATTAATTTTGATATGGAAAATAACATACATATTATTTAACATAATTTTTGTATTTGGAAATCCATTGATATATATAGTAAGGAATAAAAAATATTTACTAAATATAATAAATTTATAGATCTATACTATATAATTGGTTCTTTTCCTCTTATAAATGATCATAAATTTGAGGGTTCCATGGATAAACCCCTCAGTGTTATATATTACCCATGAGTGATATTTTATCTTTCTAGAATTTAGATTTTATACATTTATAAAAAAAATTAAATTATTTTTTTCAAAATACATGAATTTGGTTTTTATTATTAAATTATAATAGAAAATTATTTGATATAATCTATCAATACTAACAAAAATAATATACTATAATATATAATGTTCTTATCAATCAAGTTAATAATCATATAGAGTGAATTTATATGTATTAATGGAATCACTATGAAATCATTTTGTTTATATTTCCCATAAAACATTATTTGGAGTATATTTTCACATTTCACTTATAATTAATGAATTCAAGATAGAGGTTCTATCGTTGGTAATTATTTTACCACCATATGTGATCAAAAATATTATTTATATGGGATATAAAATAATTGTTCTTCAATATGATTTCTATTATCATTATGAATCACTATAAGTTTCCATTAATCTATCCTTATTCAATATAAAGAAGTATTATATTCACCATTGGGATGAACCAATGTATTTAAAAACAAATTTTATATTCGGTTTTAGTTTATTATTTTATTCCTCTAATTAAATATATTGTTTCTATAATTATTCTTTTATACTGGCATAACACCTTGTAAATGATTAATTGAAAAATTGACATGAAATTTTTGAGGAATACAAGGATACTCTTCAATATATATATCCACATATATTTATATAATTAAATTATGTTGAATATTGATATTCTCCCAAACCATTTAATCAAAATATAATGAATTATTGGTTAGAATTTTCTATATAAGGAATGTTATATTCAATGGGAGAATACAGTTACTATTTGAACAATGTATGATCTTTTATATATATGTGAAATTAAATAAGAAATACTTTTCAGGAGGATTGATATGTGATCTTTGTATAAGGAATTATTCAATTCAAAAAAACACATCAAATAACACAAACTGGATGATAGCCTTATGTAAAGTAATCACAATCCCACAATCCTGAACAAAAAAAATAGCTTTATTCTTTGGATGTAATCATAATTTCACTAATAGAATTTTTGAATAATTCAATATATAATACTAGAATAGATTATTTGATTATTTTAGTGAAAATTATAAAAAAATATGTTATAAATATAAATATAAAAAAATATATAGGTTTTAATAATTAAATTGAAAATAAGTATACCATTAAAAAAATTATTCTCTAAAATATTTCAGTATTTTTGGTAATATAACATATCTTTAACTACCTTGGATATGGAAGACACTAAAATAATGTATCCTCATTTTCCAATTTATTTTCTCAGTAGTATTTTTAATCTCTAAAATCCTCTTAATGAAAACATTAATGAGTGGGTTATCCAATATATTTCATGTTCATATCCTTAAATTATTATTCTTATATCATCATGTCACATAGACATTCATGTCTATAAGTGAGTCCATTTATAATATTAAATCACCTTCACATTATTTTCTGGAAAATCTTATCTTGTTACTTCCCATATTATCACCAAATATTATGAAAAATCATATATTATCCATGAGTTGTATAATTTTAGATTCTATTAAACTAAATTATCATTTTCATATGAAAAAATATTTGAATTACTACAGGTTACAATTTAGAAATTAAAACTTGTGATCATATAAAAATTTCATCACAGGTACAAATTTATAATATACATTACACTAATATTAAACATTGAAAAAGGAAACTAATTAAATTAGCAATTTTTTAATAATTTTCAATAAAATACAATATAAATACTTGTAAATAATCATAATCAATGATTCATAAGTTCATTTGGTTTTTTTTCTTCAATATCTATAGGAATTATAATGAATATTTTAATTTTAATGGAATATGGAATTTTTTTAGAAAATGAATTCTCAAACACATCACATTCCATAAATTCGATTTATAACATTTTCTATATGTTTTTAAATATAATCCATTGTTTTTAAAATTAACCTTTATGATGTTAAATAGATAATTTAATATTGTAATACACTGAATAATGAAAAATGTAACTTTTTTCAATGTATATCAAAATTATTGAAATCATCTGAGTTGATGATTTACTAATGGAATGTGTTCCTTATCACATGAAGGATCCAATAAATTGTCTATTATTCCTCAACATATTTGGGGGTTAAACAAGGTTATTATTATTTTTCTTTGCATGTGATTATTTAGTGAAAATTAAAAAGTGATTTTTTATTAAAAGACATATACTTTTGTAATATAATTAGAATAATCATCTCATTATCTATTAGACTCATTTTTAAAATAGTTGCACATTACTAAATCTATTGAATAAAGATAAAAATTATTAGTATTAGTATTAACAAAATAAAGGATATGTAATCATATGATATTGATAATAACTTCTACATTTTTTGAACCTATGAAACCATCATATATTATTTTTAATCATCATTATCAGTTGGTAACATGTTGAGTTCATCAAGAAATATTTTATATTTCATGTTCTTATTATTTATAACTTAATCACAAAAATATATTAAATCCAAAAAAAATTCAGATTACCCAACCATAAAATACATATATAATACTGAAATATATCAAAATATCCATTACTACTCATAGTAATTCACACCCTTTAAACATATTGGATCCATGTTTTTATATTAGATAAATCCAAAATATACTTAATATAATTTTTCAACATATCCCATAAAAAATATCCCCACATTATATCCTCCTATAAAAAACATAAATAATAATTTTTTTTATTAAATTAGGGAATGGGTGAATATGAAATGAATGATTTTATATGCTCAATAAATTGTAAAACATAATAGATATCATGTGAATTAATATATAAGATCATTAATATGACCAGATGTAATAATAAGATAAAAAGTGTGGTTTTCTAGACATAATAATTATATCATTCACAATGTTTTAATAATGAAGGAAATTTAAAAGAGAAATATAATACTGATAATTTATAAAATAAATATATATAATATAATTTAAATATACATAATGAATAAGAAATGAAAATATTTGTATATATAAACACTCACAAAGATGACCATTAAGACAAAGGGTATGTAGATGTCCCCTAAAATAGTGTAATAAGATATCTTCCCATAACTAAAAAAAATCATTAGATATAACACATTAACTTGTTTAATAAAGGGAAATATTGTTACGTTGCAACCTATCACCTTATGATAGAGCATGTATATGTATTTTACTTTCTAATAAATACATTCATAACATATAAATAACATAAAAAACCCTTACCAAGGAAATTTGTATAATATGGATTATCAAAGTCCATAAAAATACACTATCAAAAGAATATAATTATATGATTCTATTTAAAAAATACCAAACCCATCATAATAATTATTAAATCATACTTACATAGCTGATAAATTCATTATATATTCATAAAAAAATATTGAAAATATATGAAGTACAAACAAATATCATATTAAGGGTTTTTAATTAATAAAAAAATCAATTTTTTAAAAATATAATAATATTTGAATGAATAATTTCATTGAATTTCATTTAAAAAAATTATTAAAGCCATTAAAATGTAAATCGAAGAAAACAGTATCATAATGCGAATGAGTAACATAAAATATTAAGGATTGATAAAAACTATTTGATTAATCCCTTAAAAATATTATATATAATATCTATAGACACATTATTAAATTGTATAATTATGTGAAAGGATATATAAAAATTAATAATAATACCACTGACATGGAGTTTCATTATTCTCATAAAAAATAGTAGATAAATAAAACTACACATAAACCCATCATTTAGGGTGTCTTATGTGTCAATAAGAGGGGAAATGGGTAGATGAAATTTAATCTCCGAAAAAAATTAAGGAAAATAAATATTTTTTATTTAAATATAAATTTAGTATTTATTAACAAAATGGATTCTTATAAATTTACAATTCAATGTAAAAAGTATTACTTTTAGGGAAAACATTATGTTTTCATTGGACACTCATGAATGTTAGTTACCCAACTATATAATAAAAAGTAAAACATAATAAATTATTTCATAAGATTATTTAAGTATATTAACATGATTAAAACATTATTATAACAATTTATTACACATATACTAATATTTTCATTCTAATTTCGTCATTAGATGTTAGAAATTTTCTATATTTCATTAACTGTTTCTAAAATTGACATTGATCCCCTTCATTTTAAAATCATTTTCCAATTCCAAGATTACTCTAGTTAGTCGAAAATTTCAATTTATTTTTTATAGATTCACGTGTTCATTAAATTTATATAATTGTTATAGTTTTTAAAAAAAATAATTCACAACTACAATGACTTATGTAATTTATTAATAACATATAATTACAATAGGATGACCATCATTTTGTGTGTCACATATTAAAAACTACATTCATAAAAAAATAAACTCTTTAATATGATATATTAAAAATATTGAAATATTTATACCCAATATTTATGGAAATTTTTATGATTTTATGGATTTTTTCATGTAGATCTTTGAACCCACCCTATCAAAAACAAGTATTATTAATACCCTTGGACCAAAAATGTCATACTAATGAATAATTTTGATTGTAATTTTATATAATAATAATATTTTTTTTATTTAATCATAATGATTTCATAAATATATCATTATGTCTCTGAGTTATATTTATATTGTGTATAGGTGAGATCAAAATTCAAGAAGAAAGAGATGTATATAGCAGACAATTTTCTGAATCTTTTCCTTGAAGAAATCATTTCCTAACAAATTATGGGGTCCTCTCATCTGACTGGAGGTGAAGATTTCTGAATGAATTAATTAGGATGGAATATTATTATGAAATTTATTGGAAAATTGAAACATAATTTTATTTTTATGTGCGTAGTGTTGGAATCCTTTTATAGGTGATATTGAGTAATATTTTCTCAAATACTCATAATGTAATGTGTATATAATGAAATTTTGTAATGAAAAGGGACCAAAATTATAAAATTAATTTAGATATATCATGAAACATCTTATGAAAACAATTTATATATATCATTTAATATTTTTTATATGTTTATCCATTTGTTTTGATCATTTTACAACATTTTACCAATAATCACGGAGACTAATTTTTTTCCCATTAACATGGATTTTTTTCAAAAAATAAAAATAATTTTCCTATAAAATTTCAATTAATTGATTCCAAATTTGAAATAAATTTCATTAAATACAATATATAAAAGACACCTTATTAGTAATTTGAAAAAAATAATATTTATTAGATGACTACTAATTTGTGTTTTTAATATTGATATAATTATTTAAATTAAATTTCACAAACCATATTCGAAAAATGTACCAGTCATAAAAAATAAAATATTTTATAAAAATAATATTTTTTAATACAACATTTTTAATATAAAATGTAAAAATAAAGTATTATTACTCATACTGATTAATTATTTCTTAAATTTTATTTCATTTATTATAGTCATCGCATAATTTTCCTAATATGATTCATTAAGATGATTTTTTATAAGTAAAAAATTTATCAAATCCTAAATATTCTACATAATAGTTTCTTTAAAATAATATATAATTTAATAAAGAAATTAATATCATGTTACATTATTCAAAAATAATTTAAATTGCGTTAATTAAAAAATATATATGTTTTCTATAACTCACTGGTAACATTTAAGAATAAAATAGATAACAACCCTATTAGTTATGTGGATACCCACTGAACGTTTTTCCAGTAGACATATATCCAATGAAAATATATCCCAGAACAATATAACAATCATATTTTCATTTTCTATGATCGTAAATAACCATACATACTTATATAAAAATATTTCATTCCATTTTTATATTTGACTCTCATATTGACAATTTTATATCAATATTACCCTCAATATATATATATATGAAGAGGGGTTAGATATAAAAAGAAATCAGAGATGATAATGATTTCATGTATTTTTTCATTGTATTTACTTGTGAAAATTTGACATTGAGTATTTCTAAATGATATTTCATATTTAATTTTTAGACCATATTAATTTTGGTCCTGTATTAGGAAATTATATAGCAAAATAATATGATAAATTTTGTATTCTAGTTAGGTGTTTCATGTTAAATAATTTATTACACATATTCTGTGAAAATTTGACTACTGTTACCAAAAAGTATAATATATGCAATTAAATATCCATTTTAGGGAATGTATGATTCAATAGTGGTTTGTTATATAACACAATTGTTATATTGAAGTGGATTTATACTAAATAGTGTATAAAATATCCCACACAATACATAATATTCCCATATATAGTTGGCCATGAATATGTATAACATTCAAATCCAAATGTCTGAGTAATTGATATATAATATTATTTAACATGAATATGTTCTTTCAATTAGAATTTTCATTTTTTTGGGAAATAATGTTATTAGAATAGGTTATTTGATTTTTGGAATCCCAAAATACTCATTATTTTTTTACTAGAATTTCATGGTTCATTTCATTCTATAAAATAGTGTCTAACTTAGGCTAATATAAAATGCGGGACAATCATGTTAGTGAGGTTTTTACATATAAATATTCCCATGTCGCGCAACATATAGTACATAGATTCTAACCCATAGTAACACCATAAGTATAATTTAGAATTGAATTGTCTCCCTATCTATTATGTTACAAAACATATATGTAATGAACTTAATAATTTATTTTCATAATATTTTTTTCAAATGTTTAAACCAACACACCATATGAAGAACACTTTCATTAAGAATAAAAACAATTCCAGAAAATATCCATATCTCCTCTATCAAAAAAAATCATTTCTAGACATTCTCACCTTATTTCCAATCCTAGTTCATTGAATTTTTTTTATGAACAATAAACTCAACCAATAATCCAAACCAAATTCTTTGATGTCATCTTCAAAACAAGGAGTTAATGAAATAAAATGCTTCAATAATTATATAAAATTTTAGACCTAATATCCTTAAGATACAATTCTGTATAATAAATATAAATTTTGATCCATTACCAGGGTCAATATGTTTCAAGAATACTACCTCCCACCATAGTGTATCACACAAAACAAATCCCTTAATAAAAATCAACAAATTTTCATTAATGATATTTTATATATCAGATTCATATATATATGATTAATAGTCTACCAAAATAGATTACGGTGATTGTCATTCACTATGAAAACATTACTATTATATAGGCCTTTAAAAATGCTAAAAATATCTTATATCTGAGCAAGAGAAGTGTTGTCTACGAGAGTGTGATTAAAATTCATAGTCCATTATCAGGGCTTATAGAAGCCATGATAAATAAATCCTTAATGGGCCCATTTTTAAAAACTAATGAAGGGGAATATTGTAGTTTGATGTTATAACACACTGCATTACCAATGTAGTGTGCTATAATAGAACCCTGTAGAACCAAAAACACCATTAAATCAGAAAAATCACATATGAATACATAAATTCAATAAAATAAAATTTACAATACAAATTGTAGAAATAAAACTTTATTATAGACATTTAAAACATTGGTTTATACACTTACGTAAGTGTAAATTATTATATAAATTCAATAATTGTAGTCTTATATTGTCTTTTGATCCTCACCCCTACATGAGAAAAAAACACATGTATAAAGAAAAAATTATAATGTTAGTAATAGTATAAAAACTAAATTTAAAGAAACTGTTGATTTTATACTAAACCATGAGTCAAAAAAGTATGTCTATGTATTAGAATGAGTTTTGGTTGATTCTTTCATGTCACACCATTTATTATTCACCTTCAAGCAATATTTGGGAGAAATTTACCTAAATAATTATGAAAAAATAATGATAAATAAATTATTTATGTAATTGATTATAGAATGATGATAAAAAATCTAGTCTTATTTTCTCCATTTTGGCATTGTGATACACAATTTAAACTACAATGAAACTTATCTATCTAAAAGACACATTTGGAGTCATATCTGTTACACCATACATCAGATGTAGGTATGGATAATTCTTACACATATCAAATAAAAAATAGAACATTTTCCTAAAGTATAAAAACAATCTGATTGTGTTTCATGGGTTTTTAGTATATCTGTTTTTTTACTAAAATGTCATTTTAGACTAGAAATATGCATTTGACTCATACTAGTCACATCATGTGTCTGGTTGACCTTATAATGATTGGTAAAAATAAAGCAATTATTAATGAAATATTTTCCTAAATTATAAAGTCAATATTTGCACATATTAGGGTTCTCAATGAGTGATATATTTTGACCTAAAATGTCGATTTTTAACTGATAAATGACACAATGAGTAATAACAGACACATCATGTATAGGATTTAGATGTTTAATATTCCAACACATCAAAAAAGACATATGGATAATTCTTCTAATTTATCAAAACAATAATAATGTGTTTTCTTAGTTTTGAGTAAGTCTGTTGTCCTTTTCACTAAAATTGATGTCAATTTTAAATAAAATGATGCACTTGTAGTTGTACCAGTCACATCGTTCGTTGGATTGAGGTGAGGATAATTATTACACATTCCAAATGTCTTATGTATCATTTTAATAAAATATTATAACAATTTGAATGCATTTACATGGTTTTGAGAATGAAAGTTTTATTTTTTTACTATAATGTCATTTTAAATTAAAAACATACACATTGACTCGTACTGATGACATCATGTATCTGTTTTATATGAGACCAATTAATATATGTCACAAATGACATATTAATAAATGAACTAATTTATCTAGAAAATCCGAATGTATTTTCTAGGTTTTCAGTGAGTGGCATTATTTGAACAAAATTGTTGATTTTAAACTAAAAACTTATACATTTAGTCATACCAGACACATCATGTATTAAATTAATGGTCAGATGAATCCTACATATAAAAAATGAATTATATATCATTTAAATAATGTATCAAAACAATATGAATGTTTTTGACCATTTTTGAGTAGGTTAGTTGTCCTATTTACTAAAATTGGTGTTAATTTTAAATAAAAAGATGCACTTGGAGTTATACTAGATGCACTGTTAATTATATTGAGGTGTTACTGATTCCTACATGATAAAAATGACATATTTGTCATTTAAAAAATGTATCAAAAAAATAAGAATGTGTTTTCTCAATTTTGAGAAGGTCTGTTGACCTATTTACGAAAATTGATGTCAATTTATATAAAAATACACACTTTGAGTTGCATCGGTCACATATTGTGTCAGGTTGAGGTTCAAGTGACACCTACACATCAAAAATAATATATGGTTCATTTTTAGGATTTATCAATACATTAAGAATGTGTTTGTTAGGTTTCGAGTAGTTTGGTTGTCCTTTCAACTTAAATTGGTGTCAATTTTAAATAAAAATATGCAATTGCAGTCATACTAGTCACACAATGCATCATATTGAGGTGAGCATAATTCCTACACATCCCAAATGGATTATTGTTTGTTTAAATAAAGTATCAAATCAATCTAAATGTGTTTACTCAGTTTTGAGTATTCCACCTTTCTTTTTTACTAATATAAAACACACACTTTAACACATTCTGATCACATTGAGTATTAGTTTTATGTGATACTAATTTCTACACATTTCAAAATCGTTACAAATCAATATACTATATTATAATTAAAATAAAAGAACCTCACTTGGTTTTTAGTGAGTGATTTTTTTAACATAACAATCGATTTTAAACTGAAAAAGGACATATAGAGTCACATTAGTCTCCCCATGTGTGGGATTTAGTTTTCAGTCAAACAAACAAGTCAAAAATGAAATATAGATCATTTTCTAAATGTTTCAAAACAATCTGAATAATTTTTTTTTGTAGGATAGTTGTCCTTTTTACTAAAATTGATGTCAATTTTAAATAAAAAGATGCACTTAGAACCATACCTAGAACACTATACTTAGGATTGATGTGTTTCTAAATCTTAAACATCACAAATTATTTATGTATAATTTTCATAAAATATCAAAAGAAAATAAATGTTTTCCTTACTTTTGAGTAAATCACTTTTTTTACTAAAATTTCATGTTAAAATAAAAACATGTACATTGACCCATATAGATCACATCATGTTTTAGTTTGAAATGAGACCAATTCATACATGTCACAAATAAATTATGAATTAATGTCAATAATTATAAAAAAAATGTGAATTTTTTTTCCTGGTTTTGAGTGACTGAATTTTTTTGAACGAAACTGTTGATTTTGAACTGATAACAGACACATTGGGACATAGAGGTCACACCGTGAATTGAATTTAGGTGTGGATGAATCCTACTTTTACCAATTCATATATGTATCATTTCTTTAATATATGAAAATAATTAGAATAATTATCCTTGCGTTTTAGTATGTTTTTTCCTTTTTACTAAAATTAATGTCAAATTTGAATAAAAAGAAGCACTTGGAGTCATACCATTTACACCTGGTGTCTAATTGAGGTGTGGTTGATTACAACTTGTCCTAAAGTCCCAAAAAATACTAAATACCAATTTAAATACATTTTAATTATTTTTTTATGTATAAATTCCAATAATTCATATTGACATGATTTTCTTATCTGAAAACCTATCTTGTTGTTGAATGTTAGAAGAGAAAAGGAGGTTTATATGCCCATTATATCATAGGAAGTCCCCAAAATGGAAACAAGATATTCCACTAATCTTCTAGAATTCTATAATGATAATGGTTTCTAAGCAAACAATATCAAATTAATTTTCATTATTGGTAATTTGGGAAATAAAGGCAATGAAAATCAGAAACATGGTTACATTGGTAGAAAAATGATTTATGTCTTTCGTGGCTTGTTATAGATATCATAAATAAAAATATTACTTCCGGAAAGATCTTGAAGAAAACTAAATAAGTAATACCTAAAATTTAAATATAAATTAACTTAAAAATATAACATAAAATGATGCTAAAATTCATTAAATAAGTAGTAGGAATTCATGGTCTACTGACTTTGATTTCTCTAATCTTTTAAGGGACTGTTGGAACTCGATGAAACATCACTTTTAAGTTTAGGACTGTATCACTAAGCTTAAGCACCTCAAATAGTGTCTCAAAGGTTGGAGCAGGGCTGAATCTAAACAAATGGACATTGAAATTTCCACCCATGATAATGAGCTTAACCAAATTCAAAATATCTCCACAAACTATGATCTTTCTCTTGATCCCCAAAATGAAATCAATCTCTCTCAGAATCTTAATTCACTTCGGATGTGTAAAGATAATATACACAAGAATGTAGTTAAAACTAAATGGCTTTCAGATGGAGATATAAACACTATGTTCTACAACTCGCTACAAAGAATTAGAAATGTCAGTAGACTGATCTTCTTTCTCAGGGACAATGACTCCATCTTGGAATCTAAGGAGGCCATCACTAATCATGTGGTCTTTTTCATGGAAAATATTTTCAATGGCCCACACATTAATAAGGACCTTTTTCCTAAGGTCATTCCAGTTTTAGTGAATGAATAGGACAATAGTTTTCTTTTGAGAATACCTCTTGAACATTACATAAAAGACACTATCTTTAGTCTCAATAATGATAGTGCCTTGGGTCCTAATGGCTTTAACAATGGTTTCTTCCAACAATTATGGGAGGTCATCCACTTAGATGTTTGTAATCTTGTTAGATCCTTTTTCTCTAATGGGTTCCTCGCTCATGGTCTTAACGCTCAATTTCTTACCTTAATTCCTAATGTGGCCAATGCTTCTGTAATTCATCTCCTCCGGCCTATCACTATCATCAAATCCCTTTGAAAAATTATTACCAAGCATCTCACCAAACACATCTCTTCTATATGTAATAAAATAATCTCTTTGAATTAGTTCGGTTTTATCAAGGGGAGATCTGTGCAATAGTACATTTTCCTTGCCTCCGAATGCACCAACTCGTTAAATAATTTTAACAGAGGAGAAAATATTGTGATTAAAATCGATATTAGAAAATCCTTTGATACCATATATTGGAGATTAATCTTCAATATTCTCCAAGATTTTTGTTTTAATGATACTTTCATTAGTAGAATAAACACCTTATTTTCTTCGGCCAATATTACAATCCTTCTTAATGGATATCCTAAAGTATATTTTAAATGCACCAAGGGTGTCAGACATGGGGATCCCTTATCTGCAATTCTAGTTTCTATTGTAGAAGATTATCTTAGCAGATTGCTCTCCCGGCTTGTGGGACAATGAAAACTCAATCCCATTCAGGCATCCAAAAACCTAAATGTGCTTATGCATCTCTTATACGCCAATGATATCATCCTATTCTTACAAGGTGGAAAAATAAAAAATAAAAATTTTAAAATTCCTTATCTCATTATGAAGAGATCTCCGGTTAAGCTATTAGTTGGAATAATTCTTTTGGCTTTTTCAGTAATAGTTTTTCCCCCAGTAGGAAAAATAGCATCATTAATAGTCTAGGCATCAAAGAAGGATCCTTCCCTTTAACCTACCTGGGAGTACCCATTTTTTTGGGAAGGCCTAAATCCATGTATTTTAACACGATTGTTGACCAGGTCATCAATCATCTTACATCTTGGAAATACAAATCCCTCTCCATAGCTGGCAGTATATGCCTTGTAAAATTTATCATTGTCTCCAAAATGGTCTACCCTATGATGGTCTATAAATGGACTGCCAGTCTCCTAAAGAAAATTAATGTATAAATCAAAAAATTATTTGGTTTTGGCATCATCCTCGAAAGGAATCTTGTCACTATTCCCAGGAAAACATGTTGTAATCCTCTTGAAATTGGTGGACTATGCATAAAAAATCTCAAACTTTTCAATAAGTCCCTTCAAGCCAAGATAACTTGGAGATTGATTAATAGAAACTCATACTCTATTTACTTCCTTAAAAATAGGTCCCTTATGAAGATAAAGAAAGGAAATTTTAATTAAGTGAACTCTTCGATCTGACCATCCATCAGACATTCCTTCACTAATATAATAAATAATTCTATATGGATAGTGAGCATTGACTCTTCCATGAATTTCTGGCTGGATAACTAGATTGGATCCCCCCTTTTATCCTTATTATCTCCTAACTCCCCATATTAAAACCCATTTCACTATTAAAGATGGGATGCAATCTCATTTTTCCAATATTCTTAACAAAATCACACATATGGTTGACAATTATCCCTTCTCTCATACTGATGATTTCTTCATATGGGAGCCTGCCTATATTGTAGTGCTTGATTTTAAAAGTTTTTACAATCATAATTTCATGATTGTTGACTCTATAATTGGTTGGTTGAAATTTTTTGATAGCCCTTGGATTAAACCCATTAGGCTTAACCTTTTTTGATGTATTTTCCACAGCCGTATCCTTTTATAGGTTTTTCTTCAAACTTTTGGTATGAATATTTATTCTAAATTTCCTTTATGCCACCAACATAGAGAAGATACCAATCACCAATTTTTGTCTTTTGTTATGACTTTAGCCCTTTGGAATTATATTACTAACACATTTGACTACAGATGCATACATCTTGACTCTATTAGTTTACAAATAAAACATTTTGTGGGGCAAGAGTTTTCCCCACAAGTCAAGAATATTTTTACGAACTATTATCATAGAGCTCCTCCACGTTATTTGGTTTAAGAGAGATGTTTTTCTCCACAACAAATGCTCATTTAATCTTAATGCAGGCCAGATGCAGATTCTCATTGCCATTATGGAAGCGACCTCGATTTAAAAATCTCATTATGAAAAAATCGTTGGAGTTCTAATGATCCTCTGCCATATTAGAATCAAAGGTCTCTACAGGCAGTCGAGGTGCACCTTTGAGGTGTTCTGGTAGGCTCTGATTCCTAGTTGGATCAAAGTTAATGTTGATGGTTCACCCAAAGGAAATATGGGACCAGTAGTATGTGTTTCTATCTTCAGAGATATTCTTGGTTGTTGTCATGGATGTTTCTTTAGTAACTGTCTCTCGACCTCCTTGTTTGAAGCATAAATTTTGGTTGTGATTCATGCTATTTATTTTGTTAAACAAAAGGGAAGAAACAACCAATGATTTAAAAGTGACTCTACCACCATTTTCCAAGCTATTTGGAATAGTGTGGTGCACCATGCCTGGCCTCTTACCACCCATTGGATGAGTTGCCACGTTTCGCTCCGAGAGATCAGTTACACTACCAAACTTGCCATTCGAGAAGCAAAAATTGTTGTGGATGGTCTTGCCAATATGGGAATCAACCAGGTCCTATCTTGGATTTAGGATCTTCCTGTTGATATTCTCCCTCTCTAAGAAAAATATTGTAATAAGATCCCCTACTTAATAATTTTTAGCTGCATTCCTTCCCTTTAATAAAACGTGTCTTGGTATTCGGAAAAGACACCACCTTTCAAAAAAATAATTTACAATGAAAAAATTATTTTACATAGGGGTATGCCAGAAATAAATCAAGAATGATGATAAATATATCACACCCAACAATCATTCAGTCTGTATGGAGGATTAGGAGAACATATGATACATTGGATTGATGCTTTGAATCATCTTACATAATTTAAAGATATTCTAGTGGGTCATAAATATTGTGTTTTACAATAAATAAATAAATTCACATAAGATATTCATTATCAATGTTTAATTTTATAATTAATTAAAATAAATGAAAGGAAACATTTGATTATTTCAAATAATTTGTGTATGCTTTGATGAAAATGGGTGATGGAATTTAAGAAAATAAGTATCCCCCAAGTGAAGGTGTTATCCTTTGAATTCATCCAAATTTGAATGTAATAGAAAAATTTCACCCCTATTAGATTATCTTCTGAAAATTTATCATTGAATTTTATTTTTTAGAACTCATTGTACAACTACTATGGACATACACCTATGTTTATTGAAAAAATCAAAAATAGTAGTCATTAATATGACAACTACTTCTCAGAGTATTGAAATAAAAATAAAAGGGATTGAGGATGATTATAATGAATTTTTTTTATAATAACTATTTGGGAGATTAAAAATTATAATATGTTATCATTTAGTCCTGAAATATATTCAAATAATAAAAATTTAATTTTTTCAATGACTCATTTTAAAACAAATCATCTAGTTGAGCCAATTCATTATCCAATTATTATATTAAATATGTAAACCACATTTCTTATAGTAATGTGTAATTACTTTACTTAAAGTAATAATTAGTGTAAAATGATCATGTAATGAAATTTTACACTCTGTCCTAGCCACCTTTGTACTCGGTATCTATGGAACCATCCTTAAATGATTAAATAATCATGACTTTTAGTCAATAATTTAGTATCCCTAATTTTGAGGATATTTTATGGTTTATATATTTAGGGTATTAGTCCATGAATCATACATTACAAAACCATATAATAAAAACTAGTGAATTTTGAGAAATATAAGTTTTCACTTCCATATAAGAGTATTTTAGAAAAGATTTATTTCATTCAAGAATAAACATAAAAAATTTCAACATTAATTATTCTGTTCCCTTACCTATCATGTGAAAAATATTTAAGAACATGGGAAGATCAAAAAAATTTAAGTTAGTAATATAAAATAATGGAAATAGTTACTCGACTAAAAAATGAAATCACATAAAACATGCATCATTATATCAAAATTTCATTGAGAAAATGAATGAAAATTTTTCACTTAAAAAAATAAAAATTCTGTGAAAACCCCATTTAAATCAATATCAATAAACCAAAACCTCATTTGGTTACTGAGAGAATCATATTTATAAGACCATTTTAGAACACTTTTTAATTGAAAAACCATACACTCAACCTTAATAATTATCAATACCCAATTATTGGATATCTATAATGGGGATAACCCTTTGAATAAGGTATACTGGGCTAACCCATGAGATATAATGTGAATCAAAACTTCATATAATCTCTATTAGTGTCACCCATTTCTCATGAGCTATGATTGGTCTTAACCCATCATATATGCTATATCAGGATAACTGATGTGACATAATGGGACTCAATATTTAATATAATTTATATTGATCCAATCCATATTATATAATTATCAATTACCATATCATGAATATAACAAATATATCATAAAACTATTTTAAAAACTATTTATAACCCATATGGAAAACACTTTTGAAAAAGTTTTCATTTTCTTTTGAAATTCCTCTTTCAATACCAAAACCCCATTTTCATTGAAAAGAAATTTGTATACCAAAAAAAGTGAAATATTTTTCATCGTTAAAAAATTTATATTTTCAATGGAATCTAGAAAACAAATTATAGTCACGGTAGTGGAATTTATTTTTCACAATGTACATTAAGAATATAACATCCCTTTTATCGTATGATAAAATATTCAATAGAAAGCACATAAAATATTCCTATTTGATAAACATTGAATTATAGTAAATATACATAAAAACTACATTATAAAACATCTAAATCAATAAAAACCATTAAAAATTCACTTTTGAAACATATCCATGGATTACAAGGAGAGTTTTAGGTGAAAACTGTAACGTATGCTTTTATTAAAGGAAATGTACATAATCTCTTGGAAAACACTAAAATAATAATCCACATGAATGATTAACATTGAAAAAACAGTTCATATAATGATAATATTGATTTGGATGATATAATATGTCAAATATCATTTATATTGACCTTATAGCTGAATATTTGTGTAAAAAACCAATAACTACCTAAATGAATGTAAATTGTGGAAAAGTCTATTACCTTGATTCTGATTCATAATATGTGTCATTATATTACTAAATGATTAAATAATGTTATTATTTACTTTCTTGAGAACATTTTACCTATTTATTATTACTTTTATTTCACTCAGTAACAGTTTATAAAAAATTACTTAATCATCAAATTTTATGTCAGATCTTTTGACCATATTCGTCTTATGTGTCAAAATGACATTAGTAGGTTCACTAGGGTAAATTTCTTAAGAATTTAAACAAATAAAGAATAAATATATTTAAATAATTATCATATGTAAACATAAAATATTAGTTTAAAACTATTTAATAAATATTGTTATAAAATATGAACTAAGGTTATAATTATACATATGGTAAGTCACACATACACATGAGTAATTTTACCATTTTTCTATAATCATTATGGATTAAATTTTAGTGACATATATCATTAAATATTTATAAATATATTATCATATAAATAATATTTAATAATGTATTCTTATATAAATTATTCTAGTGATGTAGTGATGCTGAAAATAATCACATCATTTAGAGGTGGTGGTACACCACGTGTCCACAAAAAATAAAATCACTATTTCAGTGAGTGAAATGGGAAAAAATAAAATGTGTTATTATAAAACAAGAAGGATAAATATTTCATGAATATAATAATATTTCATTTATTTCTCATATACTAATTATATTTTCCATTATTACCTTCCATAATATTATTTAGGGAAAACTAATCACATCACTTCATGTGGCGGTAGTCCGTCGTAAATTTGAATGAAATTATTGTTTCTAATATATATTGAAATGAAATAAAGTTATATAATAAATAATTACCTAAAAAGTCTAATAATTTTATATAATTTATATTCAAAATTTATATTCCTCATTATTATCAACCCTGAGAGGTGACAATGGAAAACTGAATTACACCATGTCATGACGTGGTATTAAACTATATTCATTAATGATTATTTCATAACCCATATGATTTATATGTGTGTAGTTAATAGTATTACACAAAAAATAAAAATAAAATAAAATAATATTAAGGATAATTAGTTAATTTATTTTAATTTTATATTTATAATTGATAGAGTTTGAGAAGGAAATAAAATAAAGATGCATATTGAAGAAAATTTTATATTGTACATGTATCTTTCTTGTGTACTCCATGAATCCCTCATAGAATGGATTTATAAAAGAATAAGGCTTCTAGGTTGAGGGGAGGTATGTTGGGAGTGATATGGATAGATATTTTGAGATCCAAATGGCTTGAGAGGTGTGGTGAAGTGGGGCGAGTGAGTGAACTTTTATAATGGAGGGGGAACATAATATTGTAAATACACAAAATTATTTATTATTGTGAGGCCTCCCATAACTCTTGATCTTAAAAAAAGTAAAACTAATTGATTAGAGAGAATATATGGTCTATGGACAGTTACACCATAAAAAATTAAAATAATATTTATCCATTTTTTTATTATCCATTTCATTTACTAAATTTTACGATTTTTTATTTACAATGGTAACTTGTTTTTGAACCTATGTAATTTATACTTTAAGAACAAATTTAACTGATATATATTTGCATATTTATACTGACTGATTCTAAAAGTGATATATAATATATAAAATTAAAATATAATTTTTTGGGAAATTAATTTTAACTAAAGTGCATGAAACACACAAAAAACTACATTAACCCTAACCGAACTAAAAAATTTTTATATTATTTCATGTTCAATATGTTCATTTTTTATATAGAATGTTATATTAATATAACATTCTAGATATTTATTATCATTTTAAATTTACTTTTAAGAGGATATTACTTTTAGTAATTTTAAATAATTTAATAAAATGTCATGCATTATAAAATAACTTGAACGTAAATTTTAACATTATTTAATTTATTTAAATTAAAAATCCTCAATAAAATTATGTAATTTGAATATATTAATTTAACATATTTTTATAATTATATTTTGTTCAAATAAATTAATGGAAGTAAATAATTCATTCAATTTAATTCAATTTTAATAATTTTTTTATAAAATATGTTAGTAAATTTGTATATGAATAATTACTACATTGTAATTTCATAAGTATTTTATAAAAATAATATATCTCTAAAAATTAATGATAATTTAATAAGATCATAAAAATCATTTATCTTTCAATATAATATATATAACTAAACCAATATGAGTTTTTTAACCATACAAAAGAATTGTAGATATTAATAAAATATAAGGTTCCTTTTTTCACTTTTCATTACATGACATATTATATAGGTCAGTTTCAGAGAATGTTATCCCACTAAATTTAAAAAATTTATAATAATGTGAAAAGTGTCAAAATATTCCCAAACAATTAGTGTTAGAATAATTGGTACATCATTTTACACATTATATTCTATGTTTAACCACAATGTAGTAAAAATTTTACCTTAATCACTTTATTTAATCTTAATTTTTTCCACTAATAATTATGTTAAACAAATTAGTTTAAAATATTAAAAAAATTAAATTATTCTTATTCGAGATATGGAATCCATATTTAAAATTTCATGACATAGATATGTTAAAATTTATTTAAAAATTAATCTTTTAGACTAGACAAGAATGATGGTTTAAAATGTGAAAATGTTCCAATGTTCCAAATGTTTTTATATAAAAATTATATACATAAATTATTCCAAAGAAATATATTTTATTAATATAAATATAATTGATCAATTCTGACTTTTATACCAATTTAAAATAGTTTTTATCATTATAAATTATTTTTATAAAAAATTTATTATTTTAATTAAAATCTACAATTTTCCAGTATTCATAAAATGATGAATGATTTCCAAAAATTATCAAAAATTATCTCAAATATAATTGTATATTTAAAATTTTAAAATTATTTTTAGGGTTATATATATATATATTGAAAAAGTGGTAAAATATTAATTTAAATATATATAGGTATTGAATTATTAAACTATCTTTTAGAAGAAAAAAAATATAAATAATTTCTTTCTATATCAAACTGATATTATTTTATTTATAATAAAAATATAATTAAGAAAACTTTGTAAAATATTTATTTTAATAATTTAGTTAATCATGTTCATAATTTTCATACCAACATCTTTGCGATAACTATTATATTAAATAATAATAGTAGTACTATATTGTTTTTTTAAATCATGGTCTTATGTTTAACGCAAGATATGTAAGAAACAAATTATATTGTATAAAAAATATAGGTTTCTATAGTGTTTTAAATACAAAAAGGAAAATAATTTTATACTTTTTAAATGTTCTGATGTTATATCCACCAACATTTAAAAAATTAAATCCTAGAATTTTAACATTATCTCTATAATTAAAGGTTGGATATACATTGAAAACTATTAATAATATAATAACATTTCTACTAAGGTTTTTAGTAAAACCTTTTTGTAACAAGATCAAATAATATTATATGACCATTATTAAAATGTCATTAATTATGATATAAATTATAATGGCTATCAATACCTCTAAACATATATCTATAGAATTTAAATGAAATAATTTCCAAATAAAATTTATAGTAAAATATAAACTTATGATATCTAGTATAACATTACAAATGTATCAAATGGTACATAAATTACTTCAAACATCAAAATAGGGGTTCCAAATCCATTTATATGTTGACAGAACATTTAAAATTAATGATCTCTCTATATATATCACCACATAAATAGATGTCCCAATAGAAAATGTGGAAGTTGAAAATTATTTTCCCAGCCCTTTTTTCTTCTAATAGGTATTATTTCCACTCTGGGAAATTATAATCAGAAACGCATTATCATAACGTCCTAAAGTATATTAGATGAAATATCATAAAGCTGATTTTATATATCTATTCTTATTCAAGGACTTTAAAGACTCTTTTCCTCATAGTCACAAGCCTTTGGACAAATCATACAACACCAGTAACACATTCTAGATCCTATCATACATACCCCAAAATTTATTTTACAACACATGGAATAAGTTTTGGACATACCTATAAAATTACTAGATAGTTACTTCACAATTTTAATTCATCCTTGAATGTTTTATAATCTTTTCAACTTGTGTAAAATAAATGTAAGAAAACAACACCTAATAATTCCCACCAGAATGAGAAACCCTCTAATAAATTTTAAATTATCGTTAGGCTGAATCACATTGTATTCTTGGTTTTAACCATGGTAAAATCTATTCATTCAACTATCATTGTCTCAAATAAATTCAGTAACATACATGGTCAATATTAGGATGTAAAATTCTTATGAATCCAAAAAATAATAATATAAAATATATATTTAGGATAAAAATTCATTATATTTACTTTTATTTTAATTTTTATGGTAAATTTTATTTTTGGATAATCGTTATATAAATAATTACTACATTATACTTTCATAATAATTATAAGAAAAAAATCATCTATAAAAAATAACTATAAATTATTATGATGATAGAAACTAATTTACCCTACAAATAAATATTTATAATGGAACAAATATTTTTTTCCTTATCCAAAAAATTATAGATATTAAAAATATGGAAGGTTTATTATTTTCCTATTTCATTACATAACATATTATATAGGTCAAATTCCAATAATTTTATGCCAATAACTCATAATAACCATTAATAATGTTATATGTGTCCATGTATTTTTATATAATGCATTTCAGAAAAATTTATAGGTCATTTTAAAACTAATTTCTATGTCTAACAACTATGTAACATCATTATTACATTAATTACTATAATTGATTTTAATTTTTATCAAAAATAATTATGGTCAAAACTAATTTGAAATTATTATATAATATATATTATTCTAATAAAAAATATTTATTACATAATTACAAATTCAATTCATTGAGGTAGTATAATTTAATTTAAAATCAATCTCATAGACATGACAAGAAAGGAGATTCTCAATGTGATAATTTTCGAAATATCACAACATTTTAATATCAATATTTAATATGTTATTATTCCAAAGACCTATATTTGATTAATGTATGTGTAATATTACTAATATTTCTATAAAACTATTTATTCATATTATTTATCATTAAAAATGTGTTAGATAAATAGGAATATTCTAATTAAATTCTAGTATTTTTCACTATTCTTCAAAAAATGAAACATTTTGAAAAAATACCAAAAAATCAATACAAAATAAAATTGGTACTATGTTTTGAATAACTAATTTCATTTATTCATTTTTATTTTATAATATTAGTAAATATTAATTTCAAATTACTTTCACTAATCCTGAATAAACTGTATTTTATAAAAACTATTTTTAGAAAACAATCCTCTCTCTTTAAAATTATTATGATTTCATTACTAATAAAAAGATACATAATAAAAATGTGTATCTAAATAATTTCACTTATAATTTAATAATATTCATAATAATAATTCCAATATCTATGTGATAAAAATCATATTAAATAATAATATTAATAGTATATTTTTTTTATAAAACATGGTCTTTTGTGTAGCATAAGATAGCGAACAAACACATTGATTTGTGTACCAAAAGATCTGTTAGTATTGTGTATCATTTTCTCTATTGTAAATAATTTTCTTCCTTTAAAATGATGGGTTTTTGTAATTTGTTTTTTTTATAAATTTTAAATCATTTAATAACATATTATTCAGTATAAGATACACATACTATCATTTTAAGAGTTATCATTATATCATAGAATTGAAAATATCACAATAGCCCCAATATAAAATATAATAACATATAATATCATTTTTCCATACTAAATCTATGAACCCGAATCTTGACGTACATGAAATTACATTACTTTTTCAGAATACTTAGTACATAACAAAAACAGACACACAAGGACCGTAATAGTTTAGTGTCTTTGGAAACATAGAATATAATCTTCTAATCATGGTGAAAGATCGTCAAAATCTCCCATAATGATATTCCCATTTTTTTCTTACCTAAAACCTTTCTTTATATCCTGGGGAAAAGAAAACATAAAAGGGGTGAGCTCAAATTCCCAGTAAGAGAACATAAAACAATCCATAAACATTTGAATGCAAAAACATGAACATAAAATCTAAACATTAAAATCTTGAGCAAAGACATGAATCTTGGAAGTACGTAAGGCATATATCATAAGGGGACATCAATCATGATAAAATATCAAGTTAATAAAACATTTAATTGTGGAAACCATTAAGCACATGTTATGATTTCCATAGTAGCCAAGGCATTGCTGCCAAGACCATCTTAGTGGACAAAGTCCATTTCGGAATCGAGTTCACTCCTCGTTTCAGTCATGTAATGTAACACCCGAAGATTTTATGAAAAATATTCTTTTAATTTCATTAATTTCTTGTGTTGTATGATATACCAAGATTACCTTGCGTTATACGAAACACCGTATTAGCTTGCAGTATACACAACACTATTCTTGGATCGTGTTACACACAATTTTGATAATATTTATTCTACGTAATATTGAGTATATATATATATATTCAATGTATAAATTAAATATGTTTGGATTCTGTTATATGAAACAACGAAGGATTCTTGCACAACGCGCAACCCTGACTTGGCTTGCATTACAAGCAATCGCGACCTTCCTCGATAGCGTGTGTTGTACGCAATACCGGATATTACTAACCATTGATATATTATTATAATATTATTATGAACTAGCCATTATGAATAGTATTAACTAAATTTTTAATTTTATAACATTATTATTCATCTTACACATTTTCTAGAACATGTTATAAGAACAAAATAAATTTTGCGGGTAAAATAAGTATTTTTCAAAAAATACAATTTTTCCGGCTTTTGATGGCGCACCCACTTTAAATCTAGTTTTTTAAATGTTTATAAGTTCCATTTGACAAAATAAAATTATTATTTGGAATCAAGAAATAAAAATTTACTTTGGATAAATTTTTCATTTTATTATGATAACTTTCATATTTTAATGAATAGTAAAAACACGCTATATTTTAATTAAAAAAACTTTTTTCATCGTAATAAATTATGTGGTTAAATAATAATATTGAATGGTTTAAAAGTATAAATAGAATTTATTTTTACCATTTAATATAATGTATATCATTAGCCTTGATTTTACATTGAATTCGTAGGTTAAATAAATTCAATCTTTGGGAATGTTTTATCTTTTAAAACCCGTTTGTTTAAACAATGGGATTAATTTTAAATTAATTACTGCAACATCTTTGTTTTGAATTTTGAAAAAATGGATTCCATATTTGGAATCAGTGGGTCCAAATTATGTTAATAGGTTACTTTTATTTTTTTGATATTATGAATAGTAACTACGGTAATTTTTTTTATTTACTACGGGTAAAGGTAAATAGGGTAATTCAAGGTTAAAAGAATATTATAATAATTCAAAATTATCTTGACACTTGTCCTAACCTTATTGGATTAGTAATGGCCTACCATGGGCATCTTTGGGTCGATTTTGGGACCCCATGGAGCCACTTATGAAAGACAATGGCACATTAGATTAATTAATTTAATGTAAAGACAAAATTGACTTTAACAAAACTCTTTTAGTAATTAATTTTTATAAGAGGTAATATAAGTTATATATTAGACTATAAATATTATTTGGTAATATAAAAGGATTCCCTACATAATGGTATTTTGTTTCATAATTTTTAGACATCAAATGAATTAAATTATGTATGACACAATAATGATGTAGTGTTTAACTCATTAATAAATGATTTAAATAAATAAGATTAAAATGATTAAAATATCATCCAAAACCTGTACAATTTCTATTGGATGATTTTATTCAGAATATTAGTCATCTTATCTTCGGAATTAATGTGTTTTGGACCTCTTGAAACCGAAGATAAGTTTATAATAAAATAATGTTTTCACACTTTCCTAAAGAGCCCCTCCACTCCCTTATAAAAGGATACCACTTCTATGAAATTTCTCACACCTCTAAAGCCTTTTGGCTCGTCCAAACTCTGCCCAACTAAGATCCCTACATCCATCTACTCCCCCTTGAATCCTTACATTAGGAAGAAGACTCTCCAAGAAGTCCTTTTGGTTCAAACCAAAGGAAGTTACCAAAATTAAAGGTAACATTTTCTCTTAAGTTGTTTTCTTTTATTCTACTTCTCCAACCCCTAAACTCTTTTTAATCCTTCCTTTAGTAACAACACCAATATCATAAATATACTAGGATGTTTTTATAAGAAGGATTAAAACTAAACTTACACACACCTCCATCTAATGGATGAAGAACATAACGTTTCTATGATTGTAAACTAACGCCTCACGAAATGATGATTATTCGACTTTCCCCTGCCGCCTCTCATGGTGGCCATTATGATTGCACTGTATTTATATATAATATATATTATGTTTATTATTTCTTTATGCTTCTTTAATTCCCAATTATATCAAGCCTTTATGGTTTCCATAGTTGGTAAATACGATAATCTCATTTGAGGAAGTGCGGACTACCGCCCCCTAAAAGTGATGTGATTCGTTAATACCATATGTGGGATGTATAAAGGATGTGGTTAATAATATTATATATGATATTCTACTGGAATTATAATATACCTATTTATCATTATTTTTTAATTCCATTAAAATAAGAAATAGAAATGAAAGTAGCGTTTATGCGTACGTACGGCTTCCCGTCTCCATGAACGGTGTTTTTCATTTCTTACATTCATATTTTATGTACTATTATAAATTCTTGTATATGCTGGATATATAATGAATTTATATGATATATAAATCATTATTTAAATTATATAGGTAAGTAAATCATGATATAAGTAATAATAATATCAAGAACAACAAGTCCAAACACGTACGATAAATAAGATGATTTTACCCAAAACACTACTTTAACATTAATTTACATAAGTATGGGTGATATAAAGTCATAAGTGAACCATATATGGTATAATAACAATGTGTATGATTCTTTAATAAGTCAATTACATTATTTAAATCATTATACAGGAGGTTCGGACTCTTACGAAGCAAATTGGACCTTAGGTGAGGGAAATATCACAATCTCATTTTTATCCGAGATTGTTTATTCTTTGGTATTTACTGGGGTGTATTTTATCATCCACATCAATGTTTCCTCAATATGTAATATTTATATACTTCTACAATATTTTATATCAAATTTTACCCTTTGGTGATTTTTTAGTAAAGGATATGAAAGGAATCTTTTGTCGTTTTTTGTACGAGGTACTTTTTGACTTTTCTGACAAAAGTATGGAGAATGTTTTTTTAACTTATACGGCATGAATGGATTTTTAAAACAATATTTCCAAGAAGCTTCCTTTACAATTTTTCATGTTTATTTTTAATCAAATTCTTTTATTTTATAATTGTACGACATTTTAAGAAAGGAAAAGTGTTTTTGAAGTAGAAAGGATATTTTCCTCAAGAATGGAGTTCAAGTGTTTTATCAAAATTATTTTCCATCTAAGATAATAAAGGGTTCTGTTACTATCCCTATTATTACATTGATTTTATTATGTTGTGATGGAATTATATTTTTATGAATTCCTTTATTTTATATGAATTGTTTTATGATGTCATGTTGTTTAAGAATCCCATTTTTACTACATGGGTTATGCGATGATGTATGATTTATGATTTTGTGGCACACATAAGAATGATATAATTATGAGATGGGTGGGACCTATATCTCCCTCCAATGCATTGGGTAAAGATTTTATATCTCATGAGATAGACATGGCTGGAATGGTAGGTTATACCGGTTCAGTGAAACAGGACTGAAACGAGGAATGAACTCGGTTCCGAAATGGACGTTGTCCACTAAGATAGTCTTGGAAATGATTCTTGACTAAAAAGAAATGATTATCTATGATTATGTGTGTATTCCACCAAGTTTCATGTTTTATGTTAGGATTATTGGGATTCCATTTCACTACTATGATTTATCCCATGTTATGAAACTATGCTCTCTTTTTCAGGTTAAGATTTCCAAAAGATATGTTCTTATGAATATGATGTGATTGATATTTCTTTTGATTACCCTTACTAAGAATTTGAGCTCACCCTTTTATGTTTTTTTTCCCCAGGACCTAAATAAAGGATTTAGGTTTAAAAAAAGGATCTTTATGGGAGATGTTGAAGATCATTCACCACGATTAAAAGATTATATTCCGAGTTTCCAAAGACACTAAACTATTACGGTCCTTGTGTGTGTGTTTTTGTTATGTACTAAGTATTCTTCAAAATTAATGTAATTTACATGTACGTTAGGCTTCAGGTCTCTACAGTTGGTATTAGAGGGAGGTTTAGTCAACCTTTGGAAACTAGGATGCGAAAACATTAGTGAGATCCCTATAGATATTTCTAAGGTATGTCTAGGGATGTTCCTAAGGATAAGTATACATATAGGATACAGTCCTAGAACTATGGTAACGATCATAGAATTTAACCTAATATGTTAGATATTGAGGATACTCCCCCTTTATTATGTTGTTTTCCCTAGAATGATTTTTGCCTCTCACACTATTCTTTTTGGGTTTTAGATGATGGCTGGAACCCGAAGGAACCGTGTTGATCAATGCAATGGACAATGCAATGATTTTCCTCATGAACAAACAAATGTTATGGGAGATGGAGTGCAAAATCTTATTGGTATACTTACACAAGCTATGAATCATTCTGGAATTCCAAATGATCAGAGAAGGGAACAACATTATATTGAGTCCTTCATGAGGCAACGTCCACCTTCTTTTAGTGGGTCTTCTGATCCACTTGTTGCTGAACAATGGATCAGTACCACTGAAAAGATATTTTCAGTTCTTCAATGTTCTGAACATGATAAAGTCATCTTAGCAGTATATCATTTGGAAGGTGAAGCTGATCAATGGTGGAATCTTATTAAGAATACGAGGCAAAGGGATGAAATTGATTCCATGGAATGGGACGAGTTCAAGAACTTATTTTTCAATAAGTACTTCCCTCGTATTCTCCGAACAAAGATGGAGAAATAGTTTCTTGAACTGAAGAAAAAGGATGATGAATCTGTTGGTACCTATGAAGCAAATTTTACAAGACTTTCAAGGTACTCTTCTTGTATTATTATCCAACCTGAGAGTAAGATCGATCGATTATTTAGTGGATTAAAACCAAGTCTTCGAAGGGCCTTAGCCATAAGGGACTTCAATAGCTACGAAGAAATCGTTCGATGTGCTCTCAAAGTCGAGATGGAGATTAGAGTAACCCATCAGTCATATGGGTTTGATAAGAAGAGGTAAATGGAATTCAAAGGAAAATCTAAAGAGCATATTGAAAAGAATATGAGCTTTCCCTTATGCTCAATGTGTGGAAAGAAACATGGAGGGAGTTGTCTTAAAGGGACAAGTAAATGTTTCAAATGTGGAAAGGAAGTTCATAGGGCATTTGAATGCTGCAATGATGGGAAGAAGATATATAATGATGCAAACAAAGGAAGGGATACACAGAATGAACCTACTACACATCAATGTTTCAAGTGCAAGGAGATGGGACATTATGCCAATAAATTCCCCAATCCAAGGGTTAGTGATGATCGACGTGAGCAACCACTTAAGGAAAAGAACAAAGGAAAGTCACATTCGATCACCATTGGCGATGTTGAATATGACAACGATGTGGTGGAATGATTAAGTGTTTATGTAATGGGATTCCAGAATAATGTTGTATATAGTATCGTGGAATATTGGAATATTTATGTTTTGTTCTATTGAGGTTTTCAATAATTTTATGGCATCGGTAACCATGAAAAGTGATTGAAATATTTTTGGAAAGCAGATGATATGCACATAATGAAGGGATAAAGAGAATCTAATATGTTTGATAGTATTCATGAGCTCATTATTGATATAAGGACTATGTGATATCAGGGTATGAGTATATAGAATTTTGAGGATTTTGGTATGTGGAAAGTGTTAACTTTTAACTGCATTCATGTTTTCACTAAGGTTCAGTGGATATTCATTCTTCAAGAGAATACATGATTAAGGTATTCACATATTTGTAATTTGACCAACAAGATATATCTTATGATATATGGGGGATAAATGATGGCATTCACGTGATCATTTTCATTATACTATGAGCTTGGACCGAAGTATTTTAGATAAGCCTAATGATTGGAATGGATTATGTTGGACCTAATTTAGTATTGTTTAAGGATAAAACTTTTTTGATATTGTTGATGGGATGTTATAGTAATATAGCTTTAGAAAAAGGACAACCTGCAGCATGGGCGACAGCCCGTCGCGTCGAACAAGGCTGTGGGAATCGAACCCACAACCGAAGTGCGACTGGCCTTTATCGCCTACCACTGGCCTACAGGATGTCCTTGTTTATTAGAAACTAGTTTTATTATATTAAGAAGTATGATATATGAAGTATAAGTCCATTTTAGGAACCATATATGATTAATCTCACTATAGATGGGCTTATGTATTTTTTTGATAACTTTTCTAACCTTTTGTTTGAGACAGATGGAATGACCCATCATTCTATCACATGATCTGCTAACACATCACGAATGACAAATTCAACTTCATTTATTTAAGAGATGAAGTGGAAATTGTCCAAAGAATGACAAACGGTGAGACTATACCAAAATCAAGAAAGTATTTCTTCTAATTCCAATTTCATCCATTTTAGGAAAATGATCTTGAAAACCAAAAATGTTGTCCTGGTGCTCTTATATCTGATGAATCAGACAATACCTTAGATTGTCACAAATTTATGGCTTTGTGATTACTGTCTTTTCCATAGCCATGTTCTCTACCACTCTCCATCAGAACATGATGGTTAGATTTCTCTTCCATTTCTATATTTTCACCTATGTGGAAACCCAGTGGTTAGTTTATTTGGTTAACCATTACATTTCATACTTTTGTTTTTAAAGATTGATTTTGGTATTCCTTTTTACGATGTGGGTTTCTATTAAAGAAACTTTCGAATAGTAAACTATTTATAACCCCGACAAATTTCGAGGGTGAAATTCATTTTAAGGGGGGTAGAATGTTACACCCTGATATTTTTTGAAAAATATTCTTTTAATTTCATTAATTTCTTGTGTTGTATGCTATTCCAAGATTACCTTGCGCTATACGCAACACCGTATTAGCTTATAGTATACGCAACACTATTCTTGGATCGTGTTACACACAATTTTGATAATAGTTATTCTACGTAATATTGAGTATATATATATATATATATTCAATGTATAAATGAAATATGGTTGGATTATGTTATACGAAACAACGAAGGATTCTTGCACAACACGCAACCTTGACTTGGCTTGCATTACCCGCAATTGCGACCTTCCTCGATAGCGTGTGTTGTACGCAATACCGGGTGTTACTAAACAAAGATATATTATTATAATATTATTATGAACTAGCCGTTATGAATAGTATTTACTAAATTTTTAATTTTATAACATTATTACTCATCTTACACATTTTCTAGAAGATGTTATAAGAACAAAATAAATTTTTCGGGTAAAATAAGTATTTTTAAAAAAATACAGTTTTTCCGCCTTTTGATGGCGCACCCACATTAAATCTAGTTTTTGAAATGTTAATAAGTTCCATTTGACAAAATAAAATTATTCTTTGTAATCAAGAAATAAAAATTTACTTTGGAGAAATTTTTCATTTTATTCTGATAACTTTCATATTTTAATGAATAGTAAAAACATGCAATATTTTAATGAAAAACAACTTTTTTCATCGTAATAAATTATGATGTTAAATAATAATATTGAATGGTTTCAAAGTATAAATAGAATATATTTTTACCATTTAATATAATTTATGTCATTATCCTTGATTTTACATTGAATTCCTAGGTTAAATAAATTCAATCTTTGGCAATGTTTTAACTTTTAAAACCTATTTGCTTAAACAACGGGATTAATTTTAAATTAATTACTGCAACTTCTGTGTTTTGAATTTTGAAAAATGGATTCCATATTTGGAATCAGTGGGTCCAAATTATGTTAATAGGTTACTTTTATTTTTTTGATATTATGAATAGTAACTACGGTAATTTTTTTATTTATTATGGTTAAAGGTAAATAGGGTAATTCAAGGTTAAAAGAATATTATAATAATTCAAAATTAGCTTGACACTTGTCCTAACATTATTGGATGAGTAGTGGCTGACCATGGTCATCCTTGGGTCGATTTTGGGACCCCATGAAGCCACTAATGAAAGACAATGACACATTATATTAATTAATTTAATGTAAAGACAAAATTGACTTTAACAAAACTCTTTTAGTAATTAATTTTTATAAGGGGTTATATAAGTTATATATTCGACTATAAATATTCTTTCGAAAGATAAAAATTCTCCCTACATCATTGTATTTGTTTCATAAATTTTAGACATCAAATGAATTAAATTATCAATGACACAATAATGATGAAGTGTTTAACTCATTAATAAATGATTTAAATAAATAAGATTAAAATGATTAAAATATAATCCAAAACCTATCCAATTCCTATTGGATGATTTTATTTAGAATATGAGTCATCTTATATTCGGCATTAATGTGTTTTGGACCTCTTGGAACCGCAGATAAGATTATAATAAAATAATGTTTTCACACTTTCCAAAAGAGCCCATCCACTCCCTTATAAAAGGAGACCACTTCTATGCAATTCCTCAAACCTCTAAATCATTTTTTCTTGTCCAAACTCTGCCCAAATAATCTCCCTACATCCCTCACCTCCCCCTTGAAGCCTTAAATTAGGCAGAAGACTCTCACAGAAGTCCTTTTGGTTCAAACCCAAGGAAGTTACCAAAATTAAAGGTAACAGTTTCTCTTAAGTTGTTTTCTTTTATTCTACTTCTCCAACCCCTAAACCCTTTTTAATCCTTCCTTTTGTAACAACAAAAATATCGTAAATATACTAGGATGTTGTTATGAGAAGGATTCAAACTACACTTACACACACCTCCATCTAATGGATGAAGAACATAATGTCTCTGTGATGGAAAACTAACGCCTCACGAAACGATGATTGTTCGCTTTTCCCCTACCGCCTCTCATGGTGGCCATTATGATGGCACTGTATTTATATATTATATATATTATGTTTATTATTTCTTTATGCTTATTTACTTCCAAATTATATCAAGCCTTTACGATTTCCAAAGTCGGTAAATACAATAATCTCATTTGAGGAAGTGCGGACTACCGCCCCCTCAAAGTGATGTGATTCGTTAATACCTTATGTGGGATGTATAAAGGATGTGGTTAATGATATTATATATGATATTATACTGTAATTATAATATACATATGTATAATTATGTTTTAATTCCATTAAAATTATAAATATAAATGAAAGTAGCGTTCATGCGTACGTACGACTTACCGTCTCCATGAACGGTGTGTTTCATTTCTTACCTTCATATGTTATGTACTATTATAAATGCTTGTATATTATGGATATATAATGAATTTATATGATATATAAATCATGATTTACATTTTTGAGGTAAGTAAATCATGATATAAGTAATAATAACATCAATAACAACAAGTCCAAACACGTACGATAAATAAGATGATTTTACCCAAAACACTACTTTAACATTAATTTACATAAGAATGGGTAATATAAAGTCATATGTGAACCATATATGATATCATAACAATTAATATGATTCTTCAATAATTCAATGACATTATTTAAATCATTATATAGGAGGTTCCGACTCTTACGAAGCAAATTGGACCTATGGTAAGGGAAATATCATAATCTCATTTTTATCTGAGATTGTTTATTCTTTGGTATTTACTGGGGTTTATTTTAACATCCACATCCATGTTTCCTACATATGTAATATCTATATCCTTCTACAATAGTTTATATCAAATTTTACCCTTCAGTGATTTTTTAGTAAAGGATATGAAAGGAATCTTTTGTCATTTTTCATATGAGGTACTTTTTGACTTTTCCGACAAAAGTACGAAGAATGTTTTTTTAACTAATCCAGCATGAATGGATTTTTAAAACATTATTTCGAAGAATATTCATTTACAAGTTTTCATGTTTATTTTTAATCAACTTCTTTTAGTTTAGAATTGTACGACATGTTAAGAAAGGAAAAGTGTTTTTGAAGTAGAAAGGATATTTTCCTCAAGAATGGAGTTCAAGTGTTTTATCAAAATTATTTTCCATCTAAGATAATAAAGGTTTCTGTTTCTATCCATATTATTACATTGATTTGATTATGTTGTGATGGAATTATATTTTTTTGAATTCATTTATTTTATATGAATAGTTTTATGATGCCATGTTGTTTAAGAATCCAATTTTTACTACATGGGTTTTGCGATGATGTATGATTTATGATTTTGTGGCACACATAAGAATGGTATAATTATCATATGGGTGGGACCTATATGTCCCTAAAATGCATTGGATAATGATTTTATATCTCATGAGACAGACATGGCTAGAACGGTAGGTTATACCGGTTCAGTGAAACAGGACTGAAACGAGGAATGAACTCGGTTCAGAAATGGACTTTGTCCACTAAGATAGTCTTGGCAATGAGTCTTGACTAACAAGAAATGATTATCTTTGATTATGTGTGTATGAAACCAAGTTTCATGTTTTATGTTATGATTATTGGGATTCCATTTCACTACTATGATTTATCCCATGTTATGAAATTATGATCTCTTTTGCAGGTTAAGATTTCCAAAAGTTATGTTCTTATAAATATGATGTGATTGATATTTCTTTTGTTTACCATTACTGATCATTTGATCTCACCCTTTTATGTTTTCTTTTCCCCAAGACCTAAAGAAAGGATTTAGGATTCAAGAAAAAGAATATCATTATGGGAGATGTTGAAGATCTTTCACCACGATTAAAAGATTATATTCCGAGTTTCCAAAGACACTAATCTGTTACGGTCCTTGTGTGTGTGTTTTTGTTATGTACTAAGTATTCTACAAAAGTAATTTAATGTCCATGTACATCAGGCTTCGGGTCTCTACATGTAACACTGAACCGGATTAACTTACTGTTCCAGACATGTCTATCTCATGAGATATAAATATTTACCCAATGCATTGGAGGGATATATAGGTCCCACCCATCTCATAATTAAATCATTCTTACATGTGCCACAAAATAAACATACATCATTCATAATAACCCAACAAATAAGATGGGTTTCATAAACATCATCACATCATCACATAATCCATATAAATGAAATGGATATCATTTCATAATAAGAAAAGTGAAACCATGTAAATCATATAGATATTATACTTGAAACATACACATATGAAATAATGTCATCATAGTTGAAAAATGGTTTTGATAAAACACTTGAAATGAATTCTTGAGGAAAATATCTTTTCATCATCAAAATCATTTTCTTCTCACAAAATGTCATTCAATTTTAAAAGAAATGGATTTTGTTGAAAATAGTCATGAAATCTTTTGGAGGAAGCTTCATAAAAAAAGGCTTTATAAAAGCATAAAAATCCTTTCACGTCGTAAAAGTTAAAAATAACATTCTCCTTGTACTTTTGTCGGAAAAGTCAAAAAGTAAATTATATGGTAACCAAATGAAAGATTCCATCCATACAATGTTGTAAAAAGTCAAAAAAGGGTTAAAATGACTATAAACATTCATATAAGAATAGTAAACATTTTATGCAAACATTTTTAGAAAACATGGTCATGGATGTTAAACGTAACCCCAGTAAATACTTACGTATAAGTAATCTCGGATAAAAAAATGAGATTGAAAATTTATTTTCTTACCTTCGGTCCGATATGCTTTGTACGTATCCGAACCTCCTGTATAATTATTTAAATAATTTCATTTACTTATTACAGAATCATATTCATTGTTATGATATCATATATGGTTCCCTTATGACTTTATATTACCCGTTCTTTTGAAAATTCCATGTTAAAGAGCGTTTTGGGTAAAATCATTTCATTTTTTGTCCATGTTTTGACTTGTAATTATTCATATGATTACTTAGATCATGATTACTTAATTCCAGAATATAAATCATGATTTATATATTATATATTCAGAATATACATATATATAATAGATCAACAAATGGAAAGAAATACACCGTTAATGGAGACGGTAGGCCATACGTATGCATGAACGCTGCTTTTGTTTCCTTATTGAATTGAATGGAATTAAGTAGATGACATAAATATATATATACATAAATCCAGTAGAATTATTATGTAATATATTTCATTATTACTTATTATATATACTTTATAATCATTCTTGAATGGTTAACATGGAGAGTGAATCTCATCCCGTCGTGGAGACGGTAGTCCGTACGTACACACGTGCGATGATATCATTCCCATGATCGTGGAATTGTATTAAAGTGTATGTATAATATTTCAGAATCAATATCACTTTACAATAATCATATATAGTTATTATTTACACCATTATACCCATCCAAGTAAGGTGGTGGTGGAAAATAGATTACACCACGACGTAGAGACGGTATTCCATACGTACGCACGCGCGGTGATTTCATTTTTCGTAGGATGGATAGATAGTGAAATAGGGTTGTTTCATACTTATAATAACATATCAGTATATTAGTGATACAGATGTTATTCCTTTGTAATGAATCAACTAAAGAAGAAGAAGTATAAGAATAAATATAGTTGAAAGAATCGGTAACGGATATTACCTCTTCTTTCGACACGCCTATTGAAACCTCCTCTTAGGGTACTAAGATTGGACTTTGAAGAAGAAAAGAATCTCTAGGATGTTTCTAGGGAAGTGGAGAAGAGAAATTGATATGGTTTTTCTGTTCTTGAAGGCTCAAAGTGGTGTGAGGAAGAGAGGGAGGAGGTGCCCTTTTATAAGGGAGGAGAGGGGCACCTTTGGAATAACTAAAAATATTATTTTATTATAAAGTCATATTCGGTTTTTAATAGCTCAAAATTGAGTTATTTTGAAACTAAGGTGGGATGTGTAGAAATCCTCTCATCCAATATAATTTATACATGTTTAGGTTTCTATTTTAACCTTATCATTTAGATTTTACTTTAAGTTAAATAACTTTTCTTTTACCGTGTCTTCTTGTTTTCTTACACTATAAGGTTAATAAACTTACTATAACAAGCCAAAAGAACCAAAAGTTGTTTATTATTAACATATATAACCTTATATAAGTAATTTTTCCAAACCTTATATTTTTAGGAATAAAATAACAATTAATAATATAATATTTTTTAAAAAACTATTTTATGTCAATTTTCACACTATTTGGTAATTTATTTTTTTGAAAATCATAACAGAATTATTAGTTCGAACAAATTTAATTAAATCAATACTAACATGTCATATTAACATATAAAATTATTTTAATTCCTAAAAAGTCTCAAATTACATTTATTTGGGTATTTATAACATCAATTATGTCAATATTTCATTAATAAGATAATTAATGTATCATCATTTTGTCATAAATAAATTAAATTATTTAATGTCTAAAAATTAAAAATAAAATATCATTATGTAGGAAATATTTTTATATTTCTAATTAATATTTATAGTGGAATTTATCTTACGTATAACTCTATATTAAAAATGATTTAGTTATTAAACATTGATTTTAGCTATTTTAACCCTTCTTTAAATAAATTAATAATAAATGTCCTAATCTAATTCAAGTGGGCCTAAAGGGTAATATTTTATCCATAATGTTGTTTTTGGTCGAATTACACTTATCCAATAGAATTAGGACATGTGTTAGGGTAATAATAATATCATTTTTACCCTTAATTACCCTATTTACTTTTAACCGTGGTAAAAAAAAGTAAACAATTACTATTCACCAAAAATTGTTTTCATCTCACTGAACTACATTTTAATTACTGAAATCAACCGTGTCTCTCAGAATTTTTAAATTCCATTCACAAAAGTGGTAGAATTAAATTTTATGTAAATTTTCAAATTCTTCTAGAAGGTGGGTAAAAGACAGTCAAAAGTTCAACAAAACTTTTATATATCTAAAATTATTATAAAATGACTCCAATGAATTACATTGAACTTATATAAGTATTATGTATCAATTTTTACCCAAAATAAATTTAAATAAAATAAATAATTATTTAAATAAAAAGTCGGTTTTTAAATAGTAACCCAATGTTTTCACTATTCATCAAAAATTGAAATTTTTCAGAAAATACCAAAATTTCACCCTAGGCTAATTTCGATATTCCGAATCCAAAAATGAATTCCATTTTCAAAAATAAAATTTAAAAAATTTCAAAAAGTGGGTATTACTATTTATAACGACTTGTTTTAATAATATTTTAATATCATATCGTTGTTTAGCGAAACTCGGTATTGCGTACAACACACGCAATTGTGGAAGGTCGCGCCTGCGTGTAATGAAATCCAAGTCAGGGATGTGTGTTGTGAAAGCTCATTTTTGTGTAGTGTACAACACAAGACATTAATGAAATTAAAAAAAATATTTTTCTTAAAATCTCGGGGTGTTACATTCTACCCCCCTTAAAATGAATTTCGACCTTGAAATTTGTCGGGGTTATAAATGGTTTACTACTCAAAAGTTTCATTAATAAAACCCCACATCGTAAAAAGGAATACTAAAACTCAATTTTAAAAACTAGAGTATGAAACGTAACGATTACCCAAAGTAACTCATCACTGGGCTTATATATAGAAGAACATAGGTTAAAATATAGATATGGAAGAAAAATCTAACCATCATGTTCTGATAAAGAGTGGTAGAGAACATGGATATGAAAAATCCATCAATCACAAAGCCATAAATTTGTGATGATCTAAGGTACCATCTGATTCATCAGATATAAGATCACTAGGACAACATTTTTGATTTTCAATATCATTTCCCTAAAGTTGCAAATTTTGAATTAAAAGAAATACTTACTTGATATTGGTACAATCTCACTGTTGTTCGTGATTTGAACAATTTCCACTTCGTCTCTTAAATAAATGAATTTGAATTTGTTATTCGTGAAGTGTTAACAGATCATGTGATAGAATGATGAGTCATTCCATTTGTTTCAAAAAAAAGGTTCGCAAAAGGTATCAAATATACATAAGTTCATCTATGGTGAGGTTAATCATATACTATTCCAAAAATTAACTTATACTTCATCTATCACGCCGATTAATAAAATAATAATAGTTTATACTAACCAGGGACTTCATGTAGGCCATTGGTATGCGATAAAGGCTAGTCTCATTTTAGTTGTGTGTTCGATTCCCACAGTCTGGTCCGACGCGATGGGCTGTTGCCCCTCCTACACGTTGTCCTTTTTCTAAAACTATATTACTATAACATCCCATCAATAATATCGAAAAAATTTCTATCCTTAAACAATAATAACTTATGTCCAACATAATCCATTCCAATATTTAGGATTATCTAAAATACTTTGGTCCAAGCTCATAGTGTAATGAAAACAATTACTAGAAAGGTTATCTACCAAGAATGTGAATACATGCATTTATCCCACATATATCATAAGATATATGTTGTTGGTTGTATTCCAAACACATGACTACCTTAGTCATATATTATCTTAGAACATATATTACCATAAAACATTAGTGAAAACATGAATGCTGTCAAAAGGTAACTCTTTCCACATACCAAAATCACAAAAAAAATATATATAATCAAACCATATTATCACTTAGTCCTCATATCAGTCATGAGCTCATGAATACAATCAAACATCTAATTATCTTCTTATCCCTTCATTATGTGTATATCATCTACTATCTAAAAATATCTGAATAACCTTCCATGGTTATCGGAACCATTCAAAATATACTTTCAAATAGTTTAGGAAAAAAATAGTGTAAAAATCCATAGATGATTGTTTATTCCATAGTACCATACATTATTCTTTATAAACATACAAACTTTCCACTAACTTCTTAAACCACAAACCAAGCTTCATCATTTCTTTCATCTAATATTTCATTTGTAGTCTCTTCATCATCATCCACATAAATACTACTCATATGACCATGCTGATTCTCTTCATTAGATTTTCCCTTAGGGCATTGGTTTGCATAATGCCCATACATTCCACATTTAAAAAATCTAATCATTGTTGATTTCGTAGAAATACCATTTTCCTTTTCCATGGTGTTAACTGAACCTTTTCCTTTCCACTTACTGGCTTTGTGTCCTTCGTTTCCACACCAAAGAATCTTACAGTTCCTTTGAAAAAATCTCCCCGATGCCTCTTCCAACATGATTTACATGAGGGAAATTGAACTTTCTTTCCTCTATGATCATTATGAAACTCCATCTTTCTCTTATTATCTGAGTCGGGAAACTTATCAAAGTTGAGATTATTGATCATATTATGAGATTTCTAATTAGCCATAATAATGATGTTTAGACTTCCAAATCCCATTTAATTTTTTTTCTCATGATGAATATAATTCCATTTTCCGTCATATCCTCCATTATCATGAATCTTCCAGTTTCCATCCATTTCCTAAAACCCAAAAAGAATAGTGTGAGAGGCAAAAATCATGCTAGGGAAAACAACATAGTAAAGGGGGAGTACCATCAATATCTAACATCTTAGGTTAAATTCTATGATCGTTACCATAGTTCTAGGACTATATCCTATACGTATACTAATCCTTAGGGATATCCCTAGACATACCTTAGAAATATCTCCAGGGATCTCACTAACGTTTTCGCATCCTAGTTTCCAAAGGTTGACTAAACCAGTCCTCTGATACCAACTCTAGTAGTCTGGAATTACTTCTAGTGGACTATAATTGATACCTATCAGGGAACTCCATGGGTGGCCACACCCCTTGGGTGGGACACACCCCCATCCACAGTGGCAACCATTTCCTCATGAAGCCCTTGGGCGGAGAGCCATACTTCGTCCAACACTCACATGTGAGAGTTACCAAGGATCGGATACATTCCTACCTCCTTTTCCTCTGATACCAACTCTAGAGACCCGAGACTTGACGTACATGGACATTACATTACTTTTGCGGAATACATAGTACATAACAAAAACAGACACACAAGGACCGTAATAGTTTAGTGTCTTTGGAAACTCAAAATATAATCTTCTAATCGCGGTGAATGATTTTCAACATCTCCCATAAAGATCTTCCCTTTTTTTACCTAAAACATTTATTTATATCCTAGGCAAAAGAAAACAGAAAGTGGGTGAGCTCAAATTCCCAGTAAGAGAACATAAAACAATCCATAAACATATGAATGCAAAAACATGGACATAAAATCTAAACATCAAAATATTGAGCAAAGACATGAATCATGGAAGTACATAAAGCATATATCAAAAGGGAACATCAATCATGATAAAATATCATGGGAATAAAACATGTAATTGTGGAAAACATTAAGCACATGTTATGATTTACATAGTAGCCAAGGAATTGCTTCCAAGACCATCTTAGTGGACAAAGTCCCTTTCTGAATCGAGTTCACTCCTCGTTTCAGTCCTGTAACACTGAACCAGATTAACTTATCGTTCTAGCCATGTCTATCTCATGAGATATAAATCTTAACCCTATGAATTGAAGGGAGATATATGTCCCACCCATCTCATAATGAAATCATTCTTACTTGTGCCAAAAAATAAACATACATCATTCATAATAACCCAACGAATAAAATGGGTTTCATAAACATCATCCCATCATCACAGAATCCATATAAAAGAAATGGATATAATTTCAGAATAAGAAAATTGATATCATGTAAATCATAGAGATATTATACTTGAAACATTAACATATAAACTAATTTCATCTTAGTAGAAAAATGGTTTTTATAAAACACTTGAAAAGAATTTTTGAGGAAAATATCCTTTCATCTTCAAAATCATTTTCTTTTCACAAAATGTCATGCAATTTTAAAATAAAAGGATTTTGTTGAAATTAGTCATGAAATCTTTTGGAGGAAGCTCCATGAAAATAAGTCTTTATAAAACCATAAAAATCCGTTCATGCCATATAAGTTAAAAATAACATTCTCCTCACACTTTTGTTAGAAAAGTCAAAAAGTACCTTATATGGTAACCAAAGGAAAGATTCCATCCATAAAATGCGGTAAAAAGTAAATAAAGGATAAAAATGACTTTAAAAATTCATGGAAGAATAGTAAACATTTTATGAAAACATTTTTAGAAAACATGGTCATGGATGTTAAACGCAACCCCAATAAATACTTACGTATAAGTAATCTCGGATAAAAAAATGAGATTGAATGTTTATCCCTTACCTTAGGTCTGATATGCTTCATACGTATCCGAACCTCCTGTAAAATGATTTAAATAATGTCATTTACTTATTAAAGATTCATATTCATTGTTATGATATCATATATGGTTCACTTATGACTTTATATTACCCGTTCTTTTGTAAATTCCATGTTAAAGAGCGTTTTGGGTAAAATCGTTTCATTTGTCGTCTATGTTTTGACTTGTAATTATTCATATGATTACATAGACCATGATTACTTAATTACAGAATATAAATCATGATTTATATAATATATATTCAGAATATACATATATATAATAGATCGATAAATGGAAGGAAATACACCGTTCATGGAGATGGTAGGTCGTACGTATGCATGAACACTGTTTTCGTTTCCTTAATGTATTGAATGGAATTAAGTAGATGACATACATATATATATACATAAATACAGTAGCATTATTATGTCATATATTTCATTATAACTTATTATATATACTTTATAATCATTCTTGAATGGTTAACATGGAGAGTGAATCTCATCGCGTCGTGGAGACGGTAGTCTGTACGTACGCACGAGCGATTATATCATTCCCATGATCGTGGAATTGTATTGAAGTGTATGTATAGTATTTCAGAATAAATATCACTTTAAAATAATCATATATAGTTATTATTTACACCATTATACCCATCCAAGTAAGGTGGTGGTGGAAAATAGATTACACCACGGCGTGGAGACGGTATTCTGTACGTACGCACGCGCGGTGATTTAATATTTTGTAGGATGGAAAGATGGTGAAATAGGGTTGTTTCATACATATAATAACATATCATTGTATGAGTTATACCAATGTTATTACTTCTTAATGAAACAACTAAAGAAGAAGAAGTAGAAGAAGAAATAAAGTTGAAAGAATCGATAATAGATATTACCTCTTCTTTCGACACGCCTTTTGAAACCTCCTCTTAGGGAACTAATATTGGTCTTTGAAGAATACCAAAACCTCTAGTATGTTTCTAGGGAAGTGTAGAAGAGAAATTGGTAGGGTTTGGCCGATCTTTAAGGCTCAAAGTGGTGTGAGGAAGATAGGGAGGTTGTGCCCTTTTATAAGGGATGAGAGGGTCACCTTTGGAATAACTAAAAATATTATTTTATTATAAAGTCATATTCGGTTTTTAATAGCTCAAAATTGAGTTATTTATAATCTAATGTGGGGATGGGTCTAAATAATCTCATCCAAAAGAATTTAGACATGTTTAGGTTTCTATTTTAACCTTATCATTTAGATTTAACTTTAAGTTAAATAATTTTTCTTTTACCTTGTATTCTTGTTTTCTTAAACTATAAGGTTAATAAACATAATATAACAAGCCAAACAAACCCGAATTAGTTTATTATTAACATATATAACCTTATCTAAGTCATTTGGCCGAACCATAGATTTTTCGGAATAAAATAACAATTAATAATATAATATTTGTTTTAAAAACTATTTTATGGAAATTTTGAAACTATTTGGTAAATGATTTTTGTGAAAATAATTACAGAATGATTAGATCGAAATAATTTAATTAAATCAATACTAACATGTCATATTAAAATAGAAAATTATTTTAATTCATAAAATGTCTCAAATTACATTTATTTGGGTATTTATAACACCAATTAGGTCAATATTTCATTAATAAGATAATTACTACATCATCATTGTGTCTCAAATAAATTAAATTATTTAATGTCTAAAAATTAAAAATAAAATACCATTATGTAGGAAATATTTTTAGCTTTCTAATAAATACATATAGTCTAATTCATCTTATGTATAACTCTATATTAAAAATTATTAATTATTAAACTTGGATTTTAGCTATTTTAACCCTTCTTTAAATAAATTAATAATAAATTTCCTAATCTAATCCCAGTGGACCTGAAGGGTAATATTTTATCGCTAATGTTTTTTTGGTAGAATTAAACTTATCCAATATAATTAGTACATGTTTTAGGGTAATAATAATATCATTTTTACCCTTAATTACCCTATTTACTTTTAACCGTGGTAAAAAAAAGTAAAAAGTTATTATTCACCAAAAATTATTTTCATCTCATTGAACCACATTTTACTTACTGACATCAACCATGTCTCTCGGATTTTTTGAAGTTCTATTCAAAAAAAAGGTAAAATTAAGTTTTATGTAAATTTGCAAATTCTCCTAGGAGGTGGGTAAAAGACTGTCAAAAGTTCAATAAAATTTTTCTATATCTAAAATTTTTAAAAAATGACTCCAATAATTACATTGAACTTATATAGGTATTATGTGTCAATTTTGACCTAAAATAAATTTAAATAAATTAAATAATTATTTAAATAAAAAGTCGGTTTTTAAATAGTAACCCAGTGTTTTCACTATTCATCAAAAATTGGAAGTTTTCAGAAAAATACTAAAATATCACCCTAGGCTAATTTCAATATTAAGAATCCAAAAATGAAGTCCATTTTCAAAAAATAAAATTTATAAAATTTCAAATAGTGGTCATTACTATTCATAACGGCTAGTTTTAATAATATTTTAATAGTATATTGTTGTCTAGTGAAACTCAGTATTGCGTACAACACACACTATCGTGGAAGGTCGCGCTTGCGTGTAATGCAATCCAAGTCAGGGATGCGTGTTGTGCAAGCTCTTTTTGGTGTAGCGTACAACACAAGACATTAATGAAATTAAAAAGAATATTTTTCATAAAATCTTGGGGTGTTACACTAAATATATATATAATTCTTATAATACCTACAATTATTTAAATATTATGATTCTTTATATTTTATAAATCTATTAATTAGTTTTTATATATTTTCATAAACAATAATCCATTGCGGTGTAAAGGTTTTACACAAGTATTAATGATTTTTAAAATTAAAAATTAATCATCATAAAAATAATATTTAATTTACATCAACATGACCATTTAGATTCACTAAATATGTTTATTTACTATGACCAACATCATGAATTGTTATTTTATATACTCCTTTAACTTTTCTTACCTCACGCAAGCACTACACAAGCATTTGTATATGATTTTTTAGGGATGTACAATATTAATAAATCTAGGATAAGATCATTAATTACGATTCATATTAAATATTTATTTCACTAAAATAATTCTTCATTATAATATTATATGTTTAATAATGTTCTTAAACCCTATATGAAATTTAATTTATATGTTCTTTTTCTCAAAAATATAAAAAATAATTTTTTTTACCCATACACTTGGGATATGGAAAATATATTTAAAAAATGTAACTTACATTATGTTTTAATGTTTTTGGATGTTTTATAAGGGTATAATATTATTTATATGGTTTACATAAGGGTAAAAGAGCCACTACATGATGATAACATATATGTTTTTACACAGTGAAAAGTTTTGTACTCTACATGATTACGGTTTTCAAAATTTTCCTTAGATTACATAATGGTATATCATTTTTACATGATTTTATTCCATCGTGTGTGTATTGAAAATAAAATTCCTCAAAATAGTCCATATGGGAAATCATCCCCTATATTGAGATAATGGGGGATGTATGAGGCCAGTTTAGTTACTATGGAGGGGTAGATTATGTTCGGAATTGTTATATAAGGGAAACATACAAGATTTGAAAGGTTAATACCTAGTATATATGGGATTAATAAGGTTATAATCAAGTAGTATATGGCATGTTAAGTGTTTCCATGTTTTTATGTAAATGTAACCATGATTTTTGGAAGCTTATGTAAGTGTAACCTGGACATCATTCAAGGGATGAATGGGTTATGTATGAGTAGTTCCGTGGATTAAAATGGTGTGTAAGGGTAATATAAATTTATTAAACCGCATCTATAACCTACATAATAGAGAACTATGTTATCATTTGATTCTCCATTTCTGGGATAAAAATAATTAAAACCCTCATTTCCTATAGTCTTTAACCAAGATGGAGACTGTAACAAGTTCCATTTTTTATAAAATTCCAAAATAAAGTTATTATATTAATTCATGTCATTTGAATATTTTGACTATTTTTTGTAAAATTAATCAAAAAAAAATTATGAATATATTGAATGATAAATTTTATGACCGAATCAAATTGATATTTTAGTAATATAGACTACTACATATGTGATAGCCTTACAAAATAGTCATACCATTTAGGAAATTTTTATCCTATTGAGTCTGATCAACCTATAAATTCTATTACAAAAAATATATGAAGTCTTCATTGACTAGATAATGTTTAATATCCGATTTCAGGGAATATCATAACCCTAACACTCTCTCCCCAATTTTGTTGCAGGGTTGTAAAATAATCATTGTAACATATCAGGTAAGTAAAGAATATTATATTTTCATATTTTTTAATATTTTTTAATTAAATATTAATTTTAATTTAAATGGGGTTCTATGTTCGATGGATTATTCGACACACAATATTGGGTTTCTCCAAAATCTCACGTTTCACACAATGCTGAGTCATACTGAAAAAAATATAATAATTTAATATTATTTTAAATGGTAGTTAACACCTAGCCATTTTATTGGTAGGAATGAACAAAACTAACTAAAATATGATTATGCATATTTTTTAAATATTTTTATATACATCCAATTAAATTATGATTATTAAAATGTGAATGAATCCAATTTTAAGCATAAATACTCCAATATTCTTTAGAAGGTCGATTTATTGACTTTTGAGGGAGAACCATTTTTAAATATAGTTTCTTGTTACTTTTATATATTATATCTAAAAAAATAATATTATTATTTAGAATCGGGATGTGAAAATTTACTTTGGATGAAATTTTGGTATTTTTCTAAAAATGTTCAATTTTTAATGAATAATTAAAAATTCTTCATTTTAATTCAAAACTCCCTTTTAATATGGTTAATTTATATGGTTTTATTATATTTTTAATTGGTTATAAAGTTTAATTAGATTATATTTTTACCACTTAATCTATTTTTTTCATTGGATATAATTTCACTTTTAAATTGAACATAAACAAGTGTCAATCTTTTGATAGTTATTATTTCATAAAATGACGATTTTTGGTTTTGACAGCAAAAATTAATTTTAAATTAATTTCTACAACTTCTTTGTTTTGAATTTTTAAAAATGTATTTTTTATATGGAATCCTGAGGTCCAAATTGTATAAATAGATATCTTTTATTTTTAGACATTATGAATTGTAACTTCTGTAAATATTTTATTTACCATGGTTAAAGGGTAAATTTGGTAAATAAGGGTGAAAATAATATTATAATAATATTAAATAACCCTAACACGTGTCCTAATACCATTTGACGATACATGTCCGACCATGGGAATACTTGGGTCTTTTTTTAGACCCCATTGAGCCACTTGTAAGTTAGAATGATACTTTATAAAAATTAATTAAATGTTAATGAAAATGTAACATAAACATATATCTCTTGGTAAAATACTTTTTATAATGGGTTATATAAGTGATATTTTCGACTATAAATAGTCAATAGAAAAATAAAAATATTTCCTACATCATGGTATTTTATTTATAACTTTTAGACATCGTATAAACAAATTTATTTATGACATAATGATGATGTAATGATTACCTCATTAAGGAATGTTTTAAATAAATGAGATTATAAATATTAAAATAAATTCATTTTAAAACATTTTATGTCATTCACGAATATTATGGATGTTTATAACTTGGTATATTTTAATTAATGTAGTTTTTTTAAGGAATCTTGTTTTTACCTATTTTTTTAAATTCATGATATCAATGGTTTGTAAATTGACATAAATGTTTTTTTAAATCAATCAATATTTTATTAAATGATAAAATAGTCCTAAAAATATATGATGCATCCAAATGACATAAATTATGTTAATAATTTCATTAATGATATATTTTTTGTTTTATTTTCACTTTATAGTAAAAATAGTAACCATATAGTATGAATATACAAGGGGACATGATAAAAGTTAAATTAGTGAACTAAATGTTAATGTTAAAAGATAAGGTTAATTTTAAGACAAAAACTTTTATAAAACCCATTGTATGATAGTATTTAGAACACTAATCACTTTATCTTCTAATATAATTAGTTTGGGACCTTTTTAAATCCAAAATAATTTTATAATAAAATAATATCTTCAAACTTTCCTAAAGAGCCCCTCCTCCCCTTCATAAAAAGTCATCACCTCTAACCCTAACTCACACCACTCAAGTCCACCTGTCTCATCCAAAATCTGACCAAATAATCTCCAAAAATCCATCTATTAATCCTAGAAGCCTTAACATATGCATAATGCACTTCATGAAATCCTTTTGGTTCAAACCAAAGGGAGTTAGCGAATTTAAAGGTAACGTGTTCTCTCAAGTTCATTTATTTTATTTTCATTCTATATCACCATAAAATCTCTTTATTCCGTTATTTTATAATAACACAAGTATCATAAATATAATAGTATGTTTTTATTAGAATTATTCTAACTAAACTTACAAAAACCTCTATCTAATGGATACGAACATACTATATCTATGGATGACAAACAAATACCTCATGAAACGATGATTGTTCAATTATCTACTAGCACCTTTTATGGTGGCCATTAATATGGAAATGAATCTATATATGATATATATTATATTTATATTGAACCTATTCTTCTTTATTTTTAATTTATATCATACCTTTATGGTTTCCATAATGGGTAAATATGATAATTTCATTTGAGGAAGTGCGGTCTACCACCCATCAAAGTGATATGACTCATTCATGCCATACATGGAACATATAAAGGATGGAATTACTGAAATAATATATGATATTGTAATTTAATTATAATATAACTATTTATCATTATGTTTTCATTCCATTAAATATGCAATATAAATGAAAATAGCATTTGTGCGTACATACAGATTACTGTCTCCATGAATGGTGCATTTCGTTTCTTATCTCCAAATGTTATGTACTATTATAAATACATATATATATATAATGGATATATATGATATATATGATACATAAATCCTGAATAAAATTTTGGATATAATATAATTTTGACCACATGGACAACATTTAATTATATGAAGTTCATTTTTGACTAAAGTACCAAATATCGGTAAAACGGTCGTTATTAAATTAAATGATTATGTAATGTTTCTAATGTGGTAATAAGTAATATAAAATTAATAATAAACATTAAAAAGTTTCTTAATTAATTATAAATTAAATTTATTTTATTATTCAATAAATTAAAGAATGAATGAGTCAAGTCACACACGAGGTAAGGGAACTTCTTAACCCAATTTCCATTCTTTCAGTTAAACTTCTATTTCTTGATTATGTTGTGCTATCAATTTGTGTGATTGAACTCATATTGTTTTAAGAATAATATCAACTTATATTTAGTGTATTTATATTTGTCACACATAATGATTTTATTGATTTATCCTTAATCTAATGATACAATCTTTGAAAGGGACTATATCTCAATCTCCTTTAATTGAGGTATATCTTGATATTGTGCATCATTATTATCCTATAAGGTGTATATATAACCCTTTGGACATTTTATATCATGAATATTTATATTCTCATGATATTTATGGTTTTTTTATGTTATTCTTTAATTATTTTTATTAAAGTGTTTCTTAAGTGGTAATGGATTTCTTTAACTAAAACATCATTTTAAATGTTTTATTGATTTAATTTTATAAATCCTTATCTTTCATGTCCATGTTTTTTAAATGATTTTAATGGTTTATTTATATGGACATGATTGTTATAAATTCTATAATCCTTTCAAAATTTTGAATGTGGTATGGGAGACTTTGATTCAAATCTATTCTTTTTGAATGTTTTAAATGAACTGATTATGTCAATTTCTTAAAATGATATCTTGTGATTAAAATGTGTAAATATTATCTTTCCTATATTCTTGTTTTATGTGTTATGATTATGTTATGGTTCTTTTGAATTTTTTACGTATACTTGTGCTTTCATGATAAACCTAGGGTGGGTGACCCTAAGATAGCTCTCCAATACATTGGGTAACATGACAGAGGTAAACATTAATGTCTCTCTTAAGCGATTTAGGGAATATACTATGATGGGTATCCCATATGTAAATCCCTATGAAACTGTAAAATCTACAATGTAAGTATGATATGTATTCCACAAGTTACCTATATGATTTTTTATTTATATTTGTTCTTCATATATATTATGATTCCATGAGGTATGTTAAATAACTTATGTTTTGTATGTATTCATGAACTAATGTTTTCATTCTTTATTTTATAACCCTTAATTATATTTTTATGCTCATACCATGTTTTTGAAGTTTTTTTCACAGGGTATAAGGCATGTTAAGAAAAAATAATAATTCTAGAAGATTTATATCATGAAAATAATTCTTTCCTTCTTTTAAGAGTTTTTATTTTATGAAAAAATAAATACTGAGTAGAAGTGTATACGTGTAATATTCAAGTTGTTATGAATAAGTTATTAAATAATTCTTTAAAACTCTAAACTATAAAAGATCTTAAATTTGAATTATTAACTTAATTAAAAATTAAGTAATTTTTAAGTTTGGGTCCTTATAGTTGGTATCAGAGGTCGGTCTAGATATCTTTGGAGGTTAGGATGTTATTTAAGCATAAGAGACAAAACCATAATGGTTAGCATATTATAAAGAGTCATAGTTATTTTAGATAAATTAAATTGGGTAAGATAACATGAATAAGTATATCTTAGTGTTTAATCTCCTTGTAAGATATTATATGATTATTTTACTAATATACTCACACTGATCTTTTTGGTTTTAGTAAATTGTTTGATCTATAAGGCACCAAAGTAACAATGAATGTGAAAACAAATGTGACAGTCTTCTGAATAAGAAACCGAATGAAATGGGAGCTTCAATGAGAACTCTTATTGTTATTCTCATCAAACTATTTGGAGTCATTATTGACCTCTAGAATGAAAATGATTTGTATAAGGCATCGTATATAACTAAAACAAATCCCTATGGATGTTCTTGTAATAATCATAAAGGTAAGTATATTAAGAAAAATTGTTTCAAAGATGTAGAATGAAACACCTAGTAAAATGCTTCGAAGGTACAGGAATATTCTATTTATGTGGTAATGAAGTTCATAATGAAAGAACCATCCATATAAAAAAAAGCATCAAGTTGACTCTAGGAAAGGGAAATAAGTTCTTTACAAGGGATCAATTAAATATTTTAAATGTGGTGTACATGGTCATTATACAAATAGATGTCCAAAAAAGAAGGTTTGGGAATGGGATTACTAGGACTATACAAATATATGTTTACTAATACCTAATTCCATTCCAATCAAGGATGAGGAAACTGACAATGACCAATGAAAGGTTTTGATTATTTATTAGCAGATGTTTTACCATTATTTAATCTTAAGATATGATTCATGATTTTGTTTGTATGAAAGAATTATTATAGAATAAGTTGGGAAACAATGGTTAATGTGTCATGAATAACATTTAATGAGTATGAAGTCTATATATAAAGGATTCAAGAGTTTTTCTAGGTTTTAGGATGATGAAATGATTAAAAGTATTAAGGCTCTTTTGATGAAGGAATTACATTGGAATAACATTTTATAGTATGTGTATACTGGGTGTTTGATATTTGAAAATGTTATTCAAGGAATAATTATCTTTTATTTTGTGGATATAGTTATAAAGAACCATTTGGGTTTATATGATCCTTTAATTTGAGGTAATTATAGGTTATCACTTTCTGGGATGAAAATGTGAGGTATGAGATAACATTTGTGGTTGAAAAATGTTATGATTATTTTGAGGAATTTATTTCATTTTTGGGAATGTTATAAAATTATATAGTTTTCAAAAAAGGACAACATGTAGACCGTGTGACAACCCTTCTCATGGGATAAAGCTGTATGAATCAAACCCACAACCAAAGTGCAATATGAATTTATCACCTACCACGGGACTACGTGAAGTCCCTGGTTCGTATGACTAACTCTTTTTTGTTAGATTATTTTATGGATCAATAATATGTTTATTTTGGGAACATTTTTTTTAACAAATGGATATCCTTAGTATTGGAAAATGATTTGGTGATTAAGTGATAAATTTTATTTTGGAAGACGTTCTCTCTTTTGGGAACGTTATATTCTTAAAGAAAATAGAATACTATGGGATATCATTTTTGGTGTAATTGTTGAAATTTTATTTTTTAAGAATCTATGTTTTCATTTTGGAAATATATAAATATGGGTTATTTATGGAAATTATTGAACTTTCATAGAGAATATGTGATTAGGTTAATTACCCATCAGTATGATACTTTAAGAGTAGTTGATGTTATTTGAAGATAAATGTTAATATTTACTGAAGTAGAATATGTGATTAAATCATTTTGAGTTTTGGGATTCAATCATAGTTGGGGATAATTTGAAGAATTTTATGGACAATTGTTTATTGAATGGTCTTTGCTGAAATTTGCGTATTTTTTGTCAAATTTTGGGATTTAAAATTTGTATTTCTTTTTATAAAGTATTATCCTTTTTCTAGGATTATCTGATCGTGCACTAACCGTTTTGGTTTTGGTTAATGTCTAAAGACAAGGGAAATATATAGTTCATCTTTTGTGGATTATTTTATTCACTAGAAGTTAATTATATCTCTTTAGGTTTGACCATGTAATCTTGAATACTCATCACTTGGAGAAAAGATGAGTTTTTGGTAGAAACTTATTCAAGGATGAAACTCTACTGGAAAAGTAAGTATATTTCCTTATGTCCTTAGTCAATATCATAAATAAGTTCACAAACAGTATTAAATTAATCTTAAAAAAATTGTTGTCCATTTACGTTTCCTACTAGGAAACCATAGATCGTTTAACTGATCACAAGTTTGTGGTTTTCTTGTGGTTAACTGTCTCCTGATCCTGGTTTCTATCACTCTCCATCAGAACATGACTCTTAATATCTCCTCCATATCCATGTTTTCATGGAATCCCAGTATGTTTTATCTCATGTGACCTTTGTAAGTATCTTTATTTATTTTATAGTGATAGTTTTATTGACTCGTTTTTGATGTGGGACTATCAATGATGTTTTCGAGCCCAATTTTAAAATTACGAGGACACAATTCCCAAAAGGGGGTAAGGATGAAAAATCCATGGTAAATAAAGAATATGATATTTTTATAGTTATTAATATTTGGGAATTTAATATTAATTTTACATTAAATGGGATGCTATGTTCGATGGCATACCTGACACGAAACGATGGGTATCTCTAAAATCTCATGTTGCACACAATTCTGAGTCATACAAAAAATATATAACAATATAATATTATTTTAAATAGTTGTTAACGCCTAAACATTTTATTTTTGGGAATGAACATAAATAAATACAATATGATTATACATGTATGTTAAATGTTTTTATATTTATCCAATAAAAGTCGTAGTCTTAAAATGTGAATGAATCCAATTTTAAGCATAAATTCTCTAATATTCTTTAAAAGGCCGATTTACCTCCTTTTCAAAGAGAACCCTTTTTAAATATAGTTTTTTCCACTTTTATATTTTATATTTAACAAAATAATATTCTTCTTTAGAATCATAACATCAAAATTGACTTTGGAATAAGTTTTGGTATTTTTCTGATAGTGTTCATTTTTTAATTAATAGTGAAAAATACTACAATTTAATTCAATACTACCTTTTAATATAGTTTATTTATATGGTTGGATTATATTTTTAATTGATTTTAAAGTTTAATTAGATTATATTTTTACCATTTAATCCAATATTGGTCATTGGAAGTAATTTAACATTGAAATTGAATATAAACGTGTGTCAATCTTTTGATAGTTATTATTTTTAAAAACAATCTTTTTGGTTTTGACAACTGGAATTAATTTTGAATTAATTTCTGAAAATACTATGTTTTGAATTTCTAAAAATGGAATCCATATTTGGAATCAGGAGGTAAAAATTGTGTAAATAGCTAACCTTTATTTTAAGACATTATAAATAGTAAGTTTAGTAAATATTTTATTTACAATGGTTAAAGGGTAAATCTAGTAAATAACGGTAAAAAAATTATAATAATATTAAATTACCATAACACATGTATTATTACTATTGGATTGTACAAGTCTAACCATGGGCATCCTTGGGTCTATTTTGGGTCCCCATTGAGATAATTATAAGTGAGAAGGACACTTTATAAATATTAATTTAAAGTTAAGGGAAATGTAACATAAACATATATCTCATAGTAAAACAATTTCCATAATGGCTTATATAAGTGATATTTTAGACTATAAATAGTAATTAGATATATAATAATATTTCCTATATAATGGTATTTTATTTATAATTTTTAGACATCATAAAAAATAATTATTTATGACACAGTGATATTGTAATGATTACCTCATTAATGAATGTTTTAAATAAATGACATTATAAATATTAAATTATATTTATATTGAAACTTTGTATGACATTCATGAATTTTATGGATGATTATAACTTTTTAACTTTAATTTAATGCAATTTTTTCGAAATAATCAAGTTTTTAAAGAATTTTTGTAAAGTCTTGATATGAATATTTTATAAATTGACAGAAATGAGTTTTCTAATAAATCAATATTATATTAAATGTTAAAACGGTCCTAAAAATATAACATTATGCCAAGTGACATATATGATGTTAATAATTCCATTAATGATCCATGTTTGGGTCTCATGGAATTTTATAGTAAATATATTAACAATATATTATGAATATACTAGGGGAAATTTTAAAAGAAAAATTAGTTAACAAAAGGATAAAGCTAAAAGATAAGGTTACTTTTATGACCTAAAATTGTCTAAAACCCATTGGATTAGGGTATTTAAAACAATAATCACCTTATATTATAATTTAATTAGTTGGGGTCCTTTTGAAATCGAAATTCAGTTTATAATAAAATAATATTTTCAAACATTCCTAAAGAGCCCCTCCTCCACCTTATAAAAAGCTGTCACCTCTAACCACTACCACACCTCTCAATACCCATTGGATCATACAAAATATACCAAAATAAGATCCAAAAATCCCTATATTCTACCTAGAAGCCATAACTTAGGAAGAAGGTACTTCATGAAATCATTTTGGTTCAAACCAAAGGGATTTACCCAATTTAATGGTAACATCTTCTCTCATTTTCTTTTCACTTATTTTCATTCTCTAACCCCCTAAACTCTATTTATTATATTCTATAACAAAAACACCATTATCCTAAATATTCTATTATTTTTATATGATATTTATTAGAACTACACTTCCACACACCTCCATCTACTGGATATGAACATAATGTTTCTATGGAAGACGAATTACTGCCTCACAAAACGATGATTGTTCAATTATCTTCTACCACCTCTTATGGTGTCCATTAAGATGAAACTGCGTTTATATGTGATATATTATATTTATATTGTCTCTATGATTCTGTATTTTTCATTTATATAATACCTTTATGGTTTCCATAATGGGTAAATTTGATAATTTCATTTGAGGAAGTGCGGACTACCGCCCCCTCAAAGTGATATGACTTGTTCATGCCATACGTGGATCATATAAAGGATGGAATTACTAAAATTATATATTATATTATACTGTAATTATAATACACCTATTTATAATTATTTTTTCATTCTAATAAATATGAAATAGAAATGAAAGTAGTGTTCATGCGTACATATGGCTTACCGTCTCCATGAACGATGCATTATATTTCTTATCTCCAAATGTTATGTAATATTATAAATACAAATATATAATGGATATATATGATATATACAATATCTAAATAATTAATAAAATTATGGATATAATAGAATTTTGACCACATAGACTACTTATAATTATAAGAAGTTCATTTTTTAACTCAAATACCAAATATCGGTAAAACAATTGTTATTAACTTAAATAATTTTGTAATGTTTATAACTGGTAAAAAGTAATATTTAAGGAAAAATAAACTTGAAAATATTCTTAAGAAATTATAAATTTACTTTATTTTATTATTCCAGAGATTAAATAATGAACAAGTCAAGTCAGACATGAGGTAAGGGTACTTTTTAACCCAATTTCAATTATTTAGGTTAAACTTCTCATTCCTAATTATAACCATGCTATGAATATGTGAGATTGGCATCTGATTTTTTACACTTAATATCCACTTATATTGGGTGTGTATGTATTTGTCACACATAATTTTTTCATTGATTTATCCTTAATCTAATGATACAATATTTGTAAGGGTCTATATCTCAATCCCCTTTCATTGAGGCATATCTTGATATTGGGCATATTTATTATCCTCTAAGGTGTATATATAAACCTTTTTACATTTCATATCATTAATTTCTATACTCTCAAGATATTTATGGTTTTATTTGATGTTATTCTTTAATTATTTTTATTAAAGAGTTTCTCAAGTGGTAAAGGATATTGTTAACTAAAACTTTGTTTTAAATGATTTAATAATTTAATCTTATAAAACCTTATCTTTCATGTAAATTTATTAGAGAAGATTTAAAAGATTTATTTTTATGGACATGAGGGTTTTAAATTCTAAAATCCTCTCTAAAGTTTCAAAGTGGTGTTGGACACTTTGATTCAAAACACCCCTTTTTGAATGTTTTAAATGAACTGGTTTTGTCAATATCATGAAATGATATCTTGTGATAACAATGTGGAAATTTTATCTCTCCTATACGCTTGTTTTATATACTATGATTATGTTATGGTTCTTGGGTATTATTTACATATATAAGTGGTTCTGTGGTAACCATAGGGTGGGTGAGCCCGAGATAGCTCTCCAATGCATTAGGTAACATGATTGAGGTAAATGTTAATGTTTCTCCTAAAAGATTTATGGAATATTCTATGATGGGTATTCCATATGTAACTCCTTATGTAGCTGTGACATCTAAAAATTAAATATGATATGTATGACACATGTTACCGTTATGAATTATGATTTCTATGTGTTATTCATAAATCTGATGATTTCATGAGGTCTGTTAAAGAGAACTTGTTTTGAATGTATTGATGAACTAATGTTTTCATTCATTATTTTATAACCCTTACTAATATTTTTTTTCTCATCCCATGTTTATGAAATGTTTTTCATAGGGTATAAGGTAGGTTAAGAGAGAGGAAGAATTAATGAATATTTATATCAAGAAAATAATTATTTTCTTCTTTTAAGAGTTTTTATTTTATGAAAAAATTAGATACTGAGAAGAAGTGTCTACATTTAATATTCAAGTTGTTATGTATAAGTTATGACCTAATTCTATAAAAATGTAAATCCTAAAAGATCTTCAATGTAAATGATTATCTTAATTCAAGATTATTTAATGATTAAGGTCGGTTCCTAACAATAATTATAGGAGGAAATATATATTAGGTTATCCTTCATTTCAAGATTCATATTAAATATTGTGAATCCCAAACATTATGGAATATTTTTGTAGGATTTAGCATATATAGTTATCTAGAGTTATTGAATAATTATAATGATCTATTATCTAAATTTTTTCTTTTAATTACATTTGAGATAAAAAATTTCAATCATATATTAATTATGGGTATTTCAAAGGGATAAATTTTTGTTAATGGAATAATATTAAAAGTTAACTTTGAATTTATTTTAAGATATAAAAAATTATCACATATGGTTATTTTTTTATTTTAAATAACTCAAATAGGTACAATGAATCATTCATGGGTGGTTTGAGATACCAATAATGCATTCCTGATTCAGGTGAAAATTCATTATGAACTACGATGTTGTCATCATTAAAATTGGGGTATACAGTTTATAAAATAATGGGGTGCTATTTTAAACATGTTTACAATATAAATTTTTTTATAGGTATTTTTTTACCATGGTAAATTCTAGGAGCATTCGATTATGTGTTTAACCCATTAGACACATTATGATAGTGGATTTCATGATTATTCAAAATAGATCTTATTTCTTTTTTTTAATTATGATATAATGATTTTAGAAATTTTCACTATATTCTATTGATTAAATTTTTTAATATCCTTTTATGTTCAGTTATGCTGTTAGTATCTGTGTTTCAATTATTTATAAATTTTTATTTTTACATATAATAGGAGTACAATTTTTAGAAATTTACCCCTAGTAGAGGGAGTATTAAAAACATGTGAATATAGAACAGAGAGAATAATTTAGGGGAATGAAAATCTGAGGGCCGAACCCAAGGAATTGTTTAAGGGGAATGTTGGAATGGGGTACTTAATTCCATAATAAATGGGATATCTTTTTATAGAGTTGTAACTTGTGATGGATTCATGATATGATGGTTTGGAGGAATGATAAAACATGATTCCATAATATAGCTAGGATAGATATAATGAGACTGGTGTCATCCTAATTTTCACATTTCACATACTATTATTATCTATCTGGTATGGATATGATGAATTTACATATAGTGGTTTTTGGATGCATGGATAGCACATGATGTCATTATTTCAGCTCATTTTTTTATGATTGGAAGAAATTTATTCCTATAATTTAATACACTAGTTATACGTGAGAATAGTTGATAAGGATGAATTGATGGTGTCCTGATGGGTTTATTACATAACACCCAATACTTTCACTTAATTTTAAATGAATACTTAATTTATAGGGATATGAGTTTTTGAAACGAGAACACGGATGATGGAATATAATTGGTGCATGGAGTTTTCAGCAGACAAAGTTGAACTATAGAGGACACCATGATTTATTTATTTATTTATCTGCTCCATTTTTTACTTTTGTTTTTCTTTCCACATGGAGAGCCTAGTTATTACCATTGTTAGTGTGATACATATTTTCCATTCTACATGATACTTTATTTATGCTACTGATAATACATATTTCATTTTGTTCAATAACATAATGCTGAGTGTATAGTTTCCCCACTAATGGAATTATAATCTCTTCGCTTGTCACCATCCTCCAATGTACGAGAATACACACATTAGGTCATTTGAACCTTTAGATTTTCCCTAATGGTACTCATTGGGATTAAATTAAATTGTATGAAATCATAGTTTCTTTATTTAATTTTATTATATACTTGGACCTGGAAAAAAGAAGACAAATTTGTGGGAATTTGGTAAGTGTGTTGGGATTCTCCTCGACACCACATTAGAATGGTTCCAAAAATTTAGATTTAATTGGATTCTTTTTACATTTATATGAGATTTTAGGTGCATTCATTGATCATGAAAAGGAATTAAGGTTATAATTATATATATATACCTATTATTATTCTATATTGTGGTTCTTTAATTTCACTCCTAAAATTATTTCTACTATTTGAGATAGATTTACTTTTTCTGGTATAATTGTTTTTTTATAATATTATGATGTATCTCTATTTGAATTAATTAGTAAAAAATGAATAATATTATGTTTTAGTATATATATAATGTTTTTGAAAAATGGTAGGGATGATGACTTTGTTTTTGTATGGATGGTTATAAAATTGTTCAAGGGTACACTCTATGTAATTCCTTTGGGTGATCCTATACACTGAATATGATATAAGATTTCATATTCTAATATTTACCTTTTTTTACTAATGATTTCACCCCAATTAATATTTATAGAACAACCAGCTGACATGGTATCATGTGATCTTATTCTCTTATTCATAAATTTTTTTCACGATGGTACCACCAATAATCCTATCGTATCTACTCTATAGATGTACGACATAGTACTAATAGTTTCTAAAGTCCATCCAATAAGAGACATGGTTATCTACTACTTTTATTACAACCTCCACCAACCTCCCAAAATCCATGACACTAGAAGACTATTTAGTGTTTTATTATTATTTGGATATAATCATTGGTATCTTCATAGTTATTTATAAACGAATATGAAAAAGATACAACTAATTATTTTAATTTTACAGTGAAATAAAAATGTATTTGTAGAGAGTAATGGGATAGGTTTGGAAACATGAGGTACTTACATGGGTTTCCTTTATAGAATTTTTTTGTGATGTTCAATACATGTAAGATGATTCCTGGTATATCATATGAGTTTATCGAGATACAATAGGGTTAATCGATTTTATATTCTTTCAATTGTCATTTTATTGAGAATCAACACTTTTCAAATCATTTTTTTGGTAATGATACAAATAATTATAGGAAGTTCATGATATTACATTTTGTTAACATCATACATCATATTTGAATATTCAACCTAGAATCATATGTGGTGGTTTAATGGAAGGCCCTTCCATTGAGTATATAATACAACATTGCTAAGTATTTGATCTTCGTATACCCTTCATATCATAGGTTGGTTGATTTACAACTATAATAGTGAGTACCATTTCTTGTATTATGAATAGAAAGACTATATAATTCATATGGAGTAGTGGTGTAAAGGTGAAACTAATTTCATCATCATCATCCCCTTTAGGAGGATAACCATAGTGTATCATCTATGGGATGGTCATACATTGCTATAATATATCCAATGTACTATAGAGAAAATAATAATATTTTGGAATGGTGGGTAATGTGAATATGTCTTTCTATAGATCCACAAGATAATGAATTCTTAAGGTAGTTTGAATAATTAGTAAAAAAATGGATTCCATCGACTGTCCCCATTTCTCTACAAAAATGTTGAGAACTTATGCATGTCGTTGAAAAGATCTAGAATCTTGTATATATAGTTTTTTGGATATACAGAGTACTACAACATTTGAAAATGTTATACCAAATATTGTATGTTTAGTTTTTTGGATCATGTCTACATTATCAATTATATTGTTTTATAATTTTTCTTCACATTCCATCATATCATTATACTTAATATTTTCAGAGAATTTAAGAGACATGTTATCCCCAAAGATAGAATCCCTTTCTAAATAATTGGGATTTAAAGTGGTATATCATTAGTAATTAATATATTCCATGTAGGGAGCTTTTTTTCTATAAAATACTATGGAATATTCTTGATGTTATTCTAGAGCAGTTTCTTCGGACGGCGTGTGATTTTGAGCCCTGGTGTGGCCAGAATTAAATTTTCAGTGCGTTCACACTAGGCATGCCAAATAAATAGGAAAACTCCTAAATTGTGTTTTGGATCCTAAATCTGAGAGTACAGATGGGTCAGAAATGGGGTGTTTTCCCCAGGAATGACATAAAACATGTCGGCGCGGGGTTTTGGGACCCCTCTCCCATTGAGGGAACATTAAATGGATAAATAAAATAATTAATTTATTTGTTTAATGGTTACACTCAAGTATCTCTTAAATGGTAGCTCGGATTGGAAAACTGAGGGCACCATTGAGTTCGGATCATGTCGTTTACCCTAGGAGGGGTGTAAGATTCACTGGTGCGGGCCTTCTATGGGAAATGGCCGAGGGGCGTTTTCGTAATTTAGCGGCTTCAAACGTTAAATTTTATAACATTCAAACGGAGAATCAGATTAAAATTACGAGACCTCCATTGTGCTCAGGAGGTGGTGTTTACCCTGGGGGAGGATTAATCTTGACCGTGCCAGAGGTTTCGGAAGCGGGTCTTTTTGTGATGTATTCCTTAATAAAAAAACATAAATTCTATTTAAGTTTTTTTCCCACATTTCTCTCATTACCCCTTGGAACTCCCTCTGGAGAAACACTTCATGGAGAGATCCACCTCAAGACCTTCTCCTCCCTCCTCCGATCAAGGTGGCATCGAGCAGTGGGTGCGGTAGTAGCACGTGTGGCGAAGCTCCGGGCTACGCCCCTGCAAGTAGGAGTTCTTCGTTTCAAATTTTATTTATGCACCTCCTTTGAATCCATAATTATGTGTCGATTTGTCATTATTTTGTCGAGTGAAGCCCATAATGGCGTAGCACTTGTTCTGAGATTTCCGACTCATATTTCAGATTTGAATTCTGTGCTTCCAGGCGTCTGCAGCTGTCCGCTGAAGTTTCAGGTGGTTTGGGGGTTTTTTGGCGAGGTTTCGGCGGTCCGAGGTGGCGGCAGCTTGGGCTAAGGCAGCGGCGGCACGGGTCCAGGCAGAGGCGCGGTCGGCCATGCGGTCTTCGGTGGTTCGGCAGCAGGGCGGTCGGGATTCGGCAGTAGGGCGAGGAAGCGGCGAATCCTCCGCGCGGCGGGCTTCTGGTGGCTAGCGATGGGCTACGGGCTTCAGGCGGTCGGCGGCGCAGGCTCCAGTGGTGGTGGTCAGCCGCGTGGACCGGGGTCGTGGAGCGCGACCCCACGGGGGAACCAAGACCCACGTCCCATGGGAATTCACGCGGGACGACCGGCCCTCAGCCGGTCTGAGCATGGACCACAGGTCCACAGCCAGCCCGTGCGGCTCATCCGGGGGCCGGCGCTGCGAGCCGGGCCGGCCCAGACCGGATGGACCGGCCGACAAGGCCGGTCCAGCTCAACGGGCTTCATCCCCTCCGACTTAGGACACCCGTAACATTCGCTACGGGTGTCCCTTTGGAATGTCATCTGTGGCAGTACAAACCTCGGCTCGAGGTAGATAATATAAGATGGTTTCAGGGGTTTTAGCTCCCGATATGGGGGCCTTAGTGGAGAGACGGGTACTTTAAACAGAATGGTGTTTTTCTAGGGGTTCATGTTTTGAGCGGTGCTTACACATCCAATGTCCATTTTGAGCATAGTCAGCGGCGTTGGGACCCTGGCACCGAGGTGGAGCTTTATATAGTTGTTTCAGGCGTTGAGGCCAGAGTTGAGGTGTGGTACCCATGACCTTTCCTTTAAACTGCGCACTGCGTTTCACAACATTTTCATCAGACGTCCGTTTGGGGCATGCGAGAAGTTGTTTCTGAGTGTTTTTTCGAGGGCATTGCAATGGCGCAATCTGCCCACTTTTATTCTGCATGATGGTGCAGGCCCCATGAGGGTCGTTTTGGGAGTTGGCAGTGATTTCAAATTTATCACCGGGTTTCCATTTCGGACAAGTGGATTGTCAATCTTGTGTAATTTTTCAAGAGGATAACAATAGTGGGATCTGTTTGTTACGCTTAGGGACTGAGATGTGGGTCCCATGAAGCACTACTCAGGTGCCGTATGGTGAAATGCATCTTTTTCTCCAGATATCCGTTGAACTCATGTGAGTAGTCAATTTGACGTGTTTTTTCGAGGGGATCGCAATGGTGCAATGTGCCCGGCAATTTTTGGGGCCCAGGCTTGGGAGCACGGGACATTGTTCGGGCGTAAAGTAGTGTTGAACGAATTTTATGTCAGATGTCTATTGGCGGTGAGTAAATAGTCGTTCTCGCATGTTTTTCCATGAGTATTACAACGATATGATCCGTTTGGATGTGTGGAGTCTCATTCGAAAACTCATTAAATGAGGAAGCATGAATGGTGTACCAGTGGTCGTTCTTCATATAGTGTTTGTAGGGAACCCTTAGCGTGTGATCGTCTTCACTCTTGTGAGAGTGAAGTTAGAGCTTAAAGAGATGTGGTTGGCCTTGTTAGGGTCGTGGAGGAGCAGGTTGGCGAAGTTATTTTTATGCTTTTTTGCATTGACATTGGGTGTCGTGTGCACGACAGCCCTTGGGATGACAATGTGGCATACTCTAGAAGTATACAGGAATGCTTAGAGGTACATGATGTAGTTTGTACCTGAGAATATTTGTGCACTTGGTTTGGATATGTGTTTGGTCGACATGTCATGTGGGCCCCATGTGTGCGTTGTGTACTTCTTTACATACCTTTGACCTATCGCGATGTAGAGGGTCCTTTTGTTCTCGATGGTTTCGACCAACGAGGATGAGTGGGTTCCCCCTTGTTCTATTCTCGATGTTTTGGCTGAAAGAGTTGTTTTGGTTCCTTTTTTCTTTCAGCTGAGGGGGTTTTCAATTTTTTTTCCCCTTTCACCGGACTATGACACTGTTTACGGCTATGTGCATTCATAGAGTGTGAGTTTTTTCCCAATTTCTAGAGTGAGTTGTCTCTATCCACTTCAATAGTGACTCAGCGGATTGGAGCATGATCGCCCTGAGAGGCCCGTGGAGATCCTCACATCCCTTCATGTACCCTGGTAGAGTTCTTTGGGTATATGGGTGAACAAAACATTATGTGGGCCCTGATCCTCTACCCATGAGGTTGTTTCTAGTATGGTATGGAGCCCCCAATGAGCACTGGGCACAGACTCCCTAGCTGTGTATCGAGATCATATCTTCCTTCTGCGATCTATCGTGACCTGTTTCCCACTATGTGTTCCAGTTACCAGTGGTGTACCATCCAGTAGGGATGGCCATTACGGTACCATCCAGTAGGGATGGCCAGGGAGGTACCATCCAGCAGGGATGGCTAGGGGTACCATCCCGTAGGGATGGCCAGAGTGGTTCTAGGTCTCCCTCCAATGGATTACCCTTTTGCGTGGATGGGCAGTGGGAACCCGTCGACATTGAGAAGACATCTCGACTGTGTGATAGTGACGAGGTGTGGCTTGATGCTCCCCCAGAACTCTCAAGTATGAGGGGTGCTTTCCCCATTGAGACGTGTCCTTGTGACGCAACCTAAACCGTGCGAGCGATTCAGTGCCGCTCAAAGCGGATAGTGTCGCAGTGTGGTGATTTAAGCCCCTTGACTTCCATTTCAGGGAAGACGTGCGGGATACTGGGCATCGATGGTTCTTACTCCTAAGAATGTTGGCTACTCACATTCTTAGGCTGAGCTACTGGACGAAGATCGCCTTACGATCTTGTTCATGTTTCATGACAGAGCATATATATATGTATAACTTGTTCCAGTACCCACTTCTTGGGTTTTGGTTACTCTCCTTCTAGGAGAGGCAATGACGCGCGGGGTATGCCATGTGCTTTCTATGTCTAGCTTATCGTGGTTGGATGAGTCTACTCTCCTGCTATATGTAGCAAAGACTCGATTAGAAGTTCATCTTCTCACTGTTTCTAGCTCCTTGTGTTTGGAAAAGTCTACTTCCTTTCTCTTGTTGGGTTGAACTGTACTCTTTACTACACTCTTGGTTGAACTCCCTTACTTTTCCCTGTTTGATCTTCTACTCACCTCTTCAGTGCCTCCTTTGTTTTTCCCTCGAGCCTTCGGGGAATCCTACAGAGTATTTTTATACTCACCCATGCTTGGGATTTGCCCGTACTTGGTGTACCCTTACAGAAGACAGACAGGTTGGTCGTGACTTCAGTGGAGCTTATAAGTTCAGGAGCATGGACCGCGTATGGTTGTTGTAGTCAGGTTCCAGGTGTGGGACTCTCCCAGCTATTTCACTTTTGTTTACCTGTTGCTGGGTTGTGGTACTATTCTGGTTGGGCGCGTGTTTTTTCCTTTTCATTTCAGTTTACCTTCAGCACTTGATTTGTATTGTTTAGAGTTCGATGCACTTTGTGGTTTATTTATAGTAGTTAGTACTTTACTTTTCCTTTTACTCTGCACTTATGCATTGATTGGGCTGTGTGTGTGTGTACAGGTACTCAGGCAAAGGCCTCCCCGACTTGTTCATCCTTCGGTGCTTGTTTCTAGCCCCTGGCCTATGGAGGCGGTCTTGGGGTAGTTGCGGCTCGAGCCCAGGCAAGGTCGGGTCATGGAAAAGTGGTATCATAGGTGTTTTTTTCCTTGGGACATAGTTCAGACGTCCCTAAAAAGGAGTTGGTTGGGATATAGGGCAATAGTGTTAACGTGTCTCGATAGAGGCTCTCATGCTAGGGAGTCCAGTGACGGTGCAGTAGTCTACGTATCCATTCACCAAGACCCTGATAACCCGCTTATCGACTCAGCATGCTGAGACACTTGTTTCATGGAAAAATTGGTTTGTGCGTCACATAGGATTGATTCTTTGACTATCCTTCTTGATTTAGCTCCCCATTGTCGTTATTTTTATATACACATATGCTCATCTGACCGCAGCACTCCTTGATAATATTCAGGATGTCTCTGTGAAGAAATCCAGCCAGGATACTAGCTTTGCTTCGTGATGAAGACCCTGTGAGCTACAAGGCCTCAGTACATGTCCCATAATGTGAGTCCCTTTCTCTGGGTGGGGCGGTAGTAGCACCCCCACCTGGTGAGCAGTTGACGGTTTCAGTAGAGCAGACTGAGCTTGAGCGCAGGTAGAGCGCGCTCTATGAGTTCCAGTGTCAGATACCGTTGAGGTTTAGTAGTGAGCCATACCCTTAGGCTGCAGAGGTTTGGCCTGGGACAGTGGTTCGCCTTTTCGGGCTTGTGCAGACGCCGAGTGATCTTATGGTGGCTTTGGCCTCCAGCCATTTCCACGGAGTAGCTGGGCATTGGTGGAGTCTGGTGACTCCTTTTCTTGATGAGTCGTCACTTTCATGGGGCGACTTTCAACTGCTGTTTCGTGAGGAGTTTTACCCCTCCTGCTTACACTCTGTTCGGATCCAGGAGTTCCTACAGTAACATCATATAGGTTTGACGGTGACTGAGTACGTGACTAGGTTCGCGGACCGTGCACGTTTTTACCCAGACTTGGTCCACAATGGTAACTTCCGAGCGTAGAAGTTCGAGTAGGGTCTCCGCAGAGTGATTTGTGTTGTCATAGTACCCTTGGGAATTTCCACATAAGTCGGGGTGCTAGAGAAATCACTGGTGACAGGGATATTTCTATCATGCTCTATAGTTGGTGGTGGTAGTAAGCTCGACAGAGCTGAGATGTCCGCTACAGCTAGCGGGCGTCGGCTGATAGAACCTCAACGCTGGTGGCTTTCCAACAATCGGAATTAGGTTTGTGGTGATACACCATAGTGGCGCCGGATGGAACTAGTGCAGACTGGATAGAATTGGTGTTATACTTGTGATGGGTGAGGCCACCTAGAATTCGACTGCTCGACCAGGAACGCTGAGAATATCGGGTAGGCAGCAGGTAAACCACCTTGGAAAAGGAAGGGCCATGATCGGAGTAGTTCCCCTAGAGGTGGTTCTTATAGAGGAGTGGGAGGAGCTGGTAGTGGGGGATGGATTTACGAGGTCATCCCATCACTAATAGGTGGTCCACGTCAGGCTCCGGGAGCTGACAATTGGGACCACAGATAGCCGCGAGCTTTGGATGTCTATGATCCTACATATCATGATGTGATAAGAGGTTCTCTCTACAGATCTTCTAATCTTTGAAAGTATAATTGTTAGACTCTGTGTGCGAAATGATTTTCTCCCTGCTCCTTGCTTATGGTTTTACCAGGGTGACGCGAGGCATCAATGTAACCCTATGTTAGTGGAATAGAAGGCGCGGAACCTTTCCCTTTAGTCAATGGTGGTGACTCCTTCACCTTTAGATAAAGTAAGAGAGTCTTGGTCGTAGGAAATCGACTGTGAAACCTTGCATGAACAGATATACTTAGGTGTTTCACCATATGGATATTCTGAAGGAGGGAATCATCAGGCTTTGTCCCAGGTCATAACAGTGATTCTAGTCTCAACGTGCGACGTAGAGGATCGAATGGGGAGATGAGCTATCCCCAAGGTCCTTCGGGCCATTTGAGACCATGCAAAGGGATGGCGAGGTTCCCTATCGTCTTTCCCAAACCCCAATGTCAGGAGTGGGTGCACGTTGTCTCCCACGTGACTCACCTGAGAAAAAGTGTGTGTGATCCTATGAACTTCATTGGAAAGGGCAGACCTCACGTGAATAGATCAAATCCTTTGGTCTACGTGCAGTGGAACAGATCTGTGCATGAGTTCTTTTTTGTACGGAAGAGCCAGGTGCGGGCTTAGTACCCTGAGTTGTTCTATGGTTTTTCTTTTCAGGGATGAAAAGATTGAAAGAGGGAATGATTTAATAAATACATTTTTGTTATAAAAGACTTTGTAATATTCTTGATGTTATTCCAGAGAAGTACCTTCGGACAGCGTGTGATTATGAGCTCTTGTGTGGCCAGAATTAAATTTTCAGTGTGTTCACACTCGGCAAACCAAATAAATGGTAAAACTCATAAAAAGTGTTTCAGATCCTAAATCTGAGAGTATGGATGGGTACTAAATGGGTTTTTTACCCAAGGAAGGAAATAAAACATGTCGGCACGGGACTTTGGGACCCCTCACCCGTTGACGGAACATTAAAAGAATAAAAAAATAATTAATTTATTCATTTAATGGTTAAACTCAAGTATCTCTTAAATGGTATCTAGGATTGGAAAACTGATGGCACTGTTGAGTCTGTAGCATGCCTTTTACCCTAGGAACTGTGTATGTTTCACGGGCCTGGGCCTTCTGTGGGAAATGGCCCAGGGGCGTTTTCGTAATTTAGCAACTTCGGACGATAAATTTTATAACTTTCGAACAGAGGTTGGGATTAATATTCTGAGAATGTCATTGTGCTCGGGATGTGATGTTTACCCTAGGGGAAGCTTAATATTGACCACTTCGGAGATTTTGGAAGCGGGTCTTTTTGGGAGGAATTCCTTTATAAAAAAACATAAATTCTATTTATGTTTTTCCCCCATATCTCTCATTTCCCCTTGGAATTTCCTTTCGAGAAACCCTCTCAAAGATAGATCCTCCTAAATCCCTCCTCCTCCCTCCTATGATCAAGGCGACATCGAGCAGCGAGTGTGGTAGAGGCACGTGCGGCGAAGCTCCGGGATACGCCCCTGCAAGTAGGAGTTCTTCGTTTCAAATTTTATTTCTGCACCTCCTTTGAATCCATAATTATGTGTCGACTTGCAGTTATTTTGTCGAGCGAAGCCCATAATCATGTTACACTTGTTCTGAGTTTTCCGATGCATATTTTGGATTTGAATTCTGAGCTCTGAGGCGTTTTCAGCTGTCCGATGAAGTTTTGGGTGGTTTTGGGGTTTTCCGGCGAGGTTACGGTGGTCCGAGGCAGCGGCGGCACGAGCTAAGGCAGTGGCGGCGCGGGTCCAGGTTGAGGCGCGGTCAGCCGGGAAGTCCTCGGTGGTTTGGCAGCAGGGCGGTCGGGCTTCTATAGCAGGGCGAAGTGGCGGTGACTCCTCCGTGTGGCTGGCTTCAGCCGGCAGGTGGTGGGCTCCGGGCTTCAGGCTGCCGGCGGAGCGGGTTCCAGCGGCGGTGGTCGGCTGGGTTGATAGGGGTCGCAGCACACGACCCCACGGGGGATCCAACACCCGTGCCCCATGGGTCATCATGCTGGATGACCGGCCCTTGGACGGTCTGAGCGTGGACCACGGGTCCACGCACAGCCCGCGCGGCTGAGCCGCGGGCTGTCCCAGACAGGATGGACTCGCCGGCCAGGCCGGTCCAGCTCAAGGGGCTTCATCCCCTCTGACTTCGGACTCCTATAACTTTTACTACGAGGGTTTGTTTTTCATTCCGTCTATGGTAGTGCGAACCTTGGCTCTAGGTGGAGAATATGAGTTGGTTTCAGGGGTTTTAGCTGTCGAGATGGGGGCCTTGGTGGAGCGACACATACTTTAAGCGGATTGGCATTTTTTGGGGGGTTCATGTTTTGAGGGGTGCAGATACATCTTATGTCTATTTTGAGACCTGTCAACGGAGTTAGGACCCTAGCACAGAGGTGAATCATTCCAGGGTGGTTTCATGCATTGAAGCGGGAGTTGAGGCATGGGCCCCACGACCCGTCGTTTAAGCTGCGTGCCACGTTTCACAACTTTTTCATCAAGCGTCCATTCAAAGCATGTGAGCAGTCGTTTCTGAGTGTTTTTTAGGGCATTGCAATGGTGAAATCCACCCTCTTTAATTCTGCACGATGGTGCGGGCCTCATGAAGGATGATTTGGGAGTTGGCGGTAATTTCTAATGTTATCACCGAGTGTCTATTTCGGACAAGTCGATTGTCAATCTTGTGTAATTTTTTGAAGGGATTGCAATAGTGTGATCTGTTCATTACGCCTCGAGACTGGGATGTGGGTCCCACGAAGCACCACTCGTGTGTTGTACGGTGAAATGCATCTTTTTCTCTAGATATCTGTTGCACTCAAGTGAGCAGTCAATTTGAAGTGTTTTCCTGAGGGGATCGCAATGCTGCGATGCACCTGAATATTTTTGGGGCCAAGGATCGGGACCACGGGATGCCGTTCGGGCGTAAAGCAGTGTTGAACAACTTTTACGTTGGATGTCTATTGGAGGTGATTAAATAGTAGTTCTCGCATGTTATTATTTGAGTATTACAACGGTACGATCTGTATGGATGTGCGGAGTCTCATTCGAGATCTCATTAAATGAGGAAGCTTAAATGTTGTACCAGTGGTGGTTCTTCCTGCGGTGTTTGTAGGGAACCCTTGGTGTGTGATCATGTTCACTCTTGTGAGAGTGAAGTTAGTTCTTAAAGAGATGTGGTTGGTCGTGCTAGGGTCGTGGAGGAAGCAGGTTGGAAAATTTATATTTACGCCTTTTGGAATTTACATTGGGTGTCGTGAGCACGATAGCCCTTGGGCTGGCAATGTGGCATACTCTGGAAGTATACAGGAATTCTAGGAGGTACATGTTGTAGGTTTTACCTGAGAACGTTTGTGCTCATGGTTTGGAGATGAGTTTGGGCCACACGTCGTGTGGTCCCCTTATGTGCATCGTGTACTTTTTTACCTAACTTTGAACTCTTGAGATGTAGAGGTTCCTTCTGTTATCGATGGTTTGGACCAGCGGGGTTGAGTGGGTTCCCCCTAGTTATGTTCTTGATGGTTTGGCTGGCAGAGTTTTTTTTCCTATTCTTTCAGTTGAGGTGGTTTTTAGTGTTGTGTCCCTTTCACCGGACTATGACATCGTTTACGGCTATGTGCGTTCGTAAAGTGTGGGTGTTTTCCCACTTTCTGGAGTGTGTTGTCTCAGTCCACTTTGACAGTGACTCAGCGGATTGGAGCATGATCGCCCTGAGAGGCCCGGGGAGATTCTCATGTCCCTTCGTGTACTCTGGTAGTGTTCTTTGGGTATAGGGGTGACCAACACATTACACGGGCCCCAATCCTCTACCCAGGAGGTTGTTTCCAGTAGGGTATGGAGCCCCTAGTGAGCCCTGGCCGCAGACTCCCTAGCTGTGTATTGAGATCATATCTTCCTTCCGTGATCTATCATGACGTGTTTCCCACTATGTGTTTCAGTTACCATTGGTGTACCATCCAGCAGGGATGGTCAGTGCGGTACCATCCAATATGGATGGCTAGTGAGGTACCAACCAGCAGGGATGGCCAGTGGGGTACAATCCAGCAGGGATGACCATATTGGTTTTAGGTCTCCCTCTAGTGGATTACCCTTTGGAGGGGCTAGGCAGTGGGAACCCGTCGACATTGAGAAGACCAATCGATTGTTTGACAGTGAAGAGGTGTGGCTTGACACTCCCCCGGAACTCTCAAGTACGAGGGGAACATTCCCCATCGAGACACATCCTTGTGACGCGACCTAAAACTGTACGGGTGAGTTAGTGTCGCCCAAAGCGAATAGTGTCAATATGCGATGATTTTAGCCCCTTGACATGCAGTTCGGGGTAGACGTATAGGATACTCAGCAACGATGGTGTTTAATTCTGGGACTATTTTCTACTCAGTTTCATGGGATGAGCTACTGGGTAGAGATCCCCTTACGATCTTGTTCGGGTTTCTTGACAGAGCATATATATATATGTATACCTTATTCCATTACACACTTCTTGGGTTTTGGTTACTCTCCTTCTAGGAGAGGAAAAGACACACGGGGTATGCCACGTGCATTCCATGTCAAGCTTCTCGTGGTTGGACGAGTATACTCTCGTGCTATAGGTAGCGAAGACTCGACGAGAAGTTCATCTTCTCACCGTTTCAAGCTCCTTGTGTTTAGACGAGTCTGCTTCCTTCCTCTTGTTGGGTTGAACTGTACTCTTTACTACACTCTCAGTTGTACTACATTACTTTTGCATATTCTATCTACAGCTCACCACTTTTTTACCTCCTTTGTTGATCCCTTGAGACTTGGAGTCATCCTACTGATTATTTTTATACTCACCCCTTCTTAGGCTTTTCCAGCACTTGGTGTGACCTTGCAGACGATAGACAGGTTGGTCGTGACTTCAGCAGAGATTATGAGTTCAGGATCATGGGCCACGTACGGTGGTCGTAGTCAGGTTCCAGGTGTGGGAATCTCCAAGTTGTTTTACTTTTGATTACCTGTTGTCAGGTTGTGGCACTTTTATAGTTGGGCGCATGTTTTTCCCTTTTCTTTTCATTTTACCTTCAACACTTTGTTTATACTATTTATAGGTCGATCCACTTTGTGGTTTATTTATAGTAGTTAGTACTTTAATTTTCCTTTTACTCTGCACATCTGCATTAAGTGGGATGCGTGTGTGTGTACAGGTACTCAGGCAAAGGCCTTCCCGAGTTGTTTAGCCTTTGTTTCTTGTCTCCATCCCCTGGCCTATGGAGGTGGGCTTGGGGTAGTTTCGGATTGAGCCCGAGTAGGGTCGGGTCATGACAGTCCAATTTATTAATTTCTATTTAGGTAAATATCAATGACATTAGGATTATATAGATGATAATATTTTATGTGATCCTTGGTATGTACTATCTGACTTGTATATGGGATTGAATTTATTACCATTATATTTTTTCCATTCCCATCACTGAATGAATAGATGTTCATGATGAAATTGATGTGGGAGATTGGATTTTGTAGTGTTGGTTCATAAATGGGACTTATTGGTATAATCATAGTGCAAATGGTTTTTAAGGATCATTACATGATTATTAATATGGGATTAATTTTCTAGTGGTTAGATAACAGTTATGAAGAATTTCCTCTCATTGAGTGGTTGTTCATTACAACACCATTGTTGACACTCCTTATTCCAGGGATCTAATACACCATGTAGTGTTATGAATAAATAATTATAGTGGGATTTATTCAAATAAAAATGTATAAGGTACTTATTTACTGTACCACATACTCTATGATTCCACAAGTGGAGCTTCCATAATCATGGCATGGAGATGGTAGTCATGAATCATGTTATGATGAGTTGGTGACATAATCTCTTCAGTGAGAGGTATTTTTTTACACTAAACATAAGTTCCCCAATTAAAAAATTAAACATCTGGACTTAAACATGATGTAGTGTAACTTTGTTGAGTTACAAAAAATTTAATTCTACATGTGTTATACTAATGGAAAACTGAATTCATGGAATATTTCCTTAGAAAAAACAAGTATTAATGTAAGGATATTATTGAGATGACATAGGAGGATCAGTGGGGATTGATAAACATAATGTCTGATTGGAGGATGAGTGTTTATGAGTATTTGGTATTGATGATTATTTATCTATTTGTGGAAACATAATCCCTAGTTTAATTTGAAATGGATGATATTGTAATATACCCATACATTACTATGATGTCGGATTACTATGTTGGAGGGGACCTGATACATAGGGAGTTTTTGGGAAATTATGACGTGATACCTATATATGGGATTGTTCTAGTATATTATTCCATAAAATAGGTGTTGATAAGGAACTAATATAACTAAACATTGGTGAAATGACCGGGTTTGAAAAATATGCAGCACAACATAGTTTTTTATTCTGGTGTCTAGGAATGAAGAGGGACATTGGTGCGTCTATTTCCTGATGCCATACCTATTTTAGGGTAATGGTCATGCACCTGTGTCCAAATCATTTCCCCCCTCCAATACCAGTTATTATGTGGATGTGTTAGGAGGTCATGATGTAAATTTTAATTATTTTACCTAATTCCTTGATGTGTCTTTATGATGTTAATGTGATTGTCATTTTTTTAAGAAAATATTTTCCTTTATTAAGGATCTATCAGACAAGCATTATATATTATCATTAAAATATTTACATCCATGAGATCATATAAATACAAAGTATTCCATTGAAAATTATAACTAATATAGATTAATGAATTGCATAATTGTTTTTCTAGGGATTATATAAGAACCTAGGGACTTAATAGGGATTCAATACATTATACCTATCTCAAGGAGATAGAAAATTGATGTCTATAATTTAAATATAAGAGGATTTGAATTGAGCATGTGTTCCAAAAATTAGTGATTTTTTTGGATCCCCTATCCATAGTGCAGTTCACATACAATAAATTATTCCATTCATCAATGTATATGCAACATTATGAATAAATTTATGATATTTAATTCCATTCATTTATCTATGGGTGTGAGTTATGTGATATATTGATTTTTGGGACTAGTTTAGTAGTGAGACTTCCAAGAGAGTGCGGGTGATTAAAATATTGTTGGCCACTTCTCCCAAAAGTTATATATCTTAATCTAGTCATAGGATATTAGATATGTTGTTAACATTGGGATATCTAGTTTTCAATAGTGTGAATCCTTTATATGGAAAATAATGTCATTGTAAGAAAGGAATGTGATCCCAGTGATAAGTTTTACCCTTATAGATCATTGATTTTTTTAGGATAATGAAACATTATCTTTATCTTCCTTCATTGTAATGACTTGAAATATTGTAAATGAAGTTCCCCTTGTGATTTAATTAAATGTATTAAAATATTATTTGGTTATAGAAAACACATTCACTCATATGGTTTATTATATCCTAATGGATTGTAATCAACATTAATAATCATTACCCTTGAAAAAATAATTGTTGAATATTGATCATAATATTCGTATAAATATAGGGTTTTATCAAATCCAATTGACACAGGTAATGGAAGTGATGGAATCATCAATTTGTATTATACCATATGAATCCAATTTATTAGAGATTACAAGGGAGATAGAATCATGGGATTTTCCCTTGACCTATACCAAACCAAGATCCAACAACTAATGTATGATAAAAACCGTTCATTGGATATGCTCTAGCTCATCAGGATCATGGCCCAAACCATGTACAATGATCTACCCAATGAAAGTCTCACTATAACACATCTTACTCTTAGAAAATGTTCTGGTTTATTAAAAGATTATGTATCAAGACCCTAAAAGTATTATTATATACTTTAATTTTTATTTATTAATATATATATTTTCGTCCTATTGTTTTTAATTTATAAATGACATTTATTTTCATATAGTAAAACATAAATAATATTTTTGGGTAATATTTATATTATATTAAGTAATTTAAATTTATGAATTAATGGATTTTTAAAATAAAAAACAATTTTATATAATTATTAAATAATTTTTATTTAATATAATTGATCATATATTTTTTATAAAGTCAAATGTAATTTTAATGAGGGTTTGAAAACTGTTATTGTCAAAAAACCCAACATTTCTCAATAAACATCAATTATTATTTAAAATTGACAAAGCAAATATTTAAAAAAATATTTTGACAAATGAATTTTTTGGAATCATAACTTCAAAATTATCTATTTGTGATTTTTCATAATTTTTTGGAAAAATGGAATTTTAGTGTAAAAAATTAAATACCAAATAGATATATGATGTGTATTATGAGATCATAATGACCCAAAAGTTATGAAATAAATACTATAAATTTTATCCAATACCAAATATTTTTTATCCATTAAAATAATCTCAATTTATGATTATTTTTTAAATTTTATAAATCCATTTTGAATCCTCCAAAACCATTAATATATTTTATAATTATAAACTCAATTTTTTATGAGTGTGACTCACTTCCACATAATAAAGGGTACTATTTTATTATATTAATCTCATAGAAATATAAAATAAAAAAATCCAATATTGAATAAACCATTGAAAAATCATTAGCGGGTTTTCGGTTTTTATTATTTTCTTATATAGAGTCCAAAACCTATGTTTGGGAAATGGTAAACAATTCCCCAATAGCTTCCTATAAAACCCCCCAATTCACTCATTTCACTTTTCTCAAACTCCATGTAGAGCGTCCTAAATCATCCCTCCCCACTATAGAGTCCTCCTATGGCACCCCAATCTCTCGAGAAGCTCTTCCCAAGCATTTTTAGTCAGACACTCATGAAAAGTATCCTCACTATTGATTCATTATTAATGTTTCCTTATAATCTTAGGACATATATTTCCAATTTATAATGTTGTGATTTGTCATTACATGTCTCTATTACAACCAATTTTAATTCAAAATTATGATAGACCCCTTTCACTATCATGAACCCATTTTTCAAAGTTTTAAGTGACATTGTTATGCTGTTGAAAGTTCACCATAAATTTCCATGCCAAAACAATACTGTAGAGAATACCATACCCATTTCCATACTAGTGAGTTCACCTTTAAACACATATACTTATTTTAATTATAACAAACTTGTATTTATTACACAATCCTTTATAATATAATACTATATTGTGATTAATGAATCTATATTGTCTGATCTATTTGGAAGACAAAAGCATGAGAATGAAATAAAATTGGAGGGTGCACCTAGAATTATATAGCACTTCAAATAATTGGATAATGTTTTCAATCATGATATGTCATGATGGAATAAGGATTTAACCTGTTTAATTAATGGTACATTTTTCATCATTATTCCTTGTCACTTATCCTTGACATATGTTTATGATGAATTGTTTTAATTTGTTTCCACATTTCCAATGATAAATTTATGAATATTATGTAATATTATGTTTCATTTATCATGTTTTTACTCTCTCCCCTTTTTATAATCCTATATTCTAACATTTATTACTCTCTTCTTGTTTTGCAATTATTATTCTCTTATTATCTTTTATAGCTCATCCCTTTCTTATATAAACCCCTTGGATATCATGTTATGTTTTAATAGCCGTGGAATTTTTGGATCAATTTAACGATGTTTTCAATAATTTTGTTGTAACCTATGCTCAATATTTTATTTTATCTTCCTAATTCACAAAAACAATAGACTTATAGATCCTCAAGGTTTTATTATACATTCTTTTATGTCATAAATTGTAACACCCTGACCCCTCTAGGCTAGAGATAGTACATTACTTGTGATATTTTCAGGGTGAAAAAAAATAAAACCCCTAAGTAATGATCATTTAAGCAGTCTTGAAGAAACTAGATACAAAGATGTTACTCAAATTTCATTGGAAAAGATTAAAAAATACAATAAATAACGAAAACTAAAAACCGTATCAAGAAGAACTCAATAAATGATCTCCTATTTGTCACCTATAGAAAGTAAATAATGAAAGGGGTGACCTCAAACTCTCAGTAAGGGTTACAAGTAGAATAATCATGAATATAATAATCAATATAACATAATCAATAAATCATGGTGAATAGATGAAAAACTCACACCATTAATAAACTTAGAATGAAACTGCATCCATAGATTTGGTCATAGAAAAAACCTCATGGATAGTAATAACTGATAATGAATAAAGAAAATTATTATTATTTTTATGTCATGTATCTGGAACATGAAACCATAATACCATAAAAATGGATTAGTTCTATGGGTACAAACCTATCTTATTTTTGGAAAAAAAACTTGAAGGGTATGTCGCCAACTAATTTCTCTCATGAGACCTACCGATGCATTGATGGGATATAGTGGGCCCCACCAACGACATAATGTCCAAATAATTATTTATAAATTGATTCAATACAAGAGAAATGTGACTTTTCAATATCCGTATAGAGTAGAGTATACAGATTCATCAGTATTTTTATAATTAAAATAACTTTCCAAATAAACACCGTATGTAAAATGGTATACGATTTAGACAAAAAACATATCCATGATTTGAGATTATGGATATTTAATATAAATATAATTTCAAATTAAATTGATCTTAAATGGGCAGTAGGTACACCACATAAGGATTATTAGTTGCATAATACAAGGTTAGTCACAACAAAATAGTAGTTGACACAAAGTGTCTTACCACAATGTAATCGGTCGAATCCTATGACCAGAACATAATAAAAATCAATTGAATCATTTAATAACATTAATATTAAGATAATCATGTTATTATATATCAAATGTTAGTACACATATATCACATCAAGAAATAATTAAGGAACAATGAAAATCTCACAAAAATGAAAGTGAGATGAGAAACCCCTTACAAACATTTAGGCATGGTAACAAGTGATCTTGTGAGGGATTAATGATAGTTAAAGGGATATTACATTAGTTATATGTCACAAGGGAAATATGGGGAGGTGAGAAAACATACCCATTCATTAGGAATTTAAAAAATGGAACAACATAGGGGTGATTCTTGAACAAAACGGAGAGAGAGAATCCCTTACCTTATGCATGAAGGCGTTCTTGACTTGTTATTAAAGACCTGAATAAACAAATTAGGATTTTTAATTAATAATTAAAGAGACTATAGTATATGTAAATAATTTATTATAACCATTTTTAGTTTATTCAAGGCCTTTTTGATTAGTTATAATGTTCAATTTCATTTTTTGGGCTCGTTTGATTACTTGTTTTTAAAAGATCGGTTCACTTATATCCAAGTTTGGATAAATATGAAAGATGGAAGTGGTTGTCCAGAAATGCCATTAGTTAAATTCTAGGAGATTACATGGTTTTAAATTTAATTTGGTTACTTAGAGTGAGGTCGAATTATTACATATATATAACCTTAGTGACAACCGTTTTGGTTAAACGGTCGGTTTGATTACAATGAACATGTTTTTCTTTATAACTTAATACCTTTTGTAAAAAATCATTAAATTACTAAAGATAGGATATATTACATTTATAATAATCTGGTTAAACCATAAAGCAAATGGTTTCATGACCATAATTAAAGATTAAAATAGAAATTGATTAATTGTTTTCCTTGAATGTGCTAAATTAACACATCTCAAACGGTGCTTTCATTTCTTCCAAATAAAGAGTGGGGAAAGGATAGATGATAATGAAGTATCCCATTAACATAAAAACATTCTCATAAATGTATGTTACTAGAGTTATCATACTATTCGGGTTAAGGGAGGTGAGGAATGAAACAAAACGAAAAGAACTTAAAAGAAATGATGGAATTGCAAAGAGGAGTTTACCTCTTGAGACTTTATCCTTTAAGAAACTTTTAAGGGGAAAGGTTTTGGTTTTTTAAAGATTCTAGGAGCATTTGGAAGTGGGGTAGAATATTGGGGAGAGATTTGGGGAGAATATTGGCAAGGAACAAGGCTTGAGAGGAGTGAACAGAAGAGGGGGTGAAGGGGGGTTTATAGTGGAGGAGGGAGTTTTCTTAATATAAAATTCATTAATTTATTATTTCTACACAAGCCAAGAAATATTGAGGCTTCCATGACCAAGAATAGTAAATTTATCATGTTAATCTGAATAAATGGGGATTACATTAGCATATTATCATCAATGACTTAAGTAATCCATTATTTAGCATTTATTGTGAATTATCAGATTTTACTATTCATCCAAAATTCACGTATTTTAGAAAAATACTAAATATTTTCCATAACCATTTTTTGACGTGTAGAATCCAAAAAATGAAGTCCATTTCTGAAAAAAATCCCAAATATTATTAATTAAACATTTTATTAAAGTCATTAATTAATCAAAAAATATAAACACTGAAAATATTCATCTTCATTTTTAAGGTTCCTAAATTCACTTATACACTCAAGGGTACGGATACCATTCTTAAAATTCATATAACTAATCATAAGGGTATGTTACTATTCATAAAGGTGGGTTACTATTCATAAGGGTAGGTTACTATTCCCTGAAAATTATGTTAATTCTATCAGACTCTAAATATCATCTTGAACACAACCGTGTATGTCAGAATTTTAAAATTCAAATCGCAGAGTAGGAAAATTTATGTTTAATGGATAGGTTATGGATATCTCTTATAAGTAACCATGTTAGGTTCCATATAGGCTCAGTGATTCATGAAATATAGGCTATAAATAGAATTTATTTAAGAGAAACATACCATGAAGTGTATGGGGTGCAACATTATTCCCTCCAGAAATTTCTTCCTTGAAATTTTATGTATGAAACTCACAAAAAAGTTGTGGCTAATTCTTTTTCATAACATCCTCATGTTCACATGTTTCTTCCTAAATATTCTGGTTTCTCTAAAGAACCTTTACTAGACGAGTTGTCTGCTTTCTCAATACCTACCCCCTTGTGCCAAGAATCCCGATAAGCTTTTCACGGTATGAAAAATCAGGTTCCAATTCAATTTCTTCATATGCGAGTACATGCATTGGGTCTGGGACATATTTTTTAACAATGACACGTGGAACACATTATGAACTCTGGAGATATTTACCGGCATCACTAAATGGTAAGCTACAACTCTAATTCTTTCCAGAATTTCAAATTTTCTGATGTACCTAGGGCTCAGTTTAGCTTTATTACCAAACCTTAAAACACACTTCCATGGAGATTCTTTATGAAATACATGATCTACCACTTGGAATTTCAAGTCCTTTCTTTGGTTTTCAGCATATCTCTTCTTCCTACATTGGGATACTTTAATATGGGCTTGTATTTTCTTCACCTTGGTCATGGTATCTTCAATATGTTTTGGGTCTATAAGTTTCCTCTCACCAACTTCGTCCCAACAAGTTGGAGTTTGAAATCTATTTCCCTATAATGATTCATATGGAGCCATTTGAATACTAGAATAGAAACTACTGCTGTATGAAAATTCATCCAAAGGAAACTATTGAACCCACATACCATAGAATTCAAGAGAGCATGACCTCAGAATGTCTTCTAATGTTTGAATAGTCCTTTCAGACTGTCTATAGGTTTGGTGGTGATAAGCAGTACTCATATGAATCATAGTATTCAAAGCTTTCTGGAGATTTTTCCAGAATTTTGATGTAAATCGGGGATCTCGATCGGATAAAATCAATATAGGTGCACTGTGAAGTCTTCAAATATCATTAATTTAAAGTCTTTCCAAGTTCTCCAGTGGAAAATACACTCTTATAGAAAGGAAATTTGTTGATTTTGTGAGATGATCATCAATTACCCATATTGCATCATTCCTTCTAGTTTTCCTCGGTAGTCCAGGGAAAAAATCTATTGTAATGTTGTTCCACTTCCACATAAGAATAGGTAGAGGTTCCATCACTCCTTTGGGATATTGTCTCTATGCCTTCATTTGTTGAAAAACTAGACATCTTGACATGTAGTCAGCAAGTTCCCGCTTCATATTATCCCACCAGAAATATTCCATTAGATATTTATACATCGTTCGGCTACCAAGGTGTATAGAAAAATTTGAGCTAGGAGTGTCATATAATATTTCCCTTTTTTGCTCAGGTACTGATGGAACACATAACCTCTTCCCAAATTTCAAAACTCTTTCTTCATACACAAATTCATCTAGTATCCCATCTTTGACAGCATTAATTTTTTTACGTAGACTCTCATCATCATATTAATATTTTTTTATCTTATCTAATAAAGATGGTTTAACAATATTTTGAAAGAGGAAAGATTTTTCCCTTCCCTTATCAATTCCCACATCAATCATTAGTAGATCCAAAATATAGGTTCTCTCTTAATCCTCATTTGAGTATGAAGTCCATGATCTTTCCTTCTTAATGCATCTTCCACCTTATTCACCTTTCCGGGTGGTAGTGTACTGAAAAATCATAATCTTTGAGTAACTGAATCCATCTCCTTTGCCTCATATTGAGTTCTTTTTGTGTGAAATTGTATTTCAAACTCTTGTGGTCTGTATTAATCTCATATCTCTCTCTGTAGAGATAATTCCTCCATATTTTCAAAGAAAAGATTATGACTGCTAACTCAAGATCATGAGTTCGATAATTTTTCTCATCAGTCTTCAACTGTCTTGATGCATAAGCAATAACTTTATCATTTTTTATAAGGAAAAAACCCAATCCATTCTTTGATGCATCCCGGTATATTATAAATCCACAACTTCCCGATGGAAGAGTCAAAATTGGAGCATGTAACAATCTTATTTTAAATTATTTGAATCATCTTGTACATTATATTTTCCACAAAAACATAATTCCTTTATGTGTGATATTGGTTAGCAGGTTAGTAAGTCAGGAAAAATTCTGAACAAAACACTGATATTAACCTGCTAATCCAATAAAAATGTGTACCTCATTTATGTTTGTTGGCATGGGTCATTCCTAGATTCCCTTTGTATTTGCAGGATCAACTAGGATTCTATCCATAGAGACAATATGGCCTAGAAAAGAAACTGATTGAAGCTAGAATTCACACTTTCTAAATATCCCATATAAATTATTTCTTCTAAGAGTTCTCAGAATAACCCACAAGTGATTCTCATGGACTTCATAGATTTTTTAGAATACTAGGATATCATCGATGAATACCACAACAAAGTTATCAAGATATTATTTGAAAACTCTATTAATTAAATCCATTAAAATAGACAGTGGATTTTTCAGTCCAAAAGGAATCATTGTAAACTCATAATTCACATACCTAGTCTGAAATGTCGTCTTAGGAATATATTCATTCCTCACACTCAGCTTATGATATCCAGGTCGAAGGTTAATCTTTGAAAAGTATTAATCTCCATGACGTTGATTAAATTAAATCATCAATCTGGGGAAGAGGATACTTATTCTTTATTGTAATATAATTGATTTCCCTGTAATCAATGCAAAGCCTCATGGATCCATGTTTCTTCTTGACAAAAAGGATAGGGGCTCCCCATGTAGAAACACTAGTTCTAATAAATCCACTTTTACTCAAATCCTCTAGCTGTTTCTTAAGCTCAAATAATTCCACAGTTGCCATTCTATAGGGAGTATTAGATATAGTTCATACACTAGAAATTAAATCAATAGAGAACTCAAATTCTCACTCTGGTGGATATCCAGGTAAATCCTTTGGAAATAAATCAATGTACTCTTTCACTATGTGTACATCTTCAATTTTAATATTTCTTTCCACACCCATAGATATTTTTTTTCTTCTACTCCATGTATTGCATTCAGTAGAGTGACTAGGGGTGGTTCTAGATAAGAATCATGTTGCTAAGTTTCTTCCCTAAAGACAAGGTATTCTACACCATTTTCAAAAATTGTAACTTCCTTCTTCTTACAATATATCTTTTCACCACAATTTGAAAGCCAATTCATACTGAGAATTATATCAAATTCATTAATTGGTATGCTGATATGGTTAGAAACTAAAGCATGTTTTTGTGTCATGAGGGGGACAGGTTGTCATGCCTTTGTTGCAATGATGCATCCCCTATGAGTTTTGACTGAGAACTCCTTTATTAAATCAAATTGAACATGTATAATTTTCGTTGAAAATGGGAAGATATAAATGAATGCGATGATCGAAAATTGAATAAAGTGTTGGCTAAGTTTGAGGAAACAATTAAAGTACCTTACACCACATCATAAATAACTTCAACTTCTGCGGTTGTAATCTCATAATCTCTCCCTTTCTCTCTTGGATTTTTCTATGGAATGTTTCCTTGGTGCTTAGGAAACTCATTTAAATAGTGTCCCCTCTCTCTATAGTTGTATCATTGAACATCTTCAAATTGTTTCTTCCCATTGCATTCATGAGATAGATGACCCTTTTATCCACACTCATAGAAGACTCCCATGTCTTTCAAGAATTTTCTGAGATGATTCATTTCACAATTATCACAAAATGGGAATATATTTGTTCCCTTTCTCTTTTTTTGTGCTTCTCCTTTTCCTTTGATATCAAAGTACTGCTTCTTATCTTGGTTTCCTTTGAAAATATTTGATCAAGCAAATTACTTCTCTGTTTTGATGGAACATGATAAAATTTAATCATATGATGAAAATGATTGAGAAGAAAGTTCCCTTCGATGACTTAGCTTAAGACAATCAAAGAACTGATCAATCTTGTCTATTGAGTCACATACATAATCTACGGCATACCAGTCCATCCTTGTGAAGGAATCCTCATACTCAGCAACACTATCTTCTTCCCTTTGTTTTATGATAAGGAATTTTCTCTTCATTTCAGTTTGTTGATCACATGTGAAATATTTTTCAAAGAATATTTCATTAAAATTACTCAATTCCATATCTTATATTTCTTCTTCCTCTAAGGAATTATATATCAAAGACCACCATTGATCTGTGTCACCCTTGAGACAATATACTACCAGCACTACCTTCTCATTTTCATCGCATCTTAATTCCATGAATATTTTTTCAAGTGACTTGATCCACTGCTCAGCCACTATCGGATTAGTAGTCCCACTAAAAGATGGGGGGATTCTATTGCATGAGATGATCCAACACAGGTGTTGTATGGTTATTCGTCATGACCTGGTTAAGTTATCCCAATATGGTCATAGTCTGACCTGCTCCGACACTGACCATGTTGACTTGCTCAGTGGGGAAATCCCTACATTGTCCAGGAGTATTGATTCCCCTTCTTCCATTAGGTGCCATTTCTAAGTAATGGCAAACACTAGATCAGTTTATGAATCCAAAATTGAAAGAACTCAATATATATTGAAATTCTACGCATAGATAATCTCATAAACATGGTTTCTCTAAGAAAAAATTTACATTTCAATCCTTCATAATGGCTTGTAAATAAAAAATGAATTATCCTAAGCATATCCCCTGGGAGTGTCGTCACCAAGAGTGTACCAAGGCCCGTTTTCCTGTATCGGGATACCTCGGGTCTAGCCCGAAACTCCTTGTTGGAGTTTTCACAACAAGGTACATCTTTGCCAAAGCCACCTCTACCTTCTCGTATCCAGATATGGATGTATTTTCTAGAAATATTCACATAATATATTTGTTACCAAAATACAAGGACATTCTTGTACATTTATCCTCAAATACTACATTAGGGCTTTGTTCCCTACTATATATTTCCTACTCTAGTTTCTAAGTTTCCTAAAAAACTTTCATTGATACCAACTATAAAACCCCAACCCCTCTAGGCTGGAGCGAGTGCATTAATTGTGATATTTTCATGGTTAGAAGGAATGAAAATCCCAATGGAACGATTATTTTAGTAGTCATGAAGAAACTAGATACATAGATGTTACTCAAATTACATTAGAAAATTTTACAAAATACAATACATAACGAAAACTAAAAACTGCATCCAAAAGAACTCAATAAATGATCACCTCTTTGTCACCTATTGAAATTATACAATGAAAGGGTTGGTCTCAAAAACTCAGAAAGAGTTACAAATAGAAGAATCATGAATACAATAATCAATCTGACTTAATCAATAATCCATGGTGAATAGATGAAAAACTCACGCTATTAATAAACTGAGAATAAAACTACATCCATTGATTTTTTCATAGAAAAAACATCATGGATAGTAATAACTGATAACGAATAAAGAAAATACTTATTATTTGGATATCATGTATCTGGTACATGAAACCATAATACTATAAAAATGGTTTTGTTTTATGGGTAGAAACCCTTGTAATTTTTGGAAACAACCTCAAAAGGGTTTTTCACCAACTGATTTGTCTCATGAGACCTACCGATGCATCGAGGGGCTATAAAAGGCCCCAACTTCAACTGAATGTCCAAATAATTCTTTATACATTGATTCAATTCAATAGCAATATGACTTTTCAAAATCTGAAAAGATTAGAGTATACAGATTCATCAATATTTCCCTAATTAAAATAACTTTCTAAATAAACACTGTATATAAAATGGTATACAGTTTAGAAAAAAAAACATATTCATGATATGAGATTATGGATATCTAATATAAATATAATTTCAAATTAAATTTGATCACAAATGTTCAGTAGGTACACCAGATAAGGATTATTAGGTGCTCAATAAAAAGTTAGTCACAACAAAATAGTAGTTGAGACAAAGTCCCTTACCATAATGTAATCGGTCAAACCATATGACCAGAAATTAATAACCATCAAATGAATCATTGAATAAAATGAATATAATTAGAATCATGTAATTATATATAAAATTTCCGTACACATATACCACATCAAGAAATAAGTGTCGAACAATGAAAATCTCACAGAAATGAAAGTGAGATGAGAAACCCCTTACAAACATTTCAGTATGGTAACGAGTGTTATTGAAAGGGATTAATGATAGGTAAAAGGGTATTCCATAATTTATATGTCACAAGGGAAGTATGAGGGAGGTGAAAAAACATACCACATCATTAGTAATTAAAAATAAAAGAGCACAACAAAGGTTAGATTCTTGAACAAAAGTAAGAGAGAGGATCCCTTACCTTATGCTTGAAGGTGTTCTTGACTTGTTATTAAAGACCTGAATAAAAAAATTAGGCTTATTAATTAATAATTAAATAAACTATAATATATTTAAATGATTTATTATAACCCTTTTTAGTTCATTAAATTCTTTTTGATTAGATATAATGATCATTTTCATTGTTCGGGCTCGTTTGATTAGTGGTTTTTAAAAGATCGGTTAACTTTTATCCAAGTTTGGATAAATATGAAAGATAGAAGTGGTTGTCTAGAAATTAAATTAGTGAACTTATAAGAGATTATATGGTTTTAAATTTAATTTGGTTACTTATATTGGCGTCAAATTATTACATATATATAACCTTACTGACAACCGTTTTGGTGAAACGGGAGGTTTGAATACAATGAACATGTTTTGATTTATAACTAAATACCATTAATAAAAATGGATTACCCAACTAAATATTGGATATATTAAATATATAATAATCTTGTTCAACCATAAACCAAATAGTTTCATTACTGTAATTAGATATTATAAAAGAAATTGATAAACCATTGTCATTGAATGTGCTAAATTAGCACATCTCAAACAATGTTTTAATTTCTTCCAAATAAAGGGTGGGGAAAGGAGAGAAGAAAATGAAATATCCCATTAGTATAAAAAAATTACAGAACATGTATTTTACTAGAGTTATCAAACTATTTTAGTGAAGGGAGTTTAGGAAAGAAACAAAAAGAAAAGAACTTAAAAATGAAGGAATTTTAAAGAGGTGTTTACCTCTTGAGATTTCCACCTTTGAGAACCTCTTAAAGGGAGAGGTTTTGGTATTTTGAAGAGGCTAGGAGATTTTTTACGTGGGGGAGGATCTTAGGGAGATATTTGGGCAGAATATTTACAAAGAAAAAGGCTTGAGAGGAGTGAAGAGAAAAGGGATTGAAGGGGAGTTTTTATAGTGGAGGAGAGAGGAGTTCTTTTAATATAACAGTCTTTAATTTATTATTTCTCCATAAGACAAGGAATAGTGAGTCTTCAATGACCAAGAATAGTTATTTTATCATGTGAATCCAAAAGATTGGGCTTACTTCAGTAGATCATCATCAATGTCTCAATTAATCCATTATTTAGCAATTATTGTGAATTATCGAATTTTACTATTCATCAAAAATTCAAGTATTTCAGAAAAATACCAAAAATTCACCCTAACCATTTTTTGATGTTTAGAATCCAAAAATGAAGTCCATTTTTGAAAAATATTTTACAAAATATTATTAATTAAATATTTCATTAAAATCAATATTTATTCGAAAAAATTAAACACTTAAAATATTCTTCTTCATTTTTAAGGTGCCTAAATTTACTTATACACTCAAGGTAATGGATAACATTCATAAAAGTCATATTAGTATTCATAAGGGTAAGTTAATATTCACAAGGGTAGGTTACTATTCATATGGGTAGGTTTCTATTCACTAAAAATCATGTTAATTCTATCAAACTCTAAATATCATATTGAACACAACCATGTATGTCATATTTTTAAAATTCAAATCGCGGGGTTGGAAAATTTAAGTCTAATGGCTAGGTTATGGATATCTCCTATAAGTAACCATGTTTTGTTCCATATAGGCTCAGTGATTCATGAAATATAGGCTATAACTAGAATTTATTTATGAGAAACATACCACTATGTGTTTGGGGTGCTACATCAATCATGAATTTATGTGTAATAAAGAGTAGGGTTGTTATAGTTGGTATCAATGATAATGGTTAGTTATTTTTGGGATTGTGATTCGAATACTCTAGAAAAACTCATATGGACATGAATAAGTATAGTAAAACATCCTTAAATTCTGGTATATATATTTTAAGAGGTATATCAAGAAATTACATCCCTATCTAGAATCTATAAGTTGATTTAGCTCTGGCATATATGTACATAGAGGTAAAACCCAAAACCATTGTGTTGAGTTAGACTCAACTGGGAACTTGTGCATGAAAATGGTCCTTTATATACATCTGGTATGAAACTCCCATTTGATATTCATTGGTAAATTAATTATCTCATAAAAATCAATTACAAATTGATAAAATACCCATAAGAATATATTTTATTAAAAAGATCATGGACAACATATATTGAATCATAGAAATTTATAAGTTATGAAAATAAAATAAATCTATAATTTATCTATTTATTTTCATTATTTTACATTATATGAATTTAATAATTTAAAATAAACATCCATAATTTTCTATTTTATTCTATCCATTGGTCAGAAATCTGTGTAATCGGGTAAACAACCAATATGATTGACATTGTGATGACTACGCCAATGAGATGCCAAACCCAACAAGAGTGGGTGTCACAAAAATTGAGATAATAATCTCTCAAATGACTCAGGTATTGAATAGAAACATGAATTAGGAGGATAAACAAAATCCCCTTAAGAATGAACAAGCTGCAATTGAGTCTTTTATGTGACGAAGGCCTCTAATACTAAATGGACTATATGATCCCTTAATCAAGGAATAAAGGATCATATCTATTGAAAATATCTGTCCCATCCTTCAATGTTCAATTAAATTCAAGGATCTTGTAGATATTTATCTTATGGAGGGTGAGGATGTTAAGGGGGGGAATTGATCAAGAATACAAAGTCGTAGTTTGAGATAAAAACAATCAGTTTAAAGTAATTCTAAAAAAATAGATAAATATTTTTCTTCCAACTCTCCATATTAAAATGTAAAAGGACTATAAGGTCCTCAAGAAAAAATGATGATAAAACTACTAGGGTGTACAAGGAAAACATCAGAAGAAATTCATGATATGCCTATGGATTGTTTTACCCACAAATACATGGTTAATCACTTATTTTGTATGCTAAAACCTAGTTTAGGAAATTCCTATGAAATTTGAGACAATGATAGCTATGATGAAATTGTTTTATGTGCCATAAAATTTGAAATGGAGGCCTTAAAACATTAAGGGTATACTGGGGATAAGAAGAATAAAGTGGAGTTTAATTATAGAGTTGTGATGGATAAATATAATGATGCCAAAAAAATCAACATCCCACATGTCAAAGGACCAGAAAAATTCACCTCAAAAATTACCTAAGGGGATGAAGGAATGAATTTGGTACGGGGAGGAAGGGAACATAGCCAATGATTTTCGATAGGATAAAACATCTAAAATTTTGGAGGAGATTAATGATCTAGGAAACCCTTAATTAATTGTTCATTTAATCAAATATAAGGAAACATGGAACTTCCATACCCATGCACTAAGACAAGAGTTTTAAGAGGCAACCAAAAGCCTCCAATGATCCAAGTGTGATATTTTTCCATCACAATCGCTGAGGTGGATCTAGATAATTAAGTGGTGAAAGTTAATATAGTAATTAATTCAAGAATAGAAAATATAATTTTTTATTTTGGTTCTATGCATTCCTTCATATCACGAAATTTAGTTGAACAATTATAACACTACTACAAAGCATGGAAGTAGAGTTGTTGGTGAAAGTGGAAGATATAGAAATTTTTACATCCTGTTTATATAACTCCTCTCATATAAAAATTTCAATGTTGAATATCCTAGTGAACCTTGTAATATTCCCATTAGTGTAATTTTATTAAATTATAGGTATGGATTAGATTTCCCTATACAGATGTTAAAAAATTCCCGTGAGAAGGAAATCACTCTATATATTTTGAATCAAACCCTGATTCTGTATAAGTGAAAGGAGGATGATGAATCTTCTTTACCACAAAAATTCATTAATGGATATTATTTCCCTATGATCATGTGTATATATATAAAATGACAGAAAGTAATGATAAAATAATTCTTACAGGAATTCCCATAATGAGGGAATACATTGGTGTGTTTCCTAAGGAATTTCTAGATCTCTCTTTTCCAAGAGGTATCATTTTAAATTTATCATACACTTGGTGTATTTAAAATTTGTAATAATAAATATAGAAATGTTGTTTTGGAAATTTTGGATCAATAGAAACAACTACATGTGAATCTAGATAATGTGTTCATATGACCAAGTGATTCATTGTGGGTTATACCAACCCAATTCATCATGAATAAGGAAAGGTCAATGTACCATTGAATTGATTATTGTTATCTTAAAATGATCAAGATAAGGAAAAACTATCCTCATAAATGGATTGATGGATTGTTCGATAAGATACATGGACAAAATAATTTCTCTATGGTGGATCTATGATTGGGATATTACTATGTTAGGGGGAAGATGGAAGATCTCTCGAAGATTGCTTTTTTGTATAAGGATTGGGCACAATGAGTACTTATAAATTCCACTCTGAATCACTAATTCTCCATTAATCTATAAGGAATTTTTGAATTTAGTCTTTAGTGATTGTGTCCAAAAAAATTATATCATTTATATATTATATTCTAATAAAATCCAATAGCAAGGAGGAATATCAAGTGCATTTGAGCACTATGCTAAATACCATATGAATGGAGAAGATCTATTCCATGTAAGGAATGTGTGAGTTCTAGTTAAAGTAAGTATCATTTTTGGGGAATATCATCACATGAAATGGGATATCTGTGGACCCTTAAAAGATAGAAGTAATAGAATTGTGGCTGAGGCCATCATCTGAGACCACTATTTATATCCTAGTTGCGTTATCTAGGTATTATCGCTGATTTTTGATTAATTCATTTCCCCTTGATAATGCCTTTACCAATATAAATTATAAGTAATGGTTTCGTGAAATGATGAATGTGAAGAGTGATTCATGGAGTTGAAAAGGGGGTTAATCATGGAACCATTTATCACAGTAACTACAAGTAGAGAGCATTTCATGGTACTCTGTGATGCTTTAAAGAAGGTATTGATTTATGTGATAATGAAAAATTAAAAATTCATGGATTATTAATTAAAGAAGATTAATATTATTTAATAGAATAAAACGCACGATCTTGAGTTGGTTATAATGATATTATCTTTGATAATATGGAGGAATTATCTCATTGAGGATAAGTATGAACAATATACGGACCACCAAAGCCTCAAGTATAAATAATCATCGAAATAGATGAATATGAACCACCAACGTTTCTTACTGTTGATTAGGGACTATTACTTCTCAATTCACTACAATCTTGGAAATGTAAATAATGTGTTGGATTCTCTATGTAGAAAGGATCCAGCTATTCTATCATTGGTTGTAATTAATAGGGATCCAATATTCCTATACATTTAGATGATGGAAATGAGATCATAAAGGAAGTCATGTCATCAATCCATTCACAAAGGATTTCTCAAAAGTCACTTATGGAAAATATAATGGAGGCCCAGAGAGATGATGTGGGTATTTAAAAGAAAGTGATGGAAATAATAAAATGGAAATACACTGAGATGAATTTTAATGATGAAGGTGTTTTGAGATTTGGGTCCAGACTATGTGTACCATCAAATTCTGTGTTAAAGAAGGATTTATTTGATGATATACATAACTCAACTTTCTCCATCCACCCAAGAATCATAAATATGTATTGAGATATCTAATAACACTATTGTTGGGATAGTATGAATAATGATATCGGGTGATATACATCAATATTTATTTCATGTCAGCAAGTGAATGTGTAAAGACAAAAATCGAAGTTGATGATGCGACCATTACATATACCGACATTGATATGGGAAAACACCAGCATGGACTTTTTAATTGGTCTAATAAATAAATAAATAGGTAATAATGTTATATGGGTTGTGTTGGATCATCATATAAAGAATACAACCATTATGGTGATTTGAGAGGATTTCTCACAAGATAAACATTTACCGATATACATCAAAGAAGTGGTGAAGATGTAGGAAGTACCACTATTGATTGTATCAGATCAAGATCCATGATTTGCCTCAATGTTTTTGAAATGTATCCAATATACTCTAATCATAAAGATAATCATCTGAATGAATTATCCCTCTAAAAAAATGGCCAATCTGAGTGTATTATCTAAACAATTGGGAAAATGTTGACAGAATGATTAATCAACTTCAAAGGGGGATGGTATCAACATCTTCTTAAAGTCGACTACTCATACAACAACTATTTCCACAATAGCATACATATGAATCCATATAAATACCATTATAGTAATAGGTGAAGATCACATATAAGTTGGGATTAAGTTATGGTATGAAAACTAAAAGGTCCTAAAATGGTTGAGGTAATAGTGGAAAAGTTTAAGACCATTAATCAATACATCAAGGTTTCTATGAGTCCACAAAAGGGATACGTTGAAAATAATCTATGTGACCTAGAGTTTGATATTGGATATAATGTATTCCTTTGTATATCCACATGGATTTATGTGATGAGATCTGTGATGAAGTGAAATCATAGTCCATGATTCTTAAGCCCCTTTGAGATCCTTGATCACATCAGAGCAGTGTAATATCACTGATAACTCCCACATAACCTATCTTAATTACATGATGTAATCCATGTATCCCAATTTTTTATGTACATACCATAAAAATAAAAAGTAATCAATAAAGGGGTGGTACCATTGGAGAATGACCATTCCAATGAAGATAATTTTGTGATGATTATAGATTATAGAAACAATGTTTAAATGAATATGACAATTCACCTGGTCAAAGTGCTATCAAGAAACCAAAAAATTAAAAAACCCAATGTGGGAACTAGAGGTTGTTATGAAACAGAGATACCCTCATATATATTATTGTTGGAAATGAAAACTTGTAGGGACAAATTTAATAAGTGTGGAAGAATCTAATGATATGAATTTTTATAAATAAAATTCCCCTTGTGATTTAATTAAATATCATATTATGTAATACAATTATATAAAACACAAGTAGTCATTTAGTTTTATTATATCCTATAGAATTTATATTTTTTTAAACATGTATACTATTTATAAAATATCCATTGAAAATTGATCACATTATTAGTTTAAATATATAGTTTTAACAAGTCTAACTAATACAAAAAAAGGATGTGATGTCCTCAACTAGTAGGATAATACCCTATGAAACCCATTTTCCAGAGATTCCGTGGGAGATAGAATCAATAAGATTTTCCATTAAACAAGATAAAACTGAGATCCAATAACCTAAGTATGAGAAAAATTATTTATGGGATATTTTCAAGCTCATTGAGATCATGTCCCAAACCATGTATATCGAACCGTCACATGAAAGTCTCACCGCCACACACCTTGATCATACGAAATTTTCTAGTGTCATAGAGGGATATGTATAAAAACCCTTGAGATATGTGTTTGTACATTATTTTTTGTAGAATAATGGATCTGTTTTAATCATAATATGGTTACATCATAAATGTGTTTTATTTGGAACAATATTACAAAAATAGAATTTTTATGTAATATTCAATTTCAATTGATGAATTTGTTTTGATGAATTAATGTATTTTTGAAATAAATAATATAATAATAAAATTATTAATAATTAACATTATTGATAAATGATCTTATAATTTTTATGAAGTCAATAGTTATTTTTATAAGGGATTGAAAACTGTTGTTGTAAAAGAAACCCACATTTCTCAATAAATGTCTATTATTATTTTAAAAGTGAAAATACACCTATATATAATGTTTTTTTTTTTGAAAAAATGAATATTATTTTTATAATAATAACTTTAACGTTATCCAATCGTTCTTTCTTCATATTTTTCTAAAAGATTTGAATTTTCAGGTAAAAATTAAATACTTTATAAATACACATTTTGTATTATCACATCATAAAGACCAAAAGGTGAGGTAATAAAGAAACTAAATGGTGTAAATGACCAAATATATCTTTTAATTTTAATATAATATGATTTTATTTTTATTTGATTAATTTTATATTTCCTTTTTGAATCCCCCAAAACCATTATTATATTTTTTTTTCAAAATCACTTCTTTATGAGTATGAATCTTTTCCATATAAGAAAGAATATTATTTTATTATGTTTTTCCAATGGAAAAATAAAAAATGAAAACCAATCCCTTTTTTGGAAACCATGGGTAAAAATCATGGGAATGTTTTACTTTTTTGATATTTTATTGCATAGAGTCTGCAACCTATGTTTGAGAAATGATAATGAAGTCCTAATTCATTATTTATATAAACCCACCCAATCACCCATTTCAATTCACTCAAACTAGATGTATCACATACTACCTCTTAGATACTATCTCTAGAGTTCTCAAAAGGTGGAAAATTCTATCAAGAATATCCTCCCTTGAATGTGGAGTCACACACTCAAGTAAGGGATCCTCACATTCTATTAATTATTAATGTTTCCTTTTTTATCTTATGATTTATATTTCCAATTCCTAATGTTGGGATATGAATTCACATGTACCTATTATATCCCAATTGAAATCCAAATTATTATACATATCTTTCACTCTCATCTTGAAATTTTATGAATTTCTAACTGAAGTGGTTATACACTCATAATTTCACCATGATTTTACTTGCTAAAAAATTGTGTAGTGAATGAAAACCCAATTTACTATCAAGGGTGTTCACATTTATACACATATAATAAAATTAATTGGTACATATATTTATCTATTACACATTACTTCATCTTTTAATAAAATATTATGATGAATGAATCCATGTTTTATTATGTATGGGGAACACTTAAGCATGAGATTGAAATGAAAGTGATGGGTTAACCTGAAATTATATTATTCTACAATGAATTGGGTAATGTTTAGCCTTATGAGGAAAAATGTTGGAAAATGGATTGATCATGATTCATTTATGGTAATTTTTCAATCTTGATGTATTGTATGTTATCCTTAACTTATGTTTATGATGAAGTGTTTCACATTGTTTCCACATTTCCCATGATTCCATCATGATTATCATGTTATATCTTGTGTCATTGTTCCTGTTTTTTATTCATTTCCCTTTTTGTAATATTATTTTCTAACATGTATAACATTCTTCATGTTAGGTCTTGTTTACTCCCTTACTAGAATTTCAAACTCAACCCTTTATAATGTATATCCCGAAGTTATCCTTGGAAATTTTAAACTCCATTTAATTTTTGAAGCATGTTAACGATGTTTTCAATAATATCATTGTTTTCCATGTTCAAGATGTTAATAAATGTACCTAATTACTAAATCAAACATACTTATTGATCATTTAGGTTGTATTATTTCAAGACCCGTCCCCTGGGGCTTGTACCGTGACTACCCCAAGCCCGCCTTCCATAGGCCAGGGGCTAGAAACTAGCACTGAAGGTGTATTCCCTAAAACAAGGAAGGCATTGCCTTTATATCCTGTAAACTCATGTAACCAAGCACAAAGAAAGATACGAACACAAGAAAACATTATAACAAAAAGAGTGATGAATGTTAAAAGGGGTCGTAATACAAGCCCAAAAATAAAGGTATAAGTACAATTTAAGTACAATACAACTGAAAAAAAGGGAAAAGATAGCTACTAGATCATCCTCTGAGGTTCCTACCTGAAGGGTATGTACAAATCGCCTCCTTAGCAATCCACCTCCACCCGTCCCCTCTATCTACCAACATGCCATATGTTCTACCTCCAGCTATCGTCCAGTCCTGGTACTCTCAGCCTTAGTCAGTGATGTCTGTCGTCTGCATCAAACACAACAATGGGCCAACATAGCCAGTGTAAGGGTGAGTATAACGATACTCAGTAGGGACCCCGAGACCCTCTAGGTCTCACAAAATATATCAAGGATAAATCACACAGCATGAAATAAATAGATAAACTTACTTAGGAATATGCCCATATATATACATAAGTTACCAAGTGATCCATCTCAATCATGAGGAAAACACAGAGGTACTGACTCAGCTCACACTAGGATTTATTCTAGGGGTAGCATCAAGTAACATTCTCAATTACAACGTCGAACACCTCAGCTGTTGGAGAACTCATCCTCTATCAAGTACAGTGGGATTGTCGCATCACATAGAGGCACTTCCCACTATCATTAGACTGCTGAGGTACTCTTCATGTCGAGTATCGTGGGTCTGCTGCGTCACCAATGTGCTCCCCACCGTGGTTCTGTCGCGTCACCAAGGTGCTCCCCCTCATGGCCTATTGAGGTACTCCTCTTGTCGAGTACCTTGGGTCTGCTGCGTCACCAAGGAGCTCCCAACTATGGGTCTTCCGCATCACCAAGGCACTCCCCACTAGGCCTGTCAAGTCACTCCGAATAGAAACGGTAAGCAGTCGTCAAGTCTCAGCTAGCCACTAGGTCTCCACATTATTCTCACTCGCCTCTAGGAGGATCTTATCCACAAGATACTGGTCGATACTCCAACTATCATGAAGTCCCATGAAGAAGTATCTCAAAGTTCCTCCAACCCATAGGGGTCTCAAGGCAATAGACAACGCGTCAATCGGATGCCCGATCTGTGAGTTATTAGCATTTTAGTCCCGGGGGCCCAATTGGATTCGTGCTCGATCCAACCTATCTGTTCCCCATATTAATCCAAAACTATAGAGGAATACACTCAAAGGGACCACCTAGATCCGTGATTTTCAACTCCACTAACAGTTTTTCAAACGTACGTCCAGTGCCAATGTTATGGCCAAAAGAAGGTAAATGGGTCGTAGTGGGCCCGGGTCTGGTCCGACCTAGTCGGACCGACCTGACCACACCCAGACAGACCTGCTAGGTCTGGGCCAACCAACTGGGTCCGTCCTAGCCCAAGAGGTCTACGAGGGTTCCATGAGGGTTGCTCGGCTGACGGGTACAAGGATGGTGCAGGGAGACGCAGCTCGGCCCGGGGTGGCTCGGTTGAGGGTGGCACGGGAAAGTGAGGTAGCTCCCCCATGGAGGGGCGAGGTGGTGGTCCGGCCGCGAGGCGGCGGTCCGGCCATGGGGAGGTAGTCCGGCAGCAGGGTGGCGGTCCGTCCGCGAGGTGGCGACGTTGTAGACTCAGACGGTATGGCGCGAAGGGCGGAGATGGTGAGGCGTCGTGCCTTCACCGGTGGCCGGTTGAGCTGACCTCTCTCTTCATTCGTCATCGTCACCTACGTCCATTGCAAAGAACACACAAAAGAAGCAGAATGACGGTGGGTGGTCGGGCCACGTTTGTTTGGCCCACACCCTCCGTTTTATGGCGGTAGAAAACAACACAACATAAACAGGAAATAAAAACGTCAAACCCTTCCGGGGCCGGACCGCCGCACCACCGCCCTGCCGCCGGACTGCCGCCCCGCGGCCGGACCGCCGCCCCGCGATCTCGTGTCGCCCCGTGTCCAAGCAACCCTGGACCAGGCCGAGCAGCCACGCGTTAAGACCACCACCCCATGGCTGGACCGCTGCCCGCTGGCCGGACCGCCACCCCACGGTCTTGCGCCTCCCCGCGGCCAAGCCGCACTGGGCCCAACTGAGCCACCTCGCGGCTTGACTGCCACCCCACGGCCGAACCGCCACCCCGTGGCCGAACCGATGCCCCGCAGCCACCCCACGGCTGGATCTCCGACCCGTGGTTGGACCTCCAACCCGTAGCCGGACCGCTGCCCTGTGGCTAGACCACCGCCTCACAGCCGGACCACCACCCTGCAGCCTTGCAGTCTCGCGCCACCCCACGGCCGGACCGCCGCTCCGCCGCCCCGCATCCGGACCACCGCCCCGCGGCCGGACAGCCGCCCCACTGCTGGACCGCCGCCCTATGGCTGGATGACCTCACTACTGGACAGCCACCCCACGGCTAGACCACCGCCCCGCGGCCGGACCGCCACCCCGTGGCCGGACCGCCACCCTGCGGCCGGACCGCCACCCCGTGGCCGGACCGCCACCCCGCGGCCGGACCACCGCCTCACGGCCGGACCGCGGCCCCGAGGCCGGACTGCTGCCGCGCGCTCTCACACCGCCCTCGACCAAGCCGCTCTGATCCAGGACGAGACTCCACACACCATCGCAGTACCCCTCAGCCTATCCTCCCTCACGGCACCCTCGCAACCTTCGCGGGCCGGGCCAGGTTAGACCGGACTCGAGCCCAATATGATCCATTTCCCTTCTTTTGGCCATAACATTGGCAGCAGATGTCTGTTTGAAGAACATTCAGTGGCACTAGAAATCATGGATCGATTCAGTCCCTTTGAGTGTATTCCACTAGAGTTTTTGATTAAGATGGGGAACGAATAGGTTGGATAAATCACAAATCCTACCAGGCCCCCGGGACTGAACGACTAACAACTCAATGACTGGGCGTCTGATTGAAGCACTGTCTGTTGTCTTGAAACCACTATGACGTTGCTGAGCTTTTAGATACTTCTTCATGGGAATTCGTGATAGTTGAAGTATCAACCAGTAGCTTGTGGAGAAAATCCTCCCGGAGATGAGTGAGCATAGTGCGGAGACTTAGTGGCTGGCTGAGACTTGAAGACTGCCGACCGTTTCGACTCAGAGTAACTAGATAGGCTCATTGGGGAGCGCCTTGGTGATGCGGTAGACCGATGGTGGGAGCGCCTTGGTGCCGCAGTAGACCCACGGTACTCGACAGTAGGATTACCTTAGCCGACCACGAGGGGGAGCCCCTTGGTGATGCGATAGACCCACAGTGGGGAGCTCCTTGGTGATGCGGCATACCCATGGTACTTGACAGGAAGAGTACCTTAGTAGTCCAAGGATAGTGGGAAGCACCTCTGTATGATGCAGTATGCCCACTATACTCGATAGAGGAGGATTTCTCCAGCAGCTAAGGTGATATATGTTGTGACTGGGAATGTAACTTGATTCCACCCCTAGAATAAATCTTGGTGTGAGCTGAGTTAGTACCTCTGTGTTTTCTTTATGATTGAGATAGATCACTTGATAAAATAGGTATATGTATGGACATATACCTAAGTAAGGTTATCTGTTGATTTCAAACTGTGTGATTTATCCTTGATAGATTTTGTTAGACCTAGAGGGTCTCGGCTTCCCAACTAAGTATTATTATACTCACCCCTTCACATGTTATGCCAACACCTTGTTGTGTTGAATGTAGACGACGGACATCGCTGACTGAGGCTGAGAGTACCAGGACTAGATGGTACCTGGGGGTGGACCATTCGACTTGTCAGTACGCAGAGGATACAGGTGGACATGGAGTGATGAAGAGGCGATATGTACCTACCTTTCAGGTAGGAACCTCAGAAGATGATCCATTAGCTGTCTTTTCTCTTTATTAAGATTTATTTTATTTTAGTTTTACTTGTCCCTTTTCTTTTGGGCATGTATTTCGGCCCCTGTTTACTTTCAGCACTCTTTTGGTTATACAGTTTTCTTGTGTTCGTATCTTACTGTGTGCTTGGTTATGTGAGTTTATAGGATATAAAGGAAATGCCTTCCCAGTGTTAGGGAATAAGATTTTGGTGCTAGTCGCCAGCCCCTGGCCTATGGATGCAGGGATTGGGGTAGTCACGGCATGGGCCCCAGGGGATGGGTCATGATATATTGGTATCAGAGAAGTCGGTTCTACCGAAGAACTAGGAATTTGGTCTTTCTTTTGAACGAAAATAGTGTTAAGTGTAGTGAGTGTGGTTTTTAGTTTAGGGAGTCCAATTTTGACAACGGTTATGACATGCTTATGGAATACTCTATGTTATAATATCAATGACTGTTTAGGATTTCATATTTAAGATACTATATGGAAATTATTTTACTTTTTTAAAAAAATATTGGACATGTGATAATGATATATTTTAATATCCTTATAATACCAATTTTGATCACATTGAGCCATGGAATCTTGAATCTTCATATTATCGAGCTTCAAAAATATTTCATAATTTAATAAAAATGTTTTAATGAAAGAAAATAGTTTCTACATTATTCCCCCTTCAAGGATTTTCACCCCTAAAAGTGTATTCTAATCATAAAACTAGGGATACTGATCTCCAAATAGGGTATCCCACTTCAACGAGCTCCCTCAAAGGCTTATTATGCTTCCAACTAACACAAAAAAAAGTAATAGGCTTTCCAATGTGGGTTCTTTCCCTACATATTCTCGACACCCACTTTTCCTTTATAATGGAAACTCCACTCTAATAACCAAACATACCCATGTATATATTTTACAATGATTCATGTACATACCTATCATGATTCTACATGTATAAAGCACTATTAAAACAACACTATTTTGGTCACTGAGTTATTTGGTACACCACATCGATAATAGAGACACAATTTTCTGAAAAGGTAGGGTCCTATGAACAACGAAGATACATAATTTCCATATATAAAACACTATAAATCTTTGAATACAATGTACATTGTTGTTGGATCTTAAATAACCCTAAACATTTATTGTGTAGTACACATCCACCCTTGGATTAATGGAACTATCATAGAGATTACATGCACCAAAACTATGGATGAAGGAATGTCACCCACTGGCATTGACCAACATGAAATTGAATTCCAGGGTATTATTCGTATGCCCAAATTTTTTTACTAATTTAGTAGAGTGATGTAATGTATCATCTTGGGTACTACACAATGGTACCCTAACCATGTTGGTTACATGACCTCAACCACACCACCCCATATGCCAAAGAAAAAAAACTAGGATCAAGGGTCTAAAATCGGTCATGGGGAGACTTCCATTTTTATCAAACCAGCACAATAGTGGAAAATAAATAATCATAACCCGATGATATAAAAAATTACCAAACCATACCAATATCTCTTGATGAAAAAAAAACAGGAAATAAAATATCCAAATCACAATTGTAGATATTTAAAGGAAAAATATGTGTAGTGTGTTAATATTAAAATCCTAATTAAAATAAATACACTCATAAATCTTCCAATAATTTCCTAGCATGATGTATGGTTTCCTTATCCATGCTCCATCCCAAATCATCCATCTAATATGGGAACTTTTCCTTTAAACTATTATTCAAACAGGTTGTATATTCTGATATCGATTAGGATGCATGATTATGATGTGGGTACAACTTAGTAGGCTACCAATTTTTTTCAAAACTATATAAATCCAATAACTATTTATGTATTTGTATATAAAGAAATATAGGTAATAAGAAAAATAGTTTACATTTCTTCAATTACTCTTTATTTAACAATATAGACCCATGAGTTCCTGAGGACATCCAAACCATAATACCTTTTTCATCCTGTGCCTGATTATGAACTATTTCACAATACCTCAATTTTTATTTATCATTTCACATAAAATATATCACGAAAAATTTAAACCATATTCCAATTCCAATTCATGGGTGTAGAGAGTCGTCTCAAGAAACTTGTGGGTATTTAGAGCCTCATTCGTTTTCCCAAACCTCATTAATCACATGGGTATTTAGAGCCTTAGTCCATGTACCATACTCTTCTTCTCATATGGGTATTTGGAGGATAAGTACATTTCATACACCTTAACATCTCAGTATGGGTATTCAGAGAATTATTACCTCAAAAATACCTCGTTTATCACTATGGGATTTTGATGTAGTAGACCATACCCCACAGAAGTATATCACATGATTAGATGTATCATAATTTAACATGTATCACAACACCACATGTACCACAATATCACATATATCACAATATCGCATGTACCAAAATATCAAATGTATCACAACATTCCATTAATCAATTCATCAGTTAATTAATTAATCCAATTTCTGAATCATAAAATTCCATCCATTTAATTATTAACCAATTAGTTAATCTAAATTAAAAATCAGAACATTCCATTGATTAATTAATTCACAAATTAATTAATCCGATTAAAAAATCATAGTAATGCATTAATTAATTCTTCAATTAATTAATTCAATTCCACTATTCCTATATTCCATTAATTATATCACCAATTAATTAATCCACTATAATATAGTATTTAGAAAAACCCTTAATTGATCAATTGCATCCCTATTAGTCAATAAATTCATGAATCAACTAATTAATTGTTTAACAAAATTAATTAATTCAATATTTGAATTTCAATTATTAACCATTAACTATAAATTATGAAATTATATAAAATTAATTGAAATCATGACATTTGAATTTGAATAATACACTACCTACATCCAACAGATTGATTATAAATCTCCTAATGTGAAGTCTCCTATTTGAAATAGAACTCTCGAACCCACAATTATGAATATGAACTTGAATCAAAACCAAGAAACAAGACCAAACAGAGAAATATCAATAAAAAAATATTGATATTATATACCAAATATGAAAAAAATTCCTTCATAAGATGGGATAAGATTGGGGGATGGGATAATAAAGAAATTAGGACGATATTCACATACTCGAAGAGGTGCGGATATAAAATCTGGGCTTCACATCATCTGGAACGATGTCTTGTTGCCATAAGAATTCATTCTAGAGCCTCAAAAATCAATAAAAATAAATAAGGGATGATTCAGTTCTAAATAGGGTAATGTATATTGTTTTTGTGATGTTAAAATTGATTTTTTGTATTAATTAAAACTACGCTAAGGGTTTCCCATAAAGGGGAGAATAGTTTTCAAAACTGTGTGCCATGACCATGGGATTATTCTAGGGGTGGTGCATCGTTACTCCTAAAAGGGTGTATTTTTTGAAAAAAGAAGTTGTATCCATGAAAAATACACTATCTCATGCATGCATGATTTTGTGTGTGGGTATAATGGTTTCAAAAAAAAGTGCACCAATGGTGCAAAACACGCCTTACATCCAAAAAAACTAATTTTCACCCCAATGAGCCCATGATAAAATTCACACAATATAAACTCTAAACAAGGAAAAAGTGTACCTATAAATGAGTCCAATACATCATTAGAAAAGGAAATGTTCATACAATTTCACCACATTATAATAGATTTTCCTCGATTGGTACTTCTAAGAATATCAAAGATTCCAAGGTAAAAAGACCGGGCCACTAAGCCTACATTACTTCTTCTATCACTCTCACATTTACTTATGTACTTGCCCATAGTGCCACAATACATGAACTATTGGTACAGAAATTCCACATAATTAATTTTCACTATGATAACATCATCCACCTAAATCACATGAGAGATTTTGGGGAGATAGTTCCAATTATTTGGCACATAACCAACAACATGAATAGAGATGTACCTTTATGAAATATATAATTAGTATTCCACTAGCCTGATTCTATCCATAACCTCAAATGGTCCAATGAACTTATATTCCCACATTCCATCTCTCCTTATCATGTGGATATCTAATCTTGGAAAAACTGATTAGAATACATGATCACCCTATGAAAAGTATAGCGGTCATCGATGTATATCATCATATGAATTTTTTATAATGTAGGATGTGTCCATAAATTTATGAATCATCTCAGTCTTCTTCAATGACTAATGCACGTGACTCGGTCCCAAAAACTCTTACTCACCTTCATTCATCTGTTAAATAGGTGATATGAATCGACTACTATAAAGAAACCCATATGTTTTCAATGTATATCGTAGACTGATAAATATTGTAATAGGTGAGATCCAATAAATCTTGGTGTTTCTCATAAGAATAACCAATGTCTTGGACTCACATTCAATGAATATCCCCAATAACTTGTATTGTACACTATTAGTATCCATCTATATATGGGTGGAATGTTTTCACTCAAACAAATTGGTTAACTATGCACCATCTGTAATCCTGACCATAATTTTCACATCAAATATGAGCTGAAGAATAAAAATATCTTCCCTAGAATTCCGTGTAGCCAGTCTATATCCCCAACATACATATCTCTCAACTTCACTACTAATAAAGTCTCATGTATAATTATTAAACATGAAAAATTACATAGTTGTTCCACAACCACTAAAATATTTTAATTCTACTAGGAAATCATCGAAAGACCAACCACAAATTGCATATTAATATCATAATAATTCTATTCTGGAATGAGAAACTACTATAGTAATCAATCATTTCATTGGTGCTCAGACTTCACCTATTGACATATGTACCATTGTCTCACATACCCCATTCTCCTTATTTTCTTATCTGGACCCCAAAAAAATTATCATAGCTCCCAGTTCATTTTAGTCACAACTAGATGCACCTCCAACATTAAGACAAGATATTCACACATCAGCTCCTCCCACATACTCAAGGGTATAACAACCTGATTCCAACCCTAGATAATCTCATCCACATATATGGTCCAATATGAACATTACTACCCGCCTTTAATGATTTCCTTTAAGGAAACACATTCCATATCCTAATATTGTCGATAATGAAATTGCCTCAAATCTGTAGAATCTATTAAAACTGATATGAGATTCATCTTCTCTTATTTATTTGGATTCAAAACATGCAACTCATCTAGAAAATTCATCATCTTAAACTCATCACTATAATGCTGAACTCCTTGAAAATCATTTTTACTTTTTAATGTATCCTCAACACTATTTATTTCCATGTGGATATATTCTATATCAACATCAAATTACTGCATATACTCAACCCATATCGACTATGAATATTCACATCTCACTATGATATGATATAACTTAAGTTCTTTTCATTTGTTTACATGGTAATGTTTTTAGCCAAATGATAATGTCACCAACACATCAAGGCATATAAAACGGTAGATAACTTGAGGTTGTGTGAAGGATAGTTCTGTTCGTGTGTTCCCATCTTCTAAGACCCATATTCCATTACTAAATCTCATTACATCTACACTTCTCCAATACTGAACCTAGAAGAGTCAAAAAAACATTATAGACTCCTTACCCTGAATGGTTAGAATCAATATTAGTGTTTTTTTCAAACACTTATTCAATTCTAGGATTGAATTATCACAATCATACATCCATTCAAAAAATTATACACTTTTTTCATGCCTAAAATAGATGATTCCAAAAGAGAAAATTGATAAATCAACCACATATAATATCAGGATAACCCCATAAAACTACATATATAAAAAATATTCTTATCATGCTCCTAAGAAACAACTACATAATCATTCTATGGGTTTATAGGAACACCTTCCTCTGAGATGTTGTTACCTAAGAGTTGTACCTAATCAATCCAAAATGGAAACATTGATAGTATGACATATAGTCGATACTCTCTCCGTGAACGCATGTTGATGTTAGGATGTGGGAAAATATCATATTGAACCTTAGAGTTCCCCATGATGTCATAAAAAAATACCATAAATTGATCTTCGTACATGTTGAATATTATATTCATCATGTCCTTTAATACTACATGAGCAATCATCATCCCAAAAGGAATTATGATGAACTCATATAGGACACACCTACATTAGAGTGAAGTCATTGGTACATCATAAGGTAAAACACTCAACTGATGATACCCCAATCTCAATTCAATATTTTTTAAAATATAAACTCCTCTCAACTGGACAAATAGATCATTTATATGTTTAATGGGATATAGGTTTGTCACATTAATTTGGTTCATCTTTCAGTAATCAAAAAACATTTGCAATGTCACATAATCCTTCATTGTAACCAAAACTAGAGAACCCAAAGGCGATATACTTAGACAGATAAACCCCTTATCCATGAAATCATATAGCTAAGTGTTGAGCTCTTTAAAATTTATAGCTTCAATTCATCATGATTGAATATAAATTGGAACATCCCCAAGAATGTGCTTAATTGAAAATAATACACCTCTCTCAGGTGGAGACCATGAGAAGTATTCCAGAAACAAATCATCAAGTATCTCTACAATTAGTGGAACAAATTCCAATTTCACACCCCCATCATAAAGAAAAAGACTACAAATATAGATAGTGAGCTCCCACACTTTTTGATGAAATAACCTGGCATGACCTACTTTTATATCCCATTCTCCATGGTATATATATTTTTCAGCCTCATGAGATGTAAAAGTCACTGTCCTTAAGTGACAATCAATTTGGGATCAATATATGATTATACAGACCATACACATAATAAGATCAATCCATTCATACCTATAATTTCAATAACCAAACTAAAAATATAACCCCCAACCTCAAAAGAAGATCCATTTCACACAAAAAATGTTTGTTTAACATACTCACAATGTGGTATCTATCATCATCACCCACTAAAAAAATCCAATGTTAGATTTAAGTTATTATCAAATTATGAAGAAAAAATATAATAAGAGGAACCATTATCAAATATGTCACTATCAAGTGTAGAAGATACAAGAATAACATATCTAACTATCAATGGTCCAACCTTTCTATATAAAATTGTAGGTTTAATGGAATTAAACTATCCTTTACATTTTCATTGTGATACTACAAGAGTCCCCTCTTTTCACTAATATGTTGATATGGGAACACATTCCTAGTAGAACCTCATCCAATACCTTAGCCTCTATCGCCTATTTAACATCAACTGATCGATTGATATAGTATAGTAGATCCCCTTACCACACATTGGTTCTACCAAGATGGTCCATCACAACCAATATTTAATGGGTTCTAATAGAACCTCCATATATTTCATATCCTTATACAAGTTTGATACTCTAATGTTGTTCGGTGATAATATTTATGATAGTGTCCTGGTCTACCATATTGTTGGAAAAGAACTCAAGTATGTTCTTGAATAACTGATCCTTCCCCATGTCCTTCTACTTCTCTAGTAACATTCTCATAACAATTCTTCCTACCCTAAAGAGACATAAAATTTAATCGTCAAACCAAAAAAAACCTTTCCACCACTATAATCCTCCTTTATGTTCCCCTATTATATGAGAGCCTGATCTACTACCTCATCAAACTTCGTTAAACAAAATATGTTATCCAGGTATATGACCTCACATTTTAGCCCATCATGGAAACACAATGTCATATCCATCACATCCCCTACTTGCGTAGGAGAAAGTTACAACAACTCTTTACATAATCTAACATAGTCTGTCAAGGACATATTCCTCTGATTCAACCACCTGAACAGAACTTATATATCCTAACTCAAAGTCACTATGTCATAGTTTTCTCAAAAATTCTACAAAAAATCCTTCTACACCATGCACTCTATCTTCCATTCCTGATCTTGAAAATCCCACAAATGCTTCACTGATGCTCATAACATGTAAGAATATAACATGACCCACTTCTATGTAGGAGTGTCTAAATGCTCAAGTATAGTTTGGGTGGACTCATTCAAGAACACTACTTCCCCAATTCCACCATCTTAGGTGAAAGTTGGATGGTGTTGTATCTGAACATCCCACATCATGTTTTACTATCTATTAATTACCTAAAATTTTTATCTCCAAATAAACTACATGATTCAAGTAAAGTTCCCTCAAAACTACTATCCAAACCATTCACACAACATTATTGGTGCTTTAGGTTCCACTTCTAGAGGATAATCTCTATCTATGCCCTCCTGTCATCCTTTCAATAAGATTCATCATAGAGGTGTATCTCTATAATTAAAAACACACACCTTTGGACACATAAAAACATTATAATATTTTACAAGAGGGTTTCACTTCAAAATAATAACCACTCATTCCCCCTTTTCTCCCACCCCATGGTCAAATCTTTGGCATTATCACTACTGTTAACCATTATACATCTAGGTCATCATTAATAAAGGGTAAAATAATTATCATTAATCAAGTATCAATAAGCACCCATTTATTCCAATTTTTCATCATTTAAAACACTCATGTTTAAATTAAAAACCTCTTCATTTAGGTAACACAATCCAAGAAAATAATTTTCATTTAACAACATCCTCAAAACCTTTTTCCCATGCATTCTAGTGATGTTTTTATCAAAAAAACCCTAGTTCTTAGAATAATGCATGAAATATAAACTCTCATGTAATACCTATCCACAAGTCAAATATAAGTAAATCATAAAAAAATAATCACATCATAAAAAAGTGCATCTATCAAGTTTTAATAACATCAAATCTAACAACAAACATTAATAAAAACAACAAAAAATAGAGTACTTGGATGTTACCTTAATACATGGGTTATATACTCCCATTGAAGATCTCTTAAAAAATCCCAAATAATCATTTTCTTCTTCCAACCTGTAAAAAAATATTTCGACCAAATTGAAAGAAAAGAAAAAAACATCAATACATATTTGTAATATCCCGACCAGCGTGCCACACTATAGTGCCTAGAATTGGTGGGTAACATGACTACAAGCATGCTTCCCTATATTCTATAGGCTATTGACTAGCATCAAGTGCCTAATATATATCATGGGGAGTCAAAAAAACTTTTTATCAAAGCAACATAAAAGTCAAAAATAAATAATCATAACCTAATTAAATAACCATTAACAATCCAAACCAATATAAAATTATGATCAAAATTGGAAGTACAATATCCATTTATCAATAGTAGATGTGTTATGTGAAACATGTTCCCAGTGTTAATATGAAAACCCCAAAATAAATAATTACACTGACAACTCCCCCAACTATGTCCCGACACCGAGTCTTCTTCCATCATCCACGCTCCATGCCGAGTCATCCATCTAACATGGGGAATTTTCCATTATCATATAATAGAATAATTAATTCTATTTAGGTACTGACCTAGAACCTTGGGTACGATGTCATAAAAACTAACTAGGCCACCAAAAATGGCATCTAATATAATATCCACTCAATAACCATGAATCAAATTGTATAATGAAAAATATATAAGTGATAATGTAAATAGTTTTTATATATTTGATTACTTTTTATTTAACCACATAGACCCCCTTGTTCCTAAGGAAACCCAAACCAAAATAACTACTTCAACCCTTGCAATATTTTGAACTTTATAACAATAACATTGTTGTAATTTATCATATCATTTCAAACATAACACGATGTACTAGAACCATAGTCCAATGACAACTCTTGTGTGTAGAGTGTCGTGTCTACCAAACTATGGGTATTTGGAGCCTCAGTCTCTATCCCACACATCATTAATAAAATGGGTATTGGGAACCTCATTTCCTTCCCCATACTAGTCATCTTATATGGGTATTTTGAAAATCAGTCCCTATCTGAAACCTTGTATGACACTATGGTCATTTTTTGAAGTAGAGAATATCTCACACACATATATTACATAATCACATGTATCAAAATTTCACATGTTTCATAACATCACATGTACAAAAATATCACATGTATCACAATATCACATGTACCGCAATATCACATGTATCCCAAAATCCAATTAATTAATTAACCATGTAATTATCCTAATTCAAAAATAACAATATTAAATATATTAAATAGTTCACCAATTCAATAATTCAATTCCATATTGATAAAAAAGAATTAATTAATGAATAAATTATTTATTTCAATTAAATATTCATAATATCCCATTAATTAATTTACCTATTTATTAATCCACATTAATTAACGGATTAATTAATCCCTTAAAATACTAATCACATCGCCTTGAATCAATAAATTCCCCAATACCCAAATTAATTAATTGAAAAAATATAGTATTATCTCTTTGAATTTGAATTTATAACTATTCAATATAAATTCTATAATTACATACATGTAATTAAAATCATGAATTTTTTATTTTAAAAATTCACCACCTACCTCATAGTCATTGACGAGTGATCTCCAAAAGGAAATCCCCAATTTGATATAGAACAGTCAAAATTAAGTTGAAAAATGTGATCCTAAGTCAAATAATTGAATTTAGACCAAATATATCATGATCTATCAATATAAGCTCATGATATATTTCAAAAAGGGAATTTATACCTTTAAATGATGGGGGAAGTGAAAGAAAGAGATTAGAAAACATCGAGAATAGAATCACTTATTTGGAGAGGTGTAGATTAATAATATAGAAATCATATTACCATGGATAGAGGTTGGAATCCCTATGAATTCATCTACATGCCTCTTAAATTTAGGGAAATCCAATAGGGCTGAGTGTGGTCAAAATAGAGTGATTTCTAGGGTGTTTAGGAATTTAAAATTGATATTTTTTATTAATTAAAACTACATGAATGGTTTAATATATATGGGAAAATTATTTTTAAAATCATTCTCCTTAATCTGAACATCTTCTAAGTATATTGCATAATGATTCCAAAAAGGGACAAAAATTTGAAAAATCATTCACCAACTGTGAAAACTCTACTATCTCAGGCCTGAATGGCTTTCTACACTGTGTGCATGGTTTGGGAAAATGGTGTGCTAACCATGCACAACATGTATTCCTTCCAAAACCTTCCAAATTTCACCCAAACACACCCAAGACAAAATCCAATCAAATGACATGAATAAATAAAACAAGAGTAACTCTAAATGTGAATGAAACATCTCAAAAAGTGGTCAGGTTCTTAAAGGTGACAATATTTATAATATTTTAAATCCACTTGGGGCTAATAATCCTCCTATTTATGGAACAAAACCACATGTGAACCTAAAACATGTTAACAAAAACCTAAATGGAACAAAATACCAAGAAAAATGGCTACGATAAACCATTGGGACAAATTGAAATCTTATACAAACAAACACTCCTCATCTTCCCCTAATCAAGTCGTGATGTAATAATCTCAGTCAACAATGATCATCAATGAAATTACAAAAAGAAACAATACCTCATTCATGCATAAGTATCCTGAACACTCCACAAATTTATCTTGAGCATCACCCTTATTATAGGGAGACAATAATATTTTATCATGAAAACTGGTTTCAATTATCTTTTCCAGCCAACCAATTACAATAAATCATGGAACACCCCCTCAAAAACCAGATATACTACTAAGATAAAATAACTTCCTCATCACATCCTTCCATATCATAGCAAGTTCCATCACCCCCATCAAACAATTATGTAAATATTCATACCATTTTAATTTCCATTAAGGACATATCCATTTGATATATAATAACTCAATATATCAAAATCTATATCCATATGCATTACCTCCCAAGATCCTTGAAGAGGTGAATGTGTAATGCCTATCATATGGAGGAAAATTGCACCATTATTAGGTGTCTCATGTGGTACAACCTGGTTGTAGATAGAACATGGATTACATAAAGAAATAATAATATGAAATTATTTATAATTTCTTAATGATTTAGTCCCCAAGTGTTACAACTCAACTAAGGAATACAACACACTGAATGGTATCAAAATGAACATAAAACTTCAATTAGCGGTATGTATTTATTCTCCTATTATAGCCTAATCCAAAACAAGATTCAGTGATAACATATATCATGGTAACACACTAACAACTAGCTTGACCAAGACCACTGGTCTAGTAATACACATACTCTTGGGAGTTGATACTCTTTATCACGTCAACTTCTTCATGGGACATCAAAACACACTAAACCCCAAGAACAAATTCCCATATTTAGTGAATAACTCTTATAATCCCATGTGAACACATCCAATCGTACAATACCCCTTTATCTAAAAACATACAACCACACCATCATTTTATGGGGATTAATATGTCCCATCTGATAAGCTATTTTAAAAACATGAGGGGAACCCTTGTTTCAGTCCTTATTGTATCCTACCTTTCGTTGTTATCATAAATATGCAATTTTACTAGGAAAGTAATCATAATACTCTACAATAACTATTGAAAAAAATATCCTCATACAATCCACATGTCTAATAGTATTACTAACTAAATTATATGAAGTCTATTGTAACCTCTTTCACATCAGTTCATCCTGGTCTACCTTTGGCCACTCATTTTAAATGGTAGAAAAATAATTACCAACAAGGGAAATATTCCACCATAGTTAATGGTAGAAAAAACCTAATCATGGATGGTAGGAAACTAGCCCATACATATGAAAACATAGTAGGGACTCATGACCACTATGATAAAATTCAACATGATATTATCTCTCTTCACATAGATAGAGGATATAATTATAGTAAAATCATGTAATCATGAATCCTCTAAGTAGGACTTTATAACAGAATTTTCAAAATAAAAGGCTCATATAGTATCACGAAGTCTCAAATATGGGGTATTTTGATGGATACATGACACTTGACTCAATGAGAAAATTGAATGTAGGGAAATTAAGCTACACATTTCACCCAGAAACCACACTCAAAACCCATGTGATTTCCTACTTATTAGAACCAATCCCCTAATGTTCCCATATATTTACCAAAGGCCTTGGAACACCAAAGGGACTTAAAAAACAATTCAATGGTACTCATCCACCAAAAATTGACATTATATACATTGAGTGTCATTGACTCTCGCAGATGGTTTTTTCATCACATCACATGAACATGTCTTGGTGGGGGGAATTATCTCTATTTCATTCATGTATAATGTATAACCAAAAATCCCAAACATTGGTCTATATTGAATCCACTAACTCCCTTTAAAATACTAAATCAAATGAGGAATAATTGTGCATTGTACCTATGTGTAGTATTCTAACAAAAATTAAAATAAATACATTTAATATATTGAAGCACTCATTATATCCTCTGGGTAAAAAACATTTAGTGTTAATAGTTTTCCAATATTCTTACCAGTAACATTCCATGCCTTGATTAGTCCAAATTGGGTTAGTTATCATAGAAGAAAATAGAAGTACCATCCCCCTAGTACTACTCCCCCAGTTCAAACATTACATCTATATATCCATTGACATCCTTTAGCCAACCACTTCCTCTATAAAGTTGGATCATCAACCTACTCTTTGATTGTAGAACTATGGGAAGTAAAATTCCCCTAAATATTCCTTCTTTCATCACAATAATAGAATAATCTCATACTTAGAGAAATAATATATACTTGAGGCATCTAATGAATCATCATAATTCATTACATGTGTCACATTATTTCTTTCAGTGGGTCTTTCTGACATATTATCTAACAATCTTATGATACACAGTCGAACCATGAAAAATATAATCTAGAAAAAATATCCATCCAATACATAGTATTAAATTATACACCCACTATAACCACATGGGGAGTGTCTAAAAACATATCAACAGGAGAAAGAGCCACATGTTGACCATCCTAATGAAACATATCCTCATAAAAAACCCCTTTAGAGAGACCCTTTCACAAATCTTGTGGTTCTATTGAGTCTTCAATAGAATCATCACAGACTAAAATCATGGAAAAAGACTTCTAAAGATAATAAAAACTTTTTTTCAACTTGTATATCTAGATAGATGACTTAGAAAAAGAACATTGAAACCTAAACCCATTATTTTAGGGTACATGTACCATTGTTTTACTTGAAACTAGTACATACACATACTGAGTAAACAATTAGGTTATTATAGTCTAGGTAAATATATTTTTTTTATATAAATAAAACTATATTCTTTATCCTGAAACAAAAACTAGAATCATTTTAACACTGTTAATCTAGTTCCCAAATAAAACCTCACACCAAGAAATAACAGTAAACACTTTTCCTTGGATGGAATCTACATATGATAATATTTTTCCCATGATCCAACCCATTGGGGAATACCTAAATGAGGAAAGGCCAAAAACAAACTACTCCATGCCCTACTCCATAGTCAAAGGGATGGTAACAAGCACCATGATGGAATATCTAAATTGGAATGCCTTTTCTAAATATACCTATATGCATGAAAAAATATCAAATAAAATGTTATGAGAAATTATAAAAAACTTAATATAATATAGGAATACATTAATAGTCCCACAAGTATAGTACGAAAAAAATATTGGAAATAATAAAAGGGGATATGTACAAGATGACCAAATACAGAGAATAAATTCAAATATTCTTAGATGGAGGGGAATGATATTAATGAAATAATGGTATACACCACTATTTTTGTAAACCAAAATACAATCTACCTTCTTCTATTACATAAAGGACTATTTATAAAGGTCAATTATCTACCTAAGAAATGAAATGTGAAATCATATCAAATGTATAGGGGATTGTAACAATGCCCAATAGGACAGACTAAAAATAGAAAACATAAAGAATCATGATTACTAATCTCATAAGAAATAATTAAATGAAACAATATATGGGGAATAATGATAACCATTTATATCCTAGATACACTAATAAATGTCCACAATTATCAAAAGTTATTTTCCACTAATATTCATAGATATACTATAGGATTAAAGGTATTTCACATCCATGAAGAACCACTACTTGAGTTATACTAAAGATGGTGAAACTAATACCATAGGACATTATCATCATTTAAATCTATGAAAAAACACATTGGAAAATGATATGATGCATCAGAGATACACACTAAATTAATCTAATACCCTATAAAAATGATGAGATCTCGATATATAGATAGTAATCAATTTATGGGGAACAATGGTGGGACACTAGAACCTACTAGAATTATCCTCCTAGATCATAGATTGATGAACATATAAGTGTTTTTCATTCCAATTACAAAAAATCTACATTGGGAAAACATGATGGTAAAGTGGATCACTTTGGCCCCCTTAGAGGGATACATTCACCAATCCACTGTAGGGTCTTAGGACCAATGAATAGTACAATATTCAACACTATCACATATAGAAGTTTTATAAGATGATTCTTTTAGGAATAATTGAACTCACCCACTTTACACTAATCTAGAATATCCTCCAAAGGGGTCACCCTCTATGAAATTAACATGATGTTTCATAGAACACTCATATGAATAGACCAAGGGAACACACACAATCGATACTAGTGTACAGATTCTCATAATACCTCACAAAAATGATTGACTAAGGAGATATAGGCATTAAACCTATCCCCAATAGTGTACACAATATTTTCATAGGGTTAAAAGGTGTGTATAACAAATCATGTAACATCCCATGTATCCTTCTCATACAACATGAATGTTTCCATAATAGATAGTGTTCCTATAGAGGTACACAATGTGTAGATGCCTCCATGGAACATGATGGTATATTTTACCCTAGATCATGTACACTAGTACTTTCCTAAGAACTTTTTCTATGTTCAAGTACATAGACCATCCCTTGTCCGAGTACAAGGATATACCCTTGTGCACCCTTTGTACAAAGTGTGTTGGGGAAACATGTCAAATTATGAATGTACCCCATCACATGCCATGATTGTTTCCATGTGTTACTGGTCTTGTGACTTGTCACATATACCATGTAACCCCACATTTATTCCTAGAAATGTAAGCCATATACATAAAAATATGGTTGGAAAAGGGACACACAACATGTGATAATTTTTAACATGAGGTATTAAACATATCACTGAGTGGAGAACCTAACGCAACATAGAGGGGACTACACATCATATGTTCATGTGAGTACACATCATTCTTTCTATAATTTCAAATATGATATGGAAGACATCACCACACTTCTCATTCCAATATTATCACAACAAATTTGGATGAAGGAACTCAAATATGGTTCAACAGATTCCCATTGTTTCCCTATCCTTGTATTCTATCAATTTACACTTCTAGAGAGACACCCATTGTCATGCCTCACCACTAATGAATGCCTTATCCACAAAAAAAATCATGATACATCCCTGGATCTACTATCACTATTATACACCCTAACCAAATTATTAGATATATACATCCCAAAAATGTTTTTAAGATAACGTGGTCAAATGAATGAATTGGAAAAAATCATTAAGTGGAAATTTATCAATTCCTAGGCAAATAAAATGCAAACAATGAATGTACATTTAATAGGGAGATAAAATTCAAAAAAAAATAGTAACAAACCTCTACCATAGTATTTTCTATGCTTCATTTTCCTAGGGAGATGAACAAAGTTAACATATAAACCAAAAAATATCAATTCCAATATAGTAGGAAGGTAACTATATTACCTAAATAAAACAATCTATAATCAAATAAATTTTTCATATGATTAATTCATGTTAGTTATAGGTAAAAAAAATGTTATAAATCCAAAAAAAACCCCCTAAATCTATTTTGATCAATCAATAATGAATATTGATTTCTATTATTTTTATTTATGAGTTATCAAAGAAGCTTTGCCTTTGTCATTTCTTATGGTTATCTGATCACGGATACATGATCCCAAATTACTACAAATTTTACTCCACATTCTCATATAAATTCAAGGGATATTAGACTAACCCTATGAATTGTTTTTAATAACGTGTTTATAGAGGGAAAACTAGGTCTCTAGGTCCACATAATAAATAAATTATTATTTTTAATTATTTTTATTATTTATACTAGTGAAATATTTTAACCAAACACCGAAGATAAATAATTAATATGTCATAGAGAGGGTAAACTTTAATATTCAAACTCAAAATATTTAATAGATTTTCAATCTGAGGCACCATTTGGGATATATTCCTTGTTTTTATGAAAAATACACTGACGTGACAAAAATATATTTTAATGTCATTAAAATATAAATATCGGTCTCATTATACTAATGATGTCACACTGTCTCAGATCCTATATCAAAAAATATATTTTAATATTTATTGAAGTATTGTACGGAAAATGTTGGGGTTCTACAACAATGAATATGATGTTTAGATAAATTTGTTTTCTAATCCAAAAAATAACTCATACCATAATTATTTAAAATTAATATTCTTATTCAATTTATAATATTATTTATACTAAATGGAAACATATATTAATTTAACAGTAAATATAATTAATAATAATATATTTCAATGGAAATAATTGATCATTTTTTTAAAAATAGTTTTCTCTATTCACTGAAAAATCAATATTCTCATAACAATAAAAAATATCACCATATAAATTATTTGATACATTGATATCATAAATAATATCTTTATTAACAAATATTCTTTCATTTAATATAATGAATTTATAATATTTACAAAAAAAATAAATAAAATAAAATTTTGAAGAAAACAAAATTTTTAATCATAAAAAGTCTTCATTGAAAACTATGAACATATTTACTAATGACTTATAATATCACATGTATTATACGTAATGTTTTAAATATATTGCATATTTAAATTACCCCAATATATATACTCTAATAAGATTAAATATTTATGTTTTTCAAATTTAAATAACAATATTGAGTTGATAATTTAATCACAATATTGTTTTGTCATAAATGAGATCAAACATTATGTTATTTTAATATCTTGATGTGTGGAATTATAAACCATAGTTAAAAAATATATCCCATTAAATTTTACCATCACCCCAGTAATCAAGGGTTTGTCCATTGAATATAAGATTTTTTAAAAGCCAATTTATATAATTTTTTAATAAAATATCATTTTAAAAATAATCAATGGGAAATATTTAGTTCATGTTCAATAACAAAAAAAAAATTAACAAAATATTTGAACATTAGTGGAATTATAAAATATGTTTTTGTATTAATATATTATTTTCCCAAAAATTATAGAGAACAACAAAGAATGTTGATATTATAATATTGAATGGTAATGAGAAAGACAATGATTACAAAATTATAAATCAATAATGTGAGAAGAACTCCATTAATACATCATAAATTATGGTAATGGTATAAATTCTTTGTTTCGATATCATATTAATGGAGTTGGGTAATTACATTACCATATAGGATTAGAATATAAGAAATAATATATAAACAATTTTCATTAAATATATAAACATCATTTCATCATTTCGTTGTCTGTTTCTGTATTTTAAAATATTTCTATCATACATTAATAAAAATCATGAGATTAAATATTTATTTCCTAAAGAACAATAATAAACTTCTAATGGACCATGATGTGTTTAAAATTAGAATAATCATTCACCCTGTAATTACTAAATCCTTAAATGTGTGACTGTTGTATGAAAATACCAAATTTTAAAAAAACATCACATATAGAAAAATATAAAAATATCCATGATACAATAATAATATCTAATGTTCAAATTAAATCATTCTTCAATTAATAAACCTTATTTGTAAAAATATCACAATAAAAATATATTTGACCAAATGGATACCATATTAAATCAAATAAAAATGTTTAGAAAACAATAATATTAACCCAAAATATTTCATTTTGAAACATAATATGATACACCTAAGGGTTTCATGTATATCAATATAATAAAATACATTCCATTTTTTATCACTTCAAAATACATCTACATAATGATATTAAAATATTTTTCTATACATTTAACCTTATGATCTTCCTTGTCTATTTACACATATTATGGTATAAATAACTATAATGTTACAAAATAACTAATCATCATAATGTCCATAGTTTTATAAACCATTATATGATACCAACTATAACTGCCCCAACACCACACTATTGGATTTCATGTCAAAAAATCTCCCAATTGTTTTCATAGAAATAATCATGAAATGATTTTAGTTGTCCCAAATATATTGACCCAATGTAAATTATTGTATCGAAAACAAATTTATGGACGTATTGTGTTTTTATTTTAGATAAATTGTTCATACTATTACATAATAATATCCATATCTTAATGTGATATTTTTTCCATTTTCAATTCATTTCTTATTAACATTATATTTCCATGATTTCAAATAAAATTACTCCCCCAGTAAACCTTTATATATTCAACTAATCTAACATAAATCCTAAAAACCTAGGGTAATTGAAAACATTATGTTAGTGGGATCAAACACCCAATAAGAGTAAAAATAAGAATTAACAATTGAATTATTTCAGTTAGAATAAAAATATCATACATTTAAAATAAAATAATATAATTTAATGTGGATAAAATAATATAATTCATACACATAAAACCTTTATCATAAATCAATATAAAAGGAATCATGATTTAAAATAAGATGACATTCTTATATTTCAAAAATCATGAGACTTGGTGAAACAACCCATAATAAAATGATCCATTATAACTCATAAAAACATAAATGTACTATATAGGTAACATTAAACTTGAAACAATCATCATTGAATCATGTATTGATATAATTTCAAATCCTAATAGGAGTAACTTATATTTTCTAAACTATTTCATCTCTTAGGAGTTTCAATCAATTTTTTTACATATTTTTCTCTTCTGAGTTATATAACATCACCATCTATTTGGTTTATGTTCCTTCAAATTAACTACATATCATTAACGCATGATTTAGGAGAGGAAACAGACCCACATACCACATATAAAAAAAATACCTTATGTATTTGTTTTCACATTCTAATCCCTTTGTAAAAAATAATTTCCATCAACAATATATGGAAACAGATCACAGGGATTATTTAATTTCATAAAAATTATCCCAAATTGATTCACTATATAAAGGGATGTGCATTTTATGAAAATATATTTAATAAATCATCATATATAATTCATGGAAATGAATTAATTATTTCATAAGTACATATCCTTGAATTTTCCTATGAATAAATATTGGATTTAGTATTTAAAGAATATAACTTAATTAACTATTTATACCCTTTCATCGAAAATGATAGAATATAACATGTTACTTTAGAACCATTAAAAATAAAAAAAATGAAAATATTGTAAAAATAAATTTATTTGAAAAAAATGGAAATTGATATTTTGATTTAAAATCAATAAGTAGTGAGGATAGTGGAAATTTTTCTTATTCTATATATTTTAAAGAATAAAATCCATTCAATGTTTTGTACTAATTCTATACTGAATAGTTTGAAATTCTTTTAGAAAATATACATTTAATTAATATATAATTACTTTTAATAGTTGTGAAAATGTAATTTTTATAAAATTTCATTTGTGTTAAAATACATTCATAAAATTATTTTGAATTTTATATAAAAGTAAGAAATTGTTTTTCAAATAATGGGGAAATATGTTCGTATTTTCATTATAAAATATCTCAATAATTTTAAGTACATAAGAAGAAATAATGATTTAACATAATTTGATCCTAAAAATAAAAATAGAGAATAATATATATATATATATATATATATATCGAAAAATTGTGATCATACAATTTCCCCCAATGGTACCTTGAACATAAATAATTTAAAAATGATATTATATTGTAATGTAAACTATTTAACACTATTTTAATTTTTAAATCAATTATCATTGAATGAAATAATTTTTTTAAATATAAAGATATATGTAAATAATTTTTTAAAAAACATTCATCAGGTTTTAAGGAAACCATTAAATGAAATTATTTTTCTTGACCTGAAGCATGCCTACAAAAATAATATTTTGAAAAAGAAACCCCATGAAAAAATAATAAAATTTCATGAGATAATTTATCCATGATGATATTATATTCATATTTTATAAATCCACAAAAAAACATGAAATAATGGGATGATAAAATTTATATATCAATTAGCACATAATCATGGAATAAAAATTTCGATGATGATTTTTTATAACAATATAAATAGAAAATATTTAGATACAAACCTTAACAAGATCCCAAAGTTATTACATGCATCTATTACATTCATGTAACATAAATTAAAATTAATTATTTATATATTTTATAAGAATTACTAGATTAATTCCATTATCACTAAACCAATTATTTATTTGTTATGATGAAATATATAAATATTTAATTGTTTTTTTCTATGTCAATTGTATTGAGGATGTTTATTTCATAGTTGAAAAAAATAGATCTGTAGGTTGAATGTGATCAAAGAATTTATAGTTACATTATCTAATAAATAATAGTCATGAAATAATTTTTTTAATTATAAATATACATTATTTTTCAAATCATCCATGAATATTTATTGTGAAAGATGATTGATATCAACTCATGGTAGTGGAATTACACAGATATGAAAATGTGACATCATCATTTTTAACCAATGTAAGATTATGAATGTATGTAAAAAATTGTGTTTAATTAGTAATAATAATTTCAGAAATTGAATATTTTTATTTTAAATCAATCGAATTAACATTCCTTGTTGGGTGGTGATGAAAATATAAATTCAATGCTTCATTGAAGTAATATCCTGCATGTATGCATAAAGTATTTTTCATTTCCCATATAATGGAGAAAAATATGGCTTATTTTATGACATTAACATTAATTTTTTTATATGGTATCAAATTATGTTATTATATTTTATTTTTATGATTGAATTGAAATATGGAAAAGAATATGTAATTCGAAAGAGAATGATTTAAATGAGTACATTCTCTTTTAGAGGTGTCCGTTCGATTTCAGCATAAGAAGTTCATAGAGGATATTTTTAAGAAACCATAACTTATATAACATTGATAAGGTAATTTATATGATGTTTGGATAGGTTGTTTTATCAAAATAAGTGACTTATTGTGGTGACAATAAAATAAGATATTTCTTATTCATTTATATTCATGGAAAATACATATTTGGAATTACATAAATTTTTTTGATAAAATAAAAATATTATATAAAAACATGAAAAACTTTTTAAAAAAATAGAATATTATATAGGTTATGGTCAAAATAATTTTAAAAAATAAAATATTTATTGGTATATGTGGAATTTAAAAACTTATCATACTAGTTTACCACTTCATTAATACATTTTGACAATAATCACTATAGGATTAGTTTCCAAAGTGAAGGATTATAATTTTAAATATAAGGTTACCCCTAGAAAAAACAATGTTAGGAGATGACATTTTACATAGTTTGACATATAACATGTCCTTTTCCATGATTTTTAAGATTTTATGTCATTTAATAATACATTATTATGTATAAAAAAATAGTTGAATCCATATTCATTATTATTATCTTATCAATAATTTTAAAAACCATGGAATAAACTTATTTAAAATTTATTCACTTAGTGTATCCCCTATAATTACTAAATAACTATAGATATCAGTTTATATCAAAACCAATCCAAACATGATAATATTCATTTTTTAATAATATACTTATTGTTTCCAACTATTTTACAAATAGTTACACCATATGTATATATATATTTTAAACATGAAAAGATATTTTTAAAATAAAAAATAAAAAAAATTTACAAGTAATTTTTTTAAGGAATTATGGAAATTTATTATCATTTAATATATATATTCTGTAAAGACCCGTAAATTTCAAGGAATTTTTTTTCTTAATTTTCGTTGGAATTTTACAAGAACGCAGTTGTTGACGTAACCTGATTCTGAGGCCCGGTGTGCCCGGAATCTTTTTCCGAAGTTTGGCTCGGGTATGTTCAGTGAACGGGCGAGAGGGTTTTTTCTAACTTTTGAACCGGTGCCCGGAATGGAATTCCGAGGGCACCGATGGAATCGCAGCGCCGGTAATTTCTTAGAAACGCCTCTTCCGGAGTTGCGTTTGCTTGGGTGTGGTTTTTAATTTTTGGGCATAAAGTTAAGAAATAAAATAATTTGTGCGACAGACATTATTTTATTTCACTTAAGCCACTTGGAAGCCACTTAAAGCCACTTAAAGCTGCTTAAGAGGAGTTGTTACGGATAGGGTGCTATCCAAAAATATCCTACCCTCTTGGTATGATTTTTGTGAGGTGGGGCCCACACGAGCCCCACCGTTTCTTTTCCGCTAAGTAAGGCACCCGCGAAAACCCGTCATTATGAAAGTCATTTGATGTGTTTTCTTAATTTCTTAATGCACCAATTAATTGGGCAGTTTTATTTGTTGAATTAATTCTACGAATTAATGGGTCGTTACTTATCTCTTATTCGTTTTTTGGAGTAATAATAAAATAAGACCAACGCATGACTTCTGGAAAAATGTTCGTTGGGAGGATTTGACAGAAACCAAGAATTCTTCATCCTCCTTCGCGAAGAACGCGAAGAACGCGAAGAACGCGAAGAACACGAAGAACGCGAAGAACACGAATAACGCGAAGAACGCGAAGAACGCCGAGCCCTCGGAAATCAACGACACGATGCCGTGTGCTGCGACGCCAACGTTTCCTCTCCCGCGACGTTCTTCGGCGACTTTCCTTAATCCGCAACAAAATATTCGATCATCCGTTGAGGTGAGAGATTGCGGTTCTTAAATTTATTTGTGGTTTAAAACAACAATATGGATTTAATTATTATTAATTAACTCTATATGTTCCTGTTCCTTGGAGTTCGTCGACGTGCACCGTATTCCGCGACGACGAGATGCCCTTCCACGATGCGACGATCGCCCCCTTCGGCGGCGATCAATTCCACGAATAACGCGCGTGCGACACTTGACGAGGTAGGGATTTTATTTGAATGTTTTATATTCTCGTGATCGTTTCTTTTAAAATAACGAACCCCATTTCATAAGAACAATTTCAATTTATTAAAATTGTTGTTTGATATGTTGTTTATTTCTACAGACTGTTATCGCCTAACGCGGAGGGTGCGGGCCAAACAAACACGACCCGACAACCCTCCGCAGTTCTTCCTTGTTGTGCGGATTTGGCGGGCGATGACAAAACAAGCCGCAGAGGTGATTTAATGATCCCGCAGTGAAGAACGGAACCCGGGAGGAACAGCGGTGCAAACGAGAAGGAAAACGGACAACCAGAGCAACTCCGGTGGCCCGCGGAAGCTACCGGCGGCGCGGGTCGTCGGCGCCCCGGCACGCCGCCGGACAGGGCCGCCGCGGCTGAAGCCGCGGCGGCGGCGGCTAGCGGACCCGCAGCCGCGCGGGTCCGGCTCCCACGCACGGGACGCGGCATAGCCGCGTCCGTTGACTCCAGCGCGGCCCCACGTGGGCCGCAACTTCTTCATCCCGCGGGGGAAGTGCCTCGCGGCTCCCTCGATCGGCCGCTCAGCCGAGCCGAGCCGGGCCGGTCCGACCGGCCGGGTCGTGCCCTGGCTGGACCGGGTCGCGCCGAACCGAGTCCGACCCGGACCCGGGTCGGGTCGACCCGGTTCGGGCCGACCCAGGGGGGTTGGGTCGGGTCGGTCCGGGCCCAGACCCCCCGTCTTCGGACCATTTTCGGTCTTCTGCCCGTATCATGAGCTACGGGCCTCCAAACGACGCCCCGTCAGCGGCGACACGATGCTTGTATAGAGAAGGTCGTTTAGGTATATTACACTCAGGGTTTCAAAATACTTTGGGTTCGACAGGGTTGGTTCGTACACGAAACCAACCGGGCCCTCGGAGCGGAAACGCTCATATCTTGAGCTCCGGACGTCTGATTGACGTTCCGTCGACTTTGTTGAATTCCTCTAAGTGAGACGGATCTTTTGGATCACACCGCCCGAGGTTTGGACGCAGGTGGAGTATGGTCGGGTTGGTTTTGCCTTAAAATCCAACCGGACCCCTGGGACGAAAAATCGAATAACTCTAAGACCGGGCGTCCGATTGACGCGCTGTCTGCAACGTTGAGTTCCTGTTGACGATACGGAACTTTTGGATACATCAACCTCGGACTTTGTGTCAGTTGATGTATCAGCCTCTCAGCTCATGGAGCGGACCCTCCCGAATGAGCTTGCTATGTGCGGGAACCCTAGTGCAGGCTGCGACTTCGACGACTGTGCGGAGATCCTCAGTGGACCGCGACGACGACTTGGCAGAGATCCCCAGTGGACTGCGACGACGACTATGCAGAGATCCTCAGTGGACTGCGACGACTACTGCACTCAGCGATCCTACTTGGATCAGTGCGACAGATCCTGTGTGGATCCAATCCTGTGTGGGTCAGCGCTCAGCGGTTCTGTGTGAGCCAGCGCCTACAGGTCCTGTGTGGGCCCGATCCAGTGTGGGTCTTGCGGGGGTTAGTTACCTATTGATCCTGTGTGGGTCCGATCCTGTGTGGGTCATTGCGGGGGTTAGTACCATTCGATCCTTTGTGGGTCCGATGACTTAGATGGATCAGTGATCATCGTTATCGTCATACGAAGAAGTATACCTGTGTGAGCTGAATCCTGTGTTACTCTCCTTTGTGGATTGTGTTGAACTATCCTGTACGGATTTACTGTTTACTCTCCTTTGTGGATTGCGTTGTGTTATCCTGTGTGGATTTATGTTTTCCTTTCCTGTGTGGACTAGGTTGTGCTTGGGCTCGGATGTTGGAGCTGAACGGGAATTGATGACTTGGGTATATGTATGGGAATATACCTAAGTAGTGTCGGTTGTTACTTCGTGATTTCATCTTTCCTTTGTGGTTTATCCTTTTTGGATTTCGGGAGACCTTCAGGGGTCTCGGGGTCCCTACTGAGTAGCTTATACTCACCCCTGCACGGGCTTTGCCCGCACTTCGTTGTGTTGGTTGCATACGATGGATAGCGCTGATCGTGGTGGAGGCTTGCGGAGCAGGACAGTACCTAGAGGTGGACCACTGGGCGGGACCTACTCGGAGCGAACGGCTAGACCGAGGAGCTGTAGAGGCTATCTGTGCTCACCCCTCAGGTGGGACTTCCAGACGATGGCTCGACGTTGCTTCTTTTCTTTTTAGTTTTTGTTTTTCCCTTTCAGTTGTACTTTACAGTTGGGCTTGTATTTCCAGCCCCTTTTACTTTCAGCACAGCTTGTTGCAATTTTTACTTATTGTTTACTTTTCCTCTTGCTTACTCTGTGGTTCTTGTTTACTTTTCAAAGGCAATTCCTTCCCTTTTTCTGGGATTTACGCCTTGGTGCTAGTCGCCAGCCCCTGGCCTATGGAAGGTGGGCTTGGGGTAGTCACGACGCAGGCCCCGAGGACGGGTCGTGAAAAATTGGTATCAGAGGTGGTCCGTTCTACAGCAGACTCTAATCTTTCTTCTATGTGAAGCAATTGTGTTTAGCGTATTGGGTGTGGTTATCAGTCTAGGGATTCCAGTGTTGGTGCGGCGGCCGACGTATCCGTACACCAGGACCCTGACTTCTAATTTCCGATTTAATGCACAAAAAAATTTATTGCATGTGTGTTTTGAATATTTCTTCGTGATTACTTGTATCAGTTCACCAGGTATACTGTTCTGACCTTGGCACACTTGTTTCCTTTTCAGGATGGCCCCATGACGGCAGCCAGCTAGGGTTCCGAGAGTGGAGCGCGATGACAGCCCGCCGAGCGACGAGGCCTCGGTACAGGGCCATTTGACGGCGGAGGCACCGGCGGTACCTCTACCCGCCGAGCTACCAATTCTCCCCGCCACGACCGCTGACGATGCACGTCGCCTCAGAGCTTCGCACGAGTTCCAGCGCCAGCGACCACCCAGGTTTTGTGGGGCGACGGACCCCCAGGCAGCCGAGGACTGGCTGGAGGCAGTCGTACGAGTTTTCAGGCTAGTGAGGACACCAGCAGACCTCATGGTGATCCTCGCGGTGAGCCTACTGCATGCAGCTGCGGGCCGATGGTGGAGCTTGATGCTCCAGGTGCACGATGAGGCATCTCTTCTCTGTACGGACTTCAAGAGCCTCTTCCGCTCAGAGTTCATCCCGACCACCCTCCGTGCGATGCGCATTCGGGAGCTTCTTCAGTTGCGGCAGGGCAGCTTGATGGTCGCCCAGTACGTGGCGAGGTTTACCAATCTTTCTCGCTACTTGACAGATATGGTACGGGACCCCTTCTTCTGGTCCCGGACCTTTGAGAAGGGTTTGAGACACGAGATCAGGTCATCGCTGATCTCCCTCAGCATCCCGACCCAGGCAGGAGTACTGGAGTGAGCCCTTCTGATCGAGAGCTTTCTTGCTGAGTCTACTTCAGCAGCGAGACCTACCGCAGGGCGGCAGGTAGCAGAGTCTTCAGCAGCAAGTAGCCGACAGATGACTCAGGGTTCCAGGAAGACCAGACCCTCTCGTAGATGACCTCAAGACACTGGCTCTGTAGTGCGGGGCACACAGCACGAAGCCAGTATTTCGAGAGGCAGGCAGTGCTACGCATGCGGCGGGCAGGGCCACATGGCTCGTGACTGCCCGACCCGCCATACCAAGGAGCAGCAGACGGTGGAGGGGCCACCTAGGCAGAGGCAGATTGTAAACCATGGCGGTCAGCAGGGAGGAGCCAGACAAGGCAGAGGAGCTGGCCGAGCAGCGGGTGGTGGGCGACGCTTTGAGACTCTACCCCCACTACCACCAGGAGGTCCACCCCAACCACCGGGAGCTGGCGGGCAGAGACAGGCACAGCTCCAGGCAGCGGAGACCTACGACCACGGCGCGCCAGAGATGATTCGAGGTATGATATGTGGCTATTCCACCCTTTCTGTAGTTCTTATAGACACAGGAGTGAGTCACTCTTTCATAGCCACTGCCCTTGTTCGGAGCTCGGAGATTCCGACAGAGTCGTTGGCTCGATCCTTACGGCTAGAAACTCATACGGGAGCAGACTCGACGATTACGCACTAGTTCCGGCAGTGTGAGCTTACTGTAGGAGGTGAGAGCTTCGGCTAGGATCTTCTGGTAGCGGCGTCGAGGCCTTACGACGTCATATTGGGCATGGATTGGTTATCTACAGTCCATGCCTAGATCGACTGTTTTAGGCGCAAGGTGCGATGTGTGCGCACCGACGGGAGCAGGTTCACCTTCACCGGCGAGAAGGGAGCCTTCACAGCACAGGATGGACTCCCGCAGAGGAGAGGACAGCCCATCACTCATCAGTTGGCTAGCCTCATCCTTGGATCATTTGACGTGCGGAGTCCTAGTTTTCCTGCAGTGGTGGATCAGTACGCGGACATCTTTCCCGATGACGTTCCAGGGCTACCTCCTTGCAGAGAGGTAGACTTTTATATTGATCTGTACCCCGGGACAGCCCCGATATCCACTCCAGCGTATCGGATGGCCCCCGCTGAGCTTCGAGAGCTGCGGGTACAGTTGGAGGACTTGCAGGGCAAGGGGTTCATCCGACCCAGTGTTTCACCCTGGGCTTCCCCGATATTGTTTGCCAAGAAGGTGGATGGGAGCTTGCGACTGTGTGTCGACTATCATCGCCTGAACCATGTGACAGTGAGGAACAAGTATCTTCTATCGAGGATTGATGACCTTTTCGATCAGCTTAAGGGAGCTCGGTGGTTCTCGAAGATAGACCTCAAGTCAGGCTATCATCAGCTCAGAGTTCGAGACGAGGACGTGCAGAAGACGGCCTTCAGGTGTCGGTATGGCCACTATGAGTTCTAGGTTATTCCATTTGGCGTAACCAATGCTCTAGCAGTGTTCATGAGCCTCATGAACAGGATCTTACAGCCATACCTCGATCGATTTGTCGTGGTCTTCATCAACGACATTTTGGTTTACTCAACCATGGAGGAGGAGCACGCCTACCACTTGCGGGTTGTACTAGACACACTCTGAGAGCAACAGCTTTATGGAAAGATCTCGAAGTTCCAGTTCTGGTTACGTGTTGTCCACTTCTGGGGGCACGTCATTTCTGAGGTGGGAGTTGCAGTGGATCCCGCGAAGATCGAGGTAGTTCTAGCTTGGGAGCCACCCAGGGGCGTGATGGAGGTGCCGAGTTTCTTGGGACTACCTGGAAACTATCGGAGATTTGTGCTGGACTTCTACAGAGTTGCGGCACCACTCTCAGCTTTGAAAAAGAAGGGGAAACCCTTTTTGTGGTCAGACAGATGTCAGCTGAGCTTCCAGGAGCTGAGACAGAAATTGACCAACGCACCTATCTTGAAGTTGCCTGAGGAGGGAGTTGGATACGTAGTCTACTGTGATGCATCAGGGACCGGACTCGGATGTGTCCTGATGCAGGAGCCGGCCGTGATTGCCTATGGATCACGTCAGTTGAGGCTGCATGATCAGAACTACGCTACCCATGTCCTGGAGTAAGCAGTAGTGGTCTTCGCTCTGAAGACATGGCGGCACTATCTGATGGGCGAGCGCTTTACAGTATTTTCTGACCACCAGAGTCTCAGGTACATCTTCTCTCAGAAGGACCTGAACTTGAGACAGTAGCAATGGCATGAGTTCCTCCAGGACTATGACTTTGAGATAGTCTATACTCCTGGGAAGGGGAACGTAGTAGTCGATGCCCTTAGTAGGAGGACAGGCATTCATCTACTTGAGGAGGCGACAGATCATCTAGCCACCATGCGGATATCCTTCGTGGATAGGGACGGAGCAGCCTTCCTTCAGTCTCTCACAGTCTCTCCTCCACTTCTACAGCAGGTCAGAGAGGCACAACGTGGGGACGCTGACTGTGAGACACGGCGTGCACAGATATCCTCGGGACAGGCACCTGATGGTTTCTTCCTTGGAGCAGAGCACGACTTCCTTTTCATAGGACGTACCTTGGTACTAGTCGCTTTACAAGAGGAGGTGCTGAGAGAGTTTCACACTTCTCCTTTGGCGGTACATCATGGAGTGGCGAAGATGTACCAGGCTCTCAAACGACAGAACTGGTGGCCGGGCATGAAGAATGCTATGGCAGAGTTCGTTTCTTGATGCCTCACCTGTCAGCAAGTGAAGGTAGAGCATCAGGTACTAGAAGGCTTGGTACAACCCTTGCAGGTCCCGGAGTGGAAGTGGGACGGGATATCTATGGATTTCGTGACTGGACTTCCACGCACTTCCAGAGGTCATGACTCCATTTGTGTGATTGTTTACCGGCTCACCAAGTCGGCACACTTCTTACCCATCATAGAGAAGGGCTCAGTGGAGAGCTTGGGGTGTCTCTACGTTCAGAAGATTATACAGCTTCACGGTGTGCCATCATCTATCATCTCTGATCGGGATGCTCGCTTTACTTCCCAGCTTTGGAAGGGGTTGCAGCAGGCGTTCGGGACATGGCTACATCTGAGCACCGCCTTTCACCCTCAGATGGATGGTCAGAAGGAGACGACCATTCAGTCTATCGAGGATATGCTCCGCACATGTGTCCTCAACTTTGGTCGCAGCTGGGAGGATCATCTACCCTTGGTGGAGTTCGCGTACAACAACAGCTACCACTCCACCATTGGGATGGCACCATGCGAGGCATTGTACGGCGGACCTTGCAGGTCTCCTTTGTGCTGGACAGACCCTAGGGAGTCAGCACTTGTGGGACCAGAGATGTTCCGAGCCACGACAGAGAAGGTCCAGGTCATCGAGGAGCGGATGAAGATAGCTCAGATCCGACAGAAGTCTTATGTTGCCAGGAGGTGGAGGCCACTAGAGTATGAGGATGGTGACCACGTCTTCTTGCGTGTCTCACCTCGACGTGGATTACGGAGATTTGGCTAAGACGGCAAGTTGTCTCCACGCTTAATCGGACCTTTCCAGGTCCTCAGAAGGATTCCCGAGGTGGCTTATCGCCTGGCTCTACCACCTCAGTTGCACCGGGTGCACGACGTCTTCCACGTGTCTCAGCTGAGGAGATACGTGCACGACCCGACTCACATCATTGACCATGGGGAGCTAGATGTGGATGATGGAGCGACTTTTGCGGAGGTCCCAGTGGAGATCGAGGATCGACAGGAGTGGGTCCTATGTGGATGATCGATTCCTCTAATGCGCATCAGATGGCAGCATGGGAACCGCCAGGAGAGCACTTGGGAGCGGGAGGCTCAGATGCGTGCTCAGTACCCACATTTTTTTCCATAGTTTATGATGTATCTTTATGGGGACATAAATCCCTTAGGTGGGAGTAATGTAAAGACCCGTAAATTTCATGGAAATTTTTTTCTTAATTTTCTTTAGAATTTTACAAGAACGCAGTTTCTGACGGCACCTGATTCCGAGGCCCGGTGTGCCCAGAATCTTTTTCTAATATTTGGCTCGGGTACGTTCAGTGAACGGGCGAGCGGGTTTTTTCTAACTTTTGAACCGTTGCCCGGAATGGTATTTTGAGGGCACCGATGGAATCACAGCGCAGGTAATTGCTTAGAAACGCCTCTTCCGGAGTTGCGTTTTCTCGGGTGTGGTTTTTAATTTTTGGGCTTAATGTTAAGAAATAAAATAATTTGTGCGACAAACTTTATTTTATTTCACTTAAGCCACTTGGAAGCCACTTGAATCCACTTAAACCTGCTTAAGCGGAGTTGTTACAGATAGGGAGCTATCCAAAAATATCCTACCCTCTTGGTAGGATATTTGTGAGGTGGGGCCCGCACAAGCCCCACCGTTTCTTTTCTGCTAAGTAACGCACCCGCGAAAACCCGTCATTATGAAAGTCAACTAATGTTTTTCCTTAATTTCTTAACGCACCAATTAATTGGGCGGTTTTATTCATTGAATTAATTCTATGAATTAATGGGTCGTTACTTATCTCTTTTTTGTTTGTTGGCGTAATAATAAAATAAGACCAACGCACGACTTCTGGAAAAATGTTCGTTGGGAGGATTTGACAGAAACCAAGAATTCTTCATCCTCCTTCGCGAAGAATGCGAAGAACGCGAAGAACGCGAAGAACGTTAAGAACACGAAGAACGCCAAGCCCTCGGAAATCGACGACGCGACGCCGTGTGCCGCGACGCCAACGTTTCCTCTCCCACGACGTTCTTCGGCGACTTTCCTTAATCCGCAACAAAATCTTCGATCATCCGTTGAGGTGAGAGATTGAGGTTCTTAAATTTATTTGTGGTTTAAAACAACAATATGGATTTAATTATTATTAATTAAATCTATATGTTCTTGAACCTCGGAGTTCATCGACACGCACCATATTCCGCGACGACGTGATGCCCTTCCGCGACGACACGACACCCTTCCGCGACGCGATGATCGCCTCCTTCCGCGGCGATCAATTCCGCGAAGAACGCGCGTGCGGCACTTGATAAGGTAGGGATTTTATTTGAATGTTTTATATTCCTGTGATGGTTTCTTTTAAAATAAAGAACCCGGTTTCATAAGAACAATTTTAATTTATTAAAATTGTTGTTTGATATTTTGTTTATTTCTCCCGACTGTTATCGCCTAACGCGGAGGGTGAGGGCCAAACAAACACAGCCCGAAAACCCTCCGTAGTTCTTCCTTGTTGTGCAGATTTGGCGGGCGACAACAAAACGTGCTACAGAGGCGATTTAATGATCCCGCGGTGAAGAACGGAATCTGGGAGGAACAGCGGCACAGACGGGAAGGAAAACGGACCACCGGAGCAACTCCGGTAGCCCGCGGAAGCTACCGGCGGCGCCACCGGACAAGGCCGCCGCGGCTTAAGCCGCGGCGGCGGCGGCCAGTAGACCCGCGGCCGTGCGGGTGCGGCTCCCACGCATGGGACGCGGGATAGCCGCATCCGTTGACTCCAGCGCGGCCCCATGTGGGCCGCGGCTTCTTCATCCCGCGGGGGCAGCGCCCCACGGCTCCCTCGGTCGGCCGCTCGGCCGAGCCGTGCCGGGCCGGTCCGATCAGCCGGGTCGTGCCCTGGCCGGACCGGGTTGAGCCGAACCGGGTCCGACCCGGAACCGGGTCGGGTCAACCCAGGGGCTTGGGCTGGGTCGGCCCGGGCCCAGACCCCCCGTCTTCGGACCGTTTTCGGTCTTCTTCCCGTATCTTGAGCTACGGGCCTCCAAACAACTCACCGTCAGCGGAGACGCGATCCTTGGATCGAGACGGTCGTTTCGGTATATTACACTCAAGGTTTTGAAATACTTTGGGTTCAGCCGGGTTGGTTCGTACACGAAACCAACCGGGCCCTTGGAGCGGAAACGCTCATATCTTGAGCTCCAGACGTCTGATTGACGTGTCGTCGACTTTGTTGAATTCCTCTAAGTGAGATGGATCTTTTGGCTCACACCGCCCACGGTTTGGACGTAGGTGGAGTACGGTCGGGTTGGTTTTTCCATAAAAACCAACCGGGCCCCTAGGACGAAAAAGCCAATAACTCTCAGACCGGGAGTCTGATTGACGCGTCGTTTGCGGTGTTGAGTTCCTGTGGACGATACGAAACTTTTGGATACATCAACCTTGGAATTTGTGTCAGTTGATGTATCAGCCTCTCGGCTCGTGGAGCGGACCCTCCCGAACGAGCTTGCTGTGTGCGGAAACCCTAGTACTGTCTGCGACTTCAACGACTGTGCGGAGATCCTCAGTGGACCGCGACGACGACTGTGCCGAGATCCTCAGTGGACTGTGACGACGACTTTGCAGAGATAATCAGTGGACTACGATGACTACTGCACTCAGTGATCCTACGTGGATCAGTGCTACAGATCCTGTGTGGATCTGTTCCTGTGTGGGTCAGCGCTCAGCGGTTCTGTGTGAGCCAGCGCCTACAGGTCCTGTGTGGGCCCGATCCTGTGTGGGTCTTGCGGGGGTTAGTTGCCTATTGATCCTATGTGGGTCTGATCCTATTTGGGTCATTTTGGGGGTTAGTACCTTTCGATCCTTTTTGGGTCTGACGACTTAGATGGATCAGTGATCATCTTTATTATCATATGAATAAGTATACCTATGTGAGCTGAATCCTGTGTTACTCTCCTTTTTGGATTGTGTTGAACTATCCTGTTTGGATTTACATTTTACTATCCTTTGTGGATTTAGTTGTACTATCCTGTGTGGAATTACATTTTTCTTTCCTGTGTGGACTGGGTTGTGCTTGGGCTCGGATGTTGGAGCCGAACGGGAATTGATGACTTAGGTATATGTATGGGAATATACCTAAGCAGTGTCGGTTGTTACTTCATGATTGCATGTTTTCTTTGTGGTTTATCCTTTGTGGATTTTGGGAGACCTTCGGGGGTCTCGGGGTCCCTACTTAGTTGCTCATACTCACCCCTACACGGGCTTTGCCCGCATTTTGTTGTGTTGGTTGCAGACGACGGACAGCACTGACCGTGGTGGAGGCTTGCGGAGCAGGACGGTACCTGGAGGTGGACCACTGGGCGGGACGTACTCGGAGCGGACGGCTGGACCGAGGAGCTGTGGAGGCTGTCTGTGCTCACCCTTCAGGTGGGACTTCCAGAAGACGGCTCGACGCTGCTGCTTTTCTTTTCAGTTGCTATTTTTCCCTTTCAGTTGTACTTTACAGTTGGGCTTGTATTTCCGGCCCCTTTTACTTTCAGCACAGCTTGTTACAGTTTTTTTCTTAGTGTTTACTTTTCCACTTTCTTACTCTGTGGTTCTTGTTTACTTTTCAAAGGAAATGCCTTCCCTTTTTCCGGGATTTACGCCTTGGTGCTAGTCGCCAGCCCCTGGCCTATGGAAAGCGGGCTTGGGGTAGTCATGATGCCGGCCCCGAGGATGGGTCATGACATATTGACTCACATATCTATCATAGAAACTTATTTAATATGTTTTTTTACTATTCTCAATTTGTATAGGTAGTATACTAACATAAATATACATTTATAGTTATATAACTATAGAATTAATAAATATTGCTATATATTATTAATTACTCATAGTATGTGTTATTTAATTTTTGAATATAAATATTCCAAACCACATATTATATTTTAAGAAAACAATATTGGCTTTCCCTATTCTAGGAAAGAACTATAACTATACTTAAATATATTTTCATATTTTTCATGAAATATATTATATTGTAATATTTTTGATTTATTTATGTAATTAATTTATATCATATTATCATAAATGATCCATTGAATATGTTTCACACTTTTTTATATCATATATGCCTTGGAGATATCATAAAAATATCATTTTTTATGAAAAACATTTTTTTACTATTAACCAAATATTTACCTTCATCTTAGAAACATTTAACTGTCATACTTTTCAAATTTCATTTCATAATTCCAAAAATTAATTCAATTTCATCAAAATAATATTCTATATATGGATTAAATTACCATAAATATATAACCATAAAACGTAATGGAAACTAGTATTTAAAAATTTGTACTATAAACCATAAAATAATATTCCAAAAACAAGTATTAATATGTTTCATAGTAATTTTTGTATGTTATTTAAAACTATAAGAGGAATATTTTTAATGTAGATAAAATTAATAGAAAAATGAGTCATTTTAATGAAAATAAATCGCATTTTTACATAAATCTATATTTTCACAATTCAATAAAAAAATTAATTCTAGGAAATTTCAAACCATTCTCCAATATAATATAATATTCTAATATTAAAAATAATATAATTTTTAATAAAATTATTTTATAAAAATTGATGCTATTTATTTTAATACTTTCTCATTAAAATCAATAAATATTTTATTAAGAAAATTTAATTTTTTGCCTAAAATACCATAATATAAAAATTATTTCTTAATTCTTATTAATTAATCAAAAGAAATTATACTTATTATGAAAATATTATATATATTATATAATTATGTTACTAATATTCATACCCACCAATTCTATATCATTTTTAAATCATTCATGTTCAAATAAAATTATTTTCTTGGTTTGATTATGCTCTGTGTAGTGTGTGGTATATGTTGTCTAATATAATGTTGATTTAAAAGATAATCATGTTATAAGATAACAATATAAAAATTTATTGAAAAGAAATACAATATGGTTATTTTACATATTTTTAACCTTTATTAGATGTGGGACATTGAAACTAAAAACATATATGTATTCTACCATGTAATATAATTGATCACTAAATCTTAAAAAACAATAGTTATATGTGTTCCCAAGAATGAAAAAATGATCTTTTATAATATGAATATCATAAAACAACCTAACTTATAATTCAAACCATACATAAATTAACATGATCTACTATAGGGTATCCATGATATGGGAAATCCAAGAACATAACCCCATAATGAACTACATCATTTACCACCCCATCATTTCAATATCATTCAATTTAATTTTCTCCTTCACATTAAAACATTCCGGTGAAACCTATTCAAAAAAGTATAAAGAAAATAATATGTTCATGGTACACAAACAAGACACATATTTTTTACCTGGAACCATATTATATGATGTCTCCCATTCAAATTACTAGATGAAAAAACAATGGACTCTTAGAATAAACATCTTAGTAGATCATTATTTGTATTACCACTATAACTACCAAATGTGTTATCAATATAAATTTCCTTCATATAATCATGTCACAAGAAGTCAAATTAGGAAACACAGTACCATATCATGATTGAATTAAAAACTTTGTACGATGTAACCTTTATATCATAGAAATTAAACATTATTTTTTTACTTCTGTGTTTTGAATTTCGAAAATATGATATACATAGTTTTGATTAGTAAAATATTTAGAGTCTGATAGGTGAAACATAATTTTTGTGAATAATAACATACCACAATGAATAATAATGTCACCCTTATGAATATTAACATTAACATTAACAAAAGTAATCTGGACCAATTAATAGAAACCTCACACATGAATGTACAAATAAAATTTAGGTAGCTTACAAATGAGAGGGAATATATTTAAACATAATAATTAAGTGCTGGTATTTTTGTGAGTAATAATTACAAATTTTAATTAAAATTTTATTTAAAATAAAATTTATTTTCATAAACTGAATTCCTAAATAAATATATTGTTTTCCCATGATTTTATGATAATTTTATGATACCTTAATAAATATTTCAAATTTTTAGAAATGAAGTTTTATTTTTAAACTTTTTATCTTTTTGGTAAAATATTTTTTAATTTATACTTAAAATAATCATAATTAAATATTATTTTCCTAAAATGGAGTTCATATTTGAATTATACACAATGAAAAATGGTTATGGTAAATTTTTTGTATTTTTCAGAAATACTTTAATTTTTTGTGAATAGTCAAATTCGATAATTTACAAAATATGATAAATAAAGGAGTTTCTACATCTTTATTGGGTCATGGTGGATATAAATTGCCATTGTTTCGAAATAAAATGCTCTAATTACTTTATTTATTCATTAAAATCTCATCTATTTTGTATCTAGTTGATAAATAATAAATTAATGATTTTGATATTGAGAAACCCCCTCTCCCCTACACTATAAATACCACCCCTCAAAACATCATTTCATCACACCTCTGAAGCTTTAAGGCATGTCATAAATATGACCAAATATCTTCCCTAGACCCTTCCCTACATCCATGATCTCTTTTTTTCATCAAAATATCGTGCATAATTTCATTGAGGAGGATCTCAAGAGGAGAATTCATGATTTAATTTCTCTCTCTCCCCCTTCTTTTAAATTCCCTTCAAATTTCATTTATTTTATTCTATTATCATCATATTATCTTATACATATGTAATTATTACTAAATTATTATTTATATAATGTTATTATATCTTTTTAATGTAATATTAATCAATAAACGTCTCCCACTCCCTATCCTTTATTTTCAAAAATGAAATCATTGCCTGTGATGTGTCTATTTTTCATCATCATAGGTGATGCACCATCATATTTCTTAAATTCATTCAATTACTTCTATAAAAACAACTTTACTGATGAAAAAATATGTTAATATATAATTTTTAACCCCTTTTATGTTCTAAAAACAAATTTTATACAAAATACTAAATAATAAAATAAAACATGATCGTTGTGATCCAAAAACCAAAAAAAACCTAAAATTATCATCGGTAAATTTTATCTAATGATTCCAACAAATTTTATATGGAAATATTCATTATAATATAATTTAAACTCCTATAAAATCACTAATTACATTTAATAACAATTATATATTTTTATCCATTATCTATATCAACTTCTATTCATGTGCACAAGTGAGCTGTTCAAGAAAACTAAAAAAAAGAACATCATCAAACAATTAATTTAAACACTATAAATCCTACAGATTCCAATAAATGAACATAATTGCAACATAATTAATAAATTAAATTAATTAAATGTTATTTATGTTTTAATTAATTTAAATAATTTGATTATATAGGACATTAAAATGAAGAAAGTGTTCAGACACAATGTAAGAAGAATTCTTGAACCCAGGCCTCTTTCTTTGGGATTTCCCTCTGTCACTCCATTTTCAGTACGGTTATTCCTTTAAGAAATTTATTAATAATTATCATAATGTTTTTGGGATATACATATTTTCTACTATATTTTATAATAGAAATATTTTTTTAAAACTTCTTTCAAAAAACACACCTTTTACTTCTCAAGATTTTTCCTTCACTCAAGGTGGATAATTATTATATCAAGTTTGTTGTTACCTAATTCATTTGAGAATCCAATTTTTATGAATTTATGAATATTATATGATACCAATTCTATTCCATGATAAATTATAGCCATGATTGATATATGTTCTATGTGGCATTCAGGATAATGTAAATGTTGTGATGCGATGAGTATGCTTGTAATTATATAGTGCAATGTTAATGTTATGATGTGATGTGATGGGTGCGTCCAAAATTATATACCACTCCAATTAATTTGGTAATGTGATTAAACTCATGACTAAATTGATATATTCATGAAAGTGATTCTTTCTTTGGTCCCAACTATGTGTATTAGTTGACCACTAAGACATGATGTTTCATTTTTTGGGATTGCCACATTGCCAGTCTTTTATTAATGATTCCTCTAATGATTATGATCATATTCCTTTATTATGATGATAATGATTATTCCCACCCCATGTTATATTGTATCAGGTTCTTATCTATCTTAATAATGGGATTTTAGCTCATCCATGTTTTATATCCTCAACTAACTACCTGTAAAAAGGAGAGTTCAAGGGCTATTAAGAAGCTATAGAAGAAAGAATTAAATAAATGTTTTTGTTTATTTCGTAAAATTTCTGTATGGACCTATTTTTTCAATGAAAAATAACCATTGGATACTATCTATGTAAATATTTTATGTTGGTTATAGTTTTTATTATGTAATAGTAATGTATGAAAAATCAGGGTCACTATTTTTTATATCAAAGGCATAATTTAGTTAATTTGGGAATTAGTAAAAGAGATCCTTGGTGAAAAAACCCTAGTATGAGACTAATTATATGTAAGCACACAAGAATATTTTCCAAACATAGGGGTCCCATAAGATATGATTTTATTGTTAATTGCATAATGGAATAAATAAACTTTTCAGGACTTGTTGATAAATGCTTTCTTCTAACATTTTCTATTTTAGAAAATGGTGTGAACTTGGAGAAAACAGGTAAATAATCCATGTGAGGGAAAATACTGTGATTGCCCGAATGACTTCCCCAATTCTTTGTTATGTGGAGTTCAAAACATCAAGGCGATTCTTACCCAGTTGTCTCAGCTTATAAATAGTAACCTGAATAATGTGGAATGTCCTCCTTCACCTAAGAGGGAGAAACAACATGTCGAGTATTTTATGTGGAAACAACCACCGATGTTAAGTGGATATTCCTATCCACTTGTTTTGTAAAAGTGGGTAATTTTAATAGGGAATATCTTCTTTATGCTTCACTATTATCAGATGGAGAAGGTGACTCTAGCCATTTATTATCTCGATGGAGTGGCAGACCAATGGTGGGCTTGGATTAAGAAACGAAATTTGAGGGAGAAAAATGAAGAGATGTAGTGGAAAGACATTAAGATGATATTTCTTTAAAAAAAATTCCCAAAAACTCTTCATATGGATATGAAGAGAGAATTCATAATGCTAATGGAAAAAAGATGGAAAATATTTCATGGCCTTCAAATCAAATTCCACAAGTCTTGTAAGGTACGCTTTGAGATTTGATATTGAAAAAGATAGGTAAATTGATATATTCTTCATTGGATTAAAACCATGCCTTAGAAAGGCTCTTGTAATTCAAGAATTTGGGAGTCATAAAGATGTTATTTGATGTTTTGTCAAAGTGCAGATAGATTTTGGAGAATGGACCCATGGCTATGATGATATGAAATAAAATATGTATTTTGATGTTGGAGGATATAATGAGAATGTTGGAAATAAAACTCAACCACCCACATGTCAAAAATGAGGGAAGAAGAATCGTGGGAACTACCTCAAAGGGATAGGTAAATGCTTCAAGTGTGGGATAGAAGTACATCATGATAAAGAGTGTCAAAAACAAATGAAAAGGTATGAGATTGTGGTAGAGGAATAGAGAGAACCACCCATGTTCCAATGCTACAAATATTGGGTAAAAGGGAATTATTCATGCCAGTGCACTAAAACTCAAGTCCTCGAGGGTATTCAGCTTCATAAACCACAAAATTATAAGGAACAAGGGAAAGAAGATTCCTTCACTACTATAGAAGTGGAGTAATAAAATGAAGTTGTACAAGGTACACTTCCTATTAACTCAATAAAGGAAAATTACTTATTTGATTCTGATTCTACACATTCCTTCATATCATGCAAGTTTTCTAGAACTATTTAATCAAATCCTTGAATTATTGAAGTAGAGATATCTTCAAAAACACCAAGTGGTGAAATTATTGAAACCCAGGTGTTAGAAACTTCTCATTTTGGAGTATGTGGGAAGAATCATAGAGAAAATATCAAGATACTTACCTTGGTGGAATTAAATGCTATAATGGGAACGGATTTTCTCTCATTATATAAAGCACATATCAACTATCGAGAAAATAAAATATAATTTCATATTCCTAACCATCCCATACTCCAATACAAATGCAAGGAAGATCATGAATCTCTATTAGAAAATCCTTCAATGGTGTGGGTGTTGGTTCCCTGTGAATAAACATACCTAATTGAAATGATTGAGTAAATTTAAAGTGTCAACATAATACAAATGAAAAATGTGAGGGAAGACATAGATGTATTTCCTAAAGAGATACCAAGATCTCCACCGAATCGTGAGGTAAAATTCTCAATACAACTCATGATATAAGCTAATCCTAACTCAATTTTTCCTTATAGTATGGCTCCTATTGAATTAGAGGATATAAATAAACATATACAAGAGCATTTGGAAAAAAAGGGTTCATACACCCAAGTGCATCACATTGGGGTTCACCAGTTCTCTTTGTGAAGAAGAAGAATGGATCAATGAGGCTATGTATCGATTATCTGGAACTCATTAAGATTACCAAAAATAACAAGTATCCTATTCCAAGGATTGATCACTTTTTGGATTAGTTGAGAGAAGCTTGACACTAATCCAAAGTGGATCTCCATTCCAGATATCATCATCTAAATTTTATGAATATATTTAGAAGTCTACATTCTTTATAATGTACGGGCACTATGAGTTTTTGGTGATAACATTTTAAATTTCTAATTCCCCTATAATATTCAAGGATTTTAAGAATAGTGTCTTTACACATTACATTGAAAAATGTGGTATAGTTTGTTGATGACATTATTAACTACTCCAAGATAAAGAGGAATATGAAGATCATATTAGACTTCTGTTTTCGACATTGAGTAAGGATGAGTTGTATGAAATTTTTAGAAGGTGTGGATTTTAGATGTAGAAAGTCACATTCTTAGGAGATGTGATCACAAGTGAGGGAATTTCTATCTACCCTTCAAAAACAAATGCAATTGAAAAATGGAACAGACCCTCCAGTGTCACAAAAATCCATAATTTTCTTGACTTATTAGGCTACTATCAGTGTTTTGTGATAAAGTTGTCATGATTTTCAAGATCTCTGACTAAGTTTATAAGGAAATGGATAAAGTATGTCTTGATGGATGAATGTGAGGAATGCATCATGGTTCAAATGAGAAGTTTGATCACTGCACATGTTCTCATATTATAAAAATGTGGATAATGTTTTCTGATACATACTGATGCTTCCAATAATGTATTGGGTTGGGTACTCATGAAAATTGATAATATGATATCCTATGCCTCACGAGAGTTGACGATCCTTGAGATGAACTACCTGACACATGATCTGGAGCTATCAACTGTGATGTTTTCCCTGAACTTCTAGAGGCACTACAACTATAGTTAGAAGTGTGACCTAAATACCAATAACAAGATCCTATTGTATATATTCACACAAAAGGATCTCAACTTTCATAAAAGAGTATGGTTAGTGATAATAAAAGACTATAATTTCTCTATTCACTATAATCCTAAAAAGGTGAATAAGGTTTCTGAATCTCTTAGTAAAAAAGAACCTACTACTCTATCTCTGTTGTGGATTGAGAATTACCCTATCCTTATGGATTTGTAATGGATGAATTTTAAAATCATAAAAATAAAGATTACATACTACCTTTCGAAATGATTTTCTAGCCACCAATCTAGTAGAAGATTAAGGATTAAAAAAGGCTTTATTTGGAGTTACAAAAGTAGGTGAATGTAGTAAAGGAAGGGAAGTTTCCAGAGATCTATATTGATGATGATGATGTTGTAAAACCCCAAGATTTTATGAAAAATATTCTTTTTAATTTCATTAATGTCTTGTATTTTACGCTACACCAAAAGTATCTTGCAAAACATGCATCCCTGACTTGTCTTGCATTACATGCAAGCGCGACCTTCCATGATAGCGTGTGTTGTACGCAATACCGAGTTTCACTAAACAATGATATGCTATTAAAATATTATTAAAACTAGCCCTTATGAATAGTAATACCCACTTTTTGAAATTTTATAATTTTTATTTTTTAAAATGGACTTTATTTTTGGATTCGGAATATCGAAATTAGCCTAGGGTGAAATTTTTGTATTTTTTCTGAAAACATTCAATTTTTGATGAATAGTGAAAACACTGGGTTACTATTTAAAAACCAAATTTTTTTTAAATAATTATTTATTTTATTTAAATTTATTTTAGGTCAAAATTGATACATAATACCTACATAAGTTCAATGTAATTCATTGGAGTCATTTTATAATAATTTTAGATATATAAAAATTTTATTGAACTTTTGACCGTCTTTTACCCACCTCCTAGGAGAATTTGGAAATTTACATAAAACTAAATTTTACCGCATTTGTGAATGGAATTTCAAAAATCCTAGAGAAACGGTTGATGTCAGTATGTAAAATGTGGTTCAATGAGATGAAAATAATTTTTGGTGAATAATAACTTTTTACTTTTTTTTTACCACGGTTAAAAGTAAATAGTGTAATTAAGGGTAAAATTATATTATTATTACCCTAACACATGTCCTAATTCTATTGGATAAGTTTAATTCGACTAAAAACAACATTAGGGATAAAATATTACCCTTTAGGTCCACATGGATTAGATTAAGACATTTAATATTATTTTATTTAAAGAATAGTTAAAATTGTTAAAATCAAAGTATAATAACTAAAACATATTTAATATAGGGTTATACATAAGATAAATTCAACTATAAATATTCATTAGAAATCTATAAACATTTCCTACATAATTGTATTTTATATGTAATTTTTAGACTTTAAATAATTTAATTTATTAATGACACAATGATGATGCAGTAATTATATTATTAATGAAATATTTACATAATTGAAGTTATAAATACAAAAATAAATGTAATTTGAGACTTTTTAGGAATTAAAATAATTATATAGGTTAATATGACATGTTAGTATTTATTTAAGCAACTTTTTTCGAACTAGTATTTCTGTTATGATTTTCACAAAAATCAATTACCAAATTGTGTCAAAATTGACATAAAATAGTTTTTAAAACAAATATTATATTATTAATTGTTATTTTATTCCTAAAAATCTAAGGTTCGTCAATATTACTTAGATAAGGTTATATATATTAATAATAAAAAACTTGGGGTTCGTTTGGATTGTTATTGTATGTTTATTAACCATATATTGTAAGAAAACAAGAAGACACAGTAAAAGTTAAATTATCTAACTCAAAGTTAAATATAAATGATAAGGTTAAAATGGGTACCTAAACTTGTCTAAATTCTATTGGATGAGAGGATTTATACCCATACCCACCTTAGCTTCTAAATAAATCAATTTTGAGCTATTAAAAACAGAATATGACTTTATAATAAAATAATATTTTTCGTTTTTCCAAAGGTGCCCCTCTCCTCCCTTATAAAAGGGCACCTCCTCCCTCTCTTCCTCACACCACTTTGAGCCTTCAAGCTCGGCCAAAACCTGACAAATTCACTTCTCCACTTCCCTAGAAACATCCTAGAGGTCCTTGGCTTCTTCAAAGACCAATTTTAGTGCCCTAAAAGGAGGTCCCAAATAAGCTCTTCAAAGAAGGGGTAATGTCCGTTATCGATTCTTTCAACTTTATTTCTTCTTCCACCTCTTATTATTTAGTTATTTCATTATTAAGTAATAAAATAAGTATCACTCATATAATTATATGTTATTATTAGTATGAAACAACCCTATTTCACTATCTATCCATCCTACAGAAAATGAAATCTCCGTGTGTGCATACGTACAGAATACCATCTCCATGTCGTGGTGTAATCTATTTCCCACCACCACCATACCTGGATGGGTATAATGGTGTAAATAAATAACTATATATGATTATTTCACAGTGATATTGATTCTGAAATATTAAACATACACATAAATGCAATTCCACGATCATGGGAATGATATCATCGCTCGTGCGTACGTACGGACTACCGTCTCCACGACGCGATGAGATTCATTCTCCATGTGAACAATTAATGAATGATTATAAATTATATAAAATATTTAATCATGAAATATATGAAATAATAATGATACTGGATTTATGTGTATATATATTTATGTAATATACTTAATTTCATTCAATTCAGTAAGGAAATGAAAACAGCGTTCATGCGCACGTACGACCTACCGTCTCCATGAACGGTGTATTTCATGACTTTTATCTATCTATAATATATATGTATATGATGAATATATATTATATATAAATAATGTTTTACATTCTGGAATTATCTAAATCAGGATATAAGTAATAATATCAAGAATGACAAGTCGAAACTCATATGATAAATGAAACGATTTTACCCAAAACGCTCTTTAAAATGGAATTTACAAAAGAACGGGTAATATAAAGTCATATGTGAACCATATATGATATCATAACAATAAATATGATTCTATAATAAGTCAATGACATTATTTAAATCATTATACAGGAGGTTCAGATATATACGAATCATATCGGACATAAGGTAAGGGATAATTATTCTAATCTCATTCTTATGTGTGATTGTTTATTTGTAAGTATTTACCGAGGTTATGATTATTATCCATGTCCATATGTTCTCAAAATGTTTTCATAAAATGTTTACTTTTCTTCCATGTATGTTTAAAGTAATTTTTACCCTTTTCTACTTTTACCACATTATATGGACAGAATCTTTCTTTTGTTTACCATACGAGGTAATTTTTGACTTTTCCGACAAAAGTACGAGAAGAATGTTATTTTTAACTTATACAGAGTGAACGGATTTTTACGGTTTTATGAATCCTTATTTTCATGAATATTCCTCCAAAATATTTCATGACTATTTCCAACAAAATATCTTTCTTTTAAAATTTCATGACATTTTGTAAAAAGAAAATGATTTTGAATATGAAAGGATATTTTCCTCAAGAATTCATTTCAAGTGTTTTATCAAAACCATTTTTCAACTAAGATGACATTATTTCATATGTGTATGTTTAAAGTATAATGTCTCTATGATTTACATGGTTTCACTTTTATTATTATGAAATTATATCCATTTATTTTATATGGATTATGTGATGATGGGATGATGATTATGAAACCCAATTTATTCGTTGGGTTATTATGAAGGATGTATGTTTTTTTTGTGTCACAAGTAAGAATGATTTCATTATGAGATGGGTGGGACCTATCTCTCCCTCCAATACATTGGGTAAAGATTTATATCTCCTGAGATAGACATGGATGGAATGGAATGTTAATCTGGTTCAGTGTTACAGGACTGAAATGAGAAGTGAACTCGATTCAGAAAGGGACTTTTTCCACTAAGATGGTCTTGGCAGCAATTCCTTGTCTACTAAGGAAATCATAACTTGTGCTTAATGGTTTCCACAATTACATATTTTATTCCCATGATATTTTATCATGATTAATGTTTCTTTATGATCTATGCCTTATGTACTTCCATGTTTTATGTCATTGCTCAAGATTTTGATGTTTAAACATTATGTTCTTGTTTTTAAGTTCAAATGTGTATGATTTGTTTTATTTTATCCATGCTTACCCTTAATGAGCATTTGAGATCACCCTTTATATGTTTTCTTCTCCCTAGGATATAAATAAAGGTTTTAGGTAAGGAAACAAAAAGGGGAAGATCGTTATGGGAGTTTTTGAAGATATTTCGACATGATTAGAAGTTTATATTCTGTGTTTCCAAAGACACTGAACTATTACGGTCCTTCTGTGTCTGTTTTTGTTATGTATTAATTATTCCACAAAAGTAATTTAATGTCCATGTACGTCAAGCTTCGGGTCGTTACAGTTGGTATTAGAGGAAAGGTTTAGTTAACCTTTGGAAACTAGGATGTGAAAACTTTAGGGAAATACCAAGAGATATTTCTAAGGTATGACTAGGTATGTCCCTAAGGATAAGTATACATATAGGATAGAGTCCAAGAACTATTGTAACGATATTAGAATTTAACCGAAGATGTTAGATATTGAGGGTACCCCCCCTTTACTATGTTGTTTTCCCTAGCATGATTTTTGCCTCTCACACTATTCTTTTTGGGTTTTAGAAAATGGATGGAAAATGGAAGATTCACGATAATGGAGGATATGACGGACAATGGAATGATATTCATCCTGAGAAACCAAATGAAACGGGATTTGGAAGTCCAAACAATGTTATTATGCCTAATCAGAAATCTCATAATATGATCAATAATCTCAACTTTGGTATGTTTCCCGACTCAGATAATAAGAGAAATAAGGATTTTCATGATGATAATAGAGGAAAGAAAGATCAATTTACCTCATGAAAATCATGTGGGAAGAGGCATTAGGGAGATTGTTTCAAAGGAACTGGAAGATGCTTTAGGTGTGGAAAAGAAGGACACAAAGCCAGTAAGTGAAAAGGAAAAGGTTCAGTTAACACCATGTACAAGGATAATGGTATTTCTACGACATCAACAATGATTAGATGTTTTAAATGTGGAATGTATGGGCATTATGAAAACCAATTCCCTAAGGAAAAATCTCATGAAGAGAATCATCATGGTCGTATGAGTAGTATTTATGTGGATAATGATGAAGAGACTACAAATGAAATATGAGATGAAAGAAATGGTGAAGCTCGGTGGGTGGTTTAAGAAGTTAGTGGAATGATTATATGTTTATAAAGAATAATGTATGGTACTATGGAATAAATAATCATCAAAGGATTGTTACACTATTGTTTTTCCTAAATTATTTGAAAGTATATGTTTAATGGTTCCGGTAACCACGGAAGGTTATTTAGTTATTTTTGGAAAGTAGATAATATGCGCATAATGAAGGGATAAGAAGATATTGAGATGTTTGATTGTATTCATGAGCTCATATCTGATAAAAGGACTAAGTGATATTATGGTTTGATTATATAGATTTTTGGGATTTTGGTACGTGGAAAGAGTTACCTTTTGACAGTATACATGTTTTCACTACGGTTATATGGTAATTTTTGTTTCAAGAGAATATATGACTAAGGTATTCCTGTGTTTGGAATACAACCAACAAGATATATCTTATGATATATGTGGGATAAATGCTTGTATTCAATTTCTTGGTAGATAGCCTTTTTAGTAATTGTTTTCTTTATACTATGAGCTTGGACCGATGTATTTTAGATAAGCCTAAATATTTGAATGGATTATGTTGGACATAAGTTATTATTGATTAATTATAGAACTTTTTTCGATATTATTAATGGGATGTTATAGTAATATAGTTTTAGAAAAAGGAAAACCTGCAGGATGGGCGACAGCCCATCGCGTTGGACAAAACTGTGGGAATTAAACCCACAACTGAAGTGCGACTAGCCTTTATCTCATACCAATGGCCTACAGGAAGTCCATGGTTAGTAGAAACTATTTTTATTTTATTAAGAGGCATGATATATGATGTATAAGTTCATTTTTGGAATCGTATATGATTAACCTCACCATAGATGAACTTATGTATATTTGATAACTTTTTCTAACCTTTTGTTTGAAACAAATGGAATGACCCACCATTCTATCACATGACCTGTTAACACTTCACAAATAACAAATTCAACTTCATTTCTGTAAGATATGAAGTGGAAATTGTTCAAAGCACGAACAATAGTGAGATTGTACCAAAATCAAGTAAGTATTTCTCCTAATTAAAATTGTTCAAATTTAGGGAAATGATATTAAAAACTAAAAATGTTGTCCTAGTACTCTTATATCCGATGAATCAGACAGTACCTTAGATCATCAAAAATTTATGGCTTTGTGATTGTTGGCTTTTTCATAACCATGTTCTCTAATACTCTCCATCAGAACTTGATGGTTAGATTTTTCTTCCATATCCATATTTTAACCTATGTTCTCCTATATAGAAACCCAGTGATGAGTTACTTTGGGTAATAGTTATGTTTCATAATTTAGTTTTAGTATTCCTTTTTATGATGTATATTTCTATTAAAGAAACTTTCGGGTAGTAAACCATTTATAACCCCGATGAATTTCGAGGGAGAAATTCATTTTAAGGGGGGTAGAATGTGACACCCCAAGATTTTATTAAAAATATTCTTTTTAATTTCATTAATGTCTTGTGTTGTACGCTACACCAAAAGGAGCTTGCACAACATGCATTCCTGACTTGGCTTGCATTACACGCAAGTGCGACCTTCCACGATAGCGTGTGTTGTACGCAATACCGAGTTTTACTAAACAACGATATGCTATTAAAATATTATTAAAACTAGCCGTTATAAATAGTAATACCCACTTTTTGAAATTTTATAAATTTGGTTTTTGAAAATGGACTTCTTTTTTGGATTCATAATATCGAAATTAGCCTAGGGTGAAATTTTGGTATTTTTCTGAAAACATTCAATTTTTGATGAATAGTGAAAACACTGGGTTACTATTTAAAAACCGAATTTTTATTTAAATAATTATTTATTTTATTTACATTTATTTTAGGTCAAAATTGATACATAATACCTATATAAGTTCAATGTAATTCATTGGAGTCATTTTTTATTAATTTTAGATATATAAAAATTTTATTGAACTTTTGACTGTCTTTTACCCACCTCTTAGGATAAATTGCAAATTTACATAAAACTTAATTTTACCACTTTTGTGAATGGAATTTCAAAAATCCGAGACACATGGTTGATTTCAGTAAGTAAAATGGGGTTCAATGGTAAGAAAATATTTTTTGGAGAATAGTAACTTTTTACTTTTTTTACCACGGTTAAAAGGAAATAGGGTAATTAAGGGTAATATCGATATTATTATTACCCTATCACATGTCATAATTATATTGGATAAGTTTAATTCGACTAAAAACAACATTAGGGATAAAATAATATCCTTTGGTTCCACTTGTAGTAGATTAAGACATTTAATATTATTTTATTTAAAGAATAGTTAAAATAGTTAAAATCAATGTTTAATAACTAAAACATTTTTAATATAGTGTTATAAATAAGATAAATTTGACTATAAATATTCATTATAAATATAGAAAGATTTCCTACATAATGGTATTTTATTTGTAATTTTTAGACTTTAAATAATTTAATTTATTAATGACCCAATGATGATGCATTAATTATATTATTAATGAAATATTTACATAATTGATGTTATAAATACCCAAATAAATGTAATTTCAGAGTTTTTATGAATTAAAATAATTCTATAGGTTAATATGACATGTTATTATAGATGTAATTAACTTTTTTAGAACTAATATTTCTGTTATGATTTTCACAAAAATCAATTACCAAATAGTGTAAAAATTGACATAAAATAGTTTTTAAAACAAATATTATATTATTAATTGTTATTTTATTCCTAAAAATATAAGGTTCTGAAAAAAGACTTATATAAGGTTATATAAATTAATAATAATCATCTTGGGGTTCTTTTATCTTGTTATAGTAATTTTATTAACCTTATAGTGTAAGCAAACAAGAAGACACGGTAAAAGTTAAATTATCTAACTTAAAGTTAAATCTAAATGATAAGGTCAAAATAGATACATATACTTGTCTAAATTATATTTAACGAGATTATTTCGACCCCTACCCACATTATATTAGAAATAAATCAATTTGGAGCTATTAACAACCGAATATTTCTTTACAATAAAATAATATTTTTAGTTTTTCCAAAGGTGTCCCTCTCCTCCCTTATAAAAGGGAACCTACTCCCTCTCTTCCTCACACCACATTGAGCCTTCATGCTCTCCCAAAACCTGCCAAATTCACTTATCCACTTCCCTAGAAACATCCTAGAGGTCTTGGTCTTCTTCAAAGACCAATTTTAGTGCCCTAAAATGAGGTCCCAAAGAAGCGCTTCAAAAAAGAGGTAATGTCCGTTACCGATTCTTTCAACATTATTTCTTATTCCACCTCTTCTTCTTTAGTTATTTCATTATGAAGTAATAAAATCAGTATCACTAATATATGGATATGTTATTATAAGTATTAAATAACCCTATTTCACCATCTATCCAACATACGGAAAATGAAATCACCGTGTGTGCGTACGTACGGAATACCGTCTCCAAACCGTGGTGTAATCTATTTTCCACCCCCACCATACGTGGATGGGTATAATGGTGTAAATAAATAACTATATATTATTACATAAAAGTGATATTTATTCTTAAATATTATACATACACTTCAATGAAATTCCACAATCATGGTAATGATATCATCAGTCGTGCGTACATACGGAATACCGTCTCCACGACACGATGTGATTGATTCTCCATGTTAACCATTCATGAATGATTATGAAGTATATACAATAAGTAATCATGAAATATATGACATAATAATGATACTAGATTTATGTGTATATATATTTATGTCATCTACTTAATTTCATTCAATTCAATAAAGAAACGAAAACATCATTCATGCATACGTACGGCCTACCATCTCCGTGAACGGTGTATTTCATGCCTTTTATCGATCTATAATATATATGTATATGATGAATATATATTATATATAAATCATTTTTTATATTCTGGAATTATGTCAATCATGATATTAGTAATAATATCAAGAACGACAAGTCGAAACACATACGATAAATGAAACGATTTTACCCAAAATGATCTTTAACATTGAATTTAAAAAAGAACGGGTAATATAAAGTCATAAGTGAACCATATATGAAATCATAACAATGAATATGATTCTGTAATAAGTAAACCACATTATTTAAATCGTTATATAGGAGGTTTAGATACATATGAAGCAAATCTGACATAATGTAAGGGATAATTATTCCAATCTCATTTTTATCTGAGATTGTTTATTTATAAGTATTTACCAGGGTTATGATTATTATCCATGTCCATATGTTCTCAAAAAGTTTTCATAAAATGTTTACTTTTCTTCCATGTATGTTTAAAGTCATTTTTACCCTTTTCTACTTTTACCACATCATATGGAAGGAATCTTTCTTTTCTTTACCATACGAGGTACTTTTTGACTTTTTTGACAAAAGTACGAGAAGAATGTTATTTTTAACTTATAAGGCGTGAACGTATTTTTACGGTTTTATAAACCCTTATTTTAATGAAGATTCTTCCAAAATATTTCATGACTATTTCTAAGAAAATCTCTTTCTTTTAAAATTTCATGACATTTTTTAAAAATAAAATAATTTTGAAGATGAAAGGATATTTTCCTCAAGAATTCATTTCAAGTTTTTTATCAAAACCATTTTTTAACTAAGATGACATTATTTCATATGTTTATGTTTCAATTATAACTTCTCTATGATTTACTTGGTTTCACTTTTCTTATTATGAAATGATATCCATTTCTTTTATATGGATTATGTGATGATGGGATGATGTTTATGAAACCCATTTTATTTATTGGGTTATTATGAAGGATGTATCTTTATTTTGTGGCACAAGTAAGAATGATTTCATTATGAGATGGGTGGGACCTATATCTTCCTCTAATGCATTGGGTAAAGATTTATATCTCATGAAATAGACATGGATGGAATTGTAAGTTAATCTGGTTCAGTGTTACAGGACTGAAACAAGGAGTGAACTCGATTCAGAAAGGGACTTTGTCCACTATGATGGCCTTGGTAGCAATTCCTTGGCTACTATGGAAATAAAAACATGTGATTAATGGTTTCCACAATTACATGTTTTATTCCCATGCTATTTTATCATTATTAATGTTTCTTTATGATCTATGACTTATGTACTGCCGTGTTTTATGTCATTGCTCAAGATTTTGATGTTTAAACATTATGTTCATGTTTTTAAGTTCAAATTTATATGATTTTATTTATTTTATCCATGCTTACCCTTACTGAGAATTTGATCTCACCCTTTATATGTCATCTTCTCCCCAGGATATAAATAAAGGTTTTAGGTAAGGAAACAAAAAGGGGAAGAACGTTATGGGTGTTGTTGAAGATATTTCAACATGATTGGAATTTTATATTCCGATTTTCCAAATACACTAAACTATTATGGTCCTTGTGTGTCTATTTTTGTTATGTATTAAGTATTCTGCAAAAGTAATGTAATGTCCATGTACGTGAAGCTTCGGGTCGTTACAATTGGTATCAGAGTAAAGGTTTAGTTAACCTTTGGAAACTAGGATGCAAAAACTTTAGAAAAATCCCTAGAGATATTTCTATGGTATGACTAGGGATGTCCCTAAGGATAAGTATACGTATAGGATATAGTCCAAGAACTATGGAAACGTTCTTTGAATTTAACCTAAGATGTTAGATATTGAGGGTACTCCCCCTTTACTATGTTTTTTTCCCTAGCATGATTTTTTCCTCTCAAACTTTTCTTTTTTGGTTTTAGAAAATGGCTGGAAACAGGAAGATTCATGAAAATGGAGGATATGACGGACAATTGAATGATATTCTTCATGAGCAACCAAATGAAATGGGATTTGGAAGTCCAAACATCATTATTATGAATAATTATCAATATCCTAATATGATCAATAATCTCAACTTTGGTAAGTTTTCCGACTCAGATAATAAGAGAAATATGGAGTTTCATGAAGATCATAGAGGAAAGAAAGTTCAATTTCCCTCATGTAAATCATGTGGGAAGAGGCATTGGGGAGATTGTTTCAAATTAACTAGAAGATGGTTTGGGTGTGGAAAAGAAGGACACAAAGCTAGTAAGTGCAAAGTAAAAGGTTCAGTTAACACGATGGACAAGGATAATGGTATTGCTACGATATCAACAATGATTAGATGTTTTAAATGTGGAGTGTATGGGAATTATTCAAACCAATTACCTAAGGGAAAATCTCATGAAGAGAATTAGAATGTTCATATGAGTAGTATTTATGTGGATGATAATGAAGAGACTACAAATGAAATATGAGATGAAAGAAATGATGAAGCTCAGTTAGTGGTTTATGAAGTTAGTGGAATGATTGTATGTTTATAAAGAATAATGTATGGTACTATGGAATAAAGAATCATCTAAGGATTGTTACACTATAGTTTTTCCTAAAGTATTTGAAAGTATATGTTGAATGGTTCTAGTAACCATGGAAGGTTATTCAAATTTTTTTGGAAAGTAGATGATATGCACATAATGAAGGGATAAATACATAATGAGATGTTTGATTATATTCATGAACTCATGACTGATATAAGGACTCAGTGATATTATGGTTTGATTATATAGATTTTTGGGATTTTGGTATGTGGAAAGAGTTACCTTTTGACAGTATTCATGTTTTCACTAAGGTTCTATGGTAATTTTTGTTTCAAGATAATATATGACTAAGGTATTCATGTGTATAGAATACAACCAACAAGATATATCTTATGATATATGTGGGATAAATGTTTGTATTCACATTCTTGGTAGAGAACCTTTCTAGTAATTTTTTTCTTTATACTATGAGCTTGGACTGATGTATTTTAGATAAGCCTAAAGATTTGAATGGATTATGTTGGAAATAAGTTATTATTGTTTAAGGATAGAAATTTTTTTGATATTATTGATGGGCTGTTATAGTAATGTAGTTTTAGAAAAAGGACAACCTGCAGGACGGGCGACAACCCATCACGTTGGACAAGACTGTGGGAATCGAACCCACAACAGAAGTGAGACTGGCCTTTATCGCATACCAATGGCCTACAAGAAGTCCCTGGTTAGTAGAAACTATTTTTATTTTATTAAGTGGCATGATAGATGAAGTATAGGTTCATTTTTGGAATCGTATATGATTAACCTCACCATAGATGGACTTATGTATATTTGATAACTTTTGCTAACCTTTTGTTTGAAACAAATGGAATGACCAATCATTCTATCACATGATCTGTTAACACTTCACGAATAACAAATTCAACTTCATTTCTTTAAGAGATGAAGTGGAAATTGTTTAAAGCACGAACAACAGTGAGATTGTACCAAAATCAAGTAATTATTTCTTCTAATTCAAATTGTTCAACTTTAGGGAAATGATATTGAAAACCAAAAATGTTGTCCTAGTGCTCTTATATCCGTTGAATCAGATGGTACCATAGATCATCACAAATTTATGGCTTTGTGTTTGTTGGCTTTTTCATACCATGTTTTCTAATACTCTCCATCAAAACTTGATAGTTAGAATTTTCTTCCATATCCATATTTTAACCTATGTTCTCCTATATAGAAACCCATTGATGAGTTACTTTGGGTAATCGTTGCGTTTCATACGTTAGTTTTAGTATTCCTTTTTACGATTTGGGTTTCTATTAAAGAAACTTTCGAGTAGTAAACCATTTATAACCCCAACGAATTTCGAGGGCGAAATTCATTTTAAGGGGGGTAGAGTGTAACACCCCATGATTTTATAAAAAATATTCTTTTTAATTTCATTAATGTCTTGTGTTGTAAGCTACACCAAAAGGAGCATGCAGAACATGCATCACTGACTTGACTAGCATTACGCGCAAGCGCGACCTTCCACGATAGCGTGTTTTGTACGCAATACCGACTTTCACTAAACAACAATATGCTATTAAAATATTATTAAAACTAGCCGTTATGAATAGTAATACCTACCTTTTGAAATTTTATAAATTTTATTTTTGAAAATGGACTTCATTTTTGGATTTGGAATATCAAAATTAGCTTAGGGTGAAATTTTGGTATTTTTCTGAAAACATTCAATTTTTTATGAATAGTGAAAACACTGGGTTACTATATAAAACCGACTTTTTATTTAAATAATTATTTATTTTATTTAAATTTATTTTAGGTAAAAATTGATAAATCATACCTATATAAGTTAAATGTAATTCATTGGAGTCATTTTATAATAATTTTAGATATATAAAAATTTTATTGAACTTTTGATCATCTTTTACCCACCTCCTAGGAGAATTTGAAAATTTACATAAAACATAATTTTATCGCTTTTATGAATGGAATTTAAAAAATCCGAGAGACACAGTTGATGTTAGTAAGTAAAATCTGGTTCAATGAGATGTAAATAATTTTTGGTGAATAGTAACTTTTTACTTATTTTTACCATGGTTAAAAGTAAATAGTGTAATTAAGGGTAAAAATGATATTATTATTACCCTAACACATGTTTTAATTATATTAGTTAAGTGTAATTTGACTAAAAACAACATTAGGGACAAAATATTACCCTTTAGGTCCACTTCGATTAGATTAAGACATTTAATATTATTTTATTTAAAGAATAGTTAAAATAGTTAAAATCAAAGTTTAATAAATAAAATATTTTTAATATAGGGTTATACATAAGATAAATTCGACTATAAATATTAATTAGAAATATAAAAATATTTCCTACATAATGGTATTTTACTTGTAATTTTCAGACTATAAATAATTTAATTTATTAATGACACAATGATGATGCAGTAGTTATATTATTAATGAAATATTGACATAATTGATGTTATAAATACCCAAATAAATGTAATTTGAGACTTTTTATGAATTAAAATAATTTTATAGGTTAATATGAGATGTTATTATTGATTTAATTAACTTTTTTTGAACTAATCATTCTGTTATGATTTTCACAAAAATCAATTACCAAATAGTGTCAAAATTAACAGAAAATAGGTTTTAAAACAAATATTATATTATTAATTGTTATTTCATTCCTAAAAATCTAAGGTTCGGCAAAATGACTTAGGTAAGGATATATATATTAATAATAAACAATTTTGGGTTATTGTGTCTTGTTATAGTAAGTTTATTAACCATAGGGTGTAAGAAAACAAGAAGAAATGGTAAAAGTTAAATTATCTAACTTAAAGTTAAATCTAAATGATAAGGTTAAAATAGATACCTAAACATGTCTAAATTCTATTGTATGAGATTATTTCGACCCATCCCCACCTTAGCTTCGAAATAAATCAATTTGGAGCTATTAAAAACCGAATATGACTTTATAATAAAATAATATTTTTTGTTTTTCCAAAGGTGCCCCTCTCCTCCTTTATAAAAGGGCACCTCCTGCCTCTCTTCCTCAAACCACTTTGAGCCTTAAAGATCATCCAAACCCTGCCAAATTATCTTCTCCACATCCCTAGAAAAATTCTATAGGTCTTGGTATTCTTAAAAAACCAATTTTAGTTCCCTAAAAGGAGGCCCCAAAGAAGCGCTTCAAAGAAGAGGTAATGTCCGTTACTGATTCTTTCAACTTTATTTCTTCTTCCACCACTTCTTCTTTACTTATTTAATTATGAAGTAATAACATCAGTATCACTCATATACTGATATTTTATTATAATTATGAAACACCCCTATTTCACCATCTATCCATCCTACGGAAAATAAAATCACAGTGCGTGCGTACGTATGGAATACCGTCTCGACGCCGTGGTGTAATCTATTTTCCACCACCACCTTACTTGGATGGATATAATGGTGTCAATAAATAAATAAATATTATTATTTGAAATTTATATTGATTCTGAAATATTATACATACACTTCAATTCAATTCCACGATCATGTGAATGATATCATCACTCGTGCGTATGTACGGACTACCGTCTCCACGACACGATGAGATTCATTCTCCATGTTAACCATTAATGAATGATTATAATGTATATACAATAAGTAATCATGAAATATATGACATAATAATGATACTGGATTTATGTGTATATATATTGATTTCATATACTTAATTTCATTCAATTCAATAAGGAAACGAAAACAGCGTTCATGCGTACGTACGACCTACCGTCTCCATGAACAGTGAATTTCATGCCTTTTATCAATCTATAATATATATGTATATGATGAATATATATTATATATAAATCATTTTTTACATTTTGGAATTATTTAAATCAGGATATAAGTAATAATATCACGAACAACAAGTCGAAACATATACGATAAATGAAATGATTTTAACCCAAACGCTCTTTAACATGGAATTTACAAAAGAACGGGTAATATAAAGTCATAAGTCAACCATATATGATATCATAACAATTAATATGATTATTTAATAAGTCAATGACATTATTTAAATCATTATACAGGTGGTTCAGATACATACGAATCATATCAGACATAAGGTAAGGGATGATTATTCCAATCTCATTCTTATCCGAGATTTTTTATTTGTACGTATTTACCATGGTTATGATTATTATCCATGTCCATATGTTATAAAAATGTTTTCATAAAATGTTTACTTTTCATCCATGTATTTTTAAATTTATTTTTACCCTTTTCTACTTTTACCACATCATATGGAATGAATATTTCTTTTGTTTACCATACAAGGTACTGTTTGACTTTTCTGACAAAAGTACGAGAAGAATGTTATTTTTAACTTTTACGGCGTGAACATATTTTTATGGTTTTATAAAGCCTTATTTTCATGAAGATTCCTCCAAAATATTTCATGACTATTTCCTAAAAAATCTCTTTCTTTTAAAATTTCATGACATTTTGTAAAAAAATGATTTTGAAGATGAAAAGATATTTTCCTCAAGAATTCATTTCAAGTGTTTTATCAAAACCATATTTCAACTAAGATGAAATCATTTCATATGTTTATGTTTCAAGTATAATGTCTCTATGATTTACATGGTTTCACTTTTCTTATTATGAAATGATATCCATTTCTTTTATATGGATTATGTGATGATGGGATGATGTTTATGAAACCCAATTTATTTGTTGGGTTATTATGAAGGATGTATGTTTATTTTGGGGAAGAAGTAAGAATGATTTCATTATGAGATGTGTGGGTCCTATATCTACCTCCAATTCATTAGGTAGAGATTTATATCTCATGAGATAGACATGGCTGGAATGGTAAGTTAATCCGGTTCAATGTTACAGGACTGAAACGAGGAGTGAACTCGATTCAGAAAGGGAATTTGTCCACTAAGATGGTCTTCACAACAATGCCTTGGCTAATATGGAAATCATAACATGTTCCTAATGGTTTCCACAATTACATGTTTTATTTCCATGCTATTTTATCATGATTAATGTTTCTTTATGATCTATTCCTTATGTACTGTCATGTTTTATGTTATTGCTCAAGATTTTTGTTTTTAAACATTATGTTCATGTTTTTAAGTTCAAATGTATATGATTTGTTTTATTTTATCCATCCTTACCCTAACTGAGCATTTGAGCTCACCCTTTATATGTTTTCTTCTCCCCAGGATATAAACAAAGTTTTTAGGTAAGAAAACAAAAAGGGGAAGATCGTTATGGGAGTTGTTCAAAGATATTTAAACATGATTAAAAGTTTATATTCTGAGTTTCCAAAGACACTAAACTATTACGGTCCTTGTGTGTCTATTTTTGTTATGTATTACGTATTCCACAGAAGTAATGTAATATCCTTGTATGTCAAGATTCTGGTCATTACAGATTTGATTCGGTTTGGAACACTTCTTTGTGTGCCTTCATTACATAGGATAAAGTGGGATCTATTTTATAATGCACATATGTCAGCTTTATCTATCCTTCTAGGTATCACCAAGATGTACCATGTTTTCAAAGAACACTTCTGGTGGTACAACATAATGATGAAGATTTCTGAGTATATGTGAAGGTGCATGATATGTCAGCAAGTTAAATCAAAGAAAAAGAATTAAAAAGGGATGATGAAACCATTTCCTATACCCATATGGAAATGGGATAATGTAACTGTGGAATTTTTCATGGTTATCCAGAAAAAATCCGAAGGAAATAATGTGATTTTGGTTTTGGTGTACTGAATCACCAAGACTTTCTACTTTATCGCTATTCAAGAAGATATATCTATACAAAACATTCAATTACATATGTTAGAGAAATGGATAGAATGCTTGGGGTTACACTATTGATTGCCTCTAATCATCATCCAAGGTTCACATCTAAATTTTGGATGAGTCTTCAACATGAATAGAGTACTGAATTGAATATCTGCATGACCTATCACACCCAAACTGATGGCCAATATGAATAGACTATTCATATGCATGAAGATATTCTTAGAGAATGATTATAAGAATTAAAAAGTTGATGGGATCCACATATCCCATTGGTTGTATTCTCATACAATAATAACTTCCACTCATGTATTCAGATTTCTCCATTTGAGGCACTATACGGCAAGTGATGTAGACCACCAACCTATTAGGATGAAGATGGAGAATGAAGTCTAGGAGGACTTGATGTTGTATTACAGATGATAGAAATGGATCAATATATCCAAAAACATATCAATGTATCTATGATTTGTCGAAAGAGCTACGATGATAGCCATCAAAGGGACACATTGTTCAACATCGGAGATAATGTCTTCTTTTGAATATCACTGTGGAAGAGAGTCATGTAGTTTGGAAAGAAAGGGAAGTTAATCCTAAGGTAAATTGGCCCCTTTGAGATCCGTGATCACGTAGGAATCATGGCCTATCATCTTTCACTTCCACCAAATATGACTCAAATTCATGATATGTTCCACATATCACTCTTGATGAAGTACATACTAGATCTATCACATGCACTAAACACGTAGGTGGTACAACTAGAAGATGATCTCTCTTATGAGGAGAAACTAATTATGATTATTGACTGGAGAGATAAGGTTCTATGTAAAAAGACAACACACATTGTCAATGTGTTGTGGAGGAAGCATAAGTATAAATAAGAAACATGGGAACCAGAGTAGGTGATGAAAGAGAAGTACACTCACCTGTTTTTGTAAAATGATACTTCGATGGTGAAATTATCAAAAGGTGGGAAGAATGTAATGACCTAATGTTTTATCAATAGAAATTACTTCCTTATAATCATGTCAAATAAAATAAAATTAGGAAATAAAATTCCACAACATACTTAAATGAACTACTATGTACTATGTGTACTTTATAGACTTTTTTTAAACATAATTTTTTCACTTCAGTATTTTGAATTTCGAAAATCTTACATACACAGTTTCAATTTGTAAGATATTTACAGTCTGATAGGATAAAAATAATTTTTTTTGAATAAAACATACCCATATGAATAGTAATGTTACTATTATGAATTGAAATATGGCCCTTATGAATAGTAAACTGGCCAAATGAATAGTAACCCCACCCATGAAAGTATAAATAAAATTTAGACACTTTACTAATAAGATGTAATATTTTAAAAATTAATAATTAAGTATTGGTATTTTTGTGAGTAATAATTTGAATATTAAATTACCAATTTTATTTAAAATAAATTGATTTTCATAAAATGTATTCCTAAATAAATATATTGATTTCGGATGATTTTAGGACAATTTTATGAGAGCTTAATTAATTTTTAATGTGCTAGAAAATCCATTTTAATTTAAAAATTTGTATTTTTCATTTAAATTATGAATTTAATAAAAAATTTAATTAATAATTTTTAGATAATTTTTTTTAATTAAATGGTGTTTATTTTAGAATTATAAACATCTAAAAATGGTTATGGTGGATTTTTGGAATTTTCTCAAATACCTTAATTTTTGGTGATTACTGATATTCAATTATTTCTGAAATGTTCTACATAAATGATGTTCTGAATCATGCTTGAGTCATATAGGATGTATATGGACATTGGTTCGAACTCACATACACTAATTAATGTATTTAGTCACATGAATCCCCACTATTTCTTGTAATGGGGAAAAATAATAAATTAATGATTACAATGTTGAGAAAACCCCACTCCCATCCATTATAAAAACCAACCCTCCCAACCACATTCCCTCACACCTCTCATGCTTCAAGAGTTTTCTAAATTATACCCAAATATATTCTATATACCCTCCCCAAAATCTAGGATCTCTTGGCCTAATCAAAAGGAAAATTCTATGATCCTTGAGGAGGATCTCAAGAGAATAATTCAAGAGGAAATTCATTTGTATATTTTCTTTCAGTTTCCTTTCAAATTTCATATCTTTTCTTCTCTCATATTTAACTTATCTTACCCAAAAGTAATTATAAATATAATATTATTGATATAATAGTATTTTATCATGTTAATTAATATTATTAATTATTTTCCACCCTCTTTCTCTCATTTATTTTAAAAACTGAAATCATTGCCTATGATGTGTCAATTTACCATTTTCATGGGTGATGAACCTTCATTTTCGATAAACTCCATAAAGGATGTAAATAAAACAATTAAAAGGAAGAAAATAGATTGAAATATGTATGTTGTAACCAATTTTTTGTTTAGAAAATTTTTTTATACATAATGCTAAATGATAAAACAAAACTTGTTTGTTGTGAACCCAAAACAGCCCTAATTGACCTAAAATGATCATCATTAAATTTTATCTAATGATTTATCCTCATGGTATCTAACCAAAATCATTATAATTTCATTTAAAGTCATTTAATATCATTAATAATATGTAAATGTAATTCTATACATTTAACCATGTTCTACATGAACATCCATTCATGTGCACAAGTGAACCGTTCAGGAAAACTATGAAAAAACACTCTTGATTAATGATTTTTATCACGTTAAGTCATCCAAAGGCCCATAAAAGAACATAATAGGACCATAATGAATCAATATAATGTATAAAATTTTATTTATGTGTTTATTAATCAATATATCAATTTTTTCCATCATTCAACTGGGAACCAAACTTTTATCAAGGTATTCTTATGAAATGAAAACCATTACATTACATGGGTTATTATATGTTTAATATTGATTTATGTACTATGTGGCATGCATGATAATGTAAATTTTTTGATGTGATGGCTGCTCCTGGAAATTTATAGTCTAATGTAAATGTTATAATTTTACTGTTGTACACGAAATTATATATCACTCCAATGCTTTATGTAATGTTAAGAACCTTAGGAGAAAAGTGTAATATGCATTAACATGATTCTAGATTTGTGCACAACTACATGTGTTAGTTGTACACTAAGAGATTATGTTTCATTTTTATGCATTGGCATATTCCAAGTCTTTTTTTAAGGCATCATATAATGATTATGATCATATGCCTATGTGATAATGATAAGGATTATTCCCACCCCATTTTATATTGTTTCATGTTCTTATCTACCATCTTACTAGGATTTTACATCCCCATATTTTGATTTATAAGCTTATGTGACTACTTGTCTGAAGTATAATTAAAGGGCCATTATTTTTCTAGATAACAATGATTTAAATTAGTTTTTTGGTTTATGTAGTAAAATTTATGGATGGTCCTTGTTTTCATAAGAAACTAAACCTCTGTATCCTCTTTGTCTAATTATTTTATGTTTTTTATCGTTATAATGATGTAATTATAATATAATAAAAGTAGGGTCCCTATATCCACTTGTAAGTGTGTAATATTTCCCATCAGTAAACAAAATCCAAAGAGGAACCACATAAAAACAATCATTCAACATCAAATACTATTATAGGTGGAATCAAATATGATTTCACCCAACACTATAATACCTTTCATGGATTGTAACATTGAGGATTCTTAACCATATCATTAGCACCTGATAATAATATTATATCATCTTTTTCGTCATAGTGTATAAGAATATTACTACAACTACAACACAACAAGTTTCATTCCATATGTGAAAACAAAAAAATCAATACCTCTAACACTAGATAACATGTCATAAACAAAGGAATTTTTTCTTGTTGGATTAAATTATCTAACTCGTGAATGAAACTAATGATACATATTAAAACCATAAAAAAACCACCTACTACTACATGACTAACCATTAACCCATCCATTATCTATTCAGCCTCTATCATAATCTTACATTCAATAAGCATTTAAATAGAAATATATTGTCTAATTTGGACCCCATGATAACACTATCCTAATCATAAAAAAACTAAACACTATTGAAAATTACCCTTAACTTTATATAAATATTTGTAGCACAATAAACACCCCAATTCATAAATAAACTGACACCTCTATAGTCCCAAAACCAAAAGGGAAACCATAGTTTAAATATCCCTTTATAATACACAAAAATGATTCTAATGATACAATCATAATGATAACATGAAATGTGGAATATTATACTCAACCCCTTTAGTATAATTCACATGGTCATTGCAAGAGGTAATATAGGCATCATATATTCCACAAATATTATTATATTTATGGTCCTATATCATAGGATGGGATAATATATCTACCCCAACCAAAAAAAGAAATATAATTAATCCCTTATACATAAAGATTGTGCACACCTATACATGTTTATAAAAACCATCAAACATACACAAAGAAAGAAATTATTTCAAATTTAATTTGATACAATAGGTTTTTCTTTCATTCTAATAACACAACCTATAATTTTTTGATGATTAAAAATAATAATCTATTACTCTAGATTTATATGAAGTGAAAAACAAAAAATAATATTCCCAATATTATAAACCATTGATTTATACTCTATCATTGACTCTAGTGGATCTTATTATTAATAAAATATTATTTCTTAGCTTAGATTGATGTATGATTGTATTCTTATTTCTGTTTGATCACATTCTGATTGGATCCATCACACAATAAAAACTAAATGTGGAAAAGTTTTTAATAACTCTTTACCAAATTAATGATTACAAAAAATGTGTTTCCATATATGGTATAAATTATGACAAATGTTTATCAACCCATACCCCATAATCTATTGTATTAAGAACACTTTTAAGAAGAAGAATTTATATATAGAGGTAGTGTGTAAAATTTCAATTAGGATTTTAACCATGAGTTCAATACATAAAAATACTCTTGATAGGGTGAGGTAAAAATTGAAATGTTTTAACTATGATCCAATTATAATATAATATTATAAATAATCAATTCACTCTATTAAAATTTTGAAAATTTAGGGTATGTAATAATGGATTATCCTATTTCAAATATCACTCGTATGGTCTCACATGAGTCTACAGGATTGATGAATATATAATCCTAAACATGAAAAAGTATTACAACATCTATAAACCTAGGTACACATATATTAATAATTAATTCTTCCTAAAATATTATTTGAAAATACTCAAATTCAAACTGTGAGAGTAATCTTATTTTAGAGGATTTTGATAGAATAAAAAAAATAAAAAATGATAGGTAAAAAATATATAGTGTTTGAGGGAAAATTAACCAATGGATCTCTATTACATGAATTATATATCAATAAAAGAATCATTAAATAATTTTGGGATTCCAAAGCTACATTAAAATTATGTGTTTCAATATCCTTTGAATATCGCACTATATAATGTCAATCCAACTTAAAAAATATTCCATTAATATATTTCTGTGGAATTTAAATATTCCAATTATATTATATTGGAAATATATTTACATAAATATTAATGTATAGAAAAGGAATACATATTGAATGATCTCTCATTTACCTATGGGATATGTCACATCTCAATAGGGTCCCTAAATATAAGGATCATAACTCAAATAATTAGTAGAGTGAGGTTGAACCACAATCACATTATTTCAATTTCACTACTTATTAATTATTAGAGGTTTTAAGTTTGGGTAAAAATTTATTATATATGGTAAACTCATAGAAACTGGAGTATATATGGGTGAAAAAAAATAAATTCCATGAATGATGGTTATATGAAAATAACCAACACATTTACCAACATAATTTCACTCTATTTACTAGAAAATAGATCTCTGTTTGTATTATAATTGAATAGAGTCCTTAAAAAGGTTATATAGACAAACAATATTTTGGTAGGTTGCCAATAATTAAAGCTGCACATAAAATCGCATATCAAAATTTCCATCAATTCATAAAACAATACACATTAGACCATTGACTCTTTTTGTAATCATAAGTACATGACTATGGTGATATATTTATAACAATACATTATCGACCAATGGAAAACCTAAGATTTTAAGATGTAAAGAGTATTATAAAAATCCCTCTTCTAATTGACTAAGGGGTATATATTATCACCATAAATGTATAATATACAAGTTATGTCATATCCTATAAAATCTATTGTAATCTTTTATTGTAAAATCCATCATATAATCAATAATAACAAACTAAAAATGAATAAAAATTACTAAACTACGTAATTATACTTTTTTATAAAATATCTATATAGTAAAATGTTATATAAGAAAAAATAAAATATTAAATATTTGATAGATAATTTCATTAATAATAATAGACATGTTGTAAATAAAAACCCCACAACCATAAAATAAGTCAAAGGGGTTAAGACCACCATAAATAATTGTCTCTGACATGTACCAAAATATGTTATTGTTAAGTAGAATTAATATCACTACCAACACAATTCTTACCAATTCCATAAAAAATTGTTATTTATCATCACATAGAAAAAATTGGATGGAATTACACCCATAAATGGGATATTGTATTCATAACAACTAGGTTGAGTGAAAAAAAAAGAGAACATGAAAACATACATCATATAAAACCATTTCTCAAAGATAAAATGATATAATCAAGTGGTATAGTTATGATTTATCATCATGAATACCATTAAAGATGAATTGTTTTCAACTATTATCAACTCCACTATAGATAAAAATTTCTAAAAACCATAGATACTTTTAATATTAAGTGTCTTAAAAATTCCAAAGTCAACATCAATGTTCTATGACATAAATTTAAATCCACAAATAATAGATTCCATTCAAAAAGTATTATAACCTACCAAAAACGTTATCAATGTTATACATACTTTATAACCCCTATAGAACCACTATATAATCAATGCTAGTGACTTATGTCTCTATAAGTTGGTAATTCTTATCAATGAGGTACTAATGGAATTTTATGAATCATTACACATAATGTGGGGAATATATTATTTATTTTTATTAGTTACTATATATAAGGAATACCCATTCCACATTATTTAGGGATGTTATATACTCTAGTATCTATATAGAGGACCTATGATTGGATATCAATATGTCTCCACTATTTTTTTGACCTCCACTTCTTGTCAAAATGTCTCAACCACTATTTTTATATTTTTCAATATGATATATGATTGTAATTTCTATAATGATATATGAAATAATCCATATATACTAAGATTATATGAAATATTTTATTCAAAAATTTAATAATAAATGATAGATTATTCATTTATCAATTCAGGATACCCATGTGAAATGTTATGAAAAAAAGAGATTAGAGAATAATAAAAAAATGAATTATTCTACATAGGTTTTATAAGTTAACGTAGTAGACATAAATATTACACCCCATTTTATTTTTTATGGAGTCAACCAACAATCATATGTAGTATGCTATATGACATTCATGATATGATGTACTTTCTAAACCAGAAATTATAGTACACACAAGTTTATAATATCCATTTAAATGATGTGTAATTATATATATATCTATATATATTTCATCCATACAACCAAACAAATAGATCATGTGGTAGTGAACAATATAGTCTATTTAGAAGGGTACAAGATATGGTGTAGCCACAAATAACTCTGTATTTTTCTATAAATATACATGAATCATGTATCTATGTAAAATTATTTATAACCTATTAGTACATAGTTTGTGGGGACATACAGTTATCTAAGAATTTTATCCAACACAAAGGCAAGTAATATGGCCTAATATTCATTATGCATTTCCCATAGTCACACCACATGAATTATATAAAAACACACATTAAAACTATGAACCATGTTATAAAAATATAAATTTAATTTACATTTCATGTTATATTTATATACTCTTTAATAATTAATTCAAAATAATGTTATGTATTTGGTGTGTTTCATCAAGAATAGGGACCTTGTAGATAGTAAAATATCGACAACAATGGTTTTTCTCCTCCACATCACCAGCTAGCTTATATGACCTTCTCTATTAATTTTAGTTACTAACCCATCCTTGATGCCAGAAGATTCTATTGACCATCCCCATCACACATTATGTCAACATGGATCCTTTTGGGAGATGATTTTTGACTAGTGGATCATTATTAGTGATTCCATGGAAAACAATCACCCCAAAAACCTCCCACTTCCTTAAAAAATCATGATGATCAATTTATAGAGGTCTTATTCTATTAATTTTCTTCATAACTTTATATTTTCTCATCCCATATATCCTCTCACATGGAATCTATGACTATTTTTATGTTCATCCATGGTTTCATTATTATGGCTATCAACATTGAATAATGGTCAATGTTAGAAAACTAGGGTGAATGTTTGAGAAGTATATATACAATTAGTGAGGGGATATGAATATATTATTCCCATAATTTTACAAATATAAATTAAAAAATATAAATAAATAAATAATGGAAATACAATATTCATTAAATTAGTTGTAATCATTGTCAAAGGAATCAAAATAAGAAGACAAATCACTCGTTTATCAAAACATTATTGAATAATTTAATGAAAATTAAAATATTATCTAAAAAGTTTCATAAATTATAATGAATAAAAAAATAAACTACAAAAATGAATATAAAAATATATTAATTCAGCCTTATATATTTCGTTAATATTTAAATTAGAAGTGATAAATGATTATTATCATTATATATATAAAAAAATTAATTGATTCAACCATAGGAGTGGAATGACTGATAACCCTAAACAATAAAGGTAAAATAAGTATCATCAATTTATATTGTGTTATATTATTTATTAATTCCCCATGATATCATTATTTACATTAATAAAAATCTACTTATTCTCTATGATCTGATGTCATCTCGGTCACTATCAAATATCATGAAATTTTAAAAATATAACACTCTATAAATATTTCCATCATAACATTTCATATTATAATTTTTTATAATTACATGGACTTTATAACATTCAAATAATACCATGTTCACTCAACAAAAAATATTTAAAAATGGTAATTCCTTTTAAACAATATTTGTGTTATTAAATTTTACATCTCCAAGGTAAAATAACATATTTTATACTCCTTAATGGTGGAAAAATATCAATTTGAGAATAAATCTATAATATATCAGTTTTCACATAAAACTGATGAATATTTATTTTCTTAATCTGTATTTAATATCTGTTAAATTTTTTTCATATTACAACATCATTAAAATGAATCCCATTGGTAAAAAAACGTCCCAAACTCAATAGAATCATTTTAAAATACTTGGATGGAAATTTTTAGGTTAACTATTATATTATGAATCCTTTATAAGATCCATGAATTGGAAAAGAAAAATAATATATAATCCATCTAGGAAAAACCTAGGTCACTACAACTACTCACCACCACATTAACCGAATATTAAAATTTTACTATATAGATGTAATTAAATTTAAATACCTATAAACATGCCTACAAATGTTACTCACTAAGATCATTCTTAAATATCATCATCCATCACTAAATAAACATATTTATAACCAAATATCCATGATTTGTCTATCCCTAAAAAATTCATTGGAATTTTTTGGTATATGAAGAGCCCTCTAAGATACCTGATAACATAAATAATGGGTATAGTTTTGTATTTATTCATTATTCTATTCAATATCAATAATGATGAAATCAATTAGATGAATCCAATGTTATATTATAACATCCCTCAAATATCCCTCTTTTTCATCCCATGTTACTAAGGGAAATTCATTATTAAATTATGGGGAGTTTGTTACATTAAGAAAATTATTCTATTTTTCAAAGAGCACTAATTTTTTAATATCAACAACATTACCTTTCCCGAGATAAATTCATAGTTTGAAAATATTTAAAGGAAATATTTTATCCTAATAAATCTAAAAGTATTCTAGTTCCTCTTTATTTTTATTTTATCTAAATCATAATCTTATAGTATAAAATTCATGTAAAAGATTTATGTTCATGGTATGAGTGATTTTAGATTTTTTTATATTTATTGAAAAATATCTTCCATTTATTATGATATATTATAGATAAATATATATTTCTATGATTACTAATTATATATTAAAAAAATCATCATTTCTTAATTATATAAAAAATAATAGTTTTTTATATTGTAATCAGTGAAAATTTATAGAAAATTAAAATCACTATGATAAATAATATCTACAATAGTGAGTGTGGGACTGAAATTAATGAATCATACTGAAATACTACATTTTTCAGGTAATTTATTCCTTAATTTTATCCCTTTGTATAATATGTAGAGATATTATTTTCTTAGTATAATTATTCGGGTCGTAATTGTTGTTTTTGAAGGGTAATATAGGTCATTAAGGGAGTGAATAGTTGGTGGATAGTTTAGTTAATTTTTGTAGTTATCCATATGAAATTGGTTATCTTGGTAATGAAGATAAGTGGGTTTTAAATTTTTATATCTAGTCATTTTATAATCCATATATAACACTACGACTCATGATATAAGAGAAACTCATTGTTGGGTCTTAGTTTCCCAAATAGTCTATAAAATTGTGTAAGATCCCATAAGAGGAAGAGAGCATCATAAGGATTCCAATGGTTTTGAAAATAAATCAAATAATATGTGCATGGTTATTATATTATTCAAAAAAAATGGAATAAACCTAAAACCTATTAAAATAAATTATTATTCCATATAAACCAATGATTTCTTTTCTGTTGAATCCGGTAGTGGTTCATGGAATTGTTTTCCCTCTATATTCTAAATATATTGAATTCATATTATTGACTCGTGTTGATTTATAATAAGAGATTTATCATCCTTTATTCTTAAAGGATATTATTGATCTCTAATTTTCATATAGGGAAAATATTTAATCTTATATTTGATGGATGGATATATTTATTTAATAATTATCATATTGAGAACTATTAGTTCAATGATGGATAGATTCCAGATATAGATAATTGAAACACTTCCTTGAGAAGATATAGGATTATCATTTATGGTGGATGTCATTAGGTATTGTGGATTGATTGAAATAATTATTAATTAATTAATTCTTTAGTATCATTTTAATTTTACATTTTTTATGTTGTAGAATTAGTTTTTGGGATCCTCAGTAGATGATCCTGATTCAGATGATTAATTTTGGTGGCCAATACCACAAGAAATCATGAATCATAATATAGAACCCTCCATAAATTATAATGGCATTCTCTATAGTTTTTTTCAAGAAATATTGATGTAATAGTTTGTTATATTATAAATATTCCTAATTTATATTAAATGTTCTATATTTAAGGGCCATTCTAGATCCATTATAGATGTGAAGAATTTTTTTAATATAATATAACTTGTTTGTATCTATTTCATAGCATGTTGAACGTGTTTTATTTTTTATGATAATTGTGTATATTTGTATGGGTTAAAAGACACCTTATATTGTAATTCCAATTTTGAGACACATTATAGGGATTTTGGATTTCTTATTATTGTTGTATGATACCATATAAATTTTTAGTCAGAATAGATGTATAACCATTCACCAATGATGTGTATAGAATGCATCAAAATTATATCATGGGATTGAGATCCTGATTGGGTTCCTTTGAATAGATTTCTCAATGTTGTCTAGTGGACATATAAGAATTAGAGGAAACATTACCACCATAGGTTGGGGATTGAGTAATTCTTTAAATGACCAATAGATAGTGACATATGATATGTTCCTTAAATGTGGGATACTGACAAACCAAATATTGGAATTGGGAGATTAACTAATGGATGGTCTATGTGGAATCATTGTTTTGTTGCAAATTCATTAGTGAATGACATCATGAAATACTATTGGTTTTTTTCATACTTATAAATTACAATAATGTTGTTTCATACACACATTTAATATATACACTAATGTAAAAGATGAATTTTTAGTTCCCTACTGGGTGTATCCTCAGACTATCCATTTATATCATAGTGTGAAAGAAGACTTCATGATCAGTGATTCATGGAAGGGAAATGTACTTTTGATTGATATTATTGTATGGTTATTGATGATTTAATTTTATAGAAAATATAATAGATTATTAGTGTAGTTTTCATTTGGTTTTCATTCTTATACACTCCTGGACCTAAAACCATATAAGTCAATTGTTTTTTCCTTATTCATATTTTGGTATATAATAATCCATCAGATATAGAAATATTAAATGTGAATTTTACCTTTGTTATTATTGGATTAGGGATTACACATATATATGATTATGTTTTATGGATTCTGATACTGATTGTATAGTCTCCACACAATGACATATAGACTCTTACTGCTACCCTGGAACCTAAAATGTATTGTTTAGAACACATGAGGTAATGTTGTAGTCCAACCTGGATAAAGTGATTTGTTTCACTAAATTAAAACATTGTATTACAAAATGATTTATATTTTATTTCTTCATGGAAAGGATTATAGTAAGTTATAATAGAGAGAGGATATGTGTAAGTTAAGGATTATTTTCATGTATGTTCCAAACCATATTCTTATATGACAAACCATCAAGTTATCATTGTTTATACTAATGTTTCATTTATAGATTTTATATATTAATATTTAATTTGAGTATGTTTTTTATATTATTTATTGGATTTATTTGTAGTTATTCATAATAAAGATTCAAATAGTATCACTTATCATATATACATACTGCTTGTTGTTCATGGTTGTTCAATTACATGATTTTCATGATCTATTTTTTTCATATGTGAAATACTATATTGAAAATAGAATTACATTTGTAGTGTTGGGAGGGTTATTCCTTACCATTATCGTTATCCTCCACAAATAAACCCATAAAACTTACATTATTATTCTTAGGAAATGATTAGGTGATAACAGAAGATTTTTTTTCAAGGTGTATGGATATTTTTTTAGAAATTTATGATAATTATTATTCAAATACATTTGATAGGTCCTCTTAGTTATAAAAATGAAAATTCTCCCTTTTGGATAGATATATATGTTCTAACTCCAATTGTTCAATGGAGATGAATATTATCATGATACTAAAAAAATATAGTAGTCTAGGAAATGGAATTGTTTTAGTATGGATTATTTTTTTAATATAAGTTTACGGTCAATGGGAATAGAGAAAATGTTTTTATTATGGAAGGTAATTTCACCTTTAACATCCACTAGCCCTCATGGGTACTAAGGGTCATCAAAATGACTAGAAATGGATAGATATAATTTAGGGAATATTCATCCTAGTAGGAAAACATGATGATAAAAATTGGAAGATATATAGATTTATTCCTTAGGGAACATTTATTTTATTGTGGGGTGTAAAGATAATAGAAGTGAGTGTGAGTTTCTTATGTGGGTGAAACTAAAGAAGATGTTATTAAGATTGGTCTCCCCAAATATAGTAAAATTAGACAACATTCATGAATTCATGTAAATATATCAATTTACTATGTTAGTAGCCATCTATTTTTGTTGTTCCTTGGGGTTACATAGATTTGATTTTACATTATTCTAGAAATATGGTTTATAATGATAGTAAATATTATATTTTAATTTAAAGATAACTGAAGATCCATATTATCCAATTTTACCTAACATGTAACTCTGGTGTTTTTTATAATACCAAACCCATTTATAAGGTTCTAGGCTAGTAAAGAGAAACTTTTATTCCATAATAATATTAATATCCATAAATATTGTGTACATCCTTCCAAGGTATTAGGTTCCTCTTTTAGAAATTTAAAAATGAAGTTGTAGGATCCATGAATGTGTGTTAGTAGATAGATGGATAAGATTAGGAAAAATTCACCATCATCTATAGGTGTAATTTTAATCATGATCTTCAGATATGGGAAAATATGGAATCTCATCAACACATATGTGAACCCCTCTGGTGGAGTGTAACTAATTTGTTGAGTTTTGTATTCTCTTGAATTTTATTTTGGGATTCACTGATGAAATCGTGGAATATAAACCCATATGGTGGTAGAGTACATTTTTATTAGATAGGTGCACCTTATAAAACGAAAACTAATGCAAGTTAGGGGAGTTAGTGGAATGGTCATATACGTAATATTATTAGGGTGTACAAAATGTAATAGACACCTACAAATGGTAAAGATATACCGTGAAATTCAATTGTTATGAAAATTATTATATTTCCTCTATAATAAAAGTTTATTATATAGAAGCGTCAAATTAGTTTATATAAACTAACATTATTATTGTACATTACTAGTTTTCATAGTCACATTCAATGTTATTTTCCCATGACATACCGTAGAGAATGAATGTGGATCATCTAAAAATATATCTTGAATATTCCATTGTAATTTACAGCTGTGAACATCTATGTGATTTCATGATTCATTAGATATTTAATTTTAATTAAAATTTCATCAAGGTTGGTCGAATACTTATTAGGAACATACCATGTAATAAAGGAGGCATGTATTCATTACAAATCCAATGTGAGAAATTATTGTTTTTTGCAATGAAATGGATATTTGATTATGAATAATAGAATTTCATCTATGATTATTTTGATACATTGTGGTGAAGGTATTAGTTATGGCTTTTATTTGGATCTAGTAGAAGTCTCCACTAGTTTCACCCTAAAATGTAACATATTTGGATACCAATCAGGATTGTTTTCTAAAAACTATCATAATCATTGGATTCATGTTGATATTTAGCAATTTAGAGGTGAATAACCATTATCAAATATTCCATGTCACAATGAACTGGATGATTTGAAGAAACTGAGTTTTAATATAGAGGACTTGCAGGAGAAATATTTTATTAACTGATCACATATACATTGGTTTAGGCCATGTAGTTTAAAAATACGGATGATTGTACTCATAGATTCTTTGTGGACTATAGTATTCCAAACCAGTAGAATATGATAAATAGAGGCCCATTTTTTAGGATTGATGTCTTAATTAATCAGTTGTGGGGTCCTAAATGGACCTCCCAAATTTACCTAGTGTATAGATACCACAATATTTTTGTTAGACAATCATGCATTCCAAAGGGAAAAATGATTAATATATTTGAGAAATGTGAATTTATAAGGGATATCAGGTTAAAAAACAAATCAACAAGGTTTAGGGATCATACGAACATGGTCATTGATTAACATCCCTAGTTCTTCTTTGTGGTGTTTTTTGTTAATGTCCTCATTCAATCATAGTCATCTGAGATTCATGATCTATACTTGAAAAATAATATTTAGTACATGTATAGAATATTATCTCTATAAAATTCTCTAAAAGTAACTCTTTAAGATATATGATAATTTTTTCATGGGCATGTTGTCTTTTATTTCAAATGTTTTGTCAGAACAATGAATATAGAGGCTGTTTTGTTATATTTATTCCATAGGATTGTTTTTAAAAAATGATTTTAAATAGTTAAATATTATATTAAAATTGTTTATTTGTATCTTCTACCATATTTAGCACCTATTAAATGAAATACTATGTATATGGTGATGTTTTCTTTACCCGAATAGTTTGAAGATTCCTTCCTACAGATAAATAAGATATTAGAGAACTCTAATATTTACATAAAATAATAATGGATTAGATATGGGGGTTTTTAGATTCATTAATTTTTTGTTTTAATGTAACGCTACTATTGAGGGATTAATTAATATATTATGTCTCTTGTGAAATACGACACACTGGATGGAGTAAATGAAAACTAACATAGAGTTTGAGGCATTGGTTTATGTTATATGATGATGGATCCCCCACAACATAAATTAGTGAACTATATTTTATATGATCAACTAGAAATTTTATTTAATATTAAATAAGTTGGAATTAAATAATTTTTACATGAATTAGCTCAATTATCCACATAGATATGATTTTGAGATAGATTATTGATGAGGGAATGTTATTTTCATTCCATATTCTATCAGTATTTAATTGTTGGTGTTTGTTGGAAACAATCTAGATAGTAATAATAGTAGATGATCTTGTTGGATGAATGGGTATTAGGTGTATCTATTGGGTTTTGGATAATTATTTTTTCTACATAGTTTATCAACTCAATATTGGTGGAACAAGTAATTTCCAGAAATTAATTTGATGTAAAGTTAATTTTCATGTGTGAACTGTTGGTAGGAAGTTACCATTTATAGGATTGCACATTGAAAATTATGAGTTGATCAATATTAGTTGTAGATTTTTGGTTCCATATTCAATAATGAATTTAATGATGAGGGACTCACATTCCTCTCTATTGGTACTATATCCATGATTGATGAAGTTATATTAGGACATGAGAAAACACTTCATCTTATTATGAATTAAGAGACATCATCATATTGAAGTCTCATTGCATGACCTGTAAAATTGTCATGATAGAGAATCTATGACCATGTTTTATACTTCATCCGCATTCCCTAACATTGTTGAATAATTTTTTGGTGAAATTTTTTATCATGAAGGGGTCCAATTGAACCGCAAGAATTCGTTTGTATTTTTTTTATAATCATTGATCAAATAAATAATTCTTATTAATTTATGTTGATCTAATATACTCACAGAATAGATTATTTTGGAATTCCTAATTCCTAGGATTTTGAATGATTAGAAGGTTTTCCATCTATTTTTATTTTATATTGGGAAAAGTTTTTTCCTTCATGGATATGGAAGGACTTATAGATACCTTTGAGATCATAGTTGATTCCATGTACAATATGTCATCCAAAGACATGTGGGCTGCGTGGGAGGAGGTGGAATACATTGTATGTTATTCCTTATTTCTGGGACATAAATTTAATTAGAGATTAGTGTGATCATCTACACCCTATATAGAGTTAATTTATGAAATTACTCTTATATTTGATTTATAAAGAACTATTTTAGGCAATGTATGATATGACATTTACGTCATCATTATTTTTGAATGAGGTGGGATTGGTAGCTAGCTTTGGGCCGAATATTTTGTAAGAGATGTATGAGAGTGTATAAATTATTAAAATGTTGTTGGATGCCACTCATAGTAGATATTGAATGTATTATAAATAATACTAGTGAATCATGTTATTTTCTATGGGTGACTAGTTATTCATACAGGTAGCAGCTTCATTGGGATATATCATTTACTTAGAGAAATGAATATAGCATAGAAGTTCATAGGACCAATGGAAATTATTCCTCTACCAGGATATCGATCCAAATGACTTCTACATTTTTCCCTTATACAACAGAGTGGAGTTATATATAGAACTCATACTAAGGATGAAAAGTGATTTGTTTTATCCATATCATATGGAACAAGATGAGTTGTTTGATTAAATTATTTTTCATGAGGACCTAGAGATAAATTATTTCATCAGAATGGGAACATCACTTTTTGGTACAACCTTATTATTATATAAGAAGGTTTATGGAACTATATAAATATATACATACTACTTGAATTTTAATATGGTGAATTTTAAAAAAAAGGAATCTTAAATCATATATTGATGATAACTTTGATCATTTATGGGGTTTCGAATGGTTCACCTATGATGAACATCATTTAGGATACCATTTTTTGTTGGTATAAGTGTAGGATATCCCTATTATGGTGTTAAATGTAGATATATAATATAATATTACCTCAAAATTCAATTCAGATTGATGCATGTTCCAAAGGTGTTAAAACTCTTGTAAAAGAGATCTTCTACCATTATCTTTAATATTTTTTAAGCTCCTTGTAGACTATATCCTTATATATTCTGGTATTTCTGAGTTATATTATAGAAATAGTCATATCCTTTTTAGTAAACACATATTTTCTTGAGGTTATGTCGATCTATCAATGTATGACTTATGGATATGAAAAGTATGTTTTCGAGGACATATGATCTATGATAAGGGATTTTCTGTAGACCCGTTGAAAATAGATGTGTTTATGTCATCTATTTCCCAAAAAATGTCATGGAGGATAGATGTATCTCAATGTTAGATAGATTTAATCAATTGTTTAATCATGAATTCTTTAACTTAGTAGCACTTATAATGTGTCATTCCAAGATGGGTTTACCATTTTAATATTATTATTAGTGTGATAAGGTTATTATTATTTTGAATTGGGTATTTACTACATCACAATATATGATTCTTCATATTCTAAATATAGGAAATTTAGTATATTTTGATACATCAGGAGTTGATTTGTGGGAAGAATTGATAAATAGTGATTGAGTAGTATCTTATGAGTCATGTCTACTATAAACCCATTAGTGAAACTATCATTCTCTTGTGATGTATTTGACAGTTTTTCCCATGATCTAAACAATATCCATCATTTTCACTTTCATGGGAGGTTTATTATCTACCCAGAAAAAAATTGGTTCAACTATATATTCTCATAGCGAGACTATAATTTTAGGATGTGTCACCCGATATAGTAGTGGTGTATATTGATATACCAGAAATACAATGCACCCGGAATTGTTTATCTCAATGTAGATTCTTTAATCCATAAGACATTAGGGTCTAATGATAATTCTGATCATCCATCAGAGTAACAGTGGAACATGATGATATTATAAACTAAATTGAGGATTCATACATTCAAGTACATGTTAAAGATGGAATTTTCCTCATTATTGATCAAATTATACTTAGTTTATTTGGTGTAGGATAATTAGGAATGTAATATAGAGTTTGTTATCATTAGGGATCTTCTTTTAGGTGGTAAACTTTTACCTAGGTGTTCATTGGATAATGATGATATAATTATTTTTCAAGTGATAGATTCGGTTACTTCTTCCATTAGGGAAGATATGGGGAAATATTTTCATTCCATTTTGTACATATTGTGTCCCCAAGAAATAAAAAATTACCATGAAATTATGAATATGTTTTTATTGATAATACATCACAAGATGTTTTTCATGATATCATACCTGGTAGCGGATATAGGTCATGTTTGAGAAACATTTTTTTTCATCAGAAAATATTTATTCCCATGTGTAGTTAGTGGGAACATCACAAAGAACATTGTTATGGGGTTATCTAGTACCATAATCATTCATGGTATTATTGGGGTGAGTATTGACTTGCTGATGAAAGGTTATCCATTCATAGATATCAATGAGACTCAATCAATAGATAATCTGGGAAAGATGTATGTTTGTGGGATTATATGATGGAATTGAATTTCATTATGAATTTTGTTTTATAGAGACATATATTTTATAAATAATTTATGGAGAGGGATACATAAAAAATTTGGTATTTAGCATGAGATTGATCACTTTATAAAATCCAAAGAAATATTTCCAATCATGTCAAATGATTTGTATATTGGAGTATTTTATGTTAGAAAGTATTTTGTATTTTAGTGCATCTTTCAAATATCACTAATAAATATCATAGTTCCATTACAAAAAAGATATATGGGATTGAATTTAGTTATTACAATATGAGAAAATTTAGGTTAGGACATGTCATTCAACAATTTTATGGAATAAGGATGCTAAGGTAGTCATTTGGGTTCTATTATGGCATAGGTGTCCCCCATGTGTGTAAAAATGATTAAGTAAAGACTAATCCATTATTATATAATGTAGTAGTCATATTTTAAATGGAGTATGTGACATTTGGAATTATTTATTATTTATAATGATTCATTTATTTTGAATTTTTTAATATTGAATCGATATTTTTTTTATAAATGAATGAGTTCCACAAGATTCATTGGGTTATATGAAGTTTTCTAATTAATATGATCATTGTTGTAATATATATATTTTCCTCTTCACATCTAAGTATCAATGATGTTTACAACATTATTGAACTTCGATGGTAGATTCCTAATCCTATGATTATGAATTAATATAAGAATTTTGAGATGGATCTTGAGGGATCATGTGTGGATACCCCAATTTATATTTTATTCATGAAGTACATGTTCTTGTGAGGGAATAATATATAACTTTTAAATATCCAATGGCATAATTAACCCATCTAGGAAAAATATTAAATGATATAATCCAATATTTCAGCTATGTTAGTGTATTTTTTGAAATTTGTCACCTAGAGGTACTTATAAATGATGGGAAGTCATTATTGATGAATATTGTAATAGACCATTGATTTCTGGTGTCACTATATATAGTGATGTGGGACAAGGTTTGTATTATTTAAGTCATTCTTTTGGGTTGGATGGGGTATTTTAGAATAATGGTCACAATTAATGTTCATTTTAACTTTTGAATAACTAAATCATTTAGAATGTTCTTCGACAAAGATTTCATATTGTAAAATTTGATAGCTTCAATAAATATTGTGGTTACTATGTCTTGGAATAGTGATTGGGGTATAGTGTTCATTAGTGATCTCAGATAATGGGGTGTTGTGATGACCATTTTTTTATTTTCATTTTCTATGGTTTATCATATCTATTAATTGACCACAATAGGGATTCTAGAATACATATCGACTATAATACACTAAAACCTAAATGAATAACATGCACATTACTACCTGTAATTTATGAGATCAATTTAGTCTCATCTAAGGTTACATGATGTGATTCCATCACTTCAAGATTATATAAAAATCCTTAAATCCCTTATAATCATGTATTCTCACAACCTTCATCTTGATCCTTGGAAAAATTCAATGTGTCATTAGGAGATAATCTCGATAATGATATCGTGGAATTATTCTTAATATTTGTGGATCCCCTCATAGTTATTTTGTATGAGTTTCCCTTCCAATGTTATTATCTTATATACCATTATTTTTTGTAGAATCACATTTTTTTTTGAATATTTCATTATATTTATGGGGAATTATTATCTAAATTCTATTTTATAATGATTTTAGATCATTTCATGACTTTATTATTTTATTGTAATTATCTGTTTACCATGGCCGGTAGAGATCCTATGTGTGTGTGTGTGTGTTTCTAGGTTTATCTTTTGAGACATATATATAATGTTTTATTCTGTTACTATACTTGTATATCAGTTTATACATGATTGATTTTTATTACAAGTATGATTATGTTTATAAATTTTATCATGATGAAATTCTATGTTCTAAAAAAATCAACTAGGTTATGTGTACATAATATGGTCATGGTGGCATTTCATTAGTTTATAGAATATGCAGACCTCCTTGATTTGGTTATCACAATGTGGGGGAGGGATCATGCCTTGCTGTGATGATAAATATTTACTCAAGAAAAGATTAAGGTTGTGATGTTCAATAGGCTAGACCTATGGATGTTACATTAGGGGTATGAAGGAATTCTTTTCTATCTGAAGTAATATATAAGATATGAGATCCTTGATTCATGACTTTTCATTAAGAATGGATGTTAAATCCTTTTGGACTGATATTATATGGTTTCCTAATAATATTGATAGATATGATCATCAACCATGTGTATAAATATTTTTTATATCCAAAATACTTATGGTTATCTTACTATCATGTATCCAAGGAAGGTATAGATGAGTCCCTTGGATAATTGTTTAGAATATGAGTTCTTGATTTGTAAATATTGAAAATAACTTGTGAATTTATTTTTATCAAGGAATACAATTTTCATACCTATGTAGACATATTATTGGTGCATTGCTGTTACCCTATTAGGTTTTATTACTCAAACCATGCAGGAGATTCTTCAAGTGCACATTGAATTAAAAATTATGGATCTAGTGTAGTGATATAGACCCTTAAGTGGTTGGTGATTTATGATGGTAAAAATTTTAGTGGTACTAAGACCAAATCTGAATGATTTTCTTTAGATTTATTCATATTCATCTTCTATTAAATTTTTAATAAAGTTTAATATATCACATTGGGAGCCTCGTTTATTATATATGTGACATGAAATAGTTTTCTGATTTCATTGCAATAATTAATCATCCACCCTCATAATATAAATTACATTATATATGTATATATAATACTATTGTATGCATATGATTCCTGGGGGTATAGTCTACCAACATATGGCATTCAACCCTTAACGGTAGTTAGAATCCACTTGTATATTGAGTTGTTAGCATGATGAAAGGTTTTAGGGCCCGCAGCAGAAGCTGGTGGGCCGGGGATTTTAAACCTTTCATTAGAGGGATGATGATAATTGTCATCGTTGAAGATCTAAGACCCGGATAAGTTTGAGGATCTCGCATAAATTATAAAGAGCACAAAAAAAGAAAACATACTAGCTTAAAATCCAAAGCAGTGGTCAACTGCAGCTAGTTGATGACGATTGTCGCATGAAGGATCCAAATAAGGAACCCTCTAGATCATCCACACGTGCTTCAAAAACCCATGGGAGAATCTATTGTCGAATTCCTAGATCTAGTGTGGATACCAGAGACGCTTTCAATGTCCCGATGATCACCGCATCGAGATTCCTTCGATGCTAAAGAGAGATCTTCAACCGAGCTTCCTGGATCGAGAGGTTTTATTTCTAGAGAAAGGTAGGATATAGAGGCTAACAAATTTAATTCCATGAATGTGAATGAATAGTTATTAGAAGCCCAGGAGAGAGCCACCTATTTCTTTATAGTGGAAATGATAAATACCTATATGGGTTCCCCGACCAATGTTTATTTCAACATCCATAAAATAAATAATTTTGATGAACTATACTACGTCAATATTATTTATTATTTTATCACATACTTGTAATTTATATAAAATATATTATGTGATAAAAACTATGTTATTTAACTCAACTCACTATCCCTATAAATATTAAATGAACCTTTAATATGAAAATATTATTCCTTCAATTAATATTATATCATATTTACTAAACATTTAAATAAATTAAATAAATTAAATTCCAAATATTCATAACTTGAATATTAAGGAATTTATTTAATTATTTTTGTGATCAATAACTTGGACAACACTAGGACCCAATGGAGGGGAACACCATGTCCATATACCTATTCAACTGAATAGGGAGGATTCTTGAATAGGCTATTGTGTGTCACCCTCTAGGCCTTTATCTCTATACTAGTGAATAAATCCATAGGCCAATAGTGGAGTCAAACAACCCATCATGCTCTATAAAGATACAAGGATAGTCATAGCAGTGACTACCAACCTACAAACACTAACTATGTACTATAATCTCTTTTTAATTAAATATTTCATAAAGAAAGAGACACACTTGTGTCTTCATCCTTTCATTGATTTATTATTTGTTGATTTATCCAGATGGATTTACCTTTGAACTTCTTTGCCAAAAGACTTATGAAGGCAGCACCATCCTGATCAACCAGGCCAAAGATATATAACTTCCTAAACATGGAAGTGACAAATCCTTTCTTGACCATTAAACCAATGTCATACCATCAACGACAGACCCATCACAATCTACCTAGCCACAATTTCAACCCCATGGTTTTTTCCATGCATCAAAGTACGCAATAAAATGACACACATAGGTAATTGTCTCAAGTCAGGAGAGCAATACTCATATTTATAGATTGGAATGACCAATGACACCCAAAACATGTGGTTTTCCTATTGGTGGGTCTAACCTCATGATATCACTACTAGAGATCACCAAGTGTGAATCTCATGAAAATAATTATCAATGTTTATGATCCCCCAACACCTGATAGTCAAACATCAACTATGTCCAGTTAGTAAGATGTATTTAGACTACAGAACAAATATTTATCATTAATTTCATAGTATATTTAGGTTCTCATTATATCTTGGAATCTGTTATAACCTCTCGACACGACAATTATTCATTTTAAATTACCATTATATAGTGTTTATAGAAATATCTACATTATAATGGTAAGGTGACATCATGTATAACCAAATGTACACGTGATATTTTAATAAAAAATACTGCATATTTGGGTCTAAGGAACCCACTATGTCAACACACCCACTTCCATAAGAGTCATCTTACTAACCAAACATGTTGGTTACTCACGTCATAAAATAATGATTCTATTTAGTAATGGATTTAACTACTTCCCCTACCACATTTTCACTACATGGAAAATCTAATATATGAAACCTCATCTCCTTAAGTAAAAAATCTCAAGAGATGGTGTCCCTGAGTATATCACTTTTTTCCATTGTCATAATTTAACAACATATATATTAATAATATTATGATAACACTTTTCTCACTAGGTTTGAATCAAAGAACTGGAACAAATCATTTCAATTGATAATTGATTCTTAGTTTCCTTAGAAGATGAAACATACTCGATATTTGTAGATATAGATACCACTGTCTTTTATGAGCTTTACTCACTCATCACCTTAGACTAACTATGATACATGATCAAATATATCCAAGGATTACTAGTTTGTGTCATATAAAATCTAGTATACCCTCTTCTCCATATTCTTGGTACATATCATTTGTACTCTCCAAAGTACAAGATGATAGTTCTGACTACTTCACATGTAGTTCCCATGGATATAATTGATATCTTCCATCTATAAAGTTTATCCTAGTAGTATCAATTCTTTTACATATTGTGGCATATGTGATTGATCCATCACTAAAGAGTACGGAAGTCAACTCGCAACATTAATCTCTTCCCATGTTCCGAACGTGTCAACCTGAAGAGATTATGCCATGTGATATTAGAAACAATTATAAACACGAATTGTTCCATCTTGTATTTTTCTATACAATATCGCTATATGTACGATTGGATTGGACCAAGAAACCTATGGATCTTCCTATATATATCCTGTTCCCTAGAACATAGGTTGCTACTTTAGGTCAATCACTAGAGAATTACTTTTAGCCTTGTCTTATCTAAATGTAAGTCCAATACCTATTTTTCTGTATGTCATTGAACATATTTCTCTTGGAAAACATTGGTGCTCCCACTAAACATTGGTACACACAAGGAAAAGATTCATTTGAAATGAATGCTCTAATATCTTGTTGCATAATTTTATCTAGAACTAGATTTTAGTAACATGAAACCTTCATTGGCATTTAATGGTGTCATCATCCCTTACTGGTTGCATCGTATAGACACCTTCCATGAAAGATGTTCATGGCATCCAATAACTAATAGAATGATCTTTGATGTTAGCTATGAAAAGTAAATTTCAAATGGATTTAGGCATACCAACTTAGTATTACCAATCTATCCATATTGGTACCAGGCATGCACCATCAATGTATCAACTCATTTGAATACCCACCACAGTATTCAATTTATAAACCCCTTTGCAATTTGATATGTGGAATCTATTATTGAATTTTAATTTATCTTGTCAATCTGAGTTTATTTCCATATACTTCTTACTTGTAGGATTTATTGTTCTTAATGAATAATTTATCATCGGCCGTGGTGAATATAAAACCATTAACATGGATTCATCCTTCCCATGCAGTATGTGTCACTAGAATATTCCTATTCCACATGTACTTGTGGAACTTGTTCCTATGCCAACTATTTGTGCATCTCAAGCATTGACTAAGTTCAATTAAATTTATCACCCACTATCTATAATAGATATGTGAACCCTTATATAGTAATGTAGTCTAATACAGGACTAAATATTTTCTATCTTATGGATTTGAGTAATATCCAAAGAAACTGTTAGGATAATTGCATAAATGTTCCATGTGTTCAGCTTGATGCTTGTTTGTTTATATATTAACAATATCATTACATCCTAACACATGATCTATGACATAATATAATTTCATCATAATATGTCTCATATGATATCCATTTCTCATTTTAGTTGGAATATTGGTTATGGGTTTATGCCATTATTTTCAAAGCATGTCTTGAAATATAATGGCATTTTCTGTTGGTTGTAACATTGATACTACTTACATCATAACATTGATGTGTAACATATGTGTTTAGGAATTTATCCATGATACCTGTTTTTATCAATGTTTACGTGTAAGACTCTTCATCAATCTTCCTTATGAACATCAATGTCATGATGTCTATAAGGTAATGTGATTTTTGGAATTACTCCATGCTATATTATCATGAACAATGAATGTTTGGTCATGATATTCTTTGGCATGACAATCCGAAGAAACTCATATATTCTAATCATGAATATACTTCACTATTATGTTCCATAATATTTTAATGTAATATTATGAAGTATCTTTACCTCTAGCTTCCTTTTGGAATAGTTCACAATCTCTTGTTGAACTAACTGCAAAATCATTGAGGCATACCATTATTTCTAAAGCTTTCTTTGTATAAACAAAAGATGTCAATAATAAAAAAGATGTTTATATGTGCTAAGCCTAAATACCATAGTGGGTATATTCTTGACATCCAATTTTAGTTTTACTTGACAAAGAAGCATCCTTCCACAACTGGATAGGTCTTACATTTTATATTCATCATGTGTCACCTTTGATTCATGTATGTCTGAACTATTTGTTGAGTATGTTAGACCACAAACAAAATTCATTCCAAAACTTGGAATAATGTCTCATTATGTTCAAAGGGCATGTGAGATAAATGTTTTTGTTTCACTCAACAACTTGATCAATTTGAATCAATCACTTGGCAATTAGAATTTATGTGTTTCTCATCACAGACTTTGGATTCACCCTTTCTCAGCTGCTTGGAGAATATAATTTACTTATTTTAATGTTCATATACTTACATGGTTATTATATTTAAAAACACATTTGTTATTGGAATATTGTATTAAATACCCAAGAATTATATTAGAAACATTAATTTATATTGATGAATATACTTGAATGAGAGGCGAGTAATTTCTTCTTGTATTTCAGTTTATTGAATCTTTTTACTTCCATAAATTTATTTCAATATTTGATTCAAATAACCTCATGTTAAATAAGAAGTAACTTCTCTTTGAAGGACATGACCAAGGTGCCTTTGGCATAACTTTCCATATGTCTTTTTCCTTGTCTTTCAATATATTCCCAATAAGAACAGAAGACGGTGCTATCTTTTATATTCTTATTATAAGACGAACTTTACCTTAAAGGTAATAAATTTATTACTCAAAAACATTTGTTAGTATCAAAAACTAGAGAAATTGGGTATAAAAGTTATAAGAATAAGATGGAATGAAATATTGTGAACTATCTTTCTCTTTACACAAATCCAATGTAATCATCACATTCTTATCTTGCTTCAGTGTCTCCATAGAAACATCTTGGAGATGAGAGTACAAGTAACATCATCCATGTCATGATTTAACGACTACAACTAACATCATATGTTGATGATAGCATTATGATAGAACCATCATATGCTTAATTCATGAGTCTCTTGTAAGACCTTACACCATTTCTTGATGTGGTGGCTTAACATGTTGTGACACAATAAAAATGAATTTCCATTATGGTAGTATTGTGCGCAAGAGCCTATAATACACTTGGAATTTCATGCTTTTTTGGACATTAACATTGTCCAATATTTTCATGAATCGACATGTACCGAGGCTCGAGCTACAACTACTTCAAGACCACCTCCATAGGCCAGGGGCTGGCGACTAGCGTTGAAGGCACAACAAACTAGGGGAGGCCTATGCCTAAGAAACTGTACACACGCACACAGCTAACTCAATGAAAAAGTGCAGAGAGAGGAAAGCAATATATAACACTGATACAAAAATGGAAAACAACATACATGCATCGACCTCTAATTACTAAAAGTAGAGTGCTGAAAAGTAGACTGACAAGTAAACTGAAAAATAAAAGGGGAAAACATGTGTGCAACCAGAAAGGTGCCATAACCCGGTAATAGGTAAAACAAAAGTAAACCACTGGTGAGTCTCTCACCCAGAAATCCTCCTACGAACACTGAATGCATCCCAAGCTCCTGTGTCCTCTATCCTCCTCCATAGTATAGATCGACCTGTATGTTTCCAATCAGTGGAAACCAAGTGTGGGAAAAGCCCAAGAAGGGGTGAGTATAAAGATACTCAGTAGGATGCCCCGAAATCTTGAGGGAGAAACAATAGAGGTACTAAAATAGTGAGCAGTAGAAGGAAAAAATAACGGTGCAAGAGTACAAAAGAGAGAGTGCAGCTCAACCAGATAAGATAAAGGAAGTTGACTCGTCTATCCTAGAGGAGCTAGACACAAAAAGCATGTGGCATACCCCACGCATCTTCACCCCTCCTAGAATTAGTGTAACTGAACCCAAGGAGTGGGAACAAAATTAGGGTGTATATATATATATGCTCAACAAAGAACCTGAAAAAGTGTGTAAGGGGATCACTATCTCCAAGCTATGCCCAAGAAAAGTCACCAAGAGTTATAAGGATAACCATCACTGATGCCCAACAGTCCCGCACACCCAAGATGCCTCCTCACTGAACCATACAACCAAGGTTCCTACTCCGGTAGTCACGGAGAAAAGACACTGACTAGACTCATAGGAGGTATGAGTTTGATAGAAGTCATTGGGTAACCCACTACCTAGCCCCGATGGAGGGTCAACCACAAGAGGTCTTCAAGTAACCCATTGCCTAGCCCTGGTGGAGGGTAAACTGCAAGAGGTCATTAGGTATCCCATGGCCCAGCCCCTCTGGAGGGTAAACCACAAGAGGTCATCAGGTAACCCATAGCCCAGTGCCGCTGGAGGGTAAACCACATGAGGTCATCGGGTAACCCCCAGCCCAGCCCCAATAGAGGGTAAACCCTAAAGTCAATGGGTCACCCACTATCCAGCCATGTTGTAGGGTAAACCCTATGGTCAACGGGTAACCCACTACCAATCCCTCTTGAAGGGTAAACCCTAAGTTCAACGGGTAACCCACTAACGAGCCCTGCTGGAGGGTAAACCCTAAGGTCAACGGGTAACCCACTACCCAGCCTCACTGGAGGGAAAACCCGGAACTGGTCTAATAACTCTGCACTGCCCATGCCTTCACTTGGTGTCACCAACACCGTTATCGCACGTAGGTTCGGAGTTGCATCAAAGGAACCTTCAACCAATGCCCTTTCATGTTTCCACATTTAATGAGATCTTGAGATAGTCTCCTCTCTCTCAAATAGATTACACCATTGTAATACTCATGGAAAAACCTGGGAGATAGATTGATTAATTGCTGGAAATGGGCTACCAGTTTAAAATATATTCAACACCGCTTTATGCCCACAAGACGTCTCATGGGACCCACAACTCAATCTTGAAAAAGGTTGGGAAAACTATGTCTTCACGATGCTCTCAGAGAGACACGCCAAATCAACAATTCATATGACCCAAACAGTCACCTGATGAAAAGTCACAGTACATTGCACACAGCTTAAAAGAAGGCCTGGGGCCCATGCCTCAACTCTAGCTTCAACTCTTGAAACCACCCCGGTCAACTTCACCTCGATTCTAGGGTAAAAATGCCGCTGACGGAGCCTAAAACTGACTTCGGACACAGAATCTGCAACTCACCGCGTTATGAAAACGGGGCCCTGTGGGGCCCACACCTCGACCACAAAACATGTCACGCAAATCAAACCATTGCATTCCTTGCAGATAACCACACGGCGTATACTATTCATTTTCCCTGAACAGACTTATGAAGCATAAGTCGTTAAAACACAACATAAGTTTGAAAGCTGCCTCGTGGGGCCCACGCCTCGGGCCCAAATTTAGGTGGGTGGATTGCGTCGTCACAATCCCCTTGAAAGAACACTCAGAAACAAGTACTCAAACACCCCAAATGGGTGTCAGGAGAAAAAGTGGTGTTTCACCGTAAAACGTGTGAATCAGGCCCTGTGGGGCCCGCACCATGTCTCCAACCTGAATGCTTCGGAAGGCATCTAAAAAATTTAGCACGAGGACTATGGTCACGCTGCTGCTAATGGTGCATCAATCGGACATCCCAAGCAGGAGTTAGGTCTGACGCAACAATTAATTAATTAATTACTCACATTTAGCGTTTCGTGCCACCGAGCAATGAAACCAACCCGTAAAGGTTCCAACCCATCTTTGGAAGGATCGTCTCATATCCAAAGCCAATGCGCCTCTGACGGCATGTTAAACGGTCATTTGTCTCCGAAGACAAGTCCGTCGCAACATTAATAATAATTTAATATTATTAAGTTAGAGAGTTTCGTGCTACCCGCCTTTGGGCGCAGAACCCAAAATCTCCAGAACCCACTTCAAATAGTCAGTCTCGATGACACGGACCTGCATCCATAGACGGTGCATCAAACCAACATGCCGTTTAGAAGTTACGGCCCCCCAAACGCAAGGGGGCCCAACCGGGCCGCCAGAACCGCTGCAGCCCGCTGGCTGTGGCCCACTCCAGCTGCACCGGACCTCCTCGGGTCCGGTTCTCCGAAGCATACTGGCCTTTTGGATGGTTTTTATTGCCTAGAAGGAACCACAAAGAACGATCCATGGTCTCCTCTGCACACCAAAGGCGCTGGCAGCCTCAGGTTTCCCCTGTCGAGCACGACAAGCCGCCTACGCCCCCTGCTCGCCGCCGACGCCGCACCCGCCACACACTATCGTCGCCTCTTCCAAACACTGCGGCCCACCGCTGTCGCCTCATCTGAAGCCCCGCGCTCTGCCCCCTCCACTGAAGCCCCGCGCTCCACCACCAACACATCCGATGCCGCCCGGCTTGCCTGGCTCCTCCGGCCGGCTCCCCCCGTCTGCACCGACCACACCTGACACTGCCGCACCAGACCGGCCCCTCAAAGTTCTGCCTCGGCCTACGGATCAACCTCCTGCTGCCGCCATTTGCCATAGCCAAACCTTCATCCGGTCCCCCTGACCACTCTGGTGGTCAGAAAAATATTCTGACACCAGTTTCATAATCCTTGGGGCCGGTGCTTCACAACGCCGCCCCTCGCTCGTCAATCTGAAAAGGTTTGCACACATCTGAAAATTTGGACGAGGAACGCCCAAGAACGATAATCGATACGGGGCTCAGGCATTGGTCGTGTTCGTTCGGCCAACGCCCCAAATTCTAAAACTATATAATTCAAAAATGAAAAATTGATGAAAATTTTTATGAAATCAACAAAGGTGAGGAATTTAGCCAAAATCCTACCTTGAACCGGCCGTTCGACGTTGGCAACGCACCCGCTGCAATCCCGCTTCGATCCACTATAGTCTGCTCCTCAATCTGGCGAAGAATGGCGAAGAATGCTTGAGAGAGAGAGAGAGAAAGAGAGAGAAAGAAAGAGATAAATGGGTTTCCCCCAATTCCACATTTTATAAACTCTCTGATCTTTGTGGACGGGCGTGGATTTCGAAACCTCTGCGCCCGCTCAGTTTATATCACGCCTAGGAAAAACGCCCCGTTTAGAACTCAGCAGAAGTCTCAGATTTCCATTTCGAGGCATCATTTGAAAGTTATTAAAAAATAATTCTAGTGATAAAAATCACTAAGTCATTATTTTAAAATGATGATTTTGTCCATGGGTGACATCTCTCACAGCAGGCCCCCGCCCACAACTTTTATACACCTCCAAGGGTAAACGGCATGATCCGGACGGAACTGTGGCTTCGGATTTTCGATCAGAGCTACCGTTTAGGAGAAAACACAACCCCACCATGTGCATAGTATAAAAACACTTAACATTTTTATAAAAATTTATTCTGGGCACACCGGGCCTCGGAATCGCACTCCGTCTTCTCGCCTGGCTCTGGAATTATATGTAGAAAATTCCAAAGTCCTATAGTAAAAAAACCGGGTCACTAAATCATTTCCTCATTCAATATTTTTTTCCCTGAAAAGAAAAACATGGACAAACAACTCGAGATACAGAGCTCACACTTAGCTCTCCCACTCCCAAGAAAACTTACACAACACCATGCTGGCACAACACATGAACCAAAGGGATGGTTCGTATTTATATGGTCCTCTACTCTAGAGGGCACATGTAGGTATACACATGCACCTCACCAGCTGCAACATGTGGAAGACATCGTGCGCCCACTCCTACTATTGGGAGGGTAGGGCAAGACTGTAGGCAACCTCTCAACCGATTGCACGATTCACGAACGGCCCAAAGAAACTCGGGGGGGGGGGGTGGGACTTCTCTGGTCGAACTCATACTTTCCACATCACAATCTAAATCACGATTTGTTCATGGATCATCGTCTCATGATTCCCCTCCTCCAGAATACCCATATGGGGAATCACCCCAGGATATCCGGTCACACAATTTTTCACCATCGGTGCATCACAACCGAGGATCTCTGCTAAGTGAAACTCTTACAACACTTCCATTTTTCCGAAACATAGTCCTACAGAAATTTCAACCAGCACTGTTGCCTCAGGTTCAAGTCTCTCTGGGTGAGGGCACACATGAGACACTGGTGGTCTGATCAAACCACAAAGCACTCTCCTAGAAGGTAGTGTCTCCACATTCTCAGCACAAGGACCACCATCACCAGCACCACATAGTGAAGCGCATAGTTCTGTTTATGGGGTTTCCATAAACTTGACCTGTACTTGATAACAGTATCAAGATTGACGTTGAGCACGCAAGGTATCAACGAACAGGGTAGGCCAAAAAACTCATCCAACCGCTAGAGACTAGACACATAAAGCATGTGGAATACGCCACATATCTTTGCCCCTCTTGGAAGGAGTGAAATCCCGAAAACAGGCACTCTTCCAAACCCACTAGTGGAACCTCAAGCAAAAAAGGGGGGTCAAGTAGAAAATCCCCACTGGAAAATCCAGAACCTGCTCTGACACTCCACCGCACAACCCCGCCATGAATTTACATGTCCGAGGGACTCATCCACCGCACCTCAATATTATCCTCTTTGGGTGGTACTGACTCTCCCTCACTGTTTTGATCACATCACAAAAAACAAGTCTCAGTGGGAGAAAACCCCCTCTTTCCCGTGCATTCAAAGCTATGTCGGACAACACCAACACAAGGTTACACCGACGCCCTGTGTCACCCTCAGTAACCCCTCGAACAAGGAGTTAGACTAAAAAACTACCTCACGTAGTGTTTAACACGTTCTACTGATAAAAGTAGAAAAATACATAGAGTGTACCTATTATCATCTCATGAATTGCAGGATTATAGACATCAATAGCAGAAAACCGCCCACGGCCCCATCCGTCAGCTCCCTCAGCCTATCATGGGCCACCTAGTGGTGGTGGAAGGACCTCAAAATGTCATCCTCCAAGCACATTTTTTCCTGATTTTCTGCCAAAACCGCCTCCCTAGGGACCACCCTGTCCTCACCTGGGAGTTTTCTGATCACAACACTACCTCTACCGTGGCGGTGCATCTACCAACTATCTGTAAGACTCATCACATTTGGTCAGATAGTCTCACACCATGTGACCCCGCACATCACAACCATTGCACTAGTCCTCCCTGGACTGTCTCGATGCTCTATGTTGCCCCCAACCATGTGCCTGAGTCTCGTCAAGGGGGGACTTCTGGTGCTAAGACCCTGCGAATTGTTGTCCCTATGACCGAAATTTCTTTGTCACCAATGCCTACTCCAGCACCCTGATATGGGAGAGGATGCACAAGGGCACTAAGCTGGAACAAATCTCTTCTACAGAGACCTCGCTCAAACTTTTGTGCTCGGGATTTCCCATCACGGACCACGTCTAATGATTACCGAGTAAAGCCTGTGAACCCAGTCGTGTACTCAGCCACTTCCATCACTCCCCGCTGAAGCTCCAACAGCTCCTGAAACCATAAAAAGAGTAAGTAAGAGGGGTAGTACTCCTCATGAAACAACTTCTAGAATTCATCCCATGAGAGTACCGACTCATCGTGCATCTGATTAACCTTGGTTCTACTACGCCAAATATATTGGTTGAAAGGCTGGATGTCAAATCCACCATCTAACCTATCAATTTCCAAACAAGCCTGAAGAGGAGAACCACCGACTCTAGCCAACCCTTCACTGTCTGAGGTTATGGCTCACCATAGAACCTCCACGGTCTCTGATTCTTGAACTCACGTAGAGCGCCCAGAATGCACTCATCATCATCCCTCGCTGTCAGTACTATTTGCTACTCCACATGTGGAGGTGCGACTACCTGTCCTCCTTGAGAAATGTAATCAAATGATGGATCTTGAACTGAGGATTCGTCGCTCACAGAGTCATCATCACGAACCGGAGCTAGTATCCTGGCTGGATATCATCGCAGAGACATCCTGAATCTGATCAAGGAGTATCACGGTCAAATGAGCATATATATACCAACAACGACGGGGAGCTGACTCAAGGACAGCCAAAGACACAATCCTATATGATGCACGAACCAAATTCCCTGCAACAAGTGTCTCAGTGTGCCGAGTCGACAAGCGGGTTATCAGGGTCTTGGTGAATGGATACGTTGGCCACCACACGATCACTGGACTTCATGGTCTGTGAGCTGCTCTCGAGACTCGTTGACACTATTGCCCCAAAACTCAACCAATTCGTTTTTAGGGACGTCTGAACAACTCCCTAAGGAAGGAACCACCTCTGATCCCACTTTGTCATGACCCAACCCGTACCAAGGCTCGAGCCACAACTACCCTAAGCCCACCTCCATAGGCTAGGGGCTGGCGACTAGTGCCAAAGGCACAAGAAACTAGGGGAGGCCTTTGCCTAAGAAACTGTACACACGGACACAGCTAACTCAATGAAAAAGTGCAGAGAAAGGAAATCAGGATACAACACTACTAGAAAAAGGGAAAACAACATATATGCATCGAAATCTAACTAGGACAAGTAGAGTGCTGAAAAGTAGACTGAAAAGTAAACCGAATAGTAAGAGGTGAAAAACATGAGCCCAACCAAAAATGTGCCACAACCTGACAACAGGTAAAACAAAATTAAACCGCTGGTGAGTCTCACACCCAGAAATCCTCTACGACCACTGAACACATCCCAAGCTCATGTTTCCTCTACGCTCCTCTATAGTCTCGATCAACCTGTCTGTCACCTGCAAGGGCACACCAAGTGCGGGAAAAGCCCAAGAAGGGGTGAGTATAAAGATACTCATTAGGATTCCTTGAAATCTCTAGGGAGAAACAATGGAGGTACTAAAATAGTGAGTAGTATATAGAACAAGGAACAGTGCAAGAGTACAAAAGAGAGAGTGCAGCTCAACCCGACAAGAGAAAGGAAGCAGACTCGTCCATCCTAGAGGAGCTAGACACAGAAAGCATGTGGAATACCCCGCACATCTTCTTCCCTCCTAGAAAAAGATTAACTGAACCCAAGTAGAGGGAACAAAAGTAGGGTGTATATATATATATGCTCAAAAAAGAACCCGAACAAGTGTGTAAGGGAATCTCTATATCCAAGATCAACCCAAGAAAAGTCTCCAATAGTTCTAAGGATATCAATCACAAATGGAGAATAGTACTGCAAGCCCAAACTGCCTCATCGCTGAACCGTACAACCAAGGGCCACACTCCAATAATCACGGAGAATAGTCACTGACTAGCCTCTAGGAGGGTCGAGTCTGAAAGATGTCATCGGGTAACCCACTGCTCAGCCCAGCTGGAGGATAAACCACAAGAGGTCATTAGGTAACTGATCGCATTGTCGAGTGTGTCAAATTAGAGGTTATGTTTTAACTAGAATTTCTGCAGTATAGCAGGAACCCTAGGTCGTCTCTCGACGAAGCCTTAGATCACTAATTTCAAATGAATGTTTTGATTATGTTAAAAAAATTATAATTAAATTAATTGGTTGGGGGTTCTATGATTTTTAAATAGTAATTGAAACTATACTACTAAGTGAGAGAAACTGGTTGGAGAAATCGTGATCAACCCGGGTAAGTGTCCCTTGATGCTCAATCCGTCATCGCTCTCAAGGGAATGGGAAGGATCATTGTTTCCTTGATTTTATAACCACTAAAACCAGTAGTATTAGAGTTATTACTAGGTTACCACATAGTATTTGATCGATCAACGATATTTATTATCAATGACCGCTCATAATCAATAAAATTATGTCGATGTAAGAACCGAACTCAATCAAGGCATCACGTCAACAACGTGATGAGATGTCCAGATTTGGGTCTTTTTAAAAATTGATCTCAATAAAAAAATGAATATTCATGGGTTATAACTTCTGGATATCATCAAACAATTCAATGCAAAATCAAACTCATGAAAGAGAAGAGGTGAGAAAAGAGGGAAATGCACTCAAATCATCACAAGATCCGGGTTATGCATGGAAGCACGAGGATTCTTGTTCCTTTGATTTGTATTTGATCATACCAGAATAAAAAAAAATTAGAAGGTAAAAATTAAGAACAATAGACAACAAACCTGGAAATTAAATTACCTTACAAAGATTACAAATGTTGAGATCGGGATTACAATAATGGACACCCCCCAAGTTGATCACTAAGAAACTTAGAAGTACATGAGGGAGAAGAGAACTAAAATGGGTGAAAGAAGCTCTATGATTCGACTCACCTTAACACCTAGTCATTAAAACTTAAAGAACTGGGGTGCGAAGTGTTTTTATGGACATACACATCACACTTTCCACAAAATAAGTCAAGTGCCTAAGAGACTAGGTCACTATTCAGGGAAGACTTTTTACTCCATCTTTATCCGGCTGGTTGGCTGACCAAAACAAATGAAAATGACTTGAAATTAGGTGTAGAGGTGGGTCTTAAAGTTATCTATCCATGGGAGGCCGAATCAGCCCAATTGGATCTCCATGTCCCTAGTTGTGGCCCAAATACAGAAGGGTGGTCCAATCTTGCCCGCCCAGAATTGCTTCACATTGTGGGTCTATTATGGGCCTTTAAATGGGAGAATTGGGCTCCATGGTATTCTATAGAAATGTAGAACACAAAATTTTACATTCATGAACCACTTTATAGAACAATTTAATGCACATATTATACACAGTATATATTTCTGTCCGCATAAATGTGTGGACCATTGCGCAGTTTGGCCCGTTTTGCTTGATTTCCATCATGGGCCCTCCAAATCACCTCATCCTAGAATGTCAACACTTAAACAAGTAAAATTGCCCTATTAAATAGTAATAAACATTAATTCATTAAATAAAACAGTAATTTTAGTTTATTATTATATTTTTAATATTCATTACAAAACCAGATTAAAACAGTGGTGTAAGGGTGAAATAAAGCAGTGAATCGTTGTACGATCAGTAACCCACTACCCAGCCCCACTGGAGGGTAAACCACAAGAGGTCATTGGGTAACCCACATCCCATCCCCACTGGAGGGTAAACCCTAATGTCAATGGTTAACCCACTACCCAGCCCAGTTGGAGGGTAAACCCTAAGGTCAACAGGTAACGCACTAACCAGCCCAACTGGAGGCTAAAACGTAAGGTCAATGTGTAACCCACTACCCAGCCCTGTTGGAGGGTAAACTCAAAGGTCAATGGGTAACCCACTACCCAGCCTCACAGGAGGGCAAACCCAGAACTGGTTGATAACTCCACACTGCCTGTGTCATCACTAGGTGCCACCAACACTGCTACCATGTGTAGGTTCGGAGTGCATCAAAGGAACCTCCGACCAACGCCATTTGATGTTTCCACATTTAATGAGATATCTAAAGAGGCCTCGCTCTCCCAAAAAGATTACACCATTGTAATCCTCATGGAATGAAACACACGATAGACTACTTACTTGCTGGAAATGGGCTCCCAATGGAAAAGTTATTCAACACCGCTTTATTCCCGCACGACATCCCGTGGGACCCATACATCGGTCCCAAAAAGGGTCGGGTGAACTATGCCATTGCGATGCTCTTGGAATGACACACCAAATCTAATATTCATACACCCCAAATGGACACATAATGAAAAGTCTTAGTACGCTGGACACAGATTAAAAGACGGCACGGGGGGACCACGCCACAACTCTAGTTTCAATGCATGAAACCACCCCGGTGAACTTCGTATCGATGCCAGGGTCACAACGACGCTGACGGTGCCAAAAAGGGACTCCATATGGAGAAGCTGCAACTCACCGTTTTATGCAAACGGGGCCCTGTGGGGCCCACACCTCGACCCCGAAACACATCACGCAGACCGTACCATTGCGTTCCTTTCAGATAACCACATGGTGTAGGATATTCATTTTCCCTGAACGGACTTATGAAGCATAAGTCATAAAAATGCAGGATACTTCCGAATGCCACCTCGTGGGGCCCATGCCTCAGGCCCAAATTTAGGCGGGCGGGTTGTGTCGTCGCAATCCCCTCATAAGAACACTCATAAACGAGTACTCAAACACCCCAAATGGGTGTGAGGTGAAAAAGTGGTGTTTCACCGTAAAACATGTGAAGCAGGCCCTGTGGGGCCCGCACCATGTCTCCAAACCGAACACTTCGGAAGGCATCTCAAAAAGTCTGCACGAGGACTGGGGTCACGCTGCCACAGACGGCGCGTCAATCAGACATCCCAAACATGAGTTAGGTCTGAGGCTACAATTAATTAATTAATTAATTAATTACTCACATTTAGAATTTCGTGCCACCGAGCTACGAAACCAACCCTCAAAGGTTCCAAACCAACTTTGGAAGGACCATCTCAGCTCCGGGGCCACCGTGCCTCTGACAGAACGTTAAACGGACGTCCGTCTCGCGAGCCATGCCCATCGCAACTTTAATAATAATTTAATATTATTAAGTTAGAGTGTTCCGGGCTACACAACTTCGGGCGCATAACCCAAAATCCCCAGAACCCACTTAAAATAGTCTATCTCGCTGACACTGACCTGTATCCATAGACGGCGCGTCAAACAGACATGCCGTTTAGAAGTTACGGCCCCCCGAACACAAGGGGGCCCAACCGGGATGGTTCACCTCGGCTGGCCCGCAGCCCAGCCGCGGGTCCGGACCGAACTGTCGTGGCCCGCTTACCGCGACCCACTCCAGTAACACCGAACAACCTCGAGTTTGGTTCTCCAAAGTGGACAGGCCTTTTGGTAGGTCTTCATCGCCCAGCAGGTCTCGCGAAGCACGGGTCCTGGTCTCCTCCACACACCTGAGGCGCTGACCGCATCGGGTTTCCCCGGTCGAGCACGACAGGCCGCCCATGCCCCCTACTCGCCACTGACGCCGCAGCCGCCGCACGCACTGCCGCATGCCATTATCGCCTCTTCTGAACGCTGCGGCCGCAGCGGCCTGCCGCATGCCGTCATCGCCTTGTCCGAAGCCCCGCGCTCCACCGCTGAGACAGCCGGTGCCCCCGGTCTGCCTGGATCCTACAGCCCGCTCCCCCCTTCCGTGCCGGCCCCACCCGACAGTGCCACACCGGACCGGCCCCTCCGAGTGCCGCCTCGGCCAACGGCTCAACCTCCGGCCGCTGCCCCTCGCCGGAGCCGAACCTTTGGCCGATCCCCCCGACCACTCTGGTGGTCGAAAAAAATTTCTAACACCAGTTTCGGGATCCTCGGGGCCATAGCTTCACAACGCCGCCCCCTCGCTTGTCAATCTAACAAGGTTTTCACGCGTCTGAAAATTTGGACGAGGAACACCCATGAACGATAATCGAAACGGGGCTCGAACGTTGGTCGTGTTCATTCGGCCAAAGCACCAATTTCTAAAAAACTATAGAATTCAAAGATGAAAAATGATGAAAAATTTTACGAAATCAACGAAGGTGCGGAAATTTGGGAGATTCCTACCTCGATCCGGCTGTTCGACATTGGCGATGCACCCACTGCGATCCCGCTTTGATCCGTTGGAGATTGCTCCTCAATTCATCAAATAACGGCGAAGAACGCTCGAGAGAGAAATAGAGTGAGAGAAAGAAATGGGTTTCCCCCAATTCCACATTTTATAAACTCTCTGAATGTAACGTCCCGGACCCGGGTGCCACACAACGGGTGACCCGAGCCCGGTTCGCCACGTGACCTCAAGAGCATTTCCCCAAATGTCAGAGGCTGCCGACTAGCTGCGATGGCCCAGGTCTGATAGTGGAGAAATTATTCCCTCATTTGTCAAAGTGTAGCATAGCAGAATACAAAATAAAACATACACCAATAGCGGAAGCAGCAAACCATACACAACTGAAATACACAACAGTAGTGGACATAACAAACAATATATAAATTATGATGCTACATGTCTCAAATTCTAAGAAAACAGCCATAACATGTTATACATCAATATAATACAACCAAAAGCAGAGTACAGCAAAACAAAGCAAAATAGATGGCAGTGGCATCGCGAGCCTAGGCTCAGTCCCATGCCCTCCCAATCCTATGCCATAGTCAAGTACCTGTATAAGGACTCTTGTCCCTATCTACACCTACAGAAACGTAATCTGTTTGGCCCTAAAAGCATGACCTAAACAGGGTGTGATAAATATATCTCATTAGGCACCCACCAAAGGCTCGTGCCCAACTGCATGTAAGCATGCAACGACAGTGTGCAGTATTAAAATGGAATAAAGTAAGCAGTACTCAAAAGTAACTATTTACCAGTTATATTTCCATTTTATTATTCATTTAATTCATTATATACTAGATATCACTAGAGTGCATTACTAAACAAACTATCCACATCCTCAGACAAGCAAAAACATACCCTCGGGTAAGCAGAACCCAACCCGCAGGTATAGCCCTCATGCATAACAGAATCTTCCCTCAGTCATAGGAAGTGTTGCCCCCAGGCACAGAAATCAAGCCCTCAGGCCCGAAAGGTTGCCCTCAGGAGAAAAACTATAGCCCTTGGGATAAATAGTGCAGTGCCCTCAGGCTAATCACAACAACTCCCTCAGGCCAAATACAACAACGCCCTCAGGCTAAACAGGTAACTGGGCCATGCCCAACAGGTAAACAAGCTGTCTCTTGTGCCCCTCTCTACCACACTGGTAGCACCTGATTGGACCACCTGTAGAAGTTGCTTGGCTGGTACTGCTGCCCTGAGAGAAGTCTATATTTCTCTTCCTCTTTCCAGCAGAAATAGTACTAGTAACTAGTGTTGAACCGCACTGGCCCACACCACAAGATTCACACAGGTTCCTCTCTGAAATCAATGCCTTGTTCACAATCGCATGTACAGTAGGAAACCTGAAAACATTCACCAACACTCGGATTTCATACCGAAGATCATCCGCAAAACGTCTGGCTCTCAACATCTCATCAGCTACCATCACGGGTGTAAAGAGATGAAGCTCTATAAAATGAGAAGAATAGTCCATCACTGACATAGCGCCCTACTGCAGATTCATGAGCTCTCGAGCTCTATCTTCCCTCAGCGTCTCGGGAAAGGAGAAGTCATAGAAGACTTCCAGAAAGTCTTCCCACACCATGTCCCTGTGATGCTCTGACTGGGTGGTAACATCCCACCACCTCTTGGAGAAATCACGCAGCATGTAAGTCGTGAGCTTGACCCTCCGCCCTGGAGGCGTCTCAAGATGCTCGAATATTGTCTGCATTGATCCTATCCAAGACTTCGTAGCCTGCGGTCCGCCATCCCCAGAAAACGTAGGCAGATTCTACTGCTGGAAGATACGTGTCAGCTCAGCCATAGATGTGGCTTCCTGCGGTGCTCCCTGAAAGGCCTTCATGAACCACAATTGGCCTTCACAGAACTGTGCCTCCGTGCCTGTGTCTGGTATAACAGCTGGCACCGCATCTGGCTCTGCTGGTGGATCAACTGGTGGCCCATGGCCCACAATCTCTGGAGTATAATTGTCACCGCTCTCCTGGAGAACAACTCACGGTCGTCTAGGCCGCATGACACTAAATGCTGAAAATCATGCCTCAGATTCAAGATTATTAAGTTTGATAAGTGAAGTAACCACAAGGAAATAAGAGGAAGAAGGCATTCAAAATTGGAAAAAAAAGACTACACGACGTGTATAATGACTACACGGTGTGTACTTGACCTCCCTTCCCCTGCCCGAGTCCTTCTACACGGCTAAGAAACACGACTTCCGTCGAACAATACTACACGACATGTATAATATCTACATGTCGTGTACGGTGTTATTTTCCAACAGCTCTTGTCCTCTGTGACACGGCCGACTACTCGGCTTAACACTACACGACGTTTTACACTCGTACACGGTGTTTACACCACACTATTTCCCAGTCACATGGCTAACTCCACACGGTCTATCCTTGAACAAGACTACACGGCATGTCCCACAGGTACACGATGTGTTTAGTGAGAGGTGACACCAACCCGTGTTGTTAGTTACACAACCGAGTCCCCAGGTCACACTACACGGCGTGTCTATAACTGACACGACATGTTCTGTCAAGGAGTTCACCGACCCATGTTGATAGTTACACGCCCAGACTCCGGGTCAATACTACACAGCATGTATATCTGGTACACGACATGTTTTACACAAGCACATCCCAACCCCGTGTCGCCGCCCACGCGGTTTGTGACACGGGAAGAGACTACACGGCGTGTACTCAGATTACACGACGTGTACTTAAAAAGTTCATTTTTCTTCCCAAACAGAAGGCCATACACGGCGTGTATAAAAATACTACACAGCGTGTATACTGGGTTTCCGGATAGTATGCCTCAAAAACTTCCCCGGAACACAGAAAACACTGAAAAACAACACCTAAGTGTCAAATTCCGACCCGTGGGGGCCCATACTCCCCACGAATCAAAGTTTGACATCTCGTATGTGTTATAACCAATAAACAGTCAATGATCAACCAAATTCCGGTCAATGGGGTCCCATACTCCCCAAAAACCAATGTTTGGCGTCCATTCTATAAACAAGCTCAAAATAAAATACCATATCACAAGGTAGGTATTTATCACGCAGCTATCATAACAGCATGCTTTATTAACACAAAAACTATCACAACAACATGCAAATTATAATGCACCTACATGGCATGGAAACTATGCATGGAATGTGATATCTAGCATGTTTCTATATGATGCATGAGATGGAATACCCTCATCTCCTCGGGTTGCAACTCAAGAGAACCCAAAGATAAAATATAAACAGCAAAATCCAAGTGCGTCACCCAATGGTGAAAGCATATCAACCGTAAAATTGCAAAATCAAAAGAATGCAAAATACGAGGTAGACTGGCTCTTCCCTATACACGGGTTAGCTACGCCTAGGCATAGCTTATTACCAACTACCATTCCATACTATCCCTGACTACGGCTCCAAATAGTATGTCGAAGAAAAGAAACACCCTCTGATACCACTTTATAACGTCCCGGACCTGGGTGCCACACAACGGGTTCCCCAAGCCAAGTTCGCCACGTGACCTCAAGCACATTTCCCCAAATGCCAGAGGCTGCTGACTAGCAGCGGGGGCCCAGGTCTGATAGTGGGGAAACTATGCCCTCATTTTTCAAAGTGTAGCGTAGTGGAATACAAAATAAAACATACACCAACAGCGGAAGCAGTAATCCATACACAACTGAAATACACAACAGTAGTGGATATAACCAAAAATATATAAATGATGATGCTACATGTCTCAAATTCTATGAAAAAAGACAGAACAAGTTATACATCAATACAATACAACCAAAAGCAGAGTATAGAAAAACAAAGCAAAACAGCTGGCAGTGGCATCACGAGCCTAGGCTCGGTCCCATGCCCTCCTACTCTTCTACAACAGTAAAGTACCTGTATAGGGACTCTTTCCCCTATCTACACCTGTAGAAATGTAATCTGTTTGGGCCGAAAAGAATGACCCAAACAGGGTTTGAGAAATATTTCTCAGTAAGCACCCACCAAAGGCCCATGCCCAACTACGTGTAAGCATGCAATGATAGTGTGCAGTAGTAAAATGCAATAAAGTAAGCAACACTCAAAAGTAACTAATTACCAGTTATATTGCCATTTTATTATTCATTTAATTCATTATATACTATAAATCACCACAGTGCATTTCTAAACAAAATATCCACGTCCTCAGACAAGCAAAACCATACCGTTGGGTAAGCAGAATCCAACCCGTAGGTATAGCCCTCAGGCGTAACAGAATTTTCCCTCAAGCGTATGAAGTGTCCCCCTCAGGCACAGAAATCAAGCCCTCAGGAATGAAAGGTTTACCTTAGGCGAAATACTACAGCCCTCGGGCTAAATAGTGTAGTGCCCTCAGGCTAATCACAACAACGCCCCCAGGCCAAATACAACAACGCCCTCAGCCTAAACAGGTAACCGGGCCATGCCCAACTGGTAAACAAGTAGTAACAAGCAATTCCTCTCAAGGAAATTCTACAACTACTACTTTAAAGGCATACCCTCGAGTATCATGGCCAAACAGCTAAATAGTGAAACACACCCCGGGAGTGGTTCCGGATCCAAGCAACGATCCCAACCAGCATTTTATTATCACAATTTAATCACCTATGCAATTCTAGGCATTAAATATAGCAACGGACTCAGCCACACAACACCCCAACATGGGTTCGTGGCACAAAAAAGCACAAAAATGCACGGCAATTAGAAAATAAACACAAATCCACCTATCTTTTATGCCAACGAACGTTATACCTGAACGCCGACTCCAGAAATTCCCAAGAACAGCGTAGATCTGACGAAGAACGAAATCCATTCAAATGTAAATAACTTACATTAGAAGAATAATTGGTAAGAATGGTGCCAGGAGAGGAGAGGGCTTACTCTTGCGGTTCCAACGAGATCATCCGAAGCCGAATCGGATTCCAGACGAATGCCCGGTGGATCTTCAAAGGTCTGGCCATCCTCCTTGGCTCCAAAATGGCTCAAACACCTCCTCTACCAAATGAGGAGGCTATTGCCTGTTTTAAGCCGAAAAACAAAGTATACGGCGTGTACTTCTGAGTACATGGCGTGTACTTCTTTCATTTAATTGTTTATTTAGCGGCACCGCCACACTGTTCACCAGTCGACCTAAGTACACGGCATGTACTCCTGAGTAGACCGCCTGTACTGTCGCCCAGCTGGTGGCGACTCCACCACCTTACTATTCAAGCATGTCGACTGACTACACGGCGTGTAAGGAACCACTACATGGCGAGTAGTTGATCCCTACACCCCTCTTCGCCGACAAGGCTACACGCCCCGTGTAATCTTCCCAACACGGCCAAAAGTACACGGCGTGTGGACAAGTTACACGATGGGTAGTTTCGAAAATTAGCATTTTTCCCCATTTTCCATATTTTCTCAAAAACACTTAAGGGAAAGGAAAAAAGAAGAAGCACGTACATCAAAAATAAGAACCGAGTTCTTACACTGAACTCCGTCGACAAGCGCGGATTCCGAAACCTCCGCACCTGCTCATTTTATATCACGCCTAGGCCAAACACCCAATTTCAAACTCAACAGAAGTCTCGGATTTACATTCTAAGGCTTCATTCGAATTTTATTCGAAAATAACGATAGTGATAAAAATTACTAAGTCATTATTTTAAAATGACGATTTTTCCCCTAGGTGACATCTCTCACAGCAGTCCCCCGCCGAAAACTTTTACACCCCGCCTAGGGTAAACAACACGCTGCGGACGCAATCGTGCCCTCGGATTTCCGATATGAGCTACGATTTAGGATAAAACACAACCTCGCCACGTGCATAGTATAAAAACACATAACATTTTTATAAATATTTATTCCAGACACAACGAGCCTCAGAATCGCACGCCGTCTTCGCACCGAGCTCTGGAATTATATGTAGAATAAATCCAAAGTCTTACAAGGAAAAAATCCGGTCTCTACAAATATTAATCATAGTTTTTTACTTGTGGTATTACATTCCATTTTTCTACAAAAATAAACTTCAGAAGATTGTACTTTTATCTTGATTTTTTAATGTGACATTACCGATTAAATTAATCATTAAATCTATCCCACTAATTTTTTGAATTCTAGGAAACCAATGTACTATTATCATAATACTATTGAGTATTCCAGTGTAAAGGGTCCCTAAACCTAACTAATAGTCTACAAGCTATGGCTGCGCCAATACTCAGAGGGTCCAAGGTAGGATTTTGGCTAGGTAACTGCATTAACACGCGGTTCCTTGATCTGTTGAGTGAAGTCCCAACTTCCAAATTCATTTCTTGATTTACTCAATGCTTGCCTATAAAATTACAAAAAGCTAGGTATGACTATTTGTTTGTTGTAATTTTAGTTTTGTCAACCCATCACCCTAATAAGAACTCCTTGGTAGTAAGAGGCACCCTTAGGTATGAACTGAACGACACTCTAAACACCTGTTTTTGTTCATACTTTAATGATGAAAGGCCGTAATGTCATAATATTACATTGAGTGTTTTTTGTTATTCTCTTGACGAATGTGAACCATTTCTTTTAAACTAGTTCATCTACATTGTCGCTCTCACAACTGAAATTTAATAAAAAAACATATGTTGCTTCTTTATTCAATTTATTATATATCTATTACTTTATGTATTTTCCAACTATTTTTAAAATCATAAATTAATAAATAAATACATAAAGATAAAATATTACCTGACTGGTCTTGAGCATCTAAACAACCTTATGACATCATACCTAAGTTGATTGTTGGATAATAATGTATCTTGCCCACATCTTGTATGTTTGATTCTCTTCTGAAGTGTCGCCTTATCATGGAAGGGTCGACGGTACGTCTTGGAGTACCACCTCATCTTGGCGGGATCCACATGTCGGCTTGGAGTAACACCTCATCCCGCATTGTCTACGTCTGAGGTACAAAATTACTTTCTCATAGGCGGGCGGACCTCGAGTATAAAGGTACATCATGTAAATATTGGGCACACATGACCTTATAAATTTTAATCAAAAAATAAAGATGATGCGTAGATCATCTATTTAATTAATTTCAATCATCACATGCAATTAAAACAATTAATTAAATTAAAGGAAACATACACGGGTTGATGCTCAAGACCAGAATGTAGGTATAATAAATCGCGATAAAATTAAAATGCATTAAAAAAGTGTGAGGGTTATCTAAATTAAATTAAATGAATTTGATAATTAAAATAATTTAGTTAATTATCAATCTTTTATTTAATTTTATTTTTACACCAAAATTATATTAAATAATTTAATTTGTTTAATTAAAAAAAATAATATATATCCTTGGGCATTAATTTTTTTTACCAAAATTATAATTAATTAATTTATTTGGATAAATTTAAAGGTTGGTCACCGAAATGTCATTGGACGGCTTGTGTGGGTCAAGTCAAACCCGTGAACGGCCATACGAGGTCATCCATGGACAAACTGGTCAGGACCGATTCACCCAAACCCATTCTGGGTTGTGCAGGTCCACCACGACTACTTGAGAGGAAAACATTCTTTGCATAAAAATTATGCAGACAAAATAATTGTTCCCCCGTATGAAGATGGAGGTGGGCTGGTAGTCTGATGCCAGTGATGGGGTGGCCTGGACAAAAGCCCGGCGGCACACCGACTGCGTGGGGATGCCAGGGATGTGCTGCCGCAACAGGCTGTGTGTAGAGACCAACCATGTAGGAAGAGGACAGAGGCGCCACCGCTGAGGCTATGGGAGAACAAGCCGGTGTAGGTGGTTTCGGGCTACTATCACCGATGAGAGCAGAGTGGAGGTGTCATCGAGGGGAGTAGCATCTGAAAGCAGCTTGCTGCAGGGCCAAGAGGCGAAGACTCCGGGAGCCGGCTTGGGGGAGTGTGGGGCGAAAAGGGCCCGAATAAGTGCAGGGCTGCGCAGTGGCGGGTGCCAGCGCGAGCAGAGGTCCAGGTCGTGTTGGTGGCCAGGTGGCAGGGTCCTTGTTTCGATGGCAGTTAGGAGAAGGAGACGCCCATGACCAAAAAGGACAGCCTGCTAGGTGCGCCGGTGAGGCAACAAGATGATGATGAGTCCAGTGGCACGGGCTTTACCGAGGCAGAAGACAGTGACAGAAGACGGGTGTGGTGCGAACCTCTAGTGGTGGTGGCCTTGCGCATTGCAGCATGTTGAGAAAACCGGTTGGGTGGTCCTGCAAGCCGATCGACTGAGATCTGGAGGTATAGGGGTGGCACACCTCTGGTGTGTCTAGGAAGCCGAGAAGGGGGGTCTGCGGACCCCCTATTTTTTCATTTGATTTTCTCAACATTCATTCCATGAATGTGAATGAATAGTTATTAGAAACCAAAGAGAGAGAGCCACCAATCTTATTTATAGTGGAATTGATAAATACCCAGTTCAGTTCGCCGACCCCCGTTTATTTCCATGCCACTAAATAAATAATTTGGACAAACTAAACTGCATCAACATTATTAATTATTTTATCACATACTTGTAATATATATATATATAAAATATAATACATAATAAAAAAAATACCATTTAACTTGACTCACAATCTCACTTAATATTTAATGGACCTTTAATATTAAAATAATATTCGTTTGATTAATATTCTCTCTTGTTTACTAATTTAATGTCCCACCAATTCCCATTGGCTTGATAGTTCAACGAGTCATTGCTAGGCCTTAAGCGACATCTACAAGGCACCAAAGGCTGACAATAAATGTCGTAGGGTTTCAATGCAAGTGAGGGACTATAGCATCCCGCCTTTTTATAACATAAACTTTCATTACATTACACAAAACTGAGGATCTTTAAGGTCTAGTGTCTTGGAAACCAGGAACATAATACATGAAAACAATATAAAACATTCTTCTTAAACACTTGAAAGCAGTCTCCTTAAGTTCATTCTAGGTTCATTACTGCATCTCATAACCTAGGGACATACATCAAAAGAAAGGGTGAGCAGAAGGCCCATTAAGGGAAACAAGAGGAACATTTTACATGTAAACTTGATATACTTCAATAAGGACATGAAAAGAACTTTAAGGCATGAGAAAGAAATCATGAGGCATTTCATAATAAAAACAAAATTTTTCATAACTTGAAGATGTGGCTGCAACATTTAATATTAACAATCGTTTCGTTTCACCAAGGTCCATCCCCAAGGTGTCGTTAAAAATTACCAAGGTTATTCACCAAGGCATCGTTAAAATTGTAATCTCTAGCGGTTACATCATTACCCAATGCATTGGAGCTCTATCAGGGCGCACCCTTAAATTTGCCTTTATTATCATGTGAGCCACATATATCATCATCAAACATTTCATAAATAACCCAAATAGCATAAAATAAATGGGTTTCATTTCATAATCATAACGTTTTAAAAACTACTTTAAAGACATGATCTTTACGTCAATTTAAACCCACGGAAAGGGAAAGCGGGTCTCATGTATGTAAATCCCAGAATTTAAAATGGAACATTTTGATATATATGTGAATAACCTTGTATAAATAAGAGCTTTGAGTATTCACTTTATAACATAAAATAATTTTTGTGAAAAGAGAGAGGCATTTTGAGGGGAAAATTCTGCAGCATAACGACTATGTTTCGGGGTTTTAGAAAACATTGAAAAGAGAGGGGACATGGGTCACCCACTCATAAATGATCCATAAAACAGTAGGGTGAAAGAATAAGAAGGACATATAAACATGGTAATGAAATTTTAGGGACATACCATTTTAAATGAAAAACATGGAAGGAAAAAAAGATTAGATTTCTCTTATGAAAATTCGGCAGCCTTACGGCGTCACTTAACTTCAAAAGAAAATGATTTGACAAGATCAAATAGGGTCCCTCATCATATGATCATAAGAGATCAGTATGATAGATATAGAGATCATACCCCAACATAATAAAAAGGAACTTGAAAGACTTGACATGAAAATCGAACTTGAAAAATGAGAAGGGTGAAAGAATCCCTTAAAAATTCGGCAGCCTAACGGCGTCACTTAAACTTTCATAAAACGAAATGATGAGAGTAAGAGGGGATCTATCATCATAAAAACATGAAAGGGCAGTAAGAGGAATATAAAAGAACATCCTCTCACATAAAAACATGGAGCAGAAAAGGAATGACATAAAAGATATTACATGAAAAAAAAGAGAGGGGTCGGATCCCTTACCTTAAAATGTAACTCTTAAACCTCAAAGGTTGGGACCTTGAGGGCTTGGGGGCACCTTGGTAGGACTCCTTGGGAGGTAATGAGACCAGAAATTCGTTGGGAATGAGTGGGGAGTCGAATGGATGATAGGTGGGCTTGGTATTTATAGGGAAAGTGAGGGGACAAGGCATTAATGGCCAAGGGACACCTCACATGTGCTTTTCTCAAACCCATGTGCTCTCCCTTGTCATTTATCATGGAGTTAGGCCACATGGGGCCCCCAAAACAATAATTCATCACCCTTGGCCGGACAACCCTCAAAAGATCTCATGACATCTTCATGACACCATTATGATGTCATTAAACATACCGAAACCCTAAAACTGTATTTTTACTATTCACTGAAAATTCAACTTTCTCAGAAAAATCCCAAAATTTCACATTAACCAAATATCAATGCTCTGATTTCAAAAATGAAATCCATTTTATAAAAATATTTTTCTAAATATTTTTAATTTAATTTTTAAATAAAAACACTATTCATCGAAAATTCATTTTTTTAAGAAAAATCCCCAAAAATTACCTTAACATAATATCGATGCTCTGAGTTCAAAAAATAAAGTCATTTTTATAAAAATAATTTTCTAATTATTTTTAATTAAATTTTTAATTAAAAAAAACTATTCATTCGAAAAAACTAATACTTGAATAATAATTTATGAAACCGTTATTTAACCATTTTATTGAATCACATTACTTAATCAAAGTTCCTAGCTTATTTTAATACTTTCTTTAAGTGAGATTACTAATCCATTTGAACACATTTTTAATCCTAATCATAAAATCACTATTCATAATTTACTATTCATCAAAAATCAAGTTGATCTTATTAGACTCTAAATTTAGTACTGAACATAATTGCAGAAGACCATTTTTTGAAAATCATTACACATTTTTAATTATTTAGGGTTTACATAAACATATTTAAAATATCCTTTTTCTAAAATTCATCAAAAATTTGCATACTATATTTATCCGGTCATTTGAAAATTCATAAAAGAAATCAAAATTTTATTTAAAACAAAGGATTACACAAGACAGTTACGGTCTCCTTACATAGCCCCTTATCACACCAGCATAGGACCTAAGTGTAAGGTGTGCTAAGGTGAGAGAATCCGAGGGAGGCTCGGCCAACATCACACGAGTAGTAATTTCTATCAGTTTGAACTTCTCGCGAAGGCGATCCCGTTCTAGCTTTATACGATGAAGTTCAGCTTGGGTTTGGTCCAGAGCAAAGCCCAGTGGTGCTACCTCCTTCCTAAGTTCTGTTAGATGGGCTTCGATCGGTCTAAGACTACTGGGTGAGGCCATCAAATCTTCTTTCTATATTAATTAACCAAGATTTCTTGTATTTAGAGACAATAGTCAAAATGTTTAGTTTCCAGCGGTCATATTGACCAATGGTCAAATAACAGTCAAAACTCAACAATCTCATTTTAATTATACTCATGCTACCAAATGAAACATTTTTGTTGAGTATAACAATAACACATAAAATTAAGAAACAAAATTTATTTAAAAAAATTTCAGGTCGTTACAATCTTCCCCCCTTAAGAAATTGCGTCCTCGCAATTTTAAAATTGGGTTTTGAAATTTCATTGAAAGTCCCACATCGGAAAAGGAGTCAGTAAAACTATTACTTTAAAATAAAGAAAGGGAAGTACAAAGGTCACCCGAGTTAACCCACACTAGGGTTCCATGTAGGAAAACATGGACATGGAGGAAAAAACAAAGGGTCAAGTTCTAAGGGAGAGTGATAGAGAACATGATTAGGGGAAAGTTAACCATGAGAAAATCCCAAACTTATGACGCGTGTAAATGGTCTTTGATTACCTAGTAGGAAACGTAAACCAACAACATTTTTGTTTTACGTTTCTTTTCATAATTTTGAGGATTTCATTTACTACATAGAACAAAAACATAAGAAAATATACCTACCTTCAAGTAGAGTTTCATCCTTTAACAAGTCCCTACCAACACTAATCTTTTCTCCAAATGATGAGAATTCAAAAACACATGGTCTCATAAAAGCACAAGAATCATCTTCTATAGAATCACGTAATCTACAAAAGATTAACTATCTATTTCTTCTATCTTTAAACATTATCCCAAAAATTGAAAGGTTAGGGTAAAACAACTCTTCAAAAAAAAAGAATCCCATAGGAATGGAAACTACTTTTAAATCATCAATGTTCCATGGTACTACCCAATGTTCATCATAGACCATTCCATAAATAACGGTCCTTAAAATTCCTCAAAACAAACCAAACTAAGATTGAAACCCAAATACAAGAAGGATTTGATAAAATAGTCTTCCAAAACAACTTCATTGTTCATCTCCAGACAACATCAACCACTCCTAACATCTTATAAAAAAAGTAGCTAACCTAAACATATTTTACCCAAGATAGGTTAGTCATTCCCATAAGTAACCTAAATTACTATAAGTTCACCTTAAATTCATCAATTCTTCAAAATATAAGTCAACCTTACTCCTCAATGAAAATACCGTAGTAATCTATTTACCTCGATCAAATATGGTTCCCAAAATAATGAACGTCTTCCAAAATAATAATCATATTTTAATCCCCTAATCATCCCTCTCATATTAATACGAAAATCATCGCATTTCCTATCACATTGGTTGTCGGAACATGTTCTTCCATTTCCCACCATTAACTAAGAAGAGAAAGCATAACTAGGGGCTTAAGTACTTAGCTAATAATCATGAAAAGGAACTGAAATCATATAAGGATAACATGTATATGAAAGGTATACCCTAACTTGTGATCTCCTAGGTTCCCATCTAGGTTATGAATGATCATATATTCTTATGTGAACCTTTATTTTATTTTATCTTCGTTCCTTTAACAATGGTTCATACCAAGCTTATGAATTTACAAAAGCATATCCCCCGGGAGTGTCGTAACCAAGAGTGCAGCAAGGCCCGTTGTCGTGTACCAGTTCCCGTTCGAGTCTAGTTCAAAGCGGTGTTTTCGGGTTTTACCCCTATGTACATCTGTGCCAGAGCCACCTCTACCTGCTCGTATCTAGACAGGGATGTATTTGCTTGGCAACCCCTTACTCAATACTCACCAAAATACCTGGAAGATTTCCTATATTAAACTTTTCTATAGGGTTCTTCCAAGAGTTTCATATCCTAATTTCCACAAATAACTAAACCATCCTTTGATACCAACTATAGCATCCCGCCTTTTTATAACATAAACTTTCATTACATTACACAAAACTGAGGATCTTTAAGGTCTAGTGTCTTGGAAACCAGGAACATAATACATGAAAACAATATAAAACATTCTTCTTAAACACTTGAAAGACGTCTCCTTAAGTTCATTCTAGGTTCATTACTGCATCTCATAACCTGAGGACATACATCAAAAGAAAGGGTGAGCAGAAGGCCCAGTAAGGGAAACAAGAGGAACATTTTACATGTAAACTTGATATACTTCAATAAGGACATGAAAAGAACTTTAAGGCATGAGAAAGAAATCATGATGCATTTCATAATAAAAACAAAATTTTTCATAACTTGAAGATGTGGCTGCAACATTTAATATTGAAAATCGTTCCGTTTCACCAAGGTCCATCCCCAAGGTGTTGTTAAAAATTACCAAGGTTATTCACCAAGGCATCGTTAAAATTGTAATCTCTAGCGGTTACATCATTACCCAATGCATTGGAGCGCTATCAGGGCGCACCCTTAAATTTGCCTTTATTATCATGTGAGCCACATATATCATCATCAAACATTTCATAAATAACCCAAATAGCATAAAATAAATGGGTTTCATTTCATAATCATAACGTTTTAAAAACTGCTTTAAAGACATGATCTTTACGTCACTTTAAACCCACGGAAAGGGAAAGCGGGTCTCATGTATGTAAATCCCAGAATTTAAAATGGAACATTTTGATATATATGTGAATAACCTTGTAGAAATAAGAGCTTTGAGTATTCACTTTATAACATAAAATAATTTTTGAGAAAAGAGAGAGGCATTTTGAGGGGAAAATTCTGCAGCATAACGATTATGTTTCGGGGTTTTAGAAAACATTGAAAAGAGAGGGGACATGGGTCACCCACTCATAAATGATCCATAAAACAGTAGGGTGAAAGAAGAAGAAGGAAATATGGACATGGTAATGAAATTTTAGGGACATACCATTTGAAATGAAAAACATGGAAGGAAAAAAAGATTAGATTTCTCTTATGAAAATTCGGCAGCCTTACGGCGTCACTTAACTTCAAAAGAAAATGATTTGAAAAGATCAAATAGGGTCCCTCATCATATGATCATAAGAGATCAGTATGATAGATATAGAGATAATACCCCAAAATAATAAAAAGGAACTTGAAAGACTTGACATGAAAATCGAACTTGAAAAATGAGAAGGGTGAAAGAATCCCTTAAAAATTCGGCAGCTTAACGGCGTCACTTAAACTTTCATAAAACGAAATGATGAGAGTAAGAGGGGATCTCTCATCATAAAAACATGAAAGGGAAGTAAGAGGAATATTAAAGAACATCCTCTCACATAAAAACATGGAGCAGAAAAGGAATGACATAAAAGAGATTACATGAAAAGAAAGAGAGGGGTCGGATCCCTTACCTTAAAATGTAACTCTTAAACCTCAAAGGTCGGGACCTTGAGGGCTTGGGGGCACCTTGGGAGGACTCCTTGGGAGGTAATGAGACCAGAAATTCGTTGGGAATGAGTGGGGAGTCGAATGGATGAGAGGTGGGCTTGGTATTTATAGGGAAAGTGAGGGGACAAGGCATTAATGGCCAAGGGACACCTCACATGTGCTTTTCTCAAACCCATGTGCTCTCCCTGGTCATTTATCATGGAGTTAGGCCACATGGGGCCCCCAAAACAATAATTCATCAACCTTGGCCGGCCTACCCTCAAAAGATCTCATGAAATCTTCATGACACCATTATGATGTCATTAAACATACCGAAACCCTAAAACTGTATTTTTACTATTCACTGAAAATTCAACTTTCTCAGAAAAATCCCAAAATTTCACATTAACCAAATATCAATGCTCTGATTTCAAAAATTAAATCCATTTTATAAAAATAATTTTCTATATATTTTAAATTTAATTTTTAAATAAAAACACTATTCATCGAAAATTCATTTTTTTCAGAAAAATCCCCAAAAATTACCTTAACATAATATCGATGCTCTGAGTTCAAAAAATAAAGTCATTTTTATAAAAATAATTTTCTAATTATTTTTAATTAAATTTTTAATTAAAAAAAAACTATTCATTCGAAAAAACTAATACTTGAATAATAATTTATGAAACCGTTATTTAACCATTTTATTGAATCACATTACTTAATCAAAGTGCCTAGCTTATTTTAATACTTTCTTTAAGTGAGATTACTAATCCATTTGGACACATTATTAATCCTAATCATAAAATCACTATTCATAATTTACTATTCATCAAAAATCAAGTTGATCTTATTAGACTCTAAATTTAGTACTGAACATAATTGCAGAAGACCATTTTTTGAAAATCAGTACACATTTTTAATTATTTAGGGTTTACATAAACATATTTAAAATATCTTTTTTCTAAAATTCATCAAAAATTTGCATACTATATTTATCCGGTCATTTGAAAATTCATAAAAGAAATCAAAATTTTATTTAAAACAAAGGATTACACAAGATAGTTACGGTCTCCTTACATAGCCCCTTATCACACCAGCATAGGACCTAAGTGTAAGGTGTGCTAAGGTGAGAGAATCCGAGGGAGGCTCGGCCAACATCGCACGAGTAGTAATTTCTATCAGTTTGAACTTCTCGCGAAGGCGATCCCGTTCTAGCTTTATACGATGAAGTTCAGCTTGGGTTTGGTCCAGAGCAAAGCCCAGTGGTGCTACCTCCTTCCTAAGTTCTGTTAGATGGGCTTCGATCGGTCCAAGACTACTGGGTGAGGCCATCAAATCTTCTTTCTATATTAATTAACCAAGATTGCTTGTATTTAGAGACAATAGTCAAAATGTTTAGTTTCCAGCGGTCATATTGACCAATGGTCAAATAACAGTCAAAACTCAACAGTCTCATTTTAATTATACTCATGTTACCAAATGAAACATTTTTGTTGAGTATAACAATAACACATAAAATTAAGAAACAAAATTTATTTAAAAAAATTTCGGGTCGTTACAGGGACGATTTACCCTTTGAGAAAAAAACCAACCCAACATTCCTAAAAACCACTATATGATGCATGTTAAAGAAATAACCAACTCATTCATTTCTAAAAGAGTACCACACTGTTCCACAACCAATACATAACCAACACAAAATTAGAGTACCAAGCGAAAGACTAACAAAAGACCCAAAACAAACCAAGACACACTTCACGGCTCCACACTGAGCTCCATGCTCCAAACACCACCAATTGTCCCAAGCTTCACCATTAACCACTAGAAAAAAGATGCTTTACCTTTTCATGTGTCCCAAAAAACAACATCTGCAAAAGCACCAAAGTTCCATAGTTGGGGTGAGTATAAAACTCAGTAGGTTTTCCCCAATGAATTCCCTACTCATGACACTAGTATAGAAGAGTTAGCCACACTTATATAAAAATAGTTTATATAAAACATTTTCACCAAAGAAGTTTATAACTAAAAATAAACTGGTTTTCTAAAACCATCCATGCTCAAAAGAATCAAAGTGCATTTTAAACTAGCTCTTCCAACATGTTATTTTTCCAGAAAATAATAACCAAACAAATTTCCAAACCATTTAATAAACATCTCGTTTTGGCATACCCATCCATTCCACAAACCCGTGAAAACAACCATGCATGCTTCGTTATGACAGTTTCATACTCATGAGCAGTTTCTCATCGATCTTCCAAGTCATCACAAGGTAATTACTTCCCATGTGTCATTACACCTTTGGCACTGACCACAAGGTCATATTTTAACCAATCCTCATACATATAGTTACCACTTGCCATTAAACATTTGGCACCGAGCACAAGGTCCTATTTCAACCAAGCCCCATACATGAAATATGAACACACACCATACATTCCCAACAATCAAGCCAAACCATCCATTCAATAAAACACCTTTTATTGAAAACCATTTTTTCCATCCAAACCAATTGTGTTCAAACAATTCAAACCATTTCAATAAAGCAGCCTTTTTATTAAAAACCAAATACATCAAAACCATTTCAAAAAAACACCCTTTTTATTGAAAACCCATTTCTTATCAAACCATTTACAATTTTAGGAATTTCATAATTTAAAATCAACATTTTAAATTCAAAAGGCCAAGTCACTTTGCACACAATTCACCAAGATTTCACAATTTCATCAATACCATAAATCATCACTAAAGAAGATTTATTTAATGCTTTTCACAATCAATACCTTTCAAATAACCAATTTGAAACAAAGAAAACCAATTCTAACAAGAGGAGTCGAGAGTGAAGCCACCTACCTCAAAGGTATAAAGGAAAACCACAACGGTCGAAGAACGCACAAGAAAACCGGGTCGATTCTCCAAGAATCCTCCTTAGATCTATTCTCCTAACACAACCAAGACCAAATATTTTCATATTTGGAATCCACACATGTAGATCTACCCATAATGAGTGTAGATCTAACTAACCAAGAGAATAGGAGAAGTAGATCTAAGTAGATCTTAGAAACTGATCAAGAACAATCACATACCTCAAGAATTCGGCTTCGATTCACCAAGAGAATCCTTTGGATCACCTCTGGAATGATGGGAGAACCCTCCTTGACCTTAGGAGAACCAAAATCCCGAGATAGGGCTGCTTAGAAGCTTAAACGAGGCATTTATAGGAAAAAACATGCGAGATCCACAATTTAAGGATCTAATTTAAGTGTCTACATGGTAGGACAAACCGCGCGCTAATCGTGCGTTAGCTACAGCCTTGACCACCCTTCTCACACGGTTTGGCCACACGATTGGACAAACCGTGTGCCGACTGTGCGGAAGCCACTACCACCAAAGTTTGCTACGCACGATTTAGTCGCACGGTTTAGACAATTGTGCGCCTCCTGTGCGCCTTCCCCATTGCCTCAAACTTCAATCCAGGATCTCCTGAGTCTCCCATACATCACCCTTAACTTTTAAAACCAAGAAAAGCATCAAGTAAGAATTACATACCAGAAACTGGGGGTACTACATTCTCCCCACAATTGGCCTTTCAATCCCTGTAAAGTAGGAAACCACTACTTGTTTGAAAGAGTTATGGCCACTGCTCTTTCATTTATTTCTCACGTTCCCAAATCTCTTCCTGAATCTGACCATGATACCATATAACCTGCACTAGAATGATGATTGTTCCACACAATACTTTCTCTTTCCTATCCACAATCCGTACCGGGATATGTATCAACGATGCATCTGGATCTAGGTCAACAAGATCACATCTGATCACATGGTCAAGATCAGGCTGATACATTTTCAACTGAGATATATGGAACACATTATGCACTGCATTGAACCGTGGTGGTAATGCCAACTGATATGCCACCTCGCCAACCCGTTATAGTATCTCAAAAGGGCATATATATCTGGGAGATAACATTCCCTACTTCCCGAAACGACGATGTCCATGTCTTGGATAGATCCACAAGAAGACATGATCACCCACAACGAACGACAACGGTCTTTGACGGTGATCTGCATAAGATTTCTGACGAATCAATTCTGTCTCCATCCTTTTTCTAATGAACTGAATCTTCTCCATTGTTTCTTGGACAAGGCTTGACCCAACTAATGAAGTCTTACCTGTTTCCACCCAGCAAAGTAGAGAACGGAAAGGACGCCCATACAATGCTTCAAACGGAGCCATGTGTATTGAGGCATGATAACTGTTATTGTATGAGAACTCTACTAAAGGTATATTCTCCTCCCATGAGCCACAAAAATCTATTACACAAGCCCGCAACATTACTTCCAATGTTTTTATCGTCCACTTAGATTGCCTATCCATTTGAGGATGATACGATGTGCTCATCATCAACTGAGTCCCAAGGGCTTGCTGTAATGATTTCCAAAAAAGAGATGTCAACCTTGGATCTTTATCTGAGACTATAGACACTGGTACACCATGCCTATTTACCACTTATCGGATATATATTTTTGAAATATCTTCCACTATATGAGTTTCACGAATTGCGATGAAATGGGCCAACTTGGTTAGACGATCCACTATCACCCAAATGGAATTGTGTTTCCGGACCATTCTTGGAAGACTTGTAATAAACTCCATTGCTATCTGATCCCATTTCCACACTGGTATGGGTAAAGACTGTAACATACCAGCTAGTCTCTAATGCTCTACTTTAACTGGCTGATAAGTTATGCACCGTGAGACGAACTCAGCCACCTTCCTTTTCATGCTGCTCCACCAAAACTATGCCTTCAACGCCTTATACATATTCTGTGTACCTGGGTGTACATCGAATCATGAATGGTGGTAAGCATGAAGGATTTGTTCCTAGATAACCATAGGTACAACCATTCAATCTCTGAAGCACAAAACTAAACCCACCTCCAGTTTCTAACCATCAATGGTCTCTCCACCATTGAGTTTTGAACTCATTACCAGACATTCTGCATTGGATGTTTGTGCCTCTTTGATCAATTTTAATAAATCAGGAACAATCGTAGATGAAAAAAAATAGCAACATCACCTCAGTCTTCACCTTCCGCATTCATGTCGGCTAAGACCGACATCAACTGCCATTCATCTAAAGCTTCTTTCGCCAACTGATTATACGAATTACTGCTTAATGCATCGGCCACTGAATTTCCCTTACCCGGTGTATACATCAAGTAAAATTCAATCATTTGAAGATACTACATCCAAATACTATCCCTCATATTCAAATATTGCTGTGAGAAAATGTGTTTGAAGCTTTTGAGATCCGTAAACACAGTAAATTTCTCACCAAATAGATAATGTCTCCATGTTTTCAAAGCATGGACAACTGCAGCCAACTCTAAATAATGTGTTGTGTACTTTTTCTCATGCACCCTCAACTACCTCGAGCCATAAGAAACCACATGGTCTCCTTGCATGAGAACACAACCCGACCCTATTCCTGAAGCGTCACAGTACAACACTTACCCGCGTCCTGATTCCAGAAAAATCAATATGGGTGATTATGTAAGGAAAACTTTCACCTCTTTAAAAGATTTATGACATTATTCTATCCATTGAAATGCTCTGTTCTTCTTTGTAAATTCTTTCATAGGTGAATCTAGTCGTGATAAGTCACGCACAAAGCATTGGTAATAACCCTCAAGACCAAGAAAACATCGTATTTCAGAGTTATTCTTCGGTGATTGCCAAGAAAGAATAGCTTCTATCTTTTCTGGATCCACTGAAACACATTTCTCAAAAACAACATGGCCTAGAAAGCGTACCTCTTGTATCCAAAAATCGCACTTTGATAATTTGGCATACAACTGATGGTCTCTCAAGATTTATAACGCCGTTTCCAGGTGATCCTCATGATCAACCCTTTTCTTTGAATACGCCAAGATATCATCCACAAACACCACAATAAAAGAATCCAGATATTGCTGAAATATCCTACTCATCAATGCCATGAAGACTGCTGGTGAATTCATTAGACAAAGAGTCATGGCTACATACTTGTAGTGGCCATATCTGCTTCTAAAAGTTGTCTTTGGAATATCCTCCTTCCTAACTCGCAATTGGTGATATCCTAATCGTAAGTCAATCTTGGAGAACCAATTAGATCACCTTTATTGATCAAACATATCATTAATGCGTAGAAGTGGATATCTGTTCTTTATCGTAACTTGGTTAAGCTTACAATAATCAACACACAGCCGAAGAGTTCCATCTTCCTTCTTCACGAACAATACCGGTGCTGCCCACAGAGACATGCTTAGCTGAATAAAACCCTTACTTTCCATCTCCTCTAACCGCACTTTCAATTAATTTAACTCCGTTGTTTCCATCCTATAAGAAGGAATGGAAATAGGACTGGTCCCCAAAAGGATATTAATTGTAAACTCCACTTCCCTTAGAGGTGGTAACCTTGACATGTTTTTGGGAAAGACATCTGGAAATTGATCCACAACAGCTGGAAAAATATTTTTTTCAATCTCTTCCATTGATTCCAAGTCCATGATACAAATTGGTAAGATATAATTCCCACCATTGGTGTCAATAAGCTCTTTTAACTTTTTTTCCGTCCTCTGTCCTCTAAAGAGATGCTCAATTCCTTCCTCAATCGTGAAACTATCTGTTCGCCTATAACAGTCAATGTGAGCCTTAAACCTTGTCAACCAATTCACACCGAGGATTACATCATAGACATCCATGTCCAACATAGAGAAGTCCCATTTTAGCTCAGCTCCATCAACAGTTATAGCACATGATCTACACAGGAAGGCTTGACATTCTCTTTCACCAAGAGGAGTTTTCAGTTTCAAGACAGAAGGAATCATTTCTAGTTTTAAACATAGAAAGTCAACAGTATGAGAAGAAATAAAAGAATGCGATTCTCCAGTATCAAACAACACTTGCACAAGGGTAGAATTCCAAAGAATTGTACCTCTCACCGGAGATGGTTCAACCTAATCATCGAACATCATTTACTCAGATCCATACAATTGCTTCGTCGTTTCATTGTCCCCCTTGTTTCCTTGATGAGTTTGCCTTGGTTGAGGAGTCATGATATTTTGAGAATCACTATGGCTAGCACTATTTTTGCTGACAAGAATGATTCTGATGTCCTCTTCCTGTCAAAACATACGATTCTTACGTCACCTGGGAAGTGTCCTGAACACCCGACCTAGGAGAACTGCGATAATAGCATTGAAGATGCCCCATCTTGTTACAATTGTGAAATGCTCTAGGTTGCGCTGTGTACTCTTGCTTTATGTGGTCAGTCGAACCACATTGAAAATAACCTTCTTTGCTCTGGGGTCATGGAGGAATGTTTACTGATCCAGCCATCTGGTTCGGATTTTCACTCGCACCATATAAATAGGTGTCCCTTTTCCGCTTGTTCCCAGCAGTTGAGTTCCCACCGTTTCCCGTAGGTATCATCATGCTTCGTCCCATCGATCCTGAGATATCACGTTCAGCAATAGTTGCTCTATTCACCATCTTTTTATAATCCATAATATAGAGCACCGAAATCTTCGATCTAATCTCTTGCCTTAACCCTGATTCGAAGATGCGTGCCTTCAAAGAAGCACTTGCCGCACCCTATGGTGCAAAACAGACTAAATTCATGAACTTAGCCGCATAATCTGTGATAGAGGGGCTCTCCTATTTCAAGATTAAGAAGTCTGTCATTTTCTAGATCTTGAAAGTGTGAGGATAGAATTTATTGTTAAACAATTCTTCAAAATCCTCCCATTTAAGGGCTTCATTCAATTTAACATGCACTGCTAAATCTAACCACTGTCGTGCAAGGTCCTCGAGCATATACGTCACCAGCTTTACATTTTTCTCTACTGGTGTGCTGATGAAATTGAATATATGATTCATCCAGCTTAGCCACACCTCCTCCTTCTCGGGTTCAGCATCACCCCGAAAGTTCGGTGGATTCTGCTTCATGAACTGGATGGTATGATCCACATGTCAGGTCTCATTCCTCCGATTCCTCATTTCCATAGCTTGAAAAGCTTGGACAATACTCTAAACCAGATCTTCGTTCACACGTGGTTCAGGTGCAACCACATTCTCTACAGCTTCTTCGGGTTGGTTTCGACGACGCCTACCAAGTGCCATTTTCTAAACCAACAACAAATTCTGTCAATCTCACTCTCTAGCAACTATTTGCTTTGCATTTCAAATTCTATCACATCATCTATCACATCATTGTTCTTCCTTTGATACCATTTGTAATGTCCCACCAACTCCCATTGGTTTGAGAGTTCAACGAGTCATTACTAGGCCTCAGGCGGCATCCTCAAGGCGCTAAAGGCTGGCAATAAATGACGGAGGGTTTCAATTCAATTGGGGGACGATTTACCCTTTAAGAAAAAAAACCAACCATAAATTCCTAAAAACCACAATATGATGCATGTTAAAGAAACAAACAACTCATTCATTACCAAAAGGGAACCACACTATTCCACAACCAATACATAACCAACAAAAAATCATAGTACCAAGCGGAAGACTAAAAAAACCCAAAAGAAACCAAGAGACACTCCACGGCTCCACACCATGCTCCATGCTCCAAGCACCACCACTTATCCCAAGCTTCACCACGAACCACTAGCAACAAGATGCATTACCTTTACCTGTGTCCTGGAAAACAACATCTGCAAAATCACCGAAGTGCCAAAGCAGGGGTGAGTATAAAACATAGTAGGTTTTCCCCAATGACTTCCATACTCATGCCACTAGGATAGCAGAGTTAGCCACACTTATATAAAAACATTTTATATAAAACATTTTCACCAAATCAGTTTATAACTAAATATAACCATGTTTTCCAAAACCATCCATTCTGAAAATCATCAAAGTGAAATTTAAACCTGATTTTCCAACACGTTATTTTTCCAGAAAATAATAACCAAACAAATTTCCAAACCATTTCACAAACATCCTGTTTTGGCATACCCATCCATTCCACAAACCCATGAAATCAACCATCCATGCTTCGTTATGACAGTTCCATACTCATGAGCGGTTTCTCATTGATCTACCAAGTCGTCACAAGGTAATTACTTCCCATGTTCCATTACACCTTTGGCACTGAGCACAAGTTCATATTTCACCAAAGCCTCATACATATAGTTACCACGTGCCATTAAACGTTTGGCACTGAGCACAAGGTCCTATTTCAACCAAGCCCCATACATGCAATATAAACACGCACCACACATTCCCAACAATCATGCCAAACCATCCTTTAAATAAAACACCTTTTATTGAAAACCATTTTTTCCATCCAAACCAAGTGTGTTTAATCAATTCAAACCATTTCAATAATGCTGCCTTTTTATTGAAAACCAAATCCATCAAAACCATTTCAATAAAACACCCATTTTATTTAAAACCCATTTATCATCAAACCAATTAAAAATTTAGTAATTTCATAATTTAAAATCAACATTTTAAATTCAAACAGCCAAGTCACTTTGTACACAATTCACCAAGTTTTCACAATTTCATCAAAACCATAAATCAACACTAAAGAAGATTTATTCCATGATTTTCATAATGAATTCCATTCAAATAACCAATTTGAAACTAAGCCAACCAATTCTAATAAGAGGAGTCAAGAGTGAAGACACCTACCTTAAAGGTTTAGACGAAAACTACAACAGTCGAAGAACGCACAAGAAAACCGGGTCGATTCTCTGAGAATCCTCCTTAGATCTCTTCTCTTAGCACAACAAAGACCAAATCTTGTCATATTTTGCATCCTCACACATAGATCTACCCATAAATAGTGTAGATCTCAGAAAACGAGAGAGGAGGAGAAGTAGTTCTAAGTAGATTGAAGAAACCGATCAAGAACAATCACATACCTCAAGAATCTGACTACGATTCGCCAAAAGAAGCCTTTGGATCACCTCCGGAACAATGGGAGAACCCTCCTTGACCTTAGGAGAACCAAAATCTCGAGTTAGGGCCACTTAGAAGCTTAAACGATGCATTTAGAGGTAAAAAGTCATGGGATCCACAATTTTAGGAACTAATTTAAGTGTTCACATCGTTAGTCCACACAGTTTGACAAACCGTGTGCTAACTGTTCATTAGCTACTACCTCGACCACCCTTCCCACATGGTTTGGCAGCACGGTTAGACAAACCATGCACCGACCGTGTGAAATCCACTACCACCAAAGTTTTCTACGCATAGTTTAGTCACACGGTTTAGACAAACAATGCGCCTCCCGTGTGCCTCCCGTGCGCCTTCCCCTTTGCCTCAAACTTCAATCCAGGATCTCCTCACTCTCCCATACGTCACCCTTAACTTTTAAAACCAAGAAAAGCATCAAGTAAGGGTTACATACCAGAATCCGAGGGTACTACAACTAAACATGTAAATACATTAAATAAATTCAATCCCAAATATCCATAATCTAAATATTAATGAATTTATATAATTCCGTTAGTGATTGATAACAAAGACCACACTCAGACCCCATGGCGGGGTTGACCATGTCCATATACATATTCAACTGAATATGGCGGATTCTTGAATACACTATTGTGTGTGTCCCTCTACGCCCTTATCTCAATAATAGTGAATAAATCCACAGACCAAGAGTGGAGTCTAGCAACCCATCATGGACCCTAAAGAGATAAGGATAGTCATAGAAATGACTACCAACCTATAAACACTAATGGTGTACTATAATATCTATATTTAAATATCTCACAAAACATGAGGCACACTTGTGTCATCGCCCTTTTCTTTCTTTATTATTTGTTGATCTATCCAGATGGATTTGTTGTTGTACTGCTTTGGCCAAAGACTTATGAAGGAAGCACCATCCTGATCAACTAGGCCTGAGATATATAACCACCTAAACTGGGAAGCGACAAATCCATTCTTGACCATTCAACCAATGTCTGACCACTAGAGATGCACCCAACACAATCTAACTCACCATAATTTAATTACCATGGTTTTTTCATTACATAAAAGTACGAAATCAAATGACACACGTTGGTAATGGTCTCAATTCATGATACCAATACACATGTTCGTTGATATAAATGACCAATGAAACCCAAAACACGTGGTGTTCTTATTTGTGGGTATGTCCTCATGATCTCTCTATAATAGATCACCATGTGTGAACATAACGAGAATAAGTATCAATTCATATAATCCCATAGCACCTAATAGTCAAACATCTGTTGTGTCTAGTCAGTTAGCTATATCTAGACTGTATAACATATATTTAAGATTAATGTCATTGTATCTTGAGGTTCTCATTATAGTCTGGGATCTGATATAGCCTCTCTTCATGACAATTAATCTTTGTAAATTTCCATTATATAGTGGATGCAGAAATATCTACATTATAATGGTAAGATGACATCATGTATAACCAATTGTACACACGATATGGTAATCAAAAGTAATGCGTAGTTAGGACTAGGGCGCCCAATATTTCAACACATGAAGTCTTATTGATCCCTAGATAAAACATGGTGATTTGGGTCTGGGAGATACAACATAAAACGATCAATAAAAAATAGAAAATTATTGTAACAAAAAGGTGAAATGACCAACTCATGACACCTGTCTCAGATCAATTCAATAGAGACTAGGTAAAAATTACCCCATTGGAAGACCTATATGGATATCAAATCATTCATAAGACATGAAATATATAGATTCAAGAGGAAAGTATCTAGTAGTTATCCCCACCACATATCATATATATTATTTAAAAGTATATTCCTTTCATTAAAATTTTAATATACACCTATAAAATTATGTATTCTCATTTTTCATAATGATAATCATACAAATTCATAATATAAACACAATTCATTTATATATAACTGATTACACTTTTTAGAAGCAATTGATGTTTGAAATATTTTATAAATAAAGGATTATTAATTTTTGAAAAATGATAATTTAAAACAATATAAAATAATTATATTAATTATATAATGGAATCATTACAAAGTTATTAAAATATATTATTTCTAAAATATTTCTAAACATCAACAAAAGAATTACCATTTCATCATTTAAATGGTTTCATATTAGTGGAATTAAAATGAATATAATTAGTGAAAATATAGAAAAACAACAATATATAAATGGAGATAAATAATAATTATGAAGATCTTGAAAATACGATACACAAAAACAATTTTCAATTTGAATAAAAAAATTTAACGAATTTTTAAAAAAAAATCATAAAGACATAATAATTTAAAGTAATTGAAATGGTGGTAAAATTATAATTGGATTTTCTATAATAACATCTTATAAAAAAATATGAGACCCTATATTATCATGGTGATTGAACCAATAAAAATAAATTATGTAAATTTTCTAAGAAATCAAATATCAATGAGTAATAGAAGAGAAACCCTATAATGTGACACCCTAAATTTTAAATAGATGTCATTATTTATTGTTGTACCACAATATGTGGTTATTCATGGTGTTCCAGACCATGTATTTCTTTTCCATGAATCCCATACCTAGTTTCCTATGTTCCCATGATCAATTACAATGGTAGTGTGTGCATAATCTGGATTCAATTACTTGAAACAATGGATATGTATATTAACCACATAACTTACTATTTATTCCCATACAAAAAAACAAAAAAAATGAAATTAATTGAAAATATAATTGGTGAGAAAATCATCATGAAAATTACTAAAATAAATGAGATAAAATAAATAATCATCCATAAGGCATTAAAAATTAATTAGATCAACAAAATAATCTTAATGTATATTAATTTAATTTTCTAAACAGACATGATATGTATGTTTTCAATGATTCAGCTAACCAAATATGAAAAGCTATGATCACAATAAGAATAATTAATAAACTCAATAAGAAAAGAATGTCATTTATAATATCTATGAACATAACATGATAATGAAAAATAATAATAAAATTAATCAAGAATAAAACCCTCATTGAATGTATTCATTTTATTTCAAAAAGAATTATTTCATAGTTAAGTATAGTAATAAAACATTTTGAAGTCATTTTTATTTATATTTTTCATTTAATCAACTTATATTACTAGTGAAGTCATTGAATAATTTTTTATTACTTCTAGTAAATTATGAAAATATATATTAATGAAACATATCCTAATTCCAATAACATTCCATTTATAAAAATTGAAAACTAAAAAAACTGTGATAAATAAATAATAAAATTCTCAACCTTTATAAAAGCTAAAAAATTTTATGGTGAATTAGTCAATCAATCAAATTATTTATCTTTAAATAGATACATTTTTATAAAGTATCTACAATGTAAATAAAACATATCTCATTTAACAAACTTCACTAGAATGTGTCTTAAGAAGGTCCATGAAACCCATGATAGAATGAAACATATGATTAAACAAAACCCCTGCCATAGGGTTCATTCACTGTATCTCAAAGGTATGAAGATTAACTCAAATATGAAATGTTACAGGAGGGGATAACATATATGTCTAGGATTGCGAGGATAGTGAAATTATCGATCAGTAATTCACATAAAGATGAAGGTGGGGACACTAAATACATTTGTTATCAGGAGGGATGAATAAAATGGTAGCACCATGGTTGTTTATTGTGATTAGGGATTTATAAACTCAAAGGTGTCTAAAATAATGGGAGGGTAATTTAATAATTTCAAAATATTGAAAACTTGTAATAGTCATATAATTTTTCCACAAAGCATAAGAAACAATTTTTATATAATTGGAATGACCTCATTTCTCATACGGTTGTGAAATGAAGTTATAAAAACCATGAACTAATCAAAAATAATCACCATTGTTATAGAATTCAAGGGTTTTCATTGATTAATTTTTTTATTACATACAATTCTCAATGAACAACATTTTTTTGAAAAACATATGTATATTCATTAGGTTACAACATGAAATGGTTAAAATAAAATGCATATTTTTAATTATATTGAAAACCAATTTCCTGGTGTGGTAATTTTTTCAACCACAACACATTATATCTCTATAAATAATAGAATTTTTCAGTATAATGAGGCTTATAATATTATAAATATTGAGAAAAAATAGTCCTAAAAACCTAAATCCTTCCAAATTAAGGAAAACACTGATAATTGAAAAATTCTCAATCCATATACAAAACTTATAAATTCTATGTCATATTCTAACAAACACATGAATACAAAAATATGAATAATAAAATGAAAATTTGTAACATGTGATTGATGTTACCACCATTTAATTGTTTTCAATGAAATGTTATTTTAGAGAATAAACTAGAATACAATCATCTACACATGTTTATGGAGGATAAGATGAAATAATAAAATTGATGCATCTACAACAATATAGAAATAACCATTATATCCTCCAAAGAGATAATGAAATGAAATTTATAAAAGGAGAACAACACAATGTTATCCTTGAATAGGATCCTCCAAACTACTAAATATATCTAGGATATTTCATTATATTTTTTGAATCTACCATGAATACACAATTTAAATCCAATGATAATATGATATCAAAATATTTATGTATTAGGTTGTATAAATCTCATGGAAATCACAGAACAACATACACTGACTGGATCTTCAGAGGATATATGACCTTTAATATAATATATAGAATAATTATCAAAACCAATCCTTGGATGGACTCTAAAACCATCCTCAACACAATGGGTATATTGATCACATCAACAAAAAATACACGTAATATAGGAATATCCCTAAAATAAAATCTAAATGAAGTCTTTTTCTGAGAGATGAAGGTTAACCTTATCTATACAAACGTTCACATGAAGTAATAAACCACTTAGGGAAAGGAAAATGTATGGTGAGGGAATAAATTTTAGTTAATGATTATCAACTAAGAATAATTTATATCTACCAACCCAACTAGAGTCTAGGTAGATTCGATATATAGAATGACTATACTCAATATAGAAGGTGTAAAAATAGAGGGATAAATCAATTAATTATTAGAATATTTCTATAATAAAAAATTTAAATTGTAATCAATGGTGAAAAAATTAAATTCATATTAACTTGATAAACCAATAATCCAAAAAAATTAGGATATTCCTCACTACCACGCATGAAAAAAATATTAAGAAGAATATAATGATTCAAAGTTAAATCTTTACAGCTATAAATATTATCATTAAAATCAATAGAACATTTCATGTTTTTGTCCTCATTTTAGAAAAACTGAATATTTTTTTCAAATTAAAATACTGTAATTTGACCAATAGAATATTTATTCAACATGAAATAATAATTTAAGACGTTTTTAATTTAATGTATTTACTATATAAAATTTTAATATAATTCATTTTAATTTTAATTTAAAGAAATAACACATGAAATATATATTAAATTTCAATAATATACTATTGAATCCAGTTCAATAATATAAAATAGAATTAATTTTGGATATCTAAAAGTGAAATACCACTTTTTAAAATTTTCATTATCTAATTATCATTTTTAATACTACAAATAAAAATTAACATATATTAAAATTAAATGGGGAATGAATTAAACTTATCACATATTATTGAATTATAATAAATGTAACATTATTTCGAGGGAAATATAGATAATAAGGGATAGTGGACAATAAAAAATTACAAATGTGCAACATATATGACTTTTAAATTATTTTATTTATAAAAAATAATACTAGAGGGAATAAAATCGCCATTTAAATTTTATTAATTGTTATTTCTGTGATTAATTTTAATAAAAGTTTATATAACCATTGATCATTTTGACTATTGGTCATTTTAAATGTTGGGTATTATGAAAATTTCTAATATTGTTGTAATAATTAATTCTGATGATTTTTTTATATTAATTTTAAGGACAAGTTTCAATTATAAAAAATGGGTGGAAATATGGAATAAACTAGTCATAACATCCCGTATTATGTTCATTAACTTGTCCATGGGAAGGAGGTGGGACTACTAGGGTTCAACCATGACCAAGATCATGCAGAACATCATCAACTATTCTTTGATGGCATTTATTTATGGTATATAATAAATCTAGTAGATATGATTCTTATATTAATGTTGTCTCAACCATAATATTAATGTACAATTATTTACACGAAATCCTTTGTTATTAAATTTGTGTGATAAGGGGATATGTATAAGGAGTTTAACAATCATTATGGTTTATTTGTTAAAATAAAATATTTATTAATAATATTACATTTTAAATTTATTTTATCACACTTAGAATGCACATTGTAGCACTCGTGACTATAGTACTGAAAATAAATATTTCATTGATTTATAATTACACAAAGAAAACATTTTTTTCATCATTATGTTAAAAAAATAGAAAATTTCTATAAATCAAGATAATTTCATTTATGTTAATTTTCAAAGCTAGTGTGATATGTCGCATAATAATATAAGGCACTATCAAAATCATATTTCCTGGGGGATCCAACTAAAAATTGACTTAAAATATATAAGATGTTTTTTTATTATGAAAAATAAAAATGTAATAAATATTATGTATGAAACGGACGAATATTCTGAATAATTTTATTTTTTATTATTAAAGAGAAAATGCAAATGGAAATATGAACTTTGGAATTTGGTTGTTATAGAAATATGGAATTTGTAATTGTCAAGACCCGTCCTCGGGGTCCGTGCCGTGACTACCCCAAGCTCGCTTTCCATAGGCCAGGGGCTAGCGACTAGCACTAAAGGCATATCCCTAATAAAAAGGGAAGGCATTGCCTTTAAACCTGTAACACACACAGTCTGAACACAAGAAGTAAAAGAAAAAAGTACTAATATAGAAAAGAAGTGTGCTAAAAGTAAGTGGCCCAGTATACAAACCCAACTGAACAACAAGTACAAGTACAAGTAGAAAGATAAGTAGCTCCTGGATCGTCCTTTGGAAAAATCCTACTTGAAGGGTAGGTATAAATCTCAAAAAACAAGTCCCTGAGGTATGTCTCATCTAGTCAAGCTTCGAGCAGCCTCCTGACTGGCTCCCTCAGCCTCGATCACTGCAGGCCGTCGTCTGCACAGAACACAACAAGGTGCGGGCGAAGCCCGTGAAGGGGTGAGTATAACGATACTCAGTAAGGGACCCCGAGACCCCCGAAGGTCTACTAGAATCCAATAAGGATAAACCACAGTAGTAAGATACAATCACAAAGTATCAACTATCCCTACTTAGGTAAATGACCATACATATACCTAAGTTACCAATCGCAGTCTGACTCCAACACTCGAGCCCAAGCACAACCCATTCTACAAAGGAAGTAAAGTCAATTGTAACACCCCGACCCCAGTTACCCAGAGTCGGTGCATTATTATATAACATTGGCATGATCACAAGAAAGATCAAATCTCGAAAGACCGATTGGTTTAGTAGCCTTGGAAACACTAGATATATTCATAAGTTTTACATTACATCATAAAATGAAAAAATACTACAACAACATAATGTTTCCACAATCCACACTATTAACCCCTCATAAAATCCCTGCAGGTCATTCATAACTTACATCTTCACTTCCTGGGAAAAATAAAACATAGAAAAGGGGTGAGCTCAAATGCCCAGTAAGGATAAGAATATAGCGGAAACTTTCATCAATAAGAATAAACATTTAAGGCAATGTATAACTAAAACAAAAGCCTTTTAAACATGAACCTTCAACATGGTATGGCATAAATAAAATGAAATAATGCCATTTACTTATTCACATGGATATTCTAATAATCGAATAATCACATGAAAAAATCAATAACCACTTTCATAATGTTGGAATGCATAATGCCAGACTATCATAACCACATAGCCAAGTCCTCGTGCCAAGACTACAAATAAGATTTTGTCAAGGCCTTGTGCCAAGACACTAGTTTGTCTCATGAGACCTACCGATGCATCGAGGAGCTATAGCGGGCTCCACCCGTCACTTATTAAGTCCAATGCATTCCCATATGAAAAGGTTTAAACATAACATAAACATTCGTATTAAAACTAGCATACGAAATGTCAATACTTTCACAATAAACTATGAATGGTATAAAAATAGCACATCCACAGTCAAACATATCACAAAACCTTCAATACAATATAGAAGTTTTGTATCATAATAAATCAACTTCAAATAATCTTAAAATCCATCAAAGGATGTTGACATAGATGAAATCAAAATTCTTTTTAAAGAAATATCTCCTTTTATTTTGAAATCATTTAAGATCCATATAAAATAAAACATTTTCTTTGAAAATATTCTTATAAGCTTGTAAGGAAAGCTTTGAAGATTTTATAACGGCGTAAAATAACCGCACCCGCCGTATAAGTTAAAAAAAACATTCTTACCTCAATTCTGTCGAAAAGGTTAAAAAGGACCTTGTTTTGAAAACGACGAAAAGATTCCTTTATAAACCTCTTATAAAAAGTCAAAAAAGGGTATAAATGACTTTAACCCATATTCTTGTAAATAGTAAAAAAAATTTGAAATACATTTTTAAGAAACATGGATGTGGATGATAAAGAGATCCCAGTAGATTATTACATATAAACAACCTCGGATAATGAAGAGATTGTGAAATAACCCTTACCTTGTACTTTTCCTTGGTTGGGGTAGGTTAACCTCCTGTATAATGGTGAAATAATTGTTATTAAATTATACAAGAATCATATACACTAATATGATATCATATATGATCTTTTAATATTTATTTGATAATAATATCTTAGTATTATCGCTGTTTCGGGTGTGAACTTACTTGTTTGCTTTTGTATGTTTTGTTACGTAAGACATGTTTGTAAAGGATAAGTTGTATATTATTCAAATCCAGAATGGTATCAAGTCCTTAAACATCATTTCTAAATCATCAAATGATAATTATACTTGAATGGATACGATGGAGAATGAATCTCATCGCGTTCGTGGAGACGGTAGTCCGTACGTACGCACGAACGCTACTTCCGTTTAATTTTTATTTTAAAAGAATCGAATACAAATGATACATAGGTATATTACTATTCCAGTATAATATAATATTTTATACATGTTACTTAAGTTCATTAACACCATCCTTTATACGTTCCATGTGTGGTATGAACGAGTCATATCATTTTAAGGGGGCGGTAGTCCGCACTTCCTCAAATGAAATTATCGTATGTATATACAACATGAAACGAATAATGGTATGAAATAAAATTGAATTACAGAATCTTATATATAAAATATATATCATTAATATCATATTTAATTACAGTGCCATCATAATGGCCACCATGAGAGGCGGTAAGATGTATTTGAACAATCATCGTTTCGTGAGGCGTTAGTTTGCCATCCACAGAAACATTATGTTCATCATCCATTAGATGGAGTTGTGTGTATGTGTAGTTTAAATCCTTCTTATAACAACATCCTAGTATATTGAGGATACTGGTGTTGTTACAAAAGAAAGGAAATAAAAAGAGTTTGGGGGTTGAAGAAGAAAAATAAATGAAAATAATTTAAGAGAAATCGTTACCTTTAATTTAGGTAACTCACTTTGGTTGGAACCAAAGGACTTCTTGAAATGCTTTCTACCTAAGGGGAAGCTTCAAGGAGGAGGAGAGGGATTTGGGGAGCTTAGTTGGGCAGAGTTTGGACGAGCCAAGTGGCTTGAGAGGTGTGAGGAAAAGAGAAGGAGGAGTGCCCTTTTATAAGAGGGGTGAGGGGCACTTTTGGAAAAGCTAGAAATATTAATTTATAATAAATTCATATTCGGTTTCCAAAGGCTCAAAAGTTGACTATTCAAAGGGTGAGGTGGGGATAGGTCGAAAACAACTCATCCAATAGAATTTAGACAGGTTTGGGTACTTATATTAACCTTATCTTTAAGTATTAACTCTAAGTTAATTAGTTTCACTTTTACAATGTCTCTTTGTATTTTTATATAATATGGTTAATAAACTTACCATATACATACAAGCGACCCCCAAGTGGTCCATTAATCATACACCTATCATAATATAAGTCTTTTGGCCGAACCTTATATTTTTAGGAATTAAATATCAATTAATAATATAATATTTGTTTTAAAAACTCTTTTATGTCAATTTTGACACTATTCAATAGTTGATTTTTTGTGAAACTCATAACAGATTGATTACTTAGAACAAAGTCAATTAAATCACTACTAATATATCATATTATCCTAGAAAATTATTTTAATTCATTAAAAGTTTCATATTATATTTATTTGGGTATTTTTAATATCAATTATTTTGATTTTTCACTATTATAGTAATTACTCCATCATCATTGTGTCATAAATAAATTAAATTATTTAATGTCTAAAAATTATAAATAAAATATAATTATGTAGGAAATCTATTTATCTTTCTAAGGAATATTTATAATCTAAAATCCAACATATATAACCCTCTGTAACAATTGTTTTTCTAAAAGATATATGCTTGTGTCATTTTTGTATTCATTTTAACTTAATTAAAATAAAGTGTCATTATCACTTACAAGTGGATCCATGGGGTCCCAAAATCGACCCAAATATGCTCATGGTCGACCATGTATCAACCAATAGGGTTAAGACACGTTTTAGGTTAATTTAGTATTATTATAATATTATTTTTTTAACCTTTATTTACCGGATTTACCCTTAACCATGGTAAATAAAATATTTACCGCAGTAATTATTCAAAATGTCTAAAAATAAAAGTTACCTATTTACACAATTTGAACATCCTGATTCCAAATATGGAATCCATTTTTCTAAATTCAAAACACAGAAGTGGCAGAAATTAATTTAAAATTAATTCCCGCTGTCAAAACAAAAAGCGTGTTTTTAAGAGATAATAACTATCAAAAGATTGACACTTGTTTATGTTTGGTTTAATTGTAAAATTATGTCTAATGACCAAAATTATATTAAATTGTAAAAATATATTCTAAATATACTTTAAAACCACTCAAATTCATAATTTATCACTATTAATTATTTTGATTAAAAAAGTTGTTTTTAATTAAAATTTAGTAATTTTCACTATTCATCAAAATATGAAAGTTATCCGAAATGTACCAAAATTTCACCTTGGGCTAAATTAGATATTCCGAATCCAAAAATGAAGTCCATTTTAAAATATAAAATATATATAATTTCAAAAAGTAGGTATTACTATTCATAACGGCTAGTTTGATTGGTTGTGGTGTGTGTTAAAACTCAAGGTTGCGTACAACACACGCTACTGTATTATTCAAAGAAAGTGTACCGTGGAAGCTTGGGATGTTTCATTTTAAATTTTTGATGTCCCCATTTAGTAAAAAAGTTTAAAATATTGTATTTAAAAAGGGTTCACTATTAAACGTTGATAAAAGTGCAATACTGAAAATGAATTTGTTCTTGCATTATATCTAAGAAACTTATAATATGGATTCTAAAATTATAAGGATTATATAAAGTTTAAAATTTGGTTAATACTATTCATAACCTCTTTTCAATGGATTTTTTTTGGTAAGTCATGGTGCGATTGAACTCGGTGTTGCGTGTAGTGCATGTTATTGAATTATTTTGAAGAAATAACACGCTATGAAATCTTGGGGTGTTACATTCTCCCCTCCTTCAATAAATTGCGTCCTCGCAATTTGAAATTGTTCTTCGAAAATAAAAGGTTGAAAATAGAAAATATATTTGTGGGAAAACCCACATCGGAAATTGGGTTACTAAAATTTAGTCTTAATATGAGGAAAAGAGAAATAAAAGGGTCACCACCAAATTATGATCTCGATTAGGAGAACATTGGTGGCATTTAGAGACATATAATTGGAGGAAAAACGTAAATATTTATAGGTAGTGATTGAGGTCATCAATCACAAACAAGTATACAATTGAGTTCCTTAAATTCATCAATCTATGATGATTTGAAATACTATTGGTTCAACAAAACATAGGGTATTAGGATAACACATTTTTGACGTTTCAAAATATCTTAGTTGAAATCCCACATCGAAAAATGAATTAATGAGGCCTCTATTTAAAATAAAGAGTGGAAAGTATGATGATTACCGAAAATAACACATAATAGGTGTAACAGCCCAATATTTTATGAAAAATATTCTTTTTTATTTTACTAATGTCTTGTGTTATACGCTACACCAAAAGGATCTTGCATAACACGCATCCTTGACTTGCCTTGCATTACACGCAATCGCAACCTTCCTCGATAGCGTGTGTGGTACGTAATCCTGAGTTTCACGAAACAATGATATGCTATTAAAATATTATTAAAACTAGCCGTTATGAATTGTAATAACCACTTTTTAAAATTCTGTAAATCTTATATTTCAAAATGAACTTCATTTTTGGATTCGGAGTATCGAATTTAGCCTAAGGTGAAATTTTGGTACATTTCGGATAACTTTCATATTCTGATGAATAGTGAAAATTACTAAATTATAATTAAAAAACAACTTTTTTAATCGAAATAATTAATAGTGATAAATTATTAATTTGAGTAGTTTTAAAGTATATTTAGAATATATTTTTATAATTTAATACAATGTTGGTCATTGGATGTAATTTCACATTTAAACTAGACATAAACAAGTGTCAATCTTTTGATAGATATTGTTTCTTAAAAACACGCTATTTGTTTTAACAGCGGGATTTAATTATAAAATTAATTAATGCAACTTTTATGTTATGAATTTGGTAAAATAGACTTCATTTTTGAATTCGGAATATGAAATATATCTTGGGATGAAATTTTGGCATTGTTCTGAAAAACATCAATTTTTGATGAATAGTGAAACTACTAAGTGGTAGGTTAAAAAACTGAATTTTGCATAAAACTTAATTTTACCGCTTCTGTGAATGGAATTTCGAAAATCCGAGAGACACGGTTAATATCAAGGACTAAAATGTGATTCAATGAGATGAAAATAATTTTTTGGTGAATAGTAACTTTTTACTTTTTTTTACCACGGTAAATAGTAAATAGGGTAACTAAGGGTAAATATGATATTAATATTACCCTAACACATGTCCTAATTCTATTGGACAGGTGTAATTCGACCAAAAACAAACTTAGGAATAAAATATGACCATTTAGGCCCACTTGGATTAGATTAGGACATTTATTATTAATTTATTTAAAGAAGGGTTAAAATAGTTAAAATCAAAGTTTAATAAGTAAATCATTTTTAATATGGGGTTATACATAAGATAAATTAGACTATAAATATTCATTAGAAAGCTAAAAAGATTTCCTACATGATGGTATTTTATTTGTAATTTTTAGACATCAAATACTTTAATTAATTTATGACACAAAGATGATGCAGTAATTATCTTATTTATGAAATATTGACATAATTGATGTTATAAACACCAAAATAAATGTAATTTGAGAATTTTTATGAATTCCACTAATTTTCTAGGTTACTATGATATATTAATGTTGATTTAATCAACTTGGTTCGAACATTTAATTCTGTTATGACTTTCACAAAAATCATATATCAAATAGTGTCAAAATTGACACAAAATAGTTTTTAAATCAAATATTATATTATTAATTGTTATTTTATTCCTAAAAATATAAGGTTCGGCCAAATGACTTAGATAAGGATATATATATTAATAATAAACAATTTGGGGTTCGTTTGGCATGTTATAGTAAGTGTATTAACCATATAGTGAAAGAAAACATAAAGACACGGTAAAAGTTAAATTATTTAACTTAGAGTTAAATCTAATTGATAAGGTTTAAAATAAGATCCAAACATGTCTAAATTTGATTGGTTGATGAGATTACAACCCTATATCATCTAATCTTCGAATATGAGTCATTTTTGGAGGTTTTTAAGTGGGGTTAGATTTATTATAAATTAATATTTTTAAGAATTCCTAAGGTGCCCCTCTCCTCCCTTATAAAAGGACACCTCCTCCCCCTCCTCCTCACACCAATTTGAGCACTCAAGCTCGGCCAAACCCTGCCAATTTCTCCTCTCCACTTCTCTAGCAACATCTTAGAGGTTCTGGTCTTCCTCAAAGTCCAATTTTAGTGCCCTAAGAGGAGGTCTCAAAGAGGCACTTCAAAGAAGAGGTAATTACCGTTACCAATTCTTTCATCTTTATTTCTTCTTCCACTTCTTCTTCTTAGGTTGTTTCATTATGAAGTAATAACATCAGTATCACTCATATACTGATATGTTATTATAAGTATGAAACAACCCTATTTCACCATCTATCCATCCTACGGAAAAAGAAATCACCGCGCGTGCGTACGTACGGAATACCGTCTCCACGCCGTGGTGTAATCTATTTTCCACCACCACCTTACATGGATGGGTATAATGGTGTAAATAATAACTATACATAGTTATTACAACATCATATTGATTATGATATATTGTATAATCCACTCCAATTCAATTCAATATTTATAGAAATGATATCATCGCTCGTGCGTACGTACGGAATACCGTCTCCACGACGCGATGAGATTCATTCTCCATGTTAACCATTTAAGAATGATTATAATGTATATATAAGAAATAATAATGAAATATATGACATTATAAAGCTACTGGATTTATGTATATATATACATATGTATGTCATCTACTTACTTCCATTTCAAGACAATAAGGAAAGGAAAACAACGTTCATGCGTACGTACGGACTACCGTCTCCATGAACGGTGTTTTTCATTTTATTTATCTACCTATTATATATATATATATACTGAATATATATGATATATAAATCATATTTTATATTCTGGAAGTAAGTAAATCATGATATAAGTAATAATGATGTCAAGAACAACAAGTCAAAACACCTACGATAAATGAAACGATTTTACCCAAAACGCTTCTTTAACATGGAATTTACAAAAGAACGGGTAATATAATGTCATAAGTGAACCATATATGATATCATAACAATGAATATGATTCTTTAATAAGTCAATAACATGATTTAAGTCATTATACAGGAGGTTCGGACACTTACAAAGCAAGTCGGACCTAAGGTAAGGGAAATATGACAATCTCATTTTTATCTGAGATTGTTTATTCGTAAGTATTTACTGGGGTGTATTTTATCATCAACATCCATGTTTACTCAATATGTAATATTATTTCCATCCACCTAAAATTGTTTAAATCCATTTTTACCCTTCGGTGAGTTTTTAGTAATACGTATGAAAGGAATCTTTTGTCGTTTTTCGTACGAGGTACTTTTTGACTTTTCCGACAAAAGTACGAAGAATGTTTTTTTTAACTTATACGGCACGAACGGATTTCTACTGTTTTATAAAGCCTTATTTTAATGAAGCTTCCTCTAAAAGATTTAATGACTATTTTCAATAAAATCTCTTTCTTTTAAAATTGAATGATGTTTTGTGAAAAGAAATTGATTTTGAAGAAGAAAGGATATTTTCCTCAAGAATTCAATTCAAGTGTTTTATCAAAATTATTTTCCATATAAGATAATAAAGGGTTCTGTTTCTATCCATATTTTTACATTGATTTGACTATGTTGTGATGTAATTATGTTTATGAATTCCTTTATCTTATATGAATTGATTTATGATGTCATGATGTTTCAAGAATGCCATTTTTGTTACATGTGTTATGTGATGATGTATGTGTTATGATTATGTGGCACACATAAGAAAGGATTCATTATAAGATGGGTGGGACCTATATCTCCCTCCAATGCATTGGGTAATGATTTTATATCTCATGAGATAGACATGGCTGGAACGGAAGGTTATTTCGGTTCAGTGATACAGGACTGAAACGAGGAGTGAACTCGGTTCAGAAAGGGACTTTGTCCACTAAGATAGTCTTGGCAATGAGTCATGACTAACAAGAAATGATTTTCCATGATTATGTGCGCATGCCACAAAGTTTCAAGTTTTATGTTATGATTATGGGGATCTCATTTTCACTTCTATGATTTATCCCATGTTATGATATTATGAGCTCTTTTGCAGGTTAAGATTTCCAAAAAAAAAGATATGTTCTTTTGTATATGATTTGATTGATATTTCTTTTGTTTACCCTTACTGAGCATTTGAGCTCACCGTTTTATGTTTTCTTTTCCCCAGGATATAAAGAAAGGTTTATAGGTAAAAAAAAGGGAAGATCTTTATGGGAGATATTGAAGATCTTTCACCACGATTAGAAGATTACGTTCCGAGTTTCCAAAGACACTAAACTATTACGATCCTTATGTGTGTGTTTTTGTTATGTACTAAGTATTCCGCAAAAGTAATGTAATGTCCATGTACGATAAGATTCGGGTCTCTACAGTTGGTATCAGAGGAAAGGTTTAGTCAACCTTTGGAAACTAGGATGCGAAAACGTTAGTGAGATCCCTAGAGATATTTCTAAGGTATGTCTAGGGATGTCCCTAGGGATAAGTATACGTATAGGTTATAGTAATAGAATTACGCTAACGATCATAGAATTAAACTTAAGATGTTGGATATTGAAGGTACTCCCCCTTTATTATGTTGTTTTCCCTATCATGATTTTTTCCTCTCACACTATTCTTTTGGGGTTTTAGACGATGGCTGGAACCCGAAGGAACCGTGTTGATCAATGCAATGGACAATGCAATGATTGTCCCCCTGAGCAACCAAACGATATGGGATCTGGAATGCAAAATCTTGTAGCCATGCTCACACAACTTTCTCAAGCTATGAATCATGCAGGACTTCCAAACGAGCAAAGGAAGGAGCAACATTCCGTTGAATCCTTCATGAGGCAGCGCCCGCCTTCTTTCAGTGGGTCTTCTGATCCACTTGTGGCTGAACAATGGATCAGTACCACTGAAAAGATATTTTCAGTTCTTCAATGTTCTGAACATGATAAAGTCATCTTAGCAGTATATCGTTTGGAAGGTGAAGCTGATAAATGGTGGAATCTTATCAAGAATACGAGGCCAAGGGATGAAATTGAGTCCATGGAATGGGACGAGTTCAAGAACTTGTTTTTCAGTAAGTACTTCCCTCGTATTCTTCGAACAAAGATGGAAAAGGAGTTTATTGAGCTGAAGCAGAAGGATGATGAATCTGTTGGTATATACGAAGCGAATTTTACAAGACTTGCAAGGTATGCATCTGGCATTATCATCCAACCTGAAAGTAAAGTTGATCGATTTTTCAGTGGCTTAAAACCAAGTCTTCGAAGGGCATTAGCTATAAGAGACTTCAGTAGCTATGAAGAAATTGTGCGTTGTGCTATCAAGGTAGAAATGGAAGTTGGTGTTACATATCCATCTCATGGTTTTGACAAGAAACGAAAGATGGAGTTCAAGGAGAAATCTCATAATAATGGTGAAAAGAAGATGAATGTTTCCTTATGCACAAAGTGTGGAAATAAGCATGGTGGAGATTGTCTTAAAGGAACTAGAAAATGTTTTAAGTGTGGAAAAGAAGGTCATCGAGCAGCTGAGTGTCGAAGTAATCGAAAAAGGGTTTCTAATGATGTGAATAAAGCAAACACTGCAGAGAACGCACCACCAACACTTCAATGCTTCAAGTGCAAGGAAATGGGGCATTATGCTAATAATTGCCCTAATCCAAGGGTTAGTGATGATCAACATGAGCAACCACTGAAGGCAAAGGACAAAGGGAAGTCACATGCGATCACTATTGGCGATGTTGAATATGATAACGATGTGGTGGAATGATTAAGCGTTTATGTAATGGGATTCCAAAATAATGTTGTATCATTGAGTATTGCAATATTTATTGATGTGGTATTCAAAGTGATTGAGATATTTTTTTTTGAAATAAGATGATATGCGCATAATGAAGACGAGAAAATGAAATGTTTAATAGTATTCATGAGCTCATGATTGATATAAGGACTAAGTGATATCATGGATTGAGTATATAGAATTTTGAGGATTTTGGTATGTGGAAAGTGTTAACTTTTAACTGCATTCATGTTTTCACTAAGGTATTCAAGAGAATACATGATTAAGGACTTTGAATGTTTGGAATGTGACCAACAAAACATATCTTATGATATATGGGGATCAACGATGATATTAAATCTCTGGTAATTGTTTTCACTATGTTATGAGAGTGGACTGCAGTATTATGGATAAGCCTAAAGATTGGAATGGATTATGTTGGACATAAGTTAGTATTGTTTAAGGATAGAAGTTTTTTTTCGATATTATTGATGGGATGTTATAGTAATATAGTTTTATAAAAAGGACAACCTGCAGGACGGGCGACAGCCCATCGCTTCGGACAAGGCTGTAGGAATCGAACCCACAACCGAAGTGCGACTGGCCTTTATCGCCTACCACTGGCCTACAGGAAGTCCCTGTTTAGTAGAAACTAGTTTTATTATATTAAGCAGTATGATATATGAAGTATAAGTCCATTTTAGAAACCATATGTGATTAATCTCACTATAGATCGACTTATGTATATAATTTTTACTAACCTTTTGTTTGAGACAGATGGAATGACTCGTCATTCTATCACATGATCTGCTAACACTTCACGAATAACAAATTCAACTTCATTTATTTAAGAGATGAAGTAGAAATTGTTCAAGGCACGAACAAAAGTGAGATTGTACCAAAATAAAGTAAGTATTTATTCTAAGCAAATTTTCAACTTTAGGGAAATGATCTTGAAAACCAAAAAAATGTTGTCCTAGTGATCTTATACCTGATGAATCAGATGGTACCTTATATCATCACAAATCTATGGATTTGTGATTACTGGATTTTCCATAGCCATGTTCTCTACCACTCTCCATCAGAACATGATGGTTAGATTTCTCTTCCATATCCATAATTTCACCTATGTGGAAACCCAGTGATTAGTTTATTTGGGTAATCGTTACATTTCATACTTTAGTTTTTAAAGCCAAGTTTTGGTATTCTCTTTTACGATGTGGGTTTCTATTAAATAAACTTTCGAATAGTAAACCATTTATAACCCCGACGAATTTCGAGGGCGAAATTCATTTTAAGGAGGGTAGAATGTAACAGCCCAATATTTTATGAAAAATATTCTTTTTTATTTTACTAATGTCTTGTGTTATACGCTACACCAAAAGGATCTTGCATAACACGCATCCTTGACTTGCCTTGCATTACACGCAATCGCAACCTTCCTCGATAGCGTGTGTGGTACGTAATCCTGAGTTTCACGAAACAATGATATGCTATTAAAATATTATTAAAACTAGCCGTTATGAATTGTAATAACCACTTTTTAAAATTCTGTAAATCTTATATTTCAAAATGAACTTCATTTTTGGATTCGGAGTATCGAATTTAGCCTAAGGTGAAATTTTGGTACATTTCGGATAACTTTCATATTCTGATGAATAGTGAAAATTACTAAATTATAATTAAAAAACAACTTTTTTAATAGAAATAATTAATAGTGATAAATTATTAATTTGAGTAGTTTTAAAGTATATTTAGAATATATTTTTACAATTTAATACAATGTTGGTCATTGGATGTAATTTCACATTTAAACTAGACATAAACAAGTGTCAATCTTTTGATAGATATTGTTTCTTAAAAACACGCTATTTGTTTTAACAGCGGGATTTAATTATAAAATTAATTAATGTAACTTTTATGTTATGAATTTGGTAAAATAGACTTCATTTTTGAATTCGGAATATGAAATATAGCTTGGGATGAAATTTTGGCATTGTTCTGAAAAACATCAATTTTTGATGAATAGTGAAACTACTAAGTGGTAGGTTAAAAAACTGAATTTTGCATAAAACATAATTTTACCGCTTCTGTGAATGGAATTTCGAAAACCCGAGAGACACGGTTAATATCAAGGACTAAAATGTGATTCAATGAGATGAAAATAATTTTTTGGTGAATAGTAACTTTTTACTTTTTTTTACCACGGTAAATAGTAAATAGGGTAACTAAGGGTAAATATGATATTAATATTACCCTAACACATGTCCTAATTCTATTGGACAAGTGTAATTCGACCAAAACAAACTTAGGAATAAAATATGACCATTTAGGCCCACTTGGATTAGATTAGGACATTTATTATTAATTTATTTAAAGAAGGGTTAAAATAGTTAAAATCAAAGTTTAATAAGTAAATAATTTTTAATATGGGGTTATACATAAGATAAATTAGACTATAAATATTCATTATAAAGCTAAAAAGATTTCCTACATGATGGTATTTTATTTGTAATTTTTAGACATCAAATACTTTAATTAATTTATGACACAAAGATGATGCAGTAATTATCTTATTTATGAAATATTGACATAATTGATGTTATAAACACCAAAATAAATGAAATTTGAGAATTTTTATGAATTCCACTAATTTTCTAGGTTACTATGATATATTAATGTTGATTTAATTAACTTGGTTCGAACATTTAATTCTGTTATGACTTTCACAAAAATCATATATCAAATAGTGTCAAAATAGACACAAAATAGTTTTTAAATCAAATATTATATTATTAATTGTTATTTTATTCCTAAAAATCTAAGGTTCGGCCAAATGACTTAGATAAGGATATATATATTAATAATAAACAATTTGGGGTTCGTTTGGCATGTTATAGTAAGTGTATTAACCATATAGTGAAAGAAAACAAAAAGACACGGTAAAAGTTAAATTATTTAACTTAGAGTTAAATCTAATTGATAAGGTTTAAAATAAGATCCAAACATGTCTAAATTTGATTGTTTGATGAGATTACAACCCTATATCATCTAATCTTCGAATATGAGTCATTTTTGGAGGTTTTTAAGTGGGGTTAGATTTATTATAAATTAATATTTTTAAGAATTCCTAAGGTGCCCCTCTCCTCCCTTATAAAAGGACACCTCCTCCCCCTCCTCCTCACACCAATTTGAGCACTCAAGCTCGGCCAAACCCTGCCTATTTCTCCTCTCCACTTCTCTAGCAACATCCTAGAGGTTCTGGTCTTCCTCAAAGTCCAATTTTAGTGCCCTAAGAGGAGGTCTCAAAGAGGCACTTCAAAGAAGAGGTAATTACCGTTACCAATTCTTTCATCTTTATTTCTTCTTCCACTTCTTCTTCTTAGGTTGTTTCATTATGAAGTAATAACATCAGTATCAATCATATACTGATATGTTATTATAAGTATGAAACAACCCTATTTCACCATCTATCCATCCTACGGAAAAAGAAATCACCGCGCGTGCGTACGTACGGAATACCGTCTCCACGCCGTGGTGTAATCTATTTTCCACCACCACCTTACATGGATGGGTATAATGGTGTAAATAATAACTATACATAGTTATTACAACATCATATTGATTCTGATATATTGTATAATCCACTCCAATTCAATTCAATATTTATAGAAATGATATCATCGCTCGTGCGTACGTACGGAATACCGTCTCCACGACGCGATGAGATTCATTCTCCATGTTAACCATTTAAGAATGATTATAATGTATATATAAGAAATAATAATGAAATATATGACATTATAAAGCTACTGGATTTATGTATATATATACATATGTATGTCATCTACTTACTTCCATTTCAAGACAATAAGGAAAGGAAAACAACGTTCATGCGTACGTACGGACTACCGTCTCCATGAACGGTGTTTTTCATTTTATTTATCTACCTATTATATATATATATATACTGAATATATATGATATATAAATCATATTTTATATTCTGGAAGTAAGTAAATCATGATATAAGTAATAATGATGTCAAGAACAACAAGTCAAAACACCTACGATAAATGAAACGATTTTACCCAAAACGCTTCTTTAACATGGAATTTACAAAAGAACGGGTAATATAATGTCATAAGTGAACCATATATGATATCATAACAATGAATATGATTCTTTAATAAGTCAATAACATGATTTAAATCATTATACAGGAGGTTCGGACACTTACAAAGCAAGTCGGACCTAAGGTAAGGGAAATATCACAATCTCATTTTTATCCGAGATTGTTTATTCGTAAGTATTTACTGGGGTGTATTTTATCATCAACATCCATGTTTACTCAATATGTAATATTATTTCCATCCACCTAAAATTGTTTAAATCCATTTTTACCCTTCGTTGAGTTTTTAGTAATACGTATGAAAGGAATCTTTTGTCGTTTTTCGTACGAGGTACTTTTTGACTTTTCCGACAAAAGTACGAAGAATGTTTTTTTTAACTTATACGGCACGAACGGATTTCTACTGTTTTATAAAGCCTTATTTTAATGAAGCTTCCTCTAAAATATTTCATGACTATTTTCAATAAAATCTCTTTCTTTTAAAATTGAATGATGTTTTGTGAAAAGAAATTGATTTTGAAGAAGAAAGGATATTTTCCTCAAGAATTCAATTCAAGTGTTTTATCAAAATTATTTTCCATCTAAGATAATAAAGGGTTCTGTTTCTATCCATATTTTTACATTGATTTGACTATGTTGTGATGGAATTATGTTTATGAATTCCTTTATCTTATATGAATTGATTTATGATGTCATGATGTTTCAAGAATGCCATTTTTGTTACATGTGTTATGCGATGATGTATGTGTTATGATTATGTGGCACACATAAGAAAGGATTCATTATAAGATGGGTGGGACCTATATCTCCCTCCAATGCATTGGGTAATGATTTTATATCTCATGAGATAGACATGGCTGGAACGGAAGGTTATTTCGGTTCAGTGATACAGGACTGAAACGAGGAGTGAACTCGGTTCAGAAAGGGACTTTGTCCACTAAGATAGTCTTGGCAATGAGTCATGACTAACAAGAAATGATTTTCCATGATTATGTGCGCATGCCACAAAGTTTCAAGTTTTATGTTATGATTATGGGGATCTCATTTTCACTTCTATGATTTATCCCATGTTATGATATTATGAGCTCTTTTGCAGGTTAAGATTTCCAAAAAAAAGCTATGTTCTTTTGTATATGATTTGATTGATATTTCTTTTGTTTACCCTTACTGAGCATTTGAGCTCACCCTTTTCTGTTTTCTTTTCCCCAGGATATAAAGAAAGGTTTATAGGTAAAAAAAGGGAAGATCTTTATGGGAGATATTGAATATCTTTCACCACGATTAGAAGATTACGTTCCGAGTTTCCAAAGACACTAAACTATTACGATCCTTGTGTGTGTGTTTTTGTTATGTACTAAGTATTCCGCAAAAGTAATGTAATGTCCATGTACGATAAGCTTCGGGTCTCTACAATAGGGTTCCATGTAGGAAAATATGGATATGGAAGAGAAATCTAACCATCAATTATCTGATGGAGAGTGGTAGAGAACATGGCTATGAAAAGGCCAACAATCCCAAAGCCATAAATTAGTGATGATTTAAGGTACCATCTAGGACAACATTTTTGTTCTAAGTTCCTTTTATTAATGTTGAGGAATTTATTTATGAGATTGGCTAAGATCATAAGGAGATATACTTACATTATAATTAGAGTTTTATCCATTAATAAATTTCTACCACAAACTCATCTTTCACTCTAAAAGATAATAGAACGTAAATTTTTTTTCTATTTATACTATTCGTACAAGGTTCCAAAATAAATGAATTTATAATTCATCTACCAGATCTTTTAAAAAAAACTACATTATTTAATCCAAGACATCTCGTGGGCCAGTGGTAGGTGATACACCCTTTTCGCCCTTCGGTTGCGGGTTCAAGTCTCGCAGCCTTGCCGGACGCGACGGGTTGCCGCCCGACCTCCGAGTTGTCCTTTTATGGCAATGCAAAATAATCCAAACTAGAACTATCCAAAATACTTCTGTCCAAACTCACAGTCCAACATTTATATGGAAGGTAAACATAATGTAGATCCTTTTTACCCTGTAATAGCATATGAATACCTTCATCATGTATTCTTTTAATACACTGAAACATCCTGATTTACCATAATCTTTGTTGATTACATTCATGCTCCCTTATTCCATATAGAATGCTGGATATACTTCATCAATCCAAAAATGTTTTAAACCCCAAAAATGATGGAATATACAAATCATTAATCAGTTCGAAGGTAGTCAAGAATATCCAATATAATTTATCCAAAACAATCATGTATTATTCCAAAATCACTAATTCGGTATCAGAACTATATTATGGTTTATCATTCTCTCAACCATATATTTTCCAAAAATTTATCCTGCTATTGAGTCAATTTTCTTTGTTCCACATAATCTCAAGTCCTTAATGAAATAGTACTGCAGTACAATCCTTATATACTCCATAATTATTATAACAAGTACATTGTCGATACAACACTCAATTGACATAATCAACATACGAACTCCAATCATTCCTCTTCATCTGTGGTAGTATCATAACTTGATTATTATCCAATAGCATCATTTGCGGCATAGTCTGATGACTGGAACATAGGTTCGCGTAGTGTCCAAACTCCTTGCAAATGAAGCATTGTACATTTGAAACCATTTTCTTACCCTTGCAGTCACGTACTTTGTGCCCTTTTCCTCCACACTTATAACAAACTCCCATTCCTTTTAGGCAAGTTCCAGGGTGTTTCTTTCCACAGTTACCACATATGGGAAAATTCTTCTTTTCCCTCTTCCCTTTATCCATCTTTCTCTCTTCCATCCTTTTCTTCTCTTGATTCCCTTCAAATCCATAGGACTCAGTAAACTCTTTACTTATCATATCAACTCATGATATTATTTCTTCATATGATGATAATACATGGGAGACTATTTCTCTTATAAATTCTAACTTAAGACCATGAAAGATATGATCCTTCCTTCTCTTTGAATCATGTGTATTTCTGGAGTTCTCATTCCTTCTACTGGGCGCCATTTCTAAACAATGGCATACACTAGATCAGTTTATGAATCAAAATACATAATGCCATACTTATAAAACACTTAACATAAATTGAACTATTTATGGATATAATCCATAATCATAAAAATGTCTTCTTTGAGGATGTATATACTCATAAACCCTTCATAATGATTTGTAAAGAAAATTAGAGTTATCCTAAGCATATCCCCCGGGAGTGTCGTAACCAAGAGTGCAGCAAGGCCCGTTGTCGTGCACCAGTTCCCGTTCGAGTCTAGCTCAAAGCGGTGTTTTTGGGTTTTACCCCTAGGTACATCTATGCCAGATCCGCCTCTACCTGCTCGTATCCAGACAGGGATGTATTGCTCGGAAAACTCACAAAATCTCTACAATACCAAAATTCTAGGAAGTTCTTCTATACTAATCCTCAAAGTTCATCTTAGGTCTACGTGCTCTAATCAGAGTTTATCTAAATCTAGCTTCCAAGGTTTGTACTAAACTTCCTCTGATACCAACTGTAACACCCCGACCCCAGTTACCCAGAGTCGGTTCATTATTACATAACATTGGCATGATCACAAGAAAGATGAAATCTCGAAAGACCGATTGGTTTAGTAGCCTTGGAAACACTAGATATATTCATAAGTTTTACATTACATCATAAAATGAAAAACTACTACAACAACATAATGTTTCCACAATCCACACTATTAACCCCTCATAAAATCCCTGCAGGTCATTCATAACTTACGTCTTCACTTCCTGGGAAAAATAAAACATAGAAAAGGGGTGAGCTCAAATACCCAGTAAGGATAACAATATAGCGGAAACTTTCATCAATAAGAATAAACATTTAAGGCAATGTATAACTAAAACAAAAGCCTTTTAAACATGAACCTTCAACATGGTATGGCATAAATAAAATGAAATAATGCCATTTACTTATTCACATGGATATTCTAATAATCGAATAATCACATGCAAAAATCAATAACCACTTTCATAATGTTGGAATGCATAATGCCAGACTATCATAACCACATAGCCAAGGCCTCGTGCCAAGACTACAAATAAGATTTTGTCAAGGCCTTGTGCCAAGACACTAGTTTGTCTCATGAGACCTACCGATGCATCGAGGAGCTATAGCGGGCTCCACCCGTCACTTATTAAGTCCAATGCATTCCCATATGAAAAGGTTTAAACATAACATAAACATTCGTATTAAAACTAGCATACGAAATGTCAATACTTTCACAATAAACTATGAATGGTATAAAAATAGCACATCCACAGTCAAACATATCACAAAACCTTCAATACAATATAGATGTTTTGTATCATAATAAATCAACTTCAAATAATCTTAGAATCCATCAAAGGATGTTGACATAGATGAAATCAAAATTCTTTTTAAAGAAATATCTCCTTTTATTTTGAAATCATTTAAGATCCATATAAAATAAAACATTTTCTTTGAAAATATTCTTATAAGCTTGTAAGGAAAGCTTTGAAGATTTTATAACGGCGTAAAATAACCGCACCCGCCGTATAAGTTAAAAAAAACATTCTTACCTCAATTCTGTCGAAAAGGTTAAAAAGGACCTTGTTTTGAAAACGACGGAAAGATTCCTTTATAAACCTCTTATAAAAAGTCAAAAAAGGGTATAAATGACTTTAACCCATATTCTTGTAAATAGTAAAAATGTTTTGAAATACATTTTTAAGAAACATGGATGTGGATGATAAAGAGATCCCAGTAGATTATTACATATAAACAACCTCGGATAATGAAGAGATTGTGAAATAACCCTTACCTTGTACTTTTCCATGGTTGGGGTAGGTTAACCTCCTGTATAATGGTGAAATAATTGTTATTAAATTATAAAAGAATCATATACACTAATATGATATCATATATGATCTTTTAATATTGATTTGATAATAATATCTTAGTATTATCGCTGTTTCGGGTTTGAACTTACTTGTTTGCTTTTGTATGTTTTGTTACGTAAGACATGTTTGTAAAGGATAAGTTGTATATTATTCAAATCCAGAATGGTATCAAGTCCTTAAACATCATTTCTAAATCATCAAATGATAATTATACTTGAATGGATACGATGGAAAATGAATCTCATCGCGTTCGTGGAGACGGTAGTCCGTACGTACGCACGAACGCTACTTCCATTTAATTTTTATTTTAAAAGAATCGAATACAAATGATACATAGGTATATTACTATTCCAGTATAATATAATATTTTATACATGTTACTTAAGTTCATTAACACCATCCTTTATACGTTCCATGTGTGGTATGAACGAGTCATATCATTTTAAGGGGGCGGTAGTCCGCACTTCCTCAAATGAAATTATCGTATGTATATACAACATGAAACGAATAATGGTATGAAATAAAATGGAATTACAGAAGCTTATATATAAAATATATATCATTAATATCATATTTAATTACAGTGCCATCATAATGGCCACCATGAGAGGCGGTAAGATGTATTTGAACAATCATCGTTTCGTGAGGCGTTAGTTTGCCATCCACAGAAACATTATGTTCATCATCCATTAGATGTAGTTGTGTGTATGTGTAGTTTAAATACTTCTTATAACAACATCCTAGTATATTGAGGATACTGGTGTTGTTACGAAAGAAAGGAAATAAAAAGAGTTTGGGGGTTGAAGAAGCAAAATAAATGAAAATAATTTAAGAGAAATCGTTACCTTTAATTTAGGTAACTCACTTTGGTTGGAACCAAAGGACTTCTTGAAATGCTTTCTGCCTAAGGGGAAGCTTCAAGGAGGAGTAGAGGGATTTGGGGAGCTTAGTTGGGAAGAGTTTGGACGAGCCAAGTGGCTTTAGAGGTGTGAGGAAAAGAGAAGGAGGAGTGCCCTTTTATAAGAGGGGTGAGGGGCACTTTTGGAAAAGCTAGAAATATTAATTTATAATAAATTCATATTCGGTTTCCAAAGGCTCCAAAGTTGACTATTCAAAGGGTGAGGTGGGGATAGGTGTAAAACAACTCATCCAATAGAATTTAGACAGGTTTGGGTACTTATATTAACCTTATCTTTAAGTATTAACTCTAAGTTAATTAGTTTCACTTTTACAATGTCTCTTTGTATTTTTATATAATATGGTTAATAAACTTACCATATACATACAAGCGACCCCCAAGTGGTCCATTAATCATACACCTATCATAATATAAGTCTTTTGGCCGAACCTTAGATTTTTAGGAATTTAATATCAATTAATAATATAATATTTGTTTTAAAAACTCTTTTATGTCAATTTTGACACTATTCAATAGTTGATTTTTTGTGAAACTCATAACAGATTGATTACTTAGAACAAAGTAAATTAAATCACTAATAATATATCATATTATCCTAGAAAATTATTTTAATTCATTAAAAGTTTCATATTATATTTATTTGGGTATTTTTAATATCAATTATTTTGATTTTTCACTATTATAGTAATTACTCCATCATCATTGTGTCATAAATAAATTAAATTATTTAATGTCTAAAAATTATAAATAAAATATAATTATGTAGGAAATCTTTTTATATTTCTAAGGAATATTTATAATCTAAAATCCAACATATATAACCCTCTGTAACAATTGTTTTGCTAAAAGATATATGCTTGTGTCCTTTTTGTATTCATTTTAACTTAATTAAAATAAAGTGTCATTATCACTTACAAGTGGATCCATGGGGTCCCAAAATCGACCCAAATATGCTCATGGTCGACCATGTATCAACCAATAGGGTTAAGACACGTTTTAGGGTAATTTAGTATTATTATAATATTATTTTTTTAACCTTTATTTACCGGATTTACCCTTAACCATGGTAAATAAAATATTTACCGCAGTAATTATTCAAAATGTCTAAAAATAAAAGTTACCTATTTACACAATTTGAACATCCTGATTCCAAATATGGAATCCATTTTTCTAAATTCAAAACACAGAAGTGGCAGAAATTAATTTAAAATTAATTCCCGCTGTCAAAACAAAAAGCGTGTTTTTAAGAGATAATAACTATCAAAAGATTGACACTTGTTTATGTTCGGTTTAATTGTAAAATTATGTCTAATGACCAACATTATATTAAATTGTAAAAATATATTCTAAATATACTTTAAAACCACTCAAATTCATAATTTATCACTATTAATTATTTTGATTAAAAAAGTTGTTTTTAATTAAAATTTAGTAATTTTCACTATTCATCAAAATATGAAAGTTATCCGAAATGTACCAAAATTTCACCTTGGGCTAAATTAGATATTCCGAATCCAAAAATGAAGTCCATTTTAAAATATAAAATATATATAATTTCAAAAAGTAGGTATTACTATTCATAACGGCTAGTTTGATTGGTTGTGGTGTGTGTTAAAACTCAAGGTTGCGTACAACACACGGTACTGTATTATTCAAAGAAAGTGTACCGTGGAAGCTTGGGATGTTTCATTTTAAATTTTTGATGTCCCCATTTAGTAAAAAAGTTTAAAATATTGTATTTAAAAAGGGTTCACTATTAAACGTTGATAAAAGTGCAATACTGAAAATGAATTTGTTCTTGCATTATATCTAAGAAACTCATAATATGGATTCTAAAATTATAAGGATTATATAAAGTTTAAAATTTGGTTAATACTATTCATAACCTCTTTTGAATGGATTTTTTTTGGTAAGTCATGGTGCGATTGAACTCGGTGTTGCGTGTAGTGCATGTTATTGAATTATTTTGAAGAAATAACACGCTATGAAATCTTGGGGTGTTACATCAATCATCTCGATGATAAAAACTTAAAGTCAAGACTCATCTCACCTAGGTATTTAACTCATGTAGAGGGGTTGATATGATTAGATGTAGCCACTGAATCATCTTCTTTATTGAACCCATGTAGGAACCTGGAACAGTATCGGCGCTGTCGAACCCACGAAGGATCTCAGTACAGAAGTCAACACTGTTGAAACCACAGAGGATTCCAGTCCAGTATCATCATTGTCGAACCCACAGAGGATCCTGGTCATGTATCATCACTGTTGAACCCACGTAGGATCCTAATATAGTAGTAGGTCCACGTAGGATCATATCATCTCAGTCTCAGCCAGTCATAGGGTTCCCGCACACAACACACTCGATTACAGGAGGGTCCGTCCCCAAGCCAAGTGTCGATACATAAACTACCAAGAAGTCTTGAGTTGATGTATCCCGTAGTTCTGTCTCAACAAAATTAATCCAATGCGACAGATGGTGCGTCAATCGGAGGCCCGGTCTGTGAGTTACTGGAATTTCCGCTCTGAGGGCCCGGTTGGATTTAAGTTCAATCCAACCTGGCCATACCCCAACTGAATCCAAACCTCGAGTGGGGTATTCCAAAGGAATCTTCTCATTCCAAGCTTTCTGTCGTCGTAGACGGTTTGTCAATCGGACACCCGTAGCCCAAGATGTGGGCAAAAAGGTGAAATGGGTCAGAATAGGGTCCGGGTCTAGTCCGGCCGAGCCAGGCCGACCCGACCCAGTCTGGGACGACCCGACCTGAGTCCGGATCCAGACCAGGGTGAAAACTAGTCCCGGGTCTAACCCAGCCTGGCCCAGCCTAGTGGCAGCGGCTAGAACCCGCGGTGGCGGCCCAGCCCAGCACGGTAGCCCGACCCAGCGCGGCGGCCCGACCCAACGCGGCGACCCGTTCCACACGGCAGCCCGGCCCGTGCCGGTGGCTCGGCCCGAGGGGGGTGGTGGCCCAGCCCTCAGGGGGGGGGAGGCCCTGCCCAGCCGGCCCGCTTGGCCAGCGGGGGTGCCAACTAGGGGTGGTGCCCTGCGGGGCCCGCCCTAGCAATCAAAGGGGAGGTTACACCCCCCGTCTTCAACAACGGCCGATGCGTGGCACCAGAACGGTAACCACGAGACCCTTCGGGTCCTACCTATAGCACGCCCACTGGTGGCTGGCTCAGCTGGCCACCCTCCTCCATCTACTGCGGCCCATATCCATGGATCTTCTCCGGCACAGCATGACGGCGCTGCACCCATCACGTCCGACCGCCACGGCCTACGTGGCCACAGCTCCTTCCTCCGGCACAATGCGATGGAACCGCACCCCTCCGGCACTACCACAGTCCAGTTATCCATATAGCGCGATGGATCTGCACCCCTCAGATGGCCCTAATATCTCCATCTTCTTCCAGAGCCGGCTCGTTGCTAGTCGATGATTGTACCGCCGCTGCCTGTCGGCTGCAACCCATTCATCCCATGGTGTCATTGCGCCGCCACCGCCATCAATGAACTACAACCAACAGAGGGTTTTCGAGTCGTGTTTGTTAGACCCGCACCCTCCACATTAGGGTGATATAAAACAACTATTATTGAAGCTCAATAATGATGAAGAACGAAGATAAAAATCAATCAAAACAACCCCTACCTCATTTTTTGTTCGTTGATGATGGAATATTGCATTGTCGTTGGCGGCGTTCTACCCGAGTGGCTTCTCCTCCTTTGATGTGGAAGAAGATCGTACATCATCGTCAGTGTAGGTTCTTCCCTCAAAAGGTGGTTCCTCTGACATCTCCAGCAAGGTGGAAGAAGAAGGTGGAAGGTGGTGGAGAAAGGAGAAGGAAGGAGATCATTCTCTAGTGGATCCTACTCTCCAACTAAGAAGTATCCTCCCTTAATTAATTTAGGGAGGAGTTTCTTGAATTAATGTGGGGTTGCGGACCCCACATTAATTCAAATAAAATTGAATAAAAATAAAATACATGTCATGTATTTTATTCTTATTTTAATTCTTTAAAAAAACAACCACGTGGGTGAAAACTCAACCAATGCTCTAGCCTGAACGTAGCTAAGGTGAAGGATTCACTAAGCAATCATCGGTGCTACGAGTTCAATGGTGCCCTCATAATTCGATTCTGAGAAAAAGGTTCAGAAGTTACTAAAACCTACTAAAAAACACAATGAATGCATGTAGAATTTTTGGAAAAACATTCTTGGCACTCCGGGCCTTGGAATCACGCACCTTCAGAAACTTCAGACTCGGAAGAATTCCATATAATTTTAAAAAAAATTACATGGGATTTTATTGGTCTTTAAATTCTCTCCAACTTAGGGATTTGCATCCCTGAAAGCCAAAACTCAAAACTAGGGAAACTAATGGGGGAACTAAGCATAGACTTGAACCTCCCACTCCCATGTGATCTCCTGGAGGCTCTCGTGCTGCCACCATACACGCACAAGAGGTATCTACTGCCCACGAAGGACTCTCTCCTGTCGATCCTCAATCTCTACTGGAACCTCCAATAAATTCTCCATGTCGTCTATGTCAAGCTTGCTCCAGTCTATGATATGAGTTGGGTTATGCACGTATCTCATCAGCTGTGAAATGTGCAAAACGTCATGCACCCAGTGAAACTAAGGTGGAAGAGCTAGGCGGTAAGCCACCTTTTCTACTCTACTGAGGACCTGGAAGGGTCTAGTAAATGTTAAAGATAACTTGCCACCCTGGAAAAATATCTATAAACCTCATCGAGGTGAGACCCGTAGGAAGACGTGGTAACCATCCTCGAACTCCAGAGGTCTCCATCTCCTATTAGAATAGGACTTCTGCCTGCTATATGCAGTCTTAATTCGCTCTTGGATGACCTTCACCTTCTATGTCGTAGCCTGCACCATCTTTGGTCCCATGAGGGCTGACTCCCCTAGTTCAGTCCATCACAAAGGCGATCTACAAGGTCATCCATACAGTCCCTCGAAAGGTTCCATCCTGATGGTGGAGTAGTAGATATTGTTGTATGAAAACTCTACCAATGGTAAGTGATCCTCCCAGCTAAGACTAAAGTCGAGGACGCATGCACATAGCATGTCCTTAAGAGTTTGAATAGTCCTCTCAGTCTGGCCATCAGTCTGAGGATGGAAGGCAGTGCTCAGGTGAAGTTGTGTCCTGAAAGCCTCCTGAAACCCCTTCCATAGCTGGGATGTGAAACGAGCATCTCGATCGAAGAAGATCATTAATGGAACACCATAAATCCATATGATCTCCTATACATAGAGGCGTCCCAAGCTCTCTACTTAACCCTTCTCTCTGATCGGTAAGAAGTGGGCCGACTTGGTGAGTCGTTCGAAAATCACCTAGATAGAGTCATGACCTCTAGATGAACGTGGAAGTCCCATCACGAAATCCATTGATATCCCATCCCACTTCCACTCTGGGACATCTAAGGGCTGAACTAAACCTATTGGAACCTGGTGCTCTGCCTTCACTTTCTGAAATGTGTGGCATCATGAGACAAACTCTGCTACTACCTTCTTCATACCTGGCCACCAGTGTTGTCATCAGAGGTCCTGGTACATCTTTTCCACACCTGGATGTACTGCTAGAGGCAACTTGTGAACCTCCCTCAACACTTCCTCCTGAAGAGACCCTTGTACGAAGGTATATCCCCTAATGAGAATGACATTCTCCCCACCTACAAAAAATCCATCAGGTGCCTGCCCTCTGGATATTTGGGCACGTCAAGCCTTGTAGTCAACATACCCACGCCATGCCTCCTTGACTCTCTAAATAAGTGGAGGTGTGAATGTAAGATACTATAGAAAGGATGCTCTATCTTGATCCACAATGGATATCTGCAACACGGCCAGTTGCTCTGTCACCTCTCCTAGCAGTTGAAAGCCTGATCTCCTACTGAGAGAATCTGCTACAACATTTCCCTTCCCAAGAGTATATACTATCTCAAATTCATAGTCTTGGAGGAACTCAATCCAACACCACTGTCTCAGGTTCAGGTCATTCTGTGAGAAGATATACCTAAGACTTTGGTGGTCAGAGTAGACTGTAAAACGCTCACCCATCAGATAGTGCCGCCACATCTTCAAGGCGAAGACCACTGCTTCTAACTCTATGTCATGAGTAGCATAATTCTGCTCATGTTGTCTCAGCAAATGAGAACCATAAGCTATCACTACTCTCTCCTGCATCAGGATGCATCCTAGCCCGGTCCTTGATGCATTGAAATAGACTATGTATCAAATGCCCTCCTCTGGTAGCCTCAAGATGGGAACACTAGTCAGCCTCTGCCTCAGCTCCTAGAAACTCCAATGGCATCTCTCTGAACACACGAAGGGTTTCCCCTTCTTCGTCAATGTTGAAAGTGGTGATACAACTCTAGAGAAGTCTGGAAGAAATTTCCAATAGTACATAGCGAGACCCAAAAAAATCCATACCTCCGTCACACTCTTGGGTGTCTCCCAAGCAAGTACTGCCTAGATCTTCACTGGATCCACTGCAACTCCTACCTCTGAGATGACATGTCCCAGAAAGTGTACCTATCGGATATAGAACTTGAACTTCGAGATCTTACCATAAAGCTGGTGCTCTCGGAGTGGGTCCAGTACTACCCGAAAATGGTAGGCATGTACCTCCGTGGTAGCTGAGTAGATCAGAATGTCATCGATGAAGACTACCAAAAAGTGATCAAGGTATTATTGGAAGATCCTGTTCATGAGTCCCATGAACACAACGGGTGCGTTGGTTATGCTGAATGGAATAACCAAGAACTCGTAGTGGACATATCGTCATTTGAAGGTTGTTTTCTTCACATCTTCAACCCGTACTATGAGCTAGTGATAGCCCGATCGAAGATCTATCTTCAAGAAAAAAGGAACTCCCTTCAACTGATCAAAGAGGCCATCAATACTTGGGAGTGGGTACTTGTTCTTCACATTCACCTTTTCTAGGCACTGATAATCAACACACAGTCGCAAGTTCCCATCCGCCTTCTTGGCGAACAAAATCGATGATGCCCAGGGTGAAACACTGGGTCGGATGAATCCCTTCACCTAAAAGTCCTCCAGCTATACCCGCAGCTCACGAAGCTCTGCGGGAGCCATCCGATATTTTGGTGTGGATATCAGTGTTTTCCAGGGGTACAAGTTAATGTAAAAGTTTACCTCTCTTCCAAGAGGTAGTCTTGGAATGTCATCAGGGAAGATATCCATGTAATGATCCACCTCAATAAGAAAACTTGGACTCCGCACATCAACTGCTCCGAGAATGAGGAAAACCAACTGATGTGTGATCAGATGACCCCTCCTCTGGGTAATTCCATCCTGCACTGCAAAGGCTCAATTCTTTCCGATGGAGGTAAACCTCATCCCATCATCATGGACACACTACACTTTCTGCCTAATGCAGTCAATCTGAGATTGAACTATGGATAACCATTCGATACCCAAGATGACGTCATAAGGCCTTGACACCGCTAAAAGAAGATCCCAGCCAAAGCTCTCGCCTCCTAGAGTGAGCTTACACTGCTGGCACCAGTGTGTAACCATCGAATCCTCTCCCATAAGAGTCTCTAGCCGTAAGTATCAAGCCAAAATCTCCACTGGAATCTCTGAGCTCCGCACGAGGGTAGTGGAAATAAAATAATGACTAGTACATGTTTTTATAAGTACTGCCGCAATGGTGGAGTAGACACAGATAGTAACTCGAATCATCTCAAGTGCACCGTGGTCACCGGCCTTGACTTCCTAGAGCTAAGCCCGCCCCTATCCGCTAGCTCCCTGTGGTCGGGGTGGACCTCCTAGTGGTGGTGGTTGTAGGACCTCAAAACATCGTCCACCACCTGCTGCTCGACCAGCTCCTCTGCCACGTCCGCCTATTCCCGGAGGACCACCACAGTTGAACCTATGCCTCTACCTGAGAGGTCACTCTACTATCTACTGCTCATCTACATGGATGGTCAGGTAGTCACGAGCCATGTGACCCTTTCTGCCACATGCATAGCACTGCCTTCTCCTTGTATGGATGGATCTGCCTCGTGTTCCCCACACAACCGAACCTATATCCTAGTGTCACCCACCTGATGGCCTTGTACGCTTGGACCTATAGAAAATCTTTCTACTGCCGGTTGCAGAAGAATCTACTACATGTCACCCAGTGGTGGGTCTCACTCCTGGTGACTGCTCATCAAGAAAACTCTCCACAAGAAGGGCTCGCTCCAGCACCCCCGCCTGCGTCGGGATACTTAGGGAGGTCATCAAAGCCCTGTTCTCATGCCTAATTCCATACTCAAAGGTATGGTCCCTGATGAATGGGTCCCGCACCATATCTGTGGAGTAGCATGGGAGATCGGTGAACCTCGCTGAGTACTTTGTCACCGTCATGCTACCCTACTGCAGATGAAGCAGCTCCTGAATCCACACTTCACGAAGTGTATCCGAAACAAACTCTGACCAAAAGAGGCTCTTGAAGTCTACCCAGAGAAGTGATTCCTTGTCAGGCACTTAGAGAATCTGGCTCCACCATCTACCTGCTGCTACCTATAGGTGAATCGTGGAAAGGATCACCATAAGGTATGCTGGTGTCCCTACAAATATGAAAACTCTCATAATAGCCTCCAGCCAATCCTCAGTTGCCTGTGGGTCCGTCTCTCCCCTGAACCTAGGCAGCCTCTGGCGCTGGAACTTATGCAATGCACTCAGACAATGTGCAATCTCTGCTGCTGGAGCTATTGGTATCGGTGGCACAGTGGGTAGTGGCACTGTTGGTGCCTCCGTTGTGATGGGGCCCTACAACGAGGCCTCGTCGCTCAGTGGGATACCATCTCTTACACATCATGGAACCCTGGTTGGCTGCCTACGTGGGGCCATCCTGAAAAGAAACAGGTGTGCCATAGTTAAAACAATATACCTGGTGAGCTGACACAAAGTAATCACAATGAGAAATTTTCAAAGGAAATACACACACAATCAGTGTTTTCGTTCACTGAGTCAGAAATCAGAAGTCAGAGTCCTAGTGTATGGATACGTCGGCCGTCGCACCAACACCAGTTTCCCTAAACTGATAACCACACCCAAAACAATTAACAATATTTCCATTAAAAGAATCAGAGTCTATGTTCTGTGGTAGAACCGACTCCTCTGATACCAATGTGTGACGACCAATCCTTAGGGCCTGTGCCATGACTACCCCAAGCCCGCCTTTCATAGGCCAGGGACTGGCGACTAGCACCAAAGGCATATCCCTAATAAAAATGGAATTCATTTCCTTTAAATCTATAACACACATAGTTTGAACACAATCAGTAAAAGAAACAAGTACTAATATAGAAAAAAATGTGTGCTGAAAGAAAGTGGCCCAGTATACAAACCCAACTGAACAACAAGTACAAGTACAAGTAAAAAGATAAGCAGCTCCTAGATCGTCCTCTAGGAAAATCCTACTTAAAGGGTAGGTATAAATCTTGAACAACACATCCCAAAGGTACGTCGCATCTAGTACAGCTCCGAGCAGCCTCCCGACCAGCTCCCTCAGCCTCGATCACTGCTGACCATCGTCGACACATAACACAACATGGTGTAGGCGAAGCCTGTGTAGGGGTGAGTATAATGATACTCAATAAGGGACCTCGAGACCCCCGAAGGTCTCCTAGAATCCAATAAGGATAAAACACAGTAGTAAGATACAATCACGAAGTATCAACCATTCCTACAGAGGAATATTCCCATACATATACCTATGTTACCAATCACAGTCTGACTCCAACACTTAGGCCCAAGAACAACCCATTCCACAAAGGAAGTAAAGTCAATCATCTCGATGATAACAACTTAATGTCAAGACACAGCTCACATATGTATTTAAATCAAGTAGAGGGGTAGAGATGATTAGATGTATACACTGAATCATCTCCTCTATCGAACCCATGTAGGATCCTAGAATAGTATCGGCGCTGTCGAACCCACGGAGGATCCCGGTACAGAAGTCATCACTGTTGAACCCACGGAGGATCCTGGTCCAGTATCGTCACTGTCGAACCCATGGAGGATCCTGGTCCAGTATCATCGCTGTCGAAACCATAGAGGATCTTGGTACAGTAGTATGTCCACATAGGATCTTATCATATTATTCACATCCAGCCATAGGGTTCCCGCACACAGCACGCTCAATTCCGGGAGGGTACACTCCTCAAGACAAGTGTTGATAAATTAACTACCACGAATTCTCAAATTTATGTATCCTGTAGTTTCCTCTCAACATAAGGAACCCAATGTGACAGATGAAACATCAATCAGACGCCTGGTCTGTGAGTTATTAGCATTTCCCCTCCGAGGGATAGGTTGTATTTTGGTTCAATTCCACCCAAATGTAGCCCAACTGCGTCTAAACCATGAGTGGGGTATTCCAAAGGAACCGTCTCATTCCATGCATCCTGTCGGCATAGACGGTTCGTCAATCGGACACCCGTAGCCCAAGATATGGGAAACAAGTTGGAATGGGTCAGAACTGGGTCCGGGTCCGGTCCAGCCCAGCAGGACCATCCCGACCCGTCCCAGTCTGGGCTAACCCGACCCAGGTCTAGATATTGACCAGGGTCTGACCCGGCTCGGCCCGCCGGAACTGGCCCGGCCCAGCGGCAGCAGCCCGACCTAACGCAGCGGCCCGACCCAGTGCGGCGGTCCGCTCTGCACGGAGGCCCGGCCCCCTGGTGGCGCGACCCGCATGGCCCGCGCTAGTGGCCCAGCCTGAGGGGGAGCGGTGGCCCAACCCAAGGCCCAGCTCGCAGGGGGGGCGGAGGCCCTGCCCAGTCGACCTGCTTGGCCAACGGGGGTGCTAGCTAGGGGCGGCGCCCTACGGGGCCCACCCTAGTAATCAAAGGGGGGTTACATCCCCCCATCATCAGCAACGGCTATCGCGTGGCGTCGGCACGGTAACCGTGGGACCCTTCAGGTCCCGCTAGTAGTGTTCCCGCCGGCGACCGCCCTACTCCGTCTGCCGTGGTTCTTCTCCGGAGAGGCTTGACGGTGTTTCGCCCAGCCCGTTCGACCACCGTGGCCTGTGTGGCCGCGACTCCTTCCTCTGGGGCGGTGCGACGACACCGCGCCCCTCCGACACCACCGCGGCCTGCCTGGCCACATCTCGGTTCTCTGCGCATCACGACGGAACCATGCCCCTCTAGAGGCCCTAGCGCCACCGGCTTCTTCTGCAGTCGGCTCGTTGCAGGTCACCTCGTGTACCGCCGCGGCTCATCGACAACAAACTGTTCCTCCGGCGGTGCCGTTGTGCCGCCTCTACTATCAATGAATGAGATCCAACAGAGGGTTGTCGAGCCGTGTTTGTTCAACCCGCGCCCTCCACGTTAGGGTGATAGAAAACAGCTATTATCGAAGCACCAGAATGACGAAGAACGAAGATCAAAATCAATCAAAACGATCCCTACCTCATTTATCATTCATTGACGATGGAAGATGGCGTTGTTGTTGGCAGCGTTCTAACCTGAAAACTTCTCCTCCTTTGATGCAGATGAAGATCATACGTCGTCAGTGGTGGAAGTTCTTCCCTCCAAAGGTGGTTCCTCTCACTTCTCCAACAATGTTGAAGAATAATGTGGAAGGTGGTGGAGAAAGGATAAGGAAGTAGATCTTTCTCCAGTGGATCCTCCTCTCCAACTAAGAAGGATCCTCCCTTAATTAATTAAGGGATGAGTTACTTGACTTATTGTGGGGTTATGGACCCCACATTAATTCAAATAAATTTGAATAAAAATGAAATACTTGTCATGTATTTTATTTTTATTTTATTTCTTTAAAAAAACAACCGTGCGGGTGAAAAATCCAGCAACTCTCTTTCCCGAACATAGCTAAGGTGATGGTCTCACTGAGCAATCATCGGCGTTGTGAGTTCAACGGTGCCATCGAAATTCGATTCCGAGAACCAGTTCAAAAGTTACCAAAACCTGCTCAAAAACACACTGAACGAACTAAGAAACTTTGGAAAAACAATCCGAGCACTCCGGGCCTCGGAATCATGCACCGTTAGAAACTTTGGACTCGAAAAAATTCCATATAATTTTAAAAAAATTACATGGGATTTTCCAGGCCTTTATAGTAATTTTATCCTTGAGATTATAAATAATGAAATAGTAATATTATCATTATTAATAGTAGTTTATATTAAAATAATATATACATTGACATATATTTATCTTAAAAAAAGTTAATCATGAACATTTATTAATGAGAAATAATATAATTTTATAAATTTAAATTATATTAAAAATAAAATAAAATACTGAAATTTTACAATTTTTTGTCAAAAAATAAATAATATCAAAATATACAATCAGTTATATGTAATATGTGTAAATATAATATATAAAACCTACTTTAACAAAATCACCTAAAATTTGAAATCAGAACATAATAACTTTACTATATTGATATTTTCATAATTTACTGATATAATCTAGTTTTTTTATTAAATAATAAGAAATATATAAGCATTTAATGTATGTATTAAGATATAGTTATGATTTAAAAATTATGTAATAATTAATATAATCCCATTTACTAAAGATAATTTATTTTATTAATATTTTTAAATGAATGAAAATTATTTTATGAATCTATAATTAGATTTCCAATATCTTTGGTTGAAATTATGGTTTTGAAGAATGAAAATATTTCTAAAAACATTTCAACCCTGATAAAATTAATATTAAAATTTTATTTCTTTTATAAAACAAAAAATAACAAAAACTGTGTTTGAATTAAAATACCACATGACATAAAACTTTGGATAATCTACTAGTTTCTCATTTTCAACAACATATATTTTATTGAAAATATTTTTAAATTACTAAATAACCCCTTCATGTTCTTTAAATACCCTCTCATTCTCCTATTTCGATTCACTCTAAATATATTATTCATGAATCTCAAATCATATTATCTTTGAATATTCCCTCAATGGAGTTCAAATTGTTCTAAGGATCCCATATAAATCATTATGAAACTAATATTCCCTGTATGGTTTTCAAACCTCACATATTTCCTTTTTAATTGCAAGAAGTTAATTAATTGTCATTTATAATAATTGTTTAATATAATAATTTTCCTCTTATTAAATTTTATTTCATCCTTAATGTATATTGTTAATGAATGATAACTTATTCCCTACAATTATATAATTTTACCAAATTCATAATTTTGTCAATTTATGGGTCCCTAATATATTATTTTCAAATATTTTTTTATTACATCATATTATTTTTTATATCAATGTGATATATAATTATAAATAATTTAAAAATATTTTATATTATTTTATCAATAAATGATCATCATACCCTATCATTATAAAAAATTCAAATACTATTATAATTATTAAACATTCCCCTAACTATAAAACTTGTAAAATTCTTGTTGGAGATTAGAGTTTACTTATTTCTTTAAAATAACATCAACATTTAGGTATTCAAAAGTTTATACCACAATGGAAAATATGATCCCAAGGGTAATCACCCTAAATGTTTCTAGAGATGTATCTACTTGATTGTTACTCCTTAAACAATGGTTGGGAGAAAACTGTGTGTCATCATAGACACCAATTGGGTATATTGTTTAGGTATTTTATATTTATTTTACCAACCATAAAAATTGATTTTATTTTTTTTACTATTTATATTTATCTATAATTTCATTAGTCCCCCACCATTTATGAAACATTCTCTATATTTCTCAATAATGCAAAGAAAATTAATTTTTATAACATACGTTATAATTAAAAAAACATATTATTCATTTCATAAGTGTTCTATATTAATCTTTTTGAATTACTAGATACTTCATATAAGAGTCTTTATATAGTTATCCATATTAATTAATTGGACAGGGAAAAATATTTTCATGATTCTATAATCTATTATTCACTATTGATATTCCTTATATGATAATCCTCATATGGAATTTATTCAATGTATAAGAATAGTTTTCATTCCAAAAACTAATTCTATTTCCATTTAGTATGTTATAGACTATGTTATAAATTTAATTACCATGTGGGGACTAAAAATTTCATAGCCTATCCATACACTAATATATATCATGTGAAATCTATTACAGGGAAATGGGGGAATCCTAATAAGTAATGTATGGTGCCATCTTTCAATGCCCTGATGAAATTTTTATGAATCTGAACATTACTAATTCTTAAAATTTATATCATTTTTTTATAACTTACTCATTTATAAACCCTACCCTAAATGTATTATGTTATTTGAATGTGTTGATTAATATTACATCAATTGCCTATGTGATCAATTTATATGTCTAATACCATATAATATTCTATTTTATGCTACAAATTACGGTGAATCTGAGATCACCACATTATTTTATATCACTTTTTTCATAGAAAATCATGGTGGTTAGTTTGTATGACATAAATAAATAGTGGGATAAATAAATAAATTTTCATGTATTCATTTAATATATCAAAATATTACTATGTAATGTAATATTTTTTTTATACATTGAACATGATATTAATATACTACTGGGTCATGTGCAATGTGATATTAGTATTTTTTACTTTTATAATAAATTATACATTGGACCAAGGTTACTATTTTTTGGGATCATAAATAAAAATATGTCATCAATTTTACAAATCATTTAAAAGAACAAATTTTAAACTATAAAACATATAACCAATTTTAACATATTTTCGAGGACTCATTTTTACATAAAAAAATATAATGATACTATAGAAAAACATTGATGAAGATTTAAAAATAATTAAATAGTTCTTTCTAAATAGATTAAATGTCACCAATTATTTATATTGTAACATGCCATTACCCACTTTTAGGTAATTCCTATGCTTTTACATTTCCCCTTTTTTATTGGATGTGTATTTGGAAAACTAAGGATGGAGATGATTTTTTGTGAACAAATAACAAGATATCTAGTGATGTGTGTTGGTTTGAATTAATGGAATCTAGATATTAATGTATTAATGTATTCGTATGATTTTTTATGCGTTCAAAGAATGCTCAGGGTGTTTTTGAATTTTTTTATAATATCCTAGAGTTTTCTTCTATGTGATGGGGAACTACAATGTGTGTAATATGGGTTATAGTACATGTAATAATTAATGGTTGGTTTTTAATAAAATTATTATGGAATTTCTTCCATTGTGATCCATTTAGATTACATGACATGGGTAAGTATGAGACACCATGTAATTCTCTGAGATGAACTTGTTAGGTTGTTATGTGAATTATATTTAATTTTATTGTCCCACATATCCCTTACCTATCAACCTAAAATTATTTCCATTTATTTAGGGAATATTAGTTCGATCCTAATTGATTCATTTAGCATTGGATCACCATAGGGGTTGGTTTCTTTCTCTCTAGGCAGGTAGGTATTTCTTTTTCTTTATTCCGTTGATTATGGTAGCATTATGGAATTTTATTATTGGACTAGTTGATCCTTAGTGATAGTTACTCTGGTAGATATTCTATATCTATGGTCTGGTGTTATTTTGGTGGCCATTTCCATTATTGGTTATCGATCAGTGGTTGTTTATTCTTGAGGTATGTTTTTTTCCTCTTCTCTCCCAATACTTTTTTATATTGAATCAATTGTAAGATGTGTATTTCTTATATAGATTTAGTTTTATTTTTTATTTTATCCATATTGGTTGATCCTTAATGGGAATGTTTGACCTTGAGTTTTGAGGTAGGTGGTTCCATATCTAGTTTTTTATGGATGAATTATATTTCTTCTATGTGTATAAGTTGATTTATAAGTAATGTTTTCAGGGTATTTTTATGTTTGTAAATGATTTTTTGATAAAAAGTGGGTTTTCATAGGTTTTTTATAAAATAAAATATGGATTTTTTTATAGAATTGAAATGATTTATGAAATGCAGCACATGTGAATCATTGGGTATATCGATTGAATACTTTTTAGGGTCATTGTACATATTACCATCGATGGATTTTCTCATGGGGATTTTATCAACTCACTAGGACTATTCTTTCAGGGACATGATTGAAATTTGTAGGAGGTTCACACATGGGTGGTTTCTAACTCTATATTCCTATGTTATAGGTACTAGTGGGGTAAAATTCATTTTTGGTGGTATGAATAGTGTTATTGCTAGACCTATTCAGTTCCATGGTGTGATTTACTTGTTCTTTGGGTATATACTATTTTGGATATTTATATCAATGATTTGACATTGAATATGATATAACCACCTTTATTTTTTAATTTTTGGGAACAAAAGAAACATTACAATAATTTTTTTATAAATAATGGTCTATGGATTATCATTCCATGATTATTTGAAATTACCATACTTTAATTGTTCATATATAGACTTTTTATGGAACACCAAGGTGGGACCCTACTGAGCCTCATAGATTACACCATGAGCACTTTCCCAATGCTTCAGAGTCCTTTGTATGTTATTAGATATAGGTAATGTCACCAAATAGTTGTGAGTAAATGAAGTTTTGGTCAGCTATATATGCGTAGATGGATGGTGAGATGTTGCGAAATTTCATACACTACCACATGTAGTAATTTGTTTCCAATTTTTTTTAGTCCATTGTAATTGGACATGATCATAGAAATTTTTCTACTCAGTTTTCATTGGTTTCTTCTACCTTATTTTAGTTATGAAATATATATTCCTTACACTATTGTCTTTATATGTATATATATGAAATATAATTACATTAGGTAGGGTGTAATCAATACCAATGGCTGTTTCTCGATGCCCAGGTGCTTGTGGAAAACCATTGGAATTGACTAACACCCTATGGATATGTTGTGTATTAGGTCATGTACTAGTTTAATATGTTATTTGGGTCATTTAATTATAGTTTGGTTTTAGAGGTGGTCACTCATAAAGATTACTTTTCTTGGGACATCGATTAGACAATATATAAGATTATTAGGACTTGGTAGGTATGTTCTAATGATTTCTAGCTAGCTCTATTCATGATGAGACATAAGTTACTATTGGATGATTTGATGTTTTCCTTCTATTTTATGTTCATGTAGTTTATATTAGTTTTTTATTATGAGTTTAATCAATGAAAATATGATTATTATATTGTCTAATCTAATCATTTATTTCATCCTGAAACAATATTCCTCCAAGATTTGTTCTACATGTTCTGTAGGAGGGTGCATCAGATGCACCTGAAGGGAATCCAATATTGGATCATAATTTCATCAAGTAACATTTATCAACTACTCATGTTGTCGATCAGAAACATCCAAATGATCATAACATAGTTGTTAAGGTGTATCCAAAAGGAGGAGGATATATGGATTGATCATTGATGTTCTTGCATGAGAATACACCATCCTATAAAAATATGATTGAACCCAATGAGGTAGAGGAATGCAAAGAAAATATCAATCAGATCATCAACATACTATTAATAACACACAATATCAAGGCAACATGAGTGTAATTATGAGATGAGATTCCCTACAAGTGGTTGTGTAATATCATGGTATGAGATTCTAAATATTCCAACTTGGACTAGAAATGTTTCAATACGATCTTCTTTAAACAATTTTATCCTGAGTTACTAATGATAGTGAAGTCTCATGAGTTTTTCAATTTATAGTGAAGAGAATGATTAGTGTTGGTGTACACCAATTATTTTTCTGAGTTTGTGATCAATTTTCACCATAGGTAGTGGATAATGAAAAGTTGATGGCTAAAAAGTACCTACATGGTTTGTGACTGGGTTTTAGGATCAAATGTATTTATTTAGATCCTTTTGTTTAATGCCGATACAGTGGACATGGATATGATGAAAGAGATGAAAATGGTAATAAAGGTTGGATATTATGATATTTATCTTCTACCCAGTTCCAGTTTGAATAGTGAAAAATGAAAAAAGATTATGTGTTAGGATATTCATAGGAGGGGTGGAGGTGGTTTACAGAAAATAACCTCTTCATTACAACAATTTAAAGTAATCAATGTGCCTTTAACATGATATATGTATTTTATGTTCATACAAAAATGAAATTCTTATAATGAACTATTATAGATGTGTAACTGCTTTGGGCATTATATCAGTCTACAATGTTTTTGTCAATCCTTTTTTACTCCTTTATATATTCCAAAATATTTGGTTCTAATGGATTCAACGGAACAGAATTATAATTCAATGACTACATGATTCTAAAAATATTACATAGTAGTGAAGACCCTTCACATCGTAGATGATTTTCTTGAGGTGGAAAATGTGGGCCCCACAATTGTTACAGTTTCCATCTTTATTGATTCAACAGTATTGATTCTGTTATTTGATACTGGTGATTTCCACACATTTATAGATTGATGTTTTTTGATATGATTAACATAGTAATAGAACTAATGTCCTTTGTTATTAAGTTATTGACACCTCTTGGTAATAGGGAAGATAAATGGATTCAATGTATTTATTGTGTTATATATTTCTATAATATATAGTTAGTATTTAATTTTCTTACTCTCAATATGGATATATTTTATGTCAAAATTGGGATGCATTGGCTCATTTCTCATCTAGATGAGGTTGATTTTTGTCATTGAGCATCTCTTTTATTGTTGTTAATGTGAGCTCATTTATATTTTAGGGGGAGTGGGATCTGAGTTCTAACCATTCAAGAATGTCCTTCCTAGAGGTCAATAGTTTTTTTTCCACTTTCACAATTTATCCTGATGAAATTTCAACTATTTTTGATCATCCGACCATTGTTCCAGACATTCCTAAAATGTTCCTGTATGATTTCTCTAGGATTTATCTATAGATATAGGTAGAGTTCTCAATTTTCCTAGTTCTAGGTACCTGACTAATATTGATAGATTCTTATCACATGGAACTAGAAGAGTTGAAATAGCTCATGATTTTTTTGGATGACCTAGTGAAAAGGATTTTCTTCACCCTAGTGTATTTCCATTGATTTCCCCCATTCTATTTTACAAGAATAAATATGGTTCACTCTAGTTTTCTTTGTTCTATCGAAATATGACCCTAGTAACTATCATGAAAATGTATATGTTTCATTTTGGGGGTAATTTGATTGGTATATTAATTTTGGAAAAGTAGATTTCAAAGATTGATCTTTGGTCAAATAATCATCAAATCGGAGCATAAGATAATGATATATCAAAGAAGTAATTTATTAATAGGTATAAACATTATGAATATATTATTATTATTTGTGTGTTTTTCTATAGAACCTTTATTTTTTAGGGATTTAATGAATAAAATATTACATTAATATATAGAAACATTTTTGGTTGTTTTTAGATGAAATTTTACATTAGTGAATATCCTAGTGTAATCATGAGCACCATCTGAGTTTCATTTTTTAAATCCAAAGGAGTCACTATTTATATGGAATCCTTCAAAATGAAATTTCTATATTAATGAATTCAAATTACTAGTGAACATGTTTTCTGATCAGGGATTATTATTTGATCCTAGAAATCTATTGGATTTTTTTTCATGGGAAGATCCATGAAATGAAATTGATACACATATCATTATTTGACATGCTAGATAATATTGATGGTTTTTCATGGATTTATCCATGTTGGAATAAACATTGACTTCTCCTATAAGGAATGGGGTGATATTCACATGGGATGAAAGGTTTCAGTCATATTTCAATGAAATGAATCAAATTGTAGCATCAACTCCTATTCTATTATTTCCAGATCCTAGTAAGTTGTATGTGGTTTTCTGGGATTCTTATGGATTTTTTTGGTTGTGTGACCATGTAGGATGATTATGTGGTTTCTTATAGTTCCCTTCCATTTATACCAGATAAGAAGAATTACCCCAACAATGGTTTTGAGAATTCCTCATTTAATAATGCACTAATGTATTGTTGACATAATCTTTTTAGGGAATGTTTCATAGTATTTTTTGATCACAATAGAATGATTTATATGTTTTCATTGAAATAAATTAATTTTAGAAATAGTTGGTGGGTGGAATACAATTATAAATTTTACATTGATATTATCTACAGACTAGGGGAGAGTAATGTCTTTGCATACTTTATTTGAAAAAAAATTCAATCATTTTTTTGGAATTGAATAGTGGACCTTATGGGGCAATGTAATTAGTTATATATGGATGATTATGAGAATTTTTCAATTAGGGTTTTGACCATTTATTAGTTATGATCATCTCTCTTTGATTCAATTCAATAGTTTCAGTATAATTTTATTGAGTTAAAAGGAATTAGAGAGACCCTATATTGTGGGGAGATAATTTCAAGTTAGCCTCTCTCTTTAGAATGTATTCTCGATATTGGGAGTCATCTTATCATCCCATTATCTATATGGATTAATTTTTTCTTTGACTATCATAGTTCATAATTTATCATTAATTAGGTAACTATGAAGATGTTTTATGATATAAGATAAAGATTCTGTTTTCCATGAATGAAGCATGACATCACTAATTATGTGCACCACTGTTACACCTTGCAACATATAAAGGCTGAGCATTTGAAACCTTCTTTTTTTTCTCCACCCTCTTTTGATGCTGAAATGGAAATGGGATTACTTATACATGGATTTTGTTATTGGGATCCAACAAACTCCTATAGGTAATAATTCTATCTTGTTGGTGATTTATTGGTTGAAATGTTCACATCATTTCATTCTGATCAGGGATTCCACTAATGTTGAAGATCGGAGAATATGTAAATGTTGGAATACAAGTCTCTATATACTATCATATTCAACAATATAATCATAAAAAAAATTTCAATCACTTAATATAGTAAGTGAAAGGGAATATGTAATAATACATCACATAAAGTGACTCCTTAATAATAATATAGTATGGTTTTTCTAGTTTTGAATTATTGTCTATTTCATAGAATAGTCCACCATGACTAATAATATCTTTTTTATAATTCCCTTCAAATGTTCCTTATATCCAATGTCCTAGTATATTAGAGGAGAGTGAATATTACTGTATCAATGGAATGAAAAAATATATATATAATCCCTCACAGCCTATAAAACACATCCATTCATGAAATGAACCATTTTTATCAAATCATACCATGGTTGATGTATCCATCATGATCTAAGTGAAAAAATCAATATCCTAAATTCAAAATTCATTTAGAAGGTGAAAATATGGATTTGAATCATTAAAAATATTTATAAATATGGAAATACACTTTCTAAAACAGAACATTTTCTAATGTTGGGAAATACTACAATTAACAAAAAATAAAAATATAACATTAATAAAATTTAATGAACTCGATATGAAACCTATTTTTTATTAAATATCACAAAGCATCAAAAGAACTAAAGTAATCAAATGAAATAATATGGAAATGTCTAAGGAATATAGAATTCATATTCAATAAAAAAAATGTAAAATATATACCATTAATGAAATGAAATTACATATGTAATTATAGTCATTATGATTAATATAGTATGCATGAAAAAATATTCCACATGGCAATGGAATCATCTCCCCATCAACTAAGATCACTATAATGTGTCTGATAATTAAGCTCATAATCCCTAACCACAAAGAATAATGTAAAAACCAAGATCTAAATTTTAGGTATAGATATTTATTTCAGATTGTTTTTTTGGAAAAGGAAGAAATGATGTTTTTTTCAAAGTATATTCCATATAATTTTGAGTAAATGTCATGTACCTAGTTTCCGTGTACAACCATGTACTAGCCGTGTGATTATAATGACCCATACATTACATACATTCTTATTACTTCAGAATTGAAGCACACTTATTACAACATATAACAAAACAGGAAGGGACCGTATAGGTATAGTGTCTTTAGAAACTGGGAAACATAAACAACTGGTTCATAAAGCATCTACATTGTCTCCCATTTATTTCATCATATCTATAGTCCCTTTTGACATATCTTACTTAATAACCTTTTTCCTGACCTGGCGAAATAAAACATGCAAAAGGGTGAGCACAAATGCTCAGTAAGGGTAAACAAAAGAAATATCAATCACATCATATACATAAGAACATAACTTTTGGAAATCTTAACCTGCAAAAAAAATCTTCATTTCATAACATGGGATAAATCATAGTAGTGAAATGTAATCCCAATAATCATAACATAAAACATGAAACTTTGTGGAACAAACACATAATCATAGAGAATCATTTCTTATTATTCAAGACCCATTTCCAAGAATATCTTAGTAGACAAATTCCATTTCTGAACCGAGTTCACTCCACGTTTCAGTCCTGTTTCACTGAACCAGTTTAGCCTGCCGTTCCAGCCATGTCTATCTCAGGAGATATAAAATCTTTACCCAATGCATTGGAGGGAGATATAGGTCCCACACATCTCATAATGATACCATTCTTATGTGTTCCACAAAATCAGAAATCATACATCATTACATAACCCATGTAATAAAAATGGGATTCTTAAACAACATGACATCATAAAAAAATTCATATAAGATAATGGAATTCATAAAAATAATTCCATCACAACATAATAAAATCAATGTAATAATAGGGATAGAAACAGAACCCTTTATTATCTTAGATGGAAAATAATTTTTATAAAACACTTGAACTCCATTCTTGAGGAAAATATCCTTTCAACTTCAAAAAAACATTTCCTTTCTTAACATGTCATACAATTCTAAACTAAAAGAAGTTGATTAAAAATAAACTTGAAAACTTGTAAAGGAATATTCTTGGAAATATTTTTTAAAAAATCCATTAATGCCATATAAGTTAAAAAAACATTCTTCTCATAATTTTGTTGGAAAAGTCAAAAAGTAACTCATACGAAAAAAATGACAAAAGATTCCTTTCATATCATTTACTAAAAACTCACCAAAGGGTAAAATTGGATTTAAAAAATTTTATGTGGATGGAAATAATATTAAATATTGAGGAAACATGGATGTGGATGATAAAATACACCCCAGTAAATATCAAAGTATAAACAATCTCAGATAAAAATGAGATTGTGATATTTTCCCTTACCTTAGGTCCGATTTGATTCGTAAGTGTTCGAACCTCCTGTTTAATGATTTAAATAATTTTATTGACTTATTCCAGAATCATAATTATTTTTATGATATCATATATGTTCATATTCTTAGCTTCTTATTAGTAATATTTCATTACTACTTGTTTATTCGGGTGTTTATTACTTTTTGTTCTTATGCGTGTTTTGTCGAATAAATTATTATCCTTCTTTTTAGGTTATAGATACCTCATTTCCAGAATGGTATTAGTGTAATATATATCATATTAATTCATTCAATTCATTTATTTAATCATTATGCAATGAAGATCATGTAGAACGAGTCGCATCACATCGTGGAGACGGTATTCCGTACGTACGCACGAGTGATTATATCATTTCTATGATCGTGGAATTGTATTGGAGGGTATGTATACTATTTCAGAATCAATATCACTTTAAAATAATCATATATAGTCATTATTTAAACCATTATACCCATCCATGTAAGGTGGTGGTGGAAAATAGATTACACCACGGTGTGGAGACGGTATTCCGTACGTACGCACGCGCGGTGATTTCATTTTCTGTAGGATGTATAGATGGTGAAATAGGGTTTTTTCATACTTATAATAACATATCAGTATATGAGTGATACTGATTTTATTACTTCATAATGAAACAACTAAATAAGAAGAAGTGGAAGAAGAAATAAAGATGAAATAATCGGTAACAGACATTACCTCTTCTTTGAAGTTCTTCTTTGAGTCCTCCTTTTAGGGCACAAATATTGGTCTTTCAAGAAGACCAGGACCTCTAGGATGTCTCTAGGGAAGTTTAGAGGAGAAAGTAGTAGGGGTTGGCCGAGTTTGAAGTCTCAATGTGGTGTGAGGAAGAGGGGGAGGAGGTGCCCTTTTATAAGGGAGGAGAGGGGCTCCTTTGGAAAAACTAAAAATATTATTTTATTATAAAGTCATGTTCGGTTATAAATAGCTCCAAATTGATTTATTTAGAATCCAAGGTGGGTATGGGTCGAAATAATCTCATCCAATAGAATTTAGACAAGTTTAGTTTCCTATTTGAACCTTATCATTTAGATTTAACATTAAGTTAAATAATTTTACTTTTACCGTGTCATCTTGTGTTCTTATACTATAAGGTTAATAAACTTACTATTAGCAGCCAAACGAACCCCAAGTTGTTTATTATTAATATATATAACCTTATCTAAGTCATATTTCCGAACCATAGATTTTTAAGAATACAATAACAATTAATAATATAATATTTGTTTTAAAAACTATTTTATGTAAATTTTGACACTATTTAGTACATTATTTTTGTGGAAATCATAACAGAATTATTAGTTCAAAAAAAGTTAATTAAATCAATACTAACATCTCATATGAACCTATAAAATTAGTGGAATTCATAAAAAGTCCCAAATTACATTTATTTTGGTATTTATAACATCAATTATGTCAATATTTCATTAATAAGATAATTACTGCATCATCTTTGTGTCACAAATAAATTATATTATATAATGTCTAAAAATTACAAATAAAATACCATTATGTAGGAAATATTTTTAGATTTTTAATTAATATTTATAGTCGAATTTATCTTATGTATAACCTTATATTAATAATTATTTACTTATTAAACTTTGATTTTAACTATTTTAACCCTTCTTTAAATAAATTAATAATAAATGTCCTAATCTAATCCAAGTGGGCCTAAATGGTCATATTTTATTCCTGAGTTTGTTTTTGGTCGAATTACACTTATCCAATAGAATTATGACATGTGTTAAGGTAATAATAATATCATTTTTACCCTTAATTGCCCTATTTACTTTAAACCGTGGTAAATAAAAGTAAAAAGTTACTATTCACCAAAAATTATTTTAATCTCATTAAACCACATTTTACATACTGAAATCAACCGTGTCTCTCGGATTTTTGAAATTCCACTCATAGAAGCGGTAAAATTATGTTTTATGAAAAATTCAGTTTTTTAACTACTACTTAGTGGTTTCACTATTCATCAAAAATTGAAAGTTTTCAGAAAAATACCAAAATTTCACCCTAGGATAATTTTGATATTCTGAATCCAAAAATGAAGTCCATTTTGAAAAATAAAATTTATAAAATTTCAAAACATGGTTATTAATATTCATAACAGCTATTTTTAATAATATTTTAATAGCATATCATTGTTTAGTGAAACACGGTATTGCGTACGACGCAAGATATCGAGGAAGGTCGCGATTGCGTGTAAAGAAATCCAATCTAGTGTTGTGTGTAGTGAAAGATTCCTTTGATGATTTATATAACATAAGAACAAAATATTTCTCATAAAAGTCCCGGGTGTTACATTCTACCCCCCTTAAAATGAATTTATCCCTCGAAATTCATCACTTTGTAACAAACAGATGAGGATACCTCTCCCTCATAATATCCTCAATCTCCTATGAAGCTTCTTCTAATTGGTGGTTCCTCCATAAAACTTTCACCAATCGAGTGGTCTTGTTTCGTAGGAATTTTTCGCTACGATCCAGAATCTCTATTGGTTGTTCTTCATAAGAAAGATCTTGCTCCTGCGGTACAACTTATGAGCTGAGTACATGTGAAGGATCATGTATTTACATTCTCAGGAGAGATACATGGAACACATCGTGAACTTGAGAGAGATTCGGTGGAAGCGACAATCAGTAAGCTACCTTCCCAACACGATCCAATATTTCGAAAGGACAGATATATCTAGGGCTCAACTTTCCCTTCTTTCCAAATCTCATGAACCTCTTCCAGGGAGATATTCGTAAGTACACTATATCACCCACTTCAAACTCTAGGTCTTTTCTTCGGTTGTCGGCATAACTTTTCTATCAACTCTGAGCTTCTCTTATGTGTTGTTGAATAGATCTGACCTTTTCTGCCATTTCATCAATGAGATCGGGTCCTAATAGCTTTCATTCCCCAACTTCATCCCAGCAAGTTGGAGTCCTGCATTTCTTTCCAAAGAGAGCTTCATAAAGAGCTATCTGAATACTGGAGTGAAAGCTATTATTATAACAAAATTCCACCAAAGGTAGCTGTTGATCCCAACCACCTTTTAAATCCATAGAGGAAGCTCTCAACATATCTTCCAGAGTTTGAATCGTCCTCTCAGACTGACCGTCTGTCTGAGGATGATAAGCAGTTCTGAAACTCAACTCTGTATCCAGAGCACGCTGAAGACTTTGCTAGAACATTGAGGTAAGCCTTAGATCCCGATCAGATATAATAGAAAGTGGTACTCCAGGAAATCTTACCACTTCCTTCACATATATCCTGGAAAGATGATCCAAAGTGAAATCCTCTCTAATAGTGATGAAGTGTGCAGACTTTGTAAGATGATCAACTATGACCCAGATAGCATTATTGCCTTTGGATGTTTTAGGAAGTCCGGTGAAAAAGTCCATAGTGATGTTTTCCCATTTCCATTCGGGTATGGGTAATGGTTGTAACATCCTCTTAGACTTCTGTCTGTCAGCTTTAACTTGTTGACTAACCAAGCATTGAGAGACATATTCAGCAACATCTCTTTTCATGTCATCCCACCAGAAGTACTCTTTTAGGTCCCTATACATATTCATGCTTCCAGGACGAATAGAGAATGAAGAACTATGAGCCTCATCCAGCAGCTCCTTCTTTAATTCGGGGATAGGAGGAACACAAACCTGATTCCTAAACTTTATTATCCCATCACAATCAAGGTTGAATTCAGGAATATTTCTCACCTTCTTTTGTAACTCGACATCTTCTTTCTGTGCCTCTTTAATCTTCAAATGTATAGATGGTTGAACATTCATTTGAGAAAGCTACGATTTTTCCCCTTTCATTATAATTTCAAGATCCATCCTTTTTAAATCCATAAATTTTGGATCTTTTGTGATCCTCATCATGGATAAACTGGTATGGTCTTGTCGACTTAATGCATCTTCCACCTTGTTTGCTTTCCCATGGTGGTAATGGGTTGAGCAGTCGTAATCCTTAAACATCTCCAACCATCTTCTTTGGAGCATATTCAGTTCCTTTTGTCTAAAAATATACTTTAATCTTTTATGATCAGTATAAATGTCACACCTTTCTCCATAAAGATAATGCCTCCAAATCTTTAATGCAAAGATAACCGCAGCTAACTCCAAATCATGAGTTGGGTAATTTTTCTCTTGTATTTTAAATTTTCGTGAGGCACAAGCTATCACCATATCATTTTTCATAAGAACACACCCCAATCCCTTCTTGGATGCATCACTGTAGATAACAAACCTTTCTCCACTACAAGGCAGTGTGAGCATAGGTGCACTAGATAACCTTCTTTTCAACTCCTTGAAATTCTCTTCACATTCCTCCATCCAAACAAACTTAACTCCTTTCCGAGTAAACATGGTGAGTGGATTAGATAATCATGAAAAATCATTCACAAAACTGCGATAATATCCAGCCAAACCAAGAAAACTTCATATCTCAGTTACTGTTGTTGGTCTCGACCATCTTTCGATAACCTCTGTTTTTGCTGGATCCACATATATCCCCTATTTTGAGACTATGTGAACCAAAAATGAAACTTTTTGAAGCCAAAATTCACACTTGGTAAATTTGGCATAAAGCTTCTCCTTTCTCAGGTTCTTCAATATAATTCTCAAGTGATCGTCATGTTCTTCCTTGCTCTTTGAATAGACAAGAATATTGTCTATAAAGACTACCACAAACTGATCAAGATAGTCTCTAAAGAATCTATTCATCAGATCCATGAAGATAACAGGGGAATTAGTAAGACCAAATGGAATCACTATAAATTCATAGTGTCCATACCTTGTACGGAAAGCCGTCTTTGGTATATCCTCACTTTTTACCCATAATTGATGATACCCTGAACGAAGATCAATCTTGGAAAAGTATTGAGCTCCGCGTAGTTGGTCAAATAGGTCATCAATGCGCGGGAGAGGATATTTGTTCTTGATAGTGATCTTGTTATGTTCTCGATAATCAATGCAGAGTCTCATTGATCCATCATTCTTCTTAACAAACAGAATAGGTGCTCCCCAAGGTGATGCACTAGGGAGTATGAAACCCTTATCAAGATTCTCATAGAGTTGCTTCTTTAATTCCTGAAACTCAATTGGGGCCATTCTATAAGGTGTCTTTGAAATAGGAAAAGCACCCGGTACGAGTTCTACTGAAAACTCAACTTCACGATTTGGTGGAAGACCCGGTAATTCCTCCGGAAAGACATCATCAAACTCCCGTACAATGGGAATATTCTTAATCGTGAGTTTCTCACCAACCATTTTAGATAAATAACCTTCATTTAGTGGAATCAAGACCCATAATATGGAATAAATTTCCACTGGAAGGTTATGTTCATCCTTACATTGATAGACGATCATAGATTGATCTGGAATATGAAATGTGACTTCCCTTCTTTGGAAATTCATATAAGCACCATATAAAGAACGTCAATCCATGCCAAGAATCACATCAAATTCCACTATAGGATGGATCACAAGATTTGCAGGAAGCACTTTCCCACAAACTTCGATCGTAGAAGAATTAAAAACTTTTGATGCGACTGTTGTGCCATTAGGGTTTGTAACACCTAACTCAACATCTAATGGTTGTGGTAATGAGGTGATACCCTTAGAAAATTCTTCAAAAATAAAAGAGTGGGTGGATCCAGAATCAAATAAAACATTTTCTAATTTAGAGTGAATGGTAAGTGTACCTTTCACCACATCGTTATTGCACTCCACATTGCTGATAGAAATTGCATGTGACTTTCCTTTGTCTTTAACCTTAAGAGTTTGTTGATGTTGACCATCATCATCAACCCTTGGATTCGGGCATTTATTGGCATAATGACCCATCTCCTTGCACTTGAAACATTGAAGTGTAGAAGGTTTATTCTGTGTATCCCTTCCTTTGTTTGTGTCATTAGACATCTTCTTCCCATCATTGCGGCACTCAAATGCCCAATGACCTTCCTTTCCACATTTTAATCATTTAATTTTCCCATTAAGACAACTCCCTCCATGTTTCTTTCCACACTTTGAGCATAAGGGAAAGCTCATCTTATTTTCAGTGTGCTCTTTAGATTTTCCTTTGAATTCCATTTTCCTCTTCTTATCAAACCCATATGACTGATGGATTACTCCAATATCCATCTCGACTTTGAGAGAACATTGAACGATTTCCTCATAGCTATTGAAGTCCCTTATGGATAATGCCCTTCGAAGACATGGTTTTAAGCCACTAAAGAATCGATCGATCTTACTCTCAGGTTGGATAATAATACCAGAAGCATTCCTTGCAAGTCTTGTAAAATTTGCTTCATAGGTACCAACAGATTCATCATCCTTTTTTCTTCAGTTCAAGAAACTCTTTCTCCATATTTGTTTAGAGAATAAGAGGGAATTACTTATTGAAAAATAATTTCTTGAACTCGTCCCATTCCATGGACTCAATTTCAACCCTTTTCCACGTATTCTTAATAATATTCCACCATTGATCAGCATCACCTTCCAAACGATACACTACTAAGATGACTTTATCATGTTCAGAACATTGAAGAACTGAAAATATCTTTTCAGTAGTTCTAATCCATTGTTCAGCAACTAATGGATCAGTAGACCCACTGAATGAAGGTGGAAGTTGTCTCATGAAGGATTCAACAGAATGTTGCTCCTTCCTTTGCCCGTTTGGATGTCCTGCATGATTCATAGCTTGGGAAAGTTGTGTGAGCATGGATACAAGATTTTGCATTCCAGCTCCCATAACGTTTGGTTGCTCAGCAGGACAATCATTTCATTGCCCGTTGCATTCCGCATTAACACGGTTCCTTCGGGTTCCAACCATTGACTAAAACAAAGAAGAATAGTGTGACAAACACTAATTATAATAGGAAAACCACATAATCAAGAATAAAATTTCACACTTAAGGTCTGATCCTAGGTTATTCATGGCCATTTCTAAAACACTAAGATTGTGTTCTATGCTTAGACTTATCCTTAGGATTATTACTAAGGCTTTCACATCCTATTTTCCAATGGTTGACTATACGTTTCCTCTGATACCAACTGTAACGACCCATACTTTACATAAATTGTTATTGCTTCAGAATTGAAGCACAATTATTACAACATATAACAAAACCAGTAAAGGACCGTATAGGTATAGTGTCTTTAGAAACTGGGAAACATAAACAAATGGTTCACAAAGCATCTACACTGTCTCCCATTTATTTCATCATATAAATAGTCCCTTTTGACATATATTACTTAAAAACCTTCTTCCTGACCTGGGGAAAGAAAACATACAAAAGGGTGAGCTTAAATTCTCAGTAAGGGTAAACAAAAGAAATATCAATCACATCTTATACATAAGAACATATCTTTTAGAAATCTTAACCTGCAGAAGAAATCATAATTTCATAACATGGGATAAATCATAGTAGTGAAATGTAATCCCAATAATCATAACATAAAACATGAAACTTTGTGTAATACACACAAAATCATATAGAATCATTTCTTATTAGTCAATACTCCTTTCCAAGACTATCTAAGTTGACAAAGTCCATTTCTGAACCGAGTTCACTCCTCGTTTCAGTCGTGTTTCTCTGAACCGGTTTAACCTGCCGTTCCAGCCATGTCTATCTCATGAGATATAAAATCTTTACCCAATTCATTGGAGGGAGATATATGTCCCACCCATCACATAATGATACCATTCTTATGTGTGCCACAAAATCATAAATCATACATCATTGCATAACCCATGTAATAAAAATGAGATTCTTAACCAACATGACATCATAAAACAATTCATATAAGATAAAGGAATTCATAAAAATAATTCCATCACAACATAATAAAATCAATGTAATAATAGGGATAGAAATAGAACCCTTTATTATCTTAGATGGAAAATAATTTTGATAAAACACTTGAACTCCATTCTTGAGGAAAAAATCCTTTCAAGTTCAAAAACGCTTTTCCTTTCATAACATGTCATACAATTCTAAACTAAAATACGTTGATTAAAAATGAACATGAAAAATTGTAAAGGAAGATTCTTGGAAATATTGTTTTAAAAATCCATTCATGCCATATAAGTTAAAAAATCATTCTTCTCGTACTTTTGACGGAAAAGTCAAAAAGTACATCGTACGAAAAAAATGACAAAAGATCCCTTTCATGTCTTTTAATAAAAACTCACCGAAGGGTAAAATTGGATTTAAACAATTGTAGGTGGATGGAAATAATATTACATATTGAGGAAACATGGATGTGGACGATAAAATACACCCTAGTAAATACCAAAGTTTAAACAATCTCGGATAAAAATGAGATTGTGATATTTTCCCTTACCTTTGGTCCGATTTGCATCGTAAGTGTCCAAACCTCCTGTATAATGATTTAAATAATGTTATTGACTTATTCCAGAATCATACTTTTTTTGATATCATATATGGTCATATTATTAGCTTCTTATTAGTAATATTTCATTACTACTTGTTTATTCGGGTGTTTATTACTTTTTGTTCTTATGCGTGTTTTGTCGAATAAATTCATATCCTTATTTTTAGGTTATAGATACCTCATTTCCAGAATGGTATTAGTGTAATATATATCATATTAATTCATTAAATTCATTTATATAATCATTATGCAATGAAGATCATGTAGAACGAGTCGCATCACATCTTGGAGACGGTATTCCATACGTACGCACGAGTGATGATATCATTCCTATGATCGTGGAATTATATTGGATTGTATATATACTATTTCAGAATCAATATAAATTTACAATAATCATATATAGTCATTAATTACACCATTATACCCATCAATGTAAGGTGGTGGTGGAAAATAGATTACACCACGGCGTGGAGACAGTATTTCGTACGTACGCACGCGCGGTGATTTCATTTTTTGTAGGATGGATAAATGGTGAAATTGAGTTGTTTAATATTAATAATAACATATCAGTATATGAGTGATACTTATTTTATTACTTAATAATGAATCAAATAAATAAGAAGAAGTGTAAGAAGAAATAACGATGAAAGAATCGGTAACGAACATTACCTCTTCTTTGAAGTGCTTCTTTGAGACCTCCTTTTAGGGCACTAAAATTGGTCTTTAAAGAAGACCAGGACCTCTAGGATTTCTCTAGGGAAGTGGAGAGGAGAATGTTGTAGGGGTTGGTCGAGCTTGAAGGCTTAAAGTGGTGTGAGAAAGAGGGGGAGGATGTGCCCTTTTATAAGGGAGGAGAGGGGCTCCTTTGGAAAAACTAAAAATATTATTTTATTATAAAGTCATGTTCGGTTTTAAATAGCTCCAAATTGATTTATTTCAAAGATAAGGTGGGGATGGGTAGAAATAATCTCATCCAATATAATTTAGACATGTTTAAGTTCCTATTTTAACCTTATCATTTAGATTTAACATTAAGTTAAATAATTTTACTTTTACCGTGTCTTCTTGTGTTCTTATACTATAAGGTTAATAAACTTACTATAAGCACCCAAACAAACCCAAGTTGTTTATTATTAATATATATAACCATATCTAAGTCATTTGGATGATCCTTAGATTTTTAGGAATAAAATAACAATTAATAATATAATATTTGTTTTAAAAACTATTTTATGTTAATTTGGACACTATTTAGTAATTGATTTTTGTGAAAATCATAACAGAATGATTAGTTCAAACAATGTTAATTAAATAAATACTAACATGTCATATTAACCTATAAAATTAGTGGAATTCATTAAAAGTCTAAAATTACATTTATTTTGGTATTTATAACATCAATTATGTCCATATTTCATTAATAATATAATTAATGCATCATCTTTGTGTCATAAATAAATTAAATTATTTAATGTCTAAAAAGTACAAATAAAATAGAATCATGTATTAAATCGTTTTAGATTTCTAATAAATTTTTATAGTCGAATTTATCTTATGTATAACCTTATGGTAAAAATTATTTACTTATTAAACTTTGATTTTAACTATTTTAACCCTTCTTTAAATAAATTAATAATAAATGTCCTAATCTAATCGAAGTGGGCCTAAATGGTCATATTTTATTCCTGAGTTTGTTTTTGGTCGAATTACACTTATCCAATAGAATTAGGACATGTGTTAGGGTAATAATAATATCATTTTTACCCTTAATTACCCTATTTACTTTTAACCATAGTAAATAAAAGTAAAAAGTTACTATTCACCAAAAATTATTTTAATCTCATTGAACAACATTTTTCATACTGACATCAAACGTGTCTCTAGGATTTTTGAAATTCCACTCACAGAAGTGGTAAAATTAAGTTTTATGAAAAATTCAGTTTTTTTAACTACCACTTAGTGGTTTCACTATTCATCAAAAATTGAAAGTTTTCAGAAAAATACCAAAATTTCACCCTAGTCTAATTTCGATATTACGAATCAAAAAATGAAGTCCATTTTAAAAAATAAAATTTATAAAATTTCAAAAATTGGTTATTACTATTCATAACGGCTAGTTTTAATAATATTTTAAGAGCATATCATTGTTTAGTGAAACTCTGTATTGCGTACGACGCAAGCTATCGAGGAAGGTCGCGATTGCGTGTAATGAAAGACAAGATAGTGTTGTGTGTAGTGAAATATTCCTTTGATGATTTATATAACATAAAAACAAAATATTTCTCATAAAAGTCTCGGGTGTTACAGTGATGACCTAGAATACAACTTATGTTGGGACCTAGTTAAGGCCACTACATGACGTGTACATTAAATAAACACATTGTTTAGTTTTATTTTTATCTGATATATTTGATAGGGGTCTCCAATCATGTCTAGAACTAAATTCCTCTCCTTTTTTTCGTAAATGATCTCTCTCAGGATTGACGAATGAAGATGGAATCCCCCGATTCTCCGTCTGACATCTGATTGAGGCATTGTCGGGTGCATTAGAATCCCACTGATGAGTTATCAATTCCAATACAGCCTTTCTTACAGATTACTCCTCTCTAGTTAGTTTTTCAATGTTGGGAGCTCTTCACCTTTTTTAGATCTATGCTGATTTAGGCTCATTCATGAGTTGATGTTCTTGTATATCGATCGTATGAAATCGGGGTAGGTGGTTTGTGCCTTTTGTTCTTCGGGGTAGGTGGTTTGTGCCTTCTGTGTAGTTTTATTTTATGGTTTGGTTGATTTATAAAGGGTAGTTGCATATGCATAAGGTTAAATAACTTGATTATGGGACACCATGTGGGTGCATTTTCCCATGAATGTTTTTATGGCCATTTGGTCTAGAATGCCTGTTAGGCTTGCCTTGTTTTCCATGCCTTGTTTCATTAAGATGGAGTTAATGATTTTATGAGAAGTATGTGTTATGAATTTTCAAAGTTTGAACAAGGGGAATTTGACTGTGAGAGATTCCCAAGGTAGGGTCATTTATGTATGTTTTACTATTATGTTGAAACAGGGGTATTGACTATGAGAGTTACCAGGTGGTCATTGACCAAGGTGTTTAGACCATGATTGCTTCCCAGGTGGTCATTTAAAATTGATTACTGCTATGTTGAAAAAGGTTTATTGACCATGAGAGCTACCTATGTGGTTGTTTGTAAATGATTCGAGCTATGTTAGACCAAAGGGGTTAGACCGTGAAAGCTGCCCAGAGGGTCGTTATTTAATGAATTAGTTTTATGTTAAACTAAAGGGTTTAGACTATGATAGCTTTCATAGAGGGTTATTTATGAATGATTGTACGACTATGATGAGTCTTCCAATTCAAAGCACAAGCTTGGACTCATTCTTACATGATTTTTTATATGGTGTTATGAGAAATCTGTTTTGATACTAATATAAAGGGGATATATAGATTAGGATAGATCCCTAGATTACATTATTCAAAGGATGAATAAAAAATGTAACTAAATGTAATGGAAAATGTATGACTATTTACTTTTGAGTACTTCCATGTTTATTTCTTCATTTCTAGAAATTACCTGCTATATATATTCACTGATAGTTAGACACTGATATTTTGGTGGTTTCACACTACGATTCCTCTCACGCCCTATTTGGGTCATGTTTTGGACCTAAAAAGATTATATGGTTGTAGATATAGATAAGAGAAATAAACCTTTTTCATCAGGTACTTGATTGCTGTTGGAGCATGAGAGAATGAGACCAAGAGGAGGCTTACGATTCATTTAGAGTTTACTTGTTTCCATTCTGTACATTGGGTTCTGTATTAATTTCAAGTATTGTGACTTGTTTGGATATTTTCATAGATACATATTCCATGCATCTTATATATATATATATATATATTGTAGTTTCTATTGGATTGAGTTTCAGTCTTCCACTGTTTGTTTCTGTTGTATGGTGTTACATCTACTTCTACTGTTTACTATTTTTTCCACTGTGTGTACTTTTCCAATGAGGGAGTTTTTTCCCCACAATCAAACCATATCCCCTCAATTCTTGTTGGTAGGATTTGGCGTTTGGGGAAATGTGCTTGAGTCCATTCTTCCAACCAGATATGTGGCACTATTGGGTGGCACATGGATCAAGGATGTTATATAGCGGTATCAAATGAGTTTTTATTTTCATCTTCTACTTATTATTTGGAGCCTATAGACTGTGATAGGAAGGAATAAGTAGTTGGTAACACACTGTTCCTAGGAGTAGCTAACCCATGTATAGGGAAAAACCATGTTACCTCAAATATTGGAATTTTATTGGTATTGAAATTCTTAAAGTTGATTTGATTTCACTATTGGATGATTCCCTTGTTTTGTGGAATTATAATTGATATCAATGATGTTCTATTTCTATTTCAACTCGATGTGATGAGGGTATACCATCTCATGGATCATGTAGGAACTTTCTTGATATCACATTTCATTAATTCTTTTCATGCCATTTAGGGTGCATTACTGATTGCATGATGTTGTGATAGATATTGTGCTAGATATTCATGATGTTGTGATAGATTTCATGATATAAATATATAAAATTTTTATAGGTACTGGTATATGTAAATTTTCATTAGGATGGATGCCATGCTTTGGTCCCTAAGGTGTTATGGTCCCTCTTGGATTGGAATTTGGAGGATCATGTTTGAACTTTAATTGAATTATTTTATGTTAATATATGAATAAGGATGATAATATTTGATTCACGGGGGTATGGTATCTCATGGATTAGATCATGAATCGATTGGCCAAATTTTAAGATTTTTGGGGTTCCAGAGATGTTTTAGATACTAACTGTATAGAAACCCAGACAAAAAGGTGTCTGATTTTATGAAACAATTATATGTGTTATACTATTCTAGAAGAATGAGTTTTCTTATGTACACACTATGGACCAAATGTACATGCTGTGTAGTTGTTGACTGTGTGACTGAAAAATTGAATAGAGACACAAGGTTGATAAACATTTGGTAGAACATGTTATGTACTTGGAGTACAACTGTGATGTAAAAGAACATGTATCTGGCCATGTGATTAATGAAAAAGGTGGATTAAACATAGGTTGTACACACCATGCCTAGATTATACATGACGTGTAAAAATCAACCATGCATCTGTCCATGTGACTAAGGAAACGGGTGGATAGAACATATGTGGTACACACTGTGTCTACTGTGCGCACACCGTGTAGGGTTAAAACAGCAGAACCGTGTAGTTCGAGTCATGTAGAAATAATTGGAAATGAGGGAACATTCAAGCACACACCATGTCTCCAAAATAACATGTCGTGTATATGGGGTGTTACACGATCCGATTGGAAAAGGAACACACCCTTGTTAAGGCTTAAATGGATCATGCAATGTAGTAGTACTACATGTTGTGCAACCCTATTTTGTAATACTTGAATTATTTATTTCTCTTGTTCCATTATTACATTACTATGTTTCTATCCTTGATAATTATGGAAGGATGTGTGTGATTGACCTTTCAGATTCATGCCACCATGAAGTCCTCCAATTTTATGCCAGGTGTATGGTGATTATTAGACACAAGAAATTGTAGTCCAGGGACTACCAACAGATCCTCCCATTGTGCTGTTTTAGTACATGATTTTATACTGAACATAGGTTCCAATTCACAGTTCTGTGGAGGCTTTATTATGATGATAACAACTTTTCACGGAGAACCACATCCTTCTCCGATAATGAAAAGTTGACGAGAGTGTTCCAGCATCATCATCCTCACATGTTTTCATAGGTTGGAGGACCACATGATGCATAGTCATGGTTAGAGGCCAAAATTTCTATCTTTGTGCATTTGTAGACACCCCCTGAGAGGAGGGTGAATCTCATGAGATAGACGAAATGTGATTCATGCCAGATATGTTATGATGTTATCTCATAGGGAGGACTTCATTTTGATATATCTTATGAAGAGTTTCAGAGGATCTTCTATGTTATCATCTTCCTCGAGATGTTGAGGGCTGACTAAGAATGGGAGTTCATTCATTTGGTGTAGGGAACTCTTTCTGTAATGGATTACCCTTATCTCTTTATAGAGTTTCTTCACATCACACCTATTTTGGGAGGTGATGAGTTATCACTGGCTAGGTGATTTGAGGATGGTCTCAGGTATTATATCCAATCACATGTGAATGTTTTCAGGGAAACTTTGGTGATTTCTATAGTAAACAAGGCTCTGATTTTTTGCCATAATTTTAGGGATTTAGGAGTAATGAGACAGGACAGTTCAACATCTAATATGGGTACACTTTTAACCGATATCTAGAAGCACCATAGGTAGCATTCATAGGATATTTCTTCAGGTATCCCAATTGTGTGTTACCTGTGCAGGAAGAGTGGGAATACGAGGCCACATTTCTCTAAGGACAAATTCAAGTGCCGATCTTGGAGAAAGATGGTCCATAATAATTATTTTGCTGGTTGTTATCTCTAGCAGTGTGTGAGATGGGATCTATTATGACTCCATATTTAGGAGCAGGACGAAAATTTCTTCATCAGTTAGGAAATTGGATTTCATTAGGGTGGGGAGGTGGTCATGGACATAGTATCTAGATGATAGATTTTCAGTGACATCTGGGTAAATCTGATCAGGGTATCCAAAAAGGGTCATTGGGCCATCGTACAAATCATGATTTTGTGATGGAACTAACCCTGTAGGAGTAGAATCCTAGAACCTATATAGTTAGAGGTACGATTCTATTTTCCTTAGTTTTATCTTATGCACTTTTTGATATGGGGACTTCCTGTAGTTTTATATATGTTTCCATTTTTTGGATTCTTGGGCTCTGTATCATTACTTCTGATGATGTTATGACCTTAGACACTCTGTTGGGAATTAGAAAGGCCAGTGTACATCTGTTCAAGGAGTTCCTTATTTAGTTTGGTGGGTGTCACTTCTTATGGGACCTCCATTTCCTAGAGATTACAGGCTTCGATTTCATTTCCATTATGGATAGGTTGGTCCCCTTTTATGACTTTATTGACTTCTATCATCACATGGTGAGTTTCATGTCACAAGATGGTGGGTCTTTTCTACAGAAGGGAGAATGGAATCTCTAAGTGAGTAGAGTAGGACCCAAGTAACATGGGTTGGGAGGAATTAAAGCCCATATTTCTATTTTATATTTGGATGATTAGGGGACTTCAAAGGAGGACTTTTCTCCAGTGGTGTATCATTTCACATATGTCCTTCCAGAAAACTTTTCATGTTAACTTCTGGAGAGAGAGGAAGATTTCTCTATTGAGCTTGTGTTAGGGGAAACACTAGTGTACATTCCTCCTTATATGATAGCTACACTATAGTGATAGGAGATCAATAAGAACATAGAGGAGTTGGAGGTGATGGTTTTCATCAGACCTAGTAGTTCTCATTGGGGTTCACCTGTCCTTTTTTCAAAGAAGGTAGACATTACCCTCAGAATTTGTGTGGATTATCAGAATATAAACTAGTTGAAGGTAAAGAACATTTTTCCTTTCTTGAGGATTGATGATCTATTTGATCATATTCGAGGTTCTTGGGTGTTTCTGAAGATTGAATTGAGATATGGTTATCATCAGTTGCATGTTAGACCATTTGATATACTTCTTAAATCATTTCAGAGAAGGTATGGTCTATAAGAGTATTTTTTATGCCGTTCTATCTCATGAATACACAGAGAGTTTTCATGGAACTGAGGAAGAAAGTGTTCCATCCTTACATTTATTTTTTCTAGTAGTCTTCCTGGAATAGATCTTGGTTTACTCTCACACACGACACAACCATTCAATCTATATTGAGGTCGTATTGAGTACACTAAGAGAGCATCAGTTACATACCATGCTCTCAAAGATTCAACATTTGGATGGACGAGATTCACTTCTTAGGTCATGTCATCTCAGAGAATGTAGTATTAGTAGACCCAAAGAAAGTAAGAGAAATAGTTTCCTAGGAGTATCCAAAGAACATCTTTTTAGGTATGGGGTTTTCTGGGGCTGGATGGTTACTATAGGCCCTTTATTTAGGATTTCTCACACTTATCAGTGCCACTGATGGGCCTGACTAAGAAGGGTGCTCAGTACTTGTGTATAGATTCTTGTGATTTATACTTTTAGAAGCTAAAAGGGACATTGAGTTCAACACCGATCCTGATTTTATAGAGCTGGGAAAGAGTTACACCATTTAATGTGACACATTAGGTATCAGGATGGGAGAAGTTCTTATGTTGGGGGGAGGAGTTGTTGCATATGGGTCTTGGATGTTGGGGCCACATGAGGGGAATTACCTGATGCAAGATCTCGAGATGGGCGCAATTGTGCCCCCCTTACGCTGTTGGAGACATTATGTTTTGGGAGATCATTTTTTGGTATACTATGACTACAAAACCATAAATTATATCTTTACTTATGGTGATCTGAATTCGAGACAATGAAGGTGGGTTTAGTGTTTTTTTTCTTTTGAATTTGAGCTTCCCTACAAACTTGGGAAATGGCAACATATTGGTAGATGCATTGAGTAAGAAAACTCAGATATAGAAAGTTCAGGAGGCCAGTAGTGAGTGAAAGCTTATGAATCCTTTCTATGAGATGCATTTGGAGGTATAAAACAAATAAAAGAATATGTTTCATTATTCTATAGTTGTTACCTATACTCTAATGGATCAAGTGAGAATGAGGAAGCTATCAGATTCTAAAGGCCTAGTCCTACAAGACAGTGTGTCAGATGGGGACCCTTCTCCTGGGTAGAATAAAGGTGAAGATGAGGGTTTTTGTTTTCATGGATGGGTATGGTTGTAAGAAAACACAAACTAGAAGATGTTATGAGATTTTCATGCCTCCATATGGGTAGTTTATCTTGGTTTCACCAAGATGTATTGATCCATATATTGCTTGTATTGGTGGCCAGGCATGAAGAAGGATATTTCTGGGTTTGTTATGAGATTCTCCACTTGTCAGCATCAGAAGGTAGAGCATCAGTGACCAGAACAACTTTTACATTAGTTACCCATTCACTAGAGGAAGTAAAATAATGTCATAATGTATTTTGTGATAGCTTTACCAAATTAATCTCGAGGAAATGATGTAGAATGGGTTGTTTTTAACAGACTCACAAAGGTATCACATTTACTGACCATCAAGGAGACCTTCAGTGTTGGTGATCTTGGGAATTTGTACATCTGAGAGATAGTACATTTTCACGGGGTTTCAAAATCTATCATTTCAGACAGGGCCTATTTGACTTCTCATGTCTGGTAAGGATTATAGAGGGATTTGGGTACACATGTACTTTTTAGTACATCTTTCCTTCCATAGATATATGTAAAATCATGGAGAACAACTCAGGTTATAGAGGACATGCTTTGAGAATGCATTTTGGATTTCGGGTGCTCTTTGGTGAGATTCATACCCTTAGTGAAGTTTTACTAGAATAATATTTTTTAGGAAACAATTCATATGGAACCTTATGAGGATTTGTATGGTTGGCCATGACGATCACCACTTTGTTGACTAGAGGGAGGAGAGGAATTTATGATGGGACCTCTTCTTGTCTTGGAGATCATGGAGTAGGTGGAGTTGATTCATAAGAGGATTTCTACAGCACAATATTGATAAAAATGTTATGATGATCGAAGGAGATGACCTATGGAGTTTCTTACTTGTCACAACTTGGTTGGGACACAAGAGGATTAGGAGAGATGGGAATCATGCACAAAGATACGCTGGGAAGTTTGAGGTTTTGGGGAGAGTTGGTCCAGTTGCCTATAAGTTGTAGTTACCTCAGAGGTATCAGGTTATGCATGACGTTTTCCATGTTTCCCAACTATGGTGTTAATTTTTAGACCCATCTCATGTTTTTCAACCTAAGGAGGTTGAGTTGGAGGTGGATGCATCTTTCGAAAAGAACCATATTCAGAATGTGGATAGAAGCACAAAGGTTCTTTGGGTTTGGTTTGTTCCCTTATTATAGGTTTTATAGGTGAAAAGGTGATTGCAAGACCATACTTGGGAGATGGTGCCTGACGTGCGATCGTAGTGGTCAGAGTTGTTCTTATAGTATTCCTCACCACCCTTGGAAGGGAAATTCAAGGATGAATTGCGTTAAGGGTAATGTTTATAAGAACCATGATCTTCATTTCAGGTATGGATATTGATTTCAGGTAGTTTTTTAGGAAAAGGATGTAATTGGGTTTTTCTATGTACACACAGTGTACCCGGTTTCCGCGTATAGCTGTAAACTAGCAATGTGATGACCTGGAAGACCGCTGAAGTTTGGGGTTAGATAAGGATACTATATCACATGAACCTTCAATGAAAATGCTGTGTATTTTTATTTTTATCAGATATATCATATTAGGGTCGTGTCTCATGTCAAAAACTGACTTCCTCTTCACATGTTTCATATAAGAGCACTTGGAATGACAAATGAAGATCGAACCCCTAATTCTCTGTCTGACCTATGATTGAGATGTTGTCAGGTGCCTTGAAATCCCACTAGAGAATTCTCAATTCCTCTAGAGACTTTCTTCATGATTCCTCCTCTCTCGTGAGTTATTCAAAGTTGAGTGTTTTCACATTTTGGTATATCTATTATAATTCAGGAATATTCAAGAGTTGACGTTCATGTATATTGATCGCACGACATTGAGGTAGGTGGTTTGTTACTTTGGTTATTCATCTTTAGATTATATAAGCTAAAAGTGTAGTATACCCACATTTGTGGGTATTTCATGTTTTGAAATTGAACCTTGTTTATTACCTATTATGGTTTGGTTGATTGATAAAGGGTAGTTTCATATATGTAAGGTTAAATACCTTCTAAATGGGACACCCCATGGGTACCTTTTCCCTTGATTTTTGTTTTTAGCTGTTTGGTCTAGAATTCCTGTTTGGATTGCCTTTTTTTCCAAGCCTTGTTTTTTTAGGATTGCGATACTGATTATATGGTATGCATGTGATATGCATTATGGAAGTCTGAATAGGGAAAATTTGACTGTGAGAGCTTCCTGAGGTATGGTCATTTATGTATGTTTTACTATTATGTTGACCCAGGGGTATTGACAGTGAGAGCCACTAGTTGGTCATCGACCCAAGGGTTTATACCGTGAGAGATGATGAGGTGGTCCTTTATAATTTATTTCTGCTATGTTGACCAAGGGTTATTGACCAATAGATCAGTGAAGGTGGCCATTTTTAAATTATTAGAGCTATGTTAGACCAAAGGGGTTAGACCATGAGAGCATCCCAGAGGGTCATTATTTAATGAATTGGTGCTATGTTAAACCAAAGGGGTTATAATGTTAGAGCTTTCCCAGTGGGTTATTTATGAATAATTGAATTATTGTGATGAGTCTTCCAATCCAATGCACATGATTGGACTCAGTCTTACTTGATTATTTAGATGGCCTTCTGAGACATCTATTTTGTAACTATTACACATGAGGATATAGAGCATTGGATAGATCATGATATTACATGATTAAAAAGGTAAATAATAAAACATAATGTAATGGACAACTCTGGGACTATTTACTTTTGAGTACTTCCTAGTTTATTGCTTCATTTCCACATATTACTTGTTCTACATATTAACTGATAGTTCGACACAGATCTTTTGGTCATTGCGTATTGGGATTCGTCTCACACCCTATTTGGGTAAAATTTTGGACCCAAAAAGATTATATGGATTCTGGTATATATAATAGAATGTTCCCTTCTTCATCAAGTACTTGATAGTTGTTGGAGCTGGAGAGCATGGGACCATGCTGAAGCTTGCAATGCAGCTAGAGTTTACATGATTATTTTTTGTACATTGGTTTTTAAATTTCATTCCAACACTGTAACTTGTTTAAATTTTTTCTTAGATACATATTCCATGTTTAATAGATATATATATATATATATTTTATTTTTTTGGATTAACATTCAGTCTTTCGTAATTTATTTTTGTTGTATGGTATTACTACTTCCGCTACTCTTTACTATTTTTATCTGTTGTGTCAAATCTAACAATGAGGAAGTTGTTTCCCCACTATGGTACCTTAGGCCCTCGCTGCTAGATGATAGGCATTGGAATTTGGGGAAATTCACTTGAGGCCATGTGGCCAAACAGATATGGGGAACCATTGTGCGACACTAGGATCTAGGACATTGCAAATAATATTTTTAAATGAATCCCATCAGAATGATTTTAAAAACCATGAAACCCAAGTAAAAGAGGGCTATGAATCTTTAATGGGATGATAGGATGAATTATAAGATAGTTGGAAGATGGGTAAGGAGCATATAACCATAAGGAACCCAGCTGAAGATGATGGGGGATCGAAACCAACCATAGTGAATGTGGAAGGATTGGAGACATGGAATCCTCCTAGGATGCATTGTATAAGTGGGGTAAATAGGCTCAAAGGGGATTAAAATAAGATCAAATAAGATTAGTAAGTTCCATAATTTTAATAAAATACAAATTAAAATGTTCTGGCTAATCTATTTAACATTCAATGTTCCTACAATTCAATCCTCATAAGAAATTCTTGGGGAGTCTCATGGTTTTTCTACACATTAATACAAAATGTGATCTTGTAAGGACTCATGTTTTATTCCTATAGTATTTTTAATATTTCTATAAATAATTCGGTATATTTCCTTGATTATGATACTATATTTGGATGTCATTAAATATCGGATTTAATATATTTAAAATATTTAAATATATACTATATAAATTGTTATCATATTTAAAAAATAAATTGTATTCTTATTAAGTGGGACTTGATATGTAAAGTATGGATACATAGATGTTTCCCAAACATGGTGTTTAATCTAAAAGATATATAATGTTTTTCAACATCAACATTCAGTTGAATTTTTTCATTGGTTAGATCATTATGTGAAATAATTATTAAATATAATTTAAATATTTGTTGTCCTAAACCCTAAACCACCTCTATTAATACATAATATGGTTGAATTTTCATGGATAAATTCAGAAACCATGGAAATTACGTATGATGAGGTGGGTGTTGAATTTAAGAATTGAAAATAAGAATTTACATCAAACAACTGAGGAGAAATATGAAATAGATGAAAAATTAAGTTGGATCATTATCATTTTCTTTCCTAAAGATTTTTTTTAAGTTTTGATCAATCCATTCTTTTGGTATGTCATGTTATTTAATGTATTTCATTAGTAGGATTTATTTTTAAAAGAATTAAATTAATAATATTTTTTTGAGAAATTATCATTCTTCATAGGGACCATGATTAAAATTATGTTCTTGAATGTAGTTTTGTATTTATATTATCCCTCAAAATTTAACCTAGTTTTTACAATTTTCAGTAATTTTATAGTATATCATAAACCAATGGTGTTGTTCAATTTATTTATGTTATTTCCCCCATCCATTCTTCTTTTTCATTACCATTTGATGTATAATTCAGTATTTAATCATTTCTTTGTTATACTAAATATATATTAAACCCCTATATTCCTGGAGAACTTCCTAAATATTTGGATATAATTGATTAAAAAGTATACCATTAAGTGGTACATGTTATGGGTGTTGGTGATAAATATTATTTGAGGGATCATGGGATTTCATTGATTGGTGAGTTGATGAGACAATGCCATACCGTGAAGATGATCCACTAATTATATTAGTTACCGACTTACGGCAATAAGATATGCTTTTGGTTTAGTAATTCAAGGATCTGAGTTCCACAATTGGATTCATGGATGAATCAGTGATGGTAGTAGATTGGGAGAGACACCTCAATAGTTCATTGTTCTCTATAAAAAACAACCTATATAGCTTATTCATTTTAGAATACCCCTTTTATAGTCCCCTTGTTATGAGGAATATGGTTTTTAGAATAATTATATATCGCACTCCATGTAGTCTATCAATACATTATGTTTTTTTGTGTTGGTAGTGGGATGAGTACAAGAGGATTATATAGAAAATGAAATTTCTTGGTACCTAATCATGTCCAGCATACATGGGGACAATCATGACCAGAGTACGAGGTCATGATTATAGAATCCAAGGATAACTACATTACATGGGAATAATGAGAGTACATGAGAATGATTAAGTGCATGAATATGTGATTTTGTACATGGTACTTTTAAATATAGAATCTCATTATATGTCATTTATACACACTACACATATTTAATGTTTTCCTTGGGACTTCCACCATGTGAATCTCCTTCTTCGTGACTCAGAATTTGGCCGAAGATAATCCTTTTGTATATATTTTTCCTAATTGGAATTGTTGGTTTCATTCATTTTGGGGTTAGAGATATGAGATGTGATTTTACAAGCATGGACCGCACTTTTGAACTATTTGAAAATTATAATTTATTGGTTATGATCTTTGAAGAGATGTTTAGGTATGTAGTAACCTTTCTCCACAAGTAATGAATTCCCCATAAAATTTAAAAAGGTAGAGTCAATACTCCAACATATAACATTGTGTATGAGTACTCTATCTACATGGTGGATATTACCAATCATTAAACTAATGTAGGGATTTGGTCCTCTTTTTGAGTAAGATATATGTCAGTTTTGGTTCATTATAACGATTTGGGGGATCCACATAAAATATTGTTATATAGTATTTGGAATTTGTCCTTGTAGATGGTGTTTTAGAAGCCGTAGGATGATTCATCATTCTTAGATTCATGTTTTGATAGAGATTCCCATTATCTCCCTCACAGGATTCATTGTATCATATATGATGTTTGGTTCCCCTACTATTTCCATTATGGTTTTAGTCGGTTGTTTCTATTTATATTTCTAACTTTTTAGATTGTAGGGAATTATACACGGTATTTATATACAAACCACCACATGGGAATTTGCTTCAAGTGTTGGGTTATATATTAAATGAATGATCTATTAATGGTGATTTTCAATGTTTATAGTAGATCATATTGGGTATAATAGTGTTCTATTGTTGTCCATTGATATTGTGAGATGTGATCAATTCAATAATCCCTTTTTCCAATTTTCATATAGTTCGTACTATGTTTCCCATTGGGTGTGTAGTTTTCCACTATATGAAAATATTATTATGTTTTTATACATTAACTCAAATCCAATAGTTAATTACATGCATGGTTCAAAATCCAAATGTTTCAGTTTATTCTTATATCATTTCAATATTTAATGTAACTTTTTGTGTCTGAAAATAAATGTATTTTAAGAAAAGGCCTTTCATTTATATTATATACCTACTCAATGCTTGTTTCAAATGTAGATAATATTAGATGCATTCTTGGGATGTAAAACTCAACATACTGACAGCCCAAGAAGTGACCTTGTTGGATGGTTCATGATATAGTGGAATTAGAGATGGTCATTCCCCTTTTTTGTTTTTAGAGTTAAAATAATGTTTGTTTTTTACACCATATGGAAACAATTTATGACTGTATTGAACTTAAATATCATGTCGGGGAACATGGTATTTTTAGGGACTACATATTAATACACCATTACTCTTACTACATTTCTTCCTAATAAGAAAAAAATTAAATCAAAAGGATAATATGGTACGCGAATTATATTGGAATGGGCGTTTTTTAAGTTCATTACCCTATTGATTTTTCTAACAATATATTATCATCAAACCATGGTACATTTTGATGATGTTTCTGATTCCTTTGAATTAATAGTTATTTAATTTATTAATACTTTATCATGATAATGATCATTTAATTAATGAGGTCATAGTTTAGGGACCTACTCATCAAATTATTCCTCTAGTAAATCATGTTGTAGTCCCACAAACTGTTGAGAATACAATATATCTACAATTTTTGGGAAATAATAATATCATTCTCAGTTCATTAAACGTATTTAGGTTATGAACACTACTAAGGGTTAATGGTGTGTTAGACTGTCCCTTACTGGAGTATTTACACATTTTCATGGATTAACACTTAATGATTATCTATTCCCTATATGATCATATGTTTTCAATAATAACAACTATATTAATATAACATTCTATTTCTACTGGTGTATGGTCACCAATAATCATGATGAGATGAAAAACACATAGTAAAATTGCCATCATATTTTCCACATTAAGTATTACCCTTCATTCATATGTTGTCTGTTGATACATGTTCTTTTAGAGATGCATATTGTTCTCGTGTATATTGATAATTATGCCACAAGGTTTACTAAACTCTTGTGTTACACTTTTTAAATTTTTATATATGGATACATCAAGGAATTGGTTTTTATTAGAGCCTCTATATATATATCTTTTCTAGTTTGGTGTATGTAAGCATTCCAAGTTATTTTAGGGTGTTAGAGTGGGATTTATTTATACAAAATATATCTTGAATAATGAGTTCTATCATCATGCGTTATTAGTGGTAATCATGATCCCATGTTACCTAGAGTAGCTAGTATGATGTTTTCATCATGCCATCACCATAAGAGACATGCCCATTCCCAAACATCTAAATAAGGATTGGATATGCTGGGTTCTTGTAGTGTGTATTATCTTCCATGAGTGGGGTGAATCTATATTTTTTACCCTAGAGGTCACAAGGATGGGTATTTTCTAAATTTATGTATTGAAAAAGGTAAATAAATACTGGATGGACCACCATAATAGATATAGTATAATTATAATGTATATCTGAAATATAGTTAGGATTCCCCCTGGGAGGTAGTTCTAAAAGAGGGGCATGTGGATAATTAGAGGGGAGGAGGCTATAGATGAGGATGGGAATATTATTGAATAACACTAGAACCTATTATGAGACTAGAACATCCTTGAAGGGAAAACATTAAAGGTAATGGGAGGTTTTAGTTGATGGAGTTGTATGATCTTTTTTCCCACATTTTGATTCTATTTATGATCTTTGACATCATTACTATTGATCCAATATTTATAGTCGTAATGAATTCCATTACATTATCACTAAATAACATTTTTGTGATCCATATCATCATGTTGAGTATAAATCCCATTGGTTATTTATATATGTTCCAAATGGAATGATTCTTTACTATTTCTTATCTTTCGGCACAAAGAGTTTGAATTCTGAGGAGATTGTTTAAAATGGGAATCCATGGTAATTGTGATGAAACCATATGATTTTATCATGGGTATGGACTTGTTTTCATGGTATATTTCTATATAATCTAAAAAAACTATTGACTTTTAGTCTTTTATAAAAATTGGAATGTATTCTTTTTATTGGGAAATAGAGATCATATGGATGGGTGGGTTTTTTCATTACTAAGAGGTTTTATTTTTTTCATCACTCCATTGGGGAGAATATACCTTTCCACAATGTGTTCTCAATCCATCATAGATCTACATGTATTGGGTCATTTTATGGGAGTCGTTACTATAGATGTTTTAGAAATATATACATAATCGGATGTTGGAATTCATATAGAATTTCACCCTAGTAATACACTAATTAATTGTGTGGCGTATCAGATTGTCACTATTATGCTCCTAGAATAGAAAGTGCATTTGATTAATCATTGGTAGAATTGTTTTATCTGACAGAATGTGTAACAACTATTAGTCTCAATGTAGAGACTCTAAGCTTGACGTAAATGGACATTACATTACTTTTGTGGAATACTTAGTACATAACAAAAACTCACAAACAAGGACCGTAATAGTTCAGTGTCTTTGGAAACTCGGAATATAATCTTCTAATCGTGGTGAAAGATCTTCAACATCTCCCATAAAGATCTTCCCTTTTTTTCTTACCTAAAACCTTTCTTTCTATCCTGGGGAAAATAAAACATAAAAGGGTGAGATCAAATGCTCATTAAGGGTAAACAAAAGAAATATCAATCACATCATATTCATAAGAACATAACATTTTGGAAATCTTAACCTGTAAAAGAGATCATAATATCATAGCATGAGATAAATAATAGTAGTGAAATGTAATCCCAATAATAATAACTTAAAACCTGAAACTTTGTGGCATACAAACATAATCATAGAGAATCATTTATTATTAATCAAGACTCATTTCCATGACTATCGTAGTGGACAAAGTCCATTTCTGAACCGAGTTCACTCCTCGTTTCAGTCTAGTTTCACTAAACCGGTTTAACCTATCGTTCCAGCCATGTCTATCTCATTGGATATAAATATTTGTCCAATTAATTGGAGGGAGATATAGGTCCCACCCATCACATAATGATACCATTCTTATGTGTTCCACAAAATCAAAAATCATATATCATTGCATAACCCATGTAATAAAAATGGGAAGCTTAAACATCATGCCATCATAACATAATCTATATAAGACAAAAGGACATAATAAAAATAATTCCATCATAACATAATCAAATCAATGTAAATATTGGGATAAAAACAGAACCCTATACTATCTTATATGGAAAATAATTTTGATAAAACACTTGAACTCCATTCTTGAGGAAAATATCCTTTCTACATCAAAAACATTTTTCCTTTCATAAAATGTCATAAAATTTTAAACTAAAAGAATTTGATTAAAAATAAACATGAAAAAATGTAAAGGAAGCTTCTTGGAAATAATGTTTTAAAAATCCATTCATTCCGTATAAGTTAAAAAAACATTCTTCTCGTACTTTTGTCGGAAAAGTCAAAAAGTACCTCGTACGAAAAACGACAAAAGATTCCTTTCATATCATTTACTAAAAACTCACCGAAGGGTAAAATTGCATTTAAAAAATTTTAGGTGGATGGAAATAATATTACATATGGAGGAAACATGGATGTGGATGATAAAATACACCCCAGTAAATTCCAAAGTATAAACAATCTCAAATAAAAATGAGATTGTGATATTTTCCCTTACCTTAGGTCTGATTTGCTTCGTAAGTGTCCGAACCACCTGCATAATGATTTAAATAATGTCATTGACTTATTCCAGAATCATACTCATTGTTATGATAGCATATATGGTCATATTCTTAGCTTATTATTAGTAATATTTCATTGCTACTTGTTATTCGGGTGTTTATTACTTTTTGTTCTTATGCGTGTCTTGTCGAATAAATTATTATTCTTCTTTTTTAGGTTATAGATACCTCATTTACAGAATGGTATTAGTGTAATATATATCATATTTATTCACTCAATTCATTTATGTAATCATTATTCAATGAAAATCAAGTAGAACGAGTCGCATGACATCGTGGAGACGATATTCCGTACGTACGCACGAGCGATGATATCGTTCCCATGATCGTGGAATTGTATTGGAGTGTATGTATACTATTTCAGAATCAATATGAATTTACAATAATCATATAATGTTATTATTTACACCATTATACCCGTCCAAGTAAGGTGGTGGTGGAAAATAGATTACACCACGGCGTGGAGATGGTATTCCGTACGTACGCACGCGCGGTGATTTCATTTTTTGTAGGATGGATAGACAGTGAAATAGGGTTGTTTCATACTTATAATAACATACCAGTATATTAGTGATACTGATGTTATTACTTCATAATGAAAAAACTAAATAAGAAGAAGTGGAAGAAGAAATAAATTTGAAAGAATCGGTAACAGACATTACCTCTTCTTTGAAGCGCCTCTTTGAGACCTCCTATTAGGGCCCTAAAATTGGTCTTTGAAGAAGACCAGGACCTCTAGGATGTTTCTAGGGAAGTGTAGAAGAGAATTTGTCAGGGTTTGGCCGAGATTGAAGTGTCAATGTGGTGTGAGGAAGAGAGGGAGGATGTTCCCTTTTATAAGGGAGGAGAGGGGCACCTTTGGAATAACTAAAACTATTATTTTATTATAAAGTCATATTCGGTTTTTAATAGATCCAAATTGATTTATTTAGAATCTAAGGTGGGTATGGGTCTAAATCCTCTCATACAATAGAATTTAGAAAAGTTTAGGTTTCTATTTTAACCTTATCATTTAGATTTAACTTTAAGTTAAATAATTTTACTTTTACCGTGTCTTCTTGTTTTCTTACACTATAAGGTTAATAAAATTACTATAAAAATCCAAACTAACCACAAGTTTTTTATTATTAATATATATAACCTTATCTAAGTCATTTGGCCAAACCTTATATTTTTAGGAATAAAATAAAAATTAATAATATAATATTTGATTTAAAAACTATTTTATGTCAATTTTGACACTCTTTGGTAATTGATTTTTGTGAAAATCCTAACAGAATCATTAGTTTGATCAAAGTTAACTAAATCAATACTAACATGTCATATTAACATATAATTTTTTTTAATTCATAAAAAGTCTCAAATTACATTTATTTGGGTATTTATAACATCAATTATGTCAATATTTCATTAATAAGATAATTACCGCATCATCATTGTGTCATAAATTAATTAAATTATTTGATGTCTAAAAAAACAAATAAAATATCATTATGTAGGAAATATTTATATATTTCTAATTAATATTTATAGTCTAATTTATATTTTGTATAACCCAATATTAAAATTTATTTAGTTATTAAACTTTGATTTTAACTATTTTAACCCTTCTTTAAATAAATTAATATTAAATGTCCCAATCTAATCAAAGTGAGGGTCATATGTTATTCCTAAGGTTGTTTTTGGTTGAATTAAAATTATACAAAAGAATTAGGACATGTGTTAGGATAATAATAATATCATTTTTACCCTTAATTACCCTATTTACTTTTAACCGTGGTAAACAAAAGTAAAAAGGTACTATTCACCAAAAATTATTTTCATCTCATTGAACCACATTTTACTTACTGACATCAATCGTGTCTCCTGGATTTTTTGAAATTCCTTTCACAAATGCGGTAACATTATGTTTTATGTAAATTTTCAAATTCTCCTAGGAGGTGGGTAAAAGACGGTCAAAAGTTAAATAAAATTTTTATATATCTAAAATTATTATAAAATGACTCCAATGAATTACATTGAACTTATATAGGTATTATGTATCAATTTTGACCTAAAATAAATTTAAATAAAATAAATAATTATTTAAATAAAAATTCGGGTTTTAAACAGTAACCTAGTGTTTTTACTATTCATCAAAAATTGAAAGTTTTCAGAAAAATACCAAAATTTCACCCTAGGCTAATTTCAATATTCTGAATCCAAAAATTAATTCCATTTTCAAAAATAAAATTTATAAAATTTCAAAAAGTGGCTATTACTATTCATAACAGCTAGTTTTAATAATATTTTAATAGCATATCGTTTGTCACGACCCGACCCTACCCGGGCTCGAGCCGCAACTACCCTAGGCCCGACTCCATAGGCCAGGGGCTAGCGACCAGCGCCGAAGGCATAACAACTCGGGGAGGCCTTTGCCTAAGCACCTGAACACACCCACACACAGCACACTCAATGAAAAGTGAAAAGTAAAGGAAAAGACAAGTAAAGAAAGGGAAACTGCTATAAATAACCACAAGAGTGCATCGACCTCTAACAGTACAAGGTACAAGATGAAAGTAAACTGAAAAGCAAAAAGGGGAAAAACACACGCCCAACCAGAAAAGGTGCCACAACCCGGAAACAGGTAAACAAAAAGAAACAGCTGGCAGATCTCCCACCTGAAACCCGTCCACGACCACCACACGCGGTCCAAGCTCCCAAGCTCCTACCCTCCACCAAAGTCACGCTCCACCTGTCCATCATCTGCAAGGGCACACCAAGTGCGGGCAAAGCCCAAGCAGGGGTGAGTACAAAAAAACTCAGTAGGATACCCCGAAGGCTCGAGGGAGCAACAAAAGGAGGTACCAAAGGGAGAGTAGTAGAGTGAACAGGAAAAGTAGAAGAGTACAACAGAAAGTGCAGTAAAGAGTCCAGCTCAACCCAACAAGAGAAAGGAAATAGACTCGTCCAGGCACAAGGAGCTGGAAACGGTGAGAAGATGAACTTCCCATCGAGTCTTCGCTACCTATAGCAGGAGAGTAGACTCATCCAACCACGAGAAGCTAGACACGGAAAGAACATGGCATACCCCGCACGTCTTCGCCTCTCCGGGAGGGAGAGTAACCAAGCCCAAGAAGTGGGTACTCGAAAAAGGTATATACATATCCTTATGCTCAATCAAGAAGCTCGAACAACGTCGTAAGGGGATCTCCGTCCCATAGCTCAGCCCAAGAAAAGAGTAGCCAACAGTCCCAGACATAACCATCATCGTCTCCTAGCATCCCGCACGTCTGCCCCAAACTACAAGCCAAGGGGCTCAATCACCGCACTTTGACACTATCCGCTTTGGGTGAAACTGACTCTCCCGCACGGTTTTAGATCGCGTCACAAGAATGCGTCTCGGTGGGGAAAGCACCCCTCGTACTTAAGAGTTCTAGGAAAGTCAAACCACACCTCATCACTGCCCTGCAGTCGACAGGTCTCCTCAAAGTCAAGTCATCACAACACTGACCCGTATAACCAAGGGTCCTGCTCTGGTAAACACGGAGGAAAGCCACAGACTAGCCTAGTGGAGAGGACTGAGTCTAGAATGCCGACAGGTGTCCCACTGCCCAGCCCTGCCGGAGAGTAATTCATAACCAGATATCGGGTGACCCACTGCCCAGCCCTGCTGGAGGGTAAACCCTAACACATCATCAAGCGACCCACTTCCCATCCCTGCTGGAGGATAAACCATATTAAGATACTCGGTGACCCACTGCCCAGCACTGCTGGAGGGTAAACTATAACACATCATCCGGTGACCCACTGCCCAGCCCCACTGGAGGGTAGACCTTAATACATCATCAAGCGACCCATTGCCCAGCCCCGCTAGATGGTAGACCTAGAATAAGTCGACAGGTGACCCACTGCCCAACTGTGCTGGAGGGTAGACCTGGATCTAGATGACGGGAGACCCACTGCCCAGCCCTGCTGGAGGGTAGACCCTAAGAGGTCGTCGGGTGACCCACTGCCCAACCTCTACTGGAGGGTAGGCCCTACTAGCGTCGGGTGACCCACTACCCAGTCTCTGCTGGAGGGTAGACCCTAATAGAATCGGGTTACCCACTACCCTGTCTCTGCAAGAGGGTAAACCCTAAAAGTCATTGAGCAACCCACTGCCCAGCCCTGCTGGAGGGTAAACCCGAAGAGGTCGATGAGTAACCCACTGACCAGCCGCGCTGGAGGGTAGAACTCAGAATTTCCCTGGCCATCTCCACTGGAGGGTACAACACTGGCCAACCGAACACGGAGTGGGCATCACGCAACCACCCAACTCCAGCACAACTCACCCAAAGGGGTTCAGTGCATGTTCCATCACTAGGTGTCACTAAAACCGCTACTGGCCGATCCATCGAGAATGAAACCAGGGGGAGACCACTCAACCCTGCTGGTCAAACAAATGAGCACAGAGGGACCCTCTATGTCGCGAGAGGTCAAAGTACGCAAAGCAGAACACGACACAGACATGGGGCACACACGATGTGTGGCCCCAATTCAACCCCAACCAAGTGCATGAACGTCTCAGGTACAAACCACATGTACCTCCAAGCGCTCTCGTATACTCCCAGAGTATACCATGTCTCCAGCCCAAGGGCTATCACGCACACGACACCCGATGTCAACGTGAGGGCATGATGTAACAACTCCACCTCAAAGGCCCAGGCACGACCAAAAACAACTTGTGAACCATTTACATCACTCTCCCAAGAGTGCGCGATCATACGCCAAGGGTCCGCTACAAACAAGGTAGGTCGAACCACCGCTAGAGCACCTTCCATGCTTCCGCTGTTAATAAGGTCGCACAAGAGGCTCCCCACAGCCAAACGGATCGCACCGTTTTAATCCTCGCGGAAAAACACACGAGATCGACTACTTAATCGCCTCAAAAAGATATCCGACAGGAAAGTCACCAACACCGACTCACGCCCGAACGACGTCCCGTGATCCCGAGCCTCGGCCCATAAAACAGTCGGGGGCATCACACCATTGCGATCCCCTCAGGAAAACACGTCAAAAGCACTAATCACCTGAGTGCCACAGATATCTAGAGAAAAAGGTGCATCCCGGCACACCGCACACGAGCGGTGCCACGTGGGACCCGCATCCTAGTCCCAAAACTCAACGAACGGATCGCACCGTTGCGATCCTCTCAAAAAAGTACACGAAATGGACTATTCACATGTCCAAAACGGTCGCCCGGTGATAAAGATGGAAAAATCATCGTCGATGCCCAAACGACCCTCGTGGGCCCCGCACCATCGTGCCAAAATTACAGTGGGAAGACTGCGCCAACACGATGCCCTCAGAAAAACACCCAACATCGACTGCTCGCACGCCCCGAACGGACGTCCGAGGAAAAAGTCGCTAAAAGCTGCACGTAGCTCAAAAGGCGGGCCGTGGGGCCCCCGCCTCAACCTCGGCCTCAATGCTTGAAACCACCCTGGGAACCTCCGCCTCAGTTCCAGGGTCGCAACGCCATTGACAGCGCTCAAAATGGATGTCATATGCGTCTGCGCCGTCCAAAACAAGATTCTCGGGGAATACGCTCGTCCACAGAAGGAGACGTCGCGCCTCCGCGGCCCCTCGTTTCAGGAATTAAAAATTCCCAAAACTATCTCTAAACATTCCCCACGACGCAAGGTACGCACTTCCGCTGACGGCGCGCAAAACAGAAGCCCGTAGCGAAAGCTACGGGCATCGGAAATTCGAATGTGAAACTCCCTTGGGCCGGACCGAGTCCGCCCATAGCCAGCCCGCGGCCCGGCCGCGGGTCCGGTTCGGTCCGCCGCGGCCAGCTGGCCGCGGCCTGTCGCCACTGACCGGACGTGACGGCCGACCCCTTTCTCCCGCAGCGACCCGCGTTACACGGGTCGCGGTCGCCGCACGCGGGGTCGTGCACCCCGCGGCCCTGCCTCTTTGTGCTACGCCGGCGCCGCCCGAGACCCGCCTCGCCATCGCCCTGAATTCGGCCGCCTCTGCTGGCCACTCGCCCGAACGAAGTGCCTCACCGCCGCCTGCTCGCCGCGCCGCCGCCTGCTTGTTGCGCCATCGCCTGGAACCGAAGCCGCGCCGCCCCGGAGCTCCCCGGACCACCACGCTGCCGCCGCAAAATCACAAAACCCGCGAACTTCGGCAGGAGTTTGCGACTATGTCCGAACTCGGATTTTTGATCCGAAATAAGCGATGGGAATAACAGAAAACATACTATGCATATACGGTCATTTTTCAAAGATCAAAAATCAAATCGACGCATAAATTTTAATTCAAAGGGCGGTTCGGAAATGAAAACGCAACGCAACCTCCTACCTCTTGGGCGATGCCCGGAGCTTCACGGGGAGTCCGCCGCCGCGTCGCGCCTTGCCGGAGCTGCTTTGCCAGAGCTTCCTCACTAGAGATAGAGGAGGAGAGGGGAGGCTGCCTCCTGCGGCTGTCCAGGTGGGGAAGAAGAAGAGGAAGGGGTGTGTTAAGAATTTAAATAGAAAACGCTTAACCACCCGCCTGTCGGCCCGAACCCGAACCCTCAGCAGGGTCGAGGTTAAGCCTCCTCTGGGGTAAACACGACCTCCCGAACACAACGGTGGTCTTTGAATTTTAATCCGAGACCCCGTTCAAAATTTATAAAATTTAACGTCCGAAGCCGCTAAATTATGAAAACGCCCTTGGGGCCATTTTTCACAAACAGCTCGCGCCCGCAAAACTTATACCCCTCCTAGGGTAAAAGGCACATTCTGAACTCAACGGTTCCCTCGTTTTTCCAATCCGAGCCACTATTTAAGAGATACCCGCATTTCTCTATTAAACAAATTAATTAATTTATTTAATCTGTTTAACGTTCCAGAAGCGGGCGAGGGGTCCAAACATCCCGTACCGACAAGTGTTATGTCATTCCCAGGGTAAACACCCCATTCCGGACCCATCCGTACACTCGGATCTCTGATATGGAACTATGTTTAGGAGTTATCTCATTTATTTAGTGTTTCCAGTGTGAACGCACTGAAAATTTAATTCCGGCCACTCCGGGGCTCGGAATCGCACGCCGTCTGAAGGCGCTGCCCTGGAATATTATCAAGAATATTCCAAAGTCTTTCGTAGAAAAAACCATGTTCTTACATCATTCCATCTTTCAATATTTTCATCCTCGAAAAGCAAAACTTGGGAGCAAAATAGGGTACTAACCCCACACCTGGCTTTCCCGTACCCAGAAGAACCCACGCACAGCTCTACATCACCGCACACAGACCAAAGGATTGATCCATTCATGCGAGGTCAGCACTTTCCGACGTTGTGCACCCACTCCAGATTTTGGGGTTAGGGAAAGGTAGTAGGAAACCTCAATATCCCTTATCATGGTCTCAAATGGCCCGAAGGCCCTCGGGGGTAGCTCACCTCCCCGGTCAAACCACTACATCACACGCCGCGACAGGAATCACCGCTCAGGCATGAGACAAGGCCCGATGATTCCCTCCTTCAGAATATCCATATGGTGAAGCACCCAAGGATATCTGGTCACGCAAGATGTCACAGACGATGTCTCTCAACCAAGACTCTCTTACACTCTCGGAGGCGAAGGAGTCAACACCATCAACTAAAGGAAAAGGTCTCACGCCTTTTTCCTTACCAAAACAGGGTTACACCCGACGCCCTGCGTCACGCTGGTAACATCTCAAGCAAGGAGCAGGGAAGAAATCATTTCACACACAGAGTCTATAAATTATACTAAAACAAGTAGAAGAGTTTCAAGGGGTACCTCTCACCATCCCATGCTCTGCAGGATCGTAGACATCCAAAGCTCGCGGCTACCCAGGGTCCCAACCGTCAGCTCCCGAAGCCTGACGTGGACCGCCTAGTTGTGATGGGGAGACCTCGTAACATCCCCCCCCACCTCCATCTCCTCCCGCTCCTCTTCTAGCACCACCTCTCTGGCCACTAATCCGATCACTGCGCTGCCCCTACCGTGGTGGTTTGCCTGATGCCTACCCGAAGCTCTCAGCAACTCGGGTCAGGCAGTCTCATGGAATGTTTCCTCGCCCATCACAAGCATAACACTGGTGCTCTCTAGGCTTCCCTGGTTCCCTCCGGCACCACTGTGGTGTAGGACCACGGCCCGGGATCCACTCACGGAAGGGAATCCTCGGCTGAGGCCCTGAGCCTTTTCGCCACAGTGGTATACGACCACGTCTCCAAAACTGGCAGTGGGAAGGCCACCTTCATCGAGGCCCTGTCCTCCGGCCCCTACTAGCTATGACAGACGTCCCGACTCCGTCGTGCCCACTGCCGCTACCAACCGCAAAACATGACAGGAAGCCCTCTGTCACTAGCGCATGCTCTAGCACCCCGACATATGTGGAAATGCCCAAGGGTACTATGACATCACGAATCTCTCAGCGGAGACCCTGCTCAAACTTCCATGCTCAAAGGATATCGTCACGGACCAAGTCCGGGTAAAAGCGTGCACGGTCTACAAAACTAGCCACATACTCGGCCACCGTCATCCCTCCCTGCTGAAACTGCTGGAGCTCCTGAATCCGAACGGAGCGCAAGCAGGAGGGAAAAAACTCCTCACAGAACAACAACTGAATGTCGCCCCACGAAAGCGACGACTTGTTAAGAAGATGAGTCACCAGACTCCACCAACGCCAAGATACTCCACGTAAAAGGCTGGCTACCAAAGCCACTCTCTGATCTACCGGCATCTGCACAAGATTGAAAAGGCGAACCACTCCCTCTAGCCAACCCTCTACTGCTTGAGGGTCTGGCTCTACACTGAACCTCAGCGGTCTCTGCCGTTGGAACTCACGGAGCATGCTCAACCTGCGCTCAAGCTCAGCCTGCTCTTCTGAAGCTGCCTGCTGCTCAACAGGTGGAGGTGCTGCTATCGGCCCACCCAGAGAAAGGGGTTCGCATGATGGGTCCTGGACTGTGGCCTCGTAGCTCACATGGTTGTTGTCACGCACCAAAAGCTGGTATCCTGGCTGGCTATCTTCGTGGAGACATCCTGAATATTATCAAGGAGTGTCGCGGTCAGATGAGCATATATGTATATACCAACAACAACAACGATGGGGATCTGACTCAAGAAGGAAAGTCAAGACTCAGTCTTATGTGATGCACAAACAAATTTTCCCAGCAACAAGTATCTCATCATGCCGAGTCGACAAGCGGGTTATCAAGGTCCTGGTGAATGGATACGTCGGCCACCGCACCATCACTGGACTCCCTGGCCTGAGAGCCTCTTTCGAGACACGTTAACACTGTTTCCCTAAATCCCAAACAGTTCCTTTTTAATTTAGGTACATCCGAACAACGTCCCAAGGAACAAACCACCGTTGATACCACTTAGTCACGACCCGACCCTACCTGAGCTTGATCCTCAACTACCCCTGGCCTGCCTCCATAGGCCAGGGGCTGGCGACCAGCGCCGAAGGCATAACAACTCGGGGAGGCCTTTGCATAAGCACCTGAACACACCCACATGCAACACACTCAATGCGAAGTGCAGAGTAAAAGAAAAGACAAATAAAGAAAGGGAAACTGCTATAAATAACCACAAGACTGCATCGACCTCTAACAGTACAAGGTACAAGATGAAAGTAAACTAAAAAGGAAAAAGGGGAAAAACACATGCCCAACCAGAAAAGGTACCATAACCCGAAAACAGGTAAACAAAAAGAAATAGCTGGCGGATCTCCCACCTAAAACCCGGCCACGACTACCGCACGCGGTCCATGCTCCCATGCTCCTACGCTCCACCGAAGTCACGCTCCACCTGTCCTTCGTCTTCAAGGGTACACCAAGTGCGGGCAAAGCCCAAGTAGGGGTGAGTATAAAAATACTCAGTTGGATACCCCGAAGGCTCAAGGGAGCAACAAAAGGAGGTACCAAAGGGTGAGAAGTAGAGTGAATAGGAAAAGTAGAGGAGTACAACTGAAAGTGTAGTAAAGAGTCCAGCTCAACCCAACAATAGAAAGGAAGTAGACTCGTCCAGGCACAAGGAGCTGGAAACGGTGAGAAGATGAACTTCCCGTCGAGTCTTCGCTACCTATAGCAGGAGAGTAGACTCATCCAACCATTAGAAGCTAGACACGGAAAGAACGTGGCATACCCCGCGCGTCTTCGCCTCTCATGGAGGGAGAGTAACCAAGCCCAAGAAGTGGGTACTCGAACAAGGTATATACATATCCTTATTCTCAATCAAGAAGCTCGAACAACGTTGTAAGGGGATCTCTGTCCCGTAGCTCAGCCCAAGAAAAGAGTAGCCAATAGTCCCAGACATAACCATCATCATCACCCAATATCCCGCACGTCTGCCCCAAACTACAAGCCAAGGGGCTCAATCACCGCACTTTGACACTATCTGCTTTGGGTGGAACTGACTCGCCCACCCGGTTTTAGATCGCGTCACAAGAACACGTCTCAGTGGGGAAAGCGCCCCTCGTACTTGAGAGTTCTAGGAAAGTCAAACCACACCTCATCACTACCCTGCAGTCAAAAGGTCTCCTCAAAGTCATGTCGTCACAACACTGACCCGTATAACCAAGGGTCCTGCTCCGGTAAACACGGAGGAAAGCCACAGACTAGACTAGTCGAGAGGACTGAGTCTGGAATGCCGACAGGTGTCCCACTGCCCAGCCCTGCTGGAGGGTAATTCATAACCAGATATTGGGTGACCCACTGCCCATCCCTACTGGAGGGTAAACCCTAACACATCATCAAGCGACCCACTGCCCATCCCTGCTTGAGGGTAAACCATATTAAGATACTGGGTGACCCACTGCCCAGCCCTACTGGAGGGTAAACCATAGCACATCATCCGGAGACCCACTGCCCAGCCCCGCTAGAGGGTAGACCTTAATACATCATCATGCAACCCACTGCCCAGCCCCGCTGGAGGGTAGACCTGGAATAAGTCGACAGGCGACCCACTGCCCAACCGTGCTGGAGGGTAGACCTGGAACTAGATGACGGGAAACCCACTACCCAGCCCTGCTGGAGGGTAGACCCTAAGAGGTCGTCGGGTGACCCACTACCCAGTCTCTGCTGGAGGGTAGACCCTAATAGCATCGGGTGACCCACTGCTCAGTCTCTGCTTGAGGGTAAACCCTAGAAGTCAGTGAGCAACCCTCTGCCCAGCCCTGCTGGATGGTAAACCCGAAGAGGTCGATGAGTAACCCACTGCCCAGCCCTGCTGGAGGGTAGAACTCAGAAAAAGTACATGATATAGACTATTTACTTATCCAAAACGGTCTCCCGGTGATAAAGATCGAAAAATCACCGTCGACGCCCAAACGACCCTCATGGGCCCCGCACCATCGTGCCAAATTATAGTGGGCATACTGCACCAACGCGATGCCCTCGGAAAAACACCCAACATCGACTGCTCGCACGCCCCGAACGGACGTCCGAGGAAAAAGTCGTTGAATGCTGCACGTAGCTCGAAAGGCGGGACATGGGGCCCGCGCATCAACCTAGGACTCTATACCTGAAACCACCCTGGAAACCTCCTCCTTAGTGCCAGGGTCGCAACGCCATTGACGATGCTCAAAACGGACGTCAGATGCGTCAACGCCGTCCAAAACAAGATTCTCGGGGAATACGCTCGTCCACTGAAGGACACGTCGCGCCTCCACGGCCCCTCGTTTCAGGAATAAAAAATTCCTGAAACTAGTTTTAAACATTCTCCACGATGCAAGGTCCGCGCTGAAGCTAACGACTCGCAAAATGGACACCCGTAACGAACGCTATGGGTGTCGGAAATTCCAAGGGGAAACTCCCTTGGGCCGGACTGGCCCGGTCCGGCCAGTCCGCCCACAGCCGGCCCGCGGCCCGGCCGCGGGTCCGGTTCGGTCCGCCGTGGCCAGCTGGTCGCAGCCTGTCGCCACCGACAAACCTTGATGGCCGACCCCTTTCTCCCGCAGTGACCCATGTTACACGGGTCGCGGTCGCCGCACCCGGGGTCGCGCACCCCGCGGCCCTGCCTCTTCGCGCTACGCCGGCGCTGCCCGAGACCCGCCTCAACGTCGCCCTGAAGCCGGCCTCCTCCGCTTGCCGCTAGCCCGACCGAAGCACCGCACCGCCGCCTGCTCGCCACGCCACCGCCTGGAACCAAAGCCGCGCCGCCCCGGAGCTCCCCGGACAACCACGCTACCGCCGCAAAATCCCAAAACCCGTGAACTTCGGCGGGAGTTTGTGACTTTGTCCGAACTCAGATTTTTGATCTGAAAGAAGCGATGGGAAGAACAGGAAACGTACTACGCATATACGGGCGTTTTTCGAAGATCAAACATCAAATCGACGCATAAATTTGAATTCAAAGGGCAGTTGGGAAATGAAAACGCAACGCAACCTCCTACCTCTTGGGCGATGCCCGGAGCTTCACGGGGAGTCCGCTGCCACGCCGCGCCTTGCCATTTTTCACAAACGGACCACTCTCGCAAAACTTATACCCCTCCTAGGGTAAACGGCACATTCCGAACTCAACGGTGCCATGGTTTTTTCAATCTGAGCCATCATTTAAGAGATACCCGCGTTTCTCCATTAAACGAATTAATTTATTTATTTAATCCGATTAACATTCCAGAAGCGGGCGAGGGGTCCAAACATCCCGCACCGACAAGTTTTATGTCATTCCCAGGGTAAATACTCCATTCCGGACCCATCCATACACTTGGATATCTGATCTGGAACTCTATTTAGGAGTTATCTCATTTATTTAGCGTTTCCAGTGTGAACGCACTGAAAATTTAATACCGGCCACTCCAGGGCTCGGAATCGCACATCGTCTGAAGGCGCTTCCATGGAATATTATAAAGAACATTCCAAAGTCTTTCGTAGAAAAAATCGGGTTCTTACATCATTGTTTAGTGAAACCCAGTATTGCGTACAACACACACTATCGTAGAAGGTCGCGCTTGCATGTAATGCAAGCCAAGTCAGGGATGTATGTTGTGCGAGCTCCTTTTTGTGTAGCATACAACACAAGACATTAATGAAATTAAAAAGAATATTTTCGTAAAATCTTGGGGTGTTACATTCTACCCCCTCTTAAAATGAATTTCGCCCTCAAAATTCGTCGGGGTTATAAATGGTTTACTACTCAAAAGTTTCTTTAATAGAAACCGACATCATAAAAAGGTATATCAAAACTTGGCTTTAAAAACTAAAGTATGAAACATAACGGTTACCCAAATTAACTAATCACTGGGTTTCCACATAGGATAACATAGGTGAAAATATGGATATGGAAGAGAAATCTAACCATCTTGTTCTGATGGAGAGTGGTAGAGAACATGGCTATGAAAAATCCAACAATCACAAAGCCATAAATTTTTGATGATCTAGGGTACCATCTGATTCATTGGATATAAGGGCACTAGGACAACATTTTTGGTTTTCAAGATCATTTCCCTAATGTTGAAGAATTTGAATTAGAATAAATACATACTTTATTTTGGTACAATCTCACTATTGTTCGTTCTTTGAACAATTTCCACTTCATCTCTTAAAGAAATGAAGTTAAATTTGTTATTAGTGAAGTATTAACAGATCATGTGATAGATTTATGGGTCATTCCATCTATTTCAAACAAAAGGTTAGCAAAAGTTATCAAATATACATAAGTCCATCTATGGTGAGGTTAATCATATATGATTCCAAAAATGAACTTATACTTCATATATCATACCGCGTAATAAAATAAAACTAGTTTCTACTAACCAGGGACTTCCTGTAGGCCAGTGGTAGGTGATAAAGGCCAGTCTCACATCGGTTGTGGGTTCGATTCCCACAGCCTTGTCCGACGCAATGAGCTATCGCCCATCCTGCAGGTTGTCCTTTTTCTAAAACTACATTACTATAACATCCCATCAAGAATATCGAAAAAAGTTCTATCCTTAAACAATACTAACTTATGTCCAGCATAATCCATTCGAATCTTTAGGCTTATCTAAAATACTTTGGTCCAAGCTGATAGTATAAAGAAAATGATTCTTTGAAATGTCACATAACAATCACCTGAATGCCATCATTTATCCCCCATATATCATAAGATATATCTTGTTGGTCAAATTACAAACATGTGAATACCTTAATCATGTATTTTCTTAAAGAATGAATACCCATTTAACCATAGTGAAAACATGACTGTAGTTAAAAGTTAACACTTTCCACATATCAAAATCCTCAAAATTCTTTATACTCAAACCATGATATCACTTAGTCCTTATATCAATCATGAGCTCATGAATACAATAAAACATCTCATTATCCTTTTATCCCTTCATTATGTGCATATCATCTGCTTTCCAAAAATATTTTAATCACATTTTCATGGTTACCAGTATCATATAATTATTGAAAATCAATACATAGATATTCCAAAATTCCGCAATACCATAAATGAGTTTCTATGATACTATTTTGAAATCCTATTACACAAACACTTAATCATTCCACCACATCATTTTCATATTCAACATCACCAATAGTGATCGCAGGTGACTTCCCTTTGTCCTTTTCCTTAAGTGGTTGCTCATGTTGTTCATCATTAACCCTTGGATAAGGGCATTGATTAGCATAATGCCCTATTTTATTGCACTTGAAGCATTGAAGTGTTGTTGGTGCGTTCTCTGCAGTCTTTTCTTTACTCACACCATTAGAAACCCTTTTTCCATTACTTCGACACTCACCTACTCGATGACCTTCTTTTCCACTCTTAAAACATTTTCTAATCCTTTAAAGACAATCTCCACCATGCTTCTTTCCACACTTTGAGCATAAGGAAACATTCATCTTTTTTTCACCATTATTCTGAGATTTCTCCTTGAACTCCATATTTCGTTTCTTGTCAAAACCATGAGATGTATATGTAACACCAACTTCTATTTCTACCTTAATAGAACAACGCACAATTTCTTCATAGCTATTGAAGTCTCTTATAGCTAATGCCCTTAAAAGATTTGGTTTTAAGCCACTGAAGAATCGATCAATTTTACATTCAGGTTGGATGATAATGCCAGATGCATACCTTGCAAGTCTTGTAAAATTCGCTCCGTATATACCAACAGATTCATCATCCTTCTACTTAAGCTCAAGAAACTCCTTTTCAATCTTTGTTCAAAGAATACGAGGGAAGTACTTACTGAAAAACAAATTCTTGAACTCGTCACATTCCATGGACTCAATTTCATCTCGGGGCCTTGTATTCTTAATTAGAGTCCACCACTGGTCTGCTTCACCTTCTAAACGGTAAACAGCTAGAATGAATTTATCATGTTCCGAACAGCGAAGTATGTAAAATATCGTTTCAATGGTTCTGATCCATTGTTCAGCAACAAGTGGATTAGAAGACCCATTGAAAGAAGGTGGACGTTTCCTCATGAAGGACCCAATAGAATATTGTTCCCTCCTCTACTCATTTGGAAGTCTAGAATGATTCATAGCTTGTGTAAGTATAGCAATAAGATTTTGCACTCCATCTCCCATAACGTTGGTTTGTTCAAGAGGACAATCATTTCATCATCTATTACATTGATCAACACGGTTCCTTTGGGTTCCAGCCATCATCTAAAACCCAAAAAGAATACTGTGAGAGGAAAAATCATGCTAGGAAAACAACACAATAAAGGGGGAGTACCTTCAATAACTAACATCTTATGTTTAATTCTAATATCGTTAGAGAAATTCTAGGACTATAACCTATACGTTTACTTAACGTTAGAGACATACCTAGACATACCTTATAAATATCTCTAGGGATCTCACTAAAGTTCTCACATCCTAGTTTCCAATGGTTGACTAAACCATTCCTCTAATACCAACTGTAGAGACCCTAATCTTGACGTACATGGACATTAGATTACTTTTGCGGAATAATTAGTACATAACAAAAACACACACACAAGGACCATAATAGTTTAGTGTCTTTGGAAACTCGGAATATAATCTTCTAATCGTGGTGAAAGATCCTCAACATCTCCCTTAAAGATCATCCATTTTTTTCTTACCTAAAACCATTATTTATATCCTATGGAAAAGAAAACATAAAGGGTGAGCTCAAATTCTCATTAAGGGTAAATAAAAGAAATATCAATCACATCATATTCATAAGAACATAACATTTTGGAAATCTTAACTTGAAAAAGAGATCATAATATCATAACATGGGATAAATCATAGTAGTGAAAGAAAATCCCAATAATCATAACATAAAACATGAAACTTTGTGGAATACACACATCATCATAAGGAATCATTTCTTATTAGTCAAGACTCATTTCCAAGACTATCTTATTGTAAAAAGTACATTTCTGAACCGAGTTCACTCCTCGTTTCAGTCCTGTTTCACTGAACCATTTTAACCTGCCATTCCAGCCATGTCTATCTCATGAGATATAAATCATTACCCAATGCATTTTAGGAAGATATAGGTCCCATCCATCTCATAATTATACCATTCTTATTTTTTCCCCAAAATCAAAAATCATACATCATTGCATAACCCATGTAATAAAAATGTGAATATTAAACATCATGCCTTCACAACATAATCCATATAAGATAAAAGGACATCATAAAAATAATTTCATCATAACATAATCAAATCAATTAAAAAATAGGGATATAAATAGAACCCTATATTATCATAGATGGAAAATAATTTTGATAAAACACTTAAACTCCATTCTTGAGTAAAATATCCTTTCTACATCAAAAACATTTTTCCTTTCTTAACATGTCATACAATTTTAATCTAAAAGATGATGATTAAAAATAAACTTGAAAACATGTAAAGGAAGATTCTTGGAAATAATGTTTTAAAAATCCATTCATGCCGTATAAGTTTAAAAAACAATCTTCTCGTACTTTTTTCGGAAAAGTCAAAAAGTAGCTCGTACGAAAAATGACAAAATATTTCTTTCATATATTTTATTAAAAACTCACCGAAGGGTAAAATTGGATTTAAAAAATTATAGGTGGATGGAAATAATATTAAATATTTAGTAAACATGGATGTGGATGATAAAATACACCCCAGTAAATTCCAATGTATAAACCATCTCAGATAAAAATGAGATTCTGATATTTTCCCTTACCTTAGGTCCGATTTTCTTAGTAAGTGTCCGAACCACCTGTATAATGATTTAAATAATGTCATTGACTTATTCCAGAATCATAATCATTGTTATGATATCATATATGGTCATATTCTTAGCTTATTATTAGTAATATTTAATTTCTACTTGTTATTCGGGTGTTTATTAATTTTTGTTCTTATGCGTGTTTTGTCAAATAAATTCTTATTCTTTTTTTAGGATATAGATAACTCATTTAAAGAATGGTATTAGTGTAATATATATCATATTTATTCACTCAATTCATTTATGTAATCATTATGCAATGAAAATCATGTAGAACGAGTCGCATCACATTGTGGAGACGGTATTCCGTACGTACGCACGAGCGATGATATCGTTCCCATGATTGTTGAATTGTATTGGAGTGTATGTATATTATTTAAAAATCAATATAACTTTACAATAACCATATATAGTTATTATTTACACCATTATACCCATCCAAGTAAGGTGGTGGTGGAAAATAGATTACACCACGGCGTTGAGGCGGTATTCCGTATGTACGCACGCGCGGGGATTTCATTTTCCGTATGATAGATAGACGGTGAAATAGGGTTGTTTCAAAATTATAATAAAATACCAGTATATGAGTGATACTGATGTTATTACTTCATAATGAAACAAATAAAGAATAAGAAGTGGAAGAAGAAATAAATTTGAATGAATCTGTAACGGACATTACCTCTTCTTTGAAGCGCCTCTTTGAGACCTCCTCTTAGGGCACTAAAATTGGTAATTGAAGAAGACCAGGACCTCTAAGATTTTTCTAGGGAAGTGGAGAAGATAATGTTTTAGGGTTTGGACAATATTTAAGGCTTAAAGTGGTGTGAGGAATAGAGGGAGGAGGTGCCCTTTTATAAGGGAGGAGGGGGGAACCTTTGGAATAACTAAACATATTATTTTATTATAAATTCATATTCGATTTTTAATAGCTCCAAATTGATTTATTTAGAAGCTAAGGTGGGTATGGGTCTAAATAATTTCATCCAATATAATTTAGAAAAGTTTAGGTTTCTATTTTAACCTTATAATTTAGATTTATCTTTAAGTTAAATAATTTTACTTTTACTGTTTCTTCTTGTTTTCTTACACTATAAGGTTAATAAACATACTATAACAATTAAAAAGAACCCCAAGTTGTTTATTATTAATATATATAACCTTATCTATGTCATTTGGCAGATCCTTAGATTTTTCAGAAAAAATAACAATTAATAATATATTATTTGTTTTAAAAACTATTTTATGTCAATTTTGAAACTATTTGGTAATTGATGTTTTTGAAAATTCTAACAGAATGGTTAGTTCAAGAAAAGTTAACTAAATCAATACTAACATGTCATATTAAAATATAAAATTATTGGAATTAATAAAAAGTCTCAAATTACATTTATTTGGGTATTTATAGCATCAATTATGTCAATATTTAATTAATAAGATAATTACTCCATCATCATTGTGTCAAAAATAAATTAAATTATTTAATGCTTAAAAATTACAAATAAAATATCATTATGTAGGAAATAGTTTTATATTTCTAATGAATATTTATAGTCTAATTTATCTTATGTATAACCCTATATTAAAAATTATTTAGTTATTAAACATTGATTTTAACTATTTTAACCCTTCTTTAAATAAATTAATATTAAATGTCCTAATCTAATCCATGTGGGCCAAAATGGTCATATTTTATTCCAAATTTGTTTTTAGTCGAATTAAACTTATAAAATAGAAATATGACATGTTTTAGGGTAATAGTAATATCATTTTTACCCTTAATTACCCTATTTACTTTTAATCGTGGTAAAAAAAGTAAAAAGTTACTATTCACCAAAAATTATTTTCATCTCATTAAACCACATTTTACATACTGAAATCAACCGTGTCTCTGAGATTTTTTGAAATTCCATTCAAAAAAGTGGTAAAATTATGTTTTATGTAAATTTGCAAAATCTCATAGGAGGTGGGTAAAAGACGGTCATAAGTTCAATAAACTTTTTATATATCTAAAATTATTATAAAATGACTCCAATGAATTAAATTAAACATCTATAGGTATTATGTATCAATTTTGACCAAAAATAAATTTAAATAAAATAAATAATTATTTAAATAAAAAGCCTGTTTTTAAATAGTAACCTAGTATTTTTACTATTCATCAAAAATTGAAAGTTTTCAGAAAAATACCAAAATTTCACCCTAGGATAATTTCTATATTCCGAATCCAATAATGAAGTCCATTTTCAAAAATAAAATTTATAAAATTTCAAAAATTGGGTATTACTATTCATAATGGCTAGTTTAAATAATATTTTAATAGCACATCGTTGTTTAGAGAAACTCTGTATTGCGTACAACACACACTATCGTAGAAGGTCGTGCTTGCGTGTAATGCAAGCCAAGTCTGGGACACGTGTTAGGAAAGCCCCATTTGGTGTAGCGTACAACACAAGACATTAATTAAATTAAAAAGAATATTTTTCGTAAAATCATGGTGTGTTACACCCAAGGATTTAATGATATGAAAGGTTGGGTTTTGTAAAACATGGTTTTATTAGAATTTCATTATTTATAAAATGATCATGGTCAATTATTAAGGATTTAAGACTGCATTTACTCATGTAATATTGTGATTTTGTTCTCAAATATTGATATCCAGTCTGGAAAACATCATTTCATGATTTTTATTAATGATATTCAAAATATTACATTATTATGTTCCTAATAACACCAAGAGTTCCTAGTGATGCTATTTTCACTGAGTAATACCCCTACGTTGTTAATGGATATTATAGACATGAATATATAGAATTTCTATGAATGATTCAAATATGACTTCACTGATGATATTGTTGTGCACTCTGTATTTTTTTGAGAATATGATGCATTTGATAATGGTTCTAGACATATGCAAAGTGAAAATTCTTTATGGTAAGGTAATAAAATGTTATCATTTGATATGTATGGTTACTTTTCTTAGGCCTCTATGAATGATGTTGTTCATTCAGGGGAACCAACAATGAGTTTGTTAAAGTTGTGTATATCTAATTGATTTTTTGGGTACTATTAGAGATCTATTGTATTATTTTATAGGAATGTATCCCATTTTAATAAAATTAAGTAAAATTAGAAGTCACTCACTATGTAAAAAATGTTTCATAGATCCTTCATGAAGCTCAATAATAGGTTGATAAGTAATCATTATTTGATAATTCCAGAGGAGGTTGTTTAGTATGTTGTGTTTTTCAATGAATCTTGAGATGGACTTGGTCACATTTTGATATAGAGGAAATCCTTTATCACTAATTGTTTAAGGAAAATGAGACACCATGGAAGGAATAGAGTTAATAATGACACTTAATTGGTAGTGGTATATTCACATCTATGATTTTGATGCATTTTCAATTTTTCATGTTTTTCATTATTTACTCATAGCACCATAGACGTAGGTACATCATCACTCAATGAGATCTCAACATGATATTGAGGCAATGGATTTCATTCCCATAAGAATGAATATTATATATAGCCTATATTATAGGGAATGGAAATTTTATGATATATAACATTAGTATGAGTCCAAGTTATATATATAGTGGAAAGTGTTTCATGATAGTTAGCTTCGTTGAAGCTAACCCTTGTGAAACCGATGGGTAATGCTCATCATAATTCAATGTTATCAACACTACAATTTATTTTGTACATGAGATACTATTATTTTGGAGAAATAATATGAGAGGTTATACATTATAATATATCGTAATAATATACCCAATATTTACATTATTAATGTGGTGAGAATGGAATCCATTAATATGGATGTTTATTGTTTGTTTTCACATTGAATGAAGAGGTTTTGGGGGATTTTACTACTTATTAATCGGTTTTACATCTTGGAAAGAAAAATATTAACATGGAAATTAGTGGTATTATTTATAGTCTTGCATTAGGTAGAGAATTTCCAAGTTTGTCTCTCATTGTCTATGTTGTCCATATGTATCATATGACAATAAAGTTGTAGAAAGAGTGGGTCAACATCTTTGGATCTTGGAATTAATGGTGTAATCGAATATATAAAGAAAATTGTTATGAAAATTCATTAGATATTGATATCCACTATGCTATATGGGTGATTATAGATAGAATCACTATGTTTCCACACATTCATTCCATCAAGGAGTGTAGTTGATTTCAGGTTTTAGGTAAGTTTTACAGGAATGATAATGTATATATTAATGGTTTACCCATTAATATTGTCTTATACTATGATTATTGATTAATTTCATGGTTATAAAGAGTTTTTTAGCTGTTTTTTAGATCCAGGTACATATGTGAATTATGTTTCACCCCCGAAAAGAGTGATAGAATTAGATTAATATCAATGTGCTGGATGATATGATAAAGTATTCATGTTATAAATCATTTATATTTGGGATGAAACCTTCCGCTGTTGGATTTTTTCTGACAACAAAAAATGTCAATCAACTTTTAGCATGACACCATTTGAGTCCCTTTATGGGAGAGCTTTCATTCCACCATTATGTTGGACTAATATTAGTGAGAAATATATTGTTCTAGCATAGATAGTTCCTATAATGAATGAGAAGTATCAGGTGTTTTATGAACATATTAGGACAACCTTGAGAATGTGGAAATCTTATAGTGATCAACATTTTAGTGCACTGGATATTGAGTTGGGAGATAATGTATTCTTGTGTGTATTATTATGATAAGTATTGATGATATTGGTTTAGATAAGAAATCTATCATAGAAGATCATTATGTAATTCTATATCAAATAGAGGGTTAGTAAGGTTACTTATCTATTTGTATTACCACCATAGTTGGACCATTTGGATGATCCCTTTTATGTTCCATTTCAATGGAGATATGTTTCAGAACCATCAGACATAATGGAATGAGTTGAGAAGAATATTGATTATTGGGAAAAAATTAGAGAGTACCGGGAGTTGATATATGACGATCAGGATAATATCCTTTGTGAATGGATAATTTAATTGTTATGATTGGTTTAGTATCTTGGGATCATGCATTAGAACTCATGGGAGCAAAGGATCCAGATATGGTCTTATTACACAAACGTTTTTCTACAGTGTTTTATTTATGGGTCAACACAAGAGGATTTATGGTAGTATATGATAATTGTGGTATAGTAGGTTTAGTTCTTTGAATATATATATATATATATCTAATGTTTCACCCGAATCAGTAAAGTGTTTTGGTGTTATAAGACACTGAAATTAAAATATTTAAATTATTAATTTATATTAATGTTCATTAATAATTATTTTATGAATAAATGGTATTCCCTTTTTTGAATTTTTTTCCAGAAAATATGGTACCATGGTTGTATTCAAAATATAGGTTTACCCAAGGCACCAAAAAAATTTCAAAGGATTAATGAATTTGAATTATAGAGACCATTGACGAGTATATCAATTCAATTAAATAATTTCTATAGTAAAATTAATTAATGTACTAAACTTTTACCTCCCCTATAAATAAATTATTTTGATGAATTGCCATTATTATCCCCATAAACATTCAATTTTTGTGTGGAGAAGGACATTTTGGAGTTTTTGGTTCAATAATATGGATTGATGATGAATGATCAATAAGAAATATTAGAAGGGAATTGAATGTTGGGGGATCATCATCATATTATTTTCTAGAAGAAAAGACAATAAATAAAATAAAAACCCTTTTGTTGAAAGTAATTATATATCCTAGACTTCTAAAAATATTTTTTTTGAAAATATAATATTTAAATAATATATAGTTTTCCAATTATGTTTTTTATATGCATGAAGTTGAACATAAATTGAGTTTATGAACCTTGTTGTTTATTTTTATTATATCTCTTATTTTACACATGTATCACCATTGTTTCATAAATGGGATGAATCTAAATTACCTATGATATTTTTAACATCATCCATGTTATTTCATGAAACAATTTTCTAAATTCATCATCATTCTCCCATGTGGTTGATGATTCAACATTAACTTGCAATATCTAAGAATGATTGAATCCCAAGTATTCTTAGAGGATGATTAAATGGGATAGGGATCAGAATTCTGTGATTTTATTATGATATGGTGAGGGATTTGTCTACTTACAAAACCAATTAGAGGTCAAAATATGGTATTTCATAAAATGGTGAAGTAATGTATAGGGGAAATGTGATGGGGATGATCACAATGTGGTTCATATGGCTGCAATCTGGCTAGCGATGATGGGTCATGCATAGTCAACCATAGATTAGAGTTCCTCATCACAATTAATAGTTGAATATGTGTCGATGGTGGGGCCTTCAAAAATGATAAAGATTAATTCAGTTTCAATAATATCTTAAACTAATCAACAAGTTTATCAAATAACACAAGCCATATAGTCCCCTTACTATAATTGTTAGTATTTTTGGGAATAGTAAAAATACACATTTAATAATGTATATCCACAAACCATATGAATAAATATTGGGTAATGGTTGTAACTAAGAATTAAACAGTCATTGATACAAAATTGAACCTAGAGAGTACATGGTTATGTGGTCTTAAACATGACTAGATTTCCCATAGAAAATCATAACACTTAGGAATGCCAATAGTACATAGTCCCACCCAAATTACATGGGAATGGTCATTGTAACATCATTTTTCTTTTTTAGGTAGTAATCGATTCCTCTTTTTTTTATTTCATTGTTTTCTATTCATATTTTATTTTCTGGGAAAGAAGTAGATTTTTTTTGAAAGTTTGGATCTTTGCACGATTGGCACACAATTTTCAGAAATCATGTTTCCAAAGATGATAAATAGTTCAATACCATGTATTTGGGGTTTTAATGGGTGTCTCATGGGTTGATAAACCATTCCCCTACCTTGTAAAATATAGTAAACCTAACAATGGAGTGTGCAGTGATGGGGCCAAGTTTGTGAAATCATGTGGCTTCCCCTAGGGAAACTGTGCACATAATATGTTTTAATTGAGAATTATTTTAAATATCTAAAATAACTATTTTTCTCATTTTCGACACTAAATATTGGTTGGAAATACTCCTTAGTATTTGGATATCCCATGAACACACTTTCACTCCTCCAAACCTATTCCTAAGTGGATCAAGTCTTGGAGAATTTCAATTGATTCCTCTAGAGTAAGAGATCTTCTCCCTTCCATTCTCTCCCAATCTATATTTTCTTCTTCTAGGTTCTTGTTACAATATCTCAACTTGATGTATTTAATCCATTTTTACTTGAATCTGGGTTTGAATATTGATCTATATTTTCATCATTCTTCATTGGAAATTTACAATATGGGTGTTGTGATTTTAGTTCCCAGTGTTAATGGAAGGTGGTTCTGTTGATATTTTTAAGGATAGAAACTATTTCATTTTCGAGATTTATGTTAAATTAATATTAATAAAATTTATTAAAATCAATTAGTTGTGAATTGGGACTTAATGTTTATTTGGAATGAATTTCTTGAAATACCCCAAATGCCAATGGAATAGAAAATTGGGATGGGATTGTGAAATTGTTGGAATATATGAAATTGATTCGTGAAAAATTTGACTTTTTTTATTAGAACCAATGATTCGATTACACTTGAAAATCCATGAATTTATTAAGGAGACACATTTTGGTTTTATATGGAAATCAGAATATTGAAATGGGAAATGGGTTAATTATATATTAAATAATTTTAAAATTGATCTCACATTACAGTTTTCATATTGGAGAACATAATATCTTGAGTAGTTGGTGGGTTATTTGGGAAAAACACAATAGGATGGTCATTCCCTAGAAATGGATTGATTATCTATAACTATAACAAAATAATAGTAAAAAGTATCATATCCCCGTCATGAAATTGATTAGTCATATTTGGAAATTTTCATACAGACATGTGCATACATATTGTTGTGATCACCAATAGGAGTGTGTGGGGATAACATAAAATTTAAATATCATAACTTTTGGAAGATGAACATGATTCCTTTGGTAACTATTTTTTTTATATATTCCTATTTTGTAAAATAGATTTACTCATTCTTAGTTATTTATATAAACTATGTTATATAAAAATTTTACTTAATCTATTGAATGAAAATATTTCATCAATTGAAATTAAAAGAATTTTTTCTTTCTAATATGAAAGTATACTACCCTTCACATTTCATATTAAAATAAATATTCGATTTGGTTTATATATTTTGTAAAGTTATTGTTGAACACGTGGTGATACCTCACCATGATTTTCGCAAATAGTATAAATTTTCATTTCGAATTTTTAGATTCTATTCTTTGAGGATTGATTAAGGAGAACGTGATACATAGAGGTGGGAAATGTTGTTCCTCATTTTTTTGGGGGAGATAAATCTATAGGTACTTTGGTTATTTTATCTCAAATATATTTGTTTCATTTATGATGTAAAACTTTGGTAATTCTACTTCTTTTTGTCTTCTGGAACTATTCTTACAATAGAGTTTTCATTTGATCATACTGTCATTTATCTATTTATTTAGTTGTTAATGTGGAAAATATATTCCCAAATTATCTTTCATGATGCTAGGTATTAACTTCCTACCTATGGGGATAATTAATTCCCTTTGTGATATGTTAGTTTCGGATCAGGTATCAGATTACCAGTGTATCCAGGATGGTTTTTGAAAAAGTGGAATTAAATGTGTATGTTTTTCATCTTGAATGTATATTAGAATTCATTTGAGATATATTTTTGGGACATAGGAGGTTGCTGTGAGTGAGTTATTGGAAATATATCTTCATGATGAGCTTAAGTCACCATGGTTCTTTTGGGATAGATTTCTTGAGGATTAATATTAGTCTTTCCTTTCATTTTATTTGGATAGGTTGAGATACAAATCTTATTTATCTATATGAGTGGATTAATTTACATGTTCCTCTTATTAGAGTGTCAAAATGATCTCTAAGTTTATTTCTTCAATGTTTTCTTGAAATATTATGTATTATAATTCCTATGAGAAGGAATCAAAATCATATCTCAGAGTATATTTCAAATGAACCACAACATCAAAATCCTTTAGTGGACCAGAATATGATTGAAGGTGTTGTGAATGCTTTCCAAGCTATTGTAAAGCCAATTTCACTTACATCCCTTTTGGATATAGTTGTGAAACCTCATAGTGATGTTTTTCAAAATCATGGCCATCACCAGAAGTCTCTAACATTAAAAGTATCAAATGATCCTAAAAAGGATGATGATTTGTTGAGATGAAATGATATTTTGTTTGAGTTCTTTGATACCCCTGATGAGATCATGCTAAAATATTTCACTTTTCAGAAGGAATAACTACTAGGATATGGTGGTACATGATTGTGATGATGAAGAAGAATGATATCATATGTTGGATGGGAATTAGATTTATTTTCATTTACTAGTTCTATCAAGAGTATATGGTTTTGGATAAGGATATAGTGTTTTTCAAACTCGATCATGAAGATAGGTTCACGAATGAGTATGCAAACTACATTTCCATGCTTGTGAATTTCAAACCTGGGTTTTAATTGAATCAAATGAGGAATACTTGATGGTTCAAAATGGGACATCACTATAGTATTCATTATGAGGTTTTATTATTTAATCTGTCTTCATTTGATTACATGATGGATTAATCATTGAGTTTCTTGATGGAAATGACTAGAAATTCAAGGATGATGGTATTCACTTTTTTCTCATAGTGGAATTTTTGCAATTTTCTTCAATATAATGAGAAAGAGTGATAATTATTATCGTGGCTCTCAATTGTTGGGTTATTCTAGACCTCATTTTTTTCTAAGATAAGGACCTTTGATTAGCTAAAAGTTTGTCAGCCTAGGAACTCAAAATTGGTTTGCAATAATGAACCTAAGTTATATGGTTTTATTAGACTCTCAAGACACTTAAAGACGTTCTATCCTAACTATTAAACTCCATGTAGTGGAATGAGATCACTAACCCCTATAAAAGAAATGTTGAAATCATATATTTAATAAACTATGTGGTTATATCCACAAGTATCCAGATCAATTTTTTTTACATAGTGGAAGTGTCTCTCAATGACGAAGATACTGGTAAAACTACTGTGAGTTGTACCATCACTAGAGATTCATATTTAGAGAATAAATTATTTGATACTATAAGATCTAATTCATTTATATAGGATCGTATTAATAATATTCTAAATATTTTGATGAATATTTTATATTATGTTATGGATGTTACTACACCCCTCAGTGTGAAGTGATATTGGAGTCCTTATTTTCGATATTTAGTTTTCTCATTATCAAATATCGAACTTAATTATTGTTTAATAGTTTTCATCAGGATTTGACTTGATAAAATATTATATATGGATTTGATCATTAGTAATTAAGCATGGATTGAATTCTATCTTTGACAGGTCTCATTTACTTTTCTTGATAGAGTGTCCTATATCATTCAGACAAAATGTAAACTAATAAAAAATAGGTATGAAAAATCATATACAAATTTATGTAATGTAATATCAGTGTTTAACATTGATTTGAAGAAAGAATCATCGATTTATTTCCTCCCTCAATTTTTCATAAATTTTTCCAACGTTTTTCTTATGAATTCTCTTGTTTTACAAAAGTATTAGAGGTAGAATATTATATCTATTTAGATATGGGTACTAATCTAACACCTATTAATTCTACCCACATGGAACCCACTTAAATGAAAGAGTTTAAGGATCAATTAGATGATCTTTTAGAGAAAGGATATATATGCCCAAGTGTGTCACCTTAGTTGACGCTTATTCACTTTTCTAGGAATGATTATGGTTCAAATCACTTTTGTGATGATAAAAAAATAAATTGAGTAACGATAAAGAGTAAGTATCGTTTTCCATATATTGACGAACACTTTTACTAGTTTAAAGAGGTTATTTGTTTCCCAATGATGATATTGAATCTGGTTATAATCAGTTTGGAATAAAAGAATCTAACATTCATTAAACCTATGTACAAAGTATGTATTTCCATTATGAGTATCTTTTCATTAAATATGGTCTAAAAAATTATCTTTTTGTCTTTATGGAATAAATGAAAATTATCATCCATGTGTATCTTGACACTTTCATCTTAGTCTTATTATATGAAATATTTGTTAATTGTATGTCTAAGTGGGTTGATGTGTGTCATTTTATATAAGTTCATGAAATATTGATAAATAGATGACATTATTCCAAGATATCGAAATGTGATATATGGATTCATGAAGTGAAGTTATTTGGAAATGTTGTTATAGAACATCGTATTTCAGTTGAACCAGAGAAGGTGAATTCTGTTATATTCTGTGGGAAACCATGTAATGTTATCATGATCTGGATATTTTGGGTTTATCATGATATTATTGATGATTTATTAATGATTTATCCATGTTTTCTTCCCGAATTATATAGGAACACATTACTCTGCTTGGCTTCTTGAGGAGTCATCACCAAAATAGTATTCAAAAAGACATTACAGTCAACAAAATGAACTACTATATTTACCATTCAAAACTATCATTTCTCACTTAGGATTTAGGGGAGTAATTAGGGGAGAAAACATGTATAAATCATTAATAAATCATGATCTTGATCTTTTGGGTTTTCCATGATATTATTAATGATTTATTAATGATTTATCCATGTTTTCTTCCCTAATTACTCCGCTAACTCATAAATGAGAAACAATTGTTTAGGATGATAAATATTATAGTTCATTTTGTTGACCTTAATTTCTTTTTGAATTCTTGGTTGGTGAAGACTCCTCAAGATTCCATGAAGAGTTATCTGTTTATATATAATTAATCGATTTCATGTTTGGGTCATGTTCTTATGCAGGTTGATTGTGTAATTTCTTATGGATCTTGATTGCTTAGGCCACATGAGATGAATTATCTATCCTAGTACCATGATCATGTATATGTGATTCATTCACATTGGTGTTGGCGGTATTATATTTTAGGAGAAACTTTTACCATGTATTTTTACCACAAGAGAATGTGTTATATCTTATCTTAGAAATATTTCAATATTCAATAGAGTATTTGGGTGAAATAACCTAAATAATTTGATTCCGATATTTCCAAAACCTAGGTAACAAGAAAAATGTTATATATTCTCTGAGCATGAATCATCCAACCCACACTGTGAAGAAATCATTGAGAGAGTGGAAGTTGATAACACTTTTTTGAAAGTTGTAACTTGGAGTCCAGGAACTACGGGTTTAGGTTTTCATGACTAGTGCCCATTTGACATTCAATTATGTTGATATGATTATTTAGGAACAATAGATTGATGATTACATCTGTACCATTAGTGACTCTATGTATGGTGGGGAGAACATTGCTGATTGGGAATTCTACACAAAGGGTATTCTATGATTTTGTAATCATTCAGTTTGTCTATTAGATTTAAGAAAAATATGATGGGTTATTTAAATAATTGTTAGTGGCCTTTGGACCTAGGAACCATTAAGATGTTATATGACATGATGTAATGATTCTGGTGGTCAGGTATGGGTTGAGACATTGTGGAATTTATTTCTTATTTCTATACTCACTATCCCATCAAGGCAGAATATAAAAAACCATTTTCCTTAATCCATCCACATCTAGATCTGATTTGGAAGTGGGATGATATTTCTATTGAAATTGGGTTTGGTTTTCCATGTACCCATAAAAGGAATAATTTGATATGGGTTTTTATTGATAGCCTTACCCAATCTTCTCCTAATATTACCATTAATGATGCAACCAACAATAAGTAAATTTGAAACTTATATGTGAGAGTGATTTTTTCGTTTCACGGATTTCAATCTAAAATTTTATTCAATAGAGATCCTAGTTTAACACATCTCTTTTGGAGAGTCCTTCGAGAGGAATTGCGATCTCAGGTATGTTTGAGTATGTCATATCATCTATAGAAAAAGGGCTAGATTGATAGGGCTATATAGATTCTCATTTATATGATTCTTTCTTACATTCTTGACATTGAGGATCTTGGGATGACCATTTTTTGATGGTTGTATTTTTATATAAAAAATATCATATTCTATGATTAGAGTTGATAATTTTGATACATTATTGGTATGGGATTCTAAATATTGATTGTGTTGTTCGAAGATCAGTGAATATTCATTGGATAGGCTGAACATGTTCAAATGGTTGATAAAAATGATTAATTTCGTGATCAAATAATATTTATGTTACAAATATTAAATAATTATTATGATGATCCTAATCATAGATCATTGGTAATTTCAGTTTAGGATTACATTTTCTTGAATTATTCAACCATTGTGGATCATTGATGGCTTTGGAAGAAAGGAAAACTTTTTCCTCATTTTTTGGAACCTTATTATGTTGTTTTGAATGTGGGGTATGTGGATTAGTATTTAGAAATTCCACCATATTTTTTGTCAATTCATAATGTATTGCATGTATCAAAAGTGTAAAAATACCTTTTTAACCCATCACATGTTCTAATCTATAGTGATCATGACATTGAACCGTGGTTATCCATGATTGAGCATCCAATTAGGATAAATGTTTATGATACCAAGGTATGTCATGGGAGGACCATACCTTTTGGTTTTATTTATGTGGATGAAAAATTATTATTCTTATGATACCTGGGAGAGAGAGTATAGGGACCCTATCCTTTTACGCATATTACTACATGATTTTTGTCATAATTAACCCTTAAATTACATATAGGATGAGAAAGTCTAGTTTATTTGATATTTTAGTTAAATAAAATTGAAATCATGTAAATAAAATACAAAAAAGTTTATTTAATCTTCCATAAATATATATTAACATCCATTGAGATCCTAAATCTGCACAGGAAAACATGGGTAATATATGAAGAAAAGGGATTAGCCAAAAAACCTATTAAGGCCATAAATATAGGTATAAAAATTAGTACATGGGTTAGAAGGAATAACATGCTGAAATAACAAGGAATGGAAAATGAATAAACATATGGTATCATAACATGTACATCATGTGTATAATTAATCAAGGAATCAATGAAATGTGGAAAATAACATACAACATTCCATAAGAATGAGTCAAGGGATACTGGCAATTTCATTTAAAATTATGGAAAAAGATCCATAAAGGAGTTTGGTTAACTCTCTATCCCAACATGAAGTCTCATCAGAATAAAATTTAACCAATGCATTGGAGAACTATTTAAGAGAATCTATCATAAAATGTTCTGGAATATGTGTAAAAAATGATGAATCTTTTATAATGGTTTCCCATGGAATCAATTGGGTATCATAATCATGCTATAAGGAATAACTAAAAGAAATATCATAATGGTATCCATGAAGGAAAGGAACAAAGTCATACACAGACATTAATAAGTAAAAATAGGCACATATCATGTTAATTGATGCCAAATTGTTCTTTTAACAAGTAATATGAGTGATTAAAGACATTAGAAATGAAATATTTTAGTATGGTTTTAGGAAAATATTGAAGAGCGTTTAAAGAGAAAAAATGGATATTTTTTCCCTAAAACAAAAAATAAAAAAAATATTTTTTTCTTGATGAAATTAGTTATCTTGTAAAATAATGTATTCCTATAAAAAATAATGGAGTTTACATAAAAATGGTTAAGAAATCTGTAATTTCTCATCAATCAGGCATCCATATCTCGAATATTTGAGAGGGGATCCTTTTTTATACATGTATTCACCCATCAAAGAAAGAATAATTGGTCTTGGAATATATATTTTCGACATGAATTCATATAATAGGAATATTTAATCATAATAATTAATATTTATATTTTGGTAAAGATAGAGTAAGTGTAACCCGAAGGTAAATTGTAGGTTCGGAAAGAATCACTTACTGTATATCTAAAAGTGCTATGCACTTGATCTTAATTTCATGGATATTGCAGTTAAATACACTAATTTATTAATTCAAACATTTTTTACTTTTTTTTATTAATTATATTTTTATTAAGATCATTTATGACCTTATTGGTTAGTTATGATATAAAATTTTGTTTTTTGGGAGTGTTTATTTCAATAGTGTTCATGATTGGTTTTATTCTATAAATTTATGAAAAAATTATATAGAATGGAAATAGTTATCCAGAATTGATGTAATATGTTTTTAATGAACGCCCAAAATATTCAATAGTTATATAATACATTTAGTTATTTGGGTTCATGTTGAATCATTGGATATGATGTTGGAAATAATCTTTAGATTATTTTGACTTTTTTTATCTTCACAAATTAGTTTTGATTAATTATTCATTATACTATAAAAAAGATCATTTCATAACCTAAAAGGGTCATACCATACATTTAAAATTCATTATCAACCATTATAATTGTTTTATGTCCATCATTGAAGTTGGTAAAGGAAAATGAAAACTTTTCATCCTCAAAGGTGATAAAACAACACCTCACAGATGATATTTTCATTTTTAGAATAAAAGGAAGAGGAGAAGAGACTTGATGGCGAATTTTCTAATAACATAATAAAATTAATGTGTATAAAAGATATTGGAGTTATCATGATAATTTTTATAGTGTACGTGAGAATAGAATAATAAAATAAAATAACGATAAAAGATAATAGATAAATAGAAAGTGGGTATTACTTCTTGAATTATTCTCCATGAGATCCTCTTTATAGATAATTATTTTTGGTATTTAATTGGAAAAAAAACCTCTTGAACAAGGGTAAGATAATTTGGAAAAGGATTGTTCAGAAATTGGAAATTATTAAAGGTTTAAGAGGTGTGAGGGGAATTGTTGGTGAGTGGGAGGGGGTATTTATAGAGGATGAGAGGGGTGTTTTTTTATTATATTTTTATTATTATTTTGGTTCAAGACTATGAATAGTGACAATTATTCTGACTAATTACAATAAATAGTGCATTTTATTTTGGAACAATAGTTCTCAAATACCCCAATAATCATCTATTACTCAATAATTCATTTATTTATATTTTACTATAGATTATAGTATCTCAATATTCACATGAAATTCAATAATTTTAGAAAACTCCCAATAAACCCTTACGATTTTGGATGTGTAAAATAAACAAACGAAATCATTTTATGTAAAAAATATTTTATACTTGGAAAATTTATTTTTTTAAAAAAATTCATCATTTATTTGAAAATAACAATTTTAAAATTTTAACTAAATTTATAACACATTAAAAAATTAAATAAGGAATCATAAAATTATATTATTAAAAAATAATACAGAAAAATATCAATTTATGAATATATTTTATGAAAATGAATTTTCTTTTAAATTATTATGTTAAAATATAAAAAAATAAAAATCATTAATGTTTCATAAAAATACCAAAAAATAATTTATCATGTTCAAAAAAATTATTTATTTATAATACAATATAGTTATATCACATTTTAATTTATAATATATCTAAATTTGATTTATCAATTTACTGGTGAGTTTACATTTCCATTAGCAGGCTCTCTATTCATAAGGATCATATTACTACTCAAGTGGTCATGTTATAATTCCGTTGGTATAAGTTCCATAATTAATGATAACCAGTATTATTACATCCATTCATCATTTGTAATGTTTGGGTTCTGTTCTTTATAGGATTTTAGGTGATTTATACTATATAACATAATTGAGAATGTAAAACATCATTAATATAATTATGGGTTGTTACATTCCCCCCCTTATGAAATTTCTCTCCCAAAGATTCATTTTACAATATACGGACAAAACATGTTAGGTTAGTTCTCCTTCATTGATTCCTATGGTTCCCATTTTCTTATTTGTACTTATGGTTCAACCATATTAACTTGAAAAGTATTATAGAACCTAATCCCTCTTTTTTTACGATCTACATTGGTTGCTACTCATAATATTGATCATAATCTTATTAAACCACCTCAGAATTCAGAACATCTGGGGGATTCAATATGTACACCCACAAGAGGGATACATGGAAAACATAATGTAATTAAGAGATGGAAGTTTGAATTGCTAGTTGATAGGATAAAACATTGACAAGACCATGAATATCTAAGAGTATGATTTACTTAGAAGTCATATTTCCTTTCTTGAAAATATTGTGATCCTCTTCCATGGAGATATGTTGATGAATACAATGTATCCACCCATAAACTCACGGTCTCGTCAACTACTATCGAGAATGATCTGTTTCCCACTTATGGACACTTTAATGTGATGTTGAATGGTTTTAACATTTTCCACCATTTCATCAACCATTTCATGTGTTATTGGATTATGTTCACTGACATATTGCTATAATTATAGTGTTCTTCACCACTTTCGGTAAAGGGATTCTTATGGTGCCATTTGGATGTTTGAGTGGAAACGTTTTTTGTATGACAACTCACCTAGAGGAAGATTCTGGCCTCATCCTCGTTTGATGTCAACATAACACAATATCAATATAACTTAAATTGTTTGAATATTCTTCTCATATTGGGAATACTTTTGAGGATTATTGGACATTCTAAAGTTGAACTCAGTGTTCAGAGCAAGTAGAAGTATTTTCAAGAACATAGAGGTGAATCTCATATTCCAATCGAATATAATATATAATTTTTTTCCATGCATACATTCTGTTTCTCTTATGTGTATCCAGGAATGTTGATAAAGTGATAAGTCCTAAGAAATTTTTGTAATGTGAGTTTTATTTGTAAGACGATCCCCAACAACCCATATAGATTTTTTCCACCGTATGTCTTCTGATGTCCTGCGAAAAAATCCATGGGATGTTTTCCCATTTCATTTTTACTATTGGTAATGGTTTCATCCTAACCTTATTGATTTCCTTTCAGATTCTAGTTATTGACATAACATTCCCATTGATGTATATTTAGCGATCTCCTTCTTCATATTTTCCTATCATTAATTCTCTTAGAGATATTGATACATCTTTGTGCTCCATAGTTGAATAGATAAGGTTTACATATCTACTTCATTGAAAGACTCTTTATTTTTTCTTTGGATTTTATGGTATACATAATCATGAACCAAATATTACCACTCCTTCCTAACAAATTTTTATGTCTAAGGATTTCCCATTTCTTATGGAATCCCCTTTCTTATGAATTTCCACATCACTTATTTGAGAATCCTTTATTTTCTCCATGAGGAATTGCTATGAAATCATATGAGAAAGCATTTTATGAGGTTTAATCCTTAATTATTTCCATGTCTATCCTTTTCATATCATTTATGATTATATTGTTTTCAATTCTCATCATGGATATTTTTTCAGGACCCTTTCTTTATAGAGAATCCTCCACTTTGTTTTTCTAACCATGAAGATAGTGGATTGAGAAGTCATCATCCTTGATGAGCTATAACCATATTCACAAGCACATATTATGATCCTTTAGTGTGAATATATATTTATGTCACTTAATATACATATATATTTCCCACATCTCTCCACAGAGTTAATTCCGCAAGATTTTCAATGCGAAGATCATAGCTTCCAACTCCAGATCATTCATGGGATTGTTTTTCACATCAAATTTGAACTACCCTGAGGCATAGGATATCACTTTATCATTTTTCATCAGTGAAAAACTAATGAAATTCTATGTGGCATTGATTTACACCACAAATAATTCCACACTAGTTGGTAGTGTGTGAACTAGTGTAGTGATAATCGTATTCTTCAACCCTTTGAAGAAGCCTTCAAATTCACTAGTCATATAAAGGTTAACTCCCAATTGATTCATCTTTGTTATTAGCATTCAAAATTGTGATTATTTCTTCAAAAAATTTCCATAATATCCAAACTGCCCATGGAAAATACTGATCTCTATTACAGGATTTGGCATGGGCCAATCTTTGATTGCCTATATCTTTCAAGTGTCCATAGATATTATTTTTGGTGATAATATTCTCTATGAATGAAAATTCATCCATCATAAAATAACATTTATTGTTCTATTCATAAATTTTCTCTCTTCAAAGATTCTTCAATACCGAATTCAAATTCTATTCATTTTACCCCTTATTGTAGGCGTATATCATAATATTATCAATAATAAATACCAAATATATTTCCAGGTAATCTATAAAGACTCTATTCATTATGTCTATGAATATTTTTAGTGAATTAGTGTGTCTGAAAATAATCACTATGAACTCATATTGTCTTTTCTTCTTTCAAAAGGTAGTCTCTAGGATATCATCTTTATTCCACATTATTTGGTGATATCTAGGATGAAGGTCCACATTTGAGAATTAATAGTCCCAACATTGTTTATTGAACAAGTCATCTATCCGTGGAAGGGTAAAATTGTTCTTTATCATGATTTTTTTGAGATCATGATAATAAATATATAGGTGCATTGATACAACCTTTTTCCGGACGAATAGGATTGTCACACCCCTTGTGGATGAACTTGGGCATCTAAAACCCATATTCAGATTCTCCTATAACTAGTTTTTCAGTTATTACAACTCAATGGTGGCCATTCTTTAATGTGTTTCTATATAGTTAGATATTATGGAATAAGTTGAAAAGAGAACTCAACCTATCTATTAGGAGGAAGACCATAAAATTATTTGGGGAACACATTGTTGTTGTCCCTCACAATGGGTATGTTTACGCTCATGATTATCTCATTTATATAAATAATTTAATATAGATGTGATTTCTCATAAGGAAATAATATCATGAATTAAGATGATGATTCTAAACATGATTCATCTTCCTCCTTACACTTAAGGAATTTTAGTATTCATCTGGATGTGAATAGAGATATCCCATTACATACAGTTGATTTTGGTTTTATATAATTATATCCAATCCATGCCCAATATAGTATTGAACTCTACTGAAGGTATTAAGAAAATATTTTCAATGTGGTTTATTCCAAAAAAAATATTTAGGGAGGAGTTATATACTATGGATGCAATAATTTCCCCATATTATGTCCTCACAGATTACTAAATCTCCATATTTTGATGTGGTGTTTGAATAGTTACAAAAACATTTATGATATGAATGAATGTATAGAACCACAATCAATTAATATATTTTCTATTAATGAATTAATAACCAGTTTACCTATCACTGCATCATTATCAGGTTCTAACATAGTAGTATTGATATCATATGCCATTGCTTGTTGCGTTGATGGATGTTGTTGTTGATTTACTACAACAATACTTGGCTTAGGGTAGTGTCTTTCATAATTCCCATGTTCCTTGTAGTTGAATAACCACACTACAGGATGAATTTTCATTTGAACTTTACTTTATTCTTCCACATTAGGAGTATTATTCATATCCCCTCACCAGATATTATCCATATTCCCATCTATTTCACATGTAAATCATATCTTTTATACCATTAAGATGTTTCCCAGATGCTTCATCCCAGACTTTTGACATGTGGGATATTGGGTCTTCTTTAAAATAAGGGATTTATCTATTGGTCCACCAAAAATAAATACCATTTTCCTATTTTCTTCATGGGGACCATGACACCACTTAGAGTCTCGAATCTCCATTTCAACCTTAAGGGAATAATTGATTATCTTATTATAATTTTCAAGATCTCTAATCACCACATATTTTCATAAACATGATATTAGTCGACTATATAATCAATCCACCTTGTATAAAGTGTTCATGCTAATGATAAAGGAGTATTTCTCAAGAATTGTGAGGTTTCACTTATTCTCTCTAATAGACTCATCTTCAATTTTCTTCATTCCATGGAAATACATTTCAATATTAAGATGGAAGGTTCAAGGATAATATTTATTAAATAATATTTTCATGAAATATTCCAATTCCATGGAATCAATTTCCTCCTTGGACATTATTTTCTTTATAATTTTCAACCACTTATCAACTTCCCCTTAAAACAATATACCTCTGTCACAAAATTCTGTTGTTCTGAGCAATATAGATAGATTATAGATTCTCAATGTATTTAATCCATTGATCCATGGTGATGATATTGGAAGATCCAATAAAGCATAGAGGCCTTTGTTGAATGATCAATTTGACTGCAACTTTATCTTTATTAGTAAAATGAGGCAATTATACAAGATTCATGTTATTATTAAAAACATGACCCATTTGACAAGTACTTTTATGATGTTTTGAGAACCCCTTACCATCATATTTGGCATATCATTAGGGGAATAATCACATTTACTATCACATTTACTATTGGAATTAGATCTTCTATTTAGATAAATTAACTAAAAAAAGAAAAATTATGGACTTGAATACATAGATAAAAATAAAATAAAAACAAAATATTGAACATATAATGATAAATTTTTAAATAAAAATTATATCATAACTTTTGAAATCATATGTTTCAATATATGTTATCCATATTTATATAATTATCTTAAGAATTATTAGTGAAGTGATAGAGTCCAAATCTCTAAAATTAACTATACCTTTCTCAGATAACAATTATATATACCCAATCCTTTTACACATTATATGACATAATTATAAGACAATTTACCATTAAATTACAATACAAGGATCCTAATGTCTAGTGTGTTTTGATGATTGAGTACATAATACTGTAAAAAAGGAAATATAATAAAAGATCATTATTATAATGATCTATAAGTAGCTCAAAACTTCCATTGAGCTCCAAAATCATTATAGGATAACCAGGGGATTACATGAAAAAAATGGATGAGCTAAAATGCACAATAAGGGTATAAACATAAGAATAAAGAAATGTATAATGGACACAAGTCTTCACATTATTAGACAAAAATTCATGGATGATTAATATAAAAATTAATAATTACATGTAGAGCATGAGGACATATAATCATAGAATCATAGGAATGTGGCCACAACACCGAACACGAGATTAGTATGAGTCAAGGATAACTTCGAAGACCATTTCACATGGAGGAAAAAGAACCATAAGGGAATCAGGTTCTGTACTTATACCAACATGACATCTCACGAGACTAAACATTACACAATTAATTGGGGTGTAATATTTGTTCACCCATCATTACATGTTCATGTATATGTATGTCTTATGAAAAATCAATCATCAGGATTACCCGTAGAATAAACTGGGTATCATAATCACTTCATATGGTATAAAAAGGGGATATAATTATGGTTTCCATTAAATAATGTATTTATATTATACATGGATAATAATAAGGTAAAATAGACAAATATCATGGTAGGTGTTGTAAAATATAAGTGAAAACATTTAAAAATAGATTTTAAGATAAATTAGAAACGAAATATCTTAGTGTTTTATATCAAAAATATTAAAGAGTGTTTAAAGTGGAAAATGAATAATTGTTTTATAAAACTAGAAATGATACAAGAAATCTTTTCATGATTAAATTAATTATTTTCGAAAACTAATGGTGGATTAAAATATATTATGGAGTGCACATAAAAATTAGAATGAAATTTGATTGTTCCCTTTAATCGGGATTTCTTATCAAGAAAATATGAGAAGGAAACCTTTTAAAAAATGCATTTACTTATAAAAGAATGAAAAATTCTCCTAGGAACCTATTTTTGGAACATTCATATAGAATATTTTAATATCCCATAATAATAATTAAGAATTACAATGGTGTAATAAGAGAGTATGGATAACTCCATGGAAACATGGAGGTTCAGAAAAGTCCCTTAAATTATGTTTGAAAGTGTTCAACACTTGATATTAATAGCCTAGATAATAAAATAAAATTAATTAATTCATTCATTCAGAATTTTTTCTACATGTATTTTTTTTGTAATTTTATTAAGTAAATTTATATCGTTTTTTTATTTATAAGATACAATTTCATCATTCAAGATTGTTCATTTCCTTGGTTTTTAGGATTGGTTCACATGTATATATGTTTGAAAGATCACATTAAAAGGGAACATATATCCATAATTGTTTTTATATGTTAATAATGATCATATATAATATTAAATGTTTTTACAATCTATTTGCTTATATGGGGTGAGGACGAGTCATTTTATAATATGTTAGTGATAATCATGTAGATTTTTTTAATGATTTTTTTATCATCACATTCTTGTTTTGTGTCATTATTCATTATTCTGTTTAAAATTTAGTTTTAGAATATAAAAGGGTTATTGAAAAATATAACAATCTATACTGACCATTATAAAGGATTTCTATCCATCCATTGAGGTGGCAAAGGAAAATGATAAATTTTTATCCTTGAATGTGATAAATCAACACCTCACAGCTAATATTTTCATTTTTAAAATAATAGGATGATGATGAGAGACTTCATTGTGGATTTAAATTATATTAATACTTTTTAAGAATATATACGATATTTTAGTTATCATTCATGTTTTCATAGAGGAGGGAAACATACTATAATAAATGAAAATAAAGTGAAAAATAAAGAAATAAAGCGAGAGAAGATTTTTACCACTAGAATTATTATCTTCGAAAACCAGCTTAGGGAAAATTGGATTTTTAATTTTTTTGATTCCATATCCTCTTAGAAAATGGTTAGATAATTGGAATGTTGATTGGGTAGAAATTGGACAAGCTTTGTGTCTTAAGAGGTGTAAGGAGAAGAGGTGGTGAGAGGTGATATTTAAAGTGGGCCAGAGGAGGTTTTTTTATTATAATAATTTCATTGTTATCTTGGATGAAGACTATAAATAGTGTAGATTCTTGTGACTATATATAATAAATAGTTCATGTTAGTTTGATCCAAAGGTTATTACATCATCAAACCATCATCTTTTAATCAATTATATTTTATTCATCTTAGACTGAAAATTACCATATCTCACTCTTGAATAAAAAATCAATAAATTTAGAACAATACAAAAAAATAACCAGTCACATTTTTTGACATGTAGACTTTGAAAATGAACTCCACTTTATGAAAATATTTTTCTAATTTTGAGAATTTTAAAATTTAAATAAAATTTTAATTTATTCAAAAAATAAATTTTTTAGAATTATAATAGATTTTATAACACATTTATAAATTCCTTAATGTCTCATATGATTATTATATAATCATAAAAAAAATTATTAATTTTAAAAACTATATTATAAAAATAATGTTTGTCTAAATTATAATATTAATTATAAAATTTTAAAAAATCATTTTTTTTTCATAAAATTCAAAAACATAAATTTTCATTTTAAAAAAATTATTTAATTATTCTATGATATAATTATATCATATTTTCATTTATAACATTCCAAAAATTTATTTTTGGATTGGTTGGTGTGTTTACTATTATATCGGTATGTTTACTGTTCATAAGTGTCATATTACTACTCAAAATTTCATGTTACTATTCCATTGATATAGGTTCCTTAATTTCTTAAAAAGGAACTAATTTCAATAATTATTAATTTTATAAAATTTTTTTGTGTTATTTATATGATTTAATGTGATTTATAAGATTTTAAATAATTAAAATAAGTGAAACATAATTGATAATATATTTTTTTGTTACTGGGAGGCATCAATGTGAGAGTAGTGGCCCCATATTTGTATCATGGAGACTTACTGATAGAATTTTGGGGATTTAAATTTTCTATTATGGTGAGGTTATAAAATCATATTACTATTTTTAGCTACACCTTGATCCAATTGTTTTTCTATTCATTGTTTGGGGACAATCTTGAGTTGTTTCGGTAAATATGATGAAAATTTCGGAACATTCTCATATGTGCACGGTTTGCCAACGATTTTCCCAAACCATGCACCCTCCCATGGTAAACCATGAAAAACCAAAAAGCAGGGGTTTTTCAACAATGGAGAAGGATTTGAAAAATAATTCCCCTAATTATTAGAAACTATTAACTCTATTATACTGGTGAAAAAGTTTGGAAATGGTGTGTCCCCCTTCAAGAAACCGTGGATGGAGACATTTTTAATTCATTAAAATATTTATAAATTTCCTGAACTACTACTTCTACACAATCTCGAACCTAACTCATGATTTGAAATCTTCATTGGTATTTAAAGCTCCAAAATACCCATTTTTCTCCTGAAAACATATTATGAGGTAAATCAAAGCTTCTTGAACTTCTTTTTAGTCAACATAGGTCAGAGTTTTCTCCCATTCTCTTTTCATGCACTCTGTTTCTTTCCTCATAGGGTTTGTAATATCATCTTGTTTTTTATAGATTTAATCCAACGTGTTTTGGATTATGAATCTTGTTTTGAGTTATTTATACCTAATTCCATAATTCTCTATTGGTAATTTGAGTTTTTTGTATAACTTAGGATATCCCGAGTTTAAATGTATGTGGTTCCATTGAGATTTTCCATTTTATAGACCTTTAATTTGCATGATTTAAATTAAATTTCATTCAATTTAACAATGAAAAAACATATTAGTGTGTGTTTAGATTAAAATTGAAATTTGAATTAATTTAGGGAAAATCCCCAATTCTAATTAAAATGGATCTTTGGGTCTAATTTTTAAATTAATAGAATTTTTTAAATTTCTTTCTGAAAAATTGATTAATTTTTTTCATAAATACCTATAATTTGTTTTATTTTGAAAATGAAGTTAATTTTCTAAAATACAACATTATTTGAATTAAATGGAAATTTAAATATTTAATTTTATATGTGATAATTTATTTTTAGACATCTTAAAATAAAATTCCCATTATTTATTTTTGGTTTCACCACAAGAAATCTTCTATCGTTCATGGGTTATTGAAGAAAAACATAGTAGGATTGTAATTCCATAGAAATTTATTGATGCTTTACAACTCTAAAAAACATCATACATAAAATCTTATCACTAGTTTAATATTTATGAGTCTTATTTATCCTGTGTCATAGAGATGTGTGTACACTTATTATAATGATAAAAAATAAGTGCATGTGAGGATCTCAAAACATGGAACTATCGAAACTCTAGGCCGATGAACAAGTTTCTTTATATAACTATTTTGATATATGTATTTCAACTTTTTAAAATATCATTACTCATACCCAATTATTTTTATAAAATTATTTATATTAATTTTTTATCCAATCTATTATTCTAAAAATTTTGAATAATTGAAATGAAAATATTTTTTTTTCTAAATTTGAAATTGTTATGACATGACATTTTTATATGAAATTAAGAGCATGATTTTGTCTATTTATTTGGATATATTATTATGTAACACATGGTGAGACCATAAAATAAATTTATCTCACATTATGCATTTTTATTTGTGAGTTTATAGATTCTATTCCCCTCGGCTCAAGTAGGGAGAAAGCACTAATTGGAGGTTGTTCTTATTTTTTGATCATTTATACTTAGAGAGATGTGTTCATTGGGACTTGGGTTATTTTATCTAATATATTTTGAGTATATAGATGATTTTATATTTGAGTTTTTTTATCCTTGTTTCCCTTCTCGTACTATTATCCATGTGTATTTTTATTTGGAACATACTGCCATGTTTTGGTTTGTTCTAATGTTTTTTGAAAAAAGTATTCCTACATTATATTGTATGATTAAATGTGGTAGTCACTAACCCATAGTGATCCGGATATCCAATTAGGATATGTTAGTTCCAACTTGAGTATCATATTACTAAGGTATTTGAGCAGGTTAGTGAAAGTACGTGTTCTGGGGAAAGGGATAGAATACACAGGCTCGTGCAATGGCACACAAGCATACACTGGGTACCAAATACATGTAATATGTAAATTCTTCACACAGTTTACATTTTCCAAGTTACATCCACCATATATATATAATTACCTGAAAATTTTATTGGGGACAATGAGTGTCCAATATTGAAAGTTATTCTATATAGGAATTGATTGTTTCCTTCATGTTGGAATTAGAGATACAACATATGATGTTAGGAGAATTATGCATCCTTCATTGATGATTTCAAACTTATAAAGATCATGTTTTATCATTACATTGTTGTTAGGGTTGGTTCTCTATTTTGAACTACATTGCAGGACCCAACATAAACATTACACATATTGAGTTTTTACATCCTAAAACAAAATAAGGTGTGGGTCCTCTATATATAAAGTGTTACTAAATTATCATTGAGCTCTAGGAGGAAGTGTATCCTCCAAGCAAGTTTTTTCTTATTCAGTTGTATAAATAAATTATGAGTATTATTCCCCTCCACATATATTCTAGTGAGATTTAAGCTTCTGGTATATACGATAGTTTCAACATTATGATTTTTAGTATTTCTCATCAATTTTACTAGCATGTGTAGATGAATACCTATTTATATATTTCAAGGATTTATTTGGAGAATATATATTGTTTGGATACCCTTACCCATTTACATATGGGTTGAGATGACTTTTTTTATTTTCTTTGTTTTTAGTTCTCTATATTATTAGAGTATTTACTCAACCATAGATTGGTATATGTTTCATTTTTGGAGACTTCAGAAGAAAAAATATAAAATAATGGATATTTAAATGAGAATTTCTATACTTGGAGGTGTTTATCATGGTTAGTGGTTTTCCTTAGAGATTGTGTGATATGTTCACTTTAGACATCCATTTTTATATTTTTTAATGTTAGGAAATTTTTTTATGTTGGGTGATTATTTTACCACAATAAATTAATGATTTTATGATTTTTAACGTTAATAGATTTACTTCATTTTGTCACATACGTTATATATATGCTGAATTAATCGTTTTTTTCATATATTTCATTTTAGTATTATTCAAAATTGTGATTTCTTGAAAACAGTTATATTAGGATAAGGCCTCCAATTATATTTATACTCTTAAATGACACATTTCAACATCCTTTTGACTATTTTTTGGGGTCTTCATCGGTCACACTTGACTTACTAATGGACCAGGCGAGCTCTAGTCAGTCATAGAATTACATTACCAAAAAATACAATAAAATTAAATAAATAAATTTATTTATTTATTTATGATGTAGATAGACCTGGATATGTAAAAATTCTATTCATGACACTAATACATAAAATTTTTACGAAGAAAATGAATTATACATGAATGTCAAGGAAATTATTAAAATAACATAATAAAATAAAATAATAATTTAATTTATTTTTGGGGTTTGAAAACAATAATTATGTTATAACATTATATGTTTTATTGGTTTATCTGAGTTCTTTATTAGGTGGAGATATATTTTACACCATGGGATTAGATATTATAGGGTAAATTCGATTGTATTTTATTTTATGAGGATAGTAATAAGTATACTAATAATAATGTATGAAATTTGTGTTTCTCTGTGATATACATTGGTTGATATACTGATTATTTACTAACATTTGATAATGTTGATAAATTTTTATTTATTTGGATATTTAAGAACATGATAGTGATTTTTATTAATATTTTTAAATACATTAATTTATAAAATTCTACTATATTAATATATTATACAAATATTTTCATTTTAAACTGTATGTTTCGATCGATGTAGCATTGTTTTTCAACTGAGATATATCCACATCCAATACATTAACATTTCATATCCATACTAATGTCATAAATGATAATAACTATTAGGGAATGACTCATTTGAATCCATATAGTGAGAAATGGTATTTTCATTGATATACTTCATTCATTATTTAATTGATATAATATTTATTTATGTTTGTATTTTTTTTAAATTCATGTTTTACAAAAATTTTATACTCATAATGTAACACCCAGAGATTTTATGAAAAATATTCTTTTTAATTTCATTAATGTCTTGTGTTGTACGCTACACCAAAAGGAGATTGCACAACAAGCATCCTTGACTTGACTTGCATTACACGCAATCACGACCTTCCTCGATAGCATGTGTAGTACGCAATAACGAGTTTCACTAAACAACAATATGTTATTAAAATATTATTAAAACTATCCATTATGAATAGCAATAACCACTTTTTGAAAATTTGTAAATTTTATTTTTAAAAATGGAATTCATTTTTGTATTCCTAATATCGAAATTAGCTTAGGGTGAAAGTTTGGTACTTTTCAGGTACCTTTCATTTTCAGATGAATAGTGAAAATTACTAAATTTTAATTAAAAACAACCTTTTTAATCGAAATAATTAATACTGATAAATTATTAATTTTAGTGTTTTTAAAGTATATTTAGAATATATTTTTACAATTTAATACAATGTTGTTCATTGGATGTAATTTCACATTTAAACCAGACATAAACGAGTGTCAATCTTTTGATAGTTATTATCTCTTAAGAACACGCTATTTGTTTTGACGATGGGAATTAATTTTTAAATTAATTAATGCAACTGATATGTTTTGAATTTTGTAAAATAGACATCATTTTTGAGTTCATAATATCAAATATATCTTAGGCCTAATTTTTGGTATTTTTCTGGAAACATTCATTTTTTGATGAATAGTGAACCCACTAAGTGGTAGTTAAGAAAAATGAATTTTTCATAATACTTAATTTTACCGCTTCTGTGAGTGGAATTTTAAAAATCCGAGAGACATGGTTGTTGTCAGTAAGTAAAATGTGGTTCAATGAGACGAAAATAATTTTTGGTGAATAGTAACTTTTTACTTTTTTTTACCACGGTTAAAAGCACAGAGGGTAATTAAGGGTAATATGATATTATTATTACCCTAACACATGTCCTAAATCTAATGGATAAGTGTAATTCGACCAAAAACAACCTTAATAATAAAATATGACCATTTAGGCCCACTTGGATTAGATTAGGACATTTATTATTAATTTATTTAAAGAAGGGTTAAAATAGTTAAAATCAAAGTTTAATAAGTAAATAATTTTTAATATAGGGTTATACATAATATAAATTCTACTATAAGTAGTAAATAGAAAGACAAAAAGATTTCCTACATAATGGTATTTTATTTTTAATTTTTATACATTAAATAAGTTAATTTATTTATGACACAAAGAAGATGCAGTAATTATCTTATTAATGAAATATCGACATAATTGATGTTATAAATACCCAAATAAATATAATTTCAGACTTTTTATGAAATCAACTAATTTTATAGGTTAATATGACATGTTATTATTTATTTAATTAACTTTTTTCGAACTAATCATTCTTTTATGAGTTTCTCAAAAATCAATTATAAAATAGTTTCAAAATTGACATAAAATAGTTTTTAAAAAAAATATTATATTATTAATTGTTATTTTATTCCTAAAAATATAAGGTTCGGCCAAATGACTTATATAAGGTTATATATATTAATAATAAACAACTTGGGGTTAGTTTGGCTTATTATAGTAAGTTTATTAACCTTATACTATAAGAACACAAGAAGACACAGTAAAAGTAAAATTATTTTACTTAATGTTAAATCTAAATGATAAGGTTAAAATAAGAACCTAAACTTGTCTAAATCCTATTGGATGAGAGGATCTCGACCCATACCCACCTTATCTTAGAAATGAATCAATTTGGAGCTATTTAAAACCGAACTTGACTTTATAATAAAATAATAGTTTTAGTTTTTCCAAAGGTACCCCTCTCCTCCCTTATAAAAGGGAACCTCCTCCCTCTCTTCCTCACACCATATTGAGCCTTCAAGCTCGGCCAAACCCTACCAAATTACCTGCTACACTTCCCTAGAAACATCCTAGAGGTTCTGGTCTTCATCAAAGACCAATTTTAGTGCCGTAAAAGGAGATCTCAAAGTGGCGCTTCAAAGAAGAGGTAATGTCCGTTACCTATTCTTTCAACTTTATTTCTTCTTCCACTTCTTCTTCTAAGTTTGTTTCATTATGAAGTAATAACATCCGTATAAATCATATACTGATATGTTATTATAAGTATGAAACAACCCTATTTCACCATCTATCCATCCTACGGAAAACGAAATCACCGCGCGTGCGTACGTACGGAATACCGTCTCCACGCTGTGGTGTAATCTATTTTCCACCACCAACTTACATGGATGGGTATAATTGTGTAGAAAATAACTATATATGATTATTGTAAAGTAATATTGATTCTGAAATAGTATACATACACTCCAATACAATTCCACGACCATGAGAACGATATCATCGCTCGTGCGTACGTACGGACTACCGTCTCCACGACGCGATGAGATTCATTCTCTACGTTAACCATTCATGAATGATTATAAAGTATATATAATAAGTAATAAAGAAATATATGACATAATAATTATTCTAGATTTATGTTTATATATATGTATGTCATCTACTTAATTCCATTCAACTCAATAAGGAAAAGAAAACAGCGTTCATGCGTACGTACGGTCTACCGTCTCCATGAACGGTGTATATCTTTCCATTTACTGATCTATTATATTATGAATATATATTATATATAAATCATTTTTTATATTCTGGAATTAAGTAATCATGATCTAAGTAATCATATGACTAATTACAAGTCAAAACACGGACGAAAAATGAAACGATTTTACCCAAAACACTCTTTAACATGGAATTTACAAAAGAACGGGTAATATAAAGTCATAAGTGAACCATATATGATATCATAATAATGAGTATGATTCTGGAATAAGTCAATGAAATTATTTAAATCATTATAAAGGAGGTTTGGACACATACGAAGCAAATCAGACCTAAGGTAAGGGAAATATCACAATCTCATTTTTATCTGAGATTGTTTATACTTTTGCATTTACTGGGGTGTATTTTATCATCCACATCCATGTTTCCTCAATATGTAATATTTATATCCTTCTACAATAGTTTATATCCAATTTTACCCTTCGGTCAGTTTTTTGTAAAAGATATGAAATGAATCTTTTTCCATTTTTTGTACAAGGTACTTTTTGACTTTTCCGACAAAAGTATGAGAAGAATGTTTTTTTAACTTATATGGCATGAATGGATTTTTAAAACATTATTTCCTAGAATCTTCCCTTATAATTTTTCAAGTTTATTTTTAATCAAATTCTTTTATTTTAAAATTGTTTGACATGTTAAGAAAGGAAAAATGTTTTTGAAGTAGAAAAGATATTTTCCTCAAGAATGGAGTTCAAGAGTTTTATCAAAATTATTTTCCATCTAAGATAATATAGGGTTCTGGTTCTATACCTATTATTACATGGATTTTATTATGTTGTGATGGAAATATTTGTATGAATTCATTTATCTTATATGAATTGTATTATGATGTCATGATGTTTAAGATTCCCATTTTTATTACATTGGTTATGAAATGATGTATGATTTATGATTTTGTGGCACACATATGAATGGTATCATTATGATATGGGTGAGACCTATATCTCCCTCCAATGCATTGGGTAACGATTTTATATCTCATGAGATATACATGGCTGGAACGGTAGGTTATACTGGTTCAGTGAAATAGGACTGAAACGAGGAGTGAACTCGGTTTAGAAAGGGACTTTGTCCACTAAGATAGTCTTGGAAATAGGTCTTGACTAATAAGAAATGATTATCTATGATTATGTGTGAATGCCAAAAAGTTTCATGTTTTAAGTTATGATTATTGGGATTACATTTCACTACTATGATTTATCCCATGTTATGAAATTATGATCTCTTTTTCAGGTTAAGATTTCCAAAATATATGTTCTTAGGAATATGATGTGATTTATATTTCTTTTGTTTACCCTTACTGAGCATTTGAGCTCACCCTTTTATGTTTTCTTTTCCCTAGGACATAAAGAAAGGATTTAGGCTTAAAAAAAGAAGATCTTTATGGGAGATATTGAAGATCTTTCACCACAATTAGAAAATTATATTCCGAGTTTTCAAAGACAATAAACTATTACGGTCCTTCTGTGTGTGTTTTTTTTATGTACTAAGTATTCCGCAAAATTAATGTAATGTCCATGTACGTCTCGCTTCGGGTCTCTACAGTTGGTATCAGAGGAAAAGTTTAGTCAACCTTTGGAAACTAGGATGCAAAAACGTTAGTGAGATCCCTAGAGATATTTCTAAGGTATGTCTAGGGATGTCCCTAAGGATAAGTATACGTATAGGATATAGTCCTAGAACTATGGTAACGATATTAGATTAAACCAAAGATGATAGATATTGATGTTACTCCCCCTTTATTAGGATTTTTGCCTCTCACACTATTCTTTTTGGGTTTTAGAAAATGGCTAGAAATAAGATGATTCACGATAATGGAGGATATGATGGAAAATGGAATGATATTCTTCATGAGCAACCAAATGAAATGGGATTTGGAAGTCCAAACATCATTATTATGCCGAATCAGCAATCTCATAATATGATCAATAAAGTAAAATTTGGTAAGTTTCCTGACTCGGCTAATAAGATAAGATGGAGTTTCATGATGATCATAGAGGAAAGAAAGTTCAATTTCCCCTATGTAAATCATGTGGGAAGAGGCATCAAGGAGAATGTTTCAAAGGAACTGGAAGATGCTTTGGGTGTGGAAAGGAAGGACACAAAGCCAGTAAGTGCAAAGGAAAAGGTTCAGTTAACACCAGGGATGAGGGTAATGGTATTTCTACAACATCAACAATGGTTAAATGTTTTAAATGTGGAATGTACGGGCATTATGCAAACCAATGCCCTAAGGTAAAGTCTCATGAAGAGAATCATTATGGTCGTATAGGTAGTATTTATGTTAATGATGATGAAGAGACTACAAATGATATGTGAGATGAAATAATTGTTGATGCTCGGTCAATGGTTTAAGAATCTAGTGGAATGATTACATGTTTATCATGTGTAATGTTGTATAAGTAATCTCATGGTACTATGGAATAAAGAGACATCTAAGGATTGTTACAATGTTGTCTTTCCTTGAGTTTTGAAAGTGTATGATTAATGGTACCAGTATCCATGAATGGTTATTCAGATATTTTTGGAATGTAGATTATATACTCATAATGAAGGGATAAGGAGAAAATTAAAGGTTTGATAGTATTCATGAGCTCATTACTGGTATAAGGAGATGGTTATATCTCGTTTGAGTATATAGAATTTTTTGATTTTGGTATGTGGAAAGAGTTAACTTTTGACAGCATTCATTTTTTCACTAAGGTTTAATGGGAGTTAATTTTTTTAAGAGAGTACATGATTAAGGTGTTCACATGATTGGAATGTGACCAATAAGATATATGGGGGATAAATGATGGTATTCACATGGTTGGTTGATGACATTTCAAGTAATCATTTTCTTTATACTATGAGGTTGGACCGAAGTACTTTAGATAAGCCTAAATATTGGAATGGATTACGTTGGACATAAGTTAGTATTGTTTAAGGATAGAACTTTTTTTGATATTGTTGATGGGATGTTATAGTAATGTAGTTTTAGAAAAAGGAAAACCTGCAGGACGGGTGACAGCCCATCGCGTCGGACAAGGCTGTGGGAATCGAACCCACAACCAAAGTGCGACTGGCCTTTATCACCTACCACTAGCCTATAGGAAGTCCCTATTTAGTAGAAACTAGTTTTATTATATTAATCAACATGATATATGAAGTATAAGTCCATTTTAGGAACCATAAATGATTAATCTCACTATAGATGGACTTATGTATTTCTGATAAGTTTTATAACCTTTTGTTTGAGACAAATGGAATGACCCATAATTCGATCACATGATCTGCTAACACTTCACGAATGACAAATTCAACTTCATTTCTTTAAGAGATGAAGTGGAAATTATCTATAGAATGACAAATAGTGAGAGTATACCAAAATCACGAAAGTATTTCTTCTAATTCCAATTTCATCTACTTTAGGGAAATGATCTTGAAAACCAAAAATGTTGTCCTAGTGATCTTATATCTGATGAATCAGATGGTACCTTAGATCGTCACAAATTTATGGCTTTGTGAGTTCTGGCTTTTCCATATCCATGTTCTATACCACTCTCCGTCAGAACATGATGGTTAGATTTCTCTTCCATATCAATATTTTCACCTATATGGAAACCCAGTGATTAGTTTATTTGGGTAACCGTTACGTTTCATACTTTTGTTTTTAAAGATTGGTTTTGTTATTCCTTTTTACGATTTGGGTTTCTATTAAAGAGACTTTTGAGTAGTAAACCATTTATAACCCGACTAATTTCTAGGGCGAAATTCATTTTAAGGGGGGTAGAATGTAACACCCCGAGATTTTATGAAAAATATTCTTTTTAATTTCATTAATGACTTGTGTTGTACGCTACACCAAAAGGAGCTTGCAAAACATGCATCATTTACTTGCCTTGCATTACATGCAATCACGACCTTCCACGATAGCGTGTGTAGTACGCAATAACGAGTTTCACTAAACAACAATATGATATTAAAATATTATCAATACTAGCCGTTATGAATAGTAATAACCACTTTTTGAAATTTTGTAAATTTTATTTTTCAAAATGAAATTCATTTTTGGATTCTTAATATCTAAATTAGATTAGGGTGAAATTTTGGTACTTTTCGGAAAACATTCATTTTCTGATGAATAGTGAAAATTACAAAATTTTAATTAAAAACAACCTTTTTAATCGAAAGAATTAATAGTGATAAATTATTAATTTGAATGTTTTTAAAATAAATTTAGAATATATTTTTACAATTTAATACAATGTTGTTCATTGGATGTAATTTCACATTTAAACCAGACATAATTGAGTGTCAATCTTTTGATAGTTATTATCTCTTAAGAACACACTATTTGTTTTGACGACGGGAATTAATATTTAAATTAATTAATGAAACTGATATGTTTTGAATTTGGTAAAATAGTCATCATTTTTGAGTTCATAATATCAAATATAGATTAGGCCTAATTTTTGGTATTTTTATGGAAACTTTCATTTTTTGATGAATAGTGAAACCACTAAGTGGTAGTTAAGAAAAATGAATTTTTCATAAAACTTAATTTTACCGCTTCTGTGAGTGGAATTTCAAAAATCTGAGAGACACGGTTGATGTCAGTAAGTAAAATGTGGTTCAATGAGATGAAAATAATTTTTGGTGAATAGTAACTTTTTACTTTTTTTTACCACGGTTAAAAGTACATAAGGAAATTAAGGGTAAAAATGATATTATTATTACCCTAACACATGTCCTAATTCTATTGGATAAATTTAATTCGACCAATGACAACCTTAGGAATAAAATATGACCATTTAGGACCACTTGGATTAGATTAGGACATTTATTATTAATTTATTTAAAGAAGGGTTAAAAGAGTTAAAATCAAAGTTTAATAAGTAAATCATTTTTAATAAAGGGTTATACATAATATAAATTCAACTATAAAAAGTCATTAGAAAGATAAAATTATTTCCTACATAATGGTATTTTATTTGTAGTTTTTAGACATTAAATAATTTAATTTATTTATGACACAAAGAAGATGCAGTAATTATCTTATTAATGAAATATTGACATAATTGATGTTATAAATACCCAAATAAATGTAATTTCAGACTTTATATGAAATAAACTAATTTTATAGGTTAATATGACATGTTAGTATTGATTTAATTAACTTTTTTCAAACTAATCATTCTGTTATAATTTTCACAAAAATCAATTACAAAATACTGTCAAAATTGACATAAAATAGTTTTTAAAACAAATATTATATTATTAATTGTTATTTTATTCCTAAAAATCTAAGGTTCGGTAAAATGACTTATATAAGGTTATATATTTTAATAATAAACAACTTGGGGTTCGTTTGGCTTCTTATAGTAAGTTTATTAACCTTATAGTATAAGAACACAAGAAGACACGGTAAAAGTAAAATTATTTTACTTAATGTTAAATCTAAATGATAAGGTTAAAATAGGAACCTAAACTTGTCTAAATCCTATTGGATGAGAGGATTTCGACCCATCCCCACCTTATCTTAGAAATGAATCAATTTGGAGCTGTTTAAAACAGAACTTGACTTTATAATAAAATAATAGTTTTAGTTTTTCCAAAGGTACCCCTCTCCTCCCTTATAAAAGGGCACCTCCTCCCTCTCTTCCTCAAACCAATTTGAGCATTCAATCTCGGCCAAACCATGCCAAATTCCCTTCTCCACTTCCCTAGAAACATCCCAGAGGTTCCGGTCTTCATCAAAGACCAATTTTAGTTCCCTAAAAGGAGATCTCAAAGAGGTGCTTCAACGAAGAGGTAATGTCCGTTACCGATTCTTTCAACTTCATTTATTCTTCCACTTCTTCTTCTTAGGTTGTTTCATTATGAAGTAATAACATCAGTATCACTAATATACTGATATGTTATTATAAGTATGAAACAACCCTATTTCACCATCTATCCATCCTACGGAAAACAAAATCACCGCACGTGCGTACGTACGGAATACCGTCTCCACGCTATGGTGTAATCTATTTTCCACCACCACCTTACTTGGATGGGTATAATGGTGTAAATAATAACTATATATGATTACTGTAAAGTGATATTGATTATGAAATAGTATACATACGCTCCAATACAATTCCATGATCATGAGAATTATATCATCGCTCGTACGTACGTACGGACTACCGTCTCCACGACGCGATGAGATTCATTCTCCACGTTAACCATTCATGAATGATTATAAAGTATATATAATAAGTAATAATGAAATATCTGACATAATAATGATTCTGGATTTATGTGTATATATATGTATGTCATCTACTTAATTCCATTCAACTCAATAAGGAAAAGAAAACATCGTTCATGCATACGTACGGTCTACCGTCTCCATGAATGGTGTATTTCTTTCCATTTACTGATCTATTATATTATGAATATATATTATATATAAATCATGTTTTGTATTCTATAATTATGTAATCCTTATCTAAGTAATCATATGAATAATTACAAGTCAAAACACGGACGAAAAATGAAATGATTTTACCCAAAACACACTTTAACATGGAATTTACAAAAGAACGGGTAATATAAAGTCATAAGTGAACCATATATGATATCATAATAATGAGTATGATTCTGGAATAAGTCAATGACATTATTTAAATCATTATACAGGATTTTCGTACACTTATGAAGCAAATTAGACCTAAGGTAAGGGAAATATCACAATCTCATTTTTATCTGAGATTGTTTATACTTTGGCATTTACTGGGGTGTATTTTATCATCAACATCCCTGTTTCCTCAATATGTAAAATTTATATCCTTCTACAATAGTTTGTATCCAATTTTACCCTTCGGTGAGTTTTTTGTAAAAGATATTAAAGGAATCTTTTTTCATTTTTCGTACGAGGTACTTTTTGACTTTTCCGAAAAAAGTACGAGAAGAATGTTTTTTAACTTATACGGCATGAATGGATTTTTAAAACATTATTTCCAAGAATCTTCCCTTAAAAGTTTTCAAGTTTATTTTTAATCAAATTCTTTTATTTTAAAATTGTTCGACATGTTAAGAAAGGAAAAATGTTTTTGAAGTATAAAGGATATTTTCCTCAAGAATGGAGTTCAAGAGTTTTATCAAAATTATTTTCCATCTAAGATAATATAGGGTTCTATTTCTATCCCTATTATTACATGGATTTTATTATGTTGTGATGGAAATATTTTTATGAATTCCATTATCTTATATGAATTGTATTATGATGTCACAATGTTTAAGATTCCCATTTTTATTACATGGGTTATGCAATGATGTATGATTTATGATTTTGTGGCACACATATTAATGGTATCATTATGAGATGGGTGGGACCTATATCTCCATCCAATGCATTGGGTAAAGATTTTATATCTCATGAGATATACATGGCTGGAACGGTAGGTTATACCGGTTCAGTGAAACAGGACTGAAACGAGGAGTGAACTTGGTTCAGAAAGGGACTTTGTCCACTAAGATAGTCTTGGCAATGAGTCTTGACTACTAAGAAATGATTATCTATGATTATGTGTGTATGCCACAAAGTTTCATGTTTTAAGTTATGATTATTGGGATTACATTTCACTACTATGATTTATCCCATGTTATGAAATTATGATCTCTTTTGTAGGTTAAGATTTCCAAAAGATATGTTCTTATGAATATGACGTGATTGATATTTCTTTTGTTTACCCTTACTGAGCATTTGAGCTCACCCTTTTATGTTTTCTTTTCCCCAAGACATAAAGAAAGGATTTAGGTTTAAAAAAAAGAAGATATTTATGGGAGATGTTGAAGATCTTTCACCACGATTAGAAGATTATATTCTGAGTTTCCAAAGACACTAAACTATTACGGTCCTTGTGTGTGTGTTTTTGTTATGTACTAAGTATTCCGCAAAAGTAATGTATTGTCCATGTACGTCTGGCTTCGGGTCTCTACACATAATGGGGACATTGTATCCACAATATTTTAATGTATTATACTATTATAAATTATCTATATTTTTTAACTTATTTAATGATACATGACATGTTATTTAATAGTATTATATTTCTAAAAAAATCATTAAAAAATTTTCTGATCATCTGGTATAGCATCAATTTCTCTTTATGAAATTAAAATAGAGTGGTGGTGAAATTCACTAAAATCTAGTTATTGTAGACTATAAATGCCATTTTTTTATATTTCCCAAATAAAACATGGTCTCAAAAAGATTGAAAATTATTCATCAATCAATTTAAAGAAATGATATTTATTAAAAAACAACATTTTTATATTGACAATTTATTATTTCTTTAATCCTATGAAACCATGATATCAATCCATAATAACTACAATATTCTTATATTACCCAATTAAAAATTAAAAATCATTCAAAAGAAAACCCCCAGATATTTTTAATGAACTCTATTTTATTTATTTATTCCAATATCTTATATTATCATCACTTTTTTTATAACCCAAGTATATAAATTAATATATCTTCACTGAAACTATAAAATAACATAAAAAATATTTACATGTTTCTTATTTAAGGGAATATATTAGTCATCATCTCATCTATTCTATGAAAAATTCATTGAGTAAATCAATATTTGAGTTAACTAAAATTATTTTTTAAATATTACATGGTTTTCACATCCTGTATGATTTTGAATATTTTTTTTACTAATTGATATTCCCTTACTAAAATAATACCCAATGAGCACAAAAAATGTGTTATCATATTTATAAATAATAAACACAATAATAGTTATAAATAAAATGATTTTATTATAAGAGAATATGAAATATATTATGGAAACACAACACACCAAAATCTAAACCATCACAATGCATATAAAATCCATTTCAAATTGAATATTCTAATATCACACATAACTCAAATAGTCCATCAACATATATATCCATATTTATATAAAGCATTTTTATCAAAATTTTGATAATATTACTAAAATTACAATGAGTAGAGAAATTTATTACATGATAGTTGATACAATGTATTGTCCATTATACTAAAAGGATGTCATATAAAATATTCTTTTTGAATTAATCTCCAACACCAAAAAATTAATATATTGTCACTAATTATTATCATTCACACAGAATTGTTTATATATATGCACATACATCACAAAAAAAATATAACCTCTTTATTAGAATAATATATGATTTTCAATCTTGATGATTTAATATAATAATTATGATAGAAAATTATGGACCAAAACTATTAGTAGATATAAAACATTATATATTATTCACAATATATTTTAATTTAATTCTAAAAGACTTCATTACCTAATTAATATATTTATTCTCCTTAGGAAATATATAAAAGAGTTTTTCACTATAGAATCAATCATGTAATACTTTAATAATAATGAAATATAAAAAGACATAAAAATGGGAAAATGATTGATCACAGTATTCATTAGCTAATCATATGCATTTGATTATAAACATATGAATCATCTGAATAATACGTGAAATTTCAAATACGAATAATAAAAAAAAAATATAATGATGAAAATTTCAAGGGAATACAAACATTATGTCTGATTCACGATCAAATTTACCCAAGATATGTAGGTAGAACATTCCTTGTAGTTTAGCTAGGGTTGTCGAATCCTCAGAGACCTAAGAAGTAACCTATAGACACATACATTCTATGGACTTTTTTTGTCTATGATGTGGCCAAATTGGGTTGATATTTTATGGGTTTAAGTGAATTCTAAGATACTTAAGTGAATTCAAATGAAAATAATGAGTTGATCATAGGTTATCACTTGGGGTGGATTACATGCATTCCTTTTCATTTATTTCAATTTCTCTTATTTGAGATGAGTTAATTTAAGAAGATCAAACAAGATCATCACTTACTAGTTTAATACCTACACCCTTTAATACTAATCACCTATACAGTTGAAGGATCAATGTTTTGATCACTTCAAGGTAAAGGTTTGTATTAGAACTTGAAGTGTCTTGCCTTAAATTCAACAAGGTTGAAGGACTTTAATGATATTAAAAAAAATATTGATTAAAAGAAGTGAATAGAAATTAATTGTGTAAGAAATAACATCCAATACAGACCCTTTATACTCCCTTTAATAAACCTATAAGTGGGTTATACCTCCATTGAATCTATAGTTTCAATGGAAGAAGAAAGTAAACTCATGAGGGAGGAATTGGAGAAGTAAAAAAATACAACGAAATAACAATCACTCCACCATTTTGTGATAATCTCACAAGGTTTGGTATGAACAAGTTCACACCTTTAGAAAATGGTATCATAGTGATAATAAGAATAATAGAAAAAGAGAAGATTAAGAACATTTATAAATAAGCTAAGGTAATTCAAGGACTTACAATTGAAGGAATGCGATTACAACATCAAATTGGCAGCAGAAAATTAAAATGAAACAAAGCTCAAAGATCCTTAAATACTCCAAAAAAATTGACATAAATAAGAACTTTTGGAGCCTTGTGCCTATCCTCCAATAGTGAAAGTCATCCCTCTTGATTATGGTAGGCTTAGGGTGGTGGAAAGCTTGTGAACTTGGACTTTTCTACTCTTGACCCGAGGTGGAAGCCAACTTGAAACCATTGAACAGACGTGTCGAAATTACCATCTATGTGTCTGAATAATAGTAGTCCATAGAATAATAAAATTGAACACCAGATGTCTCCTAACCGTATGTAAATGTTTGGCCCATTTGGAGTTCTGGATTCTGAGATATGATTAAATTGGTAGGATTTTTTATGGGCCTTAGAATCTGGCTGTGAATTTTATCTCCAAATTGGGACGCCTTAATAACCACCATGTAGGAAGAATTATCACTGAATCATGAAGAATTATTTGTTACTCTATATTTCCTCTAGCATCCCATGAAATTCGGGCTTTATTGGGCCTGTATTTGGGGCCCCACATTCTCATCATTGGGCTAGTGTCCAATCTGCCCCCTCCAGAATTGTTTGCATGAAATCCCATTTTGGTGGACTTCCAATGTGAATCTTCCAACACTACACAAGAATTAAATTCTCCCAATATTCATAGAAACATGAAAATTAAATATGAAAATAAAATAAAGATCATTTATTGCTTTAAATGATGTAAAAAAATGTACCACATAATAGTGCATTTTAAGAAGGAATTACAATCATAATCTGAAATGATGTTCAAAGTGTAAAATGAAATAAAATAGTGTTTATGAATAATTAAGGACATGAATATTATATATATTAAAAATGAATATTTGCCTCATTTAGTGGATAATCACACCCCCAACATGAGTTTTTCTAGTCTCGAGAAAAATATATTTCAACAATATGAAATTTGAATTCCCTTTTCCAAAACATTTTAACACACAATGATCACTAAAAAACCATACAGAAAACAATCATGAAACCCATAAAAATATTTTAATACATGATAGTTTCATAATTAAATCCTAATCCCAAGCCCATTCCTTTGTTCAAATTCATCACTATATTTCATCTAATATCAATTAAGAGTGATGATGTGTTGTGCATCACATTAGACATGGGGGGTCCATCTTTATTCAAGATGGAACTGATGGAAGCTCTAGGTGGAATCACATTTCAATATTAAGATGAGTATTCAAAATTCTTTATTGTATTTTATTTTTTTTGTTTTTGTTTTTGTTTTTTCAATTTTTCCCTGATAATTTAAATTGAACTCAAAAGAGTTAACCCCTGTAGCGAGACATTGCCGATGACTCCCAGGCTCAAAGACCTTAGGGAACCAAGTGAAGCCCACATACATGGGCATCATCTTGAGGTAACTCAGTCAAAAACAAATTCAAATTACCAAAAATAGAGATAAAATTACTAACTTTGCGCCAGACAACTATGGAGTCACGATACCCAAGTGCCAAAATCCACAGATTAGGTCATTTCATTGCTATACGCAAAAATTTATTGTTTTTTTTAAATTTTTTAATTCTCATATTAAAACAAAAATGATCACAAAACCTATTATATTTATTTGGGGACCCCATGAACTCAAACTAATACCCCACTATCCAAAGGACGTGCGTTGTGATTCTTTCTTTTATTTGGATGACAATATAAATAATGAAATATCAAATTAGGCAGCCACACTTTCCAAAATCTATTCTCATGAAATATACGTGGATTAAAATCAGAATCAGGGAATTATAAATTATTTTATATTCAGTTTAAAAGGGTACAATGTATATTATCACATTCAAGGATAAACAAAAAATTTCCTTCCATTAAGGCACACTTTTTTTTTTCAAATCAATCATTTTTTTGACACAAAAGAATTTTTTAAATTTTATATCCCCTCAACATAAAATTTAATTGTCCTCAGGGTTTAAAGAAAAAAAAATTTATAATAGGGTAGAGGCATATAAGGGGAGTTAAAAAAGGAAATTGAAAATAAGGATCATGGAATGAAGTCACCTAGTGGTTTAAGTTGAAATTCATGTTACTCCCTTTTAATCCCTTGATCTCGATGTCACTGTGAGAATTCCCTAGTGGAAAAAATTAAAAAGCTATATATATATATATATATTTATATATTTAAGAAAGTAAAATATAAGTATATATATAAAAATTATAGAATAAGAAAGCACAATAAGCCATAGGTCAGTGGTAAGCACGTGCCCCTGTCTCCCTTAGGTCCTGGGTACAAGTCCCCGCAGCTTCGCCGGTTGTGACAGGGTTTTCCTCATGACCTATGATGTGGACTTTTAATTTTATTTTTATAATTTTCTTTATTTTAACATACAGACACATAAAAATAATATAAAATAATCTGATGATACATTATCTTCTTTTTAAATTTCTGGGTAAGGCATTACTCAAGGATCACACCACATGACACAGATGAATATGGTGCTCCCCTTTCATACCCATCCATACTCATAATAGAAGAATAGTTCAACAGTCCATTTATTTAAATAAAAAAATGATTCATTAATCATATTTCAAAAAATTATTTACAAAGATGAAAACCCTGGGTTTCCTCCTGTACAATGATTTGGTTTAATGTCTCTAGCCCGACATGGATCCTAAATCTATCATTTTTTTCCTGGTTCATAGGTTTAATCAGTTAACTAAACCTCTGTTTCTTGTTTATTGAATTATTCAATGAATGGTTTTAATCTTTTACCATTGACCTTGAAAATATAACCACTTGTGGGATCTTGAACCTCTATTGCCCCATGGGGGTACACATGATGCACTATGAAAGGACCTGACCATCTAGACCTTAGCATTCCCTAGTGTAAAAGATGTTTTGAACTATAAAAGGGCATGGATTTTCCCAATTCAAAATGATTTACTTTATATTACTAGATTGGTAGGCTTGAACTCTAGCTTTATTGATCCTTGAATTTTCATAAGCCTCCATTTTTAATTCCTCAATTTTATTGAGCTCTAATATCCTTTTTGTTCTAGATAATAAGAGGTCATAATTTATTTTATTATTTGACCAAAATGCATTATTCTCAATTTCAATAGTTAAATGGCATTATTTTCCAAAAACCAACCTATATGGTGACATTCCTTGGATGGTTTTGTATATTTTACGATATGCCCAAAAAGAATCCAAGAGTTTCTCGAACCAATCTTTCCTAAAAGGATTGATTGTTTTTTCAAGAATATTCTTAATCTCCCTATTTGATAACTCATCTTGACGATTTATTTGAGGATGGTATGCCATGGAAGCATTATGAGAAATTCAATACTTAGAAATGAGTGAAGAGAATAGAAGATTACAGAAATGGTTCCTCAATCACTGATTATAAACATAGGAATTCAAAATAGAGAAAATATGTGCTCTTTCAGAAATTGGATCACAACATGATAGTCATTAGAATTGGTGGGAATGGTTTCAACCCATTTTGAGACATTATCAATAGGTAAGAGGATGTATAGGTATCCCCAAGAGTTTGGTAAGGGTCCTATGAAATCGATTCCCCAACAGTCAATGATTTCAATCACTAAGATGGGAGTGACTGGAATTTTATTCCTTTTTGTGATTGACCCTACTTGTTGACACTTATGACAACATTGAAAAAATTTGAAGGAGTCCCTTGATAGGGTGGTCTAGAAGATACCACACTAAATAATCTTAGCAGATGTTTTCTTAGAGGAAAAGTGACCTCCACATACCTCACTAAGACAGAATTTAAGGATGGAATATTGTTCAGATTCTAGGACACACCTCCAAATGACTTGGTCAGTGTAGAACTTATAGATGTAGGGATAATCTAACACATAGTTCCTAACATTAGAAAGGAATTGAATTCAAGCTTGAGTCCCTATGAATTTTGGAATGACTCATGTAACTATGAAGTTGTCTATGTCGGCATACCAGGGGCATTCACTCACAGAGTATAAATGTTTATCAGGGAATGAATCAGACACAGAAAAGTGATTTTAGTAGTCTTTGAATTCCATACTAGAAAGGTGATCAGCTACAACATTTTTAACACCCTTTTCCCCTTGATTATGAGGTCAAATTCTTGTAATATAAAGACCAACATAATTAGTCTAGCCTTAGCATCTTGTTTTTGGAAGAGGTATTTTAGTGAAGAATGGTCAGTGAACACAGTGACGAGGGATCCTAAGAGGTAAGACCTAACCATATCTATGGAAAAAATAATAGAAATAAACTCTTTTCAGTGGTGGTGTAGTTGATTTGGGCATCATTTAAGGATTTTCTTGCATAAGAAATGACCTAAAGAGTTTTATCACAACATTTTCCTAACACAACTCCTACAAAAAAATCATTAGAATAACACATTAGTTGAAAATAAAGGTTCCAATTTGGAGATTTCATAATGGGAGGAGAGGTAAAAGAGGATTTGAGGTTTGAGAATGAACCTTCACAACTTTCTGTCCAATATAATGGAGCATCCATTACTAGGAGAGAACAAAGGGGATGAGAGATTGAACTAAAGTCTTGGATGGATCTTCTATAGAAATCATCATGTCCTAACGAAGAACTCACTACCTCAATAGTTCTATGTGATGGAAGATGACGAATAACAACAACCTTGGCTTTATCAACTTCAATTCCCCTACCTGAGAGTAGATGGCCTAGAAGTAGTCCATCTTTAACCATGAAATGGCATTTTTCCCAGTTTAGGACTATAATATTTTATTCACATCGTGAAAATACTCTCTCCACATTCCTCTAAAATCCCACCAATGTATCCCCAAACACAGAGAAGTCATCCATGAAGACCTAAATAAAAGCCCCTACCATGTCTGAGAAGATTCTCATCATGCACCGCTGGAAGGTTCTAGGGGCATTTCATAACCTGAAGGGCATGAGTTTGAAGGCAAAGGTGTTGAATGGACATGTGAATATAGTCTTCCCTTTATCCTTGAGGGAGACCTCAATCTGATTATACCCCGAGTACCCATATAAGAAATAGTAGAAGGCATGACCTTCCACTCTCTCAAGGGATTGGTCAATGAATGGTAAGGGGAAATGGTCCTTATTGGTAAATTATTTTAGCTTCCTATAATCGATGAAGAATAACTATCCACTACTCACCCTAGTTGGAAGAATCTATCCATCCTTATTGGTTATCACTGTGATTTCTTCCATCTTGGGAAACACTTGGATTGGTATGACCCACTCACTCTTAGATATGAGATAGATGATACCATATTTTATCAATTTTATAAGTTCCTTCATTACTACCTCTATGAGATTAGGATTGAGTCGTCGTGGAGATTGATGAAGTGACTTTGAATCAGATTCCAGAACAATCCTATGAGTCCTGATAAGTGGGATAATCCCAAGAATATTAGACAGGGTATAACCAATTGATTTATTATTTTTCCTAAGGTCATTTAGAAGCATCCTATCATGATTGGATTCAATAGAAGAATACATGAAAATAGGATGTGTTTGATTGTCCCCTAGGAAGGAATACTTTAGTGCAGCTGGATGTTCCTTCAATTCAATATCAAGTTGGTTCAGAATTTCAACAGAAGATTGGGACATTATATCAAGATGAATTTTATTTCCTAGAGTATTAGATAGGATTGATTCCCCACATGTAGAAGTTTTATCTACTAGATTGGCTTGATCATAATTAGGGAAAGAAGTTGGAGTGGTCTCCATGAAAGTGGTTTCCTGAAAGGTTTCACTGATTTTTGGACCTAAGACTTCATCATAAGAGTAATTTGAAAATTATTCAAGATAAGGAGATAAACTTCCATCAAGTGAACAAAGGAAATTAATCTCATCCTAACATAAACATCCATCAAATATTCCTTGATGTTCTAAGGATTTATTATCAATGATTCCTATCATGTTTACTTCATGAATTTCCTCGTCATCCCTTATTTGTGAGCTTTCATTATAGATGTTCAAGTCTAGACACATGTTTCCAAAGGTGATGGTCGTGTTCCCATTTCAAACTCGGATAACAGAGTTGATTGTTACAAGGAAAGGATGACAAAGGATTTTTGGGTTTTGTTCCTTATTTCCTATGTTTGGATGGTTGTCAAGGACAATGAAGTTAGCAGGGTAGATCAAATTTTCAACCATTACCGGAAAGTCCTTTAAAATCCCCTTTGGAACGCTAATGCTACGATCAACAAGTTTAAGTGTGACAAATGTGCGTTGGATTTATTCTAGGCCTAACTGGAAGTACACAACATAGAGGATGAGATTGACACTAGAACCTAGGTCACCCAAGGCATTGAAAACTTTTCTCTCTCTTAGTTCAACATTGATGTAAGGGAAACCCAGGTCTTTCAACATAGGAGGAATAGTCCGTTGAATGGTGGTAATAACATTAGCATCCAAAAGGACTTGGTTTTTATGTGAAAATTTTCTTTTAAATGTACATAGGTCCTTAAGGTATTTTGAGTATGCAGGAATGGTTTGTAAGGAATCAAGAAGTGTAATGTTCAACTTGACTTGTGAGAATATTTCCCTCAATGTTTCATTCAATTCAGGCTTGGTTTTCCCCCTAATGCGTTGATGAAATAGTGTTTTTTGTGCGGTTGTTTGTTGAATAGTTGTTTATTGGACAATGTTTTCATGTTTTTCAGTTTGATCATTTGTTTCATTTGAATTTTCATCCCAGTTTGAATCTTCAAATTGGTTCTAAATTAGTTGTTTAGGTTTCTCAATTGATTTCCCACTTCTTAAAATAGTCACAACCTTTAGTTTTTCATGAGTTGTTTGAGTGAGACTTGACTCTACCATTAAATTGGTGGATGGTACTGCCTAATTAGGTATGGGTGCCTTTCCAGTTTTGATGGTTTGATGTTCTTGTTTAAGGGAAGAAACTTCCGAGTTCATCCATTCTATTTGTTTTCATAGTTTTTCTAGTAGGCTTTGTGGAACAGTTTGGGTTGGTGCTTGAGATGATTGGTTTATCCCAGGGGTATATTTTAGATATGGGATGGTTTGTTGAAAATGTACTGGTGGCTATTGGTATTGGTTGGGTTGGTTTTGGAACTATTTATGGGTTTGGTAGTTTTGAAGGGGGTAAGAATTTTGTCCCTATGGTTGGCTATTTTGTTAGTTATCTTTCCAGCAGAAGCTTAGGTGGTCATTATACCTTGGGTTGAAGGTGTTTTGGTATTGAGGATTTTGAAAGTTCAAGGAATTTACTTCTACTAGGGGTCATCCTAAACAAACATCCTTAATGGATGGAATGGTTGGGAATTTGTCTGTCTTATGGTCATGTTTGTCACAAATTGTGCAAATAGGGTTTATAGTTTGGATTTCATGGACTTCCCTATTGTATATCTCTTCAACCTTCCTAAAGAGTGTTTTGAGTTTAGCCCTAAGGCTTTCCTCTTATCTAAGTGTATGAATTCCAGTATTTCTTTGTGGATATATAGAATAAGGTGAAGTTCCTCATGTTTGGTTTCGTTTAACAAGGCTTTCCAGATACTCGTAGGCATCATTTGTGTCATTGTTTTTAAAAGTTCCATTACACATCATGTCAATGAATTGTTTTTTCCCCGGACCCAACCCTTCATAGAAACTTATCACATGTTTAGGAATAGAAAAACCATGCTGTGGAACCATGTTTAGAGTGTCTTTGAACCTCTCACAAGTTTCATAGAATGACTCTCCCTCTTTTTCAAAAAAGTTTTGGATACTCTTTTTATGTGCAATTTGTTTGTGGAGGGGAAAGTATTTTCTGTATAATTATCTTTGAAGATTGTCCTAAGATTTTATGTATGATGGTATCAATGTTTTTAGACAATTTTTTTATTGATCTTTTAAGGAAAAAAGGAAATATCCTGAACATGGCTGATTCTAGTTGATGTGAGGGACACATGGTTTCTAAAATATCATTGAACTCCTTAATGTGAAGGTAGGGCATCTTGGACTCCATTCCATGGAATGTGGGAAGGTGGTTTAGGACATGGAGTTTAAAGACTTAGTTGGAATATCATAGGTAATTGTGTTTAATGTATAAGGGGGAATTGGTCCAGGAATGTGTAATGTAGTCATTCATGGTTTGACTGACTGTATTCCCCAGGTTTGGGGCTGCCTCATTTGAATTTCCATTTTGGATCCATCCTGGGTTTATGAGTTGGTTTCATTGAAGACCTTCCCTTGAAATGGGCTCAATTTTGGAATCTGGAGTATCAAAAGGAGTAAGATCTAATGGAAATAATCCCTTAGGTTCACTTGACTACCCAACCCTATTACTTTCCACCCTAACTAGACGGTTTGATTGATCGCGGGTGTAGGCAGACATGCACCAAAAGAAAAAAAATGAGAAAGGGATAAGATAAGAGATATTGGGTGAGAATAGAAGAAATGGAGGAGAATAGAATGGGTGTTGAGTTGAATTACTTGGGTCCCTAGAAACAATGGCAAAATTTGATTCATGCTCAAATTTACCCAAGAGATGAAGGTAGAACAGTCCTTGTAGATTAGCTTGGGTTGTCGAATCCTCAAATACCTAAGAAGTAACCTATAAACATGTACATTCTATGGACTGTTTTTGGCTATTAAGTGGCCAACATGGGTTGATATTATATGGGTTTAATTGAATACCAAGATACATAATTGGATTCAAATTAAAATAATGAGTTGATCCAAGGTTATCACTTGTGGTGGATTAGATGCATTCTTTTTCATCTATTTCAATTTCTTTTATTTGAGATGGGTTCATTTAAGAAGATAAAATAACATCATCACTTAATGGTTTAATAACTACACCCTTTAATACTAATCACCTATACACTTGAAGGATAAAAGTTTTGATCACTTCAAGTTAAAGGTTCGTATTAGCACTTGAAGTGTGTGGCCTTAAATTCAACAAGGTTGAAGATGTTTAAAGACCTTTAATCAAAATTATCAATTAAAAGAAGAGATTAGAAATTAATGGAGTGAGAAATAACATCCAATACAGCCCCTTGCTACTCCATGGGATCAACCCATGAGCTTTTTATCCCTCCATTTATTTTATAGTTTCAATGGAAGCAGAAAGTAGACTTATGAGGGAGGAATTGGTGAAGTAAAAAAAGACAATGAAATAACAATCACTCAACCATTTTGTGATAATCTCACAAGTTTTGGTATGAAAAATTTCACACCATGAGGAAAAAGTATCAAAGATATATGAATAAGAATAGTAAAATAGAAGATGAAGAAATTTTATAAAGAAACTAAGGTAATTCAAGGACTTATAATTGAAGGAATGCGATTACAACATCAAATTGGCAGCATAACATTAAAATGAAACAAATATCAAATATCCTTAAATCCTCCAACATAATTTCCATAAATAGGAATTTTGGGAGCCTTGGGTCGATCCTCCAATATTTAAAGTCATCTCACTTGATTATGGAAGGCTTAGGGTGGTGGAAAGCTTGTGGAACTTGAACTTTTCCACTCTTGACCCGAGGTGGAATCCAATTTCAAACCATCGAATAGATGCAACAAAATGACCTTATAGATAGCCGAATTAGAGTGGGACATACATAAAGAAAACAGAGATCCAGATGTCACCTAACATATAGTAAAATATGGTCCCATATGGGGTTGTGGATGCTGAGATAAGTTTAAATTGGTAGGATAATATCTGGGTCATAGAATCTGGATCATAATTTTATCTTCAAATTGGGATTCCTTAATAACCACCATGTCGGCCTACATATCATTGGATCCTAAATAATGATTTATTACTCTATATGTATTCTATAATCCCACGAAATTTGTGATTCTTTAGGCCTGTATGTGGGGCCCCACATTCTTATCAGTGGGATGGTGTCCAATTTTCCTTCTCCAGAATTATTTGCATGAAATCCCATTTTTGTGGTCTTCCAATGTGAATTTTCCAACACTCCACAAGTATGAATTGTTCCCAATATAACTAGAAATCATAAAATTAAATATGAAAATAAAATGAAGATCATTGGGTACTTTAAATGATGTTAAAAAATAGACCACATAATAGTGCATTTTAAAAAGGAATTACAGTCATAGTGTGAAACGATGTTCAAAGTGTAAAATGCACTAAAATTATGTTTATGAATTATAAATCACATGAATATTAAATATATTAACAATGAATATTAGCCTCATTTAGTGGCTAATAAATGTCCCAGACATATTATAGAATCTCGACATAATATGATCATAGAGTACCAAATGTATGGTAATGAAATAGTAATAGGTGGGGAGAATATATGAAAACTATGTTACAAAATTTCAATTTCCATTATGTATTATAAAAATATTTTATTAGTACTATTTTATCATTTAAGACTTAAGTATTTTTTAACATGCTCTCAATACGAAAAACACCTTAAAATGGATAAAATTAATATTTTAAAAAACAAAAAAAATGATTTTAATGTTTTTTGTACCAATATGTACTCATTGTCCTTATTGGAAAAAAATTATATATTGGGACACCAAATTTATTTAGAGATGGTCCCCATGAAAAGACTAATTTTTTACTTAATATGTCATGTATATTCAAATATGTGAAAATTAGTTAGTATATATTTTCATATAATCATTTTATTAAGAACAAAAATTATTTAAAAATGTTATAGATAAATTTTCTTATTGAATTGGGAATTAAAGATATCCTCTATAATTATAATGTTCATATTCTTTGAAACTATTGTTAAAACTGTTCCAATTATCATATGTCATACTATGCATGGTCACATTGTAAAGAGACTATTAGGTGTGAGTACCCTTAAGTGGTAGAGGATTCTTATAATGATGTTTGTACATAGTAATCATCAAGATAAGAGAAAATAATAATAGACCTTTTAGTAGGAATTCTACATCTCATGGTGTCATTGGATATTCCTATCCATAAGTTGTGTAAACTTCATTACACTTTTAGAATATCAAAAATGAAATTAAATAGTAGCACAAAATGATTTATGGAAATAAAATATCCAAAACATATGTTAGAGCATAGAAATGTATGTTGGGGTCATCACGAATGACATGATATTAACGTGTGTGTGGAGGAAATAATTTTCATTTCCCTATTTATGAATATTCATATATTTTCCAATTCATAGAAATATAATTGTCAAATTAAATTATAATTCAATGAGGAAATGATGTTTATTACTAATAGTAAAAAAATATGTCTCATGTATATAGGTTATTAAATATATTTGAAACCATATTTATGTGATATTAATACAAATATATTATATTACACAATAATATTTCATATGTGGATGTCGGTATTGTTACATTATGTTTATTCTATATGGTTCTTAGACCTATTTCTATAAAACATCTCAAATAATATGAAAATATACCTGATGAAATTGATAAAAAATCCTAGAGGATCACATACTGTGTATTTATATTATCCTAATAAAAATTATTTTTGAATTTCATTATTGGGATAAAAATTATTATCATCATAAAGGAATAATTTTATAAAATTTTTATTGAAAAAAAAAATATTTACAAAAAAAATTTATATTTATTGTTTAAATAAATAAATAATTTATACAACTATGTTAACTCATAAAAAATATTTGTAAATTCGATTGTTGATAATTTTTTTATATTATTTATTGAATATTTAATAAAAATTTATTCACCAATTTTGTAATACAATTTATATTTAACGAAATAAAATATATATTTGGGTATTCAATAAATGTTGACGAATTTGATCGGACCATGGTAGAATATTGTTTTAAATATTAGTTTTGGTGAAGATAAAATAATATTTACCATTCAAAGTGTTTGTTCATGTAGTATAATAATAATTTTTTGTTATATTTTATTAGGTTTACTGAATATTATAATATTATTGAAGGGAAATTATTCTATTAGATAAAAAAATATATCTAATTTATAAATAAAAAATAGATGGTTATATATATTATATAAGGTTAATAAAAAATTTATGATAGAAATATTTTTCTCAAAAAGTAATTATCTATATATATATATATCCCTATATATATTTAAAATTCCTCTCATATTCCTCTCAAGAATGAGAAAACCCATTAAATCTTGAAGGATCATAGAGATATAAATTTTTATATTGAATGACATAAGATTCACTACTCCAGGATTTATAAATAAATTTCATTTCTCATAGATCATTGGATAAAGGTTTGATCACCATTAGAAGGATTATTAACATGAATACCTATAGTGTATTGAATATATCCCAAAGGGTTTTTAAAAGATCAACAACATCCTTGAAAAAAGGATCATAAAACCAAGTAATCAATTCTTCCCGATGTTAATAAATTATTTATAAATTTAATATGAAAAATCATATCCCATTATTTTGGGAACTCTAAATTAAAATAAATATTAAATGTATTCCAACCAACAGTTCATTTTCCATGCATGAAATCTTCAATTACTATCAACTAGAGGATTGTTTTGAATAAATAATTATTAATTAGATTATTGATCAATACAGACTACTGTTGTTGAATTTTTCACATTATAATATCACTTATATAAACTAATTTCAAATAACATGTTTTTCAAATTTACATTTATTCATTAAGTATTCATTGTTTATTTAATTCAAGCACCGATGAATAAGAATTAGATATTCTATTTGTATTTCTCAAGGTATCTATCCACATTTCCTGGAATTACATAGTGTCATGCTAATGTACATTCTATATTCCCATGTGTAATGATCTGGGAAATGGCACATGACAAATTTTTCACTGAGTTGTAATTACATATGTTGAATTTATTAAAACCCATGTGTAAATAAAAAAAATGTAAAAATTTATGTCAATTACACTTTGCACAGCATAAATACAATCTTGGTAGTCTATGAATATTTGATGTGGAATTCTTAAAATTATTATTTTCATTATACACGATTTAACCGTGTGACACTAAAATCAAAGATAATTAACGGTATACACAACCTATATGAGGATTAAAAAAGGTTTAGTTAATTGTTTTAGGCATCCAAAATAATAAAGGAAAAATTTTATGAGTTATGAGGACATATGATATGAGTGATACTGGGCATGTAGTTTATCTATAGAAATCCTAAAAAAACAACTTAATAACACACTTAGTCATTATGCACCTTTCATGGACATATGAAAAGAGAGATAAACAATGTTTGAGCTATATATTTTGTGTATTCTGGACATGGAGCACATCCATTGACCAATTTATGTAACCAAAGTATATGGAATCTATGGTACATAGAATATTTCTTATAAGTACATGTCGTGTAGTCTCCTCATAATGGATAGAATTAAATTTCATTAAATAGAAAATTTATCCATTAAAATATTATTTAATTGATTGAAATTTTCAGTTCATTTGAAAATATTATAGTGATTTTTCTAAATTTAAAATTTTGAATTAATTTATTATAATTAATATTTTATGAATTTTTTAAATTTTTTAAAATAATTATATTAATCATGTGTATGTAGATATGAATTTAAATTAATGAAAAAATGGATGTGAATATATATTTTTAATGGTAAATTAATTAATTCAGCCATGTTTTTAGTTAAAACAAATAAAAAATAGAAATGGTAGTTAATTGGTTTACTTTATTAGATTTGATACAGGTATGACTATTCAAAGTTTTTACCAATAAATGTTTATGTGTTTGGTAATTTAATTTAATTTAAATAATGGTTCTCCAATTATTTAATATGAAATTAAATTTGATTGCCTATGTACCATACATACACCAATTATTATGTAGGATCTATGTGTCCAAGGTTCATTAATGTAATCCCTATTAAATAGTCCATTGGATCCTCTCACCATCTTGTTAGTTATAAGTACTTGTAATTAATGAAGTATCCCATGGGGTATATAGGTGGTTAAATATGGTCCAATAACAAAACCAATATAGATGTTATAAAGGTGTACATGTCTATTATTTTAAGTCTTGCCAATTTTTGAAAAAGTAATTTAACATAGGTTAATTATTGATTAAATTTTATCTCAATAAATCACCATTAGATCAGATCAGGATTATACCAATTATTAAAAAAATATTGTTTAATGCATTATTTATTTTAGAGATGTTTGACCAATATCACAAATATAATTCATTTAATTTACGATGATTGAATTTAAATAAATTTATTTTGTGTAACTATTTTATCCAAAATGTTTATTAAATTAGTAAGATGCACTTAATACTTATGAAGATGTGTAAAGGGAAAAAAGGTAAATTTTACGAAAAATAAAATAGAATCCAAAAACTATTTATATATTATGTTAAAATTTCACTTCTATTACTTATATGGGAATGAGATCCTTAAAACTATGTGTCTTCCAAACCCTCATTGAGACACAGACATTTACCATGGAGTTTATATGATGATTGTGGTTTGATAAAGTGATCTTACACATGAGAATTAGGCCTTTGTAGATTTTATATGTCTTTGAGGTAAGTATTAAGAAAATAAAAGTTAGGATTTGAGGAATTTGGTGTTTACTCAATAGATTATATAGCAACATCTAACAAATGGAAAATTAATGCATACAGAAATATCATCAAATATCATGACCAACCCTCGATGAATTATGAAAACCAAAGTGTCGATTTTTTATACCCGAATTAATAGAATCTAGACCATCCCCATTAAATATTTAGGGATATTGGGATGTGAATAAATAGTTGGATATTTAATAAAATTAATTATATATATTTGTTACAAAATTTATAATTTATAAAAGTATTAATCATTTAATTTTATTATTTTAGAAAAATAATGAAAGCCTCAAAAACACTAAGATGATTCCTTACCTCATGGTATAAATTGCCATTAATTTTTTTTGGATACTATAAAATTTTAATGTTATGTAATATTATCATATATTTTTTATTATGTGTTTGAATATTTTGTTCTAGTTATCCCACCCCATTAGCTTATAAGAAGGAGGAAAGGATACCCACTATTGATATGTAAAGGATTCTACCTATGTCTCTTGTATTATATTATCAATTATTTCAAAATATTTTTTCCTAAAACATAAATACATCGACGTATAAACTATAATAAAACATCTCCATTCTCTTGATAAAAAATTGAATGTCCTGAAATGACTAATATTGTCAATGTAATATATCAATTTAGTCTAGAAAATGAAAATATATCAATGAACCTTGTATTAAAAATGATGTGTTATATTGAACAGTTAGAGAAATAAGGTTTCTATTAGGATTATAAATAAAAAGTTAATAATATTTTGTTATTCTAAACATGAATTTTATCCTTTTTCCAATACTAGATTAAATAATGGGTAAGTCACTCCTAATTTTTTCTACACTTTACTATTTATATATATATATTTCTTAGAACCAAATTTCCCATAATTCATGGTTAAAATTTGTGATGGATAATGGTGATATTGTCATGGATAATATAAATCCAAAAAAACCATTATGGTGACCTAATATAACAGAACGGATAAAGATTTAGATGAATGGGAATTTAGTTATATTATTTTTTATATTGATATAATGGGAAATGGAAATGAATTTGTAAAGAATTTAAGTATCATGATTTTGGATCCATTTCATGCTTATTAGTCATGTTTCTATTCACAACTTATTAATTATATAAATGATGATTAGATAAGGAAAGTGTATAAATAAATTAAATGAGTATGAATGAAAATTTTATAGAGTGTAATCAAAAGGATAAGAGAATTTCATATTCATATGTTAGATAAAGGGATATCACACTTTCTCAGTTCTTGATTTGATTATATGATGTATGTAATAAGTTTGATCCAAAAAATTATCTCAATGTCTGGATTGACATAATGAGGCATTATTTCATTTTTGTAATATATATTTAAATAGTTCATAAAAAAAACTAATTGAACAATAAATATTTAATAAAAAATATCAATTTCATTGAATTTTTATTGGAAAATAATCTTTTCAATTGAATATGAATAGCCATGTGAAGAGATTATTGAGATTAATAAATTTTCAAGCATTTTAGTTCTAGGAATATATATTCCTCTAGACATGTATTTAATTTTAACATTAATAGTGAATTATGAATATAATATAAAAATCAAACAGATCCATGATAACCTCATCTAATTATAGTAAGAACATTCTGATAGTAATTTTCAAAGTAGAACTAGATGAGTTATTTTTGTCTTGATTAATAGGAATTAGAGTGATTAAGTGAATTGATAACTTTCCTTAATTTAGCCCAATTTTTTTCACATATCACATTAAGTTATATAGTAATATACATGAAAAATACATTTCATCCTGAGGTAAATTTATCATCATTATCTATGTATATTATAGAATTTTGATGGAACTTATAGAGTTGTGTAGCAGCGACCTATTTCTATTTTGGTTTATTAAAAAGAAAATTATGTTATCATTATCATGATAATTTTTTATATTTATTTAATATGAAGACTTAGGGATGGGAAAATTGGTGGAGACATGGTTTTATCACTACATAAGGTATTTTTTCTCAAGATATTATTGTTGAACTTAATAGATGCGACACAAAAATATGTGGTTTTTCTGAACCTATCAATGAAAATGTGATATTCCATTTAGTCATAGCCATACTCTATAGAATCATGTTTTTATATTTTATAAATAAAAATTTTATAGATTTTGGATCTAGTTCAATTGAAATTTTTAGAGTAAGTTTTATAGATCAAACAAGTTTTTTTCAAAACATAACATAGATAATTCATGATCTAAATATTAATTTAAATTTATTATCACATATTGATTCTCTTCTGTATAAAAATAATGTGATTATGTCTTATAGTTTATATCAAATTAAAAAAAATCCCCTCTACACCCTTCTATTTTGAGATCCCTTAAATGTATTGATAATATACATAAAACTAGTTCAAAATTGGGTACTATACTATGAATGTGAACATAGAACATAGATTATCGGGAGAGGGTACTCATAATCCTATGAGGATTCTTCTCATGAGGTTTTTACTTTGTAAATGTCAATAAAAGTGTTTGTTAGATCATTAATACTAGAAAAATTCATCATATTTTACATTAATAATATATCTCTATCATCAATCATGTGGTGTGATCCTTATACAATTTGATTTTCTTTAATTAATTTCAAGAGTTATATAATTAGATTTACTGATAATAACCATCACATAATATGTTGGGATGATATAAGGGACCTTCGGTGTATTAAATATTAAATGAAATGAATATTTAAGTCATGGATGTATTTATCACCTCCATCATTATGTATGTTGATTTCCCAACCATTTGAATAAAATATAAAATTACCATTAAAGTACATGAACATGATGTGTCAAAAATTATTTTTGATAGTAAAATAATTGTTTGTTATGAATATAAGTTGAAAAAAAATATTTTCAACCATATTGATGAGATGTGGAGAAAATGGGAAAACATTACATAGTGAGTAATCATATTTGGTTATCGTCATTTTTTCATTATGTTCATTCTATAAGATTTGTTGACCCATTTCGTGACAATAATCATGGACTTTATGCATACCTACCTAGTTCCAATAAGAATTAATCCTCGAGTAAACAATCAATGTATTTTTATTAATCTTTATTAAATTCAATTTTAATTTTATTATTTGAATATATATTATTCTCAGGATTGAGGAGTAATTTTATTCTTGTTTTATTAATCATAAATATATTCATGGTAAAATATAATTATATATTATTATATAAATAATTTAGTTAATTAAATTAATATTTAATAAATATTATTTTTCTATATCATGGTTAAATTCTTTATATATGTCATTAAGATATTTATTTGTGTATTTAATAAATATCAGCGAGTACGATCAGACCATGATTGTGTGTGGAGATAAATATTAACATATAAGACAATAATATAATATTTATCATAACTGATATTAGAACACACCCTAAAATAAATATTATAGTGTTATATTGGTTTATCCTAATATATTTTGAATGATGATTATGAACGATGCTTCTATCCCATACTATGAAACAAGCCACAACATAACGGGTCATGCTCCATTATGAGGTAATTGGGGGTTTCAAGGGCAAACACGCACCCACTCTGGGGGTTTTGGGGCCAATGGGTTTCCAGAAAAAGTTTGGGGAACTTTAGTATCTTTGAAAGTCTATAAAATAGCTGACTAGAAAACATCGACAGGACACTATAGTAGTGTAGACCATTCACACAACTATTGTAGCTCTACAGACTTCTAGTGGTCGACTACTGTAGTACCATTGGCATCAATGGGCACAATACCAAAGTGATTCATACTTATATTCTCTTTTTACTATAGCATAATGGACTTTCGATGTGGTTGGTGGAATATTGATCCATCTTCCTTTCTTAGGCCATTTCGTGCTAAGGTTTGGTTTGTGATTGATTACCTTGGAACTCCTTATAATTTGGTGACCCTGACTATAGTAAAAATTATGCCTCACTATGGATTTAGGTATCCTTTAATGATACATGTAAGTTTATATGTCGCATTTTCTTCTTCTTATTTTTTTCCCAACATACTTTCATCCACATGCCTGGTTTTGTTATTGTGACCCCCGATGTTTCTGCAATAATAAGTATCAAAATTTGACTTCAGAATTCTCTAATTGAACGATGAAAATGGATACAGGAAAGGTGATGATCGATCAATTTTATATAACTGGCATAATCCATTAGAGGATATAGATTTATGACTATCTTTACCAGAAAAAAATACATTTTTCACTTCCATGTTTAAAGCCTATAACATGGAGCAATCAAAGTGGGAGATGCTCGATCAACTATTTCTCAGAGTTGTGTTTCTTATGTTATTTGAAAATTATAAGTTCAACATCAGGGAGGAGAAGATGATAATTGGACTGATGAATTCCCTCTCGAATATGTATGATAACCCTTCTATGTAAAACAACGTGCACTTGATTTAATGATTGTTCAATGTGAAAATGTTTAAAGGGGGAATTGTTGTAGATCACATCAAAAAATAAACACCATCATTAAACTGATGACATCAGTGGATAATATGCTTAGTGACAAGGTATGTGCACTAGTTTTATTGTCTTTGTTACTTGAGAGTTAGGAAATGACATTAAAAACTCTGATCAGTACTTCAAGTAATAATATTCTTGTTATGAAAGATGTATGAGGCCTAATCCTCAGTGAGAAAATCCAAGTATGAGAATAATGATGATTCTATATTTCTACTATGATTGCTAAAGTAATATGAAGATATGAATTTTGAGGTAAATGTATAGGATGATAAAATTCAAGGGGAAAGATAATAGACTTGGAAAATGGGACTAGTATTATCTTCTAGATTTGTGGGACTAATGACATGTCAAGAGAGAGTCAAGAGAAAAATGGAAGGGACCTAAAACCTATATAGAAAAAATGAAGGCTGAAGTAATGAGTGATGTTTTTCCAGTGATCATGGATAACCCTATAAAGTCCTGGCTTTTAGACTCAAGGTCATATTTCTATTCCGAATTGGAGTAGGGTTTCCAAAACAATTGTGTTTATTCATTTTTTGGAAAGGTATATATTTATGATGATGAACCCATCCTAATCATAGGTAAGGGTGATGCATGGATCAAGACCAACCATGGGGGTCTCCTATTTCTGTAAAATGGGAGGGATATCCATTTTTTAAGAAGAAATATTATTTCTATTAGGTAGCATGATGATGCAGGGATCGGTATAATGTTTTTTGGTGGTTCCAAGAATATTACTAAGGGATCTATGGTCATAACTCAAGTATAAAAGAGTGTAACTTTATACCTTATTATAGAAATAAGTATAGACAAGCTTTAATCAGATAATACTATCGAGGATTCAAAAAAATAGTATTATATTCTTGTCCACATGACTGATAAGGGGATGAGGGTGCTGAGAAAAAAAGGAATTATACAAGTCATGGGTATCGATATTTACCATCATTCACTATTTGTTAGTAATCAACAGTGGAGATCAAAATTTGTTTGAAGAGGAAATATAGTTTAAGGATTAAATCAAGTTGGAATTGTCCATGAAGGAAGTAACATCTTAACAACATGACCACAATACATGTCAGTTGACATGCCTACCACAAGGGATGAAATAATTACAAAACTAATTGGTATACTATGTAAAAGATGAATATGATAGAAATATGAGTTTCAAGGAATATCCCATGGTGAAAGGATTTATATAGAAGGAGTGGGTGGATTTCCCTTAAAGTTTCTCACCTGTTGGGACACATACAACTATTCATGTGGTTCTCACCATTGTTTCTTCAGATGACCAAAATCTTGAATAGATTGATCTGAAGATGACAATCGTTCATGGGTATTAGAAATGGAAATATATATACAACTGCCGGTGGGATATGTTGAGCATGTGAAGGATTTCATGGTGAAAAAACTAAAGAAGATATTGTATGGGTTGAAGTAGGCACCCTTGCAATGGAAAAAATCATTTTATGAATTCATGAATAAAAATACATAAAAACAATGGGGTATGGTTCAATGTTTCTATGTAATATTTTTTGGTGATTAATATATGATATTTTATCTATATGTATATGAGATTCTCATTTTAGGATCACGTATATAGTGGATATATGAGTTTAAAGGGATGTTGGATTATGAGATCAAAATTAAGGATCTTGGAGAAGTTAGAATGATTTTTGTGATGAAGATCAAGAGACACCATAAAACTAGAACCTTACTATTTTCATAGAATGACTACATTGGGAAGGTTCTAAGAAGATTCAGTTTGTAGGAATAAAAGCCCATATATATTCCTCTTGTGGTCAATTTCATACTATCAAAGGATAAATCTTAAAATATGGGAGAAGTGGTTGAGTACATGGAAATGGTTCCATATACATCAGATGTTGGAATACAGATGTATGCCATGTTTTTCACTCAATCAGATATTTCTCATACAATGGTAGTTGTGAGTACGTACATATATGAGCCTATAAAAAAACTATGGGAAGTTGTGAAGTGGAAACTGAGTTTTCTGTAGGGAAAAAAGAGATATATATATTCTTTGGAAAATGAAATTTATTATAGGGTTATGTGGATGATGAACATGGAGATGAAATCAACCACAGAAGGAGTACCAAGGGTATGTATTTATAATTATAGTAACTATACTAAGATGGATATAAAAACTGTATATGGTGTCGGCTTTATCCACAATAGTGGTTGAATACATTATTGTAACAAAATCTGGGACAGATATGGTTGGTATAAGGATTTCATTGATGAGTTTAGAAGAAAGAAAAATGAGAATGTTTTGCACATCGACAATCACAGTGTTATATATTTAGAAAAGTGCATAGTGTTTCAGGCCTAGTAAACTGAAATTCAGTTGAAGTAACATTTCTTCAGAGTTTTTATATAGTATGGGTAGTTAAAATTGTAGAAGATTTGTTCAAAAAACAATATAGAATACTTGTCGACGAAGTAGATGGTAATACAAATGTTGCGGAAATATTTTACCTCTATTTGTCTCCACTAACAAATAGAGGATTATTTGATTAATAATAGAGGATATAGTAGGATCCCAAAAGGAAAACATTTAATACTTCATGAATCGTCATCCTGAGATAGATTTTATGAATGTAGTGAACACCACTGATGATTGAAGTAAATAATGAGATCAGATTAAGAAAGATATGTTAGTAAGTGGTATAGAAGAATTTCATCATAGTGGATCACTATCCTAGTTGAATTTTTTTATTAGGGTAGCCCAATCCATTTATGACAATGATTGGACCAAATGACTTTGGCCCTTACTGCACATCAAACCATAACTCTGTGGGATGAGCTCTATAGTGTGCTCCATGGGGGTTATAGTGGGAATCACACCACTACTCTCATGGTTCAGGGTAATAAGGATAATTAACCAATTTATGGGGATCTATAGAATTATTGATTGACTATAGAAGATATGACCATCTAATACTGATAGGGTACTACAGTAGTGAATTCCATTGACATAACTACTATAGATCCGGAGACATCCAGCAATTCGACACTATATCACCTCATACATGGGTGGCCTTATATCTATAGTGATGAGAACATCTTTCCACATTTTACTATAGCACAATAGACTATCTATAGTGTTTGTGGAATAGTTCTTGGTCCTCTTTTTAAGCGAATTTTTTGTTAGGGTTTTGTGTTTGATTAAGAACCCTAAATCACCCTGTAATTTTATGCTCATGACTATAGTGAAATTTCTTCCTATTCATGGATGCTGGTATCATTTACCTAACCATGTATATCTATGTGTCTCGTGTTTTCAATTTTATTTTGTTCCCAACTATTCTTCAACCACAAAATAGTTCTATCATGATGACTCTGTATGATTCAATAAATAATAATAATAATAATAATGATAATAATATATAGAAACAATTTATTAATGATTTTAATAATATTTAAGGTCATATCCATAATTAAATAATACTAAATCTTAAACTCTAGCTCAGTAAATATTTGGTTATGTCTATTTTATAGGGTTAATCCTAAATTGAAGATAAAGAATCGTTGAACATGTCTTCTCTATCGATCTCACTCAGTACATCTAATATTACTCCTCTCTTCCTCTAAAGAATGAGAATAACACCTTCAATAATAATGGATCATGGAGAAATTAAGCAGAATAATAAAAGATAGTTGATTTATCATCCTAAAAACATGAAATCAATTAGAGTTTTTCGGAGACCAGTGGAGAACATGTGGAACAACTACAGAGGTATTCTACTATATAACCCTCACAACGAAATGAAGATAATATAAATTTTTTTATGATTAATAAATTAATCAACAGAATTACACTAATATAAGTTAATCATTTAATCTCAAACAATATAAATTATTAATAAATTTAACAAGAAGGATCCAATATTGGTATTTAAAGGATCTCTAAATTAAAATAAATTTCAATTTAACTCCCAAAAAGGATCTAGTGTTGTCCAAAAAAAACTTCAATATTCAGAATATAATGAATTTGAATACAATATAATTAAAATATTTATCATACGTCGATCCTATAATGATATTAAATTCTATTAAAATGTTAGGGAAATGTGTGACCTAGATTCATTATGTTTATACAACAACCCTCTCTATAACAACCCTTGTCTTTATTTCACAATAAAACATGATTTATTACATAATTATATTCTTAATACAACATAGATGATTAATAATTATAGTGTCATTGGGAAATAGGTACATTAAAAAACCACATATAGTAAGTAAAACATCAACATTATTGAAAACATCTTTCAGATGACCATAATATTCATTCAAACTTTAAACTACCTGGGATAACGTAGGGGTAAACATAAGAATGTGGTGAGATATAAATTTTAGTAAGAGAATAAAAATCTTATAAAAAAAGGATAATATATGTAAAAAATAGGAATTTCAATTAGGCATAAATTTTTAGGAATCATAAAAATGAATAAAGAGACATGATGTAGCAAGATAATCCTGACACAGGAAATGTGGAAATAACCTAAAACAATACATCATAAACATATGTTAAGGATAAACTCTTCATGGAATAATGGAGAATAAATAACCATAAAGGAATTTGGTTCACTTCCTATCACATCATGATGGATCATGATACTTAAAATTACCCAATTCATTATATCTATATCTGGGTGATCCTATTGTTTTCATTTCGTACTTACGATTAAGAGTTCCACATAAATCATTCAACATTGATTCATTCATAATCATAATTTATTCAATTATAAAGGAGTGTGGAATAAACATATGTATGTCACCAATAAAAAATTAATTTTCATAAATATTAATAACATTTATATAAAATGGTCATGGTACTCACTAATCCTTTTTTTGAAATAAAAAATGTAGTGACATTTCAGCCACAAAATGACATCACCTAAAATTCATAAAATGGGCTGATGAGAGATAAAAGGGTTTCAAATAATTTAGATATTAAATTAAAATTAATAGGGACATGGAAATATATTACCCATCATGTTTAAATGGTTATAGAAGACATTTCAATTAGAAGAATCTTTAATGAAGTAGAGGACAGAAGGAACCCTTGCAAAATTTTGTCTTGGAAACAGGTGTACATAAGGGATTATAGGATGTAAAAGTGAGAGGGAAAGTGTATATAATAATTTATAAATAATATGGGAATTTTTTTGGATATTTAAGAACATATAAAATCATAAGGAAATTGAAATCAAAATACATATCATAAAAGGAGTGCATGATAAAATATGGGAGTGAAGGATCCCTTACTTGAGTGGGTGACTCTAAAGACTTGGGAAGGGCCTCTTAAGGGCTTTTGAGAACCTTAAAAGTTAAAAAGGGAGGGTATATAAGAGTGTGATATTTCTCCAAGGAGTTTTAGTGAAGTGAAATTGGATATCGGGTGGGTTTATATTAGAAAATTTGTGGATTTCTATATTTTTTGGTTTTGGACACTTCTTAATAAAATATATAAAACCACAAACCATCACACATTTTTCCCATGTATTCTACCAAAATGGGAGTTGTTTTTATTATTTTATATGTTAAAGGTCTGAAATTAATAAAATAATGACCTACATTATGTGGACGTGAGTCACCCTCTTAAAAAATGATTTTGAAACCCTAAAATATATTATAGGTTTTAGAGGATTCATAATGGGTTGCCAAAATTGATCAAATAAAATTAAAATAAAATTATTTTAAAGGACATCATCTATTTGGTCTTGAATCCCATTTATAGTAATTATAACATCAATTTTTTGTGATTAATATGTGTTAAAACATAATGTATAATTATAATATATTTATAATATATTTAATTTTTACCCAAAAATCCGGCTGTCTCAGAAAATTCAGAAAAATTAACCATTGGATATTTTTGACATTATGATTCCAAAAACCATAATAATTTCATCTAAATAATTTTATATATATGTTAATTTTTACTTTCATAATAAAATTTACATTTAATAACAAATGATGTGTTTTTTTGACAACAAAAATTTTCAAACTATTATAGAAATTACATTTGACGTCATAAAAATTATATGGTCAATTATATATGATAAAAATTATTTACTGATAATATTATATTAAAATATTATATAATTAAAAAATTGATTATTTTTTAATATATGTTCCTTAATATAATTCTAATATTAACCATAAATTATCTTGGAGTTTTTTTTGTGTTGAAATATAATTTTTATCAAGCTAAATTAAAAATTCGTTATGAATTAAAAGAAATATAGAAAAAATATAATAATAATAAAATTAAATATAAATATTCATAATATTATGATTACATTGTTTCTTGTCTTTATTAAATAATTTATACTCTTAATTAATATATATTGCTTTTATAGTGGTAATAAATATTTACTACAATTACTAATCATATTGCTCAAAAATTAAGTAGACATTACGACCTAATATTAATTATGAGGATTCCAAATATATAATTAGTTTTATCAATATTAAATTTTAGATTTTGAAGAATTTTATTTTATTAAAAACATTATGCATGATGGAAATATTTTTTCTCAATTGTTTATGGGAAATCTGATTTTTATTTAATATAATAACTAAAAATAAATATTATGTGAATTTAAATTCATAAATATAGATATATAATATAAAAAAAATTTGTTTATAATATTTTTTATTATAGGTAATTTAAATTTATTATAATTGGGAGATCATTATGAATTTTAACTTAGTTTTCTAAAAAATAACCTTTTAATCATAAATTAAAATTATATAAAAATATAACACAAAGATGATTTATATTTAATTAATTTAATTAAATATAATTATTTAATATTTATTATATCATTAAAATAAATTATAATCCTATTATAGTTTAATTTTAAAAAAAATTGAAAATTTTACAGAAAGCGGTATTTTTTCACTATTCACTGAAAAATCTATGTTTTCCAAAAACCTAAAAAAATTACTATATGATAATATTGATATAATGATATAAAAAATGGAGTTATATTATGAAACTAATTTCCTAAATAATCTATTTAATAATTATAATATTCTTTTCATTAAATTAAACAAAAATTATTTTTGAAGAAATCATATTTTGAAGAACAAAAAGACATTACCAAAATTGATCGATTATTTAATAATAATTTATAAATATTTATAGTAAATATATATATATTTCATAAAGTAGTTAATCCTACATATATCCACAATATTAATGGAAGGTTAAAATATTCATATTCAAATAATTTCAATTTTTATTCCATGCACTATAGAACATAATTTTATCTTTTAAAAAACGCGGGGTACTACATTCTTCCCCTATTTAATAAATATAATCCTCACAATTTAAACATGAACTCGATAAGAAAATTTTTGACACATGAAAATATATTTATTGAAATCCCACAATATCAAAAGTCTTAATATATATCCTCTTGAAAAGTAACAAAGGGATGCATGCAGTTCATCAGATAAATAGGTTTTCATGTATGAGAGCATTAGTGGGAAGTGAAAACATATACTTGGAATAGAAACCTAACACCGATGAACTAGTTGAATGTGATATAGATCATGATCATGATAATTTCAATTACCATAATACTACAAATCATTGATGATTAAAATGACAATAAATTCATTGAATATAACTATAATATGAAAACATTTTTTTATTCAAGATTATATTCCTAAATTTATGGAATTCCTTTATCATATTGACTAGGGATATAAGGAAATATACTTTATTGAAATGTATAATTGATTTCCACTAAAATTTATTCCTTTTCTCCAGACTATTATAATTCATGATGATTCCTTTTATGGCTGAAGAATGATAAACATATAAAAGATCATATATTACATTAATGAATTAAAATATATTAATTATATATTTTACTAAATCCCAAATGGTTAGCGTAATGTATGATAATACCTTAATAGATTAATCTCAAAAATTGAAAAAATATTTCTAATGTTTTAATTTAGATCATTCCTTTAATAAATATACATATATAAATCTAATAACTTCAAAATTAATGAGTGTTTTAGAAACAATGTTTGTCTCATACCTTTAAAATTATACCTCCAAAATCATAATATAATTCATGCTAGATTATCATAATTGTTATATATATACCTTAATAAAAAATCATCTCTTGAATTATCATTTACCACTACAAAATCAAAAATATTTTATCTAGTAATATGAGTAGAAAAATAAGATACTAAACGTCCATTATATAAATCATTAAAAGTTGTATCAATTATTTGAAATGTAAGATTTTTCATAGACAAATAATTCCAATACTCATTAGTTTTTTTCTAAAATAAATTACCTATTTAGTGTTATAAATACACTTATCATGTTTTTCCTAAAATATCACTTTATCCCTATATAAATTTTATAGGTTATGGATACCATTAAATGTAAATTTCAAGTTCTTGAAGAAAAAACATAATTGTGGAAATAACCGTATATGTTTCAGGATTATTATATCTATAATTTCATATATATAAAACTCTTACAACATAAATATCAAATACCCATAAATAAAAACTTCAATCATTACACATTAATGATTTCTATAGTATATGTCCTTCATTATTCCAAAAAATATAAGATATATTCAATTTCATATAGTTATATAATTTCTATACTAAAGAAGATTAATTCTATAACATATACATTTCTAGAATCGAATGTGAATCGTGTTATGGAGGGTGAGTTCCTTCCCACAGTGATTTTTGAAGGTTTTATAATATGACAACCATTATATAACTTGGATTAAATAACATTACACTAAAGGAGTATAGATAATATTCTGAAGAATAAATTTACCCTAAACATAAACATTTAATACATAATCATAGTAATTTTTTGGAAAATCATTTCAAGTAGTGAATTGATGTTCATAGAAAAAAAATTAATATTCATAGGGAATGAATTGAAAAGCATTATAACATACACTAAATTTAATTTAGTAATCATGATCCATATCATCACTTGAAATCCCTTGTTCTATAGATCATAGAGATTGTTAATTCTCATCATGATTCTCAACCCTCGGAATGGAGCATTATCTTGGATAATTCCCATCTTCTCAACATTTGTGAGATATAACTATATATGGTACCTTAGATTTTACATTATTTAAATCCATTAGATTATCCATTTTTCAGGGAAATTTTATACTTTATGACCTATCTTCCCATGAATAAAAAATATCATAGTTCCATTGTGGAATTTCCCTTGGTTCATCATTACACACTTTACTCACAAAAGAAATTGGGTCTTCTTTTCCTTCTCACCTTTACGAGATGAACTTACATGAGATTTCATCTTCCTCATATTTTATTCCTTTTGGAATTAAAAAAGTACAAATTTTTTATTGTTATTTTCGTTAGATGGTTTGTGAAAATCACAAGATGTCTTACATGATCTCTCATCATGTTAGGCATCTCATTCGGACAATCGCCACATTTTCCATCACATTTTGTTTTTACTCAGTTCCTTGAATTTCCAACTATTATCTAGAATAAAGGGAAAAATATGGGTGAGTAATTTTAAAATATCAATCACATAAATGGGAATACAAAAACATTAAATGTATAACATATAAAGGAATTTGTTTCCTTAACATTATATTTTTGAAGCTTATATATATGTTATCCATGATCTATTTTCTTACACACACAAATATAGTAATATTTGTTCCCCTAATAGTTGTTTGTAATGAGCTCATGGGTTTACAAAAGGATATACCTTGGGAATGTCAAACCAGGTGCACATTAAGGACTATTTTCATATACCTGGTTACAACAAGTCAAGCCTTAGACACCATGTTAGAGTTGTTAACCATAGGTACATAAGTTATAGAACCACTTCCAGTTTTAGTTTATATATAGGTATGTATTTTCTTGATAAACCACATACTCTATAATTACCAAAATTTGGGTATATTTTCTTATACATAGTCTTATCCATAATCCCTTTATGTAGAGTTTTTATAATCCTAAAATAAATAAAATAATATTTTCCTCTAAGACAAACTATAACAACCATAGTCTATATTTCACATTAATACATGATTTATTACATAATAATACACTTAATAAAACCTCAGTGTTTTATAAGTCTAGTGTATTTTGGGAATTATGTACATTATATAACAATGTAAAATATAGAATACAACATCTTTATTAAATAATTATTTACCATTTTCATAACATTCCTTCATACATAAAACTACATGTGATAACTGATGGACAAACATAAGAAATGGATGAGATATAAATCCAAATAAGGGAATAAGTATCAAAAAAATGAAGAGGGTAATATATATTAAAAAATAATCATATCAATGAGTTATAAATACAATAGGAATCATAAAAAAGAATAAAGAGAGATGATATATAATGTTAATTATAACATGTGGAATGTTCCAACAACTTAAAATACTACATCATAAACATATTCCAAGGGTATACCCACAAAGTCATAATTGTGGAAATGTCCCATAAAGGAATCAAGTTAACTCCCTATTCCATAATGAATTATCATGATACTATGTATTTTCAAATTCAATGGAGTTTTATCAGGGTGCACCCATCATATTCATTTCATACTCCTCTTTAAGTGTGCCACATATATAATACAACATAGATTAATTCATCATCGTAATTTATTACATGTTTATGGAGGTTGGAATAAACTTATCTATATACCCAATAAAAATTTATATCTTCATATATGTGAATACCCTTGATAGGAAATCATTATGGCATGCACTACACAATTGTTTTGGCTGGGAAAATTGAGGTGAAAATTCAGTAGCATAACAAGACCACATAATAAATCATAAAATGTGATGATAAGAGAGAAAAGGGGTCTCTAATCATTTATAGATGAAATCTAGTTTAATATGTAAAATTATATACATGTTACAACAAGATTAATTTTAAATAGAAGGAATCTGACATTGATGAAGCATTATTGTTGATGATAAAGGAAAGAACCCTTACAAAACATTAGCATGGTAACAGTTGTACATAAGGGTCCACTAGAAGGAAAATGAGAGTAAAAAGGGGTCTAATAATTTATTCCTAATATGGAAATTAAGGGGGATATGGAAAAACATGACCCAATATATTAAAATTGATATTTAATGACATAACATAAAAGGAGTTCTTGATAATAGTGGAGAGTAGAGGATCTATTACATTTTCGTGTGACCCCATAGGCATGGGAGGGGATTATTGAGAGCATGAGGTGCCTTAGGAGAACTACACTGAGAGTATAGACGATTTTGGTCCTACTAAAAGGAGTTTGAGTGAAGATAAATTTGGGATTGTGTGTGTTTATATCTAAAAATAGGGAATTTATTTATTTTTAGGTATTGAACTCTATATTATAAAATATCAAAACCTATAATCCATATCACGGGTTTTACCTATTGTTTCTAAAAATGGGATTTTTTTGTTATTTAATAAGGGAAATCTATGAAATTATTAATATAATTATATTTCTTATGTGGTGGAGAATGAAACTGTTAAAAAATAATTTTAAAACCTTAAAATATATTTTAGGTTTGGAGGATTCATGATGGCTTTATAAAATAAATCAAAATTTACTTAAAATATAATTTTATTAAAGGGAAATATTGATTAGGTCATGTATCCCATTTATAGTATGTATTACAACACTTCTGGGTCTTTATGATGTTGTAGAACACAATTTATATTTATATGATATTCAATTTTTAAACAAAAATTATGTTGTCCCATAAAATTATGAAAAAATCACAGATGGATATTTTTGAAGTTCTGATTCCAAAAATAGTATTCATTTTTTATAAATATTTTTCTATATATTTTATTTTTTACTTTTAAAAAGATATTGAAATTTATGAATAAATGAATGTCTTTTTGACAATTACAATTTTTGATCCCTTGTAAAAATTATATTTTACTTCATAATTATTATATGATGATGTTTATTTGATAAAAATTATATACTAAAAATATTTTTTCTTTTTTTATTTAATAATTAATAATTTTTTAAAAATTAATTTTTTAATTGAATTCTAATATTAACGAAAAATACTATTTCTTTTTTATTGTATTAAAATAAATTTTTTATCAAATTTATTACTTAATATTTTTTGAATTAAAATAAATAAGAGATTAAAATAGCAATAATGAAATGATATATAAAACATTATAATATTATGGTAAATTTATTTCTACTTTTTCTGAATTATTTTTATCATTAATCAATATATTTTATTCTTTGCGTGGTAATAAATATTTACAACAGTTCCAAATCATATTTATAAAAACATATGATGAAATTATAACCTAATATTAATTATCGTGATTCCAAACATTGAATTAATTTTATAAAAGTAAATTCTCTATAGTGGGAAATTTTTATGTAATATAAAACCGTGATGCATGATGTAAATAAATTTTCCAAAAAAAAATTAGGTGAAAATGATTTTACGTTAACTCTATAACTAGAAATTTTTATTTTATGAATTTAAATTCATACATATTAATTTATAATATAAAAATATAATTTAGGCCATTTATTTTAAATTTGTTTTAATTAATAATAATTGGAGAAACATTATGCAATTTAACATAGTTTAGATAGTAATGCATTTTCAATCCAAAAAATAAACTTATACTAAAATATGTTATAAAGGCGATTTAAAAGTAATTAATTTATTTAAATATAAATAATGAAATTTTATGCTACATTTAAATAAAATTACATGAATAATTATTCATTTATATTAATTTAATTATCTTATTAATGAAAATTCCACATAAAATAGTATTTTATTCAACGTTCACTAAAAATTATATATTTTTCAAAACATCCAAAATGTAAATATATAATAATCATTATATAATGATATAAAAAAATGGGATCATTTAATAATATTAATTTATTAAAAGTTATAAAAAATAATTATAAAAATTCTTTTCATATAAAAAACAACATTTAAGTTTTAGGAAAATATTTTGATGAAAAAAAGACATTACCCAAATTGGTTGATTATTTACCCATCATTAATCAATATATATAAGAAATATATATATATATATATATATATATATATATTATAATGCATTTAATACTATATATATCAAGAAAATTAATGGAATTTTAAAATGATAATATTAAAATAATCATTGTTTGTATTTCATATGCTATTGAATATAGTTCACCCTTTTAAAAAACATTGGGTATTACATTATTTTAATAGGATCTATATACTTAAACATAAATAGTTATAGATAATTTATTTTTATATCCCTCAAACATTTTATGTTATTAATTATTGAAATCAAGGATTGCGTTCGTTTTTATATTATATATGTAAATGCATCACTAATGACAATAAAAATTTCATCAATTAATAGTTCCATGAGTTCAATAATGTGATCTTAATCACTACCTGAAAATCATTATTTTTATCAAATAAATATCATAGTGACAATTAATCAGAGTTTTACATTTCTCTTTAAGAGTCTTTATGTAATGTTAACAACTAGATTTAGTTGTGACTACTCTTATCAATATTCTCAATCATTGACAATGATATTGGTATATCATAGTGCTCCTTGTTATATATATTTTTTCCACACATGGGATTCCAGTCCTATATGAAATTTGATTCTATATTCAATACCATGTGATAAAATCATTAGTATTTATAATATTTATTTTTTATTATAAATTGATCTTTTTATTCTATAATCCATCAAAATACACAACCACAAAAAATATTTCAAAATTAAATATTAAATTTTCAAAATTTAAGGATGTAATAGTAACGTCCTTGATAGGATAAATGAGGGAACATATATAAATACTCAAATATAGTATGAAATATAAGGAATTGCCTGTGAAGATCTACCCTCACACCACCACCACTAAAAATCTATCAGTATGAACACCGACTAACAATGGAACCATAACCTCTAGAACAAATTATAATAAAAAAATCACTATCAATGGTCATAAATATTTTATTATGATTCTAGAAAATAGTAAAATATATTGATCTATAGTCATCATTTATACTTATAGAAACAAAATGAAATATCCAATGTCGCATGAATGTGAATGAAAATCATTAACGAAATTAAAAGACACCAAATCATATAAAAAACTTGGTTAAGAAGAAAAATAAATGATGAACCATAACCCTAAGATTAAAGAGAATGCTTAAAATACATCACATATCTCAATTTAATGAAGTGGTAATGGTATTGGAAGGTATAGATTGGTAAGATTGGGAAGGACTAGTAATGAAAAATATGATAGAGATAGAACCATTAATACTACAAGAAATATTCTTCATCATGAATTAACCTATGAAATATAGACTAAAAAATTAAAAAAAATCCATCATAAAATCAGAGTGAACATATTCTTCAAAATGATATAAAAACACAAAATACAACAATTAGACTATATGATTTAACTAGAAACAAATATTGTGTATGATGTAAGATGAGACCAGTCCATGACAATGACATGAAAACACTATCATCATCCTAATTATACCTGAATATCCTCATTACTGAATCAATATGTTTCCCAGTATATAGTATGGGTATCAATTAAAGAGGAGGGATAAAATGCCAATGGAAAATACATCAAACATCATATTATAAAAATTATAAAACCCCCAAATTTGGATTATGAAAATTCATGATACACATTTTCAAATAAATTGAGGGGAGTAGAATAGTGGCTAGAGTATACAGAAGTCATGAAGTGGATGATAAAATTCCAATAAAATTGAATATGTAATACTAGACCAATATGTCAATAATAATAGGAATTTTGAATAGGGAAAATAATATGAATGGAAAAGAAGAAGAGTATGGATCATTATAAGATATTCATCAAATAGGAGGATTGTGAGTCTCATAGATTAAGATAAACTATAAGGTGGTAAAGTGGAAATCCTTAGCTTCCATGGGACATGGATAAATATGACAAGGTTATTTAATAATTATTATATGTGAGTAAAAATGAATGAGTAAATCACATATTTGAGAAGCGAGAAAAGGTTTCATGGGTTGCTAATCATGAGTAATACTATTGTTTCAAGATAAAGCAAGAATAAACATAAAAATAAATGGTAGAATATAATATTTGTTGCATCTCCATGGGGTTGAAACACAACATATAAGTGATGTGTTCTTTAAAAAGCATGGATGGAGAAAATTGAGAAATCCACACCATCTAATGTGAATATAGTGTTCATATTCTGTTATTAAATATTATGTTATTCCATTCATCTATATATAAGAAATATACTCACTCGGAATATATTTTTGGTTCTGAGAAACTAATTCACATATTCTAATTCACCTTTTTATATTAATATGTTATTATGAAGGTTGATTCACTATTTTTAATATAAAAACACTTCATGATCCAGAATATATTAGTTTCACATTTAAATGAGTAAATATTTCATTTTTGGAAACAAATCTGATTTAATATGTTATATTTGAATATTATAATAGTTTTTGGATATTTATTTGATAAAAAATTTCTTTAAATATAGATATTTTTAAAATAATTTTAATCTTAATGGAAAATAATATTCAGAGTGTCGATGTGATCATTACTATGTAGGTAAATTATTCCCCAAGAAAAATATTTTCTTATAACTTATCATTTCTTGAATCATTTAATATTTTATTGACTGATAATGATGAATATTTCTATGATTAATTAACTATGAAACATCAGGTTTATTATCAATAAATAGAATATTCAATCCTATAAATCCGAAATAATTCAGTATATTGAATTTTCAATGTTTTATCTCAATTTAAATCCATATGTATAATGTATTGATTCTTATTTATCAATGTGGGAGATTTATTCTTCAATATCAAATAATTTTTTACATATGCAATGCTCATCTTTTACATGTATTAATAACATCATAAAAAATGTAATAAAAGTCTTCCAGTAGTTTCAACAACATCCTTCATATATAGGAAACAACTTTGGTATTAGTATATACATTAACAATAATAGTCTTCTTAATTTGTAATATTTATAAATGAATCATATGAAAAATTATTATCATTTAAAATAATAATATATCATCTTATATAAAATCCATTAAATTTTTATTATTTACATTAACTCAAAAAATACATCTTATTAATACATTGGGATTTTATTGGATTGAAATTTCAATTGTATGATTTTATAAAAATAAATCATATGTATCACAAATAAAACATTTATTTTTGAAAAATTCTATAATAAACTAAAGGATCATCATAGACATAATTCAATGTAACTTCTTATATATAAATGGCAATATAATCATGATTTTTATAATCATTCGCTCCGAGTCATTGATGAATATATAATGGAACTCTTTACATTTTCATTTTTTAAAAGAAATAAACATTCTACATTTCATCAAATAAATTATATTAATATACAACTATACTCTTGTATATTTCATTTAGTCCATACAACCTCAATTAATCAATCAATGGATCCTCATCACTAGATAAAAAAAATTCCTTTTTTTTGTTATGTATGAATGGTTTCTATAACAGAAATAGAACATTTTCATTACATTAATTACATCTTTATAATCTATACAACAATGTTCTATAAAAAACAGGAAACTAGTATAAGTTGTTCTACATAAAAGAATTTCAATCCATCAAATTTATTGTATTCTTCGAAAATATATGTCATCAATTTTTATAAGGAAAAACGATATCTACTAAAGGATATTCATTCTCATTTAGTGGTTTAATCTCTAATGGAATATGTTCATATGAATTAAAATATTCATTTAAACACGAATCATGAATTGTGATCTTTTTCTACATCCAACACATACTAACCACCACAAATTGTAATGGAGTCCACACTTATTGATTTTTTTCAAGAATTAGTCTCTTTTGGGCCCTATTCATATACTAAGATATAATGAATTACAAAATTTATTATAGTGTTTTATAATTATTGGAGTAATATTCACCTTAAAAGTTATTTATATTTTATCCTAGGAAATTATTCTTATACCATGATAAAACATGAAACCATCCATCGAAATTAATTTAGTTCCATTATAATAACATTAAATATTTTTCAATGAAATAAGAGGGTCATACCAAAAATAATATTTGAATAATTTATATTTCATGATTATGTATAGGATGATCAATAGAAGGGTTATATTGAATCTGGAGTAGATTATAAAAATTAATAAGTAGTAGATAGTGGTTAAAATAAAAAAATACAGATGTAATTCAATAGTTGTGTAATATAAATATCCCAATAAATAAAATATCAAATTAATCATGATTAGGTCATGAGGCTGTTAAATAATGGAAATTATTAACTAATGTTTGGAAATTTAAACGAATCGCGTGTTATTGAATGAGTGATAAAGAGTAAAATTTCAATTAAATGGAATGAATTTGGGAGTCTCCTTATATTATTTAATGTATTCTTTGTTCATTCTTAAAAGTATTATATCAAAAAAAATAATATATATTTATTTTTATCAGGTTTACAATTTCTTATGTTATTTTATTATTTTGTTACATATTTTTAATTTTATTATTGAAAAAAAATTAATGATAAAGACATATGAGATCAGTTTAATTTAAAATATTTCATTTTCAATGGTATTTCACTATATTTATCCTTTTGTTATCATTAATTTATATAATATCTAAATTAAAATTTTCTTTCCCATTAATGGAAGGTCGGATTAAAAATTAATTTTTTCATCAAACTAGAAACACCTAAAGGATTTCACATTAATAACATCACATGGTCCTCTATTCTAAAAGAATTCGGCCATAGGGGAACTTTTCAACAATTCTTATGAATGAAAATTTGTATATAGGATGGGATATCATGATAATCACATATTTTTTGGTGGATTTTTTTCCAACTCTATAAATATAATATAGATTTTAGATATATTCATGAATCCCTTTTAATTTATAAATAATTAATAGGTCCCCCTATATATTAACACTCAGTTTTAGATGTCATGGATGGAAACCATGTGTATTCATGTGAGGTTATCCATCAATGGGAAGAATGTTTTCATGTCAAATGATCTTCATGTTGGTTATTTTTTTTTACTTTTTGGCACTTATTTTAAAAAATAATGTAAATTCTACTAGAATTAATTTTCCTCATGGGAGATAAGAGTTTTTTTGATCTAAAAATTATTACATTGATAAGGGATTCTAATGTATAATTGAGAGAGTAATCTGGACCCAAACAGTTTTTTCCACTTATTGGGACACATAGTATCATTTAGGATCTGGTGACAAGGATAAAATGAATATTATTTCACTTTTATCCGAAACATATAGGGAAAAGGGACCTAGTACATGTTTATGTTGGAAATAATATGAATCAAACCCTTCTTGTAAATTTCTATTGGAATATGGTACTATTATGGGAGAAAATTTAGTGAGGATTTGCATGATGAGGATGGTATTACAATCTCCATTAAAGAATGTATCATCCAATGAGGGTGTCAGGTATGACCATTCTAGGAATATGGAATAGATATGATCATGTTGAATTTGGGATGTCATATTTAAACCTTTGGTAATAATATTATGTATCCAATTTAGAAAACATCCAAATGCATCATAGTTTAGAGTGGTTGGGGTTTACACCATTTTGAGGGGAATAAATTAGTTCATTTGATTATGATACATGCATGATCACAACTAACCCATATGCACACATGAGTTTTGCAAGGTGTGAAAATCAAGAAGATATAAAATATCATTTGTTTTACACAATATCAATCATCTACTAGGGGGAAATGTTCCTGATTTTATAGGTAGTGGAATTTAAATTATGAAAGGATAGGGTCTTATTCTTTAATTAATTTCCAATGGAGTTTCATTATCATCGTTCACATATAAATGATGGTGTGGTCATTGAAGGGATGTCAAGAAGGAAGAGATTTTATGTTCCCATATCCTCTCTAGTTTTTATATCCAACTCATCGAGATTACATGGAGACCTATATAAGATGTTATTATCATCCCATTTTAGGAATATAGTTGGTCTATCTAGTATTTCTATATTCACTTCCACCATCCTTACTACTGGAATCCTCATTATGGTGAAATTTCATCCGTGACAGGATGAGGACCCTAGAAAGTATTTGGGTAAAATTTATGGTGAACCTTTTTACCACAAGAACACATGTTCGGTGGGACACACTAGTGTATCCTATTCTTTAACAGTAAAAGTTATGAAAATTAGTGGTGGTATTAATTTGGTCTTACTCTTATGGGGGTCCCATGAAATGGGGTTCCCTGTCATGGATAATAAGAGAGCGGGTTATTGTATATTTTTTTTGTCATAATCGGGTGAGTTTGAGTATGTGTATAACAATTGATAATAGGGAGTAGAAGATTTAACTCTTCATAGGTATTTTATTTTTGTCTTGTGAAGACATAACCTAGTTGATAATTTGGTGATCTTAAAATAAAATTTCCTAGGACTTTCCTATGATAGATGTATATGACCCCGCCTAGGATTTTTTTTTGGAAATATAAATATTCCTTGATAAAGAATGAGCAATAATTCATGATCTAGCCTAAGTGATCCTCATGTGATTTAGGTGTAATCATTCCCAACTGATACCTAGGGGAGTTAGGCTGGATATCACCAATGTGATTCCTTGGAAATCTAGGTGGAATTTTATCCACATGATACTTGGATGTTCCAAATATGTTGTATTCATAAATGAACTGCCTAGGAAACCATAGTTGGGAAGGTCTATTATCTGATCTCAAAGGGTGCCATTGTGTTTTTTGGGTAGGTCTAGCATAGTTCCTTTGTCAGCGAGGGGGACGCTAACCATGTAAATTTTGAATAAGTGAAGTGGATCATCTCATCATTCCTATTTGTTCCAGCCAATTAAGTAAATTTAACAATAATATTATTTTTATTTATATCTAATAATAAGGCATATAGAGAAACCTTGATGTTTTTGGGAACATGGGTGTTGTAAAATAGTGTGAAGAGATTCTGTTATTCATTTGGAATTCTAGTCATAATGTAAAATTGGGTGAAAAAGGGGCCTATTTGTAGGAATTCATGAGACCATGGTTGATGGATTTGTTTTATATAAGTCACTCACATGGGTCTCCCGCATAGTAGTGACCTAAAAATGTACTAGTATGTTCATGTTTGGCCACATAGGTTGTCCCGAACTTGTGTTCAATAAATAATTTCCATGTAGGTCTTCAATGGAGGATGTTCATTCATATAAAAATTTTCAGAAAATGCATGAATGAGTTTCATAATGGATCTTTTTCAGATCTCAAATATCATTAGATAATTCTCACAACATACAAAACTATATCTTGTGATCAATATTTCAATTTGGGAATCTTAACTCGTAAAATAGAAGAATGATAAGTGAACTACCTCACTAGGTATGATGAATAAACTAAATTATGGAGTTTTATTAATCAAATTATATCTTGGATGATACAAAAAATGATTTTAATGACTTGACACAGTTTTATAGGAAATTTAAAAAATACAAGGCCCATAACCAAATGGTTTCTTTTAGCACAATACCAACATACTAGGAATTTTTTTGAGGAATATATATCCCTTAGTGTATGAAGAATCCTATGGCACATAGAAATATATAATGATACTTTATAAAGACTAGTGGAAATTTTCTACACAAACGTGAAATGTTTTGTTTATGTGAAGATATCATCATGTGTCACTCATATTTTTTTGGAATGATTATTTCAATTCCAAAATCCCCTTAATCTAAATTTAAAATTTGATTACTTTCTAATAAATAGAGTTTGATAATAAAGAAACTATAAGTAACATTGACATATTTATGAATAAATAGGTGAGAAATGATGATTTTTATCATGTTGGGGAATGCAATACCATTTTATGAGGTTGAGTAAAATAACAAACATAATACGACTGTTTCAATATCCACATGAAAAACCCAAAAAATATTGTATATCTTAATTCATGACACTAATATTTTTCTATGTAATATATAAATATGACGTAGGGAGTTGGTCAAGATTTTATACTAGTCTCCGATTTATGGGAATTCAGCAGAAGGTTATCTTTTCATTTTAGTTTTAATTTCTAAATTTTTCTAGAATCTGGAAGATTCCATTTCTAGAGAGAAAAAACATGAATATTTCATAAGTTTCACTTTATAGGTTTTCATCCTAGTGAGTGTTGTGTCTCATTACATAGATTTATATGTTCATACAACATGAAATTAATGAATGTATTGTCTTAGGTGAAACTGAGTTGACTGTAATATATGGAGATAATGGTGAAATTAGGAATTTTAGGATACTATTAATCCAATAGAATCCATACAAAGGGGGTAAATTTTAATTTCTTGATTTGGGAATTTTTAGAGAAGATTATATAATATTGGACAAATATGATATGACTAATTGGGGACCATATTATAAATGTGACTCCCATTGGGATGTTGTTGGGTGTATAGAGATAAGACGATTTTATTAGAGTGATGAATATTCCTTTAATTGAGATTCAATATTTGGATAAATATTAATATTGTTGGACATAAGTGGTTTTGATGGTTTCAGTTTCCCTAAACAAATATGTTTATTTTGTCAAAGGAATCCTTCCAAGGGTTATGTAAGAATCAATTTTAGATTTTATCTTTGACAATGGAAGGTAAATTCACTTCAGTCATGTGTTTTATATTAATAGGACTCATGATATAATTCCAACCATGAATTAGGACCATTTTTAGGAGATATGGGTTAGAAATTAAATGCCACTATGGTTGGTAATTGAATGAGATATCCCTGTTTCAAAACATATCCCAATTTAATAATATTAATGCCAATAATATCTCTATGATAATGTTGTGATATGAGAGTAATATCATGAATAATTTTTCTCTTTGTGTTGTTCCTCCATAATGTTTAATTTTACATCATAAGAGAGGGGATGAGATCGAGAAGTTTAACATATTACATCATTTAGGTCCCCCTACATTATAATTTCATGTTATATGGATATCATGTGTAAATTCTATGGTCTTAAAACTAGGACCATCCATTTCATGGTGATTTGGAAAAGAATTCTTTGACATTCCCAGGGCATTTAGAGAGAATGTTTTATGTTGAGGATATGAGATTACATGAGTTGAAAGAGTGAGATGGTACATGTATATAATGGACAGAAAAGGTTCATGTTTGATAAAAAGATTCCATCATTCCCTTCTCAAATAATACTGATATAATATGATTTTTCATTTTAAGTAAATTATTTTTATATATAGTACACGGTTGAAAATATATTATAAAAATCCTTGTATTTAGGTGTATTATACATAGTTAAAAATGTGTCATTCAATATTTTATTCTATTATTAAAAATATCCATTGTATGTTTATGGGGATTTGAATATTCTATGCCATGATGTTTGATTTTTGGAATAAATTTACCTATCTATAAAGAGAAAATTTATGTTTTAAATGACTAGTAATGGGTAGAGTCTTCCTAATACTGGATTGAAATGTATGTAATTCAGGGTATGTCTGTCACTAGAAATCATATTTGAGGTTTGGGAAAAAATAAGTGTCCTATTATAACTAGATTCTAAATGTATGTGTTGTTGAGAACATTTTCATCAATGGTATGGATAGTGGGAAGGAGGAGAATTTTTTTAATATGGGTACATGAATGAAATGATATCCTTCCCCAGACCCTCCTATAATAATCTACCATATAAACATGAATAAGGGGAATCCCTTTTTTGATATATGGTGATTTTATAATGTTTGAAATGAGGGTCAGTATGTACCTCATTTGGATAAGAATCATGCCATGAAATTTTCTATGATGTAGTTTTTATAAGGAACCAGCACCGACATCTATGGTTCTCTCATTAGAGGGAAACCACAATAGATAGTATGACATCATATAAATGGGATTTGAACCATGAAAATTAAAACCATATTATAAGTAAAAATGTTATATATCATCTATATAATGTATGAGGTCATTAATTTATAAAACAAATTTTTAATTAATTTAAACTAGTTTACAGTCATGTTTTGTAGATTAATAAGTGACTAGATATGTGAGTTGATCCATACCCTTATTCCAAAGATAGTGTGATAATTACTCATTGCAAGAAACAATGAATGTTATTTTGTTCTATTATAATATGGGGTTATTAAATGAAGGATGGTATACATAGTTATAAAATCAATGGGTATATAGTGGATTTATTTTCAATTATAGAGGAATCATGAATGAGTGATTAACATTGAGTCATATAGTAGTGATGAAAATCATATCCTTATTCATAATTTGAGGTTGGTCAAGAGATATAACGTCTTTCTGATTTTATCTATCCTATGGAAATAAAAATCAATCCAAAAATAGCTCTACTTACTGATTACCTACAGTAATGTAACACATATCTCATGAATGGTGAAACATTTATCATATTAGTAATAAACCATGATGAAGGATCTGATTCTCTCTACATATATAGGCCAAGTGAGAATCAATCCACCCATAGTTCTTTGCATTCTATTTACTTTAACTTCTTATTTTAAGGAAATAATATTCATTGTAAGAGTGAAAACAAGGTATGTGTGGATTATAAATTAAAATATTCCCTGGAATATGGGATGTTATATTGTAAGAAGGGTTACCCAGTAGATTGGGAAATAAACTCATAAAAACAGTTTCCTATGATTATCACTTGAGGATTACTAGTTCTATCACCCAGGGTATCCTATGTTTTGTTCTAAGAATATTAGTACATATTAATGTCATGTGATGAATATTTTGTAGATAATTTAAAATCATTTAAATTTTATGATATGTTTCACTCCATTATGGTTTAGTAATTAGGTCTGATACATACAATTTTCCATCATGTGATAAGGACCAATGGTTTTTTTTGTAGTTTTAGATCAATTAAATATGATCATATTTCATTAATCATCTAAAATATTTCCTATTAAACCTTGAATTAGTAGGGGTATTATGATTATCATATATTTTTATCAATGAATATAGACCCTCAGAATAGACCATATACATAGTGAAGGATCATTCTGATTTTGGTTAAGGATTTGGAGTATTCATCCTTGGTATCATTGGTGTCATGATGAACAAAATTAATTACAATTGTTTAAATGAATGAATTCATATATTCTTTTTGAATGATCTAGATATTAGGATTGTTTGAAACTATATTTTATAGAAGTTTGACAATATATTCCCATATATTTTTTATGATTCATAAAAACACGTATGCGACTTCTCATTTATACACTAATATTTAAAAATGGAAATTCATAGTGAATGATGTTTTAAAACAATGGGAAATAAATATTTTGTTCCATATAATAGTGAGTATGGGGTCATTGATATAGTAATATAGGTTGTATCATAGTAGGCCTACATGGAATGAAGAAACTTTTTAGTCCATTATTTATCACCTTTGTCCATTATTATCTACAATATATTTGATAATATTTTTTAATACAATATCAATAAATTTTCCATTGTGTGTTTGTGGGATAAATGGTTAGACACAGTGTTATATTACTAGTAAATAATTTTAAATTCATAAGAATAAAAGTGGATTCTTTTTTCATTCAACATTGTGTTTGGGACACCAAACATGGTAAAAATGATAGACATCATAAAAATGATGATGATTTTTTCCTAACTCATTTGATAGGTATTTATTCATCCCATTATAGAATAAGATGAAAGTATTGAGGACATAATAAAAATTAATAGTGGATGTGGGAGGGTATTTTCACACAACATCTATACCCCCATGGAGAATGAGTATTTTGTAGACTGAAAAAATCTATGAGTTGATTGATGAAATTGGAACACAGTTGACAAATATTCTTTTTTTTTGAAGAATTGTGTATAATCCCACACAATCAATGTTATGAAATAAATATTCCTTTTATAGTAGTGAGAAGTCGATTCCCTCATAGTTGGGAACCATATTCATGAGTGTGAAATTTTTTCAGTATAGTGATTTTATCCTCTCCATTAATTAATATGAGGGGGATTCTGTCATAGAACAACTTATAGAGGACCTTTTTTGACCCAAATTTCCATTTATAAAAAAAATTAATTTCAATATGAAATAAATTACCTTTTTTGATTTTTATGATGGACTATTCCCACATTTGTGATAGTCCCAGATGGGTCTAATACCAATATTCATAGGATTATCTTGTTCATGGATAAAACTGACCTCATTGATCTCTTCTATTCCATAATGAATAAACTGTAACAACATTATATAAAGTGAAATTGTAATTAATATGTCATACCATTACACAATTTTCAATGTTATAGCTTCATTTACTAATCCATCTTCCTATGAATTATACTAGTATATGATATGAGTCAATGTTGGCTCCAAGGGGAATTCATCCATTAATCCCATGACATAGTCAGTAAGAGGGTTCACCTCTTATTTTATTATATCTCTTCAACACTGTTTTATTTGATTACCAAATCTAAATACCCTTGTACATTTATGTCAGTTAGAAATTTTTTTTATGTGCATTATATATCAATAATGAGGTTATAGTACACAACCACATTATTTTTGTATTCTCATGTAAAGAAGAAGGAATAAGAAAATATTTCCATTTATTGGTAGATAAGAAGAAATACCATCACAAATTTATATAGAATTGGGTATTCCATCTTCATTCCTCATGGGTTGTTGTTCTCACCACAAAAATACATTTCCCATGTATTAGGGGAGACCTAAAAATAGAATATTTCTTTATACAGAAGTTTTGTAGTAATAGATGTTTCATTTAAAAAGGGATTATATGTGAGGAAATCAAACAATGACTTCCCTAATATTGTCTTATATTGTATGAAACAAATTTCAAACTACATCTACAGGACCACCCACCATAAAAAATGTCTGGTTAACATATCGTCATTGAGGATGAACTTGAGAGGGATATTTTTTTAAACAAAATAGGCTTCATGATATTGAATGTGGTTCAAAAACTTCTGATCATTAATGGAAAATTATATAATGTTATTTTCAATATGATAATAATGAGTCCCAATATCAAACATTGGATGATGATGAAAATATGGATTATTCTTTAAGGTTTCATTATATTGTATAAGGAATGAAACTAGTGAACTCTCTAGCATTTTGAAATTTAATATTAGTTGATATCCTTTGGAAAATTTTATTTGAACTACTGAACTTATAAAATACTCAATGAGACATTGAAATTATTATTTCCAGTCTACAGTACACTTATGTATGATATTTTTTACCAACGATTTAAAGGGAAATGACATGATAGTATTATTTTCTATAATGATTTGAATGTAGGAAAGGAGTCCTTGTATTAATCTAAACTCATTATGGTTATGAGGATATAAAATTGAAAATATAGCCTCTTTATTTTCTAGATATACCTTGAATCCTCAATAACATTCATTTTTTCCAAAAAATATTTCAAAGGTCAAATATAAAAGAAAATTTTATATGGTTCATTTTATGCAAAATTTTCCCATTTTGAGGAAAAAAATCATTGGGTTATCTTGATGGTCAAAACATTTCTATCATTTCACCACAAAATTATAGACATGGTTGTAAATATAGTTTATAAAAAATAGTTTAATTACATGGTGTATTAAACAATTTTAACCAGTGCATGCATTTTTTAAACTGAAGGGAAACACCGGATAGAAATATACTACTTATGGTACCCTAAGGGAATTGGCATAATCATTTTCAAGTGACATGTGAATATTTTTATATCTATAATTTAATACAATTAATTAGTGTTTCTAGTACCCATCCACCGCGTTAATCAATTCTTATGTAACTGGATAAGTGAATTCAAATTCAGTAATTTGTCATTTAGATCTCTAAAGTAGACGTACACGTTGAATTGATCATTAATTTTCATTATTACAAATAAATGTGAATTCTATTATATTTATTAAACATTCAAAACTTTTTTTTTATAATTTCCATTTTATAATCAACTTTTTCATTGGCCTCATGGGTTTGATGTGGTCTTCTGGGAGCCTTCTTGAAAAAATAGTGATCTTTTGATAGACCTTAGTGGAAAACAACCATATTATGATACTTTCCGAGAATATCATTGCCATTCCTAGAGAATACATCTCATTTAACCATTTAGAAAGGGGAATTTAAAAATATTCATTTAATGGATATAGTCATACTGATCTACATAGTTAATTGATCTCATTCTATTCCCATATTTACTAGTCGAAGATCATATACAGTTTTACATACCCCATCCTAAAAACATGGTGGACTATTATTGTGGTCATATTCCTCTGCCACTTCATCTTCCCATTTTCTTACATTTCAGCTTCCTATCTTCCTCAATTATTTCAAAAAACTTTATTTATGAGTGATTATGTGAATTCATTAGAGACAATAGAACGTTTAATATTTTTTTATTCAAAAGTAACAATATCTCAATTCCATAGTTGGGAGACAATAATTCCTTATGATATATCTAATAACATTATTGTATACTAAATTAATTATAGAAATGTGAGTGAATTGTGACATGAAATATCATTGATGGTTGGAGGATCAGTTACCCCTTAATTATGTCTAAAATCAACTAGAATGACAATTATTTGGAGATTTGGTGAGTATATTCCCAATTTTGAACTTCATACGTTGATTTTCTTGATGGATTACACAAATTAATCAATATGCACATTGAATGGGTTGGATGTTTTCATTAAGAAACCAATTAGCATGGTAACTTGTTAAAATTAATTATCCATGAGTTGTTTCAATTTACTATTATAAAATCATGAATCAATTTATTTAGGCTAAGAACTATCATATTAATATTTATCACAATATATTGCCACATAGTTTTTATTAGCATTGTAATTTAAAAATTTCTGATATTATTATGGGATTGATACATGTATATACCAAAATGGGATCCCAAAAATAACATTGAATGTTATATATTTTCTAATGAAATGGAACTTAGAATTGAACACATTGTCACCTAATTGAGTTCTGATCCTAATATGAACATTAGGATTTTTTTCAAACTTGTCATATTCAAGGATTGACAATGGAAAAAAGATATGTCAAACTAACTATTATCCAATCAATAAAAAATTAAAATTAGAATTATATTGAACAACGATCCATTGTTGATAAATTAACATCTGAAATAATTTTTAGATAGTTATCTGGACACATAAAATTTCTTGATGGTTATCTGTATCATATAATCCTTATCCTAGAGTGTAAAAGGGATTAATACAAGAAATTACATGGGTTCTATCTCCTCCTAGTATACTTATTTAGGAATTACATATTTTCAAACACATAAATGAGTGCCATTGCCTCAATATGTACTTCCTTGAGATCCTTTAATAATTTAGGAGCATCTATAATTGCCAAATTTTCTAGAACTATAGTGATCTTCATTAGGATGTTATACTTTTGAGTTAAATTCATGTTCCATAATGCATGATGATTTGACCTACCATGCACCTTAGAGGTTTTTGTTTATGGATTTGGAGAGTTGGGTGTTAGGGAAGAAGAGATCTGTTATGACTATTATATTATGATGAAAAAGAATTCCTATATTCCTAGGATGAAAATGATTCTTCACAACATTTAGAAATTATTACAAAATAATATGACCTAGAATGATTTATGTATATGTAAATGTTTCTTCATCTTTCGCATTTTATCATTTAACAGATCTTTCGTGAGGGAAGCATAAATAGATCTGTAAAAAGATGTGGCACCAATATTGAACTCATCCAAGAAAACATATTACCTAGCCTCATTGGAATGAATGGAATCTACCTTTAGTACCGTATTTTTTCCTAGGGGGCTAGAGATTATATTATTTCTCATCATTTTTGAGATGATCAATTAAATGAATTACATTAATGGAATTGACGGTTAAATATTCATATGAATGAGATTTATCATTTTCAGAAAATCATTTTTTTAACATTTGGTTGGATTGTTCCTGTTGAATTACTTTAGGAATGAACACTAAAATGTGAAAAAAAAGTCATAGTATAGGTTAGTTTTTTCCTTTATTTTTACACATCCAATTATAAATTATATAGGATGATTGGATCTTCAAAGGCAGCTTTTTATTGAAACTGGTTGAGCCAAAACAGAAAATACTAAAGGTGTGGTTAATTGGATTCATGATTCCATGAGGATCACATGAGATTGGTTTATTTTTTTAATTTTCATAAAATCTAAAAAAAATTATTATCCTTTACTTTTAGAATCATATCATTCACTTTTATCCTTTATGGTGACCTTGGAAACAAATTCCATTGTTACCATTATTTTACCAATAATTATATTAAGGGATTTAAACATTTTAATAAAATTTATTTTTTTAAAAATCTATCATGGATGATGTTCCGTAATGTTCATTGGTATGGAAAAAAATCTTTTGGTTGATAAATCCACATTTAGCTATCCAATTGAGATCTCATAGTGTCAAGAAATTTATTTCCATGGATATTGTAATGTATCCTAGAACATTTGGATATCAAATGGTATAATCATTATTCATTATTTCCAATAATTGGAAATATTTTGGATCCCTAATATTATCCATACAGAGGTATAATTTCTTCAATTTCCATTGTTGAGAAAGCATTCTATATGTAAGAGCATAGTTTGGAGCTGGAGTTGGCGTAGAGGCTGGATTTATATTTCTAGTCATAAATTACATTATATATAGGCGCATTCTATAAGATAATGGATCTATAAAATAATTTTCCATAGAATCAAAAAATCGACAATCCTAACTATTTTCTAATATAGAATGATAAAAAAATACACCTTGGTACATTTTCAGAATAATTGGTGTTTACAGTTATATAAGAAGATTCTAAAGCCCTGACCCAACAAAACCTCTTTGGGATGATCCAAATTAAAGAATTGTTTCACTATATTCCATATGGTATAAAATATTAAACACTCTCCTTTTCATGATGTCAACACATTATGAGATCAATGACTTTCATTTTGTACAATGTAAATCTATATAGATAATAGAATTTTCATACAATTTCTTCCCATCGATTAATTTATAATATGGAAGAATATTATAATATGTGAATTATATTCATATTAATGTATGAAAAACACAATGTGTTGGGATGTATCTTGATTTTAAAGGGTTTCTATAATGTGTCAACATAGAGGCATGTTGTGAGTAGAATTCTATTCAGGATACATCGATCTGTTTTCTAAAAAGAATGTATGATTACCATTTTTTTATAGGGGGAGTATCATTCAGAAAGATTTAGATAATTTCTTTACATTTATTATAACTGGTTCATTACATCCTTATGAATCATCCAATAAGTCTTATGGGGACTCGATTTATTCAGTTTTTATTAGGAATGAAAAACTAGTTAGGAGCCTAAATATGGGGAATAATAGGTTTTGCGTGCTGTGGAAGTCCTACATCTACTCATGGTGGATAAAATCCATGGATTTTCTTATGAGTATGAATATTTTATAGCTCTATTTTCCTCCTCAATGGGGGAACACATGATATCTCAATGTGATTGGATCCAGTTATATTGGATTTTAGAATCTCATATTGATTCGATGATATAACTCTACAATGAAAATTGCTATGAATCTATTTCTATGATGTATATCATCTGGAAATATGTAAAGTGGATAAACGTAAAAAACATATACATAATGGTTTATCCATCATTTTAGTTCCTTATTGAGTATAATTAAGTACTTATCCACTTTTTTGGAATGATGAATTCTTTCTTCATGTGTGTAAGCTTCAACCTCTTCGAGCAGCAGTGGATATATAGTCACACTTTTACACTTTTCCTTAGTAGATACTCAACAATGATGTGTTAGAACATAATTTATGAGATTCACCATATTCAAAAATATACACTGGTACCTAGTGTGCACACAATAAATAGTCATTTCATTATGGTCCACATCTCTTACAAAAATATCCTCTTTATTTTCCTCTATATAAGATTCAAGTTCTGCTACATCTATAGGTGTAGGGCTGGTAATGTTCACCAATGAATAATTAATTGTATATATCACAATATGATTAGAGTAAGATAAGGGAAAGATTCCTTGAGGATATCATTGGATATGATAATGATCTATAGGTGTGGTATTACACTTCTATGTCATTCATTTTTTGGTCCAGCATTGGGACCTCACCTTATCCATTAACAATCCAAATAGAGCTCCCTGAAAATGGTTATTTCAATAGAATATACTAATATCTTCATCATGCATGTCCTGATCATGTATTCCTGACCATGAAATTGGAAAAAATAGCAGGATTCTTCTTTTGAAATTCCTCATAATTAGATATAGACTGGCCACCTTTGAGGAGGAACATTGTGGAAATATTCAACCATCCATGTAGATTATGGATTTCCCAAATCCACTGTTGAAATTTTTTTACCCTTATTATTTTAATTATGGGGGTATGTTGAGTAAAACATTCCCCCATCCCTAGGGGCAGGAGCCACTCCTATATCCCTATCACTGTAGCATCCATGTATTCACTCATGATCATGAGGATCTTTTTCTAGGCATGACTTCAGTTCATTATATGTTATAAATATGAGCTAATTTATTTTTAAGGAGTTATTTTTTCTAGATATTTTACATCTATAAACAAGATTCTTTATCAACCTTTTTCAATTCCTTATGAAACGGTATTATGATGTATTGATATCATCATGCTCAGTAGTTATGATATTTGAATAAGGAATATTCATGTCATGTATTTTATTTTTCATGAGAAATGTTTGCTTTCTAGTGCTGGTTATAAGCAATGATGTTTCCTAAAACCATCGACTAAGGGTTCTAATGATCAATGTCTGTGAAAAAATTCAACTATATGTAATCACCCCATCCCCTTATTCATGAAACATCATAGGTATTGATGATCAACAAACATATTTTTATTAACATGTTAGTACATAGACATTAGAGACCCTACCATCATTTTCTCTGATTTCAGTCATCATCGAGAGGAATGGGTAGATTAGTCAAATAAATGACATAGTTTTTTGATTACCTCGAAATGAACATTATAACCATCATAATTAAATATATAATTCTTCATGTGATGATGATTTATCCATATTTACAGGAAAATGTCTTGAACACATTATTCGAGCATTATTTTTAAAATTCCATATTAAGGATTGTGTATGGTCCAAAAAATGATCTATATATTATCATCATCAAATTATTTCCCCATAATAAATTTTTCTTCATTGTATTCTATAAAATATTCCTTTACATGACCTAACCATTTTTTTATTTCATAAATTACTTGTTTTAAGAAGTGGTGTTATGAGGAATAATCTTTACTCTGTAGAAGGGAGGGAAGTGTAATGGTTGTTTGGATAGTTAACATTTCCTTAAAAAATATTCACATTAAAGTAGGATATCACTTTATTATGATAACTAATTAGGTATTTATAACCTCTTATTCTCATGTTCTTTATTTTATAATGGATTTCACACATTTTCTTCAATAATGAGGGTGACTGTCATGTACAAATAAAATGATATTTTTGGTTGCAACATCACAAAAGTCCTCTAATAGTGTGAAATATGGACATGGTTTGTTGTTCGACTACAAAATATGTTTTATAATGTATATCCTTAGTAGGAACATTAAGGTTGTTGATGGAAATAGTATTTAATTCTTTCCATTCGATAATATGACCAAGAGGATGGATTCCATTGCACTATGAAAGGTAAATATTGTCATGTTAGACCATTTAATGACCATTATGGAGGCCTTTACAGTTTATATTTTAGAGAGGACCTCCAGATTTACTGGTAGAAATGTTGGGTGGAGGAACTTTATAACTATGGTTGTTGATTAAATAATTTATTATTGAATTAATAGGACCCTATGATACAATTGATAGATGTTTCATGGAAAAAATTACTATATCCTTACGAAGAGAATGCTTATTTATCTTTACATGGTATTAAATACCCCTTTTGTGAGTCACTTTTATAGGTTATCTCATTCCTGATGTAGGTGTATCATGATTTGGATATAGAATTTTATGTGTGGGACGATTGTTGAATAAATATCATCTTACTGTATGATGGTACTATAATGTGTTCACTATACGTATAGTGGTATCTAGTAGGAATCGATTAGTGTTTTTTCACCTGTTGTCCATTTACTTCATAATTTTTCTCATGGCCTCCATGGATGGGAGAAGGAAATATTATCTACTCTTGAATGATAATAGTCTCATATTGATGTTCCACAAAAAAATTGGAGGCTGGGATTCATTCCCAACTATTCATACATATCGATTCAATAAATAGAGGATTTATTGTTCGTAGAATCGTGATAGAAATTTATGTAATTCAATATATAATTTTCAATATGCAAGAGGTGACTTATGTAGTTCTAATTAGAAAACATGCCCATTTCATGGTTGGAGTACGGATATGTACCTGCACATTTCCTCTATTTTTTGTTGGGATATAATGAAAATCATATTGTTTAGGGGAGGAGCCATGGTTATTCCCACTATTTGATAATTGGGAATGTCAAATGGTTTCTTGGATTTCGGAAATATTTATTGAAATGCATGTTGTGCATGATCTAGTGTATGGGTCAACATGTATTTTTTCATCAGTTCGTGTTTGGATTGATTCTATGGTAGTAATAAGGATTTGATCTTATTCATGGGTCATTGATTTTTTCTGATGTATCCTGGCCTTGATTCATGGTTCTGAGATACCAATTATAGATCCCAAAATGAGACTTAATCATCATATTGACTTCCTAACAACTTGTGGCCTTGATAGTGATGGTTTTTAGGAGGATCTCTATGGTGTGATCAAATTATTCTTGAGATGATTCAATCGCTGAACTTTGTCTCCTCCTTTATATGGTATGATAAGTGTAACACCCCAGGTAAATAAATAATATGACATTTTTATATTTATCCATATTTTTGAATATAATATTAATATTACTTTAAAGGGGACGTTATGCTCGATTGCATACCCAATACGCAACAACAAGTTTTTTGGGAATCTTACGTTGCACTCTAATAATAAATTAATAGTATTTTAAATGGTAGTTAATGCCTAGCCGTTGTAATGGAGGGAATGAACAGAACTAACTACAAAAAGATTATATATGTTTGTCAAATATTTTTACTCTTTACAATAAATGTTAGAGGATTAAAAATGCGAATAAATCCAATATTAAGCGTAAACATTCTAATATTCCTTAAAAGGTCGATTAACTGCCTTTTGATGGAGAACCTCTTTTAAATCCACTTTTTGACAATTTTATGTGTTATATTTGACAAAATAAAATTCTTATTTAGAATCGGGACATCAAAATTTACTTTGTGTAAATTTTTGGAATCTTTCCGATAAAGTTCATTTTTTAATGAATAGTGAAAAATGTTGTATTTTAATTCAAAACCTCATTTTAATCTAATTTATTTATATGAATAGATTATCTTTTGAATTGTTTTTAAAGTAAAATTAGAATATATTTTTACCATTTAATCCAATAGTGGTTGTTGTATTTAATTTCACTTTAAAATTGGACTTAAACTAGTGTCAATCTTTTGATACTTATTGTTTCATAAAAACACGCTATTTGTTCTGACAGCGGGAATTAATTATTATATTAATTAATGTAACTTATATGTTTTGAATTTTGTAAAATATAAATCATTTTTGAATTCGGAATATCAAATATATCTTAGGGTGAAGTTTTGGTATTTTTCTGAAAAACTTCAATTTTTGATGAATAGTGAAACCAGTAAGTGGTACTTAAAAAATTGATTTTTCGTTTAAATGAAATTTTACCACCTCTGTGTTTTGAATTTCAAAAATCCGACATACATGGGTGTCATTAAGAAGTAAAATGTGGTTCAATGGGATTAAAATATTTTTTTTGGTGAATAGTAACTTTTAAGTTTTTAATTGCGATTAGAGGTAATGAGTGTAGTTTAAGGTAAAAATAATGTTTTAATAATATGAGATGAGCTTGAAACATGTCTTAACCTTATTGGATGTGTCAAGACCGACCAAGACAATCCATGGGTCAACATGGGGACCCCATGGAGCGACATTGGATGGAAAATGACATTAATATCTTTTTATTTAATGTAAAAGTAAAAATGGCACAATAATGAGTTGTTTTACTATAACAATTTGTAAATGGGGTAATAAAAGTCAGAAGTTTGACTATAAATAGTCATTTGAAAGATAAAAATATTTCCTACATCATAGTATTTTTTTTATAATTTTTAGACATCAAATAAATTAAATTATTTATGACATCATGATGATGCAGCGATTACCTCATTATTTAACTATTTAAATAAAACGAAAATATAATGTAAAATCTAAGACCTACACTTGTCAAAAACCTATTGGATGGGTATATTTAGAACCCTTATCACCTTATCCTAGAATTATATCAATTTGGGACCTTTTAAATCCTATACTCATTTTAAAATAAAGTAACATTTCTTTACATTCCAAGAGTGCCCCTCCTCTCCTCTTAAAAAGGCCCCCACCTCTACCACCATACACACACCTCTCAAGCCTTTGGCTCGTCCAAACCCTACCCATTTCATCTCTCCGCATCCCTCTCTTAAACATTGAAGCCTCACTTTTGGCAGAATCCTTTCCAAGGAAGCCTTTGAGCTTAAATCAATGAGAGTTACCCGTTTTAAAGGTAGTGTTTTCTCATGTGTTTTTATGTTTTATTTTGATTATCCAACCCCCTAAACTCTTTTTATTCTTTTCTTTTGTAACAAAACCAATATATTAAATATAAAAGGATTTTTTTATGTGTAGGATTCGAGCTACACTTACACACACCTTCTTCTAATGGTTAAAGAACATACTGAATTTGTGGTTGGCGATTTTCTGCCTCACAAAATGATGATTGTTCAATATTCTTTTAACACCATTAAAGGTGGACATTATGATGTCACTGTATTTTATATATGATATATATGGTATTTATGTTTACTATATTATTATGTATTTTATATTTAAAACAAACCTTTATTCTTTTCATGTTGTGCAAATTTGATAATTTCATATGAGGAAGTGTGGACTACCGCCCCCTCAAGTGATGTGACTCACACATGCAATACATGGAATGTATAAAGTATGAAATTAATGAACATATGTGACCTATATAACATATATATTATACTGTAATTATAATATATATATATATCATTTATTTTTAATTCCATTAAAATGAAAAAAAATGAAAGTAGCTTTCATGCGTACGTACGGCCTACCGTCTCCATGAACGCTGCTTTTCATTTTTTTATCTCCAAATGATATGGAATAGTATAAAATGAATATGTACAGGATATATATTATATTTTAATCATCAATACTATTCTGGAAATTATTTACTTATAACTAAATGGACAATCATTTTTCAAACAAGTTCATTTTTGACTCATTACCACACATCGGCAAAAACGTCAGATATGAACTAACATTATTAAAAAATTATTATAACATTATAATATGTTATATGAACTGAATAATAATCTTTAAAGTAGGTCCATAGGCAATTATAAATTGAACAAAGTTTATTATTCAGGAATATAAAGAAACGAACAAGACAAGTCGGACTTGAGGTAAGAGATCCTACTCCTCTCTTTCTTTTTAAGTACATTCTTTTATGTCATTCCTTTTAAGCTCATCTTTCTTATGATTGGGATGTTCTTTTATATTACTATTACTGTAATTTTTATTTTCATATGATGAGAGACCCTATTCTCTCTCATCAATCCATTTTGGATGTTTTGAGTGGCGCCGTTAGGCTGCCGAATTTTCGTAAGAGATCTCTCTTTCTTTTTAAGTACTCTCCTTTATGTCACTTCTTTTAAGCTCAACTTTGTTATGTTGGGGGATGTTATTTTATATTTATCTTGCTGTAAACATTATTTTAATATTATAATAGACATTATTTTACCCCATCAATCCATTTTTTTATGTTTTAAGTGGCGCCGTTAGGCTGCTGAGTTTTTGTAATGGATTTTTCATCTCCCTTTTATTCCCGTGAGATTTATGCTACATTTGCCACAATTTCCTTTGATTTGTGTATGTACTGCCCATTATTTTACTCGTTGTGTAATATAATATCATTTATGAGTATTTACATCAATTTTGTATTCTCCTTCTTTCACGGGGTGTGTGTTTCGAAAGATACCCATGTCGGTAGGGGAACCTTTCACCCTCCTTTTTTTAAAAGACATATTTTGTTATGTCTTTTAATTAACATAATATTATGTTGGGATATGTTCTTATATATCATTATTGATTTAAATGTTATGTCCAAGTGATGAGATATCCTTCTTATCTCTCATCAACTAATTTTCTGAATTTTGTAGTGATGTCGTTAGGCTGTCAAATTTTTGCAAGGGAACTTCTTAACCGAATTTTGATTATTTGGGATAAACTTGTACTCCTTGAATATGTCGTTCTATGAATATGGGTGAATAACCTCTGATTGTTTTACAATTAATATCCACTTATATTTGGTGTATTCGTTTGTCACCCATAATTATGTAATTGATTTATCCTTAATCCAAGGATACAATCTTTGTAAGGGACTTCGTCTCAATATCCATTCATTGAGGCATATTTTGTTTTATACAGAACCTTCTTTTACATGGTTTTATAAACCCCTTTGACTTTTATGTTTATCCAAAAGGAATCTTTTTTATATGAATCGTTTTACTAAATGACAAAAGGGAATGTTTTTTTCGTACGTATACGGCGACAACGACTTCTCCACCGCCATGACCATTATTTGAGTTTCGGCTTCCTCTACAAGCCATACATTCTTTTAAAAGAAAAATAAATACCATCTTCTACTTTTCTTTTATTTTGGTATTGAAAATGGTTTTCAGAATGTTTTCATATCAATGATTTGTATTGATATCTTGTGATTGAAAGGTGGATATGTTATGTTTCCTTTATGCATGTTTTATGTGATACTATTATGTTTTGGTTCATAGGAATTGTTACGAAGATGGCTGGTTCCATGATAAACTAATGGAGGGTGAGCCCGATATATCTCTCCAATGCATTGGGTAATGCGAAGGGGTTAAACGTTAAGGTTAATCCAAAGAGATTTAGGGAATACACTGTTATGGGTATTCCAAATGTAACCAAGAGCGTTACTCCCTACGTAAGAATGTTATGAATGCCTCAAGTTACCTTTATGTCTTATGATTTCTATGATTTATTCATGATTTTATGTGGTATGTTTAAGTGATTATGTTTTATGGGTAAAGTATGATTTCATTCTTATGTATACATGTACTCATGTTTCCTTTCCATATTTTTATATCCCTTACTGAGCTTTTTATGCTCATCCCATGTTTTTGAAATGTTTTTCACAGGTCAAGGGAAAGGTACATGATATGATTATAGTATCAAGGAAGTGTCAAGAAAGAATCCATGTTTTATTTTAAATATGTTTCCGTTGATGGGGAAAAACAAATACTATCTTTTATGTAACCACTTTGTTTAAATGTGGAATGTAATTCATGATTTATTATCTAACTCTCTAAAAATCTAAACCTGAAAAGATCCTCAATGTGAATTATTCATTTAATTCAATATTAAGTAATTTTTAAGGCCGGGGCCTTATAGTTGTTATCAGAGGTCGGTTTAGACAACTTTAGGGATTAGGAGTTATTGTTAGACACATGATTAGTCCCTATATCTATTATTTCAGTTAAATCCTTGTTTTATAACTTTTTTCAGGTCACTATTACGAATGGAAGGAGAAGGATCTCAAACGACATTCCTATTTCTTCCTGATGGCATGCTTGCAGTAATTATTGCAAAGTCATGTTCGGATGATTGTGAAACTTTTTCTAGAATCCAACTCACTTGCAAGCCGTTGTTTGAGATATCAAACACCTCCACTATACCTCGTTATCATCATGGATCATGAGTTTTTTTTAGACAAATACTATTTTCACAATATTCTCATATTTTCAAGAAAGGTAAATATTATCAAGGTATTTTCAAATATTTTCCCTTATCAGAAGAATTTGAATCATATTATGTTTTTAAAAATGGTGCTAAGGAAGGAGAACCTTGCGCAACCTATTTATATTTTCATTTAAAATATAGTCTCTCAGCACATACTTATGGTATTTTAAAAGGACCAATAATAGAAATTTTCAACTCAAATTCTGTCCGACTATTTTATAGAAATCATGTTTTATCAGATGTTTTGGAATTATATGTCATCCATGATTATTTTCCAAAACATTTTTTCTGTGAACACCCATATGACCCATGTTGAACGAGGTGTATTTGGATGGAGGAAGAAAATGATTTTGAAGGATCTCTAAATCATTGTTGTAATGCATGGGACTTCTACCTACGTGAGCAAGATGACGATGAAACCGAGTGGACACCATGATCAATGTATGATGTTATTCATTTTGGGAATCATTTTATTTTATCTTATGGTGGTGAAATAAGACTTCAAGAATTAAGATGTTGAGATCATAATGAATTTGGATGAAAATGAGATGTGTAAGGAAACTATTGAGGTTAAAACATGTTAGGGTAATTTTTGGAGTTTTATAAAAAGGACAACACGCAGACCTTGTGACAACCCGTCGCGTCGGACAAAGATGTGGGAATCGAACCCACAACCAATGTACGACTGGTATTTATCATCTACCACTGGACTACGTGATGTCCCTGGTTATTATGACTTATTATTTTTAGTTAGATTATTTTATGAATTAAGAGTAAGTTTATTTTGGGTTATCTAGGGAAATTATTTACCTATCATGGTGGATATGTGATTAAGTTAATTATATTTAAATATGAGACTTTAAGAGAAACTGATGTTATTTGGAGATAAGTGTTAATTTTTACCTTGGAAGACTATGTGATTAAATCCATCAAATATTTTGGTTTCAATCTTAGTTTGGTTTACTTTGAAGAATTTTATGAACAAATTGTTAATTGAATGGTCTTCTTCGAACTTTGGGTTTTGGTGGACAAATTTTGGAGATTAAAAATAGAGTTTTTATCCTTTTTGTGTATTATATGATCTCAAAATAACCTTTTAGGTTTTAGTTTTGGTTAAGGTCTAAATACATGGGAAATATTTAGTCCTCTTTTGTGGATTAGTTGATTCTCTTGAAGATAATTATAGTACTCTTAGTGTGAAAAAGTCTACCTAAATACTCATCATTTGGGGAAAGTATGAGTTTGTGTAAGAAATATAGTAAAAGTTAAAAGTCAAAATGACAATTAAATATGTTTCCTTAAGATCAAAAATAAATTCCTCAATGAAAATTAACTTAAAACAAAATTTTTTTCTATTAACTTTTCCTACCGGGGAATCGAATACCATCTGACCCACCACAAGTTTGTGATTTTATTGTGGTTAACTTTCTCCTAAACAAGTTTTCTATCACTCTCCCTCAGAACATGACCCGTTGCTTTTTCCTCAATATCCATGTTTTCATACATGGAATACTAGTATGGGTTAACTCAGGTGACCTTTGTAATTCTTTTTCTTTCTTTTAAAGTGATTGTTTTACCGACTCTTGTTCTGATGTGGGACTTTCAAAGATGTTTCCGAGCCCAATTTTAAAATTGAGAGAACAGAATTCCCAAAAGGGGGGAAGGATGTAACACCCCAGGTAAATAAAGAATATGAAATTTCTATATTTATCCATATTTTTGAATAAAATATTAATATTACTTTAAATGGGACGCTATGCTCGATGGCGTTCCCAATACGCAACAACGAGTTTCTTGGGAATCTTACGTTGTACTCTAATAATAAAATAATATTATTTTAAATGGTAGTTAATGCATGGCCGTTGTAATGGAGAAAATGAACATAAATAACTACAAAATGATTATATATGTTTGTCAAATATTTTTACTCTTTACAATAAATGTTAGAGGATAAAAAATACGAATGAATCCAATTTTAAGCGTAAACATTCTAATATTCGTTAAAAGGTCGATTAACCACCTTTTGATGGAGAACCTCTTTAAAATCCACTTTTTGACAATTTTATGTGTTATATTTGACAAAATAAAATTCTTATTTAGAATTTGGACATCAAAATTTACTTTGTGTAAATTTTTGGTATCTTTCCGATAAAGTTCATTTTTTAATGAATAGTGAAAAATGTTGTATTTTAATTCATAACCTCTTTTTAATATAATTTATTTATATGATTATATTATCATTTGAATTGTTTTTAAAGTAAATTTAAAATATATTTTTACCATTTAATCCAATATTGGTCTTTGGAATTAATTTCACTTTAAAATTGGACTTAAACTAGTGTCAATCTTTTGATACTTATTGTTTCATTAAAACACGCTATTTGCTCTGACAGTGGGAATTAATTATTAAATTAATTAATGTAACTTATATGTTTTGAATTTTGTAAAATAGAAATCATTTTTGAATTCGGAATATCAAATATATCTTATGGTGAAGTTTTGGTATTTTTCTGAAAAACATCAATTTTTGATGAATAGTGAAACCACTAAGTGGTACTTAAAAAATTGATTTTTTGTTTAAATGAAATTTTACCACCTCTGTGTTTTTAATTTAAAAAATCCGACATTCATGGTTGTCATTAAGAAGTAAAATGTGGTTCAAAGGGATTAAAATATTTTTTTTGGGAATAGTAACTTTTAAGCTCTTAATCACGATTAGAGGTAATTAGTGTAGTTTAAGGTAAAAATAATGTTTTAATAATATGAGATGAGATGGAAACATGTCATACCATTATTGGATGTGTCATGGCCGACCAAGAAAATCAATGGGTCAACTTGGGGACCCCATGGAGCCATTTGGGAAGGAAAATGACATTAATATCTTTTTATTTAATGTAAAAGTAAAAATAACACAAACATGAGTTGTTTTACTATAAAAAATATTAAATGGGGTTATACAAGTGATATGTTTGACTATAAATATTAATTGGAAATATAAAAAGATTTCCTACATCATTGTAGTTTTTTATAATTTTTAGACATTAAATAAATTAAATTATTTATAACATCATGATGATGTAGTAATTACCTCATTATTTAACGATTTAAATAAAATGAAAAGATAATGTAAAATATAAGAACTACACTTTTAAAAAACCTATTGTATGGGTATATTTAGAACTATTATCACCTTCAACTCGAATTATATCAATGTGGGACCTTTTAAATCCGAAAGTCATTTTAAAATAAAGTAACATTTCTTTACTTTCCAAGAGTGCCCCTCCTCTCCTCTTATAAAAGGCCCCCACCACTACCACATTACACACACCTCTCAAGCCTTTGGCTCAGCCAACCCCTACCCATTTAATCTCTCCACATCCCTCTCTTCATCATTGAAGCCTCAATTTGGGAAGAATCCTTTCCAAGGTAGCCTTTGAGCATAAATCAAAGAGAGTTACCTGTTTTAAAGGTAGTGTTTTCTCTTGTGTTCTTATGTTTTATTTTGCTTCTCCAACCCAATAAACTACTTTTATTATTTTTTTGTAACAACACAAGTATCTTAAATATACTAGGATGTTTTTATGTGAAGTATTCAAGAAAAACTTACACACACCTTCGTCAAATGGTTAAAGAACATAATGTTTTTGTGGTTGACGATTTTCTGCCTCACGAAACGATGATTGTTCAATATTCTTTTAACACCTTTAAAGGTGGCCATTATGATGTAAATGTATTTTATATATGATATATATGGTATTTATGTTTACTATATGCTTATGTATTTTATATTTAAAACATACCATTATTCTTTTCATGTTGTGCAAATGCGATAATTTCATATGAGGAAGTGTGGACTACCACCCCCTCAAGTGATGTGACTCGTACATGCAATACATGGAATGTATAAAGAATGAAATTAATGAACATATTTGACCTATATAACATATATTTTATACTGGAATTATAATATATATATATATCATTTATTTTTAATTCCATTAATATGAAAAAAATTAAAGTAGCGTTCATGCGTACGTACGACCTACCGTTTCCATGAACGGTGCTTTTCGTTTTTTATCTCCAAATGATATGGAATAGTATAAAATGAATATGTAATGGATATATATTAGATTTTAATAATTAATACTATTCTGGAAATTATTTACTTATAACTACATGGTAAATCATTTTTCAAACAATTTCATTTTTGACTCATGTACCAAACATCGGCAAAAACGTCTGATATGAACTAACTTTATTAAACCATTATTATAACATTATAATATGTGATATGAAATGAATAATAATATTTAAAGGAGGTAATTAGTCAATTATAAATTGAGCAAAGTTTATTATTCAATAATATAAATAAATGAACAAGACAAGTCGGACTTGAGGTAAGGGATCCCACTCCTCTCTTTATTTTTAAGTACACTCTTTTATGTCATTTATTTTTAAGATCATCTTTCTTGTGATTGGGATGTTCTTTTATATTACTCTTACTGTAATTTTTATGTTCATATGATGAGAGACCCTATTCTCTCTCATCAATCCATCTTGAAAGTTTTGAGTGGCGCCGTTAGGCTGTCGAATTTTCGTAAGAGATCTCTCTTTCTTTTTAAGTACTCTCCTTTATGTCACTTCTTTTAATCTCATATTTGTTATGTTGGGGGATGTTTTCTATATTCTTCTTCTTGTAGACATTATTTAAATATTATGAGAGACCCTATTTGACCTCATCAATCCATTTTTGTATGTTTTAAGTGGCGCCGTTAGGCTGTCGAGTTTTCATAAGGGATTTTTCATCTCACTTTTATTCGCTTTAGATTTATGCTACATTTGCCACAATTTCCTTTGATTGGTGTACGTACTGCCCATTATTTTACTCATTGTGTAATATAATTTCATTTATGAGTATTTAAATCAATTTTTTATTGTCCTTCTTTCACGGGGTGTATGTTTCGAAAGGTACCCATGTCGGTAAGGGAACCTTTCACCCTCCTTTTCTTAAAAGACTTATTTTGTTATGTCTTTTAATTCACATACTATTATGTTGGGATATGTTATTATATATCCTTATTGATTTAAATTTTATGTCCAAGTGATGAGATACCCTTTTTATGTCTCGTCAACTCATTTTCTGAATTTTGTAGTGATGCCGTTAGGCTGTCAAATTTTTGCAAGGGAACTTCTTAACCCAATTTTGATTCTTTGAGATAAACTTGTACTCCTTGAATATGTCGTTCTATCAATATTTGTGAATAACCTCTGATTGTTTTACACTTAATATCCACTTATAATTGGTGTATTCATCTGTCACATATAATTATGTAATTGATTTATCCTTAATCCAAGGATACCATCTTTGTAAAGGACTTCATCTCAATCTCCATTCATTGAGGCAGATTTTGTTTTATACACAGCCTTCTTTTACACGGTGTATAAAACCCTTTGGATTTTACGTTTATACAAAAGGAATCTTTTTTATACGAAGTGTTTTACTAAACGAGAAAAGGGAATGTTTTTGTCGTACGTAGGCGGCGACAATGACTTCTCCGCCGCCGTGGCCATTATTTGAGTTTTGGCTTCCTCTACAAGCCATACCGTCATTTTAAAAGAAAAATAAATACCATGTTTTAGTTTTCTTTTATTTTGGTATTGAAAATGGTTTTCATAATGTTTTTATATCAATGTGTTGTATTGATATCTTGTGATTGAAAGGTGGAAATGTTATCTTTCATTTATGCATGATTTATGTGATACAATTATGTTATGGTTCTTGGGAATTGTTATGAAAACGGGTGGTTCCGTGATAAACTTAGGGCTGGTGAGCCCGATATAGCTCTCCAATGCATTGGGTAACGCGAAGGGGTTAAACGTTAAGGTTACTCCGAAGAGATTTAGGGAATATACTGTGATGGGTATTCCAAATGTAACCAAGAGGGTTACTCCCTACGTAAGAATGTTATGAATGCCTCATGTTACCTTTATGTCTTATGATTTATATGATTTATTCCTGATTTTATGAGGTATGTTTAAGTGATTATGTTTTATGGATAAAGTATGATTTCATTCTTTTGTATACATGTACTCATGTTTCCTTTCCATATTTTTATATCCCTTACTGAGCTTTTTATGCTCATCCCAAGTTTTTGAAATTTTTTTCACAGGTCAAGGGAAAGGTACATGATACGATGATAATATCAAGTATGTGTCAAGAAAGAATCCATGTTTTATTTTAAATTTGTTTCCGTTGATGGGGAAAAACAAATACTATCTTTTATGTAACCACTTTGTTTAAATGTGGAATGTAATTCCTGATTTATGATCTAATTCTATAAAACTCTAAACCTGAAAAGATCCTCAATGTGAATTATTCATTTAATTCAATATTAAGTAAGGTTTAAGGCCGGGGCCTTATAGTTGGTATCAGAGGTCAGTTTTGACAACTTTAGGGATTAAGAGTTTTTGTTAGACACATGATTAGTCCCTATATCTATTATTTCAATTAAATCCTTATTTTATAATTTTTTTCAGGTCAAGTAAAGTCTGTTACGAATGGAAGGAGAAGGATCTCAAATGAAATTCCTATCTCTTCCTGATGACATGCTTTCAATAATTATTTCAATGTCATGTTTGGATGAAGGTGAAACTTTTTCTAGCATACAACTCACTTGCAAGCAGTTTTTTGAGATATCAAACACCTCCACTATACCTCGTTATCATCGTGGATCAAGGTTTCTTTTTAGACCAATTCTATTTTCACAATATTCTCATATTTTCAAGAAAGGTAAATATTATCAAGGTATCTTCAAAAATTTTTACCTTATCACAAGAATTTGAAGCATATTATTATTTTAAAAATGGTGCTGAGGAAGGAGAACCTTGCACAACCTATTTATATTTGATTTTAAAATGTAGTCTCTCAACACATACTTATGGTATTTTAAAAGGACCAATAATAGAAATTTGCAACTCAAATTCTCTCTGACTATTTTATAGAAATGATGTTTTATCAGATTTTTTGGAATTATATGTCATACATGATTATTTTCCAAAACATTTTTTTTTGTGAACACCCATATGACCCATGTTGTACAAGGTGTATTTGAATGGAGGAAGCAAATTATTTTTAAGGATCTCTAAATCATTGTTGTAATGCATGGGACTTCTACCTACATGAGCAAGATGACGATGAAACCAAGTGGACGCCATGATCAAGGTATGATGTTATTCATTTTGGGAATCGTTTTATTTTATCTTATGATGGTGAAATAAGACTTCAAGAATTAAGATGTTGAGATCGTAATGAATTTGGATGAAAATGAGAGGTATAAAAAAACTATTGAGGCTAAAACAAGTTAGGGTTATTTTTGGTGTTTTATAAAAAGGACAACACGCAGACCGTGTGACAACCCGTCGCGTCGGACAAAGCTGCGGGAATCGAACCCACAACCAAAGTACGACTAGTATTTATCGCCTACCACTAGACTACGTGAATTCCCTGGTTAGTATGACTTATTATTTTTAGTTAGATGATTTTATGAATTAAGAGTAAGTTAATTTTGGGTTATCTATGGAAATTATTAACCTATCATGTAGGATATGTGATTAGGTTAATTACTTTTAAATATGAGACTTTAAGAGAAACTGATGTTATTTGGAGATAAGTGTTAATTTGTACCTTGGAAGACTATGTGATTAAATCCTTCAAATATTTGGGTTTCAATCTTAGTTTGGTTTAATTAGAAGAATTTAATGGAAAAATTGTTTATCGAATGGTCTTATTTGAACTTTGGGTTTTGCTGGAAATATTTTGGAGGTTAAGAATTGATTTTTTATCCTTTTTGTGTATTATCTGATCTCAAACTAACCTTTTAGGTTTTAGTTTTGGTTAAGGTCTAAATACATGGGAAATATATAGTCCTCTTTTTTAGATTAGGTGATTCTCTATAAGTTAATTATAGTACTCTTAGTGTGAACAAGTCTTCATAAATACTCATCATTTGGGAAAGTATGAGTTTGTGTAAGAAATCTAGTTAAAGTTAAAAGACAAAATGAAAAGTAAATATGTTTCCTTAAGATCAAAAATAAATTCCTCAATGAAAAGTAACTTAAAAAAATATATTGTCTATTAAATTTTCCTACCTGGGAATCGAATACCGTTTAACCCACAACAAGTTTAGAATTTTCTTGTGGTTAACTTTCTCCTAAACAAGTTTTCTATCACTCTCCCTCAGAACATGACCCTTTTCTTTTTCCTCCATATCCATGTTTTCCTACATGGAATCCTAGTATGGGTTAACTCGGGTGACCTTTTTAATTCTCTTTCATTCTTTTAAAGTGATTGTTTTACCGACTCTTGTTCCAATGTGGGACTTTCAAAGATGATTCCAAGCCCAATTTTAAAATTGTGAGGACGCAATTCCCAAAAGGGGGAAGGATGTAACACCCCAGGTAAATAAAGAATATGACATTTTTATATTTATCCATATTCGTGAATAAAATATTAATATTACTTTAAAGGGGATTCTATGCTCGATGGCATACCCAATACGCAACAATGAGTTTCTTGGGAATCATACGTTGCACTCTAATAATAAAATAATATTATTTTAAATGGTAGTTAATTCCTAGCCGTTGTAATGGCGGGAATGAACAGAACTAACTAAAAAATGATTATATATGTTTTTCAAATTTTTTTTATCTTTACAATAAATTTTAGAGGATTAAAAATGCGAATGAATCCAATTTTAAGCGAAAACATTCTAATATTCTTTAAAAGGTCGATAAACTGCCTTTTGATGGCGAACCTCTTTTAAATCCACTTTTTGACAATTTTATGTGTTATATTTCTCAAAATAAAATTCTTATTTAGAATCGGGACATCAAAATTTACTTTGTGTAAATTTTTGGTATCTTTCTGATAAAGTTCATTTTTAATGAATAGTGAAAAATGTTGTATTTTAATTCAAAACCTCTTTTTAATCTAATTTATTTATATGATTAGATTATCTTTTGAATTGTTTTTAAAGTAAAATTATAATATATTTTTACAATTTAATACAATATTGGTCATTGGAATTAATTTAACTTTAAAATTGGACTTAAACTAGTGTCAATCTTTTGATACTTATTGTTTCATAAAAACACACTATTTGCTCTGATAGCGGGAATTAATTATTAAATTAATTAATGTAACTTATATTTTTTAAATTTTGTAAAATAGATATCATTTTTGAATTTGGAATATCTAATATAGCTTAGGGTGATGTTTTGGTATTTTTCTGAAAAACTTTAATTTCTGATGAATAGTGAAACCCCTAAGTGGTACTTAAAAAATTGATTTTTCATTTAAATGAGATTTTACCACCTCTGTTTTTTAAATTTCAAAAATCCGAAATACATGGTTGTCATTAAGAAGTAAAATGTGGTTCAATGGGATTAATTTTTTTTGGTGAATAGTAACTTTTAAGTTTTTAATCGCGATTAGAGGTAATTAGTGTAGTTTAAGGAAAAGATAATGTTTTAATAATAAGAGATGAGCTTGAAATGAGTCCTACCATTATTTTATGTGTCATGGCCGACCAAGACAATCTATGTGTCAACTTGGCGACCCCATGGAGCCACTTTGGAAGGAAAATGACATTAATATCTTTTTATTTAATGTAAAAGTAAAAATGACACAAACATGAGTTGTTTTACTATAACAATTTTTAAATGGGGTTATACAAGTCATATGTTTTACTATAAATATTAATTTCAAATATAAAAAGATTTCCTACATCATAGTCTTTTTTTTATAATTTTTAGACATTAAATAAAATAAATTATTTATGACATCATGATGATGCAGTGATTAGCTCATTATTTAACGATTTAAATAAAATGAAAATATAATGTAAAATCTAAGACCTACACTTGTCAAAAACCTATTGGATGGGTATATTTAGAACCCTTATCACCTTATCCTAGAATTATCTCAATTTGGGACCTTTTAAATCCAAAACTCATTTTAAAATAAAGTAACATTTCTTTACATTCCAAGAGTGTCCCTCCTCTCCTCTTATAAAAGGCCCCCACCTCTACCACATTACAAACACCTCTCAAGCCTTTGGCTCGCCCAAACCCTACCCATTTCATCTCTCCACATCCCTATCTTCATCATTTAAGCCTCACTTTGGGCATAATCCTTTCCAAGGAAGCCTTTGAGCTAAAATCAAAGAGAGTTACACGTTTTAAAGGTAGTGTTTTCTCTTTTGTTCTTATGTTTTATTTTGCTTCTCCAACCCCCTAAAATCTTTTTATTATTTTCTTTTTTTAACAACAAAAGTATCTAAAATATACTAGGATGTTGTTATGTGAAGTATTCGAGCTACAGTGACACACACCTTAGTCTAATGGTTAAAGAACATACTATTTTTGTGGTTGGTGATTTTCTGCCTCACGAAACCATGATTGTTCAATATTCTTTTAACCCCTTTAAAGGTGGCCATTATGATGTCACTGTATTTTATATATGATATATATTCTATTTATGTTTACTATATGCTTCTGTATTTTATATTTAAAACATACCTTTATTCTTTTCATGTTGTGCAAATGCGATAATTTCATATGAGGAAGTGTGGACTACCGCCCCCTCAAGTGATGTGACTCGTACATGCAATACATGGAATGTATAAAGAATCAAATTAATGAACATATGTGACATATATAACATATATATTATACTGGAATTATAATATATATATATATATATATCATTTATTTTTAATTCCTTTAATATGAAAAAAATGAAAGTAGCGTTCATGCGTACGAACGGCCTACCGTCTCCATGAACGGTGCTTTTTGTTTTATTATCTTCAAATGAAATGGAATAGTATAAAATGAATATGTACTGGATATATTTGATATTTTAATCATTAATACTATTCTGGAAATTATTTACATATAACTACATGGACAATCATTTTTCAAACAAGTTCATTTTTTACTCATGTACCAAACATCGGCAAAAACGTCTGATATGAACTAACATTATTAAAAAATTATTATAACATTATAATATGTGATATTAAATGAATAATAATTTTTAAAGGAGTTACATAGGCAATTAAAAATTGACTAAAGTTTATTATTAAGGAATATAAAGAAATGAACAAAACAAGTCGGACTTGAGGTAAGGGATCATACTCCTCTCTTTATTTTTTAAGTACACTCTTTTATGTCATTCCTTTTAAGCTCATCTTTCTTGTTATTGGGTTGTTCTTTTATATTACTCTCAATGTAATTTTTATGTTTATATGATGAGAGACCCTATTCTCTCTCATCAATCCATTTTGGAAGTCTTGAGTGGCACCGTTAGGCTGCTGAATTTTCATAAGAGATCTCTCTTTCTTTTTAAGTACTCTCCTTTATGTCACTTTTTTTAAGCTCATCTTTGTTATGTTGGGGGATGTTATTTTATATTCATCTTGCTTTAAACTTTATTTTAATATGATGAGAGACAATATTTGACCTCATCAATACATTTTTGTATGTTTTATGTGGTGCCGTTAGGCTGCCGAGTTTTCGTAAGGGATTTTTCATCTCACTTTTATTCCCATGAGATTTATGCTACATTTTCCACAATTTCCTTTGAGTGGTGTATGTACTGCCTATTATTTAACTCATTGTGTAATATAATTTCATTTATGAGTATTTACATCAATTTTTTATTGTCCTTCTTTCACGGGGTGTATGTTTCGAAAGATACCCATGTCGGTAAGGGAACCTTTCACCATCCTTTTTTTAAAAGACTTATTTTGTTATGTCTTTTAATTCACATACTATTATGTTGGGATATGTTCTTCTATATCCTTATTGATTTAAATTTTATTTCCAAGTGATGAGATACCCTTTTTATCTCTCATCAACTCATTTTCTGAATTTTTTAGTGACGTCGTTAGGCTGTCAAATTTTTGCAAAGGAACTTCTTAACCCCATTTTGATTCTTTGGGATAAACTTTTACTCCTTGAATATTTCGTTCTATTAATATGTGTGAATAACATTTGATTGTTTTACACTTAATATCCACTTATATTTGGTGTATTCTATTGTCACACATGATTAATTAATTGATTTATCTTTAATCCAAGGATACCGTCTTTGTAAGGGACTTCGTCTCAATATCCATTCATTGAGGCATATTTTGTTTTATACACAACATTATTTTACACGGTGTATAAACCCCTTTGAATTTTACGTTTATCCAAAAGGAATATTTTTTATACGAAGCGTTTTACTAAATGACAAAAGGGAATGTTTTTGTCGTATGTATGCGGTGACAACGACTTCTCCGCTGCCGTGACCATTATTTGAGTTTCGGCTTCCTCTACCAGCCATACCGTCTTTTTAAAAGAAAAATAAATTCCATGTTTTAATTTTCTTTTATTTTGGTATTTAAAATGTATTTCATAATGTTTTTATATCAATGTGTTGTATTGATATCTTGTGATCGTAAGGTGGAAATGTTATGTTTCATTTATGCATGTTTCATGTGATACGATTATGTTGTGGTTCTTGGGAATTGATTTGAAGATGGGTGGTTCCGATATAAACTAAGGGCGGGTGAGCCCGATATAGCTCTCCAATTCATTGGGTAACACGAAGGGGCTAAACATTAAGGTTACTCCGAAGAGATTTAGGGAATATACTGTGATGAGTATTCCAAACGTAACCAAGAGGGTTACTCTCTACATAATACGTTATGAATGCCTCAAGTTACCTTTATCTCTTATGATTTCTATGATTTATTCATGATTTTATGAGGTATTTTTAAGTGCTTATGTTTTATGGGTAAAGTATGATTTCATTCTTATGTATACATGTACCCATGTTTCCTTCACAAATTTTTATGTCCCTTGATGAGATTTTTATGCTCATCCCATGTTTTTGAAATGTTTTTCACAGGTCAAGGGAATGGTACATGATATGATGATAGTATCAATGAAGTTTCAAGAAATAATCCATGTTTTATTTCAAATATGTTTCCGTTTATGGGGGAAAATGAATACTATATCTTATGTAACCACTTTGTTTAAATGTGGAATGTAATTCATGATTTATGATCTAATTCTCTAAAACAATAAACCTGAAATGATCCTCAATGTGAATTATTCATTTATTTCAATACTAAGTAAGGTTTAAGGTCGGGGCCTTATAGTTGGTATCAGAGGTCGGTTTAGACAACTTTAGGGATTAGGAGTTTTTGTTAGACACATGATTAGTCCCTATATCTATTATTTCAGTTAAATCCTTGTTTTATAACTTTTCTCAGGTCAAGTAAAGTCTGTTACGAATGGAAGGAAAAGGATCTCAAATGACATTCCTATCTCTTCATGATGACATGATTGCAATAATTATTGCAATGTCATGTTCAGATGATTGTGAAACTTTTTATAGCATACAACTCACTTGAAAGAAGTTGTTTGAGATATCAAACACCTCCACTATACCTCGTTATCATCGTGGATCAGGGGTTGTTTTTAGACAAATACTATTTTCGCAATATTCTCATATTTTCAAGAAAGGTAAATATTATCAAGGTATTTTCAAATATTTTACCTTATCACATGGATTTAAAGCATATTATGATTTTAAAAATGGTGCTGAGGAAGGAGAACCTTATGCAACCTATTTATATTTGATTTTAAAATATAGTCTCTCAGCACAAACTTATGGTATTTTAAAAGGACCAATAATAGAAATTTTCAACTCAAATTTTGTCCGACTATTTTATAGAAATCATGTTTTATCAGATGTTTTGGAATTATATGTCATACATGATTATTTTACAAAACTTTTTTTCTATGAACACCCATATGACACATGTTGTACAAAGTGTATTTGGATGGAGGAATAAAATGATTTTTAAGGATCTCTAAATCATTGTTTTAATGCATGGGACTTCTACCTACGTGAGAAAGATGACGATGAAACCGAGTGGACGCCATGATCAAGGTATGATGTTATTCATTTTGGGAATTGTTTTATTTTACCTTATGGTGGTGAAATAAGACTTCAAGAATTAAGATGTTGAGATCGTAACGAATTTGGATGAAAATTAGAGGTATAAGAAAACTATTGAGGTTAAAACATGTTAGGGTTATTTTTGGGGTTTTATAAAAAGGACAACACGCAGACCGTGTGACAACCCGTCGCGTCAGACAAAGGTGCGGGAATCGAACCCACAACCAAAGTACGACTGGTATTTATCACCTACCACTGGACTATGTGATGTCCCTGATTAGTATGACTTATTATTTTTAGTTATATGAGTTTATGAATTAAGAGTAAGTTGATTTTGGGTTATCTATGGAAATTATTAACCTATCATGGAGGATATGTGATTTGGTTAATTACTTTTGAATATGAGAATTTAAGAGAAACTGATGTTATTTGGAGATAAGTGTTAATTTTACCTTGGAAGACTATGTGATTAAATCCTTTAAATATTTGGGTTTCAATCAAAGTATGGTTTACTTTTAAGAATTTTATGGACAAATTGTTTATCGAATGGTCTTCATTGAACTTTGGGTTTTGCTGGACAAATTTTGGAGATTAAGATTATATTTTTTATCCTTTTTGTGTATTATCTAATCTCAAACTAACCTTTTATGTTTTAGTTTTGGTTTAGGTCTAAATACATGGGAAATATATAGTCCTATTTTGTGGATTTGGTGATTCTCTAGATGTTAATTATAGTACTCTTATTGTGAACAAGTCTTCCTAAATACTCATCATTTGGGGAAAGTATGAGTTTGTGTAAGAAATATAGTAAAATTTAAAAGTCAGCATGACAAGTAAATATGTTTCCTTAAGATCAAAAATAAATTCCTCAATGAAAAGTAACTTAAAAAAATGTTTTCTATTAAATTTTCTTACCGGGGAATCGAATACCGTTTAACCCACCACAAGCTTGAGATTTTCTTGTGGTTAACTATCTCCTAAACTTGTTTTCTATCACTCTCCCTCAGAAGATGACCCTTTTTTCCTCCATATCCTTGTTTTACTACATGGAATCCTAGTATGGGTTAACTCGGGTGACCTTTGTAATTCTATTTCTTTCTTTTAAAATGATTTTTTTACCAACTCTTGTTCCGATGTGGGACTTTCAAGGATGTTTCCAAGCCCAATTTTAAAATTGTGAGGATGCAATTCCCAAAAGGGGGGAAGGATGTAACACCCCAGGTAAATAAAGAATATTACATTTTTATATTTATCCATATTTGTGAATAAAATATTAATATTACTTTAAAGGGGAATCTATGCTAGATGGCGTACCCAATACGCAACAATGATTTTTTTGGGAATCTTATGTTGCACTATAATAATAAAATAATATTATTTTAAATGGTTGTTAAGGCCTAGCCGTTGTAATGGCGGGAATGAATAGAACAAACTACAAAATTATTATATATGTTTTTCAAATATGTTTACTCTATAAAATAAATGTTATAGGATTAAAAATGCGAATGAATCCAATTTTAAGCGTAAACATTCTAATATTCTTTAAAAGGTTGATTAACCGCCTTTTGATGGCGAACCTCTTTTAAATCCATATTTTGACAATTTTATGTGTTATATTTGACAAAATAAAATTCTTATTTAGAATCGGGACATCAAAATTTACTTTGTATAAATTTTTGGTATCTTTCCGATAAAGTTCATTTTTTAATGAATAGTGAAAAATGTTGTATTTGAATTCAAACCCCCTTTTTAATCTAATTTATTTATATGATTATATTATCTTTTGAATTGTTTTTAAAGTAAAATTAGAATATATTTTTACAATTTAATCTAATAGTGGTCGTTGGAATTAATTTTACTTTAAAATTGTACTTAAACTAATGTCAATCTTTTGATAATTATTGTTTCGTAAAACACTCTATTTTCTCTGACATCGGGAATTAATTATTAAATTAATTAATATAAATTATATGTTTTGAATTTTGTAAAATAGACATCATTTTTGAATTCATAATATCAAATATATCTTTGGGTGAAGTCTTGGTATTTTTATGAAAGACATCAATTTTTGATGAATAGTGAAACCACTAAGTGGAACTTAAAAAATTGATTTTTCGTTTAAATGAGATTTTACCACCTCTGTGTTTGGAATTTCAAAAATCCTACATACATGGTTGTCATTAAGAAGTAAAATGTGGTTCAATGGGATTAAAATATGTTTTTGGTGAATAGTAACTTTTAAGTTTTTAATCACGATTAGAGGTAATTAGTGTACTTTAGGGTAAAAATAATGTTTTAATAATATGAGATGAGCTTGAAACGTGTCCTACCTTTATTTTATGTTTCATGGCCAACCAATAAAATCCATTGGACATCTTGGGGACCCCATGGAACCACTTTGTAAGGAAAATGACATTAATATCTTTTTATTTACTGTAAAAGTAAAAATGACACAAACATGAGTTGTTTTACTATAACAATTTTTAAATGGGGTTATACAGGTCAGATGTTTGACTATAAATAGTCATTGGAAATATAAAACGATTTCCTAAATCATAGTATTTTTTTTATAATTTTTAGACATTAAATAAATTAAATTATTTATGACATCATGATGATGCAGCGATTACCTCATTATTTAATGATTTAAATAAAATGAAAAGATAATGTAAAATATAAGACCTAAACTTTTAAAAAACCTATTGTATTGGTATATTTCTAACATTTATCACCTTATCCTCGAATTATATAAATGTGGGACCTTTTAAATCTGAAACTCATTTTAAAATAATGTAACATTTCTTTACTTTCCAAGAGTGCCCCTCCTCTCCTCTTATAAAAGGCCCCCACCTCTACCACCTTACACACACCTCTCAAGCTTTTTTCTCGGCCAACCCCTGCCCATTTAATCTCTCCACATCCCTCGCTTCAAAATTGAAGCCTCACTTTTGGCAGAATCCTTTCCAAGGAAGCCTTTGAGCTTAAATCAAAGAGAGTTACCCGTTTTAAAGGTAGTGTTTTCTCTTGTGTTCTTATGATTTATTTTTCTTCTCTAACCTCCTAAACTCTTTTTATTATTTAATTTTGTAACAAAAAAAGTATCTTCAATATACTAGGATGTTTTTATATTAAGGATTCGAGCTACACTTACACACACTTTCGTCTAATGGTTAAAGAACATACTGTTTCTATGGTTGGCGATTTTCTGCCTCACGAAACCATGATTGTTCAATTTTCTTTTAACCCATTTAATGGTGGCCATTAGGATGTAAATGTATTTTATATATGATATATATGGTATTTATGTTTACTATATTCTTATGTATTTTATATTTAAAACATAACTTAATTCTTTTCATGTTGTGCAAATGCGATAATTTCATATGAGGAAGTGTGGACTACCGCCCCCTCAAGTGATGTGACTCGTACATGAAATAAATGGAATGTATAAAGAATTAAATTAATGAACATATGTGACCTATATAAAATATATATTATAATGGAATTATAATATATATATATATATCATTTATTTTTAATTCCATTAATATGAAAAAAATGAAAGTAGCGTTCATTCGTATGTACGGCCTACCGTCTCCATGAACAGTGCTTTTCATTTTTTTATCTCCAAATGATATGGAATAGTATAAAATGAATATTTACTGGATATATATATGATATTTTAATCAATAATACTATTCTGGAAATTATTTACTTATAACTACATGGTCAATCATTTTTCAAACAAGTTCATTTTTGACTCATGTACCAAACATTGGCAAATACGTCTTATATGACATAACATTATTAAAAAATTATTATAACATTATAATATGTTATATGAACTGAATAATAATATTTAAATGAGTTCCTTAGGAAATTATAAATTGACCAAAGTTTATTATTCAGGAATATAAAGAAACGAACAAGACAAGTCGGACTTGAGGTAAGGGATCCTACTCCTCTCTTTCTTTTTAAGGACACTCTTTTATGTCATTCCTTTTAAGCTCATCTTTCTTGTGATTGGGATGTTATTTTATATTACTCTTACTGTATTTTTTATTTTAATATGATGAGAGACTCTATTCTCTCTCATCAATCCATTTTGGATGTTTTGAGTGGTGCCGTTAGGCTGCCGAATTTTCGTAAGAGATCTCTCTTTCTTTTTAAGTACTCTCCTTTATGTCACTTCTTTTAAGCTCATATTTGTTATGTTGGGGGATGTTAATTTATATTAATCATGCTGTAAACTTTATTTTAATATGATGAGAGACCCTATTTTACCTCATCAATCCATTTTTGTATGTTTTAAGTGGCGTCGTTTGGCTGCCGAGTTTTCGTAAGGGATTTTTCATCTCACTTTTATTCCCATGAGATTTATGCTTCATTTTCCACAATTTCCTTTGAGTGGTTTATGTACTGCCCATTATTTTACTCATTTTGTAATATAATTTCATTTTTTAGTATTTACATCAATGTTGTATTGTACTTCTTTCACGGGGTGTATGTTTCAAAAGATACCCATGTCGGTAAGGGAAGCTTTCACCCTCCTTTTTAAAAAAAACTTATTTTGTTATGTCTTTTAATTCACATACTATTATGTTGTGATATGTTCTTATATATCCTTATTGACTTAAATTTTATGTCCAAGTGATGAGATACCCTTTTTATCTCTCATCAACTCATTTTATGAATTTTGTAGTGGCGCTGTTAGGCTGTCAAATTTTTGCAAGGGAACTTCTTAACCCAATTTTGATTCATTGGGATAAACTTGTACTCCATGAATATGTCGTTCTATGAATATGTGTGAATAACCTCTGATTGTTTTACACTTAATATCCACTTATATTTGGTGTATTCGTTTGTCACACATAATTATGTAATTGATTTATCCTTAATCTAAGGATACCGTCTTTGTAAGGGACTTCGTCTCAATCTCCATTCATTGAGGAAAATTTTGTTTTATACACAACCTTCTTTTAAATGGTGTATAAACCCCTTTTACATTTACATTTATCCAAAATGAATCTTTTTTATACAAAGCGTTTTACTAAATGTCAAAAGGAATTGTTTTTTTTGTACGTATGCGGCGACAATGACTTCTCCGCCGCCGTGACCATTATTTCATTTTCGGCTTCCTCTACAAGCCATACCATCTTTTTAAATGAAAAATAAATACCATGTTTTACTTTTCTTTTATTTTGGTATTGAAAATGTTTTTCAAAATATTTTGATATCAATGTGTTGTATTGATATCTTGTGATTGAAAGGTGGAAATGTTATGTTTCCTTTATGCATGTTTTATGTGATACGATTATGTTGTGGTTCATGGGCATTGTTATGAAGAGGGGTGGTTCCGTGATAAACTAAGGCGGGTGAGCCCGATATAGCTCTCCAATGCATTGGGTGACGCGAAGGGGTTAAACGTTAAGGTTAATACGAAGAGATTTTGGGAATATACTGTGATCTATATTCCAAACGTAACCAAGAGGGTTACTCCCTACGTAAGAATGTTATGAATGCCTCAAGTTACCTTTATATCTTATGATTTCTATGATTTATTCATGATTTTATGAGGTATGTTTAAGTACTTATTTCCTATGGGTAAAGTATGATTTCATTCTTATGTATACATGTACTCATGTTTCCTTTCCATATTTTTATATCCCTTACTGAGATTTTTTTGCTCATCCCAAGTTCTTGAAATGTTTTTCACAGGTCAAGGGAAAGGTACATTTATATGATGATAGTATCAAGAAAGTTTAAAGAAATAATCCATGTTTTATTTTAAATATGTTTCTGTTGATGGGGAAAAATGAATACTATATTTTATTTAACCACTTTGTTTAAATGTGGAATGTAATTCATGATTTATGATCTAATTCTCTAAAACTCTAAACCTGAAATGATCCTCAATGTGAATTATTCATTTAATTCAATATTATGTAAGGTTTATGGTTGGGGCCTTATAATTGGTATCAGAGGTCGGTTTAGACAACTTTAGGGATTAGGAGTTTTTGTTAGACACATGATTAGTCCCTATATCTATTATTTCAGTTAAATCCTTGTTTTATAACTTTTCTCAGGTCAAGTAAAGTCTATTATGAATTGAAGGAGAAGGATCTCAAACAAAATTCCTATCTCTTCCTGATGAAATGCTTGCAATAATTATTGCAAAGTCATGTTCGGATCATTGTGAAAAATTTTCTAGAATACAACTCACCTGCAAGAAGTTGTTTGAGATATCAAACACCTCCACTATACCTCATTATCATCGTTGACCAGGGGTTGTTTTTTGACAAATACTATTTTCACAATATTCTCATATTTTCAAGAAAGGTAAATATTATCAAGGTATTTTCAAATATATTACCTTATACCAAGAATTTGAAGCATATTATGATTTTAAAAATTGTGCTGAGGAAAGAGAACCTTGCGCAACCTATTTATATTTTCTTTTAAAATATAGTCTCTCAGTACATACTTATGGTATTTTAAAAGGACCAATAATATAAATTTTCAACTCAAATTCTGTCCGACTATTTTATAGAAATCATGTTTTATCAGATGTTTTGGAATTATATGTCATACATGATTATTTTCCAAAACTTTTTTTCTGTGAACACCCATATGACCCATGTTGTACAAGGTGTATTTGGATGGAGGAAGCAAATGATTTTGAAGGATATCTAAATCATTGTTGTAATGCATGGTACTTCTACCTACTTGAGCAAGATGATGATGAAACCGAGTGGACTCCATGATCAAGGTATGATGTTATTCATTTTGGGAATCGTTTTATTTTATCTTATGGTGGTGAAATAAGACTTCAAGAATTAAGATGTTGAGATCGTAACAAATTTGGATGAAAATGAGAGGTATAAGGAAACTATTGAGGTTAAAACATGTTAGGGTTATTTTGGAGTTTTATAAAAAGGACAACCCGCAGACTGTGTGACAACCCGTCGCGTCGAACAAAGCTGCGAGAATCGAACCCACAACCAAAGTACGACTGGTATTTATCACCTACCACTGGACTACATGAAGTCCCTTGTTAGTATGAATTATTCTATTTATTTATATGATTTTATGAATTAAGAGTAAGTTTATTTTGGGTTATCTATGGAAATTATTATCCTATCATGGTGGATATGTGATTAGGTTAATTACTTTTAAATATTAGACTTTAAGAGAAACTGGTGTTATTTGGAGATAAGTGTTAATTTGTACCTTGGAATACTATATGATTAAATCCTTCAAATATTTGGGTTTCAATATTGGTTTGGTTTACATTGAATAATTTTATAGACAAATTTTTTATCGAATGGTCTTCGTTGAAAGTTGGGTTTTGCTGGAAAAATTTTGGAGATTAAGAATAGATTTTTTATCCTTTTTCTATATTATCTGATCTCAAACTAACCTTTTAGGTTTTAGTGTGGGTTAATGTCTAAATACATGGGAAATATATTGTCCTCTTTTGTAGATTAGGTGATTCTCTAGAAGTTAATTATAGTACTCTTTGTGTGAACAAGTCTTCCTAAGTACTCATCATTTGGGGAAAGTATGAGTTTGTGTAAGAAATATAGTAAAAGTTAAAAGTCAAAATGACAAGTAAATATCCTTCCTTAAGATCAAAAATAAATTCCTCAATGAAAATTAACAAAAAACAAAAATGTTGTCTATTAACTTTTCCTACTGGGGAATCGAATACCGTTTAACCCACCATAAGTTTGTGATTTTCTTGTGCTTAACTTTCTCCTAAACATGTTTTCTATCACTCTCCCTCAGAACATGACCCTTTGTTTTTTCCTCCATATCCATGTTTTCCTACATGGAATCCTAGTATGGGTTAACTCAGGTGACCATTGTAATTCTCTTTCTTTCTTCTAAAGTGATTGTCTTACCGACTCTTGTTCCGATGTGGGACTTTCAAGGATGTTTCCAAGCCCAATTTTAAAATTATGAGGACGCAATTCCCAAAAGGAGGGAAGGATGTAACACACTAGGTAAATAAAGAATATGACATTTTTATATTTATCTATATTTGTGAATAAAATATTAATATTACTTTAAATGGGACTCTATGCTCGATGGCGTACCCAATATGCAACAACGAGTTTCTTGGGAATCTTATGTTGCACTCTAATAATAAAATAATATTATTTTAAATGGTAGTTAACGCCTAGCCGTTATAATGGCGAGAATGAACATAACAAACTAAAAAATGATTATATATGTTTGTCAAATATTTTTACTCTTTACAATAATTGTTAGAGGATTAAAAATGCGAATGAATCCAATTTTAAGCATAAACATTCTAATATTCTTTAAAAGGTGGATTAACTGCATTTTGATGGAGAACCTATTTTAAATCCACATTTTGACAATTTTATGTGTTATATTTGTCAAAATAAAATTCTTATTTACAATTGGGACATCAAAATTTACTTTGTGTAAAATTTTTGGTATCTTTTCGATAAAGTTCATTTTTTAATGAATAGTGAAAAATGTTGTATTTTAATTCAAAACCTCTTTTTAATATAATTTATTTATATGATTAGATTATCTTTTGTATTTTTTTTAAAGTAAAATTAGAATATAATTTTACAATTTAATCCAATAGTGGTCGTTGGAATTAATTTCACTTTAAAATTGGACTTAAACTAGTGTCAATCTTTTGATACTTATTGTTTCATAAAAACACGATATTTGCTCTGACAGCCGGAATTAATTATTAAATTAATTATTGTAACTTATATGTTTTGAATTTTGTAAAATATACATCATTTTTGATTTTGGAATATCAAATATAGCTTAATGTGAAGTTTTGGTATTTTTCTGAAAAACATCAATTTTTGATGAATAGTGAAACCACTAAGTGGTACTTAAAAAATTGATTTTTTGTTTAAAAGAGATTTTACCACATATGTGTTTTGAATTTCAAAAATCTGACATACATGGTTGTCATTAAGAAGAAAAATTTTGTTCAATGGGATTAAAATATTTATTTTTTGAATAGTAATTTTTAGGGTTTTAATCGCGATTAGAGGTAATTAGTGTAGTTTAAGGTAAAAATAATGTTTTAATATTATGAGATGAGCTTAAAACGTGTCCTACCCTTATTGGATGTGTCATGGCTGACCAAGACAATCCATGGGTCAACTTGGGGACCCCATGGAGCCACTTTGGAAGGAAAATGACATTAATATCTTTTTATTTAATGTAAAAGTAAAAATGACACAAACATGATTTGTTTTACTATAACAGTTTTTAAATGGGGTTATACAAGTCAAATTTTTTACTATAATCGTCATTGGAAAGCTAAAACAATTTACTACATCATAGTATTTTTTTTATAATTTTTAGACATTAAATAAATTAAATTATTTATGAAATCATGATGATGCATCGATTACCTCATTATTTAACGATTTAAATAAAATGAAAAGATAATGTAAAATATAAGACCTACACTTGTAAAAAACCTATTGTATGGGTATATTTCGAACCCTTATCACCTTATCCTCGAATTATATCAATGTGGGTCCTTTTAAATATGAAACTCATTTTAAAATAAAGTAACATTTCTTTCCTTTCCAAGAGTGCCCCTCCTCTACTCTTCTAAAAGGCCCCCACCTCTACCGCCTTACACACCCATATCAAGCCTTTGACTCAGCCAAACCCTACCCATTTCATCTCTCCACATCCCTCTCTTAATAATTGAAGCCTCACTTTGGGTAGAATCCTTTCAAGGAAGCCTTTGAGCTTAAATCAAAGAGAGTTACCTGTTTTAAAGGTAGTGTTTTCTCTTGTGTTCTTAGGATTTATTTTGGTTCTCCAACCCCCTAAAATCTTTTTATAATTTCATTTTGTAATAACACCAGTATCATAAGTATACTATGATGTTGTTATATGATGTATTCGAGCTACACTTACACACACCTTCGTCTAATGGTTAAAGAACATATTGTTTCTGTGGTTGGCGATTTTCTACCTCACGAAACGATGATTGTTCAATATTATTTTAACACATTTAATGGTGGCCATTATGATGTCACTGTATTTTTTATATTATATATGGTATTTATGTTTACTATATGCTTCTTTATTTTATATTTAAAACATACATTTATTCTTTTCATGTTCTGAAAATGCGATAATTTCATATGAGGAAGTGTTGACTACCGCCCCCTCAAGTGATGTGACTCGTACATGCAATACATGGAATGTATAAAGAATGAAATTAATGAAAATATGTTACATATATAACATATATATTATACTGGAATTATAATATATATATATATATATCATTTATTTCAAATTTCATTAATATGAAAAAAATGAAAGTAGCGTTCATGCGTACGTACAGCCTACGGTCTCCATGAACGGTGCTTTTCATTTTTTTATATCCAAATGATATGGAATAGTATGAAATGAATATGTACTGGATATATATAATATTTTAATCATTAATAATATTCTGGAAATTATTTACTTATAACTACATGAACAATCATTTTTCAAACAAGTTCATTTTTGATTCATGTACCAATCATCGGCAAAAACGTCTGATATGATCTAACATTATTAAACAATTATTATAACATTATAATATGTGATGTGAACTGAATAATAATCTTTAAATGAGGTACTTATTAAATTATAAATTGACCAATGTTTATTATTCAGGAATATAAAGAAACGAACAGGACAAGTCGGACTTGAGATAAGGGATCCTACTCCTCTCTTTCTTTTTAAGTACACTCTTTTATGTCATTCCTTTTATGCTCATATTTCTTGTGATTGGGATATTATTTTATATTACTCTTACTGTAATTTTTTTGTTCATATGATAAGATACCATATTCTCTCTCATCAATCCATTTTGTAAGTTTTGAATTGTGCCGTTAGGCTGCCGAATTTTTGTAAGAGATCTCTCTTTCTTTTTATGTACTCTCCTTTATGTCACTTCTTTTAAGATCATATTTGTTATGTTGGGGATGTTCTCTTATATTCCTCTTGCTTTAAACTTTATTTTAATATGATGAGAGTCCCTATTTGACCTCATCAATCCATTTTTGTAAGTTCTATGTGGCGTCGTTTGGCTGTCGAGTTTTTGTAAGAGATTTTTCATCTCACTTTTATTCCCGTGAGATTTATGCTACATTTTCCACAATTTCCTTTGAGTGGTGTATGTACTGCCAATTATTTTAATAATTGTGTAATATAATTTCATTTATGAGTATTTACATCAATGTTTTATTGTCCCTCTTTCATGGGGTGTATGTTTCGAACGATACCCATGTCGGTAAGGGAACCTTTCAACCTCCTTTTTTTAAAAGACTTATTTTGTTATGTCTTTTAATTCACATACTATTATGTTGGGATATGTTATTCTATATCCTTATTGATTTAAATTTTATTTCCAAGTGATGAGATACCCTTTTTATCTCTCATCAACTCATTTTCTGAATTTTTTAGTGACGCCGTTAGGCTGTCAAATTTTTTGCAAGGGAACTTCTTAACACAATTATGATTCTTTAGGATAAACATGTACTCCTTGAATATGTTGTTCTATGAATATTTGTGAATAACCTCTGATTTTTTTACACTTAATATCCACTTATATTTGGTGTATTTGTTTTTCACACATAATTATGTAATTGATTTATCCTTAATCCAAGGATACAAATCTTTGTAAGGGACTTCGTCTCAATATCTATTCATTGAGGCATATTTTTTTTATACACAACATTCTTTTACATGGTGTATAAACCCCTTTGACTTTTACATTTATCCAAAATGAATCTTTTTTATACGAAGCGTTTTACTAAATGACAAGAGGGAATGTTTTTGTCGTATGTATGTGGCGACAATGACTTCTCCGCCGCCGTGACCATTATTTGAGTTTCAGCTTCCTCTACAAGCCATACCTTCTTTTTAAAAGAAAAAAAATACCATGTTTTACTTTTCTTTTTTGTTTTGGTATTGAAAATGGTTTTCATAATGTTTTTATATCAATGTGTTGTATTTATATTTTGTGATTGAAATGTAGAAATGTTATGTTTCCCTTATGCATGTTTTATGTGATACGATTATGTTGTGGTTCTTGGGAATTGTTATGAAGACGGGTGGTTCCGTGATAAACTAATGGCGGGTGAGCCTGATATAGCTCTCCAATGCATTGGGTAACACGAATGGGTTAAAAATTAATGTTACTCCGAAGAGATTTAGGGAATATACTGTGATGGGTATTCTAAACGTAACCATGAGGGTTACTCCCAACGTAAGAATGTTATTAATGCCTCAAGTTACCTTTATGTCTTATGATTTCTATGATTTATTCATGATTTTATGAGTTATGTTTAAGTGCCTATGTTTTATGGATAAAGTGTGATTTCATTCTTATGTATACATGTACTCATGTTTCCTTTCCATGTTTTTATATCCCTTACTGAGCTTTTGATGCTCATCCTATGTTTTTGAAATGTTTTTCACAGGTCAAGGGAAAGGTACATGATATGATGATAGTATCAAGGAAGTGTCAAGAAAGAATCCATGTTTTATTTTATAAATGTTTATGTTGATGGGGAAAAATTAATACTGTCTTTTATGTAACCACTTTGTTTAACTGTGGAATGTAATTCATGATTTATGATATAATTCTCTAGAATTCTAAACCTGAAAAGATCCTCAATGTGAATTATTCATTTAATTCAATATTAAGTAAGGTTTAAGGCCGGGGCCTTATAATAAGAGCATGTTTTTCATTATAGATAAATGATTTCGAAATTTTTTGATATAGAATGTGGTTTCATATATTTACTTTATACATTTTACTGAGTGTGGACTGCTAGAGAGGCTTCATTTTTTTGGATGGATGAATGTTCAACCAAATGGGCTTGACAACACCATTAATGTAGTATTCATAAACCACATAATTAGAACCCTATAGATTATGATGTTAAATGTGAGACAACATCTAATGGGTGTACGAGGACCACACATTTACTATAGCTACCACATACATTTGTGTTATTTTTTATGATTCCATTAAATTGGATATGGATCTAATGAATGTGAATGTAGGGTTTTAACAAAAATCAACAAAAAACTATGAAAATGAACATTACAATAGAAGAAAAATTGTGTAATTTGTTATATTAAGTTCATTATGATTAGACCATTTTAACATTATAATAGTACAAAAAGAGTTTCATAGGTGGGGTAAATAATTATTTTGGATAATTAAATGATTCATGTTGTTTTCACCATTTTTCTCATCCTCTTTGTGGAGTTTCAGTTTACAATGTGGTTTGTTCATGGAATTGAAAACTCCCAATGTCTCTCACATCCGTGATGGAACATGTTATTTCTTTCTAATTGAAGGATGTAGTTAGTAATTTTTAGTAATGATTCCTAGGAACCCATATTGGTCGAGAGGATTCATGGTCCATCTCATCAGACCCTTTTCGGGGTAATTATTTCCTTCTCATTGACTTTGATAAATATTTAATACATTTTCAGAAACCATTATAAATTAAAAATTTGGAATTGGTCACCACTCTGTACAAACAATCATCTATGTATACGTATTTATTATAATCATATTTTATGTATATAAGGTTTTCCATTTTTTTAAAAGCGAGCAATAAAGTCTCAAATAAATAAGGCAAATTACAAGAGTCTGAAGGAGGGAACTTTACATTTGTCTCTATTAAGTAAACCGAGAAAATCCTCATCAAGTGTGGTCAAATGTACTCCAGAAGCTTCATAAATACCTTGATTTTCAAGTCTGTCAGCAAGAGAGTTTGCTTCACGGTAGACATGTGTGATTATAAAGCTCCTAGATGAAAGAATGTCAAGGCATTTGATCCATTTCAAGGTAAGTTTCCAGGAAAGGTGAATCTGATTTTTTTGGACACCATTGGTATATAATATAGGTTATGGATATTTTTTATTTTTATTTATTTGTGATACTCTTGTTAACCCACAAAAATAAACTCTATAAAAAATTTTCATCCTGGGAGTCATGTGTTTTTTTGATAATGGGATCGATACCATGATAGGTTATCCCAACATATACTCATGAGAGTAATTATTACTAGTGTAGTTTAGTTATAGTTAATGGGACAGATAAAACCATTTAAATTTATGTGAATAGTACCAAATCATGTAGTTTAATTCCAGGTGAAAATGAAATCTAGGTATATGAGGACTAGAAAAGATGGTGTCTAAAATCTGTAGAAACAATCATTTAATGTTGATTTATAAGGTAACAAGTCCATGATTTGGTAAGACATAAACTAAGGAATATGGAAAATAGATGATTAGGGTGACATTAGTGTATAAACACCTAGAATTTTTCATATATGTATATTAAAACATTATAGATTAGTATTCAATACATTAAAAAAACACATACTAGAGGACCATTATAATTTAGTGTCTATAGATACTAGGTACCCAATATTCTAATTTAGTGATTTGTCTTCAATATCTCTCATAAATACATTCTTTTATAGTTATATTAAAATTCATTACCTACTTAAACCCATTCTCCACAACAATGGATGGGGGAATATAAGAAAAAAAGACTTCTGATTCTCAATAAGGGAAATAAATTGATATATTAGCGATCAATTAAGAAACACAAGAGCATAATAGTATTAAAACATTATTTGTTTATTAAAAACCACAAAATTTATATCCAGGTTGAAAATATCAATGTATTAAATAAATATTATTATAATAAAAGACATTAATCATAAGTAAATAAAAAAAATCATCTATGAGATCAAAAAATTGGCATAACACCATGAATTTTGGAATATACATAATCATATAAAATATTTTTTCAAGGATAGATACCAAAAAATCCATAATATTTTAGGCTTGACTAACAACCTATATACCTACTTTGAGAATGGGATAACCTCCCCTTTACCCTAATATGACCTTCAAAAAAATTCTTTTTACCCTATTTGGGCAATTTAAGCACACATATACCTTTTATATCCTATAATATTAATCATTACTTATGGATGGCTTATTCTTCATCTAATACCCCCCACTCGAGTTCCAACATATAAATTTAATGGAAAAAAAGTTTCTTGAATATTATGAAAACATCAGTTCTTCATCAAAGCATTCTCTTCCCCCCACTCATCATTTTCGGTATGATGGCTCTCCTACAACCACTTATACAGAAGATGAAGTCATGTTTTTGGTGGATGATTCAAATTTTACTCTATTTGGGGGTTTCAATGGAGGGATACCCTAAATTTTTTGATTCACCACAATATATAGGTAATTTGTTTTTATAAATTTAATGTTGGGATTTTGGATAAGTATCGAGTTGCACTCCATTTTGAGGGTTGAGTGGAACCTTATCAGTGCTCGAGGTGGCAGAGCATTAAAATTGTTTCTTTCAATATGGAGATCTAAAATTTGTCTTTATTCACCTTATAGGGTTGGGAATATTATCTTATGCCAATCAAGGTAGGTTTTGTAGACATTTTTCTTTGTCTATTTGGTTTTGAAGCCCTTATTGAGGTTGCAAGAATTTTATTGTCCCTAATCAAAATATACTCCATGTATATCAATTTATCCCACCCATTAATATATTTTTATCTATTATCTGATACCTTTAAAGGGATTTTCCTCAAATCACGTGGATCTATAATAGAAGGGATTTTTTCCCCATGACATACACATTGAAGATCTTCCTCCATTATGGTTCAGACGTAAGATATTTGGTCACTTAACTTCGATATGGGGTCACAATGATGGTTTGAGGAATGGAAGGGGTCAACCAAGATGTTAAACCATTGGTTTGAGAAAAGGATAATGTGCGAATGCACGAATATTCTGTATTGGGGTGTCCATACTAACAAAATGGTCTTAAATATGGTAATATTTGAGGTTCTTTCTAGGAAGAAAAGCATAAGTTTAAGATAAGGCATGGCATGGGTTCTGCTATCAAAGAAGGTTATGGTTCTGGTTCTACAGAATGTTCTAATGATAACCACTAAACTACTTCATTTATAGGCACTATGGATGATAAGAACATTATTTTTTAAGAATACATTGGACTAGCCTTCACTATTACACAAAATGTGATGCATTTCTGTAGGGAGGTAATGACTAAAGGCACCCATTAGCTTTCAAAGGAGGAAGATGAACATGAAGAGGTAAAGGATGCTATGAAGTCCATAAAGTTTTCTAAAATCCCAATTTATATTAATGTGGACAATGGTAAACAACTAGATGGTTTAACTAATGATGATTTCTTTGATGCTATTAGAAGAATAAATCTTAACCATGATGGGACAACTCCAATTTCCCGAGAACTATCAAAATAAGGTGTACTATGAATTTTATATCCTTGAAGAGGATGATCCATGAAAATAAACAGAATGGGGTAATACATTGTAGATTATATGTTAATTATCATTAAATTAGAACTTAGAGAAAATATATCCAATTTCTAAAGGAATTTCTTGAGGAAAACACTAAACTATGCAACACCATGGTAGGAGGTGGTAGTATTTTAGCATCTCCTAAGATAAATTAATTCCTTAAAAATAGATAAATAATTCCCAATATTCATGAAAGATATTAAATACTTTTTTATGACTAATAATCTTAAAATTCATTCTTTAATTAAATTTGACATACTATTTTGGTTCTTACTAAACCCTTAATAGTGGATAATCCTTTAAATAAAAATAATGAAATTTATGAGTAAAACATTAATCATTACCCAATTTACTAGAGGAAGGTATTAGTCCCAGCCATAGCTAAATCGATATCATACATATATGTTCAACACGATTATCAATAATTCATCATATCATAAACCATGAAATGAAAATGGCCTTCATAAAAATTTATAATATTTTAACCTGTATAAAATATGTAGGTTTTATAAAGATTTTATCAATTGATCATTGAATAACTCATTGACAAATAATTGGGTTTCATAAAAATATTATCATTTTATAACCAATAGAAGGGAAAAAAAGTTTCATAATTATTAAATCACGATAAATCATTTATAGAATGAATAAGAATGATATATGTGGTTTATATCCCAAGCATATAGTAATTTATATCAAAGGAAGACATCATAGATGGAAATGTATTTTCAAATATCACAATTTACAATTTTTAGGGAAAATAACATTTCCATGAAAATAATATTTTAAAACAAAAAAACTGTAAAATATTTTGAAAATATGTTTAATTTAAAAAAATCATTAAATCTTATAGAGGACTCCTTATTTAAAATAATGGTCATTATAGAATAAATTACATTCTGTTTGTACACATTAAAACAACGATTCCTTTCACATTTTTGGTAAAATTAAAATTGGAAATGTTTGTAAGATGAAAATATTTTTCCTATTTAAAAATGAAATATAAAAACATGTGTAAAAATTAATTTAATAAATTATTTTTATAATGAAAATATCATGTTTCTTACTTTTTTTATATTTTTTTGAATTAGATTCATATTACACCGAAGAGATAAATAATGAAATTTTTTCTTTAATAATTTTATTAATTATTTTCAATACTAATGAAGGTAAAAGTAGTAATATTACATGAATCTATCATAAATAACAATCTTATTAAAAAATACATGGGAATTACAGTGAGTTTCATCATAATATTTGGACAATAGAGACTAAATCTTAAACAATCCCCATTAACAATTAGATTCTAACATAAAACAGTTATTAATTTGGTATAATTGGAATCATAATCCCCCTAAAGGATAAATATTAATATGGATATAAAGTACAAATAATACTAAGGATATGAAACATAAAATACATTCATGTTCCTTATATAAACCAAATTAAAAAAAATACTTGATGTATATTGAATGGGTCTAACAGAATTAAATATGTGAGGCAGAAACCCATTACCATTTTAGTAATATTAGGAATCATAAGAACCACAAAATAATTAAAAAAATTAAATATCATGAAAATGAATATAATAATGATATAATATTTAAATTTTTCAATATATAAAACACATAAAATAAATGACTGTTGAATTCTCTTATGTCTCCCAATATAAATAGTGAATAAAAACCCCATAATATATGGCTCGACATCCTTTGTACTCATAAAAAATCCATTATAAAAAATATATGTTTATTTGAAATATATTGTATAATATATATATATATATATATCATACCATATAATATTTACTTATATCCTTTTATTACCAATATATTAACAATTCCATGTCAATTTCATGTTTTAGATGTCAATTTATATATTTTTATAATATTTTCGCTTTTTTTTTGCACACATAATTAGACAATTGTTACATAATTTACATACTAATAATAATGAAATAATTAGAATATATATATATATATCATTTAATGTGATTAATTACTTTTTTGATAAATGAACTATTTTACGATTATTGAGACAATAGGTCATATGTATGCACTAGTAATGCTTCCTTTTTTCACTGATACTTATTAAATGTAATTAAGTTATATTTTTTTTCGATAAATAAGGTTAATGATATATTAAATGAAATATTATTTCAACAAATATGTTTATACATATCATCCATGTGATGTAGTGATGAATATAGTGTCACATCACTTTGTGATGGGGTGGTTCACACCTATACAAAAGATGCTATTATCTTCCATTGAGTGAAAAGGTAAGAATGAAAAGGTATATTATCCTTTAAAAATGAAAAATATTTTATATAATATAAAAATTATTTAATTAATATCACAAATATTCATTAAATTTATCCACTTTATCTTCCATGGAAATCATTTGTGAAAAAAATCACATAGTTTCGTGAGGATATAGTCCACCGTGAATATGAGTGATTATATCGTATCCCTTATGGATTGGAAAGTAAAAAAGATATATATGATACAATTAATATTTAGAGAAATTGTTTTATAAATATCATATATATATATATATTATATAGAATCAATCCAAACCTTGATATGTGGTAAAGGAAAAATGAAGGAAATCATTTCGTGAAGTGGTTTTCCACTGTACACAAGAATGATGATATCACGACCCATTTGATGAAATTGTAGAAGGTTGATGGTCCTGACCTAAAAATAATCAAATCATAATATAATTCATAAAATTATTCTTTTATATCATCATAGTTTAATAATAATTTTATGGTTTTCATGAAGAAATAAAATAAGAACCATGTTGGAAGAATGCTAACTCTTTTTTGGGCAACCTCTTTATGTTTGCACCAAAATCCATAAAAGGATGGAGTTCAGAAAAACAATGTCTAATATGATATGATGAGGTAATTTTTGAAATAATTATGAAATATATTAAATGATTCAAAATATTTTTATTGGTGAAGAAAAGAGTAGAGGGGTGTCCTTGTATAAGTGAGGTGACTGGCATAATTGAAATGTTTAGAAAAGAAAAAGGTGTACCTATGTTTTGTTTGTGATAAAATTATAAAAAATGGATTATTATAGAGAATATATATTATAGGGGATAAATATAACTACAAAATATATTTTATACATGTTTTTTATCATTTTAATAGTTATATTTTTAGTTTAACCCTTGGTAAACCAATTTTATCCATAATCTCGAGAATTGATTTTTACTATTTATAATATATAATTTGAAAAAATTAAAGTGGATACATTCAGGTAATAAAAATTAATATTATTCTAAATATATAATACATTTTTAAAAATTTTATTTGTAGAAGTGTAAAATATTAAATTAACAGAATTCTCACAAATGTGATGAGGAAGTGGGTTTTGAAATAGAAAATGCTCATAAGATTAAAAATAAGTTTTATCAAAATTAAATATAAAAATGGATCCAATTAAATATATTTTATTTGTATATATAGAATAAAAATATAGTAACAAAAAACCCAATTTAAAATATAACTTAAATTTATGAATAATTTTAACAAAAATTCGATTGTCAATTAATATTTTATATTTTTCTCTATTCATAAAAAATTAAACACTTTCAAAAAAATTCAAACAACCCACTTAATATATTTTTTAAATAATGATTTAAAAAATGAAAATATTTTTTTTTTCAAATATATTTTATAAAATTTTAATTTATTACTTTTAAAATAGTTTTACATAAATTCAACAAAAATAATATACAGAAAGATATAATTTAAGTGTAAATTTGGATTTATTCTTATCTCTTCTCTAGAAAACATATAAGAAGAAAATAAAAAGATTATTTATTATTTAATTAAGGTAATTCATTAAAAATATTAATTTTTTTTGTTTTTTCTATTATTTCAAATAATTGTTAATTCCATATAAATTGTTTTTAAGAAAAATATATAAATTATTTTAAAGTAGTTTTTAATTTATTAGTCTCAATAGAATTTATTTTTGATATATTTATAAACCATATATTTTATATTTTATTCAATCCCATTCAAAAAAACTATAAAAAATACTAAGTGATAAATATCATAACAAATATAAAATATTTAATTATATGTGATGTTTGCTTTAAAATCATTTTTTTGTGTAACACATGTTATGAGTTGTGTATTGTGTAACTCAAGAAATTCTCTCTTTTTCCTGTAAATCAATGTAATCATAGTATTATCTCTACTGAAAAAAATAGAGATGTTAAATTTATTTGAAAAAATATATAAAAAGTCTCATGGTGTTACATTCTACCCCCTTAAAAAAAATTCCCCTCAAAAGTTTTCAGTTTTTTACCAACAATTGTGGGTACATATTACACATTACAACCTCAGGTTCCTACATAGATTCTTAAATAATCTTATTTATACACAAAACAATAATTAGGCAAGTGTCCTTGTTTTATAGAACATTCTCTATTTTATCCATAATCTCTAATGGTTCTTTCTCATAAAATGTTTCATGCCCCGGTTATATGACATATGAATTCAATATAGGTGATGGATTGGGAATGAAAATCCTAATGAGTGATACATAGAACACATCATGAACCTATGGGTGGTTCAGTTGAAGAACCAAATGATAATCTACTATCATGATATGATTTAGTATTTTAATGTGACCAATATACATTGGTAATTTTTTTCCCTTATTTCTTCCATTGATAAATTCATAAAATTAAATTCATACCAAAATAATATTTTATATCTCATTGAAATTTATTTAAATAACATTTTAATAAAAAAAATTAGGACTTGACATGTTTCTGAAGTGATATGACCCACTTCTCCATCTCATTTTATTTCATGGGTCCCAATTGAACTCTTTCTTCCACTTCATTCAAATATATTTGTTTTCAAGAATTAATTCAATGTAGTGCATCATAATGACCCATCTATATGCTGGGGTGACATATATTATAACAAGAAAACTCAACTTTTAGGATGGTTTTGGTCACAATCAACATTGAAATCCATATAAAATGATCTTAGAATAACCTATAAGGTTTGAATTATTATCTTAAAAACTCATGTTTCTTTCGATGTCATGTTGTAATTAAATTATACTACTTTCCAAGTTCCCAATGAAGACTTCTATAAATCATTCATGTAAACTATAGATTCCAATAATATACAATTGAATGTCTTACTCAATGAGAAAATACACTTTTGTTAATTTATATTCACGAAATAGGATCAAAATAGAAATCATCTCTGATAGAAATTATTTATTTCTAATTCATAATGTGATATAATATAAACCCTAATTACGTCAACAAATATGACAAGATAAAATTTAAAGGTTAGTAATACATTTTATCATATGTACACAATGTGTAGATGAATTCCTCATCAAATAAATTTTTTAATATATAAAAAAACTGGTTTCATAACAATATATATATTTTAAAATATTGATAATATTGACATACTCTAAAAACAAAAAACTATAAAAGGGGTATTAATGAATGATATTTTATGATCAACTATATGCGTATAAATAAATAATTTCATCCATTACTGATAAGTTAATCATAAATAATGGCATTAATGATTTTAAAATATATTTCACTTTATAATTATTAAATAACATATTAAATTTAAAAAAAATCCATTGGATTCTTAGGTTAAATATTGTTCTAATTGAATATCATATATTAGTTCATTATTCTATAATACATGTATATGTGTATAATAAAATTAATTTTCACTACATGATAATGAATTATATTTTTTATGGATTATTCCTAAACATTTATACATGAAATTACAATCAAAAGATGTCATTATTAGTGTTCCCTTATTATAATTGATTCATATAATGGACATAAAAATTGCATTTGAATCATCGGAGTGTTGTTGGTGAATTTTGTGAAGCTTTCTTTCTATTAAAATCATTAGCCAAATTATTTTCATTAAGTCGTAAATAAATTTCATGAATACCTTCTCATCCATACATAAATTATTTAAATGTTATCGTATGAAAACATCCTCCATTTTTCTTTACAGACATTAATAATAAAGAAAATTGTATCTTCTCCTCTTTATGCCTTTTAGAAATTAAGTTTAATTATAGTTTTATTTTCTTTTTAAAACCATGAGGATTATATAGAAATTCTTCATGAAATTAAACCTTTATAGTAAATAAAAAATTATCTTCATAGCATCAAAATTATCCTACAGATAATGACCTTAATATATTTTTTAAAATCTAATAGATAATCTTTCAAACATACTATTCAGTTGTATGATAATAGTAAAATATTATGATTCTTTTGTTCTAAAATCTTCATCGTAGTTACAAGTAGATTAATAAAGCTTTTTATTTATCTTATGAAACTCTATATCCATATCCATATGAGAAATATGAATATTTTATTTATTGAAAAATAACTTCATAAACTCTATTCAATACATAGATTCAATTTCATCCATTTTTATCATAATATTAATAACATTCCATTATTTATTTGATTTAACATCATAATATTTGATAGCTGATATGAATTTCTCATGCTCCCAACACTAGAGGATAGAAAATATATTTTCATTGGTACATGTTCATTTATCTCTAACTAGTAGATTATAAGACCCAAGAAATTAATGTGGTTGTTTACTTATAAAGTAACCGGTATAATATTGTTCCCTCCTTTTCTTGTATGGATGTCTAATGTGATTTGTATCTTAGAAAATTTGTTTGATCATAGGGAAAATATTTTTCATTTTAGATCCCATAATATTTTTTTCTTAGGAGGAAATTCATTGAGTTGTACTTCACATTCATTATTATCATGGTTCCTTCAGGTTCCAACCATTATGTAAAACCAAAATCATCATGTGAGTAACATTAATCATAGAAGGGAACAACATAATCATGAAAAACAAAATATTAGATTTCTAAATCAAGATTTTTTTAATATATGGAACCTTATGTTGATACAATATCATTCAAAGTCATAGTTTAGTTAACTCCTTCATAATGGATCAGAAACCTTGTGAATTTCCATAGCATATTCCATATGAATGTTATACTAGATGAGAATAAGGTACCATTTTTGTGCAACATGTATTGATCTAGTCGAGCTCAATCTACCATTTTCATAGTTATTATCCATTTTTACTTCCCTTATTGGGGTAATTCAACTTTTATTATATAGATAGGGCTGTAATTTCATTGAAACTAGTTTCTCTATATTTTACCAAAATTATATTACATTTTCCTAAAAAATGATTCATATTTAGATTTACCCTTATATATATCGCTAGAAACATCATTAGATATACATCTAAGGAGATAAAAAATATTTTATCAGCCTATTTTGAAAATGGTAACTAAAAATTTATTTTGATAGTACTATAGAAACCCATAATTTTCATAAATGGATATTTCATCTTCCTAGATGAATTTAAAATACACTAAAAATACACACTTTTGATGACCATAATATTTTAGTGTCATTAATGACTAGGTACACAATATTCTAGTATAGTTAATTATCTTAAATATCTCATATATAGATCTTCTCCTTTTATACTCCTAAAAAATATACCATACATAGAACATGTCTTCATATCCCAGAGAAGGGAAACATAAGAAATAGTGAGCTCAGAGGATTAGTAAGGGTTATAAGGTGAGATATCAATGATCACATATGCTTGACATGGTCATAAGGTTATGATATAATTGTCTTACGGACTAAGGACCATACCCTACACATCAAATACCAAAATCATGTGGTGTGACATAAATATTGGAAGTTCATATAACTTTGATGATAATGAAATAAATTTACATGATCCATGGGGGAATAACATACTCAGAAGACAAAGAATGATTTCAAATATGTAATCTTAGAAAATATTATTCCATGTCAACCTAAAAAGAAATTCATAACATATTTTCCTTTGGAAAACTACCAGTGTGCCTCCTTTTGGATTTGGATAGCCTCCCATGTACCCTCCTTTGGTCTTGGTATAACCTCATGTGTACCCTATTTTGGGAATGGGGTGACCTCCCATGTTCCCATTTAGATCATAAATTATTCAACACTATCCAATTCATTAGAGGGAGATATAGGTCTCCCTCATCACATATTGAAAATCATACACATGTGTTCTAGAAGATCATAAAAAAATTAATCATTCATAACCCATGACATAAAAATGGGTTTCATAAATGTTTCATCATTACATATACTATGTAAAAGAGAAAACTTTCATAATCATTTAATCATAAAATCATATAAATCCCCACTAAAAATAATATGGGTTTCATATCGATTGTATCATGGAATAATACATGTATGTGAAATAAGTTTCACAAACCTCCTATCTTGATAAAACCTTCGGAGAAATACTATGAATCATATCCTTTTACCATATCCCCAATAAATAATATGTTATATAAATTCTAGTATTCAAAATAATTTTTTTTAAAAATATCATTAAATACATTTACAGGAATTTTATAAACCACATAAAATAAATTGATGGTGAATATGGAATGTGTCTCACAGAAGTAAAAAAGTGAGTATCAAATACCATACCACATTAGAAATAGTTTGAATCATAATCCCAAAAAATGTACAACATCAATTGAAACATTAATTATCATTAAATGGTGGGATCTCATGATATTACATGTGAAAGGATCAATATATACACCACTAAAAATATATTAGTGGTAAATTTTCATTTGAATCCCATAAATAAAAGGGTAGTTATAAGTCATATATTGTAAGGCTCAAAATCATTCATATTCATTCAATAATCATATATTCTAAATATTTTTTTATTATACATAATTTACACATTAATAAATTTTTAAATATAGTAACTTATATGAATTTTTTATTTCATTTTATTACCCATTTATTATCAATTCTTTTTTAATGTAACATTTTGTCTAAAAAACACTTTGTTTTTCATATATTATTGGATTTATTATATTAATCCCCCTTACACTGAACATAGATCCACCATATATAGAATAATAATAAATAAAAATTTATACTATTTATAAAACAATTACACATATATGTCTAAATATGAAAATTGGTTTTGAGAAATGAATTGTGTTTTGACGATGGAGAAGGTAATTCATACATATTCAGGAGTAAATATTTAATTTTCAATGATTATTATGGAACTAAGTTATGTAATATACTATAATTACATAATGATAATAACATAATAAATACCATATTATTATTTTTGGTTTACTTTTACACATCTTCCATGTGTTGTGTTGATGAAAATAGAGTAACATCACCTGGTTATGGGGTAGTCCACATGTACATGAAAAATATTTTTATACTATACTGATTGAAGAGGTAAAAAATGGTATATTCATTGTTTTGAATGATAAATATGTCCTGAAAAAATTACAAAATAATATTAATTTAATATATTCATCAAATTATCTTTATAATTATCCATTTAATGCATGAGTGAAAATTAATCACATCACTTTGTAAGGTGGTAGTCATCCATACAAAGGAGCGATGTTAGAGTATCCCATATGTGGATGAGAGTAAAATGGTATATATAATATTATTACAACACATATATATAATTATATTATTAAAATAATATATATACATTATATCCATCATGATACCCAACCATGAGTTGTAGTAAAGGGAAAAATGACAATGTTTCATGAGGAGATAGTCCACTGTACACATAAATGATGATTTTATAACCAATTTTATAAAAGTAGATACGGTTATAGGTAATTCAAATGAAATACAAAATCGGTTTATATTGATGATATTGAGGTATTTATAACCTCACACTTTTATATGAATTTAATATGGTGGTGGAAGAAAAAAATTTAAAAATTCTCTTTGAAGAACGTTAGCTCTTATTCATGTGACCCCTATAAGTGATTCTATATAGAACTATGATGACCAATGTTCCCTCATATTAGAGTATGATTTGTGATGTGTGAGAAGATATTATAAGATTCCATTTGGGATTTAAATTAATTATATTATAATTTACTGGTGAAATGGATTCCACATTTTGACCCAGGGACTATGTTTGGGGTGTTAGTGTGAATTAGAATCATAGGAAAGACCAAAATGGAATTGTCTTGGTGTTGGGGTGGCCTAATTGAAACATGATATCTCAATATTCAAATAACACATTCATTTTATATAATCGAGAATACATACATATGATATAATATATTATACTGTCATAGTGAGACTATATTGAGGATCATATATTAGACCACTCATGGGAACTATTCTATATGTAAATACCATATAAATATTTTATAATCTGAGAACATGTTTTTATGGGGATGGAGCTATATTTTATCTATATAGATTTATAGATTTTATTTTTGAGGCACGAGAATAATAGTAGATCTTCTCATTTTATTTATTTACTTTTTATTTTAGATGTGATATTAATTATGGTAGATCATTTATATATTCCAATATGATTCCGAAAAGTAATTTTTTTAATAACATTGAGAATACATGGAAATGTTTACTAAGATTATCATATAATTATTATTTTGGATACATTACTTTCATTATTATAATGTTATTAGAGTGAATATAATCCCCATAGAATTTCAATGCCCTCTCTAATAGTTGGTAGCATCTATCATATAAGAAGGAATACTCTAAAGAACTTATCCCTTAATCTCAGACAATGTTATTAGTTAGTGGGATATATATTATATCATATTTTATATTATTTTCATTCGATTTTATTTATATTATATTTTTATTTGGCATATGTTTGAGGTTATAATGGACCATGATTAGGTGAATAATGAAAAATATTTATATTGGGAAATTAAGGTTACAATCATTATAAGATTTCAATTTTTCATTTATCCTTCTTATATGGGATGTTTATTTAATTTCAAATGTTTACAAATTGATATTATTTATTATTTATTATAATGGAAAATTAGAAATATACCTGTGGACATGAATCGTTCTTATAATATATGATATATATGATATATGGGTGCTTTACCATGAATTATTTCATTGAAAATGCAGGGTTTAGATGATTATAGTGTCAAAAAATCATAAATGGTGTATTTTCATGTGGCATGTTGGTGGAAATATTTTCAGTTGATCCATAGTACTTTGATCTCATAGTAATTCTAATGGATATTTGGGATAATTTTTATGGATTATTTATTTGTATTACCTTCTAAATTGGATGTATATTGAAACATATTTGTTTTTTAGTCTTGGTATTCCTAGAGGTGATTCGTTGATGGGTTTGAATTTCTATGAGAATGTGGATACCCATGATATTTTTGAAAAACACTATATGTTAATTAATATGGATTATTTTATAGTATGGAGAATGTTCATTTGGATTATCATGGAATAGTTTTTGGAATAAGTATTAGCAATACATGTTTGTTTATTGATCATTATCCTAGAAATTTTTATCTATGGTGTATATATAATAGAGAAATTATTTAATTTCATGGAATGATGTTTGGGTAGTGGATGTCTGAATTCATGGACTTGTCATGATTGAATTTCCATTGGATTTTTTTGTAAAAAATAGGTATTCATTTTTGTTATATTGGACTAGAAATTCATAGGATTATTTTTTTCATAAGAACATGTGATTATCAATTATAGGGTGAAAATCAGGGGATCATGAATCATTTGTGTGATCTTACTATACTTTAGTGTACCAGTATTTGGATTCAGTGATATGGAGGTAAATATTTGGAATTAACTCATTAATTATGAATTCAAAGGAATCATACTATATTGAGGATAATAGTGATAGATATAAGGTATTTTAGGGATAATTATTTGTTCATAAGGGTAGATTCATGCTAGTTACTTGTGGTGTAATTTGGTTCATCAAAAAATGAACATTGGGGTGTGTGTTAATTATTAATGGAATTTATGAGATTCTAGTGTGTATGGAATCTTACAGTCATATTGAGAATATGATGTCTCATGGGTTGATAAGATATGTGGGTGTGTCTTATGAAGAGTGATATGAATGTAATTTTAAGAAATGTTTCAGTTTTATCTCATGGATCAATGTGATTAAATCCATATAGTCGGGATTTCTCTATAGGCCTTTTTAGGATGCATCCCTCACTAATGTTAATTTTCTATGATTACTTTGGGTTAAATTTTTAGTGAGGTGAGAATGGGTTGCTATCAAATTTCTAAATTTTGTATTAGATAATAGTGGGTATTCACATTTTTTATTAGATTTTTTAATCATAAAATTATGGACTATGCATATCAAATTGTTATGTTTCTATAGGAAATCATAAATGTACTCTGATTATAAGGAGATTCATATAATCTGGGGATGAACGACATGCATTATATTATGTTTAGAGTTTGGTAAGACAAGAAATTATAAAATTTAGGTTAATTAAAGATGTAAATTATAGTTAGATATTTAAATTTCCAATTTCATTAAAATAAAATATTTTGAATTCAACAATTGTTCAGGATAGAGTCAAGATAATGGCATCATGATTTGGATTCTTATTGGTGTGGTCTTATGGTGAGTTATATTGTGGAATAATTGGGGATGTGTTTGAAATCATTATAGAAAATGTTTTCTTTCATGTACCCTTACAATAAAATATATCAACTATTATTTAGATATATTAATGTGGTTGTTTGGAAATTTTTGTGATACCTAAAAGAGTAATGGAATGTTGATCGTATAATTTGATAGCAAGTCAGTGAGTTATAATGAGAATTTTTATAAATAATTTAGTGATAATGGACTGACTATTCATTTTTTGTTGATTTATTTTTGGGAGGTGGAATACACTTTAAAAATAATAAGGGACCAATGGAAATGTGTTCGTGTTATAATATTACAGTGGAAGGAAGTACTGAGGCATATAATTTGCCTTTCTTATTGGATCCTTTTGGTGTGGAAAACCATAACCTATATAGTGAATTTGTTGGGGGATCATTGGTAACTCAAGTTATATGGGTGTAATTGAGATCTTTATCCTTCCTTATTTTAGGGTAGAACATAATGAGTTATATATGAATTTATGATAGAGTTAATTCATGTTGGATAAATAATGGACTGTCATGGATTCATAAGGATGGGAAGTGTTATGGTCATGATATTGTAATGGGTTATTATTTATAGAGATATTTTCATTTTTTATCAAAATATGTGTTGGTTCAGATCATTATGAATATTATATAAATTTCACAAAATTGGGATAACATATTGTAAATTTGTTGGACATTGATCTACACACGAAAAATGATTTGGGTTCTCAAGTGAAGATTGGTGTTGGGTAAGGGTAGCATACTCTTCTATCTAGTTTGAATATAGGTGTCCAATAACATCTTTACCCATTTGTGCAACTATAAAGACATATCATGAGACTGTTTAACTTCACAAATATATGATTAATATATTGTCATATTTTTATGTGTTTTTTAAAATATAAACAATCATATGATGTAACATCATGATGATGAACATGTCATGTCATGATGGTACCTATTATTAATTTTTTAATGACACCAATTTTTTAAATTTACATTTTCTTAAGGGAATTTCATCATGTTTTTTCACATAGTTTTTTTCATGATGTTCGTTTATATGGGGAATCTTGGTGGGTGAGTGTGAGGAATCTCAATGTCAATGAGGGATACCATATCTGATATAAATAGATATCTATTGGGTTATTCATGTCACATCATGGCCCAAATGGGTCAATCTATGAGGATTTTTGATAAGGGGATTCCCTTATAACCAAGGTTATATCATTATTTTATGTAATCTCTATGTTGTAATGAGGACATGAGTAGAGGTTTCACCCTATAACCCTCCTGGAAAACCCATTATCATGAACCTAAGGTCATTTTTAGATATATAATACTAATAATTTATTTATTCTATCGCATAGGTTATGGGTTAACCATGTACTAGGGGCTAGTCTATTTAGATATATCCATCATTTTTGTTACACTTATATAGAATACCATTAGTATGGATGGTTTTAGGAGATTATATTTTTTTATGTGTTTCACTCACTCCATTTTCCATTTTGATTAATCCTCTCTACCACATTTCTGTATGAGGATATTTTAACTATGTGTTTTGTGTCGATTCCACTAGATCATTCTGGAACTGAGTGGGAATGACTGGGCTAATAAAAATGTTTCACATATTAGGGTTTTATAATTTGATCTCATGTGGTTATATGTGATTTAGGAGATGCAGAAATTTGGGGATATCAAGTGAGTATTTAAAAAAATTATATTCAATTAAATGATTAATTATAATTTTTAATTATTAAATATTTGGATGCTTTAGCGGTATATATGAGAAATTTTTGTTTTAGTAACATGGATTAGGCATGGAAAATAATTTAAAAGGATGAAAATATATATTTTATGCTGGTATATCATATATGAAGGACGTGGATAACAATAAAAAAAATTCATACTCATTTTTATTCATTATTATATATTACTATTTGTGTATGAAAAGTTCATCTAATTTTGTAGGAACTGATAGGACCAATTTTAAGGAAACAATTTTGAAATGAACCTATTGTAATTTGTTTATTCTATTCTTGCATCAAGTGTAGAATGGGATCGATTGGTGACTATAAGGCCAAGGGGGATAAGCAATGGTTTAGATGATGATAGACTGTGACTATGTCTCAGACTGGGATATGAGTTCTGGGTATCTATGGTATCTTAGTATGTCTATTTTGGATAGAATGAGAGTCTTATGATTGGGAACTATGAGAGAGATGGTTGAATATATCGCATACATTTAAGGACACCCTTATGATGGTGGAGTTGTGCCCTATTATGTACTATGAGATAGACGTTTCATCTCTATGTGGATATGTTGAGTACAACCTGGGATTCCCTAAGTAATTGTAGAGAAACAATTATGGATAATTGATAGGTAAACATATAGTGGGTTAGATTTGTTTTTAAGTACATAGAGTGATGTTAAAAATTGGTTTACAGGTTGGATTTTCGAGATGATCCTTTCTGGATAGATTTTTTGTTTTGTATTATTTTTTGTCATGTTTTGATTGACATATTCAGGCCTTAGTTTAGATTGAAAGTATCTATTAGGATGTCATCATGGGATGCTGGTATACATTTTTATCAAAGTGAAATGATTGATATTTTTTTGAATTTTCTATTTATTTGACTTCATGGTATAGTTGAGAATTCTGACATAACATGCATGTTGCTATTGGTATAGAATGGGGATGAGGTGCATAATATAGAATATATAGGTTATCTGTCCATTTTTTCCGAGGATAATGAGATATTTTTTAATGGGTTAAATAGAATATTTCAATTGTATATGAATAGTTAATTTTGTGTGAATTATATGTGATAAAAAAACACAATAATAATGAAATGATGATTTTGGATATATAGTAAACAATTCCATGAAGGTAATTATTTGGTATATTTAGGTCACTTTTCTATATCAATGTAGTGGATTAGGATCTATCTTGAGTAACCAACTCCATGTGAATTTGGTATGGGTACTATTATGTTTAAACTACCTTAGAATTTAATCTTTTTGTTGGTAACAATGATGTGTTATATACCCTTTATTGGTGGATTGTGGATGGGAAATTTCAGTGCACCCTTTTCTCTGATGGAATGGGTTGGTATCAATTATGTGGGCCCATCCTTTTTATGATGTGAATTTGGTAAAACTCATTATATCCTTATCTAAAATGAATGGTTAAGGGTTATATTTTTTATATCCTCCACCTGAGGGGGTGTCCATGTGACTATTATGAAAGTCCTACAAGATATCTTTAGGTTTTTTTTGGGACTTTTGTGATAATTTTAATTGAATCGAACAAGGTGATGAAGCAGGTGTGTTGAGATTTCATATTATATTGTTTATAACATGATGAATTGATGTTTATTCTTGTGATTTTATTGATAAGTGGATTTATGGAACACTATAAAGCATGATTGTTAAGGTTTCATAGTAGTCTAATTTTAATATGATGATCCCACATGCATGTTGTTTTGTATATTTAATTAAATGTTAATAAACACATAGTATGTAATATATTTTTCATACATAGAGGGATCCTAATAGGATTAATTTTTCACACCCAAGAAATGTCCTCTGAATTATGTGTCGACCTTATTTGGTTTTAAATCATAAGGATTTTTTATGTAGTAGATCATTCGAGTGAAGATTTATTGTGGTATGAATATTGTATTGGTGATGCCCATGGGTATTATTTGAGAATCTCATGCATTTACTATTATTTTTAGTTTTATTATTAATAATTAATGAATATTAAGAATTTGATATGTCTAAAATATCTGATTATAATATATTGATGAGTTTTGTGATTTCCCACTATATTTTGTACTATGATGAATGATCAGTGTATTCCCCGACATTTCAAGCCACTCACTGATAGTTGTTATCCTAAAATATTCAAGGTAGGACACACGGGACCCCATATCCCTTCATCGTTGATTTTTTTTAATATGGGGTGTTACATTTCTTAAGTTCAATGCTTGATATATAATTATAATGTTTTTATGGGATATTACTTTATCTTTTCACATGAGTACACAACCCTATAACTTTATTAACTAACATATTTTATATATATAACCCTAATAGAGTTGAGGGATATTTATGTATAGATAATGTGACTAGTTAGAGATTTATTTTATGAAATATATTATAACATTCACACATTTATGCATACTAAAATTCCTTTCATTTTAACATATTTAGGGGCATAGTTAATCATGATAAATTTGAAAAAATACATTCTAGTATCCACATTATTAGTGAAACATAATAATATCATATACATTTTTTGCTTCATTGAAATCCTTAATGTTTATATTCATTAAATTATGTAGAAAAATATCTTTTGCTTTGACAATATTCTATGTAATGTGACATTTTATTTAAAAAATACACACATGTAAATTTTTTATCTAACAAATTCTTTTATAAAGTAGTTATATGAATATATTAATAATCATAATATTCTATTTTCTACTTATGGTTAATATTAATGTCATCCATAATTACTATAATATATATTTTCATGTTAATTAGTAGGTAATATATTAAAAATTCCATTATATTTTTATGGATTTTATAATTCCAAAGGGAATCACTATAATATCATATTGTCTATATCAGGCACACAATTTTAAATTTTGAATATATTACATGAGTACAATAATTTTATAATTACTAGAATCTATATAATTTAAAAAATTATTTATCTCAATGATTTTTTTTGAAATGTTTTACTAATTCATACCATTGAATTATTTATCATTAATATTATCATGTTGAGATCATTTTAATATATGAAAAGATAATTTTTCCTATAAATATTATTGAGAAAGAGAACAAGTACACCCCATGGAGATATATTAGGCTTTCTAAACCATTTTTTCCAAATTATATAAATATTACTTCATTAAATCCTCTTTATATTTTGAGGTCATTTGGTCGAGTCTACCCTATATTTATCTTTCATCACTTATAGGTTAAATCAAGTACTCTACTATATCATATAGTGGAAGGTGAAGAATATTTTTTATTATGTCATTATATTATATTATAATTACCATGACATCATTCTTTAAATAATTCATCATCTCATTAACTCAATAAATATTATGGTCATCAGTACATTTCACTAGCTAACACATTCATGGATTTTAAAAAGATTATACATAATGTTTAATCCATATGAATATGATATGATTATGGTTTGGGATATTTTATAAAATTTTATTTTTAGGAGGTTTATTTGAATAAAATATATAAACATCCAATCAAATAATGCAATATATTTAAATTACACAAAATATTGATTTTTTTATATTCTAGTTGTGACTTTTTCCATGCACACTAATTTAAGAACAATTATTCACATGGTTTATAAACATTTTTTCCTTAGGATAATTTAAAAATATTACTACATATTGTTATTATATATTTGATTTATTATTTATCATCAAAATTTAGGATTTGATGTAATAAATTTGTTTTAAAAAAAATAAATCATTCTTCATTATTAAATGAATGAAATGTTTTCCGTTCAAAAATTATCATTTTTATTAATTGTGGTTATAGAGTTTGACTATCATTTCACCCATTGGGTAGGTGATTATTGGTATTAATCATCCTCAATTTCTCTTGGTATGGAGCACTAGAATGAATAGTACTTATGTAAGTTTTTCTAGAATCACTAATCCATCGGTCGTGCACTATATAGAGAATTTCATTTAGTAATAACACTAAGAGACCTTTTCAGGTCCCTTCTATAATCTTGTTCATTATTATATCCTTATATTAGCATATTTTTCTTAATAGATTGTTAAGGAATCTACTTAGGTGTTTTATATCAGTTAATTGACATATTATACGTCTTAAGTTCTTTCCTCCATATATTTTATTCATTTAATCATCATCTATGACACATCATATGATTTTTTTTGTCTTCGTGTCCATTAAACCATTATATAGAATATATCTAAACATTGGGAGTATATTAAGGTATTTTTAATAACTAAAATATTATATATATATATATATATATTTCAATAGATGTAAAATTGTAAAAATAATTAATAATATATATATTTTAACATCATAATGGATAAAACTACTAGAGGTATACTATACTAATTTCCCTCTCTCTTTCCATTAGAAAATTATCACATCAATTTTAGACACTGATAACGAGGAATTTTTTTATGAATCTTTAACATAATGTTATCTAACTCAATTGATTTAAAATCATCCTCTGAAATTGAATTCGTGGAAATTATCCACCATTGTTGAGGGTCGTTGTGATATTACCTTACTCACAATAATGAAGCATGAAAAACTAAATTTCAATGGAATTGACTAATTATACCATTGAAATTATATCATGATATCCCACGGAAGAAGTTGAACATTACAGAATGATGGAGTCAATGGAAAATTTCCCAATATATGATAATTATACATTTCTATATTGTTCAATATGATTTTTAATATTTTTGATAATGGTTTATGTACAATGATTTGGTTTTAATCTTGATTAGTAGTTTTATTTGTATTTATGTTTTTATAATCACTAAGTCATCCATCACATAATTTTATTTCACTATTTCTCATGGATGTAAACATTTGACAGTATTGAAAAGATAATAATAATTAAAAAAATTATTAATAAAATGTTTACCGAAATATTTTTTATTATTAAATCTGGGATAAGATCTTATGTTATGGAACACATATGTTTATCTATGATTTTTTATTAACCACTGTATTGATTATCAAATTAAATAACCATAAATCTATTAGTATGCATTGCTACCAATATATTAATGTTCCCTAGAACCTCACTATAGGGTCGAATGGTAAAAAAATTATTTATATATTTGTTTCCAAACATAGTGAGATATCCCAAAAAAAACATATCATAATTTTATATCATTTCCATAAATTAGATATTACATCACATAATTAATATAAAATAAAATGAATGGATGGTTTTGTGTTTTCAAGGAATAGCTACATGTTGAAATTGAATGACTATTGGGGAAAATATTATACCATTTATCCACACTATACTCTGTTATGTGATTCTCATAAGTTATGTAAATCCTCATAACCTATGAAATGGAAACCTAAAAAATGGATGAAATCAGATTCCCAATTAGGGAAAATAATTTAATATGACATCATCATTTAGATCATATGAATTTATAAAAATATGAGAATTGGAAAATTATTTTATTTAAAATAATATAGAATAACAATATTTATTTATAAGTCAAGATATAGGGAAACATAATCTCAAATGAACATATATATACTCAGGAAAATGAGTGGAGAATATTCAGATAATAAACATGATCCCTAGTATATCATCATATACATTTGTGATGGAATTATATCATTCCATTATGATATAGTTTAAAAATGAACTTTGGGACAAACAAGATCTTATTTAATAATTACATGGAGGATAAGGAATGAAAAACCTATAACCCCTTAATACTTTATTTTTTAGAAAAATATAGCCCATTAGTGAATAATGTTTGAAAAATATTTATCCCATTAGAGATTTAGGATTTTCAAACCAATTTATAATTTATAACTCATGATATGTATAACTATAACCAATTATTTATAGGGTGATATATAACCCCACCAACCATTATATATATATATATTATTATGATAGAAGTTATCAATATTTCAATATATAATGGAAAAATGGGAATAAAATGGCATTCATATCATTTTCAAATACTATCATATAACATAATATCAAATTTCAATATGTTGATACCAAAATATTACCAACACAAAAGGTCTATTAAATAAATTCATTTATTTTATATTTTATATGACATAGGATCATAGGAGTAAGACATTTCAATGAATAATACCGAAGTATAACTAGGTAAAATAGCATTAGAAAAAATTTCATATCCACATAACAATGGGGAAACATTTTACATATCTTTGAAAAAATTATTATCAGTATGTTAACATGATTTATTTTTAATAATGCATATTAATTAATAAAGAATCCAAATAATGGATACATGAAAAATAATAATGGTTTCCCTATATAATATATGGATTAAATATGAAATATGAGAAAATGGATTAGCATCCATTTTATATATTTTTTGAAATAACCTTATTGAAACCGACAATGTAAATCGATTAAAAAGTATAATTTAAAAATTGTAACTAATAATTTTATGATATCTACATATAATAAATATTTTGATTCAAAACTACAATATAATATATTAAAATACACATAATTGGCCTTTATTAGTGATGAAAAAGTTCTAACTACCATATGATGATTAAAAGCTCTTGGATTTTATTAGATAATTTAAAATCATAGATAAAATATCCCATTTATCAGTGCTAAAAAAGGGTAGTTAAATTATCGCATTTATTAGCACATTTATTTAGAACTGATAAACGGATAGATTTTCAGTGGTCGTAGTTGCATTGATACAAGGTCATACTAAATTGTGTTATAACGGTATACTACATTTATAGAAATAGGACCTGATATTGGAAAAATAATGATAAAATAATGAAATTACCTGAAATAAAATTTCCAACACAATTAAATGAAAAAGCACTATATTATAGAGAATAATAAAGAACATATATAAAAGAAAAACCCACACCTACATGAGGAGAAAATTCCATCTTATATGTAAAAAAATCTTATATTAGTAATTATAAAATGAAATAATAAAGATATAATTTTTTAATTTTAAACTCTGATTTGAGTATTAATATGGAAACAATGTATTATATTGAGTTGCGGTTTATTCTTCCATGTAACACAATTTTTTGTTCGTATTCAACCATTATCTATATAATAATTTACTAAATAACTATTTTTTAAATATCATAAGAAAATTAATTTTTTAATAGCTAATAGAATGAGGAGATAACAATCTTGGCTAAATTTCTTGATTTTGGCAATGTGATGCATGTTTTAACTAAAATGATAGTTAAATATTTAAAAGAAGAACTTATAGTCAAAAGGGTCACACCATGTGACAGTTTGAGATTATACTGATTCCAATACTTCCCAAAGGACTTATGGATCATCTTCCTAAAGTATAAAACCTATCTAAATGTGTTTTTTTGGTTTAGATTATGTTAGTTGTGTTTTTTAATAAAATTTAATATTATGTTTGAAACAAGAACATTGAATCATAGTGGTCACATATTGTGTGGGTTTTATTTGAGAAGGATTCCTAATCATCAAAAATTACCAATGATATTGTTTCAAAAATTATCAGAGAAATCATAGCACATTTTCTAGGATTGAAATGAGGGTTTCTTTTTGAAATAAATTGTCAATTTTAAAATAATAACAGAGAATTTAATCGTACTGGCCATATTGTTTTTCTTATTGAGTTGTGGATGATTCATACACTTAACAATGGACGTATGGATAATTTTATTAAATTATCAAAACAATATAATTGTGTTTAATCACTTTTAATTATTCATTTTTATTAAAATTCATGTCAATTTTAAATAGAATGATTCACTTAGAGTCATAATATTCACACCATGCATCTAATTGATGTGATGATAATTCCTACAAGACCCATATGACATATGGATCATTTTCCAAAAAATGTCAACATAATATGAGTGTTTTTTCCCAGTTTTGAGCATGGCGCAGTTTTAGAACAATTTAATAATGAATTAGAAATATTCTATTTGAGCCATAACTATCACAACAAGTATCAGTTTGACATGAATCTAATTATAACATGTAAAAAATTACTTGTGAATAGTTTTCCTAGACTATCAAGTAAATACTCATTTGTTTTCATGGTTTTCAGCGAGTGAATCTTTTTAAACTAAAATGTTATTTTTTAAAATCATAATGGATACATTATGGAGGCACCAGATTAAAGTCTCATTATTACAAGACCTCCAAATTTAACACCCATTAATGAAATATCATATATATAACTATATAAGTGGGGGTCATTTTTTCATGTTATTAATGGAGAATCACCCATACCAACCACTGTTGTCCTTCTGGAATGTTATCATAGGGAAGCCACAATTCTAACCAAAATAAACCCCAACTCAAAACCACCACCAGCACTATATCACCACACAACTAGTTTCATTGCTCTGCTACACAATAACATCACACCCACATCCCCATATCATCAAAACAAACCCCCTTGGAATAATTTTTCCCCAAACTACATCATCTCATCAACCAATGCAAAACATTTTTATGATTTTAGAAGTCATCCCTTATTTACTTACACTTATTATTTTTGGTGTTATCCTAGAATTGTAAGATCTTGGGGGATTTATATATTAATCCAATTTATGTGGCCATAAATTATAACATATAATCGTTCAATGGGAAATAATAAACACTCCATAAACCATTCTACGAACAAACAAGGTCCCCCAATAGAAATGATTTTCAGTGGGTAGTCAGACCATACATATCACAATATCATTAAAATAGAACATAGCATGAACATAATTCACTTCTCACAACCACTACATATTGATCTTAAATTGGTTCAACTATCCTTCTTAATATGAATTCAAAAATCTATAAAGTCAGATAATTTGTACACCAACACTACAAGATGCACAATTATGAAAGATAAAGGGAATCCTACTTGGATGAATAGGATATATGAACATCTTGGTTGTATGGAAACTAGGGCACAGAGGTAACTAGAAAAACTCAAGGGAAACATTAAACAAAATCTATAGCTAGACTGCATTACTTCTACATGTGGAAGTGTTTGGGGAATCCTGTACCAAGAGAGAACAAGAAGAAATAAAAATAGAAATTAATATCGACTTTAGAAAGATCTGAACTGAGTCATGTGTTTAGATATGTTTTTGATTTTCCATTAAAGGTGTATATGGTCATGATTATGTGTTTTGAACAATTAAAAGCCTCCAAACTTATAGAAAATTTGTGATATGATATATTGTCTTTTAATTTTCCTCTAATTCCTTTAAATAAATCATTAAATTGATTTTTTGTTAGAGAAGATGTCAAAAAGAAAAAAAAATAGAGGATGTTGGGAACACTGTTCAGGAGGTACTATTAGTTGTGGCATCATTTGACAAGGAGACACTAGATGAGGCAAAGCCAGTGAGGCACTACTAGATGAAATACTATCGAATAAGGCACCGCTAAATGAAGTACCATCTCAGGAAATATGTTCTACTGTCAGTGAGATACTATCGGGTGAGACACCTCTAAATGTCCTACCACCAAGCATGAGGCACTATTTGGATGGGATGTCATTGCTAAACTTTTAGTACTGTGAATTTTTCAAGGTGAAGAAATGAGCCTCCTTGACCCCCCAAAACATCTGAAACACCATATTCCCACAAATTAGTGGACGAGAGAGGTATTTTACACTACATTATATACCTATATAACTATTCTCACCCTTGAGAATTAAAAAACCAACCCAAAAGTAGATAGAGGATGTGTTTGAACAACCATCCCTCAAGATACCTCTCAAATACATCACTATAATCGAATCACTGCTATAAACTAAACTCATTAATGTTAATCCAACTTCTATTGTTTGAATGATATAGTGTTAAAATCCCCATCCATGAACACCTCCCATGTCTTATACCCACTAGAATGTCAACACAAAAGGCTACAGAAACACACCCCACAATCATAAAAACCATGGAGTCTAAAAATCACAAATCATGGAATCCCATCCTCCAGGTCCAGATGATATTCTCTATAGGTGGAATTAACTTGTCCATATGGGTTTATTCACATTTGAATTATATGTCTCAATTATTAATTGGGTCCTCCCCTTTTGACATTCCAGGACATTATCACTAATCACACCACTCACATAAAAAACCAATGTAAAACATCTCATCTCATAATCAACAAGGTTTAAACATCACATTAAAAATAAAAATAAGCAAAGAAAATCAAGAAATAACTTTGGCTATTAGGAACACATTTATGTCTCTCACTCAAAATTAGTCTAAACTGGGCCACCATAACCCCACCACACAATATCCAAAAGGTATGTTCCAATCATGAACCACATTCTCTCAATGATCATGGATCTCTACTAGCCACTCTACAAAGGTCACATCATCCTTGATATCTAGATATCCCCATTCAATTACATGAGAGTCATCATGGAGATATCGAAAAAGGTAAGAGACCTGAATGAAGTCGGGGATCATCTCCAACCAAAGTGGTAGTTCCAAATGTTATGCAACCTCGCCAAATCACCTAAACTCCTCAAAGAGTCCAATGAACCGGAGTGAAAGCTTACACTTCTAGGAAAACCGCTATTTCACATGTCGAGGTGAGACATTGAAGAACCTGTTGTCCCCAAACTCAAATTCCAAGGTCCACCTTCTATTGTAGGTATAAAACTTCTACTAGTCCAGAGCTCCTTTTACCCTCTCATGAAAAATATGATCCTTCTCGGTCATGCTCTACACCACATCAGGCCTATGGAAAACTCTCTCCCCTACCTTTATATAGAAAAATGTTTAATGAAATGATATTTCATACAATGCCTCAAATGAATCCATGTCAACTGAAGCGTGGTTGATATTGTTATAAGAAAACACTACCAAGGGAATGTGAGGTACCCAAGATCCTCAAAAGATCAAGATTCATGATCAAAGCATATCCTCCAATATCAAGATAGCCCTCTCTATCTTCTCATCTATCTAAGGGTTGAAGGGAGTGTTAAGGTATAACTATTTTCCAAATTCACACTATAATCCCCTCCAAACTCATGAGGTAAACCGTGCATCCCATTATGATACAATGGAACTCAAAACACCATGAAACCACACCACTTCATATGATATGGGTAATCTTATGATGAAATCCATTGACATGTCATCCCATTTCCAAACATGGACATTCAATGGGTACAACAAACCACCAAAAACATGATGCTCAACCTTTACCTGAAGTCAAACCAAGCACTTCGCCACAAAATCTCACACTTCTAATTTCATTCCGGGCCTCCAAAATGGAATATCTTCAAGCCACCACACATCTTTGAAATAACATGTGTACTGTTAAAGGTGATATGTGAGAATCCAGAAAATACCCCACGCACATTGCCTCAAGAACAAACATCAATTCATGATACAACATCTGGTTTTGACTATCCTCTAACGATCCCTTCGGAGAATATCCATAGCCCACATGATCATGCATAATTTTTGCCTATGATTCCCTCAATTGAGATTCCATATCCTTATAAATTAGAAAATAATATACTATAATTTGAAACAAATATCATTTACCACCATCCACCGTTGAATCTAAATTCAATTATTTCATATCTTTTATCACTCTTTAATAATCTACAGACTTCGGAATAACCTAATTCTGCTTCTTTATTCTTAATTAAACACCCACGCCATATTTCATTTCTTAGGTGTAGGAGATATCAATATCATAGTCCTGAAGAAACTCTATACCCCTCCAATATCATTGATTTAGATCATGCTGAGAAAATATATACATCTTTCCCCTATGATCATTAAAGTCCAAAAAGCACTCCGCAATGAGTATTATCTCCACCACATCAGTTCAAACACAACCTCTTCTAACACCAAATCATGATTGAAATAGTTAATCTAGTGAAACAATAACTACTTGGACCAATATAATGTCCACTTCTTGCTACTGAATTAGTAGGCATCCCAAAACTTGAAGGAAAAAATCACAAAACACATCATACATTGACCCATCCTTAGGAAACTAGAGAACTGTAGAAATAACCAATGTCCTGTTCAGGTAACTAAACTCTCCATGAAACTAACCAAAATACAAAATAGATTTATATTTACTATACATATAATTAAATGGGTGTTAAACATAAGAGAAAATAGGTACAAAACTTATATAATATCTAGAAAGACCATGGAAACTATGAACCACTTCCACATTCTAGGGTTCTACCCAAGAATCAACTGTATTGACCTATATTGGTTCAACTTCCACACCCTTATGAGACACCACATACATGAGGAATTTAAACTAATATGTCCCAAACCTACACTTAGAAAAATTTACATATATTTGGTTGCAACGAAGAACCTGTAAGGATGATCTATGATGACCTACATTCTCATACTATGACATCAAGTGGATTTTAATATTATCGATTAATATGATGATGAAACAATATATGATCTCAAAGAAAAAAAGAGCTATTAAGTCCCATGAACATTGTTGGTTCATTCATAACATCGAAAGGCATGACTATAAAATTTATGTACTCATAGCTACATTTGAAAGAAGTCTTCAGGATATCACTCTCCTTCACCTCAATAGGTGATATCCAGACCACAAATTGCACTTTAAAAACCAACTTGGACCACTCAACTATTCGAAACGATCATTTATCCTTGAAATAGGGTAATGATTCTTGATAGTCACAAGATTAAACCTCTAGTAGTCTATACACAGCCTCATACAACTGTTGTCCTTCTTTTAAGACAACATTGGGGAACCTCAAAGTGACACAATATGCCAAATAATATATTTCATCATCTAATAATCTATCTAAATACTCATCTACCACAAATCAGAAGGTTCCATATGATAAGGATTCATAAAAATATTAGAAGCACCAGGATGCATGTCTATCCTGAAATCAACATCACGTCGTTGGTGTAGTGTCACAACCTCCTTGGGGAAAACATCAAAGAATTGTCCAAAAACCTTGGGAACCTCCACATTTTCAGCATCCATTGATTCCACCTTTAACTCAGCTAATAAGGAAATGATGGTCTCCACACATGAACTTTCCATATGATAACTCCCCTCACCAAAAAAACTCCACACTGTCCATCCACATATGAAGACCCAAATCTACTCTAAATGAATTAGATAATAGAACCGATTAAATAAAACTAGTTGACGTCGAGGATGAATGTTTATGGTGTCATCTATATTAGAAAGAGATCCCAACAAGACCGATGTGGTCCCATCATCATTCTACACCACCAAAACACATCGAACATGTTGGTCTGGCTTCCGACTAGTGTACTCAACAAGTGGGGAAAGAGAATCCTCTCTCTGTCTAGTCCTAAAGAATGGGATAACAAGGGAGAAACCAAGGAATGTGACGCTATTGAATCGTAAAAATGCACAAAAAAGGGTACTTAACAAAACTATTGCACCAATGATAATATTTAGCCCACCTAGAACTGCTTCCTCTACTGCGTGAAACTAACAACGCCTATCTCCCCTACCTCTCTGCTGATGACCACCTCTATTTCTATACTCATGTCATGGTCCCTAACCACAAAGAACATCCTGAGGTCAACCTAAACCTACACCATCCCCTCTCAGTGGAGAACAATCCATCATCCCCTATTGTTAAAACAGTCTCAATGGCTACTGCTAATAAAGTTGGCTCTAAACCTATCTACCTCCACTAAACTGAGTTCGAGTAGCCACTTGGAATTGGTTTTGAAGTTGGTCATGAAACCCACTAAATAAACTCTTCATCACCAATCCCATTTGAAAGGTTCAAAGGCTAGAAGATCGAAATGGAAGCAACTAAGGTCGAATTCCTACCGATCGAAACCTTGATGTTCCTAGTACCTAAGACATATCACTAACAAATATGCCTTTATATGAATGCTGCTGACACCCCTCTTGTAGTAAACCTCCTTGCAAGTAAATTTTCTCAATCAGATCCACATTTTTCTAAACATCTAAAAAACTTTAGCAACATAAATAGGGAAAAAATACTGGATATACGGATATATTTTCTCCTCAAGACACCTCACATGAGACTCCTCATCTGAAAATTTATTCGAGATAAAATGTAAGAGGGAATTGAACATAATTCTTAACTCCCACACTGACATACTCACCTTTTGAAGGGAGAGTATCTCATGGAACTTCCATGTCTTCTTGTTTGACTAAAGAAACTCTACTCTAAATTCATTCTAGAATTCAACCCATAGAACATATTCCTCTATATATTCCCCTAGATACATCATACATAACTGACATACATCACCTTACTTATGGATAACAAACAATGGGACACAGTACCCAATTACGACCCGAATCAAACTGAAGGCAATCTCCAGCTCCTATAGAAAACTCTCTATCTCCATCTACAAAACGCTTACCTCATAATTTACCAATGTCTATCACTATTAGACAGTAAATTTCGTGTTCCAATAATCTTCCTACTCAACAGGATCAACCCTACAACAACCAATCAGATCATCCTACCAAACCACCACTGCCTAAGCCACACGTGGATGATGACCAGATGCCATAACTGAAAGGAAAATAAATATTTCCTATGAATGATTAGTATGGAATATTTTAATGATTAATTTTAATTAAATTTATTTAACTTATCCATTTTGACATTCCCAAAACAACCATATTCAAACAAAAATACAAGTCATTATGATGCATGTAAAAATCCTAGGTCCCTACCCTATTAGATGTTCAATCTTATATTCCCATTCAATAAGATCAGACCATGTGAAGAAGATCGTGTGGGCCAATAATCCCATGTGCTAGCTAGTCTCCTTGGACAATTCCACATACCAAGGTCAACTGGAATCATTTCAAATGCCACCCCATGTAATCATCACTGTACCGAACTCCAATATCAATCCTATTTATCAACCATCAGTCTCTGACACCACTCTATCATGACCTCCTCCCTCCAAATATACCCAACATGGAATTAAATGAATAATGAAAGATAATGACCCCCTGAGTCCTGCCTATTGTGGGACCTAGGTTGGTGACCAGCACCAAGGGTATACAATTCTCACTATATGGTTGTAATTACCCATTATTATATAAATATTATTGGGGAATAAGATGAATCAACCAGAATCAAGTCTATAAGAAAAATAATATTGAATCCCATTCTTACAAAAATAATGTATAAAATATAACAGGTACAAATAAGAGTGTATACAAATTAAATACCCAAATGAAAATCTAAGTAGGGACATAATAACTCTGAGGATCTGAGCAAATAAGGTCATGCCTGGTCCACTAAATCCCCTTGGAATACTGAATGTATTTTATATACCTAGGGAGAGAATAAAGGTATACTCATTATGAAATGTAAGGTCTCTCATGAAGTTGTTATAGAAGCATACTAATGCACCCGTGGGAAAACAAAAGAACCAAATAACACCTAGGAAGGTATATTAACTAGGCCCAACCTCACCAAGGAACTCTCACCATGTAATTAATGTCATGAAATATAATATAGAGAACATTAATGGGAGGGTACCCACACCACATTAACACTGATTAGCCACTCCCACACCCCAATAAAAAATATCATGGTGCTCCCAACTCTTTCAAATAAACCACATCATATTCCACCCAGAGAGAACTAGGCCTCACAAAACATCCCACCCTCACACACCTGGGCCTCACTACACGCCCCACCTATACAGAATTTGGTCTCAAAGCACATCCAACCCGCACATACCTAGGCCTCACAACACACCACATCCAATACTGACAACACCTAAAAAATCACATCACAACTCATCTCAAAGACTCCTAGGAAATAAAACACCTTTCTTGTAGACACTTGGGAAACCACATCCCACCATATCCTTCCCATTGAAACCTATTATGATACCATCTTGAATGATAAAGGACGTATAAATGGGTCTCTATCCATCCCCAGTATGCTGGGAAAGACTCCCCCCTTGGGACTATGTGGGTGGTCAGCACATAGATCTCAACGTGGGTCTAATGATAATTGAAATCATATGTAAGTACTATTATATATATATATATCTGATAAAAAACACTCATGCCTAACCAATGGTTTCTCAAACGAACAACCAAATCACAACACTTCCACCTTTTCTGCTACCTCTATATGCATAACACCACACATCAATTCATAAGACCCATTTCATATTTCTAAAAAATTTATTTAACCATTTCTATTCCATTAACCAAACCAAACCAAGTCTTTAAAAACATTATTAAACAATTATTGGTTCATTAAATCACCTCTTGGGATAATACACATCATAAAAACAACCGTTTCGGAAGGTGAAGATCCTGATAAATTAAGGTGTCTCCACATTAAAGACACGACATTCCAAAACCATCACATATGAAACCCTTTCGAGAAATATCATATATATATATATATCTCTATATTCATGATGAATATTTTCATATTTTTTTAATGGTGAAGCATCCATACCAACCACTAATTTACTTATTCAAATTCATCATACCTAAACCACCATATCATCTAAAATATCCCCAAATCAGTGCCTTCCCTAGAAACATGTCACAACACATCTAGTTTTGTAGAACTTCTATGTTGTCATATCATGATCAGATCACCATATCAACAAAACAAACCCCCTGTGCACATAGTTCCCACAACCACATCACCCCAATAACAAAAACAAAATTCATTTTTTTAACAAGGAATACCTTCATTAATTCCACTTATTATTTTAGGGTTTATCATTGAATTGGAAGATCCTCGAGCATACACATATTAGTTTAATATATTTAGTAAACAATTTTTACATATTATCATTCGACATGAAACAGGAAAACTCTATAAACAATTATACTTAGAAACAATTACCCCAATGACAATGAATTGTTTTGGGTAGTATGAACACACAAATCAGATTACTAATAAAATAGAACACAATAATAACATACTTCAATATTCCCACCTTTCAAATATTGACCTTAAACTGGTACACTTATCATCATTATTTTGAATCCAAATATTTTTACAGGGGAAAAATTCATACACCCACCCTACATAATGTGCAATTAAGAAAGAATAACGGAAACACTACATAGAAGAAAAGGAGATCTATACTTCTAGATTTCACAGAAATGGGGGGATGCGTGAAGTATGAAAGAATATATGGAAACACAATCCAAAAATTGTAGCATGACTGTAGGAATCCTATAGAAAGAAGGAACATATCGAGATGAAATAAGAAAGAAAATCACACGGGAGCCATATCTCAACTTTGAGAAGATCTAAACTAAGTCACAGGTTTAGATACATTTTTTATTTTACATTAAAACCAAATGTAGTCAAGATTATTTGATTACCCTTTTAAAAGAATCCTCACTCTTAGGAAATTTACTATACGATTAATGGGATTTTAATTTTTTTCAATACCATTATAATATGGAATTAAACTGATTTTATGTCAAGGAATAATTCAAATGATAAAAACTAGAATATGTTGGAAACAATGTTCATGAGGCACCTTAGGTGAGGTAGTGTTTTATGAGGCACTACTCGATGAGGCACCACCAGTGAGGCAACACCAGATGAAATATCACAAGTTGATGCACTACTGGATGACGCACCATCAAATGAAACACTTTACACCATCAATGAGACTCTATTGGGAAAGAACACAAGAGGAGTTACTACTAGACATGAGGTACCATTGGGATGGGATGTTGTTGGAAAACATGAAAAACATTAAATTTTTTCAAAGTGTTGTAATAAGAATGTTGACCCCCAAAAATCCACAATCACTATATTCCAAAAATGTAATGGATAAGAGAGGACGAGGCCATTACATAACATAATATGAATTTTTAATGGTTTTTATTCTAATTTCATTATTATCACAATGTCATAAAATTCAAAATAAATTAATTATGTCAAAGTAACATTATTGATATATTATAATAATTTTTTTAATGATTTAAAATTCCTAAAAATCACAAATTAATTCAAGTGAACAAGATATGGTTAAATATATCAAACAAGGTCCATTAATGTGTCACATTCCTATGTATAATTATCTTTTTATCCTTTAAAAAAATCCTTATCATCGTTGTAATAATTATAAGAATACAATATGAATTTAAATTGATATAAAAGTGTAGTTATATAATTATAATTTGTTTGAATTTTATTTATGATATTAAATAGATCCATAATTATCCTATCTAATAATTACATCTATTGGGATACATTTTTCAATGAAAATTAATTTTGATTAATTTATTTATTTATGTAAATACAATAGTTCCCCACTCCTCAGATATAAAAGGAAACATTGTCTCACATTTTCTATAATCACATTGATTGATATATCATAAATAAAAACCCACAAAATTATCTATGTGAATTCCTTAACGGATAATTTGATTATTTGGTCTCCATAAAATACCTTTTTGTGTGTCGTTAGTAATGATTCAATAGAAGTATATCAAGGAACAAATAATCAGGGTTACCGAATCATTCAAATTTCCTTCTTATATTTCCAAAAAATATGAAATACCAATAATAGTATAATAAATGAAATAAAAAAATGTACTACAATTCCATTCTGAGTACTTGATAACTATTTTCCACATGTTTTCCCTCTTATGGAATGCCAATACATTGCTCATGTGGACATACATCTTTCGGTCTCCATAATTTTCTCTTATTAATTTCTCAAAATTTGTTTACCTAGAAAAATAAAAATATGGAAACAATATTTATATAAAAGTTTATATGAAAATTTTAATCCTATAAAATTATAATATAATTACTACCATATTTCCTTCCAATCATTCTAAAAATGATAATTTCTCACATCTGTATGTGTAGACTACCACCTACAAGAAGCAACATAATTTGTTTTTATTACGACATTAAACAGGTTATAATATGTAATCATTAAAAAATATATGATTTATATTATATATAAGATATAATAAATATTATTTATTGTTTAATTTTTATTTACCTATCTATCATTCCAACTGTTGATAATGAAAATAGTGTCCCAACATACATATGACCAACTGTCTCCATAAATGGTGTCATTCATTTTTAATTCTCTACCAATTGTGGATCACTCATTATATATATGTAATTTATATATATGATATTAATATCATGAAAAGAAAGTTATAGATATGGTGAAACCATAGTAACAATACATTTCACACCCAAACTTCTGAAATAGCTTTATATTATTATTTTATGTATATTTTAAAATATTTTTTGAGGTAGGAGCTGAGCCCAGTTCAAAGTTTTGAAATATTTATGTTAAATTAATTTTTTGGCATTGACAGCTTCTAGCACATGGGTAGGGCACGGTCTAGTCCACGCGGAATCTTCAAGGGCACTGTGCGGCCTAGCCGATGTTCAAGAAAAATAAATAAAGTGAAATGAAATATAAAATGAGGATAAAGTAAAATAAAAAAATAAAATGATGTTTAATGTATTATTTTAATAATAAAAAATGGTAATTATTATATTTATTTTCATTATTATCATTATTGGTATTATTAATATTAATATTATTTTTACAATTAATAACCTTTTATTAGTGTTTTAATTATTATAATTTATTTTATTATTATTATGAATTTAATCAGGGTTCAAAAAAAGAAAGAAGAATCCCCCCTTTCTCCCCTACTATTCGTGACCTCCACCCCTCCCCTCGTAAACCTACATCTTTCAACACCTCCCCCATGGTGGTCCTCCCTCTAACAAGCCACCCCGGACGACCTACCTCCCTACATGAAAAACTCCATCACCCCACCTCCTTGGTGTCACACTCCAACACACCACCATTAATGGCCAGTCCACCTCTGGTGACTGAACAACCTTGCCTGAGCCCCTATTTCACTTCTGCACCCTCTCTCTCCCCCGGTAAAACCCTTTCCCTCTTCCCTAGAGTTCTTGTTCATGTAATTTCAAGATTTTAGTTTTTCTATGGGTTGGATTTCCATTTTAGGGGTTTTCTTGTTTCTTAGGGTTCTATTATGATTTTGTATTCTTTATCTTTCTTGCTTTCAGTGCAGTCGATGTGAAGATAGGGTTTCGCTCCATTTTTCGTAATCCTGTTATTTTGACATAGGTTGTTCCATACCCTAGAAATATTTTTTAAAATTAATATGTTTATTTTATTTTATAAATATGTTCTATAAACTATTTGTGTGGTGAAAAGTATATTTTTGTAGTGTTTTGGCATGAATTCAAGTGGGGAATGAAATTTTTTACATGTTCTCCTTCTTCCACATTGTAAAATCTTGACCGGGGTTCCACTAAATAGCTCCATTTTCTGATTGGACACAAGCCTTCAAGTGGGCCTCCTCGTACGCCAGAGGGTGTTGACTAGAAGAAATGGTCTGGTAAGTGAGTCATGGGGGAACTATACCAACATTTATCAGAATAAAATGCCAATGGGAGAAAATAATAAAAAGAAAGTGTGGAATCTTATAAATAACCAGAAAAATTCCATGTCATATGATAACCAAAATATGAAAAATACAATACTCAAATGAAGGGTAAAACGGGATACGATAATAAAAATATCAACTATTTATAATGAAATTGAATGTAAAGACACAATGACTCCCAAACGGATCCCGAACCATGTTTGATTCCCTCCCTCATGCTCCAATCCCAAACCACAACCTATCCCAAGGCCTTGTCCTTATCCTTTCCTACTACAAAAAAATATTCCCGGTTCCGATCAAGATGCCCAAATAGGGTGGGAATACAACTCAGTAGGCCACCACACATGGTGTCTAAAATGAGTCTAGTCAAAATATAATGTATGCATATTTATAAATCAATGAAATAAAATGCATAATTAATCACTTATCACATTGTTATTTAATCCTTAATCATCACATTAGACCCAGTTTCAATTCATGTTTCCCATTTGAATCTTCATTAATTATTATCATCATTTGGTGTAGGTCATCATGCCTAGCACCCCAAATATTATTATGTGTAGGTCTCCAGGCCTATAACTCTATATCTCATTCGTTTTGGGTCATCATGCCTAGAACCCCATAAATTGAAACATGGATAACTATTGGGGAGGAATTCCATGTCCAAGTCCCAGTCTCTAATCGGTCTATAATTCCATATCTTACACCACAAAAATCTCATCCTTTAATAATTCAATAATTCACATGAATTATAGATATCATTCCATTATTAATATAATGATTAATTAAACAATTCAAAGGCCATTTATTAACTCATCAATTAACTATTCACATAAGAAAATAATTAATTAATCTACTAATTAATCAATCAACACAATTCTCACTCCATAATTAATTATTCTCAATTTATTATCCGTATGATATCTCAACTTTTCATAAATAATTATAAAAAGTAGTTACCTTTTATCAACATAATGGAACATAATTAATTCTCACAATTAATTATCTTTCATTTTCATCATCATTTTATAAATAATTTCTACAATTAATTATATTATCAAAATGAATTCAATATATTTATTATAATATCTCCATCCATAACAAATATCCAAAATATCTGTTTGGGAAACCCCCCTTTGTTTGTTCCATGATTCAATTATCAATTACTCACCAAGGAAAACACTAGTAAATTCCTCATTCCTAAGTTCTCCAATTTAGAAATTAAATTATCAACGGAAACTAGAAAATCATAAAATCACATTCATATATAAAAAACTGCAACTATGGGAGTTTTTTTAGACCACCTAACTTTGTTTATTGATGGAAGATAGCCTAAAGGGTATACCCAAAATCTGAGAGGCCCAATGTCGCCGATCAAGCTCCAGATCTAAATCACTATACTAGAATTAATATCAATTGAATAAAGATCATGAAAACCTAGATCTGGACCCAAAATAATAGATCTAGATATCAACCCATAGGTTTAGATCCCTGATAACAGTGGAGATATTCTATGAAAATATCATGGAATGATTGTGGAAATAATGAGAGAAGAAACGAGATGATTTCCACTTCTAGGGAAGAGAGAGGATCTTTAATCCGGGCTTTAAATCTTGAATAATGATGTTTAAATCACCTTTGAATCCCACTAAAAGGATTTGGGATCATCTAGAAAATGTCAAGTCCGAGCCTAGGTTGAATTATATAGGTTTCAGGGGTTCGATGGTTTTAAAACCAATTTTCAGATTAAACAGCTCCATGTGCACAAATTCACCTGGGAGGTCACACAGTTAGGAAAAATTGTGCACTAACCGTTCGGTCTTTCACTGCCTGAATTGCTCAATGGTAAATGGTTAAGAAAACTAGGAGCCAACTATGCCAACCTCCAATGTCCATATGGTAAGATTGCACCCATATTGTCCAAACTGTGCGTAAATTGTGCAAATCCCATTGTCTACCCATGTTCCTTATAAACGTCACCCAAAAATCATCCCATGTCATACTCCAACCCAAATATAATTAATTATAAAAAAATACTTGAAAACACACCCAATATTTCTCCCAAAAAGGTAGTGATCCAACAATCTCCCCACCTTATAACAACTCGTCCTCATGCTGCACCTCCTGAACATCCCTGATATTCTGATCCAAAAGGATTGGGTCATTGAGCCCTCATGTCTGATTTCCATTCCCATGTTTCCCCTTGAACAATTCCTTGTTTCCATAACACATGAAGTAATGTCACTGTTTTTCCCAACAACACTTTCTCAATGGGACCCAACACACATATTAGATTCTCCTCAAAGGTGCATCTATCTCACGGTCAACCTCTTCCACATAAATCACATGATAAGGGTTAGGGTCATACCGTCGTAGTTGTGAAACATGGAAAACATCATGAATAGAGATGAATTTATATGGATGTGCAAATTGGTATGCCACTATCCCGATTATCTCCGGCACCTCAAACAGTTCTACAAACCTAGTAACCAACATTTCATGCCTCCATATCCTATGGGGACCCAATCTAAAAGAAACCTATTGGAATAAAAAATAACTGTCTCTAAACTCTAAGGGTCATCTCCATATATCATCATAAGAATTATACCTACATTAATCTACAGCCATACATTTATGAATTAACTATACCTATTTTTATATCTTTTAAAATAGATTCAGTCCCAATAGCTCTGACGTACCAACCTCTAACCAACATAGCGATGATCTACTTGTTCTACAATAAAGTGCCTTATATGGTGCCATCGTTATAGTTTCTTGATAACTATTTATATAGGATAACTCCACCAAATCCAAATTCTTCTGCCAAGAACCACCAAAGTCAATCACACCTTCTTGCAACATATCCTTTAACACATGTATGGTATGCTCCGACTGCACATCTATCTGTGGGTGGAAGGCCATACAAAAAAGAACATGTGTACCAAGCTCCATCTATAAGCCCTTCCAGATGCATGAAGTAATGAATGATTCATGATCTGAAACTATTGTCCTTGGAACCCCTTGCAAATGAACTATCTCTCATCACTATACTTCCCTCAACTGTTTCACAAAAAAGTCTTCCCTAAAAGGGAAAAAGTGTGCTACCTTCATTTGTCGAACGAAAATGACCTAAATATCAACATTATTCCTAAATATCATTAGAAGTGAAACAAAAAAAAATACAAAGTCACATCATCCCACTTCCATTTTGTAATAGGTAATGGATGTAATTGGCCTCCAGGTTGTTGATGATCTACTATTATCTACTGACATATGAAGCATCTAATTAAGAACCCTATAATCTCCTTGTTCATGAATGGACACCCAAACAATCATCGTAGGTCATGATACATTTTTTTGACCCCAAGATGTACCGTCCACCTTGAAGCATTAAATTCTTGCATGAGTTCCTCTCACATACTCATAGGCACAACAACCCGATTTTTCACATAGATGGTCCCATCCTCATCTATTATCCAGTCTGAAGGTGTCTCCTCATATTCAATGCTTTCCATCAATTCTAAACACTCCATATTCTTACACTGCATCTCCCAGATTTGTCTCAAGACTGCAGAATCCACTGCTACCAATACGATAGACACCTTCTCCTAAATCACATAAACTACCATATGTATTTCTTCCAAAAAATTCAACATCTTCCACTCTCCACTCAACTCATGTACCAAAAAATCATGAATTTTCCTACACAAGTAATAAACCACACTTTTTCCATTTATAGTTGTATATTTTTTTTCAAAATCAAAGTACTCCATATACTCTGCCCATATTTGTTGTTGAAGATTCAGGTCGTTTTGTGAAAAGATATACCTCAAGCTTTTGTAATCCACAAAAACAATAAAATATTCACCCAAAAGATATTGTCAACAACACTTAAGAGCATAAACCACTATATCCAACTCATGTTCATGCGTAGGGTAATTATATTCATGTTACCCCAAATACTAAGACCTATAATCAACGAATTGATCCCCTTGCATCAACCCAGCTTCATGTCTGATCCTCGAAGTATCACAAGACACCCTATACTCTTCAATGGACTCAGGTAAGCTCAAAAATGGTTTTTATGCCAAGCACTTCTTCAACTCTAGGAAATCATTCTTCCATTTTCCTATCTAATCAATCATTATCCCTTTTATTGTAAAACCTATAAGCTGTTCTTATAATCGAGAAATGTCTTTGATAAACCTCCTGTAATAACATGTTAATTCCAAAAAAGCTTCGTATATCAAAAACACTCTTGTGGTACTCCCAATAAATCACTATTTGCACTTTTTCTAGGTCCACTTTCACAACTTCTTCCGAGATTATATTCCCCAAAAAGTGTACTATGTAAATAAAAAACTAACATTTATATATCTTGGAATATAGTTTATTCTCTCTTAGTGTATCCATGACAATGTTAAGATGTTGGGAATTATCGTCATGAGTCTTAGAGTACACCAAGATGTCAACCACAAACACCACCACAAACTGATCTATGTTTGGATGAGTGATCCTATTCATCAAGTCCATAAACATTGCTAGAGCATTTTTCAACCCAAATGGAATTCCAAAAAACTCATAAAGGCCACACCTTCCCCTGATAATGGTTCATGGTATATCATAGGTCCAAATTCTCACAGGATGATGCCCTGATCTCAAATCGATCTTTGAGAGCACAAAGGCCAATTCAGATGGTCAAACAGATCATCGATTCAGGGAAGAGGATATTGGTTCTTCAATGTCATTTTGTTAATCTTCTAGTAATTAAAAAACATGCATAAACTCCAATAGGCATTCTTTAAAAAACGGTGATCCCCAAGGTGACGTACTAGGACAGATAAACCCTTTATTCTTTGTCTCCTCCTACCGTGTTTTAAGCTCTTATAGATTAGTCTGTGTTATTCTGTATGGTTGAATAGATACCAGCTCAGCCTCTAACATGAGGTCAATAGTGAATTCCACATCTCTCTCATGTGGAAACCTTAGAAAATATTCAGGAAATACATCCTGAAATAGTTCTAATACTGGTGGAAGTACATCTTTCCGACCACTACTATAATCTAGTATAAGACTAGAAACATGGGTTGTGTGATCTCCTAGTGTTTGAGTAATTGTCCTAACTCATCCTACATGGATATCCCATTCTCCATGATGAACATACTTATCACCCTCTAGAGATAGAAATGTAACTCTCCTTTTGTAACAATATATGTGGGCTCAGTATGTGACTAGGTAGTCTATAAAACTAATCTGGTCAAAGACCATTATATCAATGACATAGATATCCCAAATAAAATGATACTCTCTGATCTCTTCTGATCATACCTTGTTTAAAAAGATATCCCTAGATTGTGTTTCTAATGTTTTATCAATATTCGTCACCATGATTATGGACTCAAACACTAGGCTCTATCCATTAACATGTTTTCCAGATATAAAGGAATGAGAGGCACCAGTATCAAACAAGGAATTAGTTAAAGTATAAGAAACTAGAATAGTACCTCTCATTTCCAATGGACTAGCCTCGATCTCCACAAGTGTAGGCTGCACTGCATGTAACCGCCCTACCCATCTTCCCTATGGTGTCGTCTAACTACCTTTTATATCACCATACTATAGATATGGGTGCTCAAACCCTGAATCACAACATCAAATACCTCTACCACCTCTGTTCATAGAGCTCAGAATGCCACACCCATATTGTGTAGAATTCCCCCTTCCCACACTCTGGCTCTGATCAGCTGGCCCCTTAGCACTAGCCTTCCACTACTTCCTAAAAAACATATATAGGTTCCACATCTTACCACAAAACCGGAAATCCACTGGTGGTTGAGGAAAATGTGTACGATAGTGTCCCTACCTACCTAAATAGTGTAAAAGAACATTTGAATGATCTGGTTCAACTAATCATACAGATTGTCTACCTTGCATTCCACTTTCTTGATTAAGATTCTCATAACGACACTTCCTTTTCTCAAAAGGCACGCTCCCAGATCATCTAGTGTCAACTACCTATCTAGAACTAGAATCCTACTTCATATTCCCCTAATAAATGAGAGCATGATTAACAACTTTTGAGAATTTCCACATCCTGAAGATATTTACCTAGGATATAATTTCACAAATAAGTCTATCTTGAAATTGTTTTGTCTAAGAAACATCATCTCCCACCAAAGTTGGGGAAAAAAATCGTAATTCTATGAAATGTTCATCATACTCTATTATGGATATTCTTCCTTGGGTCAGATTCGTAAACTCTGAAGCCTTATCTTTTCTTAGTGAATCGGAATAGAAGTGTTCCCAGAACATATCCAGATCGTCCTTTCATAACATATAATCAGTCTGTACAGATCATAACTGAATGTACATCTTACGCTTCACTGAACCCTGTATCATATAAGCAACCAAATTGACCCTCCTCTCAACTAGAGTCTCCAAATGGTCATGTATTGTCTCTGTGGATCATCTCTCTCAGGTCCACCCTATCAAGTAAAAGTAGGATGGTGCTGCAGTTAAAACTCCCTTGCCAACTCGTACTTGATTTTCAAAACCAATCTTGGGCATCTTTCCATGAAATATATGAAACTAGAAATGTTCTATATGAACTGTTCCTCTTCCTCCTCACCTTTCACCAATGGTTCCTCAAGTTCTTAGTCTGGATGTTCATTTTGAGACATACCCCTCAATCTATCACTCAACAAGAATCATGGAGGCATATCTCTATAAGGCCAAAAAAACATGTTAGGTCTCATAACGCAACCTTATAACATTTATGTAAGAGGATAGAATAACACAAAAAGTTTCAACATGTCCTTTCCCCCATTTTCTTTCCACATGGTCAATACCGAGGCCTTCTCACTACTCTTAACAACCATAATCCTGGGTATTGGTTAAAAAGGGTACATACATTATCATTAATTCATCCAACCATTAATTAATCATATTATCTCAAATTAAATAAATAAATAATTAATTAATTAATAATACTCATTACATCAATCAAGGTTCTCATTAGACACCCATTTATTCTCATTTTGTATAATTATTTCAATCTCACATCATGGAGAAACAGTTCATGTTCAATTACATAACCATAACCCATTTTCCTATGAGTTCATAGAATGATACATGTTACAACAACCCTGAGTGCCTATAATGATTCATGCAGGCTCAAGTGTCATTCCTCTTTAGGCCACGAATAAAAATTAAACAACTTTCAAAACAAATATCACATCAAACCACAAGTGTGTCACCTAAGGTAAAATAATTTTGAACTGTAAAAAAAACATCAATCACAACAATCCCACCTTAAGTACTAGGATTTTTCCCCATACATAAGTTTTCATCTCCCATGCATGAGCTCATTACCAAGTCTCGTCTCTCCCAGGTTTCATTTCAACCATTCCCAAAATAGTAATACAAAAAATAAGAAGAATGTAAAAAACTAATTTGATACCACTTTGTGATGTCCCGACCAGGGTGAAACTAAATGGTTCCCCGAGCTGGTTGGCCACATGACCTCAAACACACCTCCCCATACTCCAGTGGGTGATGACTAGAAGAGAGGGTCTGGTAAGTCATTCATGTGGGGACTATAACCTCTTTTATCAGAATAAAACCCTAATGGAAGAAAATAACAACAAACAAGTGCAGAAGCGTATATATAACCAGAAATAATCCATGTCATATGAAAACAAAAACATGAAAATACCATAATCAACTAAAATGTAAAGCATTCTACGAAAATTATAATGCCAATTGTCGAAAATGAAACTGTAGGTAATGAATCAACGACTCCTAAATAGGTCCTGAACCACATATGGTTCCATGTCCCATGCTCCAATCCCAAGCTGCAACTTATCCTAGGGCCTTTCCCTTATCTTGTCATGCAACAAAAAAGTCTACACTAGTTCTAATCAGGTGGACCGAATAGGATGTGAGTACAACTTAGTAGACCACCAGCAATGGTGTCTAAAATGAGTCTAGTCAAAAGATGTTTTTTGCAGTTTTATGAAGAAATAAAATACAATGCATAATTAAATAGTTACCACATTTTCATTTAATCCTTAATCGTCACAGTAGGAATAATTTCAATTAATGTTTCTCATTTGAATCATAATTCATTATTATCATCATTTGATGTAGGTCATCAAGTATATTTCCCAAAATATCATTAATTTTAGGCTTCTATTCCTATAACTTTATATTTGGTTTGGTGTAGGTCACCATGCCTCGAACCTCATATTCTCAAGATTGGATATATATTGGGGAGGAATTCCATGTCAAAGTCCCAACTTCTAATCAGTCTATAATTCTGGGTCTACCACCAAAAAAATATCATCTATTTAATCATTCATTAATTCACATGAATTTTCCACATCATTCCATTACTAATCCATCAATTAATTAAAAAATTCAAAGGCCATTATTTAACTCCACAATTAACTAGGCACATAACCCATTAATTATTTCTTCAACAAATTAATAAATAAACACAATTACCATTCCATTATTAATTCTTCACAATTAATTATCCATATGAAATCTCAACATGTAATAATTTATTCTCATAATTAATTATCATTGATCAAAATCATGGCATGTAATTAATTATCACAATTAATTATCATTCATTTACAACATAATTTCCTAATTTATTTAAAAAAATTAATTATATTATTATAATAAATTCAATATCTTAATTAAAATATCTCTACCAAATAAAAAATATCGAAAATATCTATTTTCGAAACCCCCTTCATATTTTCTATGATTCCATTATCAATTAATCACCAAGGAAAACACATGTCAATTCCTTATTCCAAATTACTCTTATTTAGGAATTAAATTATCATGGGAATCTATAAAATCATAAGATCACATTCACATATCAAAACCATGACTATGGGAGTTAATCTAGAAGACCTACCTTGGTTTATTGATGAATGACGTTCAAAAAGAAATCCCCAAAATCTTAGCGGCACAATGTAATTGATCATGATTTGGATCTAAATACCTATACTAGAATTAAGATCAAAGACATCAAGATCCTTCAAATATAGACCGAAATCAGAAATACTATATATAGATCTCAACCCATATGTTTAGATCCTTTGAAAATGTGGAGATATTCCAAGAAAAGATCAAGGAAAGATAGAGGAAATAACTGGGAAAGCATTGGGATGAAATCCACTTACCAAGAAGAGAGAGAATCATCAATTTGAGACTTTGATATAGAAGGATGAAGTTAGAATCACCATGAAATCCCTCCGAAGAACTCTGGGATCACATATAAATTTTAAATCCTATGACATTGCTAAACTACGGAGGTTTCTTGGGTTTGGGTTGTCAAAAAACAATTTTTGGATTAAACTACTCTAAGCATATGGTTTCACCTTGGAGACCACACAGTTAGGCGAAACTGTGCACCAACAATGCGGTCTTCCACTGCCTGCATGGATCGATGGTGCACGGTTAGTAAAAAAATTCTCCAACCATGCTGACCTTCACTATCCACATGGTTTTTTTCATATGGATTGGAAAAACTATTTGCAAACCATTCAAAGACACATGTCTTCACAAATTACATAAAAAAATTCCCTAAACACACCATAGGTCATACCCTAACCCAAAGGTACGTAATAACAACAAAAATATCTTGAAAACATGCTTGATATTTCTCCAAAAAAGCATAGGAAAATACACACACCTTTAATGTTGAATTTTATTTTGTGTGATTTATGGAAAACATGTTTTAGTGTGACTTTTATGTCTGTTTGGTGTTAAAATTTCATATCTTCATGAAATTGAGGGTGTTATTGACGTAATCTCTTAAATTTATATTTATAAATTTGTTATAAATGGTTTAAGTGATTTATTAAATTATTCATGTGATGTGAATCATGTTTTGTAATGGTTTTTGTGCATGTTTAATTTGAAATGAGTATTTTGAGTGCATTTATGGTGTAAACCCCTATGATTCTTCTTGTAATCGATTTATAAATTTTTTTAATGATTTATTATATTATTTGAGAGGTGAGGATTATATTTGGAAAGAGTTTTACTGTGAAGATGACTTTAAAATTGATTACCTTGGAATAATTTTTATGTTGTACTCCCTTTAATATGATTTCTACACTGATTAAATGATGAGAATCATTATTTAAAATTGAATATGGTTTTGGTGTTGATTTTGAAAGGGTCTTGGCCTTTTTAAACAATTAAATATATTAGTTTCTTTTCATTTAATATTTTCAAATGGGTTTTTTGACTTATTTTAGTTGTGTAAAATTTATTTTCAAATGGTTTTAGTGTGTATTTGGGGTTAAAGATTATTTTTGGGGTAAATTTGTGTGGAACTAATTTTAAAGTGTTTTATAAATTTTTTTATTGTCTTTTAAAATTATTTGTGTTGTGAACGGTCCTTGCTCTATGGTTTTGAGTGGAAAGGTCTTTTTCGACTCAACTATATGTGTATACATAAGTATATATATATATGTGTGTGTGTGTGTGTGGCTTGCCTTTTTTTCATGTATAATAATCCACAGAATTTAATATAAAAGTATAAGGCTAGGTGTGCCGATGATTATATATGAAAATGCATATGTTGGTGAGTAGTGATGAGTATTTTTATATAATCATATATGTAAGGATCCCCTTGCACGTGATCATGTCCAAGAGGGTGTGTTCATAGGGTATATGTTTCCTCATATGCATGTTAATTTGCATAATCATTTTTGGGAGCAGTAACTCTTAGTTATAAAGTTTAAAGGGCTGAATGTTCGGTTTAGTTCCTCCTTTAGGTAGGTCCCCTATTCCTATGCCTTTAAATTGAATATCATGATTGTGTACTTGTTTTAAATACATGTTTTATATATTTTCTATAAAAACAATATTTGAAATCTGGTTTCCGTTACATGAAATGATTATTCCTTAGTTTTGGGAAATTTAAATGTATTTCAAATTCACATATGGTCTTAAATGACTTTTCATGAAAACAGATTTTCTAAGTGTTTTTGAATTTTTAATGAATATTTCTTATAGATTTTGGACTTTTAGATATCATAGTAATAATATTTTAATGATATGTTTCATTTTCCAAAAATATCCCACGTTGTTTCCAAATATGGTTTTTGGTGTGAACTCATGATCAAATGGAAGTTTGACTTTCTTGATAAAATTCTTTCATTGTAAGAATCAGGTAAATCTTTTTTTAAAGGTGTAGTAAATTAGATGTTTAATTGAATTTTTATTTGATTTTGGAAACTTATAAAGTGTTGGGTGATTATGTGTTCTAAAATGAGAAGTATTCCTTGTAAATAATTTATCATGTTTTGGTATTTTAAGAATGATTTGTGAAAAAAGAAAACCCCTATTAAGGCATTCCAACCCTCTGTTTTATAAAATGATGTCTATGTTGAATGTGTGGATTGTGATATGTGCTTTGAAAAGTTTATTGTGCATTTTTTTGTTGCAGAAAAAGGGGAATGTGATCAAGGAGGTAGATCAGTGGAGAGAGGGTGAGTCTATTTTTGAAAAAAGATAATGATATTTCCTTGTATGATAGTTTTATGAAAACTCACCATCACTTGAAATAAAGCACATGGGTAACCCTAGTTACCTAGGTGGAAATATGAGGACTAGTGTCACGAACCAACCCAGGTCGACCCTAAACAGGACACCCGGGTCACCTGAGCCGGCCCATGACATGGCCTCAAGCGCGTCTCCCCTTACGCCAGAGGTTGCCGACTAGCGGCGAGGGTGTAAGGTATGTCAGGGGGAGACTATACCCTCTTGTCAATGTGGAGCAAAGGGACCAAACATACAACAACGGAAGTAGTGTGAATAATAATAAGAAAGCAGCGGAAAACATTTTTCATTTATAAGGTTTGAATAAAATTGGCGAACGGAAGTTTATATAAGAGATGCATGCATGACATGCTAATGATACAATGGAAGCATTAAATCACGCGACATACTTACACATCAATGTAGAAGTAAATGAAAAAAAGTCTCATGCCCCGAGGGCGATCTCCATGAGCATCCAAAGCCCCAACTCGGTCCTTTGCTCCTAACTCCAACTACAAGAAACAACAACAACAAGGTCCTACAACCAAATGGAATCTACTTGGGTACCCCGGTGAAATGGCTGCCCGAGTAGGGTGTGAGATATATATCTCAGTATGCTGGAACCACCAGTTTCTAGCCCACTCTAGAACATGAAATATAATTAAACAATGTTCTGGTATTTTCGAACAATAACGACACAATACAAACAATAAACACCCGTCCAGGTTCCAAAAATGACACATGGCGGCAATACCTTCTTCATCCCATAGCCGGGATAAGAACCTATTTAAAACAACAAAAGTAAATTTGTTTCAAGCATAAAAACACTTTTTATCAATTTTCTCACTTACTCTATTTATTCACTTATCATTTCAAATCAGACTGGAAATCCACTCATTCTTACCTTTCTTTATTTGATCACAATTCACTCAGGTTTTACCCACATCTCTCATTCTTTTCATAAATCATTATTATCATTCGCTCGGTGTAGATCACCATGTCTAACACCCTGTATCACATTTGGTGTAGATCACCATGTCTAACACCTCGAATCACATTTGGTGTAGATCTCCATGTCTAACACCTCGATAATTATTCGGTGTAGATCGCCATGTCTAACACCCCGTATCATATTTGGTGTAGATCGCCATGTCTAACACATAGATAATCATTCGGTGTAGATCACCATGTCTAACACTCCGTATCACATTTGGTGTAGATCGCCATTTCTAACACCTAGATAATCATTCGGTGTAGATCGCCATGTCTAACACCCCGTATCACATTTGGTGTAGATCGCCATGTCTAACACCTTATATCACATGCTTGGATAACCATTGGGAAGGAACACCATGTCCAAAACCCAACTTTTAAATCAGTCTAGAGCGCCATGTCTAGGACCCAGAATCTCATTTATTTATTACCATTTATCAATTAATTAATTAGTCGACACAAATCTCATTTCATGATTAATTCTTCACATTTAGTTATCCAAATCAGATCTCAACTTTTTTTAATCAATTCTCATAATTATTTATCCTTGTTCAACATTCTGTAACTTACACGAGCAAATGAAGGTAAACAAAAGCGTATGGCATCAACATGCCTCTATGTTAGGTGATTAATGACATTAAATGGTACAAGATAACAAAATTCCTCAAGAAATACATTTGATTAAAACTATTACATTAAATTTAAAACTTAAAGAACAAGGAAAAAAGGGAATTTAAGGGGGGGCATACCCATAGGGGTGGCCAAGAGGGAAGGTGAGTACCTAGGGTGGGCTTTACCATAAACGAAGGCCACAACAGGCATGAGTGAACCACCCAAACATTTCAATAATAAATAAAGAGGCATCGCCGGAAGGTTGCGACAAGCGACACAAGATGTGGCATGACATAAGTTCCAATGTAAAGGGAAGAGGGTAAACACCCTACCCTAAATGTTCTAATTACATGTTAAGCCATGAACATAGGAGGTGTTATGGATCGTTTATTATTTACCAAGAAGCAACGTCATTTGAGGAAACCAGTAAGGTACAAGTAAAATCATGTCATTTATCATGTTTAATGTCAGGCATAAAGAGTCATAAGACTTTTAAGCAAGCAATCACAAAAAAATAAATCTACTACGACACGTTTATTTTGAAGGCATCTCACCTCCATTGGAGGAGTTTTATTAGAAAACATTTCATTACTTTATCAAACAATTCATTTAGTGATATTTATCATTTACTTCAAAATTCATTCAACACTTAACAAAGTTAAGAAGCCAAACAATGAGGAAAGGCAATCACGAAATTCTATTTCTACATTTTTAGATTGAAGGCAGCGCACCTCGAAAGAGGGGTTTTATTATTAAATCGTTAGTTTAGTGACCAAGCATCCTCTTTTATCTTATTCCTGAAATTCACACGATTTGCACAGAAGAATTTAATTGGAACTAAACATTCATAATTATAATTCTAAGTGCAATATTAAACTCACTATTACATTAATTAAATTTAAAGGCAAGGAGAGGGACCCCACCTCCAGGTGGATCCATCCGTCCACTCCGGCTCTTGGCGATTTCTAACTAAATCTGTCGCAGCTGCTCCCCCACTAGGCATATGTGATTTCACATACGTATAAGGACACCTAGCCTCTATGCACACGCTCCGCATGAACATGAGCGTGCGCAAGAGGATCCTTACACATACGCTTATACACATAAGCCTGTCTCCTCTCACCTGCACAGGCACTTTTTATATATGTAATGGGGACAACTAGCCTCGTACGTGTATATTCTCTACCATGGACAAATATACGCCTGCCAGGGGAACCCACGTACATATAAATATGTACCTATGCCTGCGCAGGTGAGTCGCCTAAGCTTCAGAAACCTGAAACCATTCCAAAACTCGAACGCACTAAACCAAACAAACTTGGAACCTCTAAAACAACCTGATAAATTAATTTACAGGCTGCGAAGACCAAAAACCGGTAGAAACCTTACCTCGGAAAACAACCGACGGACCGAAAACACCGCAAACCACCTCGCCTTCGGCGGCGGACACCAAAAGCGCACCCACGAGGTCCCGAGAGACCTTCCATATAACCCTAGAGCAGGAGAAACAAGAAAAAGGAACAAAATCAAAAACTAACCCCAGCCTAGGGTTCAGCCGAATCTTACCGGGCGACGATTAGGTCGAAATAAATCCGAAAACAGGGAGGAGAAGGGAGAGAAAGACTCACCATGATGATTCGGAGAGTGAAATCACCAAAAAATGAGAGAAATCGGAGGAAGGAGGCGGCGTCGTGGGGGGGGGGGGGGTCGCGCACGGCTCGTGGGAGAGAAGGGAGGGGGGGGGGGGGTGTCGCGTGGGTGTTATTCCAAGAGAGGGTAGGGAGTTTAGTTTAGGTTTTGAATTTTAATTTAATTTATTTTCTTTTATTTTAATTTTAAACAAAAACTAAAAAACACCCAACCCGCACGGTTTTACCTGCACCACCTGAAACACCGTGTGCAGCCCGCACGCCTGCTAGTGGATGCCCGGGGTACCCCACACGCATGACCCGCATGGTTAAACCTACAGCACGTGGTCCTATTTCACCGCTTAAGACGGCTCCGGAACTCGGGACCTTGTTCCAAAGCTCGGTTTTAAAACCGACCCACTGATAAAAGAAAAGGTTCAAAAACCTTCGAATTTAATCCGCTCTAAAAAACGGTTCGTTACAAACTACCCACCAAAACAAACATCTCATCCCAGAGAAGCCTTCGTAAAACAACGAAAACATCACCTGACTCACAAGGGTCGTGAAGTTGCATTCAACCGGTTGTATTGTGTTTCAAACACCCAAAGCTCCTTTATGAATTTTCTAAGAAGACTGCACTTAAGCCTTTACAACTCGAGCCAATGCACAAGTTAAAACTGAAACATCAAAGCAGAGATTACCTCTAGGGCCATTATAGGGACCTCAACCCAATAAAACGATCGATCCACAATCGACCAAATAAAATTGTTCATGCCAGATTTACTCGAAAGACATCGCCAACTCGAAAAACACACTCGCCCTTAAACCGACGACATGATTTTAAAACTGATCCGTTATCAACTACGCGTACACCGAAGTCCTTACACGACCTTTGGTGATATTATCAAGTCAAGCCATCACAAGACTATTATAAAACTATCATGCCTCAGCATGAAGCGTAACTCCAAGAAACCGTGCATCCCACGCACAACCAGAGAGAGATTACGAAACAAACCAACAACATTTAAACATTAGCGCGGCGTATAACCGACACTATCTTAGTGTATCATCGACGACGTCAAGATGGGGGACATGCTCGTCTCATCCAGTAGAGTACACTATGATTAAACCAAGGTCACTGATAAGATCAATCGGACCAAAATCTGATGCCTATACCACCTGAGGCTTTCGTATTCATCGAAGCTTAACCACTGAAACTCTTCCCTCACTAACGGAGTTTCTAAAGCATTGCGCACACTATCAACCTTATCAAAGTCGTGCTACCAAGAAAGCACCGACATGAAAACAGAAACTCATGCGACACTACCCACCTTAGGATTGTCCATGTCGTCGTAAGAACTAGCCGCTCACCGGCACACTATTTTTGAAAAACTTTAACGCACGGGTGACGTTCCTCAAACTACGATCACCACATCATAAGCTCACACCGAAAACAAGGCAACTCAAGCTCTAAGGGTACTACCTAGCATGGGCTAGTCCCTTACGAAGCACACACGTCGACCATAACTCTTAGTCATGAAAAACAAGGATTACTAGGCTCAAAACCCCCTTTCCATTTTATCCATTTCATTAATTCATTTCAACCTTTAATAATTTGAAAGAATATTTTAACAAACCAACAAGTACTATTTCCTGACAAAGTACTTGGTTTTCAAACAACGCCCCACGGGAAAAACAGACAAGTTGTAACAAACTTCCTCTTCAACATTTGACATTTAAACTTTAGCAACCAGCTTTTAAAAAGTTTGAAAAAATGATTTACCCTTTTCCCAATTATAAGGCGCCCATACACCTTATAATGGAAAATTAGCTCCGTCGTAATCGCAACCAACAATTTCAGCCAAAGAAACCAAGCGCTTACCAGCAAGCTAACAAGACACTACAAACAGCTAACACAAATCAACAACATGAAATCACTAAAACATGCTATAACAAAGACCATGACACACAAGCAAGATAGAAAACATGACATATTTTCAAGGCACAGAATCAAAATCAGCAGGCATCCTACTAATGCAACTACATGGCATGGCACATATGCATGACATGTGAATCTATAAGTGCCTAATATGATGCATGCAATGCAATTTACTAGCCATATCGGGCCAAGGAAAATTTTCAAAACCTCTTCATAAACAAATAAGCAGTGGAAAGTACAACATTCACCCAAGGTGAAATCACATCAACTATAACAGCAAGCAACATGAACATCAATTCCCAGCCCTGGCCACTTGGTCATTTACCGTACGTGGGGTGATCAGTCCCAGACACGGCTATTACCCAAGCGCTGACACATTCCTAATCTCCTGTCTACCAATCCCAAAACAATAAGACAATGAAAATAAAGAAACCTGCTCTGATACCATTTTGTCACGAACCAACCCAGGTCGACCCTAAACCGGACACCCGGGTCACCTGAGTTGGACCACGACATGGACTGAAGCACGTCTCCCCTTACGCCAGAGGTTGCCGACTAGCGGCGAGGGTGTAAGCTAAGTAAGGGGGGAGACTATACCCTCTTATCAAAGTGGAACAAAGGGACCAAAAATACAGCAACTGAAGTAGTGTGAATAATAATAAGAAAGCAGCGGAAAACATTTTTCATTTATAAGGTTTGAATAAAATTGGCGAACGATAGTTTATATAAGAGATGCATGCATGACATGCTAATGATACAATAGAAGAATTAAATCATGCGACATACTTACACATCAATGAAGAAGTGAATGAACAAAAGTCTCAAGCCGCGAGGGTGATCTCCATGAGTATCCCGAGCCCCAACTCGGTCCTTTGCTTCTAACTCCATGTACAAGAAACATAAACAACAAGGTCCTGCAACCAAATGGAATCTACTCGGGTACCCTAGTGCAATGGCAGCCCGAGTAGGGTGTGAGATATAAATCTCAGTAGGCCGGAACCACCGGGTTCTAGCCCACTCTAGACCATGAAATATAATTAAAAAAATTGCTGGTATTTTTGAACAATAATTACACAATACCAACAATAAATGCTCGTCCATGTTCCAAAAAGGATACCTGACGGCAATACCTGCTTCGGCCCATATCCGGGATAAGAACCTATTTAAAACAACACAAGTAAATTTGGTTCAAGCATAAAAACACTTTTTATCATTTTTCTCACTTACTCTATTTATTCACTTATCATTTCAACTCAGACTGGAAATCCACTCATTCTTACCTTTCTTTATTTGATCACAATTCACTCGGGTTTTACCCACATCTCTCATTCTTTTCATAAATCATTATTATCATTCACTCAGTGTAGATCGCCATGTCTAACACCCCGTATCACATTTGGTGTAGATCGCCATGTCTAACACCTCGAATCACATTTGGTGTAGATCACCATGTCTAACACCTCGATAATTATTTGGTGTAGATCGCCATGTCTAACACCCCGTATCACATTTGGTGTAGATCTCCATGTCTAACACCTAGATAATCATTCGGTTTAGATCGCCATTTCTAACACCCCATATCACATTTTGTGTAGATCGCCATGTCTAACACCTAGATAATCATTCGGTGTAGATCGCCATGTCTAACAACTCGTATCACATTTGGTGTAGATAGCCATGTCTAACACCTTATATCACAAGCTTGGATAACCATTGGGAAGGAATGCCATGTCCAAAACCCAACGTTTAAATCGGTCTAGAGCACCATGTCTAGGACCCAGAATATCATTTATTTATTACCATTTATCAATTAATTGATCAGTCGACACAAATCTCATTTCATGATTAATTCTTTACATTTAGTTATCCAAATCAGATCTCAAATTTTTATAATCAATTCTCATAATTAATTATCCTTTTTCAACATTCTGGAACATGAATGAGCAATAGAAGGTAAACAAAAGCCTATGGCATCAACATGCCTCTATGTTAGGTGATTAATGACATAAAATGGTACAATCTAACAAACTTTCTCAATAAAGACATTCGATTCAAACTATTACATTAAATTTAAAACTTAAAGAACAAGGAAAAAGGGGCATTTAAGCAGGGGCACACCCAAAGGGGTGGCCAAGAGGCAAGGCGAGTACCTAGGGTGGGATTTACCATAAACGAAGGCCACAACGGGCATGAGAGAACCACCCAAACATTTCAATAATAAATAAAGAGGCATCGCCGGAAGGTTGGGACAAGAGACACAAGACGTGGCATGACATAAGCGCCGAAGTAAAGGGAAGAGGGTAAACACCCTACCCTAAAAGTTCTAATTACATGTTAAGCCATGAACTTATGAGGTGTCATGGCTCGTTTATTATTTCTCAAGATGAAACTTCATTTGAGGTAACCTGTAAGGTACAAGTATAAGCATGTCATTTATCAAGTATAATGTCAAGAATAAAGATTCATAAGACTTTTAAGCAAGCAATCAAAAAAAAGAAATCTACTACTACACGTTTATTTTGAAGGCAGCTCACCTCCATTGGAGGAGTTTTATTAGAAAACATGTCATTACTTTATCAAACAATTCATTTATTGATATTTATCATTTAATTAAAAAATCATTCAACACTTAACAAAGTTAAGAAGCCAAAAAATGTAGAAAGGAAATCATGAAATTCTATTGCTACATTTTTAGATTGAAGGCAGCACACCTCGAATGAGGGGTTTTATTATTCAATCGTTAGTTTAGTGACCAAGCAACCTCTTTTATCTTATTCCTACAATTCACACAATTTGAATAGAAGAATTTAATCGGAACTAAACTTGTATAATTAAAATTCTAAGTGCAATATTAAACTCACTATTACTTTACTTAAATTTAAAGGGCAAGGAGAGGGACCCTACCTCAAGGTGGATCCATCCGTCCACTCTAGCTCTTGGCGCTTTCTAACTAAAGTTGTCGCAGCTGCTCCCCCATGAGGAATATGTGATTTCAGATACGTATAAGGACACCTAGCCTCTATGCACACGCTCTCCATGGCCATGAGCGTGCACAAGAGGATCCTTACACATATGCTTATACACATAAGCCTGTCTCTGCTCACCTGCACAGGCACTTTTTATATGTGTAATGGGGACAACTAGCCCCGTACGTGTATATTCGGTTCCATGGACAAATATACGCACACCAGGGGAACCCACGTACATATAAATACGTACCTATGCTTGCGCAGGTGAGTCGCATAAGCTCTGGCAACCCGAAACCATTCCAAAACTCGAACGCACTAAACCAAACCAACCAGGAACCTCTAAAACAATCTGATAAATTAATTTAGAGGCTGCGAAGACCAAACACCGGTAGAAACATTACCTCAGAAACCAACCAGTAGATCGAAAACACCGCAAACCGCCTCGCCTTTGGTGGCGGACACCAAACGCGCACCCACGAGGTCCCGAGAGACCTTCTGCATAACCCTAGAGCAGGTGAAACAAGAAAAAGGAACAAAATCAAAAACTAAACCCAACCTAGGGTTCGGCCAAATCTCACCGGGAGACTATTAGGTCGAAATAAAGCTAAAAACAGGGAGGAGAAGGGAGATAAAGACTAACCATGATGATTCGGAGAGTGAAATCGCTAAAACCTGGAGAAATCGGAGGAAGGAGGCGGCGCCGTGGAGGGGGGGGGGGGTCGCGCGCGGCTCGCAGTAGAGAAGGGGGGGGTGTCGCATGGGTGTTCTTCCAAGAGAGGGGAGGGAGGTTAGTTTAGGTTTTTAATTTTAATTTATTTTATTTCCTTTTATTTTAATTTTAAACAAAAACTAAAACACACCCAACCCGCACGGTTTTACCCGCACCGCCTGAAACACCGTGTGCAGCCCATGCGCCTGCTACCGGATGCCCAGGGTACCCCGCACGCCTGACCCTCACAGTTAAACCTACCACGCGCGGTTCGATATCACCCCTTAAGACAGCTTCAGAACTCGGGACATCGTTCCGAAGCTCGGTTTTAAAATCGACCCCCTGATAAAAGAAAAAGTTCAAAAACCATCTAATTTTATCCGCTCTAAAAAAATGGTTCGTTACAACTAGTATGCTAGAGGATTTGGAAATTTTTTATCCAATTTTTTCAATAAGTATTTATGATTAAAACACTAAATAAACGTGATGATGGTTTGAGAACACTAGGTAATGGATGTGTTCCCTACTAGTTGATCGTGCATGAGAACATAGTTTATTATGGTTTCTATACCACATTTACACTGAAGTACGAGGTTCTAGAGTCCCATTTTTACTAGTTACCTCTAGGGATTGACATTGCTGCTCATTTATCAAATGGTGTTTGTGAAATCATTTTAATTTTAGTAGATTCATACATGTTTCCTCCTTTGAAAAAACCATGGTTTAAATTTAAATGGATTACCTTTCATTTTAAAATGTTGATGAATGATTGGAAAAAATTTGAAAATATATTTGAATAGATTTTCCTTCCATATAAATATCATCTAGTGAATTTATTTTGAAAATAATAAAAATGTTATTTTAATATGTCGTATTTTCATACTAGCATGATTTTTTATCATTTAATGTAAAGGGCATAGGGTTTTGTTTCTATTTGCCATTCCTATTGAGCATCTCAGTGCTCATGCCTACTCTGTTTTCCATTTTTAGGTTCCCTTGGTTTGGATCAGTCTTGGTGTAAGTGTGGGTTTTATGATCCATGGAGACTCACGAGGTCACTTCAGGTATGTCTCATTGCTTAGTATATTTTTATTCCCGCTACCAGTTTATTCAGTTTATTGTATTTTATTTTTCCATCTTATTCTGTGTTGAATAATTCCCAAAATATTTATTTTTATGTCTGATAATAGTTTCTAGCCTAGGGGGATTAGGAAACACTATTGGGCCTTTCCATGAACAGGGATGGGTGCTAGTTCGGATGACTGTAACGACCTAAAGCTTGACATTCATGGACATTAACTTAATTTTGTGAAATACTTAGTACATAACAAAAACAGACACAGAAGAACCGTAATAGTTTAGTGTCTTTTGAAACTTAGAATATAAACTTCTAATCATGTTGAAATATCTTCAACAACTCCCATAACGATCTTCCCCTTTTTGTTTCCTTACATAAAAACTTTCTTTATATCCTGGGGCGAAGAAAACATATAAAGGGTGAGATCAAATGCTCAGTAAGGGTAAGCATGGATAAAATAAAACAAATCATATACATTTGAACTTAAAAACATGAACATAATGTTTAAACATCAAAATATTGAGCAATGACATAAAACATGGCAGTACATAAGGCATAGATCATAAAGAAACATTAATCAGGATAAAATAGCATGGGAATAAAACATGTACTTGTGGCAACAATTAAGCACATGTTTTGATTTCCATAGTAGCCAAGGCATTTCTACAAGACCATCTTAGTGGACAAAGTTCCTTTCTGAATCGAGTTCACTCCTCGTTTCAGTCCTGTAACACTGAACCATATAAACTTACCATTCAATCCATGTCTATCTCATTAGATATAAATCTTTACCTAATGAAATGGAGGGAGATATAGGTCCCAACCATCTCCTAATGAAATCATTCTTACTTGTGCCACAAAATAAACATACATCCTTCATAATAACCCAACAAATAAAATGGGTTTCATAAACATTATCACATCATCACATAATCCATATAAAAGAAATGGATATCATTTCATAATAAGAAAAGTGAAACCATGTAAATAATAAAGACATTATACTTGAAACATACACATATGAAATAATGGCATCTTATTTGAAAAATAATTTTGATAAAACACTTAAAATTAATTCTTGAGGAAAATATCCTCTCATCTTCAAAATCATTTTCTTTTTACAAAATGTCATGCAATTTTAAAAGAAAGATATTTTTTTGGAAATAGTAATGAAATATTTTGGAGGAATCTTCATGAAAATAAGGTTTTATAAAACTGTAAAAATCCATTCACACTGTATAAGTTAAAAATAACATTCTTCTCGTTCTTTTGTCAGAAAAGTCAAAAATTACCTCATATAGTAAACAAAAGAAAGATTCCTTCCATATAATGTGGTAAAAGTATAAAAGAGTAAAAATGACATTAAACATACATGGAAGAAAATTAAACATTTTATGAATACATTTTGAGAACATATGGACATGGATAATAATCATAACCCTGGTAAATACTTACAAATAAACAATCTCGGATAAGAATGAGATTTGAATAATTATCCCTTAACTTATGTCTGATATGCTTCATATGTACCTGAACCTCCTGTATAATGATTTAAATAATGTCATTGACTTATTACAGAATCATATTCATTGTTATGATATCATATATGGTTCACTTATGACTTTATATTACCTGTTATTTTGTAAATTCCATGTTAAAGTGCGTTTTGGGTAAAATCGTTTCATTTATCGTATGTGTTTCGACTGGTCGTTCTTGATATTATTACTTATATCCTGATTTACATAATTCCATAATGTAAAACATGATTTATATATAATATATCTTCATCAAATACATATATATTATATATGGATAAAAGGCATGAAATACACCGTTCATGGAGACGGTAGGCCGTACGTACGCATGAACGCTGTTTTCGTTTCCTTATTGAATTGAATGAAATAAAGTAGTTGAAATAAATATATATAAACATTAATCCAATATCATTATTATTTCATATATTTAATTATTACTTATTGTATATACTTTATAATCATTCATGAATGGTTAACATGGATAATGACTCTCATCGCGTCGTGGAGATGGTAGTCTGTACGTACGCACGAGTGATGATATCATTCCCATGATCGTGGAATTTCATTGAAGTGTATGTATAATATTTCATAATCAATATCACTTTTATATAATCATATATAGTTATTTATTTACACCATTATACCCATCCAAGTAAAGTGGTGGTGGAAAATAGATTACACCACGGTGTGGAGACGGTATTCCGTACGTACGCATGCACGGTGATTTCATTTTCCGTAGGATGGATAGATGGTTAAATAGGGTTTTTTCATACTTATAATAACATATAATTATATAAGTGATACTGATGTTATTACTTCATAATGAAATAACTAAATAATAAGAGGTGGAAGAAGAAATAAAGTTGAAAGAATCGGTAATGGACATTACCTCTTCTTTGAAGCGCTTCTTTGGGACCTCCTTTTTGGGCACTAAAATTGGTCTTTGAAGAAGACAGGAACCTCTATGATGTTTCTAGGGAAGTGGATAAGAGAATTTGGTAGGGTTTGGCCGAGATAGAAGGCTCAAATTGGTGTGAGGAAGAGAGGGATGAGGTTCCCTTTTATAAGAGAGGAGAGGGGCACCTTTGGAAAAACTAAAAATATTATTTTATTATAAAGTCATATTCGGTTTTTAATAGCTCCAAATTGATTTATTTCGAATATAAGGTGGGGATGGGTCGAAATACTCTAATCCAATAGAATTTATACAAGATTAGGTATCTATTTTAACCTTATTATTTAGATTTAACTTTAAGATAGATAATTTAACTTTTACCGTGTCTTCTTGTTTTCTTAAACTATAAGGTTAATAAACTTACTATAACAAGCCAAAAGAACCCCAAGTTGTTTATTATTAATATATATAACCTTATCTAAGTCATTTGGACGAACCTCAGATTTTTAGGAATAAAATAACAATTCATAATATAATATTTGTTTTAAAAACTATTTTATGTCAATTTTGACTCTATTTGGTAATTGATTTTTGTAAAAATCATAACCGAAATATTAGTTCTAAAAAAGTTAATCAAATCAATAATAACATGTCCTATTAACCTAGCAAATTATTTAAATTCATAAAAAGTCTCAAATTACATTTATTTGGATATGTATAACATCAATTATGTCAATATTTCATTAATAATATAATTACTGCATCATCATTGTGTCATTAATAAATTAAATTATCTAAAGTCTAAAAATTACAAAAAAAATACCATTATTTAGGAAATATTTTTATATTTATAATGAATATTTATAATAGAATTTATCTTATGTATAACCCTATATTAAAAATTATTTAGTTATTAAACTTTGATTTTAACTATTTTAACTATTCTTTAAATAAAATAATATTAAATGTCTTAATCTAATCCAAGTGGACCTAAAGGGTAATATTTTATCCCTAATGTTGTTTTCAGTCTAATTACTCTTATCCAATAGAATTAGGACACGTGTTAGGGTAATAATAATATCTTTTTTACCCTTAATTACCCTATTTACTTTTAACCATGGTAAAAAAAAGTAAAAATTTACTACTCACCAAAAATTATTTACATCTCATTGAACCATATTTTAATTACTGACATCAATCGTGTCTCTCAGATTTTTGAAATTACATTCACAAAAGCGGTGAAATTATGTGTTATGTAAATTTGCAAATTCTCCGAGGAGGTGGGTAAAAGACGGTCAAAAGTTCAATAAAATTTTTATATATGTAAAATTATAATAAAATGACTCCAATGAATTACATTGAACATATATAGGTATTATGTATCAATTTTGACCTAAAATAAAATTAAATAATTAATTAATTATTTAAATAAAAAGTCGGTTTTTAAATAGTAACCTAGTGTTTTCACTATTCATCAAAAATTGAATGTTTTCAGAAAATTACCAAAATTTCTCCCTAGGATAATTTCGATATTACTAATCCAAAAATGAAGTCCATTTTCAAAAATAAAGTAAATAAAATTTCAAAATGTGGGTATTACTATTCATAACGGCTAGTTTTAATAATATTTTAAAAGCATATCGTTGTTTAGTGAAACCCGGTATTGCATACAAAACACGCTATCGTGGAAGGTCGCGCTTGCGTGTAATGCAAGGCAAGTCAGGGATGCATGTTGTGCAAGCTTTTTTTGGTGTAGCATACAACACAAGACATTAATGAAATTAAAAAGAATATTTTTCATAAAATATTGGGGTGTTACATTCTACCCCCCTTAAAATGAATTTCGCCCTCAAAATTCATCGAGGTTATAAATGGTTTACTACTCAAAAGTTTCTTTAAAAGAAATACAGATTGTAAAAAGGAATACTAAAACTAATGTATGAAACGTAACGATTACCCAAAGTAACTCATCACTGGGTTTCTATATAGGATAACATAGGTTAAAATATGGATATGGAAGAAAAATCTGACCATCATGTTCTGATGGGGTGTAGTAGAGAACATGGTTATGAAAAATCCAACAATCATAAAGCCATAAATTTGTGATGATCTAAGGTACCATCTGATTCATCGGATATAAGAGCACTAGGACAACATTTTTGGTTTTCAATATCATTTCCCTAAAGTTGACAATTTTAATTAGAAGAAATACTTAATTGATTTTGGTACAATCTCACTGTTGTTCGTGCTTTGAACAACATCCACTTCATCTCTTAAAGAAATGAAGTTGAATTTTTTATTCGTGAAGTGTTAATAGAACATGTGATAGAATGATGGGTCATTCCATTTGTTTCAACCAAAAGGTTAGTAAAAGTTATCAAATATACATAAGTCTATCTATGGTGAGGTTAATCGTATACGATTCAAAAAATGAACTTATACTTCATCTATCATGGCGCTTAATAAAATAAAAATAGTTTTTACTAACCAGGGACTTCCTGTAGGCCATTCATATGCGATAAAGGCCAGTCACACTTCAGTTGTGGGTTCGATTCCCACAGTCTTGTATGACGCGATGGGTTGTCGCTCGTCCTGCAGGTTGTCCTATTTCTAAAACTACATTACTATAACATCCCATCAATAATATCGAAAATGCAATATCCTTAAACAATAATAACTTATCTCCAACATAATCCATTCCAATATTTAGGATTATCTAAAATACATCGGTCCAAGATCATAGTATAAAGAAAACAATTACTAGAATGGTTACCTACCAAGAATGTGAATACAAGCATTTATCCAACATATATCATAAGATATATCTTGTTGTTTTTATTCCAAACACATGAATACCTTAGTAATATATTCTATTGAAACAAAAATTACCATAGAACCTTAGTGGAAACATGAATACTGTCAAGAGGTAACTCTTTCAACATACCAAAATCCCAAAAATCCATATAATCAAACCATAATATCACTTATTCCTTATATCAGTCATGAGCTCATGAATACAATCAAACATCTCGTTATCTTATTATCCCTTCATTATGATCATATCATCTACTTTCCAAAAATATCTGAATAACCTTCCATGGTTACTCGAACCATTCAACATATACTTTCAAATACTTTAGGAAAAACAATAGCATAACAATCCTTAGATGATTCTTTATTCCATAGTACCATACATTATTCTTTATAAACATTCAATCATTCCATCAACTTCTTAAACCACTAACTGAGATTCATCATTTCTTTCATCTCGTATTTTATTTGTAGTATCTTCATCATAATCTACATAAATACTACTCATATGACCATGTTGATTCTCTTCATGTGATTTTCCCTTTGGGAATTGGTTTGCATAATTCCCATACATTCCACATTTAAAACATCTAATCATTGTTTATCTCATAGTAATACCATTATCCTTGTCTACGGTGTTAACTGAACCTTTTACTTTTCACCTGCTGGCTTTGTGTCCTTCTTTTCCACACCCAAAGCATCTTCCCATTCCTTTGAAAAAATCTCCCCGATGCATCTTCCCACATGATTTACAAGAGGGAAATTTAACTTTCTTTCCTCTATGATCATCATGAAACTCCATATTTCTCTTATTATCTCAGTCGGGAAACTTACCAAAGTTGCGATTATTGATCATATTATGAGATTGTTGATTAGGCATAATAACTATGTTTGGACTTCCAAATACCATTTCATTTGGTTTCTCATGAAGAATATAATTCTATTGTCTGTCATATCCTCCATTATCGTGAATCTTCCTGTTTCCAGCCATTTTCCAAAACCCAAAAAGAATAGTGTTAGAGGCAAAAATCATGCATGGGAAAACAACATAGTAAAGGGGGAGTACCCTCAATATCTAACATCTTAGGTTAAATTATAAGATCTTTACCATAGTTCTAGGACTATATCCTATACGTATATTTATCCTTAGGGAAATCCCTAGTCAAAACTTAGAAATATATCTAGGGATTTTACTAAAGTTTTCGCATCCTAGTATCCAATGGATAACTAAAACTTTCCTCTAATACTAACTGTAACGACCCGAAGCTTGACGTACATGGACATTACATTAATTTTGTGGAATACTTAATACATAACAAAAAAAGACACACAAGGACTGTAATAGTTTAGTGTCTTTGGAAACTCGAAATATAAACTTCTAATCATGTTGAAATATCTTCAACAACTCCCATAACGATATTCCCCTTTTTGGTTCCTTACCTAAAAACTTTCTTTATATCCTAGGGGGAAGAAAACATATAAAGGGTGAGCTAAAATTCTCAGTAAGGGTAATAATGGATAAAATAAAACAAATCATATACATTTGAACTTAAAAGCATGAACATAATGTTTAAACATCAAAATCTTTAGCAATGACATAAAACATGGTAGTACATAAGGCATAGATCATAAAGAAACATTTATCATGATAAAATAGCATGGGAATAAAACATGCAATTGTGGAAACCATTAAGCACATGTTATGATTTCCATAGTAGCCAAGACATTGCTTCCATGACCATCTTAGTGGACAAAGTCCCTTTCTGAATCGAGTTCACTCCTCGTTTCAGTCCTATAACACTGAAACGGATTAACTTACCATTCCATCCATGTCTATCTCATGATATATAAATCTTTACCCAATGCATTGGAGGGAGATATAGGTCCCACCCATCTCATAATGAAATCATTCTTACTTGTGCCACAAAATAAACATACATCCTTCATAATAACCCAACGAATAAAATGGGTTTCATAAACATCATCCCATCATCACATAGTCCATATTAAATAAATGGATATCATTTCATAATAAGAAAATTGAAACCATGTAAATCATAGAGACATTATACTTGAAACATAAACATATGAAATAATTTCATCTTAGTTGAAAAATGGTTTTGATAAAACACTTGAAATGAATTTTTGGGGAAAATATCCTTTCATCTTTAGAATCTTTTTCTTTTTACCAAATGTCAAGAAATTTTAAAAGAAAGAGATTTCTTTGGAAATATTCATGAAATATTTTGGAGGAATATTCATGAAAATAAGGCTTTATAAAACCGTAAAAATCCGTTCACGCCGTATAATTTAAAAATAACATTCTTCTCGTAATGTTGTCGGAAAAGTCAAAAAGTACCTCGTATGGTAAACAAAAGAAAGATTCCTTCCATATGATGTGTTAAAAGTAGAAAAGTGTAAAAATGACTTTAAACATACATGGAAGAGAAGTAAACATTTTATGAAAACATTTTGAGAACATATGGACATGGATAATAATCATAACCCCGGTAAATACTTAAAAATAAACAATCTTGGATAAGAATGAGATTGGAATAATTATCCCTTACATTATGTCTGATATGCTTCGTATGTATCTAAAACTCATGTATAATGATTTAAATAATGTCATTTACTTATTACAGAATCATATTCATTGTTATGATATCATATATGGTTCACTTATGACTTTATATTACCCGTTCTTTTGTAAATTCCATGTTAAAGAGCGCTTCGGGTAAAATCGTTTCATTTATCGTATGTGTTTCGACTTGTCATTCTTGATATTATTACATATATCCTGATTTACATAATTCCAGAATGTAAAACATGATTTATATATAATATATATTCATCATATAAATATATATTATAGATCAATAAAAGGCGTGAAATAAACCATTCATGGAGATGGTAGGCCGTACGTACGCATAAACACTGTTTTCGTTTCCTTATTGAATTTAATGAAATTAAGTAGATGAAATAAATATATATAAAAATAAATCCAGAATAATTATTATGTCATATATTTCATGATTACTTATTGTATATACTTTATAATCATTCATGAATGGTTAACATGGATAATGAATCCCATCGCGTCGTGGAGACGGTAGTCAGTACGTATGCACGAGGGATGATATCATTCCCATGAACATGGAATTGCATTGAAGTGTATGTATAATATTTAAGAATCAATATCACTTTGAAATAATCATATACAGTTATTTATTTACACCATTATACCCATCCAAGTAAGGTGGTGGTGGAAAATAGATTACACCACGGCGTGGAGACGGTATTCCGTATGTATGCACGCATGGTGATTTCATTTTCCATAGGATAGATAGATGGTGAAATAGGATTGTTTCAAACATATAATAACATATCAGTATATTATTGGTACTGATGTTATTACTTCATAATGAAATAACAAAATAATAAGAGGTGGAAGAAGAAATAAAGTTGACAGAATCAGAAACAGACATTACCTGTCTTTGGGACATCCTTTTAGGGCACTAAAATTGGTCTTTGAAGAAGACCAGGACCTCTAGAATTTTTCTAGGGAAGTGGAGAAGAGAATTATTCAGGTTTTTGCCGATATTGAAGGCTCAATGTGGTGGGAGGAAGAGAGGGAGGATGTGCCCTTTTATAAGGGAGGAGAGGGGCACCTTTGGAAAAATAAAAAATATTATTTTATTATAAAGTCATATTTAGTTTTTAATAGCTCAAAATTGATTTATTTTGAAGCTAAGGTTGGGATGGGTCGAAATAATCTCATCAAATAGAATTTAGACAAGTTTAGGTATCTATTTGAAGCTTATCATTTGGATTTAACTTCAAGTTAGATAATTTAACATTTACCATGTCTTACTGTTTTCTTACACTATAAGGTTAATAAACATACTATAACAAGACAAACGATCCCCAAGTTGTTTATTATTAATATATATAACCTTATATAAGTCATTTTTCCTAACCTTATATTTTTTAGAATAAAATAACAATTAATAATATAATATTTGTTTTAAAAACTATTTTATGTCAATTTTGACACTATTTGGTAATTAATATTTGTGAAACTCATAACAGAAAGATTAGTTCTAAAAAAGATAATTAAATATATTCTAACATGTCATATTAACTTATAAAATTATTGGAATTCATAAAAAGCCTCAAATTACATTTATTTGGGTATTTATAACATCAATTATGTCAATATTTCATAAATAATATAATTACTGCATCATCATTGTGTCATTAATAAATAAAATTATTTAATGTCTAAAAATTAAAAATAAACAACCATTATGTATGAAATCCTTTTATCTTTATAATGAATATTTATAGTCAATTTTATCTTATGTATAACCCTATATTAAAAATTTTTTAGTTGTTAAACATTGATTTTAACTATTTTAACTATTCTTTAAATAAAATTATATTAAATGTCTTAATCTAATCCAATTGGACCTAAAGGGTAATATTTTATCCCTAATATTTTTTTAGTCTAATTACACTTATCCAATAGTATTATGACATATTTTAGTGTAATAATAAACTCATTTTTACCCTTAATTACCCTATTTACTTTTAACCGTGGTAAAAAAAGTAAACATTTACTATTCACAAAAAAATATTTTCATCTCATTGAACCACATTTTACTTACTGACATCAACCATGTCTCTAGGATTTTAGAAATTCCATTTACAAAAGTGGTAAAATTATGTTTTATGTAAATTTGCAAATTCTCCTAGGAAGTGGCTAAAAGACTGTCAAAAGTTCAATAAAATTTTTATATATCTGAAATATTTATAAAATGACTCCAATGAATTACATTAAAATTATATAGGTATTATGTATAAATTTTAATCTAAAATAAATTTAAATAAATTAAATAATTATTTAAATAAAAAGTTGGTTTTTAAATAGTAACCTAGTGTTTTCACTATTCATCAAAAATTGAATGTTTTCAGAAAAATACCAAAATTTTACCCCAGGCTAATTTAGATATTACGAATCCAAAAATGAAGTCCATTTTCAAAAATAAAATTTATAAAATTTCAAAAAGTGGGTATTACTATTTATAACGGCTAGTTTTAATAATATTTTAATACCATATCGTGGTTTAGTGAAACTTGGTATTGCGTACAACACACGCTATTGTGGAAGGTCGTGCTTGCTTGTAATGCAAGCCAATTCATGGATTCGTGTTGTACAAGATCCTTTTTTTGTAGCGTACAACACAAGACATTAATGAAATTAAAAAGAATATTTTTCATAAAATCTTGGGGTGTTACAATGACGACCCGACCTGGTTCATTATAAAATGGTATTAGAGGCAGGTTTTCTCATTTGGGTTCACTTATTTGGAAATATTCAGGTTATAATGGAGCTACGATTGTTGAAAATTGATGTTATGGTTATGATTAAGGTGCGTAGCCATCACACCTCATAGCGGGACTTGAGTTATCAAGAGAAATATGTTTCAAGTGAGTCTTTTGGTCCTTACTATTCATTGATGTTTGGGAAATGAAATGATAGTTGGGTCAATGGTATTCTTGAGCTTGATGGGCCTGGAAAGCCATCTGGATTCGTGAAAATTGTCCTATAACACTCTCCATGATGGTGGTGTGACTGATTCCTAGCTGCCAACCATATGTCTGAGTCACTAATTCGTACTAGTTGCCAAATGAATCATCTTGTGACTCCATCAATTCTAATATTTTTTTATTGAAAACCATTTTTGGAAAATAATTGGAATTTAATTTTAAAATAGAAACGTTTTGATTGGGTTTTTGGGTGTTTTCTTCACTTGCTACTTTATGCACCCATAAAGAGTTCTTGCGCAGTTGAAGTGAATACAATGATGATTCTCAATGGGAGGATCCTCTAGTAGTTCAATGTAAGAACCAACATCTTCTTGGTCATCAGAATATAAAACCACCTCTATTTTTTTGGTCTAGAGGATCTTATCTTAGGGGGAAGGTGGATGCGAGAGGATTTGGATGAAACATTGGTCCCTTGGGTTGTCAGGGTAGTTGACTGTGGAGTTTGACATCGTTAAGTCTGTAGGTCCTTTTTTGAATTGTTGAATGAAATTCCAGTGGGGGAAAAGTGGAAGATGTCTAGAGTTTATTGTGAGGTATTATATTTTAAAAAGGGACATTATTTATTTATTTGGTATCATCTATGTAACAGATTGTGCTATGAAACTCGTCTGGAAAATCGGGTAATAGGAGGTTATTATGGCTGATTGCAGTAATCACATGTTGTTTGGTACTCAGATTATGTATCCTCATCTTATAATTCTTATTTTTGTTACAAGGGTCATTTTTTGTGACATCCTACATTGTGGGTTTCCTTTTAAATTCAAGGGTAAATTTGAAGTAATTTTTTGAAATTATTTTTTAATAGTTTCATGTTTCTATTTGGGGAATTTAGAATCCCTATGCTTTAGAAGGGGTGCCTTTTGAGTGTCCCCCCTCCCGATGTTTCCCGATAAAAGTAAAATGGGCATTGCATTTTCATTTTTTAATCCCCTATTTAGGTAGAGTTTGATTTTAGAGTTATTGGGACTTGTGTAGTGTTGTGTTCTAGTAGTTATATCTGATAAGTGGTGTATATTCTTATGGTAATTGAAAAGAAGTTCTGTTAGATGTTTGTAATGCCTGACTGCATGGAAGGTGATGCTTCATCAACCAAATCTCTAGCCATAGGTCCTAGAGTGGATATGGCACGTAGTTAGAAGCCCTAGAAGTATAAGGTATCCTTTTCTAATATTCTCCATCGATGTCAGAAATGGAGGCAGTTCAAATCACCCTCTGTAGTTGTTTCATTTCAAGTGGTCATATGAGGTGAACAGGGACATGGGAACCCTCTTCCTTAATTTTATGATCTGTTCAAGTGGGTGTGTCCCTCCTTGGTTTTAATGAGGTGGGTTTATTTCATTTTCGTGAACCTTATTGCTTATACCCTTGAAGGTGTGAATCTACGTTTGGTTGTTCATATATGAACAACCTTGTACGTCCATTCCAATTTCGGTTTTGATATGGGATCATCCAAGAATGGTGATGACCAGTAGGAGTGGTGTAACATGTAATTTTTTAGATTTTTTATAGTTTCATTCATTGGACCCCTTACAGTGGGGATTTGGTCCTTGTGTGGTTTTCATATCGGTGTGTTTTAGTCAGTTAATCTGCTTAGTTCTTATTTTTTAGAGACCCACTATGGGACACACTAAAAGTTAAACTAAAATTAAATGGTGTATGCCAATTCCTTATGGTGGGGAGCCCAATTAGTCAAACCTATGTTAGTTTCCTCATTCCACCTCAGGTGTAGGTTTTTTCATATGGTGGGGAGTCCTATTGGTTCTCCCCATTTCAACAATGATGTTTCGTTCCTGGTATTGGATTGACTATTGGTAGCATTGATCGAAGTTATACAACCCCAAGACCCATTCTTGATTTTTTGTTGTTGATTTCCTGTTAATTTTTAGACCCCCATGGGATTTTTGGAGATTTTTTGTCATATTATATTGAATGGTTTATTTTGATAGTTTCTATATTTCAATTGTCAATTGGTGGAGTCTTGACTTTTTTGGATGGGTGTCACTTGGTGAGGTGTCCATTTTGGATCTTCCAAGTTTATTTGGTAAGAATTTTTCTTTCAAGATAGTTACCATGCTTCTATATCATTTTTTGTTGGTCAGGAACATCTTTGAACTAAGATGACATACTTGTTATGTCCTCTAATCAATACTAAGAAGGAATTTCGGGGACAGAAATATTTATGGTGGGGAGAATTGTCACACCCAGACTTCTGACATAATAATATTTTATCATTTTATCTAGCATTCAAATATTTTGTTGAGGTGTGGGATTAACCTGGTTGAAATTTTGATGGTTTTTCTGAAAAATAAATGTTTTTCCCTTGATTGTGTCTAGTGGATAGGCAGGGCACGGTCGAAGTCGTGCGGCTTTGCCCGAGGCACCATGCGGCCTGCCCAATTTTCTAGAACAATGAATAAAAGGAATTGAAAAAAATGAGGATAAATAAAAATAAGAAAAACAAAATGGAGTTCATTTAATTACTTTAATAATAATAAAATGGTAATTATTATTATTAGTGTTAATAATATTAATATTATTATTAGTATTAATAATAATAATATTATTATTAAAATTCTTAACCTCTTTTTATTGATTTTATTATTATCATTTATTATATTATTATTATGAATTTAATTGGGGTTACAAAAATAATGAAGAACCCACCTTCCTCCCCTATGAGGAGTGACCTCCACTCCTCCATTGATAACCCTATATCAAGCTGCACTTCACCCATGGTGGCCCTCCCTCTAGAAAGCTGGCTCCGGTGGCCCCATCCTTGTGTGCACGCCTCTAACACCCCACCTCCAGGAACACACACTTATGGCTCACCCCCACTCCATTGATGGTTGTTCCACCACCGGCGACCAGACCCCCCATGGCCGAGCCCTTGTAGCACTGCTACACCATGTCCCTCTCTCCCATTAAATCCCTCTTCCTCTTCCATAGAGTTTTGGTTCATGTAATTTGGGGGTTTGGGTTTTTTAGCAGGTAGGATGTCCATTTAAGGATTGTTCTTATATCTTAGGGTTCGAATTTGATGTCATATGATAGATATTTCTTGATTCTAGTGTGGTTGAGGTGTAGATTGGGTTTTGCGCCATTTTCCAGATGCCTCTTGGTTCAGGGTCTGTGTTTCCATTCCCAAGAATTATTTATTTTAATTTAATGTGTTTATTTGATTTTATAAATATGTTATATAAACTATTTGTGTCGTGCCAAATAAATTTTGGGAGTATCTTGGCTAGCATTCAAGGGGAGAATGAATTGTTTTACTTGTAAGCATTGATGCACACCTTTAATGTTGATGTACATATTTTATGATTAATGTAAAACATTGTTTAGTGTGGTTTTACTCTAAATTTGGGTTTAAAATTTCATTTCATCATGAAATTGAGGTTTTTATTGATTTAAACCCTTAAAGTTATATTTATTATTGTTTTATAAATGGATCAAGAGATTTATGAAATTATGCAAGTGATGAAAATCACATTGTGAAATTTTTTTGGTGGGATTTTAATTTTAGAAGGGTTTTTTAAGTTCGTGTATTGTGTAATGCCCTGTGGGGATTCTTGTATATTCTTTATAAAACAATTAAATTATTTATTAAATTATGTGAGAGGTGTGTATTGTGTTTGGAAAGATTTTTAGTGTGCATATGTTTTTGAATTGGATTACCGTGGCATGATGGTTATGTTGTTCAACTTTTAATATAAATTTTATGTTGTTTAAATTATGAAAATAATTCTTGAAAAGTGACATTGGATTTGGTGTTAATTTTGAAAGGGTCTTGGACTTTGTAAATGATTAAATTGATTAGATTGTTTTCATTTAATATTGTCAAATGGGATTTATGAGTTATGTAAGTGGTGTGAAATGTATATTCAATTGTTTTAGTGTTTTTTTGGGTTCTAAGAGTGTTTTTCATGTAATTTTTTTTTGTTTTAATTTCAAAGTGTTTAATATAATTTTTTATGGACTTATTAAATTATATGTGTAGTGCGCGGTCCCTGTTTGTTGTTTTGAGTCACCAGGTCTAAGGAAACTCTCTTGTGTGTGCATAGGTAATTATATATATATATGGGTTACCCCATTACATGTATAGTAACCCATGGAAGTGAACAAACATGTATGGGGCTATGTGTTCCCATGTGTATTTATAAAGATTCCTATGTAGGTGAGTATCCACTAGTATAAATATATTGGAATATATGTAAGGATCCCCTTTCACATGTTCATGGACATGCAGGTGTGTGTATAGGTGATAGTTTTCCTTATATGTATTTGAAAGTGCATATGATTATTTGGGGAGTAGAAGCTCTTAGTTATAATGCACCAAGGCCCAAAAGTTCAGTTTTGTTCCACCCTGAGGTAGGTATCCTATTCTTATGCCTTTATTTTTAATCTCATGGTTTCTTGCATGTTTTAAAAGCATGTTTTATATTTATTCAATATACACATGCTATGAAATCTAGTTGTAGTTTCTATAAATGATTATACCATTGTTTTGGGAAATTAAAATGTACTTCTAACACCCATTTGGTCTTTAGTTACTTTTCATGAAAAGTGATTTCCTATGTGGTTTTTAATTACTAATGAATATTTCCAATGGTGTCTGGTATTTCGGCCTGTTTAGTTATAAAATTGTAATGACATGTTTGCTTTTCCAAAAAATATCCAATATGATTTATAAAGATGTATTTTTTTGTGAACTTGTGGTCAAATAGGGGTTTGGAATTCTTGAAATAATTGCATCATTGTAAGCATGAGTTAAAGATTATTTTTAATGTTTAGTACATTGTTTGTTAAACATAGTTTATAATTTTTTTTGCAAACATAAAATTTGGTGGGTGATTATGTGTTTTAAAATGAATAGTATTACTTATAAATAATTAAGAGTGTTTGGAACTTTAATAATGGGTTGTGAAAAAAGGAAACCCCCTCTGGAGGCTTTCCCCCTTATTTTAAAATATGATGTTTATGTTGGATATGTGCATTGTGATATGTTACAATTAAAGAGGATTATAAATTTTTGTGATATGGGAAAGGTTGGGTAGTTCTCGTGGAGGGATATTATTAGTGAGGGGGTTTGTTTTTTTTGAATAACAAGAATGATATTTCTACGAATGTTAGTTTTATGAAAAATCATCACCACATGAAATAGAGTACATGGGTAACCCCAAGTACCAAGGTGGGAATACAAGGATTAGTATGCTGAATGATTCAGATTTCATAAAACTCAGTTTTTTTTCCGGACTGATCATTACAATAGAAACTAAACATTATGGTGCTCAGAGACCACTAGGTTATGGGTCTGTTCCCCACTAGGGGGACGCACATGAGAATGTAGTTGGTCGTCAATTCTATGCCCCATTTAGACCATGGCATGAGGTTCTAGTGTCCCATCTGTGCTAGTTACCTAGAGGGATTGATCATGGTGCTTTTTTATGAAATGGTTATTGTGAAATTATTTTCATTTTGGTTACATCAAGATTGTTTCCTCCTTTAGATAATCCATGTTGTAAATTTTAACTATTTTCCTTTCGTTTTGTAATGTGGATGAATGCATGAAACTATTTTCAATATATAGTTGAATAGAAATATTTTACATGAAAATATAAACTTTTGAATTTGTAACGCCTCGACCCCAGCTACCCAGAGTCGGTGCATTAGTTCGTAACATTGGCATGATCACAAAAGATCATGTCTCGAAAGACCGATTAGTTTAGTAGCCTTGGAAACACTAGATACATTCGTAAACATTACATTACATCATAAAGTGAAAAACTACAATAGCATAGTCTCCATAGTCCACAATTCTATCCTCTTCGGACTATCCCTGCAGGTCATTCATAAAATACTTCTTCGCATCCTGAAAAATATTAAAACATTGAAAGGGTTGAGCTCAGATGCTCAGTAAGGATAACAATATTGCGGAAGCTTTCATAAATAAACATAAAAATTTAAGGCAATGTATAACTAAAACAAATGCATTTTAAACTTGAACATCAACATAATATGGAAAAAGTAAAATGAGATAATTCCATTCACTTCTTCACATGGATATTCTACTGGTCGAATAATCACATGCAATATCAATAACCACTTTCAAAATGATGGAATGCATAATGCCAGACTATCATAACCACGTAGTCAAGGCCTCGTGCCAAGACCACAAATAAGATTATGTCAAGGCCTTGTTCCAAGACACTAGTTTGTCTCATGAGACCTGCCGATGCATCGAGGAGCTATAGCGGGCTCCACCCGTCACTTATTAAGTCCAATGCATTCCTCATATGAATAGGTTTAAACATATCATAAACCATAACATAATCATATCACATAAAACATGCATAAAGGAAACATAACATTTCCACATTTCAATCACAGGATATCAATACAACACATTGATATAATAAAAATGCTTTCAAAACCATTTTCAATACCAAAATAAAAGAAAGTTAAAACTTTGTATTTATTTTTCATTAAAAAAATGATGGCTTGTAGAGGAATCCGAAACTCAAATAATGGTCACGACGGCGGAGAAGTCGTTGTCGCCGCATAAGTACGGAAAGAAAAACATTCCCTTTTGTCGTTTAGCAAATCGCTTCATATAAAAAAGATTCCTTTTGAATAAACGTAAAAGTCAAAGGGGTTTATACACCGTATAAAAGAAAGTTGTGTATAAAACCAAATATGCCTCAATGAAAGGGGATTGAGACGAAATCCTTAAATAGATCATTTTTTTAAAATAAAATAGATCTATTATGTGTATTCACTATAGGTACACATAAAGAAAGTAAAAATACAAAATAGGACATAATAATATCATGACATAATTTGAAAGTAGGAGATTAACCAAAAGAAATGATAATGGGTTAAGAAATTCCCTTACCTTGCGTCTTGTCCTAACTCGACCGTTCTTTAAACACCTGAATAATAAACTAGAGTTAATTTATATTTACTTAAGAACCTTTTTCATGTTCATTATTCCATTTATATCACTTATTACCATGTTATGAACATTATTTAATTATTTAAGTTAATAACGGTCGTTTTGTCGATCTTTGGTACTTGAGTCAAAAATAAACTTCTTATAATTACAAGTTGTTCATGTGGTGAAATATCCATTATATCCAGAATTATATTCATGATGTAGATATCATATATATCATATATATATACAGTATATACATTCATTCATAATGTCTCGTAACATTTAGAGGTAAGAAATGAAATGCACCGTTCATGGGGACGGTAAGCCGTACGTACGCATGAACGCTACTTTCATTTCTATTTCGTATTTAATGGAATGAAATCATAATGATATAAATTTATAATATAATTACAGTATAATATAGTTTATTATACCATTTAATACATCCTTTATACATCCCACATATGACATTAACGATTCAAATCACTTTGAGGGGGCGGTAGTCCGCACTTCCTAATATGAAATTATCGCGTTTTACCCATAATGGAAATCATAAAGTATGCCATAAATGAGAAATACAGAAGAATAAGTAAAACATAAACATATTATATATCATATATAAAAATAGTTACATCTTAATGGCCACCTTTGGAGGTGTTATATGAGTGTTGAACAATCATCGTTTCGTGAGGCAGAAATTTTCCATCCACAGAAACCGTATGTTCTTTAACCATTAGATGTAGGTGTGTGTAAGTGTAGCTCGAATACTTCTTATAACAACATCCTAGTATATTGAGGATACTGGTGTTGTTAAAAAATAAATTAATAAAAAGATTTTAGGGGGTTGGAGAAGATAAATAAAACAAAACAACATTAGAGAAGACATTACCTCAAAATCGGGTAACTCTTTTTGATTTGAGCCAAAGGCTTCCTTGGGAAGAGTTCTGCCCAAAGTGAGGCTTCTAGGAGTAAGAGAGGGATGTTGGGAGAGTATTTGGGAAGAGTTTGGCCAAGCCAAATGGCTTGAAGGTGTGAATAAGGTGGGAGAGGTGGGGGCCTTTTATAAGAGGAGAGGAGGGGCACTTTTGGAAAGATTGAAATGTTATATTATTTCACAATGCTTTTCGGATTATAAAGGTCCCACACAGATATAATTCGAGGCTAAGGTGATAATGTTTCGAAATCGCCTCATCCAATTGGCTTTGGACAAGTGTAAGCCTTGGAATTTTCATTATCTTCCCATTTTATTTAAATCGTTAAATAATGATGTCATCGCTGCATCATCATTATGTCATAAATAATTTAATTTATTTAATGTCTAAAAATTATAAAAAAACTACTATGATGTAGGAAATCTTTTTATCTTTATAATTAATATTTATAATAAAAATTTGGACTTTTTTAACCCCACTTAAAAACTGTTTTAGTAAAACAACTCATGTTTGTGTCAATTTAATTCTAACATTAAATATATATATATTAATGTCATTTTCCAACCAATGTGGCTCCATGGGGTCCCCAAGTTGACCCATGGGTTATCTTGGTCGGCCATGACTCATCCAATAGGAGTAGGACAAGTGTCAAGCTCATATCATATTATTAAAACATTGTTTTTACCTTAAACTACACTAATTACCTCTAATCGCGATTAAGAACTTAAAAGTTACTATTCGCCAAAAAATTATTTTAATCTCATTGAACCACATTTTACTTCTTAATGAAAACCATGTATGTCGGATTTTTGAAAATCAAATCACAGAAGTGGTAATATTTCATTTAAACGAAAAATCAGTTATTTAACTACCACTTAGTGGTTTCACTATTCATCAAAAATTGAAGTTTTTCAGAACAATGCCAAAATTTCACCCTAAGCTATAATTGATATTCCGAATTCAAAAATGATTTTCATTTTAAAAAATTCCCAAAATATAAGTTTCATTAATTAATTTTATAATTAATTCCCACTGTCACAACAAATAGCGTGTTTTAAGAAACAATTTATATCAAAAGATTGGCAATTGTTTATGTCCAATTTCAAAGTGAAATTAATTCAAATGAACACCATTGGATAAAATGGTAAAAATATATTCTAATTATACTTTAAAACCACTCAATAATATAACTTATCACTACTAATTATTTTGATTAAAAAAGTTGTTTTAATTATTTTTCACTATTCATAAAAATTAGGAAGTTCTCAGAAAATTACAAAAAATTCAACATAGGCCAATTTCAATATTAGGAATACAAAAATGAAGTCCATTTTGAAATATAAAATTACTATACTTTTAAAAAGTCTTTATTACTATTTATAACGGCTACTATGATTAGTCGCGGTGTTTTAGAACTCGAAGTTGCGTACAATGCAAGCTATTGCATTATTGAATGAGAAGCGTATCATGGAAGCTCGGGGTGTTACATTATCCCCTCCTTCAATAAATTGTGTCCTCGCAATTTGAAATTTTTTCTTTGAAAATAAGAGGTTGAAAATAGAAAATACCTTTGTGGAACACCCACATCGGAAATAAGGTTAATAAAATAAAGCCTTAATAAGAGGGAAATGGAAATAAGAAAGTCACCACCAAATTATGATCTCGATAAGGAGAACAATGGTGGAAATTAGAGACATATAATTGGAGGAAAAACGTAAATATTTGTAGGGAGTGATTGAGGTCATCAATCACAATCAACTGTCAAATTGAGGGCCTCAAAACCTTCAATATATGTTGATTTAAAATATCATCAGTTCAACAAGACATAAGGTATTAGGATAACACATTTTTTTGTTTTAATATCCCTTTACTAAAGTTTAAGAATTAATTTATTCATTGAATAACAGATAGGTATATATATATTTATGCCTGACAATTGGAGTTTCAACCTTCAACTCACCTTTCACTCAAAAAGATAATAGAACCCAAAAATATTATACTTTTCCTAATTGTATAAGGTTCCAAATGTTAACACATACAATTTAGATTAGTAAAATTATTTTGTAATAACCAGGGACTTCCTGTAGGCTAGTGGTAGGAAATAAAGGCCTATAGCACTATGGTTGTGGGTTCGATTCCTGCAGCTTTGTCCGACGCGACAGGTTATGCCTCACCCTGCAGGTTGTCCTTTTCCTAAAAATATAGTACTATACTATTCCAAAAATAATCTTCATAAATGTTTTAACCTTAAACAATACTATCCAAAGATTAAATTAATCCATTCCAACCTTTATAGTTATCCAAAATACCTCCGTCCAGACTTTCTCCTAAGGGTCGTTAAATTCCAAAATCAATTGTAACCTCAGATTCCCAAAACAAAGTAATGTTTATCTTAGTGTCACATACTAAAAATATGATTACCTTCATCATATTATATCCTTAATGAAGACAACATGTACTGCAGTACAATCCTTATATATATATCACATTATTCTTATAACCATAATATAATCCATGAGTCCAAAAGCACCATTACATTAGTTATTCTGCTTCAACTATAGTAACAGCATAAGATTTTCCTTGATCCCTTGGCCTTTTCTGACGTAAGTTTCCTTGACGCTTAGGACATTCATTTGCATAATGACCCATTTCTCTACAATTATAACATTCAACTTTGATAGCCTCTTTCTTTCCCTTGCAATCACGAGCCTGGTAACCCTTTTCTCCACATTTATAACAAACTACCATTCCTTTTAGGAAAGTACCAGGGTGATTCTTCCCATAATTATCACATAATGGAAAATCCTTCTTTCCCTTTTTCCCTTTATCTGTCTCTTGTTCCACCATTCTCTTCTTCTCTTGCTTTACTTTGTTGTCATAAGACTTAGATAATTCCTTTTCTATCTTGATAGCACACGAGACAATATCTTCATATGATGAGAAGGATTGTGATACTAAAGCTCGATGGAGAAATGGTTTCAACCCATAAAAGAAACGATCAGTCTTACTTCTTGGGTTACGTATGTAATCTGCAGCATACCTTGCTAACCTTGTAAAGTTAGCCTCATACTTTGCGACATTCTCATCCTCCTTCTGCCTCAGACTCAGAAATTGCCTTTCCATATCCGCTCGATGGTCTTGAGGAAAGTATTTTTCTAAGAACAACTCTTTGAACTCCTGTCATTCCATGTTTGTTAATTCATCATCTTCCTTTGTGTTTTGAATTAGCGACCACCACTGATCGGCATCTCCAGTGAGGCGGTAAACTGCCATGACAACCTTCTCCATTTCACTACTCCCCAAGGCATGGATTATTTTCTCTAAGGAATTTATCCATTGCTCAGCTACTATAGGATTTGTACTCCCATTGAAGGTTGGTGGTTGTTGCCTCATGAAACGGTCTAGAATTGATCCTCCACGTTGCGGATCAGGGTGCTCCATATGAGTAAGATTATTAATAACCTGAGTGAGTTGTCCCAGTATGGTAGTAAGTTGATCAGCACCAGTTGTATCTCCAGATCCACAATAATTATCTTGAGTAGGAGGGAAATCCCTACATGGAGTGCGTGCATTGATAAGGTTTCCATTCCTTCCACTAGGCGCCATTTCTAAACAATGGCATAAACTATTATAGTTTATAAATCAAAATACATAATTCCATACTTGTAAGATACTTAACATAAATTGAACTATTTATGGATATAATCCATAAAATTGTTTTCTTTGAGGAAGTATATACTCATAACCCATCATAGTGGTTTGTAAAGAGAATGGGAATTATCCTAAGCATATCCCCCGGGAGTGTCGTAACCAAGAGTGCAGCAAGGACCGTTGTCATGCACCAGTTCCCGTTCGAGTCTAGCTCAAAGCGGTGTTTTCGGGTTTTACCCCTAGGTACATCTGTGCCAGATCCGCCTCTACCTGCTCGTATCCAGACATGGATGTATTTCTCAGAAAACTCACAAAATCTCTGCAATACCAAAATTTTCAGGAAGTTCTTCTATACTAATCCTCAAAGTCTATCTTCGGGATATGTGCTCTAACCAGAGTTTATCTAAATCTAGCTTCCAAGGTTAGTACTAAACTGCCTCTGATACCAACTGTAATGCCCCGACCCCAGCTACCCAGAGTTGGTGCATTAGTTCGTAACATTGGCATGATCAGAAAAGATCATGTCTCGAAAGACCGATTAGTTTAGTAGCCTTGGAAACACTAGATACATTCGTAAACGTTACATTACATCATAAAGTGAAAAACTACAATAACATAGTCTCCATAGTCCACACTTCTATCCTCTTCGGACTATCCCTGCAGGTCATTCATAAAATACTTCTTCACATCCTGAAAAATATTAAAACATTGAAAGGGGTGAGCTCAGATGCTCAGTAAGGATAACAATATTGCGGAAGCTTTAATAAATAAACATAAAAATTTAAGGCAATGTATAACTAAAACAAAAGCCTTTTAAACTTGAACATCAACATAATATGGCAAAAGTAAAATGAGAGAATGCCATTCACTTCTTCACATGGATATTCTACTGGTCGAATAATCACATGCAATATCAATAACCATTTTCATAATGATGGAATTCATAATGCCAGACTATCATAACCACGTAGTCAATGCCTCGTGCCAAGAACACAAATAAGATTTTGTCAAGGCCTTGTGCCAAGACACTAGTTTGTCTCATGAGACCTGCCGATGCATCGAGGAGCTATAGCGGGCTCCACCCGTCACTTATTAAGTCCAATGCATTCCTCATATGAATAGGTTTAAACATATCATAAATCATAACATAATCGTATCACATAAAACATGCATAAAGAAAACAGAACATTTCCACATTTCAATCACAGGATATCAATACAACACATTGATATAATAAAAATGCTTTCAAAACCATTTTCAATACCAAAATAAAAGAATGTTAAAACTTTGTATTTATTTTTCATTAAAAAATGATGGCTTGTAGAGGAAGCCGAAACTCAAATAATGGTCACGGTGGCAGAGAAGTCGTTGTCACCGCATAATTACGGAAAGAAAAACATTCCCTTTTGTCGTTTAGCAAATCGCTTCGTATAAAAAAGATTCCTTTTGAATAAACGTCAAAGTCAAAGGGGTTTATACACCGTATAAAAGAAAGTTGTGTATAAAACCAAATATGCCTCAATGAAAGGGGATTGAGATGAAATCCTTAAATAGATCATTTTTTTAAAATAAAATAGATCTATTATGTGTATTCACTATAGGTACACATAAAGAAAGTAAAAATACAAAATAGGACATAATAATATCATGACATAATTTGAAAGTAGGAGATTAACCCAAAGAAAGGATATTGGGTTAAGAAATTCCCTTACCTTGCGTCTTGTCCTGACTCGACCGTTCTTTAAACTCTTGAATAATAAACTAGAGTTAATTTATATTTACTTAATAACCTTTTTCATGTTCATTATTCCATTTATATCACTTATTACCATGTTATGAACATTATTTAATTATTTAAGTTAATAACGGTCGTTCTGTCGATCTTTGGTACTTGAGTCAAAAATAAACTTCTTATAATTACAAGTTGTTCAGGTGGTGAAATATCCATTATATCCAGAATTATTTTCATGATGTAGATATCATATATATAATATATATAAATTATATACATTCATTCATAATGTCACGTAACATTTAGAGGTAAGAAATGAAATGCACCGTTCATGGAGACGGTAAGCCGTACGTACGCATGAACGCTACTTTCATTTCTATTTCATATTTAATGGAATGAAATCATAATGATATAAATTTATAATATAATTACAGTATAATATAGTTTATAATACCATTTAATACATCCTTTATACATCCCACATATGGCATTAACGATTCAAATCACTTTGAGGGGGCGGTAGTCCGCACTTCCTAAAATGAAATTATCGCGTTTTACCCATAATGGAAATCATAAAGTATGCCATAAATGAGAAATAAAGAAGAATAAGTAAAACATAAACATATTATATATCATATATAAAAATATTGACATCTTAATGGCCACCTTTGGAGGTGTTATATGAGTGTTGAACAATCATCGTTTCTTGAGGCAGAAATTTGCCATCCACAGAAACTGTATGTTCTTTAATCATTAGATGTAGGTGTGTGTAAGTGTAGATCTAATAATTCTTATACAAACATCCTAGTATATTGAGGATACTGGTGTTGTTACAAAAGAAATTAATAAAAAGATTTTAGGGGGTTGGAGAAGATAAATAAAACAAAACAACATTAGAGAAGACATTACCTCAAAATCGGGTAACTCTTTTTGATTTGAGCCAAAGGCTTCCTTGGGAAGACTTCTGCCCAAAGTGAGGCTTCTAGGAGTAAGAGAGGGATGTTGGGAGAGTATTTGGGCAGAGTTTGGCCGATCCAAATGGACTGAATGTGTGAATAAGGTGAGAGAGGTGGGGGCCTTTTATAAGAGGAGAGGAGGGGCACTTTTGGAAAGATTGAAATGTTATATTATTTCACAATGCTTTTCGGATTATAAAGGTCCACAACTTATATAATTCGAGGCTAAGGTGATAAGGTTTCTAAATCTCCTCATCCAATTGGATTTGGACAAGTGTAAGCCTTGGATTTTGCATTATCTTCCCATTTTATTTAAATCGTTAAATAATGAGGTCATCGCTGCATCATCATTATGTCATAAATAATTTAATTTATTTAATGTCTAAAAATTATAAAAAAATACTATGATGTAGGAAATCTTGTTATATTTCTAATGAATATTTATAATCAAAATTTGGACTTGTGTAACCCCACTTAAAAACTGTTTTAGTAAAACAACTCATGTTTGTGTCAATTTGATTTTAACATTAAATATATATATGTATTAATGTCATTTTCCAACCAATGTGGCTCCATGGGGTCCCCAAGTTGACCCATGGGTTGTCTTGGTCGCCCATGACTCATCCAATAGGAGTAGGACAAGTTTCAATCTCATATCATATTATTAAAACATTGTTTTTACCTTAAACTACACTAATTACCTCTAATCGCGATTAAGAACTTAAAAGTTACTATTCGCCAAAAAATTATTTTAATCTCATTGAACCACATTTTACTTCTTAATGATAACCATGTATGTCGGATTTTTGAAAATCAAATCACAGAAGTGGTAATATTTCATTTAAACGAAAAATCAGTTATTTAACTACCACATAGTGGTTTCACTATTCATCAAAAATTGAAGTTTTTCAGAACAATGCCAAAATTTCACCTTAAGCTATAATTGATATTCCGAATTCAAAATTGATGTTCATTTTAAAAAATTCCCAACATATAAGTTTCATTAATTTATTTTATAATTAATTCCTGCTGTCACAACAAATAGCGCGTTTTAAGAAACAATTTATATCAAAAGATTGGCAATTGTTTATGTCCAATTTCAAAGTGAAATTAATTCTAATGAACACCATTGGATAAAATGGTAAAAATATATTCTAATTATACTTTAAAACCACTCAATAATATAACTTATCACTATAAATTATTTTGATTAAAAAAGTTGTTTTAATTATTTTTCACTATTCATAAAAATTCGGAAGTTCTCAGAAAATTACAAAAAATTCAACATAGGCCAATTTCAATATTAGGAATACAAAAATGAAGTCCATTTTGAAATATAAAATTTCTATACTTTTAAAAAGTCTTTATTACTATTTATAACGGCTACTATGATTATTCGCGGTGTTTTAGAACTCGAAGTTGCGTAAAATGCAAGCTATTGCATTATTGAATGAGAAGCGTATCATGGAAGCTCGGGGTGTTACAGAATTGATCTCAAAAAGAAAGAAAACCTTATTTTAATTTTTCTTATTTTCAAACTATCATGATTTAGTTTCTCTTTTAAAGGCAATGGAATAGGGCGTTGTTGATATTTAGAATTCATATTTAAAATCTCAGTGCTCACACCTACTCTATTTTATAGTTTCTTGTTCCCCTAGTTTGTATTTATCTTAGAGTGAGTGTGGGATTTATGTTCCATGGTGACCCATGAGGTGACTGGAGGTATGTTTTTCTACATAGTTTATTCTTACTCTCAATTCCAGTTTATTTGGTTCATCATCTTTTATTTGTTTGTATATTCGGGGATAAATCATTCCCAAATGTTATATTTTGTTTCCAAACACTATGTTCTATCTCAGGGTGATCGAGAATTCCCATCAGGCCATGCGATGGACTGGGTCAGGCAACAAATTGGATATTGACCCAGTCGGGTGCATTCTAGTATACGTATGGAAACATTGATTCTAGTATTCTCACGATAAACAAATTAGATAACACCCAATACAATGATAATAAAAAAAATATTTTTCTCAAATTGGGGACAAAGTGTATAAATGGATCAGATAAGATATTATAGACCTATTATTGGTTTTGTTATGTATTTATAATTAATCTAATTTTGTTATATTGTAGGATAAGATCAATAATGAGGTAATTTAATCCTATAGTAAGGGAGTTAAAACCTCAATTTCCATTCATTATTTTATGTCACATATTCATTATATTTCCAAGATTATTCCTGAAGTTGTATTTAATTACACTATATTATTTCAACATGTCTTTTGGGTCATTATATTTGTCATATAAAATTTCATAATTTATTAATTTTCAATTCAACAGTATGATAATTGTATGAGATTTCATCTCAATTTTCACACCATTTAGATATTTTTTATGAAACTAATCTCCTTTATCCAGACAATATAATAACAATTCTTTTTAATTTACCATAAATTTGTAGATATTCGTGATGAATAAAATTTCGACTTAATTTTAATCATTTAATGTAGTACTATTTATATTTTACTGTAGATATATGATTTTATTTTAAGAACTCAATTCTTTTTATGATTTATCTTATTTTCAATAATGGAATATTTTAATAAATTCCCTATTAATATAATATAATTTTTCATCCCCTTTATATCTATTTTGTTTTTAGGTTTTATTAAAAATTATCACATCTTTTTACCATCAATCAATAATTTATTTGATTAAAAGAAATCTTGATCTTATTTATATTTTTATCTAGTATGTTTTTTGTTCATTAATATATTTTTTCAGAATAATTATCCAAAAAAATTATTTATTGATGTTATTTACTAAGGTATTTTTTTATTTTCCCTGAAAATTAACATGGTTTGAAAAAAAATTTATAATCATATAAATAATGGTCATTATAAAATTTATTTTTAAAAAGTTAATTGAATTTTTTTAACATAATTATAGTTATTGTAATTTTTTAAAAGCTATAACTTTTTCTTTACTATTTATAATCTTCTACATGTTTTCAATTGTTTTACATATAAATATATTGAATTAAATATAAAAATTCACTTCTATTTTAATTTTTCAAAAAATGGAAATTTATTTAAAAAAACTAATATAATAGATATATTAATGATCGTAATTTATATCTTATTAATTTTATTGTCATTAAAATTCTCATGAAATTTTCAATTTCATTACTTAATATTTATTTGTAAATGACATTTATCATATATATCTACACAATTTTTTTATCATTGATATTCGTTTTCTTAGGGAATATACAATTTCTATATTTTTTTTCTATGAAGTTAATTTGATATACTAGGGAAATAGTGATATTTCAACGATGGTAATTTTTATTAATCAATAAAGGCGACCACCACACAAGGACTGATGAAAAGTTCAAAACACAAAATCTAGGGAGGCCAAAAGTAATGGAGGTGAAGTTCATCTCCTCTAATCATGTTCACCCCCTTCGGGTTCGAAAAAAAGAGAGCTAGGAAAGAAAGTGACAGTGATTCCATCATCCACCACCACTATAGATTCTAGATAGTTGACTTCCCAATTTCCCTCCCACCAAGTATGGGTAACCGTAGTATTATTTCCAAGGATAGGTTAGAATTTTCTAATGGTGTGGACAATCAACCATGGAGTGGTACCATTATAATGCATGGAGTCTCATATGATATTGGTGCCGGTCTCAACTGGTGAAAGTGCTATATTCTCTTGTTCACATAATTTCAATACTATGAGTATTGCTTTATCCACTTTTTGGATTGACATCCCAGGGACATAATTTGAAGAAAATTCCAGAAGAACACTGCCCCTATAATCCCAAATTACTCCTCCCATTTAGATGATCCCCTCCTTACATGATACGTCCACGTTGAGCTTGAAACCTGAAATTGGGGGATTCCACCACACCCAAATTCCACTAATTCATCCATTACTATAAATGTTCAGTGATTAACTACCTTAAAACCACCTAAAGGAAGGCTCCTCATGCCAGTTTCTGATACCACTAACCACATCAATGAGAAATTATTTGATTCTAATAATGATAGATCTTCTATAGATGAGAATTCCTCTATACCTGACCTTATTCCTGGCCTGCTAGATACAACAACATGCAACATTTAATTTGACCTATCTATCCATTCTTTCAACTATAGTGATGTTTGTATCATAAAACCATTGATCCATAAAGGTTCAATCCAAGTTTTTCAGACATTAAGGTGCCAAAACAATCCCAAGAAAACTCTATACTTCATTTTCCCATTCAATCTAAATGAAGAGATGATTCATATTATCTTCCAGAGGACAAGTACAACAATAAAATTTAGAGGCACAGTTAACACCCAACTTCTTGATCTTGTTATTAGTATCAATCACATGGTTCTTTATTCTCCATGATAAGAAGTAATAATTGGTTGGAAATTTCATGCGCCACACCATGTTATTCCACCTTTCAGATTTTCCCTACTAGATAATGGTCCTGTGATAGTTCCTTGTATTGAATAACCCCAAGGTAGAGGGAGTAAACACGCAAATATCTGGTTTTGAGTTGATGGAAATTTAATCAAAAACTCATTATTGTTCCTCATTCAGAACTGAATGAATAAAGGTTGGATGCATATAGGCCACTTTGAAGGTAATCTGAGGGGAAGGGAATCCCGAGAATCCATGTGTGGATACCACCCAGTTATGATGCCAAAAGAGGATTCTCCCCTCACCCACAAACCACTGAGAGTGTTGGTGGAGAGACGAATTAAGTGGGGAGATCATGGAACATAAAGGGGATACATGGGATCTCCCATTATCATTAATATCTGTGTCATTTGAATACATTATTTTTTCCCAATAGAGTACGTTTATCCACGACCTCCCAAGAGAGATTGACATGAATGTAGTGCAGAGTGTCTGGAAGGTTCCCAACATTTATCCCAACTTCGTAAATCAGTCTCTCCATCCTTCTCTAAGAATTCTAGTGATTTTTTCCTTCAAATAAATCATCTCATATAAAGCTCGCCATAATTTTAACAATTGTAACAATGACCCCCTTCTGAACTTTGATGGATGATAGAGCAAGGACATGAATACTCAAAAGGACACTACTAACCAAAGTTATACACCCCTAAAGTAAAGGTAATGATTCTTCCAGTTGATCACCTGGTTCATAATATTATTGATAGTGCGATCAAAATCTTTAATGCAAGTTGTCTAAGAAGAAATAGTTGTGCATATATACTCTAAGGGAAAGGATCTTTTCTACATTTTCAACTTGTTTCACAAGATGGAGATCCAACATGACTCACATTTTTGAGAGACGAAAATGATGCTCTTGGATCTGTTGATCACCTGGACACTCCAGGAATAGTATTCATTTAGATCTTTTCTGATCCCATGAACTGACCTACTATTATTATTACTGAAAATCAAGGAGTCGTTTGCGAATATTAGATGAGTGATTTAGGGATGATTCATTTTTCCTACAAAAGGGAAGAATTTCAATAGTGTAGAACATTCTATTTAAAAGTCGGTTGAGCGTGTCCGGCAATATAATTAAGATTGTAGGGGACAGAGGCTCTCCTTTACTAGGCCCTCTAGAATCCTTGAAAATACCATGAGACTTACCCATAAAGGATACTGCCATCCATAGAGAGATGACACATCTAAAAAGGAGGTCCGTAGACGTAGCCTAAAAGCCCATGATCGAGACAACCCTGTGGAAAAAACACCATTCAATTCTGTCATATTCACTGTCTATATGCAATTTTATAGCCATATTTGAGCCATGAATCTTAAAGTTAATATCTCTAAGCATCTTTTGCACCAATGAAATATCCTCTTGAATCAACCAACCTTTCAAAAATCCATGCTTATCTAGAGATAACCACATTGGTGTATGATTGGGGAGCCTCGAATTGATAATGCCTGAAATCATATTATATGGAATGTTTCACAAACCCGCAGGACTATAGTGGAGAATTGAGGATGGGTCTTTGATCTTTGGAAAAAGAACCAATGTAGTAGCACTTGAGATCCTAGGGAGATTACCACTGCAGAATAAGTATCGGATTGACTCCACTATATCATCCTTCACCACCTCCCATGATCCCCTGTAGAAAGAGCTAGAAAATCCTTCGGGGCCTAGGACACTATCTGGGTTGAGATTTGACATGGCCTCAAACACCTCTTCCTCCTCGGGTATAGCTTCAAAAGAAGCATTTCCATCAGTAGAAACCTATCATGGTATCACATCTAATAGATTTTAGGTCCCTGTAGGATAGCCATTCTCTATGGCCTATTTAGGACCAATGAGTAGGTTCTAAAATAAACAAAAATCTATATCACCATCCATGTCCCTGCCGTTTGAGTAAGAACCATCCTCCATCCTGATGATAGGCTAACCATCTATCTCTTCTTCTTTATACATGCACGACAAAAGGCTGTGTTGCAATGAAATTTCATATCATTTTTTCAATACAAATATTTATTAATAAGGCATATTTTTTTGGAACTAAATTTATCATATAACATTTATTGAATGTATTAGGAATGTAGTGATGGTTGGAGGATAAAATTATTTGTCCCTTAAAAGAATTGATAAGTATCATGATAAAAACCATGTGGATATACTTATTATATGTTTTTTGATGTATACCAACTCTTTTATTATACTATCATGGAAAAATACCTTGATTTCAATGATATCATGATATCAATGATTATTGCATAAAAGAGTAATAACTTCATTCATTGATGATTTATTTATTATTATCGATGATATTAATGAATTCTTGTTATCATTTTTTACATTTCATTATCATTTTATTGATTAAATCCAATGTTTTACAATTATTCATCTTTCATGGAGCCCTCAACCTAGGGTTTATACCTCCCTCATCCCAATGCTACCACCCCTTCCTCAGCTTCTCACCCTAACATTGTCAGGATTTTGCATCGTGTGACATAGATCCGACAACCCCACCTTTCCCCCTAGATCTTCTGTCACGATTTTACCCACCACTGTGAGTTGACCACCGAGATCCCGCCGTGAGTCGCCCTCCTAGATCCAGCTGTCGCAAGTTGCCCTCCTAAATCCCACTACCACATGACACCCTCTCGAATCCAAGAGTTTCAAGTCATTATCCCAGTTCTAGATTCCATAAAGATGATGTTGTGCTTCTAAATTGACCCCTTGTGTGGTGGAATGCAAATTCAAATGAAAGAGGCATCCCTACGGCCTCTCTTCCCTACTAGAGATACCCGGTAGGACACCACCACTACTCTATTCTACCTATCTCCACTATGGTGATCCACCCTGTAAATACCCGTAAATTTCAAGGAAATTTATTTCTTTATTTTCTTTGGAATTTTACAAGAACATAGTTTCAGACGGCACGTGATTCCGAGGCCCGGTGTGCCCAGAATCCTTTTTCGAAGTTTGGCTCGGGTACGTTTAGTGAACGAACGAGTGGATTTTTATAACTTTTGAACCGGTTCTTAGAATCGAATTCTGAGGGCACCGATGGAATCGTAGCACCGGTATTTTCTTAGAAACGCCTCTTCTGGAGTTGCGTTTGTTCGGGTGTGGTTTTTAATTTTTGGTCATTAAGTTAAGAAATAAAATAATGTGGTACGACAAATATTATTTTATTTCACTTAAAGCCGCTTAAAAGACACTTTAAGCTTCTTAAGTTTAGTTGAAGCGGATAGGGTAGAACCCAAAATATCCTACCCTCTTGGTGGGAAATTTTTGAGGTGGGGCCCACACAAGCCCCATCGTTTCATTTCCGCAAAGTAACACACATGCGAAAACCCTTTTTAGTGAAAGTCAACTGGGGAGTTTTCTTAATCTCTTAAACGCTCCTATTAATTGGGAGGTTTATTCATTGAATTAATTCTATGAATTAATGGGTCATTACTTAACTTAGAATTTTCAATTGTTGGCATGTTATAAAATAAGACCAACATTTTTCTTCTTGAGTGTTGTTCGTTGAGAGGATTTGACAGAAACCTTAATCCTTCATCCTCCTTCGTGAAGAACGCGATGAACGCGAAGAACACCGGCCTTCGACGAAAGGCGACGAAGAACACCGAACCCTCAGAGATCGATGACGCGACACCATGTTCCGCGACGCCAACGATTCTCCTCCTGCGACGTTATTCTGTGACGTTCCTTCTTCTGCGACAAGTCTTCAAACATCCGTTTCATATCATTGACGTGATGCCGTATACCGAGACGACGCGATGCCCTTCCGCGACGCGACGATCCTCTTCTTCCGTGACGATCATTTCCGCGAAGAACGCACGCTCGACGACTACGGAGAGGTAGGGATTTAAATTTAAAATAATATTTTATTCCCATAGTTGTTTCCTTCTAAAACAAAGAGCCCGGGATCAAAGTGCAATTTTAACTTATTAAAATTGTATCTTGTTATGTTTTCATGTGTTGATCTTTATTTCCCGATTGTTATCACCTAACGCGGAGGCTGCGGGCCAAAAAAACACGGCCCGACAACCCTCTGCAGTTCTTCGTTGATGTGCGGAACAGCGGACGATGACAAAGCAGGCCGTAGAGACGATTTGTTGATTCCACAGTGAAGAACGGGACCCGGGAGGAGCTACGACGCAGACAGAAAAGGATTCGGACCACCGGAGCAACTCTGGTGGCCCGCAGAATCCACCGGCGGCGCCCAGACCCCCGACCGCGCGGGTCCGGTGAGACATGGGACGCAGTAGAGCCGCGTCTTCTGACCAAGCGTAGCCCCACGCGGGGCCGCGGATCCTCTTCCTGCAGGGGCTACACGCCCCGCGGCACCCCCTTGCTCGGCCGCTCGGCCGAGCCGAGCCGAGCCGACCCGCCAGCCGGGTCGCACCCAGGCGGGGCCGGGCCGCCCTGGCCGGGCCGGGTCACCCCAAACTGGGTCGGACCCGGACCGGGGTCGGGTCGACCCGGTTCGGGCCGACCCATGGGGGGTTGGGCCGGGTCGGTCGGGGCCCAGACCCCCCGTTTCCGGACCTTTTCGGTCTTTTGATCATAACTTGAGCTACGCGCCTCCAAACGGCGCTCCGTCAGCGGAGATGCGATCCCTTGTTCGAGAAGATCGTTTTGGTATATCGCACTCAAGGTTTCAGAATACTTTGGGTTCGGCCGGGTTGGTTCGTACACGAAACCAACCGGGCCCTCGGAGCGGAAATGCTCATATCTTGAGCTTCGAACATTCGATTGACGTGCCATCGACTTTGCTAAATTCCTCTAGGTGAGATGGATCTTTTGGATTACTCTGCCTGAGTTTTGGACGCAGGTGGAGTATGGTCGGGTTGGTTTTGCCTAAAAACCCAACTGGGCCCCTGGGACGAAAAAACCAATAACTCTCAGACCGGGCGTCCGATTGACGCGCTGTCTGCGACGTTGAGTTCCTGTTGGCGATACGGAACTTTTGGATACATCAACTCTGGACTTTGTGTCAGTTGATGTATCAGCCTCTCGGCTCGTGGAGCGGACCCTCCCGAATGAGCTTGCTATGTGCGGGAACCCTAGAGCTGGTTGCGACTGCTACTATGACGGCGACGACTGTACAGAGATCCTCAGTGGATTCAACGACGATGACTATAGCACTCAGCGATCCTACATGGGTCAGTCCTACAGATCCTATGTGGATCTGATCCTGTGTGGGTCAGCGCTCAGCAGTTCTGTGTGAGCCAGCGCCTACAGATCCTGTGCGGGTCTGATCCTGTGTGGGTCTTTGCGGGGTTTTGTTATCTATCGATCCTGTGTGGGTCCGATCCTGTGTGGGTCATTGCGTGGGTTAGTACATTTTTGATCCTTTGTGGGTCCGACGACTTAGATGGATCAGTGATCATCTCTATCATCATTCGAAGAAGTATACCCGTGTGAGCTGAATCCTGTTCTAATTTCCTTTGTGGAATGTGTTGTGCTATCCTGTGTGGATTTACGTTTTTCTTTCCTTTGTGGATTGTGTTGTGCTATCCTATGTGGATTTACGTTTTCATTATTGTGTGGACTGGGTTGTACTTGAGCTCGGATGTTGGAGCTGACCGAGAATTGATGACTTAGGCATATTTGTGGGCATATACCTAAGTCGTGTCGGATGTTACTTCGTGATTTTAACTTTCCTTTGTGGTTTATCCTTTGTGAATTTTGGGAGACCTTCGGGGGTCTCAGGGTCCCTACTGAGTAGCTTATACTCACCCCTGCACGGGCTATGCCTGCACTACGTTGTGTTGGTTGCAGACGACGGACAACGCTGATCGTGGTGGAGTCTTGTGGAGCAGGACAGTACTTGGAGGTGGACCACTGGGCGGGACGTACTCAGAGCAGTCGGCTGGACCCGAGGAGCAGTGGAGGCTTTCTGTACCCACCCTTCATGTGGGACTTCCAGTGGACAGCTCTACGTTGCGTCTTTACTTTTCAGTTTTTGTTTTCCCCTTTCGAGTTGTACTTTACTTTCAGTTTGGGTTTGTATTCTGGCCCACTTACTTTTCGCACTTACTGGTGTACCAGTTTTTACTTAGTGTTTACTTCTTCCTGCTTACTCTGTGTTGTTTGTTTGTTTACTTTAGAAAGGCAATGCCTTCCCTTTACCGGGATTTATGCCTTGGTGCTAGTCGCCAGCCCCTGGCCTATGGAAGGCGGGCTTAGGGTAGTCACGACACGGGCCCCGAGGACGGGTCGTGACAAATTGGTATCAGAGGTGTTTGATTCTACCGCAGACTCTGATCATTCTTCAATGTGAAGCAATAGTGTTAAGTGTATTGAGTGTGGTTATCAGTCCATGGAGCCCAGTGTTGGTGTGGCGGCTGACGTATCCATACATTAGGACCCTGACTTCTGATTTCCGACTTAATGCATGAAGACATTGAATGCATGTGTGTTTCATGTTTTCTTTTTGATTACTTTGTATCAGCTCACCAGGTATACTGTTCTGACCGTGGTGCACTTGTTTCTTTTCAGGATGGCCCCACGATGGCAGCCAGCTAGTGTTCCGAGAGTTGTACGTGACGACTGCCCGCCGAGGGACGAGGCCTCGGAACAGGGCCCTTTGACAGCCGAGGCACCGACAGTACCTCTACCCGCCGAGCCACCGATGCTTCCAGTGCTAGCCGTGGACGATACAGGTCGCCTTAGTGCACTGCATGAGTTCCAGTTCCAAAGACCGCCCAGGTTCCGCGGGGAGACGGACCCCTAGGCAGCTGGGGACTGGTTGGAGGTAGTGGTACGAGTTTTCAGGCTAGTGAGGACACCAGCAGACCTCATGGTGATCCTCGCAGCGAGCCTACTACACGCAGCAGCAGGATGATGGTGGAGCTTGATGCTCCTGGTGCACGATGAGGAATCTCTCCTCTGGAGAGACTTTGAGGGCCTCTTCCGCTCAGAGTTCGTTCCGACCACCATCCGTGCAGTATGCATCTAGGAGATTTTTCAGCTTCAGCAGGGCAGCTTGAGGGTCGCCCAGTACTCGGCGAGATTTACCGATCTCTCGATCTAATCGACAGACATGGTATGGGACCCGTTCTTCCGGGCCCGGACCTTTGAGCAAGTATTGAGACATGAGATCATGGCATCGCTGATCTCACGCAGCATTCCGACTCAGGCAGGATTACTGGAGCGAGACCTTTTGATCGAGAGCTTTCTTGCTGAGCCTTCTTCGGCAGCGAGAACAACCGCAGGGCGGCAGGTAGCAGAGTCTTCCGTAGCAGGCAGCCGATGGATGACTCAAGGGTCCAAGAAGACCAGAACCTCCAGCAGATGACCCCAGGACAATGGATCACCTGTGCGGGGCACACAGCGCGAGGCCAGTCTTTCGAGAGGCATGTAGTGCTATGCATGCGGCGTACAGGGCTACATGGCTCGTGACTGCCCGACCCGCCGTGCCGAGGAGCAGCAGACGGTTGAGGGGCCACCCAGGCAGAGGCAGAGGGTCGACCGTGGTGGTCCACATGGAGGAGGCGGACGAGGCAGAGGAGCTGGCCAAGCAGCGGGTGGTGGGCGACACTTTCAGGCTCTACCACCACCACCACCAGAAGGTCCACCCCGACCCCATGGAGCTGGTGGGAAGAGATAGGCACAGCTCCAGGCAGCGGAGGCCTACGACCACGGCGCGCCCGAGATGATTTGAGGTATGATCTGTGTCTATTCCACCCTTGCGGCAGTTCTTATAGACACAAGAGCGAGTCACTCTTTCATAGCCTCTTCCCTTGTTCGGAGCTCGGAGATTCCAACAAAGCCGTTGGCTCGATCCTTATGGCTAGAGACTCCTACAGGAGCAGACTCGATGATTACGCACTGGTGCCGGCAGTGTGGGAATACTTTAGGAGGCGAGAGCTTCGGCTAGGATCATCTTGTAGCAGCGTCCAGGCCTTACGACGTCATCTTGGGCATGGATTGGTTATCTACAATCCATACACAGATTTACTGTATTAGGCACAAGGTGCGATGTGTACGCACCGACGGGAGCAGGTTCACCTTCACCGGCGAGAAGGGAGCCTTCGCAGCACAGGATGGACTTCCGCAGAGGAGATGAAATCCCATTACTCATCAGCTGTCTAGCCTCATCCTAGGAGCATTTGACGTGCGGAGTCCTAGTTTTCCTGCAGTGGTGGATCAGTATGCAGACGTCTTTACCGACGACGTTCCAGGGCTACCTCCTCACAGATAGGTAGGCATCTATATTGATTTGTACCCCGGTACAACCCCAATATCCACTCCAACATATCGGATGTCCCCCACTGAGCTTCGAGAGCTACAGGTACAGTTGGAGGACTTACAGGGCAAGGGATTCATTTGACCCAGTGTTTCACCCTGGTCTTCCCCGATTTTGTTCGCCAAAAAGGCGGACGGAAGCTTGCGACTCTATGCCGACTATCGTCGCCTGAACCAGGTGATAGTGAGGAATAAGTATCCTCTATCGAGGATTCATGACCTCTTTAATCAGCTCAAGGGAGCATGGTGGTTCTCGAAGATAGACCTCAGGTCAGGCTATCATCAGCTCAGAGTTCGAGACAAGGACGTGCCGAAGACGACCTTTAGATGTCGGAATGGCCAATATGAGTTCTTGGTTATGATTTTCGGTGTAACCAAATCTCCAGTAGTGTTCAAGGGCCTCATGAACAGGATCTTTCAGCCATAGCTCGATCTATTTGTTGTAGTCTTCATCGACGACATTTTGATATACTCAACGACTGAGGAGGATCACGCCTACCACTTACGGGTTGTACTAGACACACTCCGAGAGCACCAACTTTATGGAAAGCTCTCAAAGTGTCAGTTCTGGATACGCAAGGTCCACTTCTTGGGGCACGTCATCTCTGAGGCGGGAGTTGCGGTGGATCCCGCGAAGATCAAGGCAGTGGTAGCTTGGGAGCCACCCAAGAGCGTGACGGAGGTGCGAAGTTTCTTGGGACTAGGTGGATAATATCGAAGATTTGTGCCAGACTTCTCCAGAGTTGTGGCACCAGTCTTAGCTTTGACGAAGAAGGGGAAACCCTTTGTGTGGTCAGACAGATGTCAGCAGAGCTTCCAGGAGCTGAAACAGAGATTGACCAGCGCACCTATCTTGAGGATGCCTGAGGAGGGAGTAGGGTACGTAGTCTACTACAATGCATCAGGGAACGGACTCGGATGCATCCTGATGTAGGAGCGGGCAATGATCGCCTATGGATCACGTTAGTTGAGGCCGCATTAGCAGAACTACGCTACCCATGACCTAGAGTTAGTAGCAGTGGTCTTCGCCCTGAAGACATGGCGACACTATCTGATGGGCGAGCGCTTTACAGTCTTTTCTGACAATCAGAGTCTCAAGTACATCTTCTCGCAGAAGGACCTGAACCTGAGACAGCGACGATGGATCGAGTTCATCCAGGACTATGAATTTGAGATAGTCTATACTCCTGGGAAGGGGAACGTGGTAGCCGATGTTATCAGCAGGAGGATGGGCATTCAGCTACTCGAGGAGGTGACAGAGTAGCAAGCTGCTTTTCAGATATCCTTCGTGGATAGAGATGGAGTATCCTTCCTTCAGTCTCTCACAGTCACTCCTCCACTACTGTAGCAGGTCAGAGAAGCATAGCGTGGGGACGCCAACTGTGAGATGCGGCGTGCGCAGTTATCCACAGGACATGCACCTGATGGCTTCTCCTTTGGAGCAGAGCACGACATCCTTTTCAGAGGACGTACCATGGTACTAGTTGCTTTACGAGAGGAGGTGCGGAGAGAGTTTCACACTTCTCCCTTAGCGGTACATCCTGGAGTGTCGAAGATGAACCAGGATCTCAGACGACAACACTAGTGGCAAGGCATGAAGAAGGCTGTGGCAGAGTTCGTTTCACGATGCCTCACCTGCCAGCAGGTGACGGCAGAGCATCAGGTACCAGCAGTCTTGGTACAGCCCTTGGAGGTCCCGGAGTGGAAGTGGGATGGCATATCTATGGACTTCGTGACTGTACATCCACGCACTTCCAGAGGTCACGACTCCATCTGGGTGATTATCTACCGACTCACCAAGTCGGCTCACTTCTTACCCATCACAGAGTAGGGATTAGTGGAGAGCTTGGGGCATCTCTACGTTCAGGATATTTTATGGCTTCACGGTGTGCCATCATTTATCATATCCGATCAAGATGCTCACTTAACACCCCGACTTTTGAAGGGGTTGCAGGAGGTGTTCGAAACACAGCTTCTTCTGAGAACCGCCATTCACCCTCATACAGATGGTCAGACTGAGAGGACCATTAAGACTCTCGAGGACAAGCTCTGCACATGTGTCCTCGACTTTGGTCGCAGCTGGGAGAACCACCTACCCTTGGTGGAGTTCTCGTACAACAACAGATACCACTCTACCTTCGGGATGGCACCATATGAGGCGTTGTACGGTAGACCTTGCAGATCTCCTTTGTGCTGGACAGACCTAGGTGAGTCAGCACTTGTGGGACCAGAGATGGTCCGGGCCACGACAGAGAAGGTCCAGGTCATCCAGGAGTGGATGAGGATAGCTGAGAGCAGACAGAAGTCTTATGCTGACAGGAGGCGGAGGCCACTAGAGTTCGAGGATGGCGACCACGTCTTCTTGTGTGTCTCACCTCGACGTGGATTACAGATATTTGGCCGAAGCGGAAAGTTGTCTCCACGCTTCATCGGACCATCCCAGGTCCTCAGCAGGATTGGTGAGGTGGCCTATCTCCTGGCTCTACCACCTCAATTGCACCGGGTACATGACGTCTTCCATGTATCTCAGCTGAGGAGATACGTGCACAACCCGACGCACAACATTGACCATGGGGAGATAGACGTTGATGATGGGGTGACTTTTAAGAAGGTCTCGGTGGATATTGAGGATCGACAAGAGCGGTTCCTACGTGGACGATCGATTTCTCTAGTGCGCTTCAGATGGTAGCATGGGAACCTCCAGGAGAGCACTTGGGAGTGGGAGGATCAGATGCGTGCTCAGCACCCACACTTGTTTCCCTAGTTTATGATGTATCTTTACGGGGGCGTAAAGCCCTGAGGTGGGAGTGATGTAAAGACTCGTAAATTTCAAGGAGATTTTTTTCTTAATTCTCATTGGAATTTTACAAGAACGCAGTTTCAGACGGCACGTGATTCCGAGGCCTGGTGTGCCCGGAATCCTTTTCTGAAGTTTGGCTCGGGTATGTCCAGTGAATGAATGAGTGGGTTTTTCTAACTTTTGAACCGGTGCTCGGAATCAAATTCCAAGGGCACCGATGGAATCGCAGCACCGATATTTTCTTAGAAACGCCTCTTCCGGAGTTGTGTTTTCTCGGGTGTGGTATTTAATTTTTGGGCTTTAAGTTAAAAAATAAAATAATGTGGTACGACAAACTTTATTTTATTTTACTTAAAGCCGCTTAAAACCCACTTTAAGCTGCTTAAGTTTAGTTGAAGCAGATAGGGTGGAACCCAAAATATCCAACCCTCTTGGTAGGATATTTGTGAGGTGAGGTCTGCACGAGCCCCACCGTTTCTTTTCCGCTATGTAATGCACCCGCGAAAACCCTTTTTAATGAAAGTCAGCTGGGGTGTTTTCTTAATCTCTTAAACTCTCATATTAATTGGCCAGTTTATTCATTGAATTAATTCTATTAATTAATCGGTCGTTACTTAACATAGAATTTTCGTTTGATGGAATGTAATAAAATAAGACCAACATTTTTCTTCTTGAGTGTTGTTTATTGAGAGGATTTGACAGAAACCATAATCCTTCATCCTCCTTCGCGAAGAACGCGAAGAATGCCGACCTTCGACGAAAGGCGACGAAGAACGCCGAACCCTCGGAGATCGACAACGCGACGCCGTGTTCCGCGACGCCAATGATTCTCCTCCTGCGACTTTATTCTGCGACGTTCCTTCTTCCGTGATAAATCATCGAACATCCGTTTGATATCATCGATGCGACGCCGTATACCGCGACGACGCGACACCCTTCCGTGATGCGACGATCCTCTTCTTCAGTGACGATCAATTCTGCGAAGAACACACGCTCGACGACTATGGCGAGGTAGGGATTTTATTTGAAAATAATATTTTATTCCCGTAGTTGTTTCCTTCTAAAACAAAGAGTCCGGGATCAAAGTGCAATTTTAATTTATTAAAATTGTATCTTGTTATGTTTTCATGTGTTAATATTTATTTCCCGATTGTTATCACCTAACACGGAGGGTGCGGGCCAAACTAACACGGCCCAACAACCCTCCGCAGTTCTTCGTTGATGTGCAGAACGGCAGACGATGACAAAGCGGGCCGCAGAGATGATTTTTTGATTCTGCAGTGAAGAACGGGACCCGGGAGGAGCTACGGCGTAGACGGAAATGGAATCGGACCACCAGAGAAACTCCGGTGGCCCGCGGAATCCACCGGCGGCGTGGGTCGCCAGCGTGGCTAAAGCCGCAGTGGTGACGACCGACCAAACCCGCGACTACGCGGGTCCGGCGAGACATGGGATGCCGCAAAGCCACATCCGCTGACAAAGCGCAGCCCCATGCGGGGCCGCGGCTCCTCTTCCCGCGGGGGCTGCACGCCTTGCGGAACCCCCTTTCTCGGCCGCTCGGCCGAGATGATCCGACCCGACCCGCCAGCCGGGTCACGCCCAGGTCTAGCCGGACTGCCCTGGTAGGGCCGGGTTGCGCCAAACCGGGTCGGTACGGGCCCAGACCCCCCGTTTCCGGACCTTTTCGGTCTTTTGCTCATAACATGAGCTACGGGCCTCCGAACGACGCACTATCAGTGGAGATGCTATCCTTGGATCGAGATGGTCGTTTTGGTATATCGCACTCAAGGTTTCGGAATACTTTGGGTTCGGCCGGGTTGGTTCGTACACGAAACCAACCGGGCCCTCAGAGCAGAAATGCTCATATCTTGATCTTCGGACGTCCGATTGACGTGCCGTCGACTTTGTTTAATTTCTCTAGGTGACATGGATCTTTTGGCTTACTCTACCTAAGGTTTGGATGCAGGTGGAGTATGGTCGGGTTGGTTTTTCCATAAAAACCAACCGGGCCCCTCGGACTAAAAAGCCAATAACTCTCAGACCGGGCGTCCGATTGACGCGCTGTCTGCGACGTTGAGTTCCTGTTGGCGATACAAAACTTTTGGATACATCAACTCTGGACTATGTGTCAGTTGATGTATCAGCCTCTCTATTCGTGGAGCGGACCCTCCCGAATGATCTTGCTGTGTGCTGGAACCCTAGAGCTGGCTACGACTACTGCTATAACGGCGATGACTTTACAGAGATCCTCCGTGGATTCGACGACGACGAATACATCACTTAGTGATCCTATGTGGTTCAGTGCTACAGATCCTGTGTGGGTTAGCGCTCAGCGGTTCTGTGTGAGCCAGCGCCTACAGATCCTGTGTGGGTCTGATCCTGTGTGGGTCTTTGTAGGGTTAGTTACCTATCGATCCTGTGTGGGTCCGATCCTGTGTTGGTCATTGCGGGGGTTAGTACATTTTGATCCTTTATGGGTCCGACGACTTAGATGGATCAATGATCATCTCTATTGTCATTCGAAGAAGTATACCTGTGTGAGATGAATCCTATTCTACTTTCCTTTGTAGATTGTGTTGTGCTATCCTGTGTTGATTTACGTTTTTCTTTCCTTTGTGGATTGTGTTGTGCTATCCTGTGTGGATTTACGTTTGCTTTCTTGTGTGGACTGGGTTATACTTGAGCTCGATGTTGGAGCCGAGCGAGAATTGATGACTTAGGCATATGTATGGGCATATACCTAAGTCGTGTCGGATGTTACTTCGTGATTGTATATTTCCTTTGTGGTTTATCCTTTGTGGATTTTGGGAGACCTTCATGGGTCTCTGGGTCCCTACTGAGTAGCTTATACTCACCCCTACACGGGCTATGCATGCACTACATTGTGTTGGTTGCAGACGATGGACAACGCTGATCATGGTGGAGGCTTCTGGAGCAGGATGGTACCTGGAGGTGGACCACTGGGCAGGACGTACTCGGAGCGGTCGGTTGGACCGGAGGAGCAGTGGAGGCTTTCTGTACCCACCCTTCAGGTGGGACTTCCAGTGGACGGCTCGACGTTGCAGCTTTAATTTTCAATTGTTGTTTTCCCCTTTCGAGTTGTACTTTACTTTCAGTTTGAGTTTGTATTCTCGACCACTTACATTCCGCACTTACTGTTGTACCAGTTTTTACTTAGTGTTTACTTTTTCCTGCTTACTCTGTGTTGTTTGTTTGTTTACTTTACAAAGGAAATGCCTTCCCTTTACCGGTATTTACGCCTTGGTGCTAGTCGCCAGCCCCTGGCCTATGGAAGGCGGGCTTGGGGTAGTCACGACACGGGCCCCGAGGACGGGTCGTGACACACCCTATATGAACTTGTTCCATATTCATTATGACGTTTCTCTTTTGATTCGGCATTGTTTCTACATCCTCTCGGTCATAGTATCATCTCCTTGTGTACATGGGTAGTTGTAGTGCTCACAGGTGCATACACAGACAACAGTGGTTCGGCCTGGACCGGTTTGTGGTGCTGACTCATATCAGGTTCATATGCCTGGATTTTTCTGTACAATCATGGTTCCCTCTTCCATTTCTTCATGCTCATTCATTGATGACACCAATTTGGTCATTTTTGATAGATTCTGTTATGTTCTAGATGGCCTTTTTGGCTTTTATGGCCAAACGTTTTCGGTTCACTTTGTTTGTTTCGGGTTTGTTCTTACTCATTTCATCAATGGTGGATCTCCTTTACTATACAATATCACTTTTTTTGATTCTCACCTACCCTCATAGCGATTCATGTTTGGTTCTCACTCTATGATAATGTGATTTATTTCAAAATACAAAAAAAATGACTTGAGGATTGTTAATGTTTTATGTTTAAAAAATTACATTCAAGGTTTTAGGCTTCAATGTTCAGTGAGGGTTTGGGTTCCATGCGGCCTCGATGGTGTTGTTGGTGCAATAGGGGCATTAATCAAGGCTATTGTGTGTCGTGGGAATGCGTAGGGGTGACTAGTGGTTCCCGACGTGATCTATTGTGATTTGATCGGGTTTGGCCTTGGTTATAATTCCTTGGTTGGCTCTCTTTTTTCGGGTTATTGAGTTGGTCCGGACCTAGACTAGGCTCCTAGACAACCTAATTTTTTGGGTTTTTTTTTCTATTTTGAGCCTGGCAGCTTTTTTGGTTCTCACTGGCTCCAAATATTATTTATTTGAGAAATCAAACAAATAATATTTCTTTGAGTAAATTATTTATATTTCTATGATGATTAGGCATTATTTACTCAAGATATCATCCATTGTACTTAACATTTATTAGGAATCTAAGATCAACATTTATTTTTCTCAATTGAATTGAATATTTAGATAGATATATTGATTAATATAAATAATAAAAAAAAATTGTATCATATATTTTTTCCATTTATAATGTATTATTTTAGTGATATATGTATTTTGTTCTTCAAGAGAAAAAAACAAACAATAATGTATGGTGAGAACCCATGAAACATGTTCCAATGTAATAAAGACTCTATATTCCCTAAGGTTACTAGTGTATAGGGTTTTTATAGTTAGGTTTGACTAATATTTTGAAGAGAGCATGGGAAATATTTTTCAAGAAGAACATAGTTAATATTTAGGAATTTTTTATCCCAAATAGTATTTGAGAAATTTTTTGATATTAGTGGTTTTTTATTTCTCATTGTGTGAACTAATTTAGTAATGGATCCTAATGGAAGAAAGGGTATCAATATGAGTAGTCAATGTTGATATTTACCATATGAGCATGATAATACAACTATTATTGTAATTGTGAACATTATGTCCATATCTGGGTAGATAAATTAGGTTATTACGAATAGAAAATTCACATACAGAGTAACCCGTTTTTCTATAGTGTTATTCACTAGTATTTTATCTATTAATGTGATATATGATTTATTATTTTAATGGGAATAATATTCCAAATATATCTAAAAATTTATTAATTATATTGAAATTATATTCCATGGTTTTGGATGAAATTAAAGTGAAAATATAATTCATGCCATGTTTTCATTGAGAGTATATGTATATATGTGTGGGAAATTTATCCATAGAACTTAATAGGATAGTTATATAAAAAACATGGAATATATAACATTTAATTTTATTTCTTTGGGAAATGCATCCCTTTAGAAAAATGCACTATTATATATATGAATTTCCTCACACTAATGAAAAATGATGAAGAAATTATGGGAAATAATGTGGATAACATTACAAGAATAAACAGTCATGAATTCGATAACATAAAAAATATTTAATTCTTGATTTTCTATTTTATTACAGGTATTTTTTCAATTCATTATAGAGAAATATTTCCCCATATTTATTCATTATATGATGATATAGTTTCCAATCACATTATTACATAAACAGAATTTTATATACCTATATATTCATGTAAATCAATAGAAGAAGAAACCAATTATGAACTAAGATAAATGCAACATGTCAAAGAATAATAAAGGAAAAAACCAAATTCAATCATGTAATGTTTTTGGAAACATCTTGGAAAACCCCTTAATTGAATATTAGTTTATACAAGACTTGAGATAAGTTCTATATGTATAATGAATGTTTACTAGAGACATCAACCATAGTGATTTATTTGATCAAATATTATTGTATAATGAATTATTAAAACCACATCTTATAAAAAATGTATATACCAAAAATTAAAACTAGAGGATAATTCAAAAAATGTGGAATTATTTAAACAAGAGTAGAATTTAGAACAGTTGTTGTTAATGGTTCATTAATAATACACTATAGAAGTGAAAATATTTTAATTGATTAATTTTCTACGTAGTTAGTTATTTAAAGATAATTTTTATGTATACTATATCCCCCTTCAATGAATTAAAGTTAGTTAGAAAGAGAAACTCGTAATTGATGAATAAATGCATCACGATTATGTAGCTCCTCACTGATATAATGTTATGTGTTTAATTATCATAAAAATATTGTTATTCTATATCTCAGTAAATACTATATTATTTTTTTGGAATGGAATTTATCTCTTTTTATAGCTCGCATATCAATTTTCAAGTAGTGTAAATTATGTAAGATATTCTAAATTGTTATGAGATAGTTTATCTATGTGAGGATAAACTAGAACTCTGAATGGAAAGTAATTCCATTATATGGGATATACTCCCAAATTATTATGTGTATTTATCTCATATGGATGGGGAGAAATTCAATATTTATTATATGGGTGTTTAATGGGAGTTTAAACATGTCATCATATAAGATATTATAAGTATTAACTTGAATCATGATGTTATTATTCAATATATCTCTAAAAAGATTATGTAACTAGTTGAGCGACTCCATAAATATTAAAAATGATTGAATTGTAGTAATAGAAGAAAATAGTCTAGAAGAATCATGACCAGGGATTCAATTTTCCTTGTTCATCACCATGGGGTGCCACATTTATTTTTTATAGAATGACAATTTGAAAATTATTATGTTCATTGATTACTGGGAGCATAGATATATCTATATAATTAACAATTATCCACTACCAAATATCAATGATTATTTTGATTAGTTAGAATGTTATAAAAAATATATAAAGAATAATAATAGATCAATATCTAATCGTATAGGGTTTTTAATGAATGATATCTCAAAAAAACATTCCATATAATTTTTGGTCAGCATATATTTATTATTACACCATTAGGGATTTCAATTTATCTCTCTTTCATTATTAATTTAAATATTAGTTCCTTTAAGGAATACCGTTGTTAATTTTTGTTTGTCTTAATAGATGGTATTAAAAAATATTTTGTGATAATGGAACATCAGGGAGTCAGTTTCTAATTGTAAAAATTACTATGAAGAAAGAAAATATATACACAAAATTTACCTTGTTTGAATTTTAGATTCCTAAAGTTTCATTATTTGGTCATATAGTCTCATTTGATGTTGTATTAATGGATCCTTAAAAGATGTATTTGATTAGAAAATGGCCCAGAATTACTACTGTATTATGATACATAGTTATCATAGGATTTATGAATACTACAAACACATTATTAAATATTTCTTATAACCATTCAATCCAATCCCCATAATGATTTATAATAGGGTAATGTTATTGTGGAGAGATGAATGCATTGTAAATTTTAATGATCTGAATGGATAGATGGACAACATGTCAATGTTTATAGATACCTGTATTGGTTATGTTTTTTTGATATATATTGATTCAAGAAATATTTTAATGGGATGAATCCTCATGTATATTTACATGGTTTTAGCACATTCCTCTCGCTAATTAAAAATTATTTTGAAAAATTAAAATTTCAATGACAATGAACTAAAAATAGTAGTTTTAATTGAATATATATTGTAATTATCTATATATTGAATATTATTATAGATATTATGAAAATAAAGTATTTCTGTATATATTTACTTAGAATGTGCGGACTATAATTTGTAGAAAATTGTTAGAGATGATAAAGGATTATGATTACTCAAATCATTTCAACCCTTGGAAGGAGAATAAGGTGAACGATTCTCTATGTCAGAAAGGAAATTAAATTTTCAACATGATAAGGATTTAAATATATTCAATATATATATATATAAAGTAATTTCTGAAATTTTAAGGAACCATGAAATCTATGTAAGAGAAAATGGTGTGGGATATAATTGAAGGACAATCACATTGGAATATATTCATGAGGAGCAGGTATTAGAAATTTTTGTGGGATTTAGAAAACTAAAATAGTATATTTTCTAAATTTATATGAATAATTATTGATCATATAGGGAATATTAAGGATAAAATTTATTAATTCATGAGTCAATGGAACATTAAATTTTGGGAGTAAGTGTCTCTAGAGAATCCTTTTTTTTCATGAAACTAATATTATGAATAACCTGTACATATAAGTTTATTTGTTTCTTGATTTCATTAAATATATTATTAATCAATATTAGTAACATATTCCTTAGAATATTCATCTTGTAGATTAATTGTGTTTTTTAATCGACAACAGGAAACATCTAGGATCGATATTTTAGAAATGCGATGAATGCAAAATATGAGGTTGATTAATGGTAACAAATGATATATTGGAAATATATACCACTTAAATTGAATTTCATTATAAGGATAATGGGGAAGAATTATCTACTAATAGATGATAATTTGTAGAATATGGGTATAATGTAAGTATCCTGGTGTTAATGTTGTGCATGTGAACAAGAATAGACAGTGTGGAACACATTTTTTGACGGTTGTTGGGAAAAATAAAATATTGAGTCATAAGTCACATAATATGTCCATCCAATAAAGTGGGGATCATTGGTGGATTTTACTTGGGCCTACTTTCAGGGATCTAACCAATAAGGATAGGAACTGATGAAAAGAGTTGTTGTTTTTGTAAATATATGGTAGACGGTTTGTTAGACCACAAATAAAGAGAAGGGAAAAAGAAACCGTATTTTTTTCATGTTTTGTAAAAATATCATTTTATAGGACATAGAACTCTAAAAATTGGTGGGGGTGTATTCTATAGCATCAAGAATAATTATTACAAGTCACACCTCTAATATGAAATTGGGTGGAAAGTATAATATGGGATTGTCAGTAAAATGGATTCCATGAAACATTGGGCATAAATAGAATGTGGATGGATTGAGTGTCTCTAAAGAAAGGGTTGGTGTCCTGGTCAGGTACGATATGAGGTGGGTGATTATTAGATTCAAATATGTTTTGGGAATGGTATTTCTTTTGAAGGTGAGGTAAGAGAAATGGTCACTAGGTTTACGATATAGAATGCATCAATATTGTTAAGGTCGAATCTGACTCCCATTTATTTTGTAAGGGTCATATATGGGATTGAACAAACCCATGGAATCTAAATTACATGGGAATGAATAGATGGATATCAGTTAATAATAGAATTTGTGTTGGTCAAACTTCTAGTGGATGGAATTTTATGGATGATATTCTATCAAAAAATGGAATCCAGTAGATATAATCATTTCACATACATATATAGTGCTCGTATGTAATGATATTAGGATAATTGTTTGGGGATTCTGTCTTTATTAATCATTTTCGACCATAATGAGTTTGGTGATTCTACTACATGTTCCATTTTTTTAATAGTAAAAATTATATTGTTTATAATTCATTATTCTATCAATATAAGATTTGAATAATGACCTATTAGATTAATCTCAATGATTATCATTCTCTATTAAACTATGTAATTAAATGATGTAGTAAATTCTAGAATAATATTTTCATATGGATAACATAAAAAGGAATTTTTAAATTTATGTATCCCTATAGATGGTGTATAATCATATTATGTCCATGAGGTATAACGTTATGGGAGTTTTATAACAATAACCCTCAGAAGAATGGACATAAAAATTTATTACCATGTCTTTTAATGTTTGACTCCCCATAAACTATAAAGGTACTAATTAAATTTTTTATTTCATAGTTATAATTAATGATCAATAAATTTTATCTCTATTTGATATGATTTATATCTTGACAATATTAATTTTTTATACCAAAAAAACCAACCATATGAAAAGGGTTTTGGATATTTCTTAAATATCCAATAATAATAAAACTATAATGTGGTTGGGGTCAATCAAAATAATTAGAGGTGCACCTAAATTTTCTAGAGTGTCATTCCTCAATGCTCTAGAGAATTATTTAGTAGAAACTGGATTTGGAGATTACATTTGGAAATTATTATTATCCTTAAATAGATAGTTAGTCCTATTTCACAATTTATTCTCTAGAATTGAAGTTTTTGTTATTATATATTGATATAAAACGAGGTTGGGATAAATAGATCATTTGGAATAATCTTCTTACAACAATATCATTCTATCAATAATTCTGTTGGATACTTTGGAATAACAATATGGATGTATATAAATGACTATAGTTTGTTATGAAATGATCAATAAATTAAACTAATAGATCTGAAACATATCAAGGAAGTTGTTTATAATGTTAGATCTATTCAACAATAAAAAATTTAATATCAGAGTCAACACTATTTTTTTCATCCAATTATTGATGAGATATATATATTGATGTTAGTAAAAAGGTATTACTAAAAATATCTCATTGTATTAATTTTATAATATTTAGAATGAATTTAATTATTATACTAAGTCATATTGGATCCATTTTAATTCTAGATCATATCATGAGAGTATCTTATGAGTTGATGATTACACCAAATCTCTCTTAACATCAGGATCTATTACTTGATTCTCTCATAAGAAAGAACAATACAAAGTCTTTTAATTTATAGAACATAGAATTTTTAATTCTAGAGTACGATCTATATTACATGTAATATCCAAAAGATATTATGGATCATAAACAGAACATTCTACAAAACAAGACCACTCACCTCAACAATGTTTTGTGGCAAAATCATAATATTTATAATGTTATGTGTGAACTAATCGATGTGATGTTGATGAAGTATATTCAGTTTATAATATAAGTTATATTGAATTTTTAAAGTGATATTCATTTAAGGGGGTATAAATTCACTCCCAAATATTGTATGAAATTTTTCTTTAATAAAATTAGGTTCATTGATAGTATTTTTTATAACGAACACTCAGTTTAAATAAACAAAACCAATATATTAAAATATTACAACCTAGTAGTTTGAATGGTTTCCATACATAATACTAAATAAATTGTTAATATATATATATATTTATATGAATTGGTTAAATTTAATGATGTATTTACTTAATTTTAGGGGAATCCATTTTAGGCTTTATAATTATGTTTTCATAAAAAAATGTTTTATTATTACATATTATTTGATGCAATTATAATTAATTTTATAAAATTTTAGGAAATTAACTTTAAAAAAATATATAAAATATTAAATTAAAATTTCATTATTGACTTATATTTATGTTTTTATATTTTTAAGAAGATATTTTTTTACTAAAGTGTGACGAATACTAATTTTTATACAATAATATTTTCAATCCATTAAATAAAGAAATTTTAAATTTATATTCAATTTTTTATTTATTTTTATAGGGATATTATAATTTTTTTTACTAATTTAATTATTTCTATTAGGATTATAATTTTACAATCTTTTAATATATTTCATGTTTTATGGTTGAATACCAATTTTCGTATAATTTTTTTTAAATTTTAGAGCTTTAGATTTAAATTAATTTATTCCACATATAATAACTGAATATGATATAATGGATTTCATAATTTGAAACTTAATTTTCAAATTTGATAAATTGGATCCTTTTATTTATATACATTTTGAATAGTAAAAGTAGAAACAAAATTCAACTCAGTAAAGTGAAAATTTGGAAATTAAGTTTAAAAACTAATATGATAAGGATATTAATTAAATAAAAAATATTATATTATATCATTAAATGATTTTATATCATCCATAATGATCTATACTCTGAAGATATTCAATATTTATTCCATAAATCAAGGATTTTTACATTTACATTGTTTATGTAAAGGATAAAGCTAGTAATGTCACACAAATAATTTTAATATAAATAATGTTTTGGTAGATAAAAAAATATATTTCATTTTAAATGTTTTTTAGAAATATTAATGAATTTATTGAATAATTTTAATTTTTTTAAATTTTTAATGATGAAATAAATAACATAAATGAATATTAAATAAGGAATTTTGAAATTTTGGATGGCAAAAGTGAGAGCTCTAAATTTCAAATCAAGTTTGGTGATTCATCTTGGAGGTAGATCATTTCAATTTAATGTCATAGTTTGATCCATCATAAGAGTTAACCATAAAATATTAGAATCAATATAAACATTCAGATTCTAATTCATTTGAATGAATCGTTTGTAGTCGGTCAAATCAGGTCAGTGAATATAATTCCAAACCCCAAGGAATATCAAGATTGATGATTTTTCTATTATTACTTATCAAAGATGTGTATGAACATCAAAAAGTATTTTATCTCTTCATTTTATTAATTCATATTTTACTCACCTATGCTAAGGGAGACATACCATCGTTTGTTAGTGACCAAAAATCAAGAATCACACTATCATGGAATATCATCAATTAGAGAATAAATCCAGATGGGAAGGGTCACTTCCAATTGATCAGCAATGATATGAACGTTTCATGGAACATAATAAATCATTATATAATTCCTGGAATTACCAGGAATATTGAATGGAACTGAAAATTGAATCCCCCACCACACAGAACCATTCCATTGATTAAATCTGAGTAAGATGTAATGGATTAATATGTGGTTTTTGGAATGTAATAATTCTTAAAGACCATTAATTTTATATTTTAATTCCAATAAAATTTGAAGAAAATATTATTAAAGAGAATCTTTGATTTTATGAACAATGTTTGGTTTATATCGATATTGAATCTAACATTCCATATGCACTCAATCTAATTCCAAATGACAAAAAAAGAGATCACGGTGGAATATTAATATTGTCCTCCTTTTTGTGTGGTATATAAATTGTTAGTCAACAAAATATATATTATGGGTTCCTTCAGAAGTAGGTGAAATCATCTAATTATAAATGTACTTGGAAATAATATACAAAATCATGAAAAACAAATGATTATATTTCAAAGAAGTATGAATCCTCTAAAAAACTAGCGAATTAGAAAACATGTCATTTGGAAGATGCATCCAGACAACCAAAATATATTCTTTAGTGTGCAATGTTTGTTGAACATGAAGAAATGCAAAATCCTAATAATTTACTTGTTTCACGGTCTATGAATGGAATGAAATATTTTGATGATGTAAATCATAGAGAATAAACATATCATAATAATCACCAGTTGGTTATACTAATGATATATGGTCATAATGTTAATGTTCATCCTTATGTTAGTAATATTAATCCAATTGAAAAACAAAACATTCAATATTTGGGATACATGTTCTCTCATATTTTAATACTGTCATCGATGAATTCATCCATGACCCATCTAACCTATCTTATTTAAAACATAATTATATAGTCTGTAAAATTATTTATGTAGGGTTAGATGGTAAAGATTCTCGGCTGAATTCATGTATATGTAATTTAGATTTATATCTTAGATATACTAGATTTATAGGTAACACACATTCTCTGGTTGAAGACCCCCTACCTCTACTTTTTTCATTGCTACTAACATTATCTATCTAACAAAAATGGTTGTTGAGAAAAATGATGAAATCCCTATTTCAAATATCTCATATGTCCACTTATTCCAAGTTCAAATTCATTGTGATGCTAGTAAAAGATATGTAGTGATCTATGAAATATATTAATATGTATATGAATGCAATAATTTTTTTAGATCTCACAATTTTCAATAAACTAATTTATAGTTCCATTTAAATCACCTTAGATCATAAATTCAAGGGAATGAAGATGGGGAATCAGACCCTAAAAATAAATGATCATAAAGATAAATTTTTAGAAAATCATATATTTTGAAAACATAGAAATAGTCAGTACACATAGTATTTTTATTAAAAAAACCAGACATTCATGGATTCTATGATCCTAAAATTGTTACTTCTATATTGGTCTCCACTTTTTAATGGGTTTTATATCTTGTTCATGGAATATGTTAGATTGATTCATATATTAAAAGTATTTGTGTTATAAGGCATTCAACATAAGGAATGCTTCATTATGGCATAACAGTGAACATATGGTCATATGAGGATTTCAATATGCTATAAATCATCATTTTTTATCTTTTATTTATTATTTCAATACATTTCATGATGATAGATATCTATATAAAGAGATTAATTATCTAAAAAAATCTCATATTGGACCATGGATTAGTTATTGAGATTCCATATTATTCTAAAAAAGGATTAAAAAATGGGTGATATATACTACTCTATTTCATGAATGGAATCCTTGGATTGTGTGGTGGATTTTAATTTATTTTAAGTTAATAACCCAATATTCTTATTTACATGGTATTTAATATTTCCACACAAAGTGGTTTTTGTAAAACAAAATAGATCCCTAGACAATGTTGACCAAAAGAATTCCTTCGATGATATTTCTATTCTTCTATATCTAAAATAAATCTAGATCATCATCCAATTACTATGAGATTAAATTATAGTGACATGAATAATTCCTTACCCTTACGATTAAATAATTCATGTTCCTTTTTCTATATTGTTTCAAAATGATTAAGCTGTTTTGGATTCAATGAGCTTCATAGATGATTCCTTATATTTTATTCTAAAGATTATATTTAGTAAAAATAAATTAAAGGATTGGATTTGGGGTATTTTCCACTCCATTGATAGAATAATTTCCACCCTTGAATCCTGCCGAAATTCCACCCATAGTTTAAATAAAATATGGACTTATTTAGTGATTTTAAGAATTATATGAAGTTCTTCATATAGTATCCAATTATTTAGCCCTATAGAATATAAAGAAACACAATTATTCATGGAAAAATGAATTATGCATGGATAGAGGAATTGATAATTTTTTAATGCCATTAAAATATACCAAAATAATGTTTAACTTATGTCACATCTCAAAGATCTAGATAATATATTTGATAATAATAAATATCATACTAATAATATTGTTTCTTTGTACGTGAATATATAAAATGGCCCTAACACTGATTAAGAGTTTTTGGGAGGTTTTATTCATACTCTTATAAGAAATAGTGACAATGAGATTCTTATCTCATCCCCAAGTAATTTGAAAAAAGAGGCAAATTTTAGTCATTAAAATAAAACCTCTTAGAGCCCAGATGGTTTTACTAATCATTATTTCCATTCCTTTTAGTATGTCATTCAGTATGGTGTTTTATAGGTTGGTTGGTAATTTCGTCAAAGGATTTCCTCTCTCATAATGTATAAAAGTTCAATTTATTTTTCTAATCCAAAAAAACATATAATAATAATGATATAAATCAATTTAGTCATGTTTCCCTTGTCATCACTTTTCTAAAGATTTTTACTAAAATTATTTCCCAAAGTCGTGAATGAATATTTGTTAAAATACACTATTATACTAAATATGGTTTCATCAAAGGGTGTAAAAAACAAATATTTTCATTTTAAATCCTCATAATGTCTCAATATACAAAATCCACTTCAAATAATTTATTTTAGTTTTAATTGTAGGGTTGTGGAAACAATTTAATTTTATGATACACTAATTAATTGGATTAAGAATCCCCTAACCTTCACCAAAATTTTATTAATTATTAATGGAACCAGGAAAAGTTATATAACTTGTTCATGTGTCATGAGTTTTTTAGACCTTATATAAGATATTTTTTTTGTAAATGTAAAAGATTACATGGTCAGGATTCATTTTAATGGGATCAATAATGGGAAACAAGATCCCACTACAGTTTTAAGGGTCTCTATGATTGTTATCACTATTTGTATGATATTGATATTATTTTATTCACATATTGATATATGAAAAAATCTTTATTAATTAACAATACTTATCATTATTATCAAATTGTTCATGTAAAAGAAATTTTCCTGAATAAATCATTTATTTTTTTGATAAAACAAATAACATGCGTGAAATAAATAAATCAAACATGAGATGTGTATCTGTCATGGTGTGATTAATTTTTTATACCTTGGTGTTGTTATGTTTTGGGGTAGACACCAATTTTCACAATTCAACCCTGTCATGGGTCAAATTAGAATACAATTGGATTTTTTTATGTAAATCCATTTTAATTACAAGATGATTTTTCCTAGTAAATCTCATTATTGCTACAAGTATTTTTATTCCATTCATAGAATATAAATGGACTAAATCATTATTAAAAAAATCAATACATTTATTAAAAATAGTATTTGGATTGGGAGAAAACATGAATGGATAATTTTTACAATTCCTTGGTAGAAATGATGCTATCCTACTATTCTTGGAGGATATTGAATAATAAATACTATAATGTTTTATTAAGATATGAGATATCATTTTATTTAGAGGATAATAAATGATATATAAAAGGATTTTGGATTTTTCAAATCTAAATTTCAAATTAAATTTCTATTTGGAAATGTCTACTATACTAATTATTCTCTTTGAACAACACTTAAGAATGATTTATCTATCATTATATTTAATATCATCAGTATTAAACCAAGAATATTCTCTTAAAATTTTGTTTGATAAGTGGACCTATACATCCATATAAAAACTATTAATTTTTTAACCCACAATTGGCCCTAATTTCATTCTAGAAGATAATCATTAAAATTATAATGACTTTCTAAAAGAAATAAATGATTGTTTTGCAACTGTACTTTTATTAATCAAGATGATATCTCTATATGGGAACTATATGGCAACTGTATCCCCACATAAATTTATTTACTATAACTTGATTGAAGAGACTAATCATAATTGGATTGGAAAAATATAAAAAAATTGTATATCTTCATATAGAATTGTGCTATTATAGAGATTCCAAAAATTAAAACATATAGTTATGAATTTCATGCATTCTTTTGGTACCAAAATATATTCTATATTTTTATTATGTCATTAGAAACATGATTATATTATTATTCTTTTTGGTGATTCACATATACATTTTCACTATAGAATTTCATCCCCTACAATTTTGCTCTGTTATTTCCATGTTATGATGCCATCATGGTGCATATGATTGAGTTAACTAAATCCTCTATTCAAATTCAACATTTCAACTTATTTTAGTTGGATTTTGATGAACATACACATCAATTGGAGAAGTAAGAATCCCTTAAATCATGAGAAGTATTCTTCCAATATCCACTCTAATAGACTTTGAATTATGAAGGTATTGAAGGGTTCTAACTCAAAGTAGTATTCTCAATGATGAAATTATTTTTGAGACCTAATGGTGCTTAGATTATGGGTAATTACATTATTAATTCCTTCAAATCATGTATTTCTATAACTATTATAGAACCAAAAAATTGTGAGATGGATGAAATATAAATCTTATGGAGCCTCCATAGGAAAGCCATGATCTTCATGATTTTAGTTAGTCATTATAGATCTTAATGAAAACATAATTTATTGTCATTACTATCCAATTGGAGTTGAAACATCCTTATAGACTAATATTCGTGGGCTGATCGAAGAAGTTTACATGTATAAACAAAGAATATTTATTAATATTTTGTTTAAATATGACTCTAATATCATGGTGAAGGTAGTTATAAATTTCCAATTGAAACATTTATGGAAACAAAATGCTCAATAGATATGATTTGTGGAACGTCTTTCAACAATTATTCGTTTAATCACACATATATAACTAGAGGAAAACATATTTTTGATATAATTTCATAAAAATTAATTATTGTGGACAAAATAATTTTTCCTGGTCACATACATGATAATCTAAGACAGCCTTTTTTGTGGAATCATTATAAAATATCAAAAAAAAATTCTTCTATAGTTTTTCATTGGAAAATTAATTATTCTTTTCCCATTGGTCCTATTCCCCTTTTACTATAAACAAAAATTCTTACATTACACTGATATAGTTCCTGTAGCACCTCGAGATTTTCTAAATTATTAATTTTTGAATTAATTTAATATTTTTAATAATCTTTATCTCACAAAACCATGAATATATATTTGGTTATATAAAATTACTAAGTTTGGATTCAATTACATGAAACACTATGTAATCATTGCACAACTTGTTATATTTATATTAACATTAAATACACGGAACACAATATTTGACATGTTTCACACATAATGGAGAGTTTATTATATTGTGTTTGTAACATTCTATGATGGTTTTTACTAAACTACATAGTACAATTAATATTATTATGAAAAATATAATTCTAGATACCACCAGAAGGATGGATAAGATGTTATGGATAAGTTTAAATAAATTATGAAAATATAATTTACACATATATATAATTTTAATCATTATGTTAACATTTTATATATATCTATGAATTAATTATTTGAAAATAAATAAATTACATTTCTATGTAAAATAAATTTCATTGTATAACCCCAATATTATCTCAGTAAATTAAAAAAGAACTTTTCATTAATTTTTTTTAATAAATTAAATATATTATATTTTTAAAAAATATTTTTTGATACTCAATCAATATATTTTATTGGTATAAGATAAGAATAAATCCATTTTTATGAATAAAATGATATATTATTCTAAAAGGTAATTTTATCACCTTTCAAGGGAGGACCAATTCTATATCTAATTTTTAAACATTTATATTTTTTTATTGAAAAAATAAAATTCAATTTTGGAAATGTAATATCAAAATTTAATTTGGGTGATTTATTTATCTTTTTCTAAGAAGTATCATTTTTTGATGAAGAGGTAAATACATAGAATTTTAATTCAAAACATCTTATTCATCTAATTTATTTATATATTTAAATAATATTTTGAATTGATTTTAAAGTTTAATTAACAAAAATATAAATTAATTAATCTTATTTAGGTCACTAGGATAAATCTCCCATTGAAATTGTATTAGATAACATTTAAATCTTTTGAACATTTTTTTTGTTAAAAACCCGCATTATAGTCCATTATAAGAGATTACATTTTAATTAAATTCAACCAAAAGTGTGATTAAAATTGTTTAAAATGAATTCCATATTTTAATTCATAATAATATTTAATTAATAATTCTACCAACTTTGGGTTTTACCCAAAATATTCATGAAAGTGATTAAAAAAATATAGCGATTAAGAGAAAACAATCTTAACAATGGACTAAACCTTAAACATGAGGTCCAAAATAGTCTATAAACATTTAACAAATCCATGTTATGTTCATATACGGATTCTATTTTCCTATTTATTGTACATGGACCATTATTTGAGCTTTATTAATTGGAAAAAAACATGGGTGGATGACCTTAACAAAAAACTGAAAAGAATATCACTCCTCCTCTACAATAAAATGGATCTCACCCTCCCACTTATTTACACATCTCAAGTAATTTTTACCAGAAACACAACCCACACAATTATACTCCCTAAATTTATTTATTTATCATTTAATCCTCCATTTTGGATGACAGACAATCTTGGAATCCCTTAAGTTCAAAAAAGAGTATTTAATTAAAGAGGAGGTAACATCCTTCCAAAAGTTATTTTATTTTATTTTCATCATCCAACTCCATAAAATCTTTTTATCCCATTAATATTATATAACCTCCTTATAATCAATATATAATGATTTTATAATTCAATTTTTTCCTTAAACATACACACACTTCCATCTAATGGGTAATTAGCTTACCATTCATGTGTACAATGAACTACCACCTCACAAAATGATGCTGTTTGTTTTTCTTTAACAACCTCCCATGGGTTTTAATTATGAAATAAATATTTTTTATATGATTTATATGATATTTTTAATGTATTTAATCTTATTTAATTTTTATATAAAGCATACCTTCTTTCTTTCCATGTTGTGTTCATACGATAACATCGTTTGTAGATTTTTAGACTACGACCTCCTCCAAACGATGTGGTTCGTTCAGACATTAAAAAGAATTTATTAATGATGGGTTTAGTAAAATATTATGATATATATGACATATTTATTCCATTTTAATGATATTATATTTATATATACATATATTTCACGTACTATTGTCCTTTCAATATGGCTTGATAACAGAAACACCATTAATGCTTACACACGACCTACCGTCTTCCTAAACGATGTATTCCATTTCACATTCTAACTAAAAAGGATTATTTTTGGTATTTATATACTTAATATAAATGATTTTTGTATCATTTTTAAAATTCATCAAATAAGTAAATCATGATCTAGGTATGTGGATCAAGAATAATAAGTAAATACATAAATGAAAAACAAAGAGAATATTACACAAAATTTAACATTACCATAGAGTTATCCAAAAACATGTAAAATAATGTAATTAAAAAAATATATATGGTACTATATATAATAATAATATTATTTATTAGATTTATAATTAACTTATTTTTAATATAAATAGGTTTCGAACATGTGTGATGAAAGTCAATAGTTAAGGTAAGGGGTTTCTCATATCGCTTTTATTTCTATGATATATATGTTATATTAACATATTATTATTATTATGTGGTATATTTAATACCCTATAACATGTTTTATCATTAATTACCATTATTTTCACATGATCCCAAGCCTAGTTGGTGAGGACTCGGCAAGAGCATCCAAGATACCCGAGTTCAAAATTAGGTGGAGAAATATTTCTTGGGTACTATAGCAGTACTGTTGCATGCACTGTGGTAGGAATTATTCAGTACTATAACAGTTGGAACTATTCATTTGGTTGGTATTTCGGGACACTAGTTTGGGCCTTAGGTCATTTAAGGTCTTCAGGCTAATCAAGGCCGTTGGTCCAGTAAGGCTTTTGGGCCACCTCATGGAATTCAGGCTACCTCAAGGACTTCAGGACACCTCAAGGCCTTCGGGAAACCTCAACGCCTTAAAGCAACCTAAAATTGTTATTTAATGACCAGAAATAATCTATAAGGAGTAGACTCTAGATAATGATTGAGAGTAGGTGAATTCACTAGAGTAGAAGCTTATCATATTTTTCAGATAGAGAGGGTATGCCATTGCCATCGGGACGAGCTTGTGCATGCACGAAAAGCCTCGACGAACAAGCCCTACGAAGGTGGAGAGATACCATTACAATAAATAATATAGGGTGGTGTAGTTCCATGTAGTTATTGTCTGAATATTTCCCTAATACCTGTGGGTTAGGTAATCTCTAAGCCTAGGAGCCTTGTAAGTGTTCTCCCTCATCCCTTTAAAGGGAGGTTATCAAAAATCAATAAAAAAAGAAGGCCTTCAGGCCATTATGGGTTTATTACCAATATTTATTTATATTTTAATTTTATATTAATTTAATTATTTCTTGTAGGTAATTATAAAAAGATCATTAAATTAGTATTGGGATTTCTAATTGCACTTTTATTTTGGTGAGACTTATTCTTTATTCACCGCTCCTCTATTTTATATGTTGTGTATAATTTCCTTGAATTTATTATATGATTATTATAATTCAAGATATGGATACTTACATATCCTTTGTATGATATCTATTTTATTTGGTTTATGGTTGAAAACTTAATAAATTGGTATTGTAATTTTCTATCAATTTTACTTATTTTAGACACATGCCATGTTATGCACCCATATTCTTATAAGAGGGGTATATACTACCATTTTACATGTAATTTAATGCATATATAAATTTTCATTATATTTTACACTTCATTTAATTCTATTCTCTCATGGGTATTATGATTCACTATTTGAAAATAGAGAGAAGTTTATTTCTACAATTTCATCCTTCATCCCGATTGATTTTGAATATGATTCAATTAATGGAATTATATGATCCATATCTCAAGATCTATGATGAATTATCTTCTCCATTAGTTATTAATGTTATTTACATGTAGTAGTACAATTTTCCCTATCTTTTGTACTTATGATATTTAATAAAACGTTTTTAATAAAATTATAATTTGATTCAACATTCTGTAAGAAATATATGCTCTATTAAAATGGGGTTATCTAAAAATATTTTAAAAAATTTATTACAAGTTTCATATTAAATATAAAATTATTTTTACCCATGTTTTTAATTTCTTGAAAAATATTTAATAAGGAATTTTCTATTCTTTTTCTGATCAAGGAACTTTTCTAAAATTTTTGTTGTGAAAAACCAATGTTCAGAATGTAATTTTTCTAATATTATAGAATTGTTTTGAAATTAATATGGTCTTCAAAGAAACATTTTTATGTTGAAAATAACTTTTAAAGGATTTTCGAAGAATCCTCAATATGATTTTGAAAGGTTAGTTTCAATTAACAGTGTACTAAAAAATATTTCGAGATCTATGTTTAAATTCTAATGTTATATTCATTATTAATGGTTTTCAAACAAAATTCATGCTTTCTTTATGAGTTTTAAATATTTTTTCAAATAAATAGTGTTCAAAAAAATTTATTCATCATTTATATGTTTTTAAATCATTTTTAAAGTATTTTTTTTAAATGATATGTATTTTAAAAAAAAATTGAAACATTGGAAGTATTTTTTTATTAGGAAATTTTTAATATGAAAATTTAAATTACAATTTTTTATAAAAAGATTTTATAAAGTGTTTTATGAAATGAATTTTCAAGGAAAGTCTATTTTCCTTAAGAAATTTTCTATATAACCTTTCAAAATCCTTCTCCATATAAGATTACATATTTTTTTTATATTTTATGCTTTATGAGGGATGTAATATAAGAAAACCATTCATATTATTTCAAGAATGGATTATTTTTATGATGAAATGTTATTTATTAAAACCTTTTCTCTTCTTTGAGTTTTATTCTTTTGAACACCACCTATTTTCAGGGTTTATGATTTGATATAATGATTAGGAGCCCTATTTATTTTCATTGGTGTTGATATGGTTGAATTTTTATGATTCCCATTTAATTTAATGGGTTATCATATGATATAGAGGTAACCCATATCAATATATGATTCATGAAACGATGAATGTTTTGTTATCATTGTCAAAATAAAAATATGACTTCATTATATTAATGATGTGACCCATATATCCATCCAATTATTTAGGTAAAAAATATTTCTAAAGAGATAAATGGATACAAGGGAGATAATCCAATGTCTAAAAAATTTCGCATCTTAATCCCAAAGGAATATGATATATAGAAATTAATACAATTCATGAATCAAGAGGGTAAATGGGAGGGAAACACAATCCCAAAGTAAGACGATACACGAGGGGGGGGGGGGGAATCCAAAGCATGAAATAGGAGGGTACATAAGAGGGAATAACAATCCTAAAAGAAGATGGTACATGGGAGTGTATACCAATCCTAAAACAAGATGGTACATGGGAGGGAATCCCAATCCCAAAACAAGAGGGTAAATTCGAGGGAATCCCAATCCTGAAGCCGGTACATAGGTTAATATCCTATGAATAACATGTTATTAAGGTATTTTTTGTTATCCATGCCATTATATTTTATATACCTATGGGTCTTCCACAAATTCCACGTGTAAGTCCTGTGTTATGATTTCATGTTTTTTTCTCTTAATTCCCTTTTGATTCAGGTCTTATGAACTTACAATCCCTTTTCTATTATTCATTTATATGGTATTTGATATACTAGGTATGATCTTATAATGTTATGATCACATTCTTATACCCTTCTGGTGATTTTTATTCCCATAGATATCCCTTTTTTACCGTTACTAAGCATTTGAGCTCACCCCATTCATATCATTCCTCTCCCTAGGGTATGGATAATGGTATTAAGTATATGTACTAAATGGGGAGATCATTGAGTGTAACATTGATGATCCTTCAACAAGTTAGAGTATTTTGTTCTTTTTTTTACAAAGATGATGAATTATTATAGTCCTTCAGAATGTAATTTAATAATGTTATGAATATTGATCTAAAATTATATCATATTCATATAGGTTATCCTTGTATTTATATAGATGTTATAGTCATGATTTGAAAACTAGCATGATAAAAACATATTGATATGACTATAAATATTTTTATAGATATGTCTCATGATTTTTCAAAGGATAAACCTAATGCCTCATAGATTTAAAATTTGGTGTCTGGATTTAGGTAACCTATAAGTAAATTTCCATGGTTATATGGCTTTAATATATGATAAGTTCTTCTCACACTCTATATTATCTATTTAGTTAATGGAGGGAACTAGAAAGAACTTAGCTAATGTTGAATATAATGAAAAATATGGGGATTATGAGCAATGAAATTGGATAATGACTGGAGAACGATATTGATGTTATGGAAAATTAGCAATAACAATATGATATTATCATTGTTAAAATTGGCGATATTCTTAAGACATTGAATATGTTGATGATGTAGTAATAAATGTACACATTGTAGAGATCATAGACGGATTAAGATTCGACCTCTTACTAGTCAATAAGAAGAGAAGATAAACCTTGAGGAAAAACTAAAATAGAGGGGAATATGTTATATTTATTATGGAATGAGTCATAGAGTAATAAGTTTCCAAGAAGTTCAATGTCTTAATTATGAAGAAAATATGAATTAAACAACTCATTACCCTAACCTAATAATATACTTCTAATCTATGGAACGTTATGTTCTATGTTAATCATGTAAGAATAAGGATTGATGTGTTTAGGAAATTAGATTAGGGAATTATGAAAAATATATGGTTTTTAGTTTATGTTTATTTATATAAGGATTTACAAGAATATTTTGAATGGTTATGATGGTCTAAAATTGTGATTTCATTACAATGTCACATTTTTACTTATGGAATATAACCCTTATTATGTTCCAGACTTTGAGATAATGATGTTTTGATAATGAAATGTACGGTATGAATAAGTAAGCTTGATGGTACTAATTTCATCAATATTGACAAGGGATATGGTGAAAAGTCAATTTGTGTTGTCATGGATGATGTTTATAGAATTTTTAGATATAAGTAATATATGTCACGACCCGTCCTCGGGGCCCATGCTGTGACTACCCCAAGCCCGCCTCCCATAGGCCAGGGGCTGGCGACTAGCACCAAGGCGTAATTCACGGTATGAAGGGAAGGAATTTCTTTTGTAAAGTAAACAAACACCATAGAGCAGGCAAGAAGAAGTAAACACAAAGTAAAAACTGGGTACAATGGTAAGTGCGGAAAAGTATTTGGGCCAGAAAACAAACCCAAACTGAAAGTAAAGTACAACTGGAAAGGGAAAACTGCAATTGAAAGTAAAGCCGCAACGTCGAGCCGTCCACTAGAAGTCCCATCTGAAGGGTGGGTACAGATAGCCTCCACAGCTCCTCGGGTCCAGCCGTCCGCTCCGAGTATATCCCACCCAGTGGTCCACCTCTAGGTACCGTCCTGCTCTACAACCCTCAACCACGATCAGCGCTGTCCATCGTCTGCAACCAACACAATGTAGTGCGGGGATAACCCATGTAGGGGTGAGTATAAGCTACTCAGTAGGGACCTCGAGACCCCCAAAGGTCTCCCAGAATCCACAAACAATAATCCACAAAGGAAAGATACAATCACCAAGTAACATCCAACAATACTTAGGTATATGCCCATACATATAACTAAGTCATCAATTTCCAGTTCGGCTCCAACATCCGAGCACAGATTCGATCACGTCCACACAGGATAGAACAACACAATCCACATAGGAAAGAAAGTCAAGATTCATCTCACATAGGTATACTTCTTCGTATGATGATAGAGATGATCAGATGTAGCCACTAATTCATCTAAGCCGTCGGACCCACAAAGGATCGATAGGTCCTAACCCCTGTAAGGACCCACAAAGGATAGATAGGTACTAACCCCCGCAATGACCCAAAAAGGATCGATAGGTACTAACCCCCGCAATGATCCACACAGGATCAGACCCACATAGGATCTGTAGGCGCTGGACCACACATGACCGTTGAGCGCTGACCCACACAGGATATGACCCACACAGGATCAGTAGCACTGATCCACGTAGGATCGCTGAGTGTTGTAGTCGTCACCGTCGAATCCATGGAGGATTTCTTCACAGTCGTCATCGCCGTCGCAGTCGCAGCCAGCTCTAGGGTTCCCGCACACCGCATGCTCATTCGGGAGGGTCCGCTCCAAGAGCCGAGGGTCTGATACATCAACTGACATGTAGTCTGAAGTTGATTTATCCAGAATTTCCATATCGTCAATAGGAACTCAATGTCACAGACGGCGCGTCAATCAGATTCCCGGTTTGAGAGTAATTGGCTTTTTCATCCCAGGGGCCCGGTTGGTTTTTAAGTCAAAAACAACCCGACCATACTTCAACTGCATCCAAACCTCAAGCAGAGTAAGACAAAAGGTCCGTCTCACTAAGAGGAATCCATCAAAGTCGACGGCACGTCAATCAGACGTCCGGAGCTCAAGTTATAAGCGTTTCCGCTCCGAGGGCCTGGTTGGTTTCGTGTACGAACCGACCCAGACGAAGCCAAAGTACTATGAAACCTTGAGTGTAATATATTGAAACGGCTGTCTCGTTCCAAGGATCGCATCGCCACTGACGGTGTATCGATCAGAGGTCCGCAACCCATGTTATGGGCAAAAGACCATGAGAGGTCCGGATGTGGGGGTTTCGGGCCCGGACCGACCCATCCCGAGACCCTCTGGGTCGGCCCGCTTGGCCACAGCCCGACCCGGCCTAGGCGTGGCCCAGCCCAGACCGGCACGCTAGCACGGCCAGCGGCTATGCGGCTCGGCCGTAACTACCGAGCGGTGAAGGGGGGGCGCGCTGCCCCCCGCATTATGAACCCGCGACCCCCATGACGGGGGGGGGGGGGGGCGCCCCTCCACCGCGGCCCCAATCTGGCCGTGCCCATCTGCCATGGCCCCACTCTGTCCGTGGTGTTTTTGTGATTCTCCGGCGCGGCGTGAAGGCGATGCGCTTCTGCCCCTTTCTTTAATATTTCTTGCGCAGTGCTTCGGCACCGTATTTCCTTGCTCGTGCCGCAAAAAACATCAAACAACCAAAGGGGAGAGGAGGGTCGGCTGTGTTCGTGCGGTTCGAACCCCTCCCGTTATTGCGGTAACAAGCGGCTCAAATTGTAATGAAGAAAGACGACAGATGAATTCACGAACAACAAATAAAATATATCCCTATCTCATCGAATTTGATGAGCGAGGATTCGTCGCGGAATGAACCGTCATGGAAGAAGGCGTCGCGAGAGGAGGATCGTCGCGTCACGGAGAAAGGAGTCTTCGGCGTCGCATCGTCGATCTCCGAGGATCTAGCATTCTTGTCGACCTTCGTTAGAGGTCGGCGTTCTTCGCGTTTTTCGCATTCTTCGTCGAGGAGGAAGAACTTCACGGCTTGAGATAATTCTCCCCAAACTCTCTTGCACAACCAACCCCTAATAAAATAAGAGTTGTCTTGTTTTATTAACAAAATCCAACATTTGAATTTCAAAAAGAAAGAATCAATTAAAAGAATTAATTGCAATGATTTAACCACCCAAATTAAAGAGGATTTTATTAACCAGTGTAAACGCAAGGGTTGACTTCATTAAAAAAGGTGTGCGGGTGCGTTTCTTAATTAAAGGAGGGGGGTTAAAGAAGGTGGGACTCATGTGGGACCCACACCAAAAATATCTTACCTAGTGGTGTAGGATATTTTGGGTCCCACTTTAACCCCTTAACATAGGTTAAACAACTTATAATAAAATAAATTGTGCGACCAATTTATTTTATTCATTCACATAACCCAAAAATTTAAAAACCACACTCGAGAAAACACAACTTCGGAAAAGGTGTTTCTAAGCAATTTTTGGCACTGCAATTCCATTAGTTCCCTCTGAATTCGATTCTGAGCACCGGTTCAAAAGTTATAAAAAACACGCTCGTTCGTTCACTGAACGTACCTGAGCCAAACTTAGTAAAATGATTCCGGGCACACTGGGCCTCGGAATCAGGTGCCCTCAGAAACTGCGTTCTTATAAAATCCCCAACAAAATTAAGAAAAAAAAAATCCTTATATTTTTATGGGTATTTACATCACTCCCACCGAAGGGATTTATGTCCCCGTAAAGATACATCATAATCTAGGGAAACAAATGTGGGTACTGAGCAAGCATTTGAGCCTACCGCTCCCAAGTTCTCTCCTGGAGGTTCCCGTGCTGCCATCTGACACGCAGTAGAGGAATCGACCGTCCCCGTAGGATCTGCTCCTATAGATCCTCAGTCTCCACTGGGACCTCTGCAAACGTCTCCACATCATCAACGTCCAGCACCCCATGGTCAATGATATGCATCGGGTCGTGCACGTATCTCCTCAGCTGGGATACATGGAAGACGTCGTGCACTTGGTGCAGTTGAGGTGGTAGAGCCAGGTGATAAGCCACCTCACCTATCCTGCTGAGGACCAGGAATGGTCCGATGAAGCACGGAGATAACTTGCCACCTCAGCCAAATCCCCGTAATCCATGTCGAGGTGAGACCCTCAAGAAGATGTGGTCGCTATCCTCGAACTCCAGTGGACTCTTCCTCCTGTCAGCATAAGAATTATGCCGGCTCTGAGCTTTCCTCATCCGCTCCTGGATGACCTAGACCTTCTCTGTCGTGGCCTGGACCATTTCTTGTCCCACAAGTGCTTACACCCCAGGGTCTGTCTAGCATAGAGGTGATCTGTAAGGTCGGCCGTAAAACGACTCATAAGGTGCCATCCCGATGGTGGAGTGGTAGCTGTTGTTGTACGTGAACTTCCCCAAGGGTAGTTGGTCCTCCCAGATATGACCAAAGTTGAGAACACATGCGCAGAGCTTGACCTTGAGAGTCTAAATGGTTCTCTCTGTTTGACCATCTGTCTGAGGGTGAATGGCGGTACTCAGATGTAGCTATTTCCCGAATGCCTCCGACAACCCCTTCCAAAGCCGGAAAGTAAAGCGAGCATCTCGATCGGATATGATAGATGATGGCACACCATGAAGCCGTACAATCTCCTGAACGTAGAGATGTCCCAATCTCTCCATTGAGCCCAACTCTCTGATGGGTAAGAAGTGGGACGACTTGGTGATTCAGTCGACAATCACCCAAATGGAGTCATGACCCCTGGAAGTGCGTTGAAGTCCAGTCATGAAGTCCATAGATATGCCATCCCACTTCCACTCTAGGACCTCTAAGGGCTGTACAAAGCCTGCTGGTACCTAGTGCTCTGCCTTCACCTGCTGGCAGGTGAGACATCGAGAAATGAACTCTGCCACAACCTTTTTCATGCCCAGCCACCAGTGTTGCCGTCTGAGATCCTGGTACATCTTCGCCACTCTAGGATGTAGCGCCAAAGGGGATGTGTGAAATTATCTCATCACCTCCTCCCGTAAAGCAACTGGTACCAAGGTACATCCTCTGAAAAAGGACGTCGTGCTCTCCTCCTACTGAGAAACCATCAGGTGCCTATCCTGAGGCTATCTGCTCATGCCGCGTCTCACAGTTGGTGTCCCCACGCTATGCCTCTCTGACCCTCTGCAGTAGTGGAGGAGTGACTGTGAGTGACTGAAGGAAGGCTGCTCCATCTCTATCCACGAAGGATATCTGCAAAGCGGCTAGCTGCTCTGTCGCCTCCCCATGTATCTGAATGCCTGTCCTCCTGCTGAGAGCATCGGCTACCACGTTCCCCTTTCCAGGAGTATAGACTATCTCAAAGTCATAGTCCTGGAGGAAATTGATCCATCGCCGCTGTCTTAGGTTTAGGTCCTTATGCGAGAAGATGTAACTGAGACTCTGATGGTCAGAATAGACTGTAAAGCGCTCGCCCATCAGATAGTGTCGCCACATCTTCAGTGCGAAGACCACTATTGCTAAATCCAGGTCATGGGTATCATAGTTCTTCTCATGCTGCCTCAACTGACGTGATCCAGAGGCGATCATGACTCACTCCTGTATCAGGACACATCCAAGTCTGGTCCCTGATGCATTGCAGTAAACTACATACCCAACTCCCTCCTCTAGTAGCCTCAAGATAGGCGCACTGGCCAATCTCTGTCTCAGCTCCTGGAAGCTTTGATGACATCTATGTGACCACCCAAAGGGTTTCCCCTTCTTCGTCAAAGCTGAGAGTGGTGCCACAACTCTGGTTATGTCTGGCACAAATCTCTGGTAGTATCCAGCTAGTCCCAAAAAACTCCGCACCTCCGTCACACTCCTGGGTGGCTCACAAGCTAGCACTGCCTCGATCTTCGCAGGATCAACCGCAACTCCTGCCTCAGAGATGACGTGTCAAAAGAAGTGGACCTCGTGTATCTAGAATTGAATCTTTGAGAGCTTTCCATACATCTGGTGCTCTCGGAGTGTGTCTAGTACAACCCGCAAGTGATAGGCATGCTCCTCCTCAGTCGTCGAGTATATCAAAATGTCGTCAATGAATACCACGACAAATCGATCGAGTTATGGCTGAATGATCCTGTTCATGAGGCCCATGAACACTGATGGAGCACTGGTTACGCCGAATGGCATATCCATGAACTCATAGTGCCCATACCGACATCTAAAGGTCGTCTTATACACGTCCTCATCCTGAACTCTAAGCTGATGATAGCCTAACCTGAGGTCTATCTTCGAGAACCACCATTATCTCTTGATCTGATTGAAGAGGTCATCAATCCTCGGTAGTAGATACATGTTCCTCACTATCACCTGGTTTAGGCGATGATAGTCATCACAAAGTCGCAAGCTCCCGTTTTCCTTGATGGCGAACAATATCGGGGAAGCCCAGGGTGAAACACTGGGTCGGATGAATCCCTTTCACTGCAAGTCTTCCAACTGTACCCGTAGCTCTCGAAGCTCGGCAGGAGCCATCCAATATGCTGGGGTGGATATCGGGGCTGTCCCGGTGTACAAATCAATATAAAAGTCTACCTCTCTGCGAGGAGGTAGTCCTAGAACATCGTCGGGGAAAATGTCCGCATACTGATCCACCACTGCAGGAAAACCAGGACTCTGCACGTCAACTGCTCCTAGGATGAGGCTAGATAAATGATGATTGATGGGCTGTCCTCTCCTCTGCGAGAGTCCATCCTGTGCTGCGAAGGATCCCTTCTCGCCGGTGAAGGTGAACCTGCTCTCATTGGTGCGTACACACCACACCTTGCACCTAATACAATGAATCTGAGCATGGAATGTAGATAACCAATCCATGCCCAAGATGACGTCGTAAGGCCTCGACGCCACTACAAGAAGATCCTAGCCGATGCTCTCGCCTCCCAGAGTAAGCACACACTGCCGGAACCAGTGCGTAATTGTCGAGTCTGCTCCAATAGGAGTCTCTAGACGTAAGGATCGAGCCAACGACTCGGTCAGAATCTCCGAACTCCGAACAAGGGTAGAGTCTATGAAAGATTGACTCGCTCTTGTGTCTATAAGAACTACAGGAAGGGTTTAATAGACACAAATAGTACCTTCAATCATCTCGGGCACGTCGTGGTCGTAGGCCTCCGCTTCATGGAGCTGTTCCTATCTCTGCCCGCCAGCTCCCTGTGGTCGGGGTGGGCCTCCTGGTGGTGGTGGTGGTAGAGCCTCAAAGCGTCGCCCACCACCTGCTGCTCGTCCAGCTCCTATGCCTCATCCTCATGCTCCCTACGGACCGCTATGGTTGACCCTCTTCCACTGCATGTGTGGCCCCTCAACTGTCTGCTGCTCCTCGGTATGGCGGGTCGGGCAGTCACGAGCCAGGTGGCCCTGCACGCTGCATGCATAGCACTGTCTACCACTCGAAAGACTGGCTCTGTGCTGAGTGCCCCGCACCCTTGAGCCAGTGTCCTGAGGTCATCTTCCTAAGGGTCTGGTCTGCTTAGACCCATGAGTCATTCGTCGACTGCCTACTGCAGAAGTCTCTACTATGTGCCGCCCGGCGGTAGGTCTCGCTGCTGATGTAGACTCAGCAAGAAATCTCTCGATGAGAAGGGCTCGCTCGAGTACCCCTGCCTGCGTCGGGATGCTGAGGGAGATCAGCGATTACCTGATCTCATGCCTCAATCCCTGCTCGAAGGTCCGGGCCTGGAAGAATGGGTCCCGTCCATCGAATAGCGCAAGAGATCTGTAAATCTCACCGAGTACTGGGAGACCGTCAAGATGCCCTTCAGCAGCTGTAGAAGCTCCTGGATGCGCACCGCACGGAGGTTGGCTGGGACAAACTCCGAGCAGAAGAGGTTCTCAAAGTCCGTCCAGAGGAGAGATGCCTCGTCGTGCACCTGGAGCATCCAGCTCCACCATATGTCTGCCGCCGCGTGCAGGAGGCTCGCTGTGAGGATCACAATGAGGTCAGCTGGTGTCCTCACTAACCTCAAAACTCATACAACTGCCTTCATCCAATCCTCGGATTCCTGAGGGTCCGTCTCCCCGCAAAACCTGGGTGGTCGCTGACGCTGAAACTCGTGCAGTGCACTAACGCGACGTGCATTGTCAACGGTTGGGGCTGGTAGCATTGGTGGCTCGGCGGGTAGAGGTACCGCCGGTGCCTCTGCTGTCAAAGGGCCATGTACTGAGGCCTCGTTGCTCGGTGGGCTATCATCCCGCACAACGCTCGGAACCCTAGCTGGCTACTGTCGTGGGGCCATACTGAAAAGAAACAGGTGCGCCATGGTCAAACAGTATACCTGGTGAGCTGACACAAAGTAATCATAAAGAAAACTTGAAACACACATGCAATCAATGTTTTCGTGCATTAAGTCAGAAATCAGAAGTCAGGGTCCTGGTGTATGGATACGTCGGCTGCCACACCAACATTGGACTCCCTGGACTGATAACCACACTCAATACTCTTAAAAATATTTCTTCACACTAAAAAAGATCAGAGTCATGAGTTCTACGGTAGAACTGATCTCCATTGATACCAATTTGTCACAACACGTCCTCGGGGCTCGTGTCATGACTACCCCAAGCCCGCCTTCTATAGGCCAGGGGCTTGTGACTAGCACCAAGGCATAATTACCAGTAAAAAGGGAAGGCATTGACTTTGTAATGTAAATAAACACCATAGAGAAAGCAAGCAGAAGTAAACACTAAGTAAAAATTGCGTACAACGGTAAGTGCGGAAAATTAAGTGGGCCAAAAAACAAACCCAAACTGAAAGTAAAGAACAACTGGAAAAGGAAAACATCAACTGAAAGTAAAGCCACAACATCAAGCTGTCCACTGGAAGTCCCACCTGAAGTGTGGGTACAGATAGCCTCCACAGCTCGTCGGGTCCAGCCATCCGCTCCGAGTACGTCCCGCCCAGTGGTCCACATCCAGGTACCGTCCTGCTCCGCAAGCCTCAACCACGATCAGTGGTGTCCGTCGTCTGAAACCAACAAAACGTAGTGCAGTCATAGCCCGTGAAGGGGTGAGTATAAGCTACTCATTTGGGACATCGAGACCCCCAAAGGACTCCCAGAATCCACAAAGTATAATCCACAATGGAAAGATAAAATCACGAAGTAAAATCCAAAACTACTTAGGTATATGCCCATACATATACCTAAGTCATCAATTTCTAGTTCAGGTCCAACATCCGAGCCCAGATTAGATCACGTCCGTACATGATAGCACAACACAATCCACATAGGAAAGAAAGTCAAGATTCAGCTCACATAGGTATACTTCTTCGAATGAAGATAGAGATGATCAAATATAGCCACTGATTCATCTAAGCCGTCGGATCCAAAAAGGACCGATAGGTACTAACCCCCGCAATGACCCACAAAGGATTGATAGGTACTGACCCCCATAATGACCCACATAGGATCAGACCCACATAGGATCTGTAGGCGCTGGCCCACACAGGACCGCTGAGCGCTGACCCAAACAGGATCTGACCCACACAGGATTAGTAGCACTGATCCACGTAGGATCACTGAGTGTTGTAGTCATCGCCGTTGAATCCACGGAGAATTTTTGCACAGTCTTAATCGTCGTCACAGTCACAGCCAGCTCTAGGGTTCTCGCACACAGAAAGCACTTTCAGGATGGTCCTCTCCACGAGCCATGGGGATGATACATCAACTAACACGTAGTCCGAAGTTGATGTATCCAAAAGTTCTGTATCGTCAATGGAACTCAACGTCACAGATCGCGCGTCAATCGGACGCCCGGTCTGAGAGTTATTGGCTTTTCGTCCCAGGGGCCTGGTAGGGTTTTATGTCAAAACCAACCCGACCATACTCCAACTGCGTCTAAACCTCGAGCAGAGTAAGCCAAAAGGTCCGTCTCACTAAGAAGAATCCCTGAAAGTCGACAACACGTCAATTGGACGTCCGGAGCTCAAGTTATAAGCGTTTACGCTCCGAGGGCCCGGTTGGTTTCGTGTACGAACAAACCCGGCCGAACCCAAAGTACTCACAAACCTTGAGTGTAATATATCGAAACAACCGTCTCATTCCAATGATCACATCTCTGATGACGGTGTGTCGATCGGAGGTCTGCATCCCTAGTTATGGGAAAAAGACCATGATAGGTCCGGAAGTGGAGGTTTCGGGCCCGGACTGACCCGGCCCGTGACCCCTTGGGTCGGCCCGAACCGGGTCAACCCGACTCGGGTCCGGGTCCAGCCCGCGGGGGCACAACCCAGCCGGGGAATCCTGGCCCAGCGCGTGGGCGCGGCCGCGGCCCGACGGCTCGGCCGTAACGACCGAACGATGAAGGGGGGGCGCGCTACACCCCGCGTTGTGAACCCGCAGCCCCCATGTGGGGGGCCGCACCTACTGGCCGACCGGGGGTTACGAACACCGGTTTTCCCGTATAACCGGCTGGCCCGCACTGGCCGGCCGGCTGCTTCCGCCACGGGACCGGCGCTGGCCGGTCCCCCTACTCCGACGCCGGCGGCCCGGAACCGGCCGCCGGTCCCTGCTCTGCCGCAGCTGAAGGCCGCAGCCTTGGTCCGTCTGGCGCGGCGCGATGGTGCCGCGCCCCTCCGCCGCGACCCCGCTCCAGCCGTGGTGTTTTTTTTTGATTCTCTGGCGCGGCGCGACGGCGCCGCATCTTTGATTCGTCTCCAACGGCGCGGCGCGACGGCACTGCGCTTCTGCCCCTTTCTTTAATATTTCCCGAGCGGTGCTTCGGCACCACGTTGCCTTACTCGTGCCGAAAACAACATCAAACAGCAAAAGGGGAGAGGAGGGTCGGCCATGTTCATGTGGTCTGACCCCCTCCCGTTATTGCGGTAACAGGTATATCAAATTGTAATGAAGAAAGGTGACAGAAGAATTCACGAACAAAAATTAAAATAAATCGCTTCCTCGTCGAATTCGATGAGCGAGGATTTATCGCGGAATTAACCATCACATAAGATTGCGTTGCAGAAGGAGGACCGTCGCATCATGGAGAAAGGATTCATTGGCTTCGTATCGTCGATCTCCGAGGATCCGGCGTTCTTTTCGACCTTCGTCGGAGGTCGGCGTTCTTCGTGTTCTTCGCGTTCTTCGCGTTCTTCGTCGAGGTGGAAGAACTTCACGGCTTGAGAGAATTCTCCCCAAACTCTCTTGCAGAACCGACCCCTAATAAAATAAGAGTTGTCTTATTTTATTAACACAAGCCAACGTTTGAATTTCAAAAATAAACAAATAATTAAAAGAATTAATTGCAACGATTTAACCGCCCAAATTAAAGAGGCGTTTATTAACCAGAGTAAATGCAAGGGTTGACTTCATTAAACAGGGGGTGCTGGTGCATTTCTTAATTAAAGGAGGGGGTTGAAAAAGGTGGGGCTCGTGTGGTCCCCACCCCACAAATATCCTACCTAGTGGTGTTGGATATTGTGGGTCCCACTTTAACCACTTAACATAAGTTAAAAAACTTAAAATAAAATAAATGGTGCGACCAATTTATTTTATTCATTTACTTAACCCGAATATTTAAAAACCACACCCGAGAAAACGCACCTACAAAAAAGGTGTTTCTAAGAAATTACCAGCGCTGTGATTCCATCGGTGCCCTCGAAATTCGATTCCAAGAACCGATTCAAAATTTATAAAAAACCCTCTCGTTCGTTCACTAAACGTACCCGAGCCAAACTTCGGAAACTGATTCCGGGCACAACGGGCCTCGAAATCAGGTGCCGTCAGAAACTGCGCTCTTATAAAATTCCCAATAAAATTAAGAAAAAAAAATTCTTCAATTTTTATGGGTATTTACACTATATTTAATTAAATTTGACTATGGAAACATGAATTTGTTTCAATAATGATGTATGGTAATTAAGGTTAATACCACATTTCAAGAGAATATATGAAAATGTTATTCACTTTTTTGGAATCTCGCAATCATGATATACCATATTATATATGGGAGATCAATTTTAAAGTGATTTAGTGAACTTATTTTTATATTCTTTTTACCTTTATCCCTCAAAAGGGTTACAAGGATAACCATTTATGGAATGATTTCTCATATATATCATATGAGGTTTTAGAGATTAATGTATTATATCACTATAAAAAGTATGTATTCATATTTTATAACATGTGGTACCGATTTTTTAGTGATTCTAACTAAATACATATGGAATGACATGTCATTCTACCTCATGACCTGTTAGTACTTCTAGAATAAAAAATAGTTCCATATTTCAATGAATAAGAGATGAAGTGGAAATAGATTAAGGCACAGTAAAGGATGAGATTATGATGAAATCAAGTAAGAATATTTTATTATGAATTTCATTCCATATTATGAGAAGGGTATTGAGATAAATGTTTTCCCTATTATCATCATTTTTAGGATATCAATAACTTGTTTAATGATTCATCCTTTTATGGTTTCTGGATTGACAACATCCTTCATATGGCCCAAATTATTATGATTATTGACTTTTATCAAACCCTCTAATTATTTTCACTTATCTTCAAAGTTCATGTTTTCACATCCCACATACGTTCTCTTATGGGGAAACATACTTATGTGTTACTTTTTGTAACCGGTATATTTCCAACATTTCTTTATAAAGGAAATTTATAGCATTCATTTTTATGTTGTTGTTTATAGGAATGGAACTTTCAAGTATATAATGATTGATAACCTAGATGAACTAAAAATTATTTTTTATTATTATGAAAACACTATTAAGGAGAAAGTGAGAAACCTACATGACATCACCAAATCACCAATTCACCACTTCACCACTTAAAATCAAACAAGAACAATGGTTGAAATCAATTCAAGAATTCAAATTGATAAACCATCACAGCTGAAGCTAGAGTCACCAAGAAATGGCTGGGGTACCACGAACTATAGGAAACAAACATCAGGAGAGCTGGAAAAACCTCAGAACCTGTCTTCTCAAAAGCCCACCGAAGCGACCGTTGACACCAGTCCAAATCCACAAACCCGCCGGCAGACTCCAGTAGGATTCCACCCAACCCTCCTGCGAAGTGAGATGGGCCCTGAAAAGAGCACATCTAGAAAGGGAAATGAACAAACCAGAGGAAGGAAGACCAGGCCGTCCGGACGCTGCACCCTACTTCATAGGCAACCGTAGTGCAACCTCAGACCAAACACCACTCTGCTAACCATTTTCTATCATCTCTCAAGCTATGCCAACCCAAATCCAAGAGATCGTAGCAGATCCAAAATCATCATCATTGCAAACAAAACCTCAAACACCACACCATTAAATCGATCACACCCCATATTCACTGCCAAAGAAACACAACAAGCAACATGAACCCCCCAATCATCACCACAACACCCGTCGCCACCTACAACCCTACAAAAAGAGACCACATAAAGCAAACCAAGGTACCCAAACTAGAGCTTTAGGCATCTGGCAGAACAACCCCATCGTCATATAACTAGAACATAAACCCTTCGCTGAGAATGAAATCAGGACTATACACCACTGAAGCTACCCCCACAGCCATGGAAGAAGAAGTTTTGGCTCGGAAGGCCGGAGCACGACCCCGAAGCCTTAATAGATTAATGCTGCACCAGATCTACCGCACGATGCACTGGAAAAAAAACACATAGGAAAATCGGTGCTTCAACCCAACAACACAGAGAAACCAGATCTGGATCCCAATACAATGGATCAAAACCCAAATGATGTGTAGAACAGAAACGACCCTGGAATCATAGAGGGTCTCGAATTCGACGCATCAGAATAAGACTCCATCACCGAAGAGAGGGAACCTGACCTAGAAGCCACCCCGATTCACAACCCCACGCCACAGAGAATCTGGAAGCCAACATTGAACCCACCAAAGCCCAGATGATCCTCACCGCAGAAGAACGCATGTGAGTCCACCCTTTGACATGAAAGAAACTGCCGCACCGAAAAAACGTCAGGGAGACCGAGGAAGAGAGCGCATCCCACCAGAGTAAAGAGGCGGCGATGAGAAAATCATAATTTTCTGCTACGCCCCTTAAAAGATCATCAAACCCTCAAAAATAACCAAGATGAATATTAGGTGATAAGTTAATTTTATTGGGGGTAGAATGTGACACCCCAATATTTGTGATGTTTTTGAATTAATTTAATCTTTTTGATATTTCTCATTTTATGAAACCCTTAATATAGAGTTTTTAATGTCTAAGAATTATGTTGGTTTTTCATTATTCACAACACAAAATTAAGCATGTACTACAAAACATACTTAGATAAATTTTAGATACACACAACACTTTGTTTGACTTGTGTTACCCATAATACTGAGTTCCTTCGATTTCTTTTATTACACACAAGTCTATGTTTTTATAAAATACCATGTACTATTAATATTAATATAGCTACCACCTAGCCATTTGAATGGAAGATATCAATATGATTAACTAAATTGTGAAAATATGATTTAAACAATTATATAAAATGAATCCTATGGTTTTCAATTAATATAAGTGAGTGATATAATTATATGAAAATAAATGAATTACTTTCCCAATAAAACATTTTTTCTTTGTATAAAAAATAATATTATTAATTAATTTTACTATACACTATTGATTAATTTAATAAATAATATTCAATATTATATATTCAATTATATTTTTTTATACTCATCCAATAGTTTTTTATGTATAAGATAATAACTAATCTGATTTTATGAATAAAAAGATGAACTTTTATAAAAAGTAATATTACCGCCTTTTAATGGTGAACAGATTTAAAATATGATTTTTGAAACGTTATTAATGTTTATTTTACAAAATAAAAATAATTTATGGAAGTAAAATATCAATTTTTTTGGTCGGTGATTTTTTTATTTTAATGAGAAGTTTTATTTTTTTATGAATACTGAAAAACAATGAATTTTAATTCAAATATACAACTTCGTATAAGTAATTTATATAGATAAAAAATATTTTTAATTGGGTTTAAAATATAATTAATAAAATTTAAATCAATTAATAAAATTTATTTCATTAGAATCGATTTTCATAGTGGAACAATATATGAAAACATTTTCATATTTTGAATTTTTTTTAATTAAAACATGGATTTTTCATCCAATATGAGATATAAAATTTAAATTAAAATTTACCAATTATGTGAATATAATTTGTAAAATTATATTTTGTATATGGAATAATAATAATTTCTAATTTATAATAATATTAAATTAGTTTTTGAAAAATAATATTAGTGAATGTTATTAAAATTAATTACAGTGATTAAGAGAAATATTTTCTTAAAAATGGAATAATTCATATATTTAAGCCCCACAATCACCTACACAATTGTCTAAAAACCATTGGATGATCATAATTCAACCTCATCCTCCCTTCTATTGTTCTTTTAGAACTATTTAATCAATGCGATTGGAAAAAACATGGGTTGAATTCCATTTTCAAAAATTTACAAGAATGTTTCTCCTCTTCTTCAATAAAAAGGCACTCACCCTCCCATTTATTCTCACCTCTCAAACCCTTTATATCGGAATGTGAACATATATCCTCCCTGAATCCCTATGTTCTTCATATAATCCTCTGTTTTTTAATAAATTCATCTACAGAATCCCTTTGGGGAAAACCAATAAGAGTTTCCAAAATAATATGAAACATCCTCCCATAAAATCATTTATTTTATTTTCATTCTCCACCCCCTAAAATAATCTTATTCCCTGATTATAAAATAATATACGTATAATAAAAAAACTATATTTTTTATTATATGGGATAAAACTACACTTAAAAACACCTCCATCTAATGGGTAATGAACTTATCGTTTCTATGTATGGCAGAATACCACCTCATGAAATAATGTTGTTCATTTTTATTTTACCACCTCTCATGGGTGGTAGTTATGATAAAAATATTATTTTTATATGATAATTATAATATTTAGGATATTTTTATTATTATATTAAACAAAATTTTATGCATTCCATTTTCTATAAATATGATAACTTCATTTGTGGACATGTGGATGGTTGCCTCTTCAAAGCAATGTCATTAATTCACACTTTTAATGGATTTTATTGAGGATGGGTTAAGTGAAATTATATAATACATATGGAGTAATAATTACAAATATGTTATAATATATATATGTAATTTAAATTACTTCTTTAAATATGAAATTGAAACAGGAACAACGTTTATGTGTACATACGACCTAATGTTTCTATGAACAATGTATAACATTCCTTACTTCTATATTTCATAGATTATTATATGTATTAATATAATGAATATATAATATTTATATCATTTATTTAATTATTTAATTAAGTAAACATAGACCTATGCTATAGGATCAAAAATAGTAATTCAAAACATGTACAATAAACTATGAAAATTTTAACCAAAACATAAAAGTAACATTAATTTATTCATAAAAATGTAATATGAAGTCATAAAATATTATATATTGTAATATATATAATAATAATATTTTTTTAATAACAAAATTATATTTTTTTATACTGTATTTTTTTACACGTTTGAAGAAATTCATGATTTAAGGTAAGGCTTTTCTCATCTCACTTTTATTTCTATGAGATATTTTCAATATTCACCAATTATTATTATTATATGTTGTATATAATACCTTATAACATGTTTTATAATAAATTACATTTATTTTATAACCTTACTTGTTTTTATATTTTTTATTCTTTCATGTGCATCTTCATGCAAAATTTACTCAAGTAGCACAGGTATTTCTAGTATCACTTTTATTTCTCTGATACTTATGACTTATTAACCAAAAATTTATTTTTTGTGGTTTATATAATTCCCATGAACGTATTCTATAATTATTAATCATAAAAATATTGGTATTTAAATATGAATTTTATTATCTCTCTTTTATGGGGTGAATGGTTCAACTGATACCAAATGAGTAAAGTAATTTTCTATTAATTTTCATTTATTAGAGACACATGCCTTGTTATACGCCCATATTGATCTAAGAGATTTCTACACTACCCATTGCAATGTTATATCCTGAATATAATTATTTTAATGATATTTTATGTTTCATTTAATATTATTCACTCTTGGGAATTATGATTTAATGTTACCAATGTGGTAAGAGTTTATTGATATAATCTCATCATTTATCAGGATTGATTATGATTATACATACATTAATATAATATTATGATCCATCTATCAATATATCTCAATAATTATCATATCATTTTGTAATTAATATTATAACTTGCTAATCTTATTATTTTTTCACTTATTGGTATTTTAGATAATGAAGAGAATTATTATTTTTTAAATATGATTTTGTTTCTCAATTTTTGTCAAAATTATGTGTTCATTAAAAATAATGTCTTCAAAATATATTTTCTAAATTGAGTGAATATTATCCTATAATATTTAAATGGCATTTTAAACCATTTTATACCATTATATAAAATGTTTTTCAAAGTAATCTTCTTTTATTTTTCCAATCACGGAAATTTTATAAACATTTTTTAGTATAGAAGGAATGTATAACTTGTAAAAACTTACCCACTGTCGTCACTATCATTTCCTTGATGCATAATTTATTTGGTTATAATGTTATTTTATCAAAAAAAAATCCAAAGAGACTGTATTTTTTTTATTTTAATGTTTTTATAAATGAAAATATCATTCAAAAAATATATTATGTTTAAAAAAATTTAATGATTTTCAAAGCTCCCTTTATATGTTTTCAAAAGTTCATTTATAAAGACAAGGGTATTAAAAATGATTTCAAGACTTATATTTCTTTTTTTAAATAATTTTAAAATAAAAAGGTTTTTTAGAATGTTATCATCATTTTTTATGAGTTTTCACTGTGTTTTCAATGAAAAAGGATTTCAAAATATTTTAGGGAATCCATTATGGGTTTTAACATTCTACTTTGAAACAAAATGGTTTCAAAAATATTTTTTGATTCAAAAATAGTTTTTCAAGATGGATAAAATATTTTCTTCAAGAAACATTATTTATTTAATTTAAAATATTAGTATATAATGAATGATTTATGGAGTGGTTTTATAAAAATGATATTCAAAGAAAGGATACTTTCATTAATAAATGTTCTATCTAGCCTTTCAAAATCATTCTCTAAATAATATGATATAATTTGTAAATTTTTTTTTATTTAATAGGGATATGATAGAATAATACCATTCATATTATTCCTTACTTTTTTATGATTTTATTGAATGATGTTTATGAGACCCATATCCATTCCATGGGTTATATGCTTTAGAAAACTACTTATATTCATGGGTTATTCATTGATAAAATGATTGTGATACCAATATCTGTATATAGGTGATTAAATGATGAAATTTTTATAACAAAAATTTCATTTTATTGGTTATTATATGATTTTAGGAAAACCATATCTTTTTATGGGTCATTATATGAAGAATTGTTTTTTATCTTCTAGCACATGGAAGAATGATTTAATTATGTGATAGGTTGAACCTATATCTCCAACAAAATTATTAAGGTAATGATAAATTTTTTATGTTTTCAAAGTGTTCATAGGAGGTCACCCCAAGCCCTAAACAAGTGGTAATCCTACGAACGAATGTAAATGGTACATGGGAGGTAATCTATTTCCCAAAATAATATGGTACATGGGAGGGAATACCATCCTTGAAATAGGACAATACTCAAGTGGGAATCCAATTCTTAAATTAAGAGTGTACGTGGGGTGGAATCCCAAGCCTGAAGCAAGAGGGTACATAAGATTGAATCCCAAGACAAAAATAGGTACGTACATGGGAGGGGATCCCAAGCCCTAAACATGAGAGTACACCGGAGGGAATCCAATGCATAAAGTAATTACACATATGATTAACACAAGTCTAACATGTAGTCTACATTTTGGTAGGTTTCAATGAAATATAAATTTATATACTTATGTTTTGGACCCAAATTACTTGTCTTACTAATATTTTATTCATTCATGTATTATTCTATTGATTCACTTATGAATTTTTTCATATTAACTACCTCTATTTTATTGATGATTCATGTTTATGATCTTTGATATGTAGGGTATGATGTTCTAATGTTAGGATCACATTATCAAGCCCCTATGATAATGGTTATATTAACATGTCTCACCTGATTAGCCTTATTTATTATTTAATCTAACCACTTTATTATTTTTTCAATCCACGTGTTATAAAGAAATATTTTATGTAGAATTATTAAAGGGGAATATTATTGTGGTAGGTATTGAAGATCTTTCATCAAGTAATAATATTTTCATCTGAGTTACCAAATTCAATAAAAATTTATATTCCTTGGGAATGTAATTATATATAGTGATTAATATTTATCTTAAAATATGTAACATCAATGTATTTTAAGACTTGGTCTCTGCAGTGCATGTGAATGTAGTAGACTAATACTATAGTTGATTATAAAAAATAATAAATTTAAATTTTTTTTTGGAATGTTATAGTATCCACCAAAATTTATAGATACTAATAACATATTTTCATTGTTTTAATGGTTTATATTTTAATTACATAAATATAATAGTGTCTTAAAATTAAAATTAATATGTTTTAAAAAAATACGTTAATGATATTTGATAATAAATAATATCATACTAAATGATTTAAAATTTACTTATATCCCATCATCAATAAATATAATGGTACATCATAAAATTTCTTTAACATGTTCAATTTTATTGTCAATTTTATTTTAATAATATCTCTCTAAACCTCTAAAAATTGTTGTTATCATGAAAATAGTCAAAAGGATTTACAGAGGGTTAAAACTAATAATTAACTGTAAAAACTAACCAAAATCATCCAAATAATTATACAACATGAGTTTTGGTAAAGTATTATAAATAATTATGTTACATTTATTTATATTATTACATATAAATTTAATTTATAAATAAAATATAATTATAAATAAGTTCCTATTTTTTAGTAAACATTTAATGTACTTCAGAATTCATTTTCAAAATCTTATTTGAATAACTTTTTGTGAAGAATAAATAAAAATACTTTTAGATTATTATGTAAAATTATTTTTTTAAAATTAACATCAAAATTATATCTACATTTTAATATTTCATTATCTATAATTATATATAATTTTTATAATAAATTAAATTTTCAATAAATAGTGAAAATTAATGATTATTATACATACCTATATTTTCATTTTTTTTAATATATAAAGTTATGAATTTTAAAAAAGTTTTATAATTTAAATTAGATAAATCATTTTATTAATTAAATAATTTAGTTTATTCTAATAATATTAATATTTAAATATCATATTAAAGTATTTTATACTTATGGAAAATTGTTTCTTTTGAAAAAATGTTTTTCATCATGTCAGTGAGTTTAATTATAACATTAATTTTGATAATTATGTGAATTTAATTTATCAATAAAAAAATTGGATCCATATAATTAATTGTATATGATAATATAAGAAACATATTTTTTTTCATAATTAATAGTAACAATAATATGAATTAATTACAACAGTTAAGTTATACATAGTTTAACAGTTGGTAATCTAAAATGATAATAGTTAAAATAACCAACATAAAATGTCCATATACTATTTTTATTACATATTTGACCATTCCTCATATATTATTCTAGAATGATCCATTTTTTATCCTTTTTGTAAGTGATAAATATGAGTCCACATTATTCAATTAAAAAACTAGTACTCCGCCCGTGCGATGCACGACACTTTAAAATAATTCTTTTAATTAACTATAGATTACTATTTATAGAACATAATAATTTATATTAATATTGAATATATTTGAAACGAAACTAACATATATAATAAGGAATAAATGTTACAGAATTAGAGGAACAAAATTTAAATACTGAGCAGCTTTCTGTATAAAACTAACGACGGAACCAACCATGAAAAAGAATGAAAATTAATAAAGAATATTACGTAAACATATAGGTTCAAATATGTTTAAATTTGACATTAAATTCTATTAGGTAAAAAAATCCGAAAATGAGAGAATTCTGAATAATGTGGTATATTTTATTTAGAAGTCCAAAATGAACTATTGTTTTATGTTACATGATAATATTTAAAGTAAGGTAAATGTAAGATATAATATAAGGAAAATAAAACATGTCAATGTGTTACATAGAATTAATTCCGCTACATATTTATAGCTATTTTACTTATATCATACTTGTATTCTTCCGTAATAACATCTCGTTATTTAAGATAACATAGTTTCTTTATTTCTTATAATACAATGGTTATGAAATTGATGAAATTTTAAGAAGTAACTAATTTTTCATTTAGAAGAAACTGAAATTATAGGTACACATCTCAGTAAAACATTGATATACCATACCTCATAGTTCCATATAAATCTCAAAACATATTTCCAAAACAGCACAATACTTTCCACATATGAATAATGAAAATAATACGGAGAAAACAGTGAAAACACATATCCTTTTAATAACTTTCAAGAAGATGAAATGCAGGAATGGAATATAAAACACCCTCTCGTAGCTGAAAAATTGAAATCTACAATAGAAATCTCCATCTAGATCCGCACTTTGAAATCAGCATTTGGAACTACCCTAGGAATACCAGAAATTGGAACCAAAAGACAGCATCCGAACATTGTACGTGCTAAATAAAATGAGAAAAAAAATAACCACTCATGTCACCAATCATAACAGAACACCATTTCATTTATAAATTGGTAAAAAAAACCATAATTATAGTAGCCTATCCCAGTGGAGTTAAACAGAGTCACAAAAATTTGAAATGAGAGGGAATCTGTATAAATATAAGGTGAGGTGTTATCCAGCAGCCTTTCATCTTCAGAAATAAAAGGTAATGTTTATCCAGTAGCCTGTAATAAACATGAAGGAATTTGAAAAAAAACTAACCTTAAGAGTGGCACACAGGATGAGAATGATCACATAATGTAGCCTATTGATGTATCAAAGCCTCTTAGAATCCCAATACCAACACTAAATGACACCATACTAAGGAAAATGTAGTGAAAATTTAGAAAGATTCAAAAATAGAGTAAAATAATATAAGGAAATGTAGGTGGAATTGGAATGGAAGAAATGATATTCAATAGGGGGGATGCAGTGGAAGAAATGATATAAAGAAATGGGAAATGAAGTGAAAAAAATGATGTGTAGGGTGTAATGAAATAAAATGTAGGGAAAAGAAATTTCTTAACAAAACAAATAAAACTGAGCAGACAAAAATGAAATCAGTGAAAAAACCTGAATCTATATTGGACGATAGCCAAACATTTCCCATAAGAATTTTTCTTCACTTCATGCTTACATGTATCTATTAAATGAGTATTAGAAAACAGAATCCATTTCAATCAATCTCGTCTCCTTGACACTATCATCGCTGATCTAAAATGACCCAGGTGGTAGATTCTTCCATAAAACAGGTATGTTGAACTTCACAATATGGGTTAGGAAAAACACACGCACTTAATGACACCATACTAACCTCCAACATATTTTGGATAAGGGATAAGAAAAGAAGCCTTCATGCAATATATAACTTAACATTACCTATCAAAATGAAATAATGTTGAAGATAGTAGGTTAGGGTTTACCTTATGATTGAATGATACATACCCAGCCTTCAAGATATAATAATACAAGGACATTAACTGGGAATATTTCAATCTTATGATCTAATAAAATAAAAGATAAACATATTGTAATATGTAAGTTCTAAAATCATAAGAAACAAATGAGAGAAAGGAACCACATAAGTAATGTAATGAATTCAATAGAGCATTAATTCAAGAAGAAAATGGAATCTATAATCATATCTTTTATGGAATCTGCAAGCATATGTTTTATGGAATGAAATAGTACATCATTAGCCAAACACATAGAAGTTCAATAAACATGGATTCATTTAGTACATACTAAATACAGATATGAAACCATCCATATCAACCTAATATTTCCATCATAAGAAATATGGAAACACTTATGCATGAAAAATATAAAAATAATTTTTCATATGTAAGCTGTAACAAAATTATATATGAGGACTTGGGAAACACTTGAAAAAGAAATGTAGAATTAACTATATATGAGTAATCTAGGAAAAAATACATTTAAACAGTCTGGAAAATAAAACAAAATAAAGAAACTGTAAAATGTTTATGGAAATAAAATAAAACATATTTGAAATTGAAAAACATTACCTAAAAAACAACAGAATGGGGAAAAACTGTTCATGCTGCTATATATGAGTATTCTGGGACAACTTACATATAGCTTCATTTACCTATAGCTAAGAAGATTGTCAGTCTCTCTTGTGAGAACGACATCGCCACCAGTTTCCTTAGTTCAACATATACTACAATACATTTCCATGATCATTGAAACAGAACTAACTTATGGATGATCCAACAAAAAATTTTGTGACATTTTATAAAACCAAAAACTATAAAGTCATGTATGGAATAACCCTGATTCAATTAGAGACATTACCTATCAAGAGATTATCTTCTAGACAATAGGTGAAGTTTATCCAGTAGCCTATAATTAACATGAAGGAATTTGAATAAACACTAACCTTGAGAGTGGCACACAGGATGAGAATGATCACATAATGCAGCCTCTTGATGTATTAATGCCTCTTAAAATACCAATACCCACACTAAATGACACCATACTAAGGAAAATGCAGTGAAAATTTAGAAAGATTAAAAAATATAGTAAAACAATATAATGAAATGTAGGTGGAATTGGAATAGAAGAAATGATATTCAACAGGTTGGATGCAGTTGAAGAAGTGATATAATGTAATGGGAAATAAAGTGAAAAAAATGATGTGTAGGGTGTAATGAAATAAAATGCAGGGAAAACATAATTTTTTAACAAAACAAATAAAACTGAGCAGATAAAAATGAAATCAGTGAAAAAACCTGAATCTATATTGGACGATAGCCAAACATTTCCCACAAGAATGTTTCTTCACTTCATGCTTACATGTATCATTTAAATGTGTATTAGCAAACAGAATCCATCTCAATCAATCTTGTCTCCTTGCCACTATCATCGTAGATCTAAAATGGCCCATGTGGTAGATTCTTCCATAAAACTGGTATGTTGAACTTCACAATATGGGTTATAAAAAACACACGCACTTAATGGCACCATAATAACCTCCAAAATATTTTGGATAAGGGATAAGCAATGAAGTCTACATGCAAGATGTAACTTAACATTACCTATCAAAAGGAAATAATGTTGAAGATAAAAGGTTAGGTTTTACCTTATTATTCAATGATACATACCTAGCCTTCTAGATATATTAATACAAGGACATTAACTGGGAATATTTCCATCTTATGTTCTAATAAAGTAAATGATAAACATACTGGAATATGTAACTAGTAAAATCATAGGAAACAATTGAGAGAAAGGAAGCATATATGTAATGGAAGGAATTCAATAGAGCATTAATCCAAGAAGAAAATGGAATCTATAATCATATCTTTTATGGAATCTGCAAGGATATGTTTTATGGAACGAAATAGTGCATCATTAGCCAAACACATAGAAGTTCAATGAATAGGGATTCATTTAGTAAATACTAAATACAGATACGAAAGCATCCATATAAACCTAATATGGCCATCAAAAGGAATATGGAAACACTTATACATGAAAAATATAAAAATAATTTTTCATATGTAAGCTGTAACAAAATTAAATATGAGGACTTGGGAAACACTTGAAAAAGAAATGCAGAATTATCTATATATGAGTAATCTAGGAAAACATACATATAAATAGTATGGAAAATAAAACAGAATAAAGAAACTGTAAAATGTTTATGGAAATAAAATAAAACATATTTGAAATTGAAAAACATTACTAGAAAAACAAAATAATGGGGAAAAACTATTCATGGGGCTATATATGTGTAATCTGGGACAACTTACATATAGCTTCATTTACCTATAGCTAAGAAGATCGTCAGTCTCTCTTGTGAGAATGACATCGCCACCAGTTTACTAAGATCAACATATACTACAATAAATTTCCATGATCATTGAACAATAACTAACTTATGGATGATCCAACCAAAATTTTTGTGAAATTTTGTAAAACCGAAAACTATAAAGTCGTGTATGGAATAAACCGGATTCAAGAAGGGACATTACCTATCCAGAGTGTAACTCCTGGCCAATAGGTGTTGTTTATCTAGTATCCTATAATAAACATGAAGTAATTTGAATAAAAACTATCCTTGAGAGTGGCACACAGGATGAGAATGATCACATAATGAACCCTCTTTATGTATCAAAACCTCTTAAAATCCCAAGACCCACACTAAATTACACAATACTAAGGAAAATGCAGTGAAAATTCAGAAAGATTCAAAAATATAGTAAAACAATATAATGAAATGTAGGTGTAATTGGAATGAATGAAATGATATTCAACAGGGGGGATGCAGTGGAAGAAATGATATAAAGTAATGGGAAATAAAGTGAAAAAAATGATGTGTAGGGTGTAATGAAAAAAAATGCAGGGAAAACACAATTTCTTAACAAAACAAATAAAACTGAGTAGATAAAAATGAAATCAGTGAAAAACGTGAATCTATATTGGATGATAGCCAAACATTTCCCACAATTATTTTTCTTCACTACAAGCTTACATGTATCTTTTAAATGAGTATTAGCAAACTGAATCCATAACAGCAAATCTCGTCTCCTAGCCACTATCATCACAGATCTAAAATGGCCCAGGTGGTAGATTCTTCCAAAAAATAGGTATGTTGAACTTCACAATATGGGTTAGGAAAAACACACACACTTAATGACACCATACTAACCACCAACATATTTTGGATAAGGGATAAGCAACGAAGGCTACATGCAAGATGTAATTTAACATTACCTATCAAAAGGAAATAATGTTGAAGATAGAAGGTTAGGTTTTACCTTATGATTCAATGCTACATACCCATCCTTCTAGATATATTAATATAAGGACATTAACTGGTAATATTTCCATCTTATGTTCTAATAAAATAAAAGATAAACATATTGGAATATGTAAGTAGTAAATTCATAGTAAACAAATGAGATAAAGGAACCACATAAGTAGTGGAATGAATTCAATAGAGCATTAATCCATGAAGAAAATGGAATCTATAATCATATCTTTTATGGAATCTGCAAGCATATGTTTTATGGAATGAAATAGTACATCATTATCCAAACACATAGAAGTACAATGAATAGGGATTCATTTAGTACATACTAAATACAGATATGAAAGCATCCATATCAACCTAATATGGCCATCATAAGAAATATGGAAACACTTATGCATGAAAAATATAAAAATAATTTTTCATATGTAAGTTGTAACAAAATTATATATGAGGACTTGGGAAACACTTGAAAAAGAAATGCAGAATTAGCTATATATGATTAATCTTGGAAAACATACATATAAAAATTCTGGAAAATAAAACAGAATAAAGAAACTATAAAATTTTTATGGAAATAAAATAAAACATATTTGAAATTGAAAAACATAACCAGAAAAACAACAGAATGGGGAAAAACGGTTCATGTGGCTATATATGAGTAATCTCGAACAACTTATATATAACTTCATTTACATGTAGCTAAGAAGATAGTTAGTCTCTCTTGTGAGAAAGACATCACCACCAGGCCCCTAAGTTCAACATATACTATAATACATTTCCATGATAATTGAAAAAGAACTAACTTATGGGTTATCCAAACCAAATTTTTATGACTTTTTGTAAAACCAAAAATTATAAGGTCGTGTATCGAATAACCCTGATTCAAGCAGGTACATTACCTATCCAGAGTGTATCTTCTGGCCAACAAGAATGACTCAATTCTATATTGGAAAATAAATATAAGAGAAGCTATAAATAAAAAATTTGTATATATTAAAAACCAAACTAACCATTCTAGCAGCACTAAGACTCCTCCACTATTGGATACACCATCAGTGTTTTGAAGCCTAGAGAGTCAAATGAATCATGGTTAGAAATAATTTAATAATTTTGTATCAATAAAATAGATATGATTTTAAATATAACAGAGGATATAGATAAAAAATTTGAACCTATAAAAAAACCAAACTCACCATTCCAGTACTACTTAATTACCTTCACTATGGGATTCTCCATGAGTGTTTTGAATCCCTGAGAGGCAACAAAATCAGGGTTAGAAATACTTTTATACTTTTGTAAAAAAAAATAGATAAGAATATAATTATAATAGATTATATATATAAAAATAATGTTTCCATGTAATTTTAAATCTGATACTGCAGAGAAAATTGAAAATTTTAAGCTCATGTCATTAGATAGAAATTTCTAGGTGTGTGTTTATTTGAAAGTAGTGATATGGTTACAAATAAGAATAGAATAAATTGTAAAATGACTTACTTTTTTCCCAAAATCCTCCATTACTTTCCTCGATTGAATATAACCAATGTCTACTTCACATGCTGCATGACAATCGTCCAACATGAAAAGCATGCTGCATGAAAATCATCCAGCATGTAAAATTTATAATCAACGTGCAGATAATTCATACTGAAATGTCCTCCATGAGAAATTACATAAAAAATATACATAACACTACTTATTTCACCTATGTTTGAAATAAAATTAATGAAAATAAACAATCTACATTAAAAATATACCACACCCCCTGCCCAACCTCTTCCCCTAGTAACCCCCTCCCCCTACCCTCATCCTCCTCTCCCCTCCCCCATACCCTCATCCTCCCCTCCCCTGCCCTCCCCTCCAACCTACCCAACCGCCTCCCCCCTTCCCTCATCCTCCCCTACCCTCCCCTCCCTCCCCTCATCTTCCCCTTCCCTCCCCGCCCCACCTCCCCAACCTCTTCCCCCCAGCAGCCCCCTCCCCCCTGCCCTTATCCTCCCCTCCCCTCCCCTTCCCTCCCCACTAACCAAAATATTTTCCGACCCTTCCCCCCCCTCCTTATCCCCCCTCCTCATCCCTCCCATACCCAGTAATCTATGCTAAATTTGTCACCTGTAAAACAGAACATTTGGAGCAGAATAAAATGCTGAATGTAAGGATAGTCTCATGAATTGAACTGAAAAATAACAAAAAATGCACCCAACTTTGGAACTGAACCAAAACAGAACAAAACATGGACTCCGACACATAAACTGAACTGAAACAGAGCAGAAAATGGACCAAAATCAAATCCCTAAGGTCTAGCTAAGTGGTAGCAGTCCTGCAAGATTATAAATACATGTGCATTAATTTAATGTAGCATAGTCAACTGAACAATTTATAATGTGTTACCTTTTAATAACAATAACACACTATAATACCTTCTTTCAAATATAAAATATTCATAAGATAATATCACCAATAACCTCACATGATTGGTTTTTATAGTAAAAAAATAATGTCTAAGATATCCAATCTTCATGTGTTGTGTAATGTCATTCATATAAAACATCCAATGAGCCAATAAAAACGTAATGCAAAACATTACAAAAGAACGTACTTTGAATATCTGAATAGAGTTCCTTGCAATACACCCCCACCCTAAGTAGCTATTGAACCTGCACACAAGAGTTAAAATTAGAGAATCCTAAAATTAATGGATAACTAAACATCTTTCACTATCAACGATCAAAAAACCTATAAATAACAAACACCACATATTGTAGAGTGCTATAAAAACGATTCACTGATCAATTAAATAAGAAAATATCCACTACTCCAAGAAATGATTCCACTTCACTAAATACAATATAAAATATAAATTATAGTTTACACTATAACCAAATAATAGAAAGAAGAGAATAAATCTGCAAGGCACATACAGTTCATATAAATGCTAAAAAATAACTTGTTTTTAAAGATTTTCACAGAGTCATCCCATGCTTCTAAACTGAAATGGGACAAAAATTAAGGAAAATTTATTAAGAAGCAGCCTGACCAGATTGGTTAATCATTTGCAGAACACTCCATCAATTAGTTGATTCAATTATATTTTCCCACAAATAGCATTCATTAATTATAAAAGAGAATATAAGGTAAATGTTAAAGTAAAAAAACTAATGATAAATTCCATATGTTCAATCGATTTCAACTCTTTTCTTTAATTCATTCTAAACGGGTTGTTATTAATTTATATTGTTGATTAGATATTTGTAGTAACAAACATGTCATGTTATCAGATACCCACAACATAAGCAACATGAATCATAATTATAAAATAGAGAGGGATATATCCAATACCTTCACTGCTGAAATAGCTTCTACAGTACCTGAAGCTCCAAGAAGGTGGCCAGTCATAAACCTTGTAAAATTAACTTTTAGCTGCAAACATGAAACATGGATTAGAAAAAATAATTTAAAGAAACAATGGTCACAAGTGGATCATAGTGCACTTAAATTATGTTTCATACACACTAATTTGATAATTATAGAACTATTATCTTACCCTAGGATTCTAGAAAAAGCAGTCAATTAGAGCTTCATATTTTATCAGGTTGAAAGACATTGCATTTATATGCAACATTCTATTTCCAAATCATAGATCCATGCACTTCAACAGCCTTGCAACCACCTAAGTGAAATGTTGGTTACAACACAGTAGACATCAATGAACATAAACATCTTCAATCAATAGTTATAAGTAGAGCATGTTTTGAAAGGATGGGATGGAGAGGTATACCTGCATGGAAAGAAGTAGGATAACTGTATTGAAGGTGAACACATTTAGAAGCAATAAGACTACCTACACCTGAAATCTGATTCAACATACACAAAATTACACACATAAATGGATGTGGGAAATTATAATTCATTTGGCGGGACGTGCATAACATAATGAAAAAATAATGAGAAATCTATAATGAGGGGTGTAAAGGTAACACATTACATTTTGGATAAAACTAAACATAAAGTAAAATCTAAAAACATATAATTAAATTTCACAAATAATTTAATATATTTACAAAAAATATATAATTAAGCTCATGGAATTATATTATATACAATGAAGGAATGATGAGAAACTACATATATAGAAACAGTTGAAACAATGATATTAGTAATCTTTTACAATGATATAACCTAGAAAAAAAGAAATTATAGTCAATGGAATAAAAAAATTAAATAGAAAACCCTAATAATATGATAAAACAGTGTTAAAAATAATAATAGTGATAGAAACAAACAAAAATTGAAACAAATATACATAAAAAGTACTTGATACCTAGGGTTGAAGCACTATATTATAGCCTGCAAATTGGTTGAGCAGATTTCAGCCAATAAATTTCAGTTTAATTGAGATACTGGATGAGATATAGAAGTATATGCAGTAATGGGTGAATTAAAATGGGATATGTAGTGTCATAATGTTTGAAAAACACATATGAAGCTGGACAAACTATATCTGGAGAGAACTAAAAAAATCCAGAAAATTATGAGTATGAACCCGTTGAAAAAAATATACATAAAAAAGGTACTTGATACCTTGGGTTGAAGCACTGTATTATAGCCCGAAAATTTGTTGAGTAGATTTCAGCATGCAAAATCCAGTTTAATTGAGATACTGGTTGAGTAATAGAAGTATATGTAGTAATGGGTGAATCAAAATAGGAGATGTAGTGTCATAATGTTTGAAAAACTCATATGAAACTGGATAAATTATATTTTGAAGAGAACTAAAAAAATCCAGAAAATTGTGAGTCCGCACCTGTTCCGAAATAATATATCCCATTATAGACTGTGAATTTCATATGAATTGAGAGAAATTAAAAAACTAAAATAAGAGAAAAATGATACAAATAGGCTACAATGAAGATAGTACCGTGTTCAATGTGAGGATAGGGAAAATGCAGATCGGTTGATGAGATCTGTGTAAGACATATGACGATAGATGGAGAAACAGTCAGAGCCATCATGCGCCTTAGAGCTCAGAGGAGACGATTATTACTGGGAACCCTAGGAGGTGCTTCTCGAGGATCTGGAGGCAGACTACACAGAGACAGAGCAACCAGATGCGGATGAGGCCGAGGAGGAGCCGGATGCGGAGCAACCAGTGGTGGAGAAACCGGAGTAGAAGGATCTTGAGGTGGAGTAGTTATTCGTGGAGGAGGTCAGAGGAAAAGGAAGAGGGGAGGCGTAGGAAAAGTTGTTGCTATAGATGGGAGTTGAGGAGTGGAGGGGAGAAGAGGTGTCGAAGGCAGAGGATTCGGAGGAGGAGCACACTAAGATGGAGTACGTCGAGGTGGCAGATGATTGGGAAGGGGAATGGGAGATGGGAATCACGGAGAGGTTCGAGATTGGGGAGTCACGGAGAGCTGTGAGAACCCTAGGAGAAAGCCCAATGGGACCGCAGGTGGAGAATTCAGTGGTGGAGGCATGAAGGTGGAGTTGTGGAGGCGGAGGGTGATTGGTAAGGTGATCGGGAGAGGGGACTCACGGAGAGGATCGTCAGAGGGGATTGACAGAGGCTGGCGGGAACCCTAGGATAAACCCCGATGGAATGAAGGTGGAGCATGGGAGGGGGAGACAGAATTGTGTCTCAGGATGGGGAATTGAAAGTAGAGGAAATTGGAATGCTGGGTGACGTGGAAGATGAAAATGGTGACACATAGGAAAGGAGGAAGCCAGGTTTAGTATAGATAATAGATTCCATGTGTGGCCTCTTCACCAGTTATAAAAGGGAACCCCCTATCCTATTTTGTTTATATATCTAAAGCCTAATGTATCCACTAATAAATATCCATATACATAAATTACATCACACATCATATCCTAGACTATTTCTTAGGCTAGTAATACATATTATAAAGGCTTTTGGTTTAATCTTAAGGAGGTTATCCAGATAATTTGTATTATTCGAAACTGAGAATTTCTATAATATTTCATTATACAACTCATTAAAATAATCATCAATTGTGATTAAAAAATAAAAAAAAATATCTATAATTTACTATGATGTTATTATATTATTTTAATAACTAATTGTAACATCCCAGGTAAATTAAGAATATTACTTTTTCATATTAGTCCATATCTATGAATAAAATGTTAATATATATTTAATGGGAACACTATGCTCGATGGCGTACCCAATATGCAACAATGAGTTTCTTTGAAATCTTACATTGCACTCCAATAATAAAATAATATTATTTTAAATGGTAGTTAATTCCTAGCCATTGTAATGGTAGGAATGAATAGAACAAACTACAAAATGATTATATATGTTTTTTAAGTATTTTTACTTTTTTCCAATAAATGTTAGATGCTTAAAATGCGAATGGATCCAATTTTAAGCATAAATCTTCTAATATTCATTAAAAGGTCGATTAACCACCTTTTGATGGAGAACCATTTTTAAATATACTTTTGAAGATTTTATATGATATATTTGACAAAATAAAATCCTTCTTTAGAATCTGGACATCAAAATTTACTTTGTGTAAATTTTTGTTATTTTTCTGATAAAGATCAGTTTTAGTGAAAATATTGTATTTCAATTCAAAACCACTTTTTAATCTAATTTATTTATATGATTAGATCATCTTTTGAATTGGTTTTAAAGTGGAATTAGAATATATTTTTACCATTTAATCCAATGGTGGTCATTAGAATTAATTTCACTTTGAAATTGGACTTAAACTAGTGTCAATCTTTTGATATATATTGTTTCATAAAAACACGCTATTTTTTCGGAAAATAGGAATTAATTATTAAATTAATTAATTCATCTTATATGTTTTGAATTTTTTAAAATAGAAATAATTTTTGAATTCGGAATATCAAATATATCTTGGGGTAAATTTTTGGTATTTTTCTGAAAAACTTCAATTTTTGATGAATAGTGAAACCACTAAGTGGTAGTTAAAAAACTGATTTTTCGTTTAAATGAAACATTACCACTTCTGTGATTTGAATTTCAAAAATCCGACATACATGGTTGTCATTAGGATGTAAAATGTGGTTCAATGAGATTAAAATATTTTTTTTGGTGAATAGTAACTTTTATGTTTTATTAATCGTGATTAAAGATAATTAGTGTAATTTAAGGTAATGATAATGTTATAATAATATGAAATGATCTTAACACATGTCCTACACTTATTGGACGAGTCATGTCTGACCAAGACAATCCATGGGTCAACTTGGGAACCCCATGGAGCCACTTTGGTAGGAAAATGACGTTAATAACTTTTTATTTAAAGTTAAAATTATAATGTCACAAACATGTATTGTTTTAATAAAACAATTTTTACATGGGGTTATTAAAGTAATATTTTTTACTATAAATATTAATTAGAAAGATAAAAATATTTCCTACATCATGATATTTTTTTTATAATTTTTAGACACTAAATAAATTAATTAATTTATGACACCGTGATGATGTAGTGATTACATAATAAATGATCGATTTAAATAAAATGAGAAGATAGGGTGAAATCTAAATTTTAAACTTGTCACAAAACTATTGTATGTGTGTATTTAGAAACCTTATCACCTTATCCTCGAAATATATCCTTTTGGGTCCTTTAAAATCCGAAAATCATTTTATAATAAAGTAATATTATATAACTTTCCAAGAGTACACCTCCTCTTCTCTTTAAAAAGGCCCCCACCTATACCACCTTACCTACACCTCTCAATCCATTGGCTCGACCAAGATCTGCCCATTTTTTATCTCAACATCCCTCTCATCATCTTAGAAGCCTTCCCCACGTCATAAAGCTCTTCATGAAACCCTTTTGGTTCGGACCAAGGGGAGTTACCCGATTTAAAGATAAAGTCTTCCCTAATGTTATTTTGTTTAATTTTGCTTCTCCAACCCCCTAAACTATTTTTATTTCCTTTTTTGTAACAAAAAAATTATCTAAAATATACTAGGATGTTTTTTTAAGAAAGTTTAGAGCTACACTTACACAATCCTCCGTCTAATGGTAAAAGAACATATTGTTTCTGTGGATCATGAATTACTGCCTCACGAAACGATGATTGTTCTATCTTCTCCTACCACCTCTCATGGTGGCCATTATGATGGAAATATTTTTATATGATATATATTATATTTATGTCCTCTCTATGATTCTGTATTTTATATTTAAAATATACCTTTATTCTTTCCATGTTGTGAAAATGAGGTAATTTCATACGAGGAAGTGTGGACTACCACCCCCTCAAGTGATGTGACTCGTTCATGCAATACATGGAATGTATAAAGAATGAGATTAATGAACATATGTGACCTATATAACATATATATTATAATGGAATTATAATATATATATATATATATATCTCATTTATTTTTTTAATTCCATTAATATGACAACTAAATGAAAGTAGCGTTCATGCGTACGTACGACCTACCGTCTCCATGAACGGTGCATTTTATATCTTTTTATCTCTAAATGTTATGGAATATTATAAAATGAATATGTACTAGATATATATGATATTTAAATAATTAATACTATTCTGGAGATGAATTACTTATAACTACAAGGAAAATCATTTTCAAACAAGTTCATTTTTTACTCATGTACCAAACATCAACAAAAACGTCTGATATGAACTCACATCATTAACCAATTATTATAACATTGTAATATGTGATATGAACTGAATAATAATCTTTAAAATAGGTACTTAATAAATTCTAGATTGACCAAAGTTTATTATTTAGGAATATAAATAAACTAACAAGACAAGTCGGACTTGAGGTAAGGGATCTTACCTCTCTCTTTCTTTTTAGGTACTCTATTTTATGTCCTTTCTTTTAAGCTCCTATTTATTAGTTGTGGGATGTTCTTTTATATTCCTATTACCTTAATTTAAATTTTCATATTATGAGAGACCCTATTTTATTTCATCAATCCATTTATGGGATGTTTTATGTGGTGCCGTTAGGCTACCGTGTTTTCGTAAGGGGTTTTTCATCTCACTTTTTTTCCTATGAGATTTATGCTACATTTTCAACCATTTCCATTGAGTGGCATATTTACTGCCCATTATTATACTCTTTTTGTAATATAATTTTGTTTATGATTATTTACATTAATGTTTTATAGTCCTTCTTTCATGGGGTGTACGTTTCGAAAGTTACCAAAATCGGTAAGGGAACCTTTCACCCTCCTATTTTTAAAAGACTTATTTTGTAATGACTTTTAATTTACATATTTTTATATTGGGATATGTTCTTCTATATAATTATTGATGTAAATTTTATGTCCATGTGATGAGATACCATTTTCTCTCTCATCAACTAATTTTATGAATTTTAATGTGACGCTGTTAGGCTGTTGAATATTACCAAGGGAACATATTAACACAATTTCGATTTCTTTGGGTTCAACATGTAGTTATTGAATATGTCATCCTTTTAATATGTGTGAATGAAGTTTTATTGTTTTACACTTAATATCCACTTATATTGGTTGTACTTATATTTTTCACACATAATTATGAGATTGATTTATCCTTAATTTAAGGATACCTTCTTTATAAGGGATTTCATCTCATTTTACATTTCTATTGAGACTTCATTGTTTTTATGCACCAATTAACTCTTATATGGTGTATATAATGTCATTTAGAATATTATATCATGAATATATTTATTCTCATGATATTATAAAGTTCTGATTAAATGTTATTCCTCAATTATTGTATTCAAGTGTCTCTCATTTTGGTAAAAACCCTTTAACTAAAATATCATTTTAAATGTTTTAATGATTTATTATTATAAGTATTTATCATTAATATCCATGCTTCCAAAATGGTTTTAGGGATTTATTTATATGGATATTAATGTTTTAAAATGTTAAAATCTTCAAAGTGGTTTGGGACACTTTGATTCAAAAATGTCTTTATTAAATGTTTTAAATGGTTTTGAAAATGGAATTTAGAATGGATTCATTATTTCAATATCTTAAAATGTTATATTGTTATTGGAATGTGGGAATGTTTTCTTTCCTTTATGCTTATGTTATTTTCTGTGATTATGTTATGGTTCTTGGGCATTTTTTATGAATACGGGTGGTTCCATGATAAACTAAGGGCGTGTGAGCCTGATATATCTCCAATGCATTGGGTAACGCGAAGGGGTTAAACATTAAGGTTTATCCAAAGAGATTTATGGAATATACTATGATGGGTATTCCAAACTTAACCATGAGGGTTACTCCCAACATAAGTATGTTATGTATGCCTCAAGTTAGCTTTATGTCTTATGATTTCTATTAAGTTATGCATAAATATTATGATTTCATGAGGTATTTTAAATTTCATATGTTTTATGAGTAGTGTATGATTTCATTGATTCTTATGTATACATGGACTAATGTTTTCTTTCCGTATTTTTATAACCCTTACTGATCTTTTTATGCTCATTCCATGTTTTTTTGAAATGTTTTTCATAGGACATAAAATGGAATAGGGTCAAGGATGGGATAAAGGAAATGTCATGCTGTCTAAAACAAGAACTAGACATGACACTTTTGTTCAAGAGTATTTATTTGGTGAAAAAATGGAAACTGAGTAGATGTGTATACTTTGTAATATTTGAGTTGTAATAGATCTGTCCTAATTATCTAAAACTCTAAACCTGAAAATATCCTCAATGGGTATTCTTTAAATAACTCATGATTAAGTAAGGTTTAAGGCCTGGTCCTTAAAGTTGGTATAAGAGGTTGGTTTAGAAAACCTTAGAGGTTAGAGTGTTGTTTAAGAATAAGTGACAAGTTGTTTATAACCACAATTGTTATTATATTAGATAGAGTCATTTTTATTTTTGAATGTTGGAATGAGTTTGAGAAAACTTGGATAGGTATATATTAGTGTTTATCTTCCTCTTTAGTACATGATGATTTTGTTGATATACTCACACTGAACTTTTTTGGTTTGAGTTAATGGATGGATCTAGTAGGAACCAAAGTGAAAATGGGTTCTAAGGAAACTATGGTGGTTCTCTGATTAAGAGACTGGATGAAATGGGGGATTCAATGAGAAATCTCATGGTTATTCTAAACCAACTATCAGGAGTCATGATCAACCACTTGAACCTTGTGAGTTCTCTAATGCATCATGTATGAGAGAACCAACTCAATGTGGATGTTCAGGTGATAATTATAAAGGTAACCATTAGGGTTTATATGATCCTTACTTTTGAGGTAATTATGGGTTACTATATGTTATGATGGAAAATGAAAGGCTTGAGATAAACTTGAGGTTAAAATACATTATTATTATTTTTGAAGATTTTATCTCATTTTGGGGAATGTTTTAAGAATTATATAGTTTTGGAAAAAGGACAACACGCAGACCGTGTGTCAACCCGTCGCATCGGACAAAGCGGAGGGAATCGAACCCACAACCAAAGTGCGACTGGTATTTATCACCTACCACTAGACTACGAAAAGTCCCTGGTTAGTTTGTCTAATTCGTTATAGTTAGATGATTTTATGAATCAAGAGTAAGTTGATTTTGGGTTATCTATGGAAATTATTAACCTATCATGGTGGATATGTGATTAGGTTAATTAATTTTCAATATGAGACTTTAAGAGCAACTGATGTTATTTGGAGATAAATATTAATTTGTACCTTGGAAGACTATGTGATTAAATACTTCAAATATTTGGGTTTCAATCTTAGTTTGGTTTACTTTGAACAATTTTATGGACAAATTGTATTTTGAATAGTCTTCGTTGAATGTTGGGTTTTTTTGGACAAATTTTGGAGATTAAGAATAGATTTTCTTTTTTATAAAGGATTATCCATTTGTGGATTATCTGATATTGTTCTAAAAATTTTGGTTTTGGTTAAGGTATAAAGACATGGGAAATATATAGTTATCTTTTGTGGATTAGGTGATTCTCTAGAAGTTTATTATAGTTCTCTTAAGGTGAACAAGTCATCCTAAACACTCAAATTTTGTTGAAAATAGGATTTTCTGTTAGAAATCTAGTAAAAGTTGAAAGTGTACATGAAAAGTAAGTACGTTTCCTTATGATTTAGTTAAGCTCATAAATAAATTCTTCAATGAAAACTAAATTTAAACTAAAATGTTTTCTATTAACTTTTCCTACTGGGGAATCAAATACCGTTTAACCCATCACCAGTTTGTGATTTTATGGTGGATAAATTTCTCCTAAACATGTTTTCTATCACTCTCCCTCAGAACATGAACCTTTGTTTATTCTTCCATAACCATGTTTTCCTACACGGAATCCTAGTATGGGTTAACTCGGGTGACCTTTGCACTTCCCTTTCATTCTTTTAAAGTGACAGTTTAATTTACACCTTTTCCAATGTGGAGCTTTCCATGAATTTTCCAAGTCCAATTTAAAAAATTTCGAAGACGCAATTACCAAAAGGGGGAAGGATGTAACATCCCAGGTAAATAAAGAATATTATATTTTCATATTTATCCATATTTATGAATAAAAAGTTAATATTAATTTATAGGTAATGCTATGCTCGATGGCGTACCCAATATGCAACAATGAGTTTCTTTGAAATCTTACGTTCCACTCTAATAATAAAATAATATTTTTTTAATTGTTTGTTAATGCCTAGCCATTGTAATGGCGGGAATGAATAGAACTAACTACAAAATGATTATATTTGTTTTTCAAATATTTTTAATTTTTTCCAATAAATGTTAGAGGCTTAAAATGCGAATGAATCCAATTTGAAGCATAAATCTTCTAATATTCTTTAAAAGGTCAATTAACTTCCTTTTGATGGAGAACCCTTTTTAAATATACTTTGTAATATTTTATATGTTATATTTGACAAAATAAAATCCTTCTTTAGAATCTGGACATCAAAATTTACTTTTTGTAAATTTTTGTTATTTTTCCTATAAAGATCAGTTTTAGTGAAAATATTGTATTTCAATTCAAAACCTCTTTTTAATATAATTTATTTATATGATTATATCATCTTTGGATTGTTTTTAATGTGAAATTAGAATATATTTTTACCATTTAATCCAATGGTGGTCATTGGAATTATTTTCACATTGAAATTGGACTTAAACTAGTGTCAATCTTTTGATATATATTGTTTCATAAAATCATATTATTTGTTCTGAAAATGGGAATTAATTATTAAATTAATTAATGAAACTTATATGTTTTTAATTTTTTAAAATAGACATCATTTTTGAATTTGGAATATCAAATATTTCTTGGGGTGAATTTTTGGTATTTTATTTGAAAAACTTCAATTTTTGATGAATAGTGAAACCACTAAGTGGTTGTTAAAAAAGTGATTTTTCGTTTAAATGATTATTTACCACTTCTGTGATTTGAATTTCAAAAATCCGACATAAATGGTTGTCATTAGGATGTAAAATGTGGTTCAATGGGATTAAAATATTTTTTGGAGAATAGTAATGTTTAAGTTTTATTAATCGCTATTAAAGGTAATTAGTGTAAATCAAGGTAAAGATAATGTTATAATAATATGAAATGACCTTGAAACATGTACTAGCCTTATTTTATGAGTCATGGCAGACCAATAAAATCCATGGGTCAACTTGGGGACCCCATGGAGCCACTTTGGTAGGAAAATGACATTAATAACTTTTTATTTAATGTTAAAATTAAAATGTCACAAACATGTATTGTTTTACTAAAACAATTTTTTACATGGGGTTATACAAGTCATATTTTTTATTATAAATATTCCATAGAAAGAGAAAAATATTTCCTACATCATGATATTTTTTTATAATTTCTAGACATTAAAGAAATTAATTTATTTATGACACCGTGATGATGCAGTGATTACCTAATAAATAAACGATTTAAATAAAATGAGAAGATAGGGTAAAATATATTTCTTACACTTGTCACAAACCTATTTTAGGGGTGGATTTTGAAACCTTAACACCATAACCTAGGAATATATCCTTTTGGGACCTTTAAAATACGAAAATCATTTTATAATAAAGTAATATTATATAACTTTCCAAGAGTGCCCCACCTCTTCTCTTATAAAAGGCCCCCACCTCTACCACCGTACCCACACCTCTCTAGGAATTGGCTCAGCCAAGCTCTGCCCATTGTTTCTCTCCACATACCTCTCCTCATCCTTTAAGCCTTCCCCTAGGCAGAAATCTCTTCAAGATACCCTTTTGGTTCAAACCAAGGGGAGTTACCCTGTTTAAAGGTAAAGTCTTCCCTAATGTTCTTTTGTTTTATTTTGCTTCTCCAACCCCATAAACTATTTTTATTACTTTATTTCGTAACAAAACCAGTTTCTTCAATATACTAGTATGTTTTTATGAGAAATATTCGAGCTACACTTACACACACCTCTGTCAAATGGTAAAAGAACATACTGTTTCTGTGGATGGTGAATTACTGCCTCACAAAACGATGATTGTTCTATCTTATCCAACCACGTCTCATGGTGTCCATTATGATGAAAATATTTTTATATGATATATAATATATTAATTTCTTCTCTATGCTTCTGTTATTTATATTAAAAACATACCTTTATTCTTTTCATGTTGTGCAAATGCGATAATTTCATACGAGGAAATGTGGACTACCGCCCCCTCAAGTGTTGTGACTCGTTCATGCAATACATGGAATGTATATAGAATGAACATATGTGACCTATATAACATATATAGTATACTGGAATTATAATATATATATCTATCATTAATGTTTTAATTCCATTAATATGACAATGAAATGAAAGTAGCGTTCATGCGTACGTACGACCTACTATCTCAATGAACGGTGAATTTCATTTATTTTTATCTCCAAATGTTATGGAATAGTATTAAATGAATATTTACTGGATATATATGATATTTAAATCATTAATACTATTCTAGAGATGATTTACACATGACTACATGGACAATCACTTTCAAACAAGTTCATTTTTGACTCATGTACCATACATCGACAAAAACATCTGATATGAACTCACATTATTAACCCATTATTATAACAATATAATATATGATATGAACTGAATAATAATCTTTAAAAGAGTTCCTTAAGAAATTATAAATTTACCAAATTTTATTATTCTGGAATATAATGAAATGAACAAGACAAGTCATACATGAGGTAAGGGATCTTACCTCTCTCTTTCTTTTTAAGTACTCTCTTTTATGTGGTTTCTTTTAAGATCCTCTTTCTTGGTTGGGGGATGTTCTATTATATTACTATTACTATAATTTATATGTTAATATGATGAGATACACTATTTTATTTCATAAATACATTTTTTTGGATGTTTTAAGTGGTGTTGTTAGGCTGCTGAGTTTTCGTAAGGGGTTTTTTCATCTCACTTTCATTCCCGTGAGATTTATGATACATTTACCACAATTTCCTTTTAGAGGTATATATACTACCCATTATTATACTTTTTGTGTTATATAATTTTTTTGAGTATTTACATAAATGTTTTATTGTCCTTCATTCATGGGGTGTACGTTTCGAAAGTTACCCAAATTGGTAAGGGAACCTTTCACACCCCTCTTTTTAAAAGACTTATTTTGTTATTTATTTTAATTCACATCTTTTTATGTTGGGATATGTTCTTCTATATCCTTATTGATGTAAATTTTATGTCCAGGTGATGAGATACCATTTTCTCTCTCATAAACTAATTTTATGAATTTTAAAGTGACGCCGTTAGATTGTCGAATTTTACCAAGGGAACTTCTTAACCCAATTTCGATTTCTTTGGGTTCAACATGTAGTTATTGAATATGTTATCCTTTGAATATGTGTGAATGACATTTGATTTTTTTACACTTAATATCCACTTATATTGGGTGTACTTATATTTTTCACACATAATTATGAGATTGATTTAACCTTAATTTAAGGATACCTTCTTTATAAGTGATTTCATCTCATTCTACATTTCTATTGAGACTTCATTGTTGTTATGCACCAATTCACTCTTATATGGTGTATATAATTTCCTTTAGAATATTATATCATGAATACCTTTATTCTCATGATATTATAAAGTTCTGATTAAATGTTATTCCTCAATTATTTTGTTCAAGTGTCTCTCATTTTGTTAAAACCCCTTTAACTAAAATATTGTTTTAAATGTTTTAATGATTTATTATTATAAATATTTCTCATAAATATAAATGGTTTCAAAATGGTTTTAAGGATTTATTTATATGGATATTAATGGTTTAAAATGTTAAAATCATCAAAGTGTTATAGGACACTTTGATTCAGATATCTCTTTATTAAATGTTTTAAATGGTTTTTAGAATGGATTCAATATTTCAATATCTTAAAATGTTATATTTTCATTGCAATGTGGGAATGTTATCTTTCCTTTATGCTTAAGTTATGTGCTTTTATTATGTTATGGTTCTTGGGAATTTTTTAGGAAGACAAGTGATTCTGTGATAAACTAACGGCGGGTGAGCCCGATATAGCTCTCTAATGCATTTGGTAGTGCGAAGGGGTTAAACGTTAAGGATTCTCCGAAGAGATTTAGGGAATATACTGTGATGGGTATTCCAAACGTAACCATGAGGGTTACTCCCTACATAAGTATTTTATGAAGTCCTCAAGTTACCTTTATGTCTTATGATTTCTATTGAGTTATGGATAAATCTTATGATTTCATGAGGAATGTTAAATTGCTTATGTTTTATGAGTAAAGTATGATTTCATTGATTCCTATGTATACATGGACTAATGTTTTCTTTCCGTATTCTTATTACCCTTACTGAGCTTTTTATGCTCATCCCAAGTTTTTTTGAAATATTTTTCATAGGACATAAAGTGGAATAGGGTCAAGGATGGGATCAAGGAAATGTCATGCTGTCTAAAACCAGAACTAGACATGACTCTTTTGTTCAATAGTTTATATTTTGTGAAAAAATGGGAACTGAGTAGATGTGTCTACTTTGTAATCTTTGAGTTGTAATAGTTGTGTCCTAATTCTCTAAAACTCTAAACATGAAAAGATCCTCAATGTGTATTCTTGAAATAACTCAAGATTAAGTAAGGTTTAAGGCTGAGTCCTTATACCAATATTCACCCTCACTTCTATAAAATTGGATAATAGACTGTTTATAGTGAGTATGGTGGACTACAACATCAAGAATCGAGGAATTTTTTTTAATCATCATCTAAAATGACTGTATATAATGATATATTAAAAATATTTTGAGTATTTTTATGAAATAACAAAACTTTGGATTTATAATATCACATTCACATTCTTATTTCCCATTACGAGGATTTATGATAAGGATTCTGTTTTTAACAGAAGAGCCCCTGATCTCGATGAAATGTGATTTGTATTTCACATAAGGTTTCCATTTAATGCAATAACAATAAATGATATGATTATATTTTGAGTAAAATTTAAATAATTACACAAAATTTGTTTTATATTATTTTAATTCATTTTTGTTCCATATTTCATGAAAATGGTAGCAACATTAATGTGTATTTATCCTATTATTTCCTTATGAATGGTATAATTATTTTTCTACCAGTAACTTATTCAAATCTATAAAATTACGGAAATAATGAATATATTTGATAAATAATCATTTTTAGAATTTAGGTGATTATGTTATAATTAACATACATACATGACCAAAAATACCAAACTAAAATATAGGCTTGAAAGAACCCAACTTTTAACTGACCCATGATTTTCATATGGGATTGTTAACTAATGGTTTATAAAATGTGATATGAAAATAATTAATTTTATTTTATATATGATTAAGATAGTTTAATATATCTATAATTATCATATATATATATAATGTTTTTAATGAGAATAATTGTATAAAATAGGTAAGGGAATGGATTTCTGTCACACTTTTAACACAGTAAGTAATAATCCACATACAAACCATTTTTTTGTGGTGTATATACTATGATTAAATTTGTAGTATGATGATTAATATGAATGTTTTAGGTATTTACATATCTATATACATTTTTTCATTAATGGTTCTTTTTATTCAATAGTTTCTGATGTGGTAAATGTTATTATGTTACACTCACATTGTTTATTGGGATTATTTATAATTAGACTTTTGGTGATGAAATATTATGATATACCTAAAAAAATCACATTCACTTGGTAATAATATTCTTATTTCAACATAAAACCTTTTTAAAATTCATTTTCTACTTTTTATGTAATATAAATCTTAATATAACATTTTTATGAATAATCCACATTATTTACCTCTTCAGTCGAATTTTTTTATTAATGTTAATGTTTTCTAAAAAATTATGATTTTAATTAACTATTATCTATTTATTCATTAATGAAAAGTATCCCATATTTTTGTTTTGACAAAAAAAAATTAAAAATAATCTTTTTGTCATTTTATGTATAATATCATTTGTCCTTTAAAAAAAAATTTCATTGAATATTTATTTTAATATGTACGACATGAAATAAATATTGTTTCTTCAAAAACAGTCAATTATTTTATGTTTCTTTTAAATGTATTCATTTTTACATTCAATGATAATAGTTTCATTGATATTTTGGAAGTTTCCAATTTTTAAATAAGAGATTCATAATGAAAAAAATATCCATCAATAATATTTGTTTGAAATTTTTTGGATTTTCTATTCATCAATGATAGAAACATTCAGTATCTGTTATGATATATAGGTATATGATATAATTGTTCCATCTACCACATTTATTTTAATTTTTTATGATTATTATAATGATGAAAATATGTTTATGTAATGTTTTTTATATCCATGTGATGTTATATGTTGAATTAATTGATATTTTTTTGAAACTCATTTCATTTCATCAGGTTACATTATGATGCAATATTTATAAAACATCATTCATTTTTTAGGATTTATGATTTGATGAATGTTTAATGATCATTAGGAACCCAAATTTATGTATTATTTAATTTTTTGGAACTTTATATCCCTATAATTCATTGGGTAATTATTTATATCATAGGAGGTAATAATGGGAAACAAAATGATGTTCTGGATCCACTATGGGAAACATTCCATTTTTATTGATGTACTATGGAAAACATGTGATGATTATTGATATGTTATGACATGTGAATTGGGTTTTATCATTTATCCAATATGGTATGATTTTATTTATTGTTATCCTTTACATATTAAATAATTACTATACTAAAAAAGGGGACATGATTATCAGACAATAACATACTGTTCATGATTGAATTTTGAGGATTTCATACTCTTATGGTTCATGATGTTTTAAATGATGTTGTTTTATACCATAAAAAAGATCTTGATTCATGATATATTGGGTATTAACATTATATTTACATTCCTTATCCCTAAACCATATTATTACCTTATGATTCCATATGATAATCAGACTATATATTCCATGTTTACCCTTACTGTGCATCTGAAGTCAGAATTAATTATATTTCCTTCACCCATTTTATAATGAAAATATTATGGAGTATATTTATATGAGTATTTATAAATTGGAATATTATTTTGGTATATATTTATTATCTTTCATTAAATAAGAATATTTTTTAACATGTATCCAATGGAAGTAAACTTTTACAGTCATCAAGCCTATATATGTGAAATGTGATGAATACAATTTTATCGTGATGTAACATCTATGTATGAGAATTGTAGTTCATTAAAGTTTGTAGAAAGTGAATTATTTAGTTTTCCTTTAGAAATTATGAAATCAAATCACTAATGATATCATAAATGATATCTATAATAATATGGTTATTGATATTTCTGTTGTTAAGTCTATTGATCAATTAATATATTTGAACATTTCATGGATTTTTTTGAAGGAAATATGATGTGGATTCCATGAAATTAAATCACTATCTATATAATACATTGGTATGTGGATGGAGCATAGTTGTACGTAGGTGTGATAACTCTGAAAATGACACATTGAGTAGAAGTGGATCGTCACCTAGTGCATGTGAATGGTTCTTACTACACACCTTGTTTTACGTTCCTAGGATACATGTTTTGGAAATTCACATAAAAATTATGAACAATCATGGAGTTTTTAAATACATCAACATGAATGACCACATATGATTCTAAGATTTCATAGATAGAAAAACAAGGATTCAGGATTTAGACATCTTGTGAAATAATTTTCATGATTAATCAATATGTTTAACAATACATGATAGTCACACTATTAATTTTGATTATATTATGTGACTGAGGATATGATGATAATGTTGAGGTGGAAATAAGTATTCACAAATGTTTATGTAACTTTTTTTATCATTATTATACGAGTTCATGTATATTTAAAAAACTGTCTGCCAATGTTCATTTTTATCATCAGTGGTTAGATATTGAATTAATGGTAAAAATCATTAATGGAATGATCATTTTATATCAAGTCTAGGATTCTTCCACTAAGAAATTTGTAGGAATTTGATTCCTAAATATAATGTTAATCTACCTCTCCTTAAATTTGATGTTTTCTTAGGCTTGTATTTCATTTCTCTTTATATATCCCACCACAATTTTCGATGAAGGGAATATAAATTTTTTAATCCAAGGAAACCTATGATAATAAATTACTATTATAATGAATACAAACATTAGAAGGAAATCACATTAGTTGATTGGATTTTGATTCATAATAAAAAATGGTGTTTATTTCAGATGGATGGGTAGATAATCAAGATAGATGAAATTATGATTGTGATGGAGTTTATTGAAGTATTTTTTTATAAACTTCCTTATCTTACACAAAATAATTATGTCAAGTTATAATTTTAAATTATTCCTAGTGTGTCACATATTTCAAAGAAAAATTATACAATAGTCCCTATTGAGTGGTAGAAATTGAAGAAGAAACTCCAGGAAAACATTAAAAATAGATTCCTTTCACCAATTGGGCCACCATAGGTTGTATCCGTTAAATTAGTTTTGATGAATAATAGAATGATGTGAATTTTAATTCACTACCATGAGCTAAACAAGAACACAATCAATAAGGTGTACCCTCTTTATATTTTGAAAACTTATTTGATAATTTTCTTGAAGTTCAACACTTTTCCAACAATTTCATTTATTCATGATATAAAAATTTGACTTTTAAGATGGATGATATATCTATGTAATTGTACCATATAAGGTTTGGATATTATGTGTATATAGTGAATCCATATTTGTGTCACAACTACCCTTGTAGTAATCATTTGTTATTTAATAGTGTCTTTAGATAAAACCTTGATTAGTTAGTTTCTCCCATAGTAAGTGATGTTAATATTTATTAAATAGAATGGAAGAACCTGAATAATACATGATAATGATTATAAATTACCTATATAAGGTAAAACTGATTGTTTAATATAAAAAATGTGAATATTTTCTACAAAATGTTGTATTTTGGTTCATATGATCACAAGTGATCATATATCAGTAGATCCATTAAATACAGAGGGTCTTGAAATTTTACCCTTACCATCTATAGTAAATAATATCTATTATTTTCGTGGATTTTTTGTGTATTATTTATAAATTATAGAGAATTATTCCTCACTGAAAAATAAAAAAGATATGTTAACATCGATAGGATTCACGTTCATCTGAATAGGTGAATGTAAGGGAAATTTCATGGAAATAAAAAAGTGAATTATCACCAATAATTTTCCTTCATTACCTTGTAGTTGAGATTTTTTTTTAATATAGAATGATCTGTTGATTATGAAGTAGATATTACTTTTAATGAAAAATGATTGGTTATAGATTATTCATCCTCATAATTAAGTGTTCATTTAAAAAATTTCCCAACTCTTAATTTCAAGTTACTTTCAGTATTTTTATTGAATTAAATATAAATATTTATTTTCCTTATAGTGGAATGTTTGATATATATGTTGATAAAATATTTAATATAGATATTCACATTAAAAGAGTTGAATATTCTACCAATATTATTTTTATATTTGAATAATTATTATAAATTCTAAATAAATTAACACCATGAGAATGTAAAAATGGTGGATGATGCTTTAAGATGATGTGATAATTCTATCATATCCATTATAAAAATTAGATATTATCCAATACTTTTGGTTCATGGAGTATGGATCAGAAAATCACGACTAATATGTAGAAATTTTATATTTCTCAAAATATTATTCAACTATATATATGTCTGGTGATTATTGTGTCCACAAATGATGATGTAGAGATAGAAAAGTAGGTGATAAATGTTCATGGTCATATCATTGATTATAATGGAATGATAAGTATCATAAACCATGTATGTAATCCATCCATATATGATTTGATAAAGTGGTTGTAATAAGAGGCTCATATTACATCATCCACTATTTATTTTGTAATTAAAAATGATGTCTTTATATTTTATTTTGTATTTATTATAGAATTACATGAAGGGAGATATTATAGAGTTTGTATCTCGATGTTTGGTTTTTATAAAATTTATTTCTAATTAAAAAAAGTATGATGTAATATTAAAAACAATACCATTACTATAATAGAAATGAGGTAAAATCACCCTTGACATTGTCATCAGAATACCAAATATGTATTAAGGGAATACTGTTGTATGTGTTATAGTAATTAAATTTAGAAAATCAGCACACTCAATTACTATATTATAGGATTTTTATCAAAATAAAAATGAAATGATATACATTAAGATATTGTTAATGATTCATGGTGTACCACATTCTATAATATATGATTATGATTTGAGGATTACCTTGGCCTAATTCCCACTCCATGGGCCATCACCAACTAGGTTCGTAGGTGCAATCATTTCATCAATGGTGATATGATCATTACACACATGTGGTATGAGGGGAACAAATCTTCTGGCTTTCTTGCATCTAAAGCTTCTTCTCCTGATTCTTTTTCCATTTTTTTCTGGTGTGGGGTCCTTTCCCAAGGGGGTTCCATTTTTGTTGCTAATGATGCTATTGGACTCCAGTATTATAGGCCTACGTGATCTCCTGCTTCCTAGACCGAGGGTGTTGGGCTAGTCTCTCTTTTTTGATAATAATCATAAATAAATTTTTAGACTCCCATCTAGATTTCAATGTATTTTGGGTCTAACACCTTCCTCTAGTTGATATTTTATACAATATTATTTTAGTAAAGCACTGAGATTTTACAATATGAATTATGAAATGGTAATATGTATATAACTCCAATTATCTAGGACGATGTTAGAGAATGATTTTATAGGTATAAGAGACGTCTAATGAAATGAAATATAATATTAGATACAATCATCAACATATATGGGTTGATCAAAGTTGAAAAAATGTTATGGTTGTAATAGATATTGTGATATAGAATTTGATGATGGTGTAAATGTTTTTTATAATAATAAATACATGGATAAAGGTAATAATATTAAAAATTAATGTCCAACTATGTCCCATATATATCAGTCCTATTGAAATTTTTGACTATATTGGGGTCATAGATTATCGACTAGAACATACACCAAACCTCTCTCAGATTCATGATGTGTTCCCTATATATATCATGAGGATGTAAATAAATAATTCTTCAAATGTACCAAAATCAGTTTTCCTAACACATGAACATTATCACTATTATGAGGAAAAACTAATTGAGATTATAGGTTGTATGTATAAATAAAAAAACACCACTCCCAAGGTAAATGTCAGATGGTGAAAGCATCAGCTTTTGGAAGCTACATGGAACCTAAATATGTAATGAGGCCTATATATCATCACTTGTCTGTAGAACTGTGACATAAAATCAATTGAAAATTTAATTTCAATGGGTGGAATATAACACCACATTTTTTGATTAAATATTTTTTGAATAATTTAGTTTTTTAATAATATTTGATTAAATGAAAAATCATGTTTAAAATAACTAATTTGTATTTTTTCTATTTTTATTATTAATTTTTTATAATATATATTAATTTATTTCAAAGAATAGATAATTTAATTAAAATTAACTATAAGGGTTTTATATAAATTTAAAATATGTAAAAGTATGTACATATTTTTTTAAATTATTTACATGCTTCCATTTTAATTTTTTAACAAAAAATTAATTTATTTATTTTGAAAAATAATTACATTAATTATTTAATATATTAAAAAAATTCAAAAATAAATTATTCTTGGAATAAACATGTATAATTAATATTAGCGATATTATTTATGAATTTTCTACAAAGACTAACATTTTAATAAATATTTAAAAATTATAATTTTTATGAAAAACTCTATTTTTATTTAAATAATCTTCAATGTTGGGCCATGATATAAATTAAATAAATAAATTATTATTTAATTATTATTATAAATAAAAAAATTATGTTTATTATAATCAAGTTCATATTTTCATTTTTTATCAAAACATTATATACATATGAATATTTACTCTATGGAAACCTTAGTTTTATCTGGTATGAGGGTTTCATTTTTTATTAAAATTTTCCACATATGTAAATAAAATTTGAAAAAAAAATCCATATTTGGAATCATCATAATTATTATTCTATAATAATTTTAAAATAATTTTTAGTTGTAATGTACAGTAAAAACTGTAAAAATTAAATTCAATGGTTAAGGTTAAAACAGTTTACCATAGGGTTATACTAAAATGATAAGGAGTAGAATGACATTAAAAAAGTCTAAATATAATTATATGTAAAATAATTAAAATTAACTCTTAAATTGTTAGACAATTACCCATTTATGAACCTTTAGGCAAGTGAGAATGGTGGGTAAACATTATTCATTTTAAAAAAATGATGTGTGTCCTCTCCCCAACATATAAAAGGGAACACCGCTCATATCCTCTTAAAAATACGATTACTAATCTTTCCATAATAACAAATAAAAATAATTTAAAATATTATATACATCATATTTGAGAGTTATTTTTTTCTCTAGAAGCTAACTTGGGAAAGATTTTTCTTTAAACCAAAGTTGGTTATCTGAAGATAAGGAGTCATTCCAAACTGTGCCTTTATTTTTATATGATCTCTTACCACCAAAAATTATTCTTCAATTATTATTATATAATATTTCTAGTATCTTCAAAATAATAATTTTATATATTTTTAATTAAATAACATATATTCACTTACCCTTAAATTAAATGGGAAATAAATATTTCTATCATGTTCACGTCTGACTACAGCCTTGCGAACCGCTAATTTTTTTTTCCATCATTGCCTATCACAAATATATTTAATGACATATTAAACATATTTATGTTTTATTTAGTACCCTAATTCTATTATAAAGTTATTATATCACATAAATGTTTCAATTTAGACTCCATGGGATTAAAATAACAACGCTTGTGTGTACTACATACTCCCCCATGAAGAGTTGTGATTTTTTCACTTACAGTTTAAATGGAAGGAAATAACAAAACCATTAATTATTTATTTTGATATAATTCAAATTAAAAATGACTCTAAAAATATATTATATTATATTATTTCCATTTTCATCTATTTATAATATGGAAACATCATTCTTATATACGTACAAATTACCATCTCTATGAAGGAGGTAAGTCATTTTAAATCCTAATATTCTTTGGTTTTCTATAAATAAATACATATTGAATATATATGATATTTAGATAATTCCTAAAAATAAAATATTTTATTGAACCAATATAAATGTAAAATTAATGAAAATAAAAAAACTAAACAATACATTAAAATAAAAGAAGTTATTACACTAAACATCATTTAATAAACAGTATTTAATAAATGTGAAATGAGTGATCATAATTTGATAATTAATATTAAGGATATATATGATAATTTGGCATTAATATATGTATAATAAAACTATTTATATCATATAGTAGGATTTAATGAATACTAATGAATTAATGAAAATTGTTAAGGTATTTCGGCGTCACTATTATCTCTATAGTGCCTATGACATATTCACAACTTCATTCTATTTTGTTTTTTTTTCTATACTAAAAATTAGTTTCATTTTAAGATTACTTTTAATTTTATTATAATTTAAATTTCAACTTATTCATACTTATTTCATTGGTATCATGAGTACAAATTTACCAATGTTGTTAGGGTTTTAATGTAACAATACAATTGATCATTGTGATTATTTATTATAATTCTTCCAATAAAGAAGTCACATGAAATAACAATAAACAATATAATGAATTTTTATCTAATATATTAATTTTGGGAGATAAATTCCTTCCATAAAATTTTCCTTTAATTAGTTAATATTGTTTCCATGAGAATTGTTTCTAAAAAAACTGACATTATTCCTCTCTTGAGTTGAATTTTTTTACTCCCTATCCATTTTTTCTATAATGGTTGAAAATAATGTTATAGGTTTTCTACAATTATTTTTTTGATGAAATTCATACATATTTTTGTGTTTTTATAGAATTATGTAAATGTATTTTCTTTATTTATTTCAAGAATGTTTCTCTGGTCCTTTTACTCAAATTGTGAAAGGAATGTTATTTTTTAATGATTAGGACATAAATATAATTATCCACCAACATGATCACTATATTATTGGTTGCTTATATTATAATTTCAATATTAATGTTAATTAAATCCTTTTCCTAATCATTTTATATATTATGAAATTTTAATTAATCTATTTCAAATGAATAGTACATTTTCATCAATAATATTTTAATGAAATATTATGGAATTTGTTTTCATCAATGACAACATAAGTTGATGTTTCATATATTATAATTGGTATATAATCCAAGGGTAACATCATTATTCATTATGTGTACAGTTTATGTTTATGATAATGATACAATGATTTTTATGAATCTAATTCTATTTAAAAGGGTTAAAATACTATGAATTGAAGGAATACTTATGAGCCCCATATCATTTACTTGGGTTGGGAAATGATGATATGTTTATAAATACCATTTCCTATTTCATTGGTTGTGATTTAATTAATATATTACTATATTAGAAAAAAAAATTATACATTATTTTATTGGTGATAACTATATCTCCCACTAATTATTTTGGTAATTATTTATATCTTTTAAGAAAATAATATGAAGACAGGTGATGTTTTTTTACTGCAATGGGAAATAAGCCGATGCACGTAATCTGTTATGGGAAACAATTGATTTTACATGATCTATTATAAAATGGGATACATGTCTAGATTAATAATATATTATAATTTTATGGTATCAATTGTAATTATTGACATATAAAATAGTTTATATACTACAAATGGTTCCTTAATGATATTACATGAATTTATGGTTCATGATTTATTTATGATAACTTCTCACTCATATTTATTATGTATTTTGAAATAATGTTGACCAATTACATGACCAATGTTTACAATCCATGATATGTTGGGTATGAAGTTTTATGTTATATCAATAATCGCAAAAACATATTCTTATCATATTCATTCATATGATTATCGGTTGATATCTTCAATATTTACCCTTAGCATCCATGTTCTCTAATTGTTATGATTTCTTTAGCCATGTTTTGAGTAATAGTATATGTACATTTTTTATATTAAGTGTAATAAATGTGAGGATTTATATTATAAAATTTAAAGAACATTCATGAAAAATTAATATTCTGTATCTAGTATGCAAAGACACTAATCACTTACAATCATGGGCGGGATTTGTTGAATATGTTGAATATTAATTTTTCACTTTGTAATATCTATTTATGAAAATAATGGGTCATTATAAATATTAATGTATAATGGGATTATGAAACAACGTTATTATCTTATTTGTTATTCATATAAATTTTCATTCAATTTTCCATGAATGGTAATTTTTTTTATCATTTTTAATTTAATGAGTGCCCCTTTACTATATTTTAAAAGGAAAAATCATCTCATTTTCTTTTACACCGCCATAAGGCATATATATCGACGATTCCATATATAAGTATATTGTAAACATCCATAGAAACAAATTATAGTTCTCTTCTTCAAAATTTAACTTTCTATGGGTCATATTTAACAAATATAAGGATATCTCATAGATAACTTGTAATAATCATTACCGAAACATAAAAATAAAATTGTTCTAAAATTTCCCCTAAATATATTATAGTAATCATAAAAAAATTAATCTAGTCCCTTAAACGTAATTTATAGTTTTTATTATTATAATAAATCTATATTTCTTCACTTTTTCATCCTATGGAATGTGAAAACATCAATCATTAATACGTACGACACACCATCACCACATAGTGTAATATTTCAATATTTTATCCAAATTAATTGGTTTTTTAAAATCATTAGACTAATTGTTATATATGTGATATATGTTATAATTAAATTTCTATTTTTTAAAAAACATTCTACGTTTTAACCATATAATTAGTTGAAAAATGAAAAATTTCTCATGTGTAAATGTAAACTACCACCTGTAAAAAGTGATTCGAATATTCATTGATTTCTACATTACATGTATTTCTACAATAATATTTATAATGATAATATATGATATAAATGATTTTATAATTATTTAGGGAATATGAAATAATATTTTTGTTTCTTTTGTTCCATCCATGGAAAAGAAAAAATATCATTCCCACATACATATGGACTACGATCTCTAAGAATAATTTAATTAATATTTCAATAAAAACATTTAATATATGAATACATACATATAAATATAAATATATTTAACATATATCATATATATAATGAATACCAATTTTCCACGATTGAAATTTAATATTAGAACAAGGGATGGGGATACTGAACCATTATTCTCAGGAAAAAAATTTAGTTTAAACCTAAAACAATTATAATAATAATATATTGTTATCAAAAGGATGATAAAATGTAATTATTGGTTCATATATAGTATAATATACTTGAATATGTATTTTTATTGAAATTTAATAAAATATTATTTTTATATATTTTTTGTTAAAAAAATATACTGGGAATGTTGAACAAGTGGTATGTGTATTCCAATCTCAGTTTCCATTCCCCAGGTTATATGGATTAATTATTATTTATTCCAAGAATTTGTTATAATTAAATATAAATTATATTATATTCAATTTCCACATGTAATGTGTATATTTATAATTTTTAAAAATATATACATCATGGATTAAATCTCATTGGAACAATATGATCGTTCTAAAATATTTTCTCTAAATTTTCAAAATATTTAAAAATATTTGATAATATGGATCTATTTACATATATTTTTTGTATATAATTATTATTTTAAAAAATTTAAATTTTTATATATTAATTAATCATGATTATATTTCTAACTCATTTTACTGTTTTAATGGATTACAATTTAAATGTTACAAAAGTGGTCTGAAATAAATTTTCAAAATCAATTTTTTATTTTTTTTATTTTAAATGAAGAAATAATAAATTCAATCATGTATAAAGTCCATATTTTTTCTTATGATTTGAATACTTAATGTGCCTTTTTGATTTATCTATACTTTTTTTCTTAATATAAATTACATCTAGAAGATAGATGTTTGAATGAAAGGATTTTCTTATTCCTCAATTGATTGAGTATATTTTTATTATATATCAATATTTTTTATAATTATAATACATAATCCCTTTTTATTTAAATAAATAATTTATTTTAAAAACTTTAGGTATTTTTGATTTTTCACATGGATGTAGTGGAATCATTCAATTTTTAACCAAAAGTGTTATTATAAAAATTATTTTAAAAATAAAAATATTTTTTATTTAGATACTATATAACAATAATGTATTTTCCCACCTCCAAAACTATTTTACAATATTTAGATTCCTATAAAATTTCATTATTTTTTACTAATTTTTCTCTTTAATGATGTAATATTTAAATTAATAACTATAAGGATTTTTCATTACATTAAAATAAATGAATTTATTAAAAAACTATGTTCATTTTGTTTAGATTAACATATTATATCTCTTATTAATATTTATATTATTTTAATTCTCTTGAAACATTAATTTTTTTGTTATCATAATTCATTGGACATTAAATTTATTTTCAATATGCACATTCTTTGTGTAATCGATATGGTTATTTCTGAAATTGTATACAATTTCAATACCATAATTCGTAATACTAATTTTTTACGGTTTAATGTGTAAATATTTATATTCTATATCCATTAATATATATATATATATTTGATAATGAATATTTTTATGAGTTACATTTATTATAAAATATACGATGAATGCAATAGATATGTAGTGATGGGTGGGGCATGTAATTATATATCCCCTCAATGCATTAAAAAGTATTATGTTTCTTAGAATTTTTTATAACATTATTAGCTATGTTTTTTGTGTATTCTGACCAATTAATAAAACATAATTAACATAAGACCTTGATGGTAAGATATCACGAGGTTAGATATAAATATGTCCCACAAGAATATATTCCATTATTGGAAAATTAGTTAATATTATCCATGATGTTAATAAATTTTTATTGTTCATTTATTAATTTCAAGGTAATGTAATTGAATAGATGTGATTTTTTTATTAATATCCATTTTTGTTGAATATTCATTATTTTCTCGTGATTCTTCCAATTTACTTAATACTTATGAAGCATTTGATCAAATCCTTTTTTTTTACTTTTCTTATTATATAAGAAAAAATAATATGAATTATATCAAAGAATAGATATAGTTTTTTTATGCAATGTATTATATATATCCAGTGTACTACAGTAAAATTTATGTATATAGTTATTCGAGATAACTAAAATGATACATCATGTGTGTTGTGATCCGGTATATATTTTACATATGTAATAAAGAATACACCAAATATTGGTTACAAGAGTTGGGGGTGGTTATCCCAATTTTTAGTATTTACTTTATACACATAATATATATATATAATGGTAAATGTTTCATAGTAAACATTTATAAATTAAAATGTTTATGTTATTATTATTACACCGAGGTTTTAATACTATTATATAATCCATGTCTGTATTCTAATTGTCATATTAATATTATAAATTCTAAAAATTATTATTCTTTATTTTATTTATCATTAACAGAGATTTATCTCATGAGTTTCTATATAAAATGAAAATATATTTATATTGTTTTCCCATTTTTTCTTTTTTTCATCAATAATATTTAATTGATATAATGAATCATAAAAATTTTATATTTTAGTTATAAATTTTTACTTGTTTTTCAAACCCTGTGATATTAATTTTTTTATAGAATAAATTTTTATATCATATATAATTTAAAATATTGATAAAATAAAATATTGTTTGATTTTTAATTGTGAACATGTGATTTCAACTCTAGATTGTACCTAAATATGTTTAATATAAGTAATAATAACTTCCAATTTAATATTGAAAATTATAGTTCATTATATTTCACCTGCCCCCTCCCACCCAAGATGTTATAATGATGGGAGAGAGATAATGACTCCTGTGTCCCACCTCTAGTAGGTCGCAGGTTCGCAACCAACACCAAGTTTATAAAAATATCCCAATATGGGAGGCATTTCCCATCAAATAAAAAAAATATTACAAGTTTGGATGAATCAACCGAAAAAAACTCAACAACATAATATAAAATAAACCAAAACATCCCATAATTTGTAAACAAATCAAAATTGTTACATATTAAAGTCTTCAAATTAAATCAAAAAAGAATAAAAGCAATGTAGGCGACATTAGAACATCTACAATGGTCCAAAATAGAAATGTCCATCACAAACTAAATATTCTTCCTAGAATCCTTAAAACTATTTTTATGTAAGTTGGGTGGCATACAGGTATACTTAGTAAGAAAAAGAATGTCTCTCATGAATATGTCAAAATAGAATACTAAATCACATATGTGATATTATTAATGCCAAATAGAACCTAAATAGATATTCTAAAAAAATAACAATCTAGCAAAGGCTCACTCACTGTATAAACCATCGAGGTATAATAATATATTATATGATAATCATCGATGATAAGGTACCCTCACTGAATTACCACTAATTATCCACTAAAATACCTTAGTAGAAAAAATCCTGGAACTCCAACCTCTTCTAAATCACATCACATCACATCACATCCTACACACACAATACTAGTCCATCACAACGCATCAAATCTCACCCTGCAGACACCTGATACCACGCGTCCTAACTCATCTGAAAGAATCCTTAGATCAAACTTCACGAATCATCCTAAATACACATAGTACCAAACATCACAACTCAATTGAATACCCTTGGTCCACTATTACTTGGAATCAGGAGTTGGGGAGAGAAGTTGGCCAGACATCCATCGTCCCACAATGATGTTGGGAAAGACACCCCCACCTAACTATGTGGGTGTCAGTACACGGTCCTCTACTTGGGTAGGGTGTGTATTGAAACAACAAAGAATAAAAAAATCTATATTAATATATATTAACATCACAAAATCCCATCCTATGGGATTATAACAAGAAAAAACCATTTCATAGAATCCCCACAATCACTGCCACTACTAAATGCATATAAAATCACAAACCAAGAGCAAGCCATGATTAATATTTCCAGATCTAATATGATTCTTAGAGTTAAAATTATATAAAAAAATTATAATTTAAGAAACTATATAATTTGTGTACATGCCATTTGTTAGCATCTGGTTTTATTTAAGAAGACAACATATTTCATATTTCCATCCCATTAGTTTTATATAAACATTAAAATTTTAATCCACACATCACATCATCAATTTCCCCATTAATAAATAACATTTGAAATTATTAACATGAAGTAGTAATAATATTAGTACATGGATAATATAATATATCTGCCCACATAGTACACACATAATATCACAACCAAACTCCCACATCCTTATCCTTTTACATCTACATCCACTTTCATAGAGCCACTACAAATCCATACCACAACCACCATCGCAACCCTATAACATAATTGTACCACAAAAACCATCCCAAACACACTACACAATCACATATAATCCACATACTCCAAACACATGACATCATTACCAAAATATAATACATTAGTTCAATTAACTAAAACCCCAACTATTCCACACATCACAATAAATATCACAACACAACACATTTTTAGATTTAGCAGGGGGAATTCTTCAAGTCCACTTTTTTATTTAAGGGAGGTATCACACAAGCTGTTATATCATTTGAAATCCATTTCATTATCCTAATATACATGGTTAGTTGTTTATTTATTATTATAATAAAATAATCACAAAAATATAGGTTTTAATAGAATGATTCTACAACATAATCCTTAAAAAACAAACATGAGTTTTATCAAGTCATTACACCTGTAAAAATATAATATCGAATAAATTCAAATAAAATAAATTAAATAAAAATCTATAATATCATACTTATCATTCCACGGTCTTATTAAATTCAATATAAACCAATCCATTTCCTTTCATAATCTAGTTGGAACCATGTTCACATGAGTTAACAATAATAAGACAATCATGCTTGATATGCATATAGATAAATGATGGATGTCCTTACTCGAAGAAAGTTCATTGACACAACCTTGATTCACCAAAAAATGATTTTTGGGTATGGAATGAAACTCCCCAAGGAAAACACGAACTAATTATTGAAAATAATTTTTTCAACCCCAAGGAAGATGTATTTGGGACATCCGGTCTCAAGAAAAATCCAGAATAAAATAATGATGGTATTATATTTTCTATAGAATGATTAGATCCTTAATTTTTTTAATTTAATATAGTTTTGAATTTAAATTAAAGATGATATCATCAAGATTATTAATTTTAACATTTCTAAAGGTATTTAGGAATTTAAAAAAAAATATACATACGATTTATCCATTTTGAAATGGATTTAACGAACTAATTTAAGGAATTTAAACACATTTTCATCATAAGATACATAGAATGGGAATTTTTTAATTTTTATGGAAAACTGGAATGTTATAGAAAAATGGAAAACTATCAAAATGATTCAACACCTGGATGAGTCATCACCAGATGAGTTTCTTCTAGGATAATTCACTATTAGAAGAGTCACCAACAAACAAGTATCATCTAGAAGAATCAAATCCACGATGAGTCACCTCCAGATGATTTATTACCAGATGATTCTCTACAAGATGAGTAACGCCCATATTAGTAATGACAATATGAGTCACTACAATATGAGTCATCACCAGATGATTCATTTCCAAAAGAGTCGCCACTATGATGTGTCACCATTGGAAAACTATAAATTTGGAAAATTGCTGAAATGATTCACTGTTGGAATGTGTCACCATTGAAGAACTAAATTTTTTGGAAAAATATTGGAATGATTAACCATTGTAATACTATAAATTTGGAAAACTAATTGAATGATTCATCCTTGGAATGTCTCACATTTCGCAAGGACACCACCTACACCCCCCAAACACCACAATTATTAAATTTTTGGAAACATAATTGCCTATTAGGTTCAGATCATTACCATATTCTATTCCATCCATAGTATAATTCTCACAAATGTTGTTCATTTAATATTTTTTTGAATTTACTTCTGATAATCTCATTCATGGATTTCAATATAAATTCACCTTAATATGTGTATAAGTGATGGGTAGTATTCAACATCAACCACATGCCTTAAAACCTAAATAGGATGAATAACCCTATAGAGGGAATATTTATTAGGCTATATTTAAAATTTTGACACCATAATAATAAAATTAATATATAATATTTATAAAATCAAACCCTACAATTAATAACCATCTATCCTCTTATGATTTTTATGTATATTTATTTTCATTTATTTTCTGACAAATAGAAAATAAGAGATCCATTTTATCGTATATCATATATTTACAAAAAATCACCATATCAAAAATGTTATCCCAATAAAAAAGTTAATAATATATGAAACCTATATGACATCCTTTATAATTTCATTATATAATTCATGTGATATAAATTATATTGGCGAAACTCATGTAGTGAAAATTACCCTCCATTATTCTATCAAAATATAAATTGAATGCCCTAAATATTTTCATAAATGAGTAAACAATCTCTTTAGGTTTGTCATATATATATTTTTAGATTTTTTTAATAATATAAAAATAAAAAATCCATACAATATTTCCCATAATATCTTTTATAACACCTCAAAATTCTAAAGTACAAATTTATATTCAATAGCCTTCATAACACACAACACCAACCATTTAAGAGAAGATATAGTCCTATGTATTAAGAAAAAATTTAATTTTCCAAATAAATTTAATATAATTTTTATCTTTCAATGCAATAAATATTGAGTTTTCATGCATCAAAAGAAACAACGACCTTCTTCGATAGTTATCGTTATACGCATGACCGAGTTTTAACTGAACAAAAATATATTTATAAAATATTGTTATATATTATAATAATACATAACCTAGACATTAAATTAGATTTTAGGAATAGTATTGACTAAATTATGAAAATATATGATTAAAGAAAATATAAAATAAACTAATAGGTTACTAATTAATTGGAAATGATAATATAAACTAGTTTAATATAACGAAAATATTATTATTTTTATGCCCACATGGTGTTTTTTCATAATAAGATAAATTAATTAAAATTAATAAATTATATAAATGAAATATATATGTTATATATTCCAAAAAATATTTTTGATAATCATTCAATAGATTTGATAGGAACAAGATAATAATAAACACAATATTAAAAATATAGACATGTTTTTTATTATGGTTTTTAGAGCCTTTTAGTGGATAATCCATTTCAAATAATTTTTTTGACCCATTTATAAATATTATGTTTAAAATTAATATTATTATTTTAAATTAGAACATAAAAAATATATTAGGGCAGATTTTTTATAATTTTCATTGATTTTTCATTTATTAATGAATAGTTAAAAATACTGAATTTTAGTTCAAAACTACTTTTTCATCAAATATATTTATACTGAAACATTATGGATTATATGGGTCATATTTTTAAATTAGATAGTATTTTTTATCATTTAATCCATTTTGGGTTATTTTAATCAATATCACTTTGAAATTGTCTATAAAAAAATAAAGCAACCATTATGACGTTTTTACTCTAAAACCCCACATTATTGTCCCACTTGTGGGATGAATTTTAATTTAATTTCTACAACTTTTGTCATTGGAATTTGGGAAAATTATTTCCATATTTGGAATCAAAATAATTTATAATTTATAAGAAGTCAGTATTATATTTTGACCAAAATTATTTTTCATGGTAATTAAAATTAATTACAAGGATTTGGTTAAATTGTCCAAAATAGGGAACTAACCCAAAACATAAAGTCCTAAATAGACATATAAACTTATATAAAGGTTATTTTATGTCAATATATCTTGTCTATACTCCATAGGATTTTCCATGGACTATTTCTTATCCACATGCAATAAACAATTCATGGGTGGTGTTCCTTTAAAAATATTACAAGAGATCTCATCCCTCCTCTATTAACAAAGGACTCATTCACATCCAATTACCCACACCTATAAAGCATTATTGGCTGGAAAACACTCTTCCAAAGTGGTTATCAACATCCCTCCTTCCTACATGAATAATAAATTTATTATAAATCAATCTAAGTAAGTCGTTTTGGTTCAAACCAAAAGAAGTTAACCCGATTAAGAGGTAACACCCTCCCTCAAACTCATCTCTCTTAATTACATTATCAACTCCCTCAAATATTATTATTACTTATCTATATAAATTATTTATTTTAACCAATATAATAATATGTTTTTATTTTATGTTTTATACCTACACTTACACACAGCTCCATCTAATGGGAAATGAACATAATGTTTACGTGTATGCAGACTACCACCTCGGTGAACAATGATTGTTTAATTTTCCATTACTGCATATCATTGTGAACATTATGATGGAAAATATTCTTATATATGATATATATTATTTTTATAATATATTTATTCTTATATAGTTCCTTAAATACACATGTCACTATACATTACATTTTTCAAAAAACTATAACATCATTTGTGGAATTGCGGACTACCACCTCTTAAAAGCGATATGATTTGTTCCTGATATACATAGAACATATTAAGGATAATTTTAATAAAGATATTATATATATATATATATATTACATATATATTATTCAATAATTATAATATAAATACATATAATATACTCTTCATCCTCGTAATATGAAAAAGAAATTAAAGTAGCATTCATGGGTACATACAGACTGACGTATCCATAAACGGTGCATTACATTTCATATCTCCAGAAATTATATATTATTATAAATAAAAAAATAATTGATATATATGATATTAAAATCATGGTTTACATTCATGAGTTTTTGAACACAACATATATTTAATAAGAATAAAAAATACCATGTTAAAACTTACTCGACAAACTAGGAAATTAACACCCGATACAGTTGAAGTAATGAATTATTATTAACAAATGGGAAGTAAGACATTATAAGAAGATAATATATGGTATTATAAACATAATTATGGTTCTGTTATAAATTATTAACACATTTAAATCCATTATATCAGAGGATAAAGACAACAAAACAAAAGGAATGTCAAGGTGAGGGAATTTCATATCAACTTACATTTCATTAAGTTTTCATTGTTAATATGTGCCAATTAACTTTTATTTGGTGTACGTAATTACTTTTTCACGTTTAAAATTGAATCCCCATATTCTATAAATATTATATGTTCAATTTCATTAATTAATTATCTGGGGATTCGGATTTCGAGGTTTCAATGTGGCATGTTACATGTTGGAATTGTTAAAGATTATTCTTCTCAAGAAAACTAGAAGTGTTATTTCAATGATATTTTCAGTTTTGGAAATTATATGACCTTAGTTCAATACATATTTTTACTCTCCTATGGTTATTCATTAAAATTTTTATTTATTAGTACCATTTTACCACTATTTGGTATTTAAAGTGTTTTAGAAAATATTTTTATAAAATCCCAACTTTATATCCTTATTTAGTCAGTGGCCATATTTTATTATAGAAATAATTTTTTTAATAAATTTCAAAAATATTTTATCATTTTCAAAACTATTTTGTAATGAATTTTTTTCCCTTTTTTTCTTTTACTCATGTTTTCAAATGAATCTTTTCGTCGCTTTCCTCACAATTCGATTTTCAAACCTTTTTACCATAGAAAATGAATATTCATGTTACCTCCTAAAAAATGACTGGATTAATCTTCATTAATTTCTTTGAAGCCTAGTTTGAAAGTATAAAAGGATTATTAAAAAAATTAAATGTTATTTTTGGGGGGAAATATTTTCAAAAGTTTTTCCAAAATAAAATTATATTTTCTTCAAGAATAATTTTAAATGTTATCATGTTATTTCATCAACAAAAACAACCCTATATTTTTACTCCACATTGAATTGTTTTATTGATATCATGATTATTATTTATTTGGATGGTTTAGTAATAATAATTTAATTTATCCTATTTATTCATATCATTTATCATGGGTATTAATAATACCTAAACCATATTCCATTTTGAATTCAATGTTTACCTTGACATTTATTTTAGTAATTGTGGAATTATTAACGATTCCTTATTTCTCATTCAATACGTTTATTCGATATGGAATACTAGTTGTTTTGATTGTTAAATATGAGGAATGACTTGGACTAGAAATTATGGGTGGATCTCAGAATTTATAGATCTCCTTGATGCATCGATATGATCCCATGAGATGAATAATTACACAAATGGGTTTCTACCCTTAATTTTAAACCGCCTTGTGAAAGGTCTTGATGGTAATAGGTATTCATGTTCCTAAGAAATTCCTTAAAATACAAAATAATTTATCTCATTTAGATTCAGTTATTATTTATCCCTGAGATTTTATGTCAACATATCTATGGATTTAGTTCATTCTCATTTTATTCATTTCCGGCATGTGTTTCACTTTCATACATTCCATGTTATTTATGACCTATCTACTTGTTTATATTGAAAGTTTGTTTAGTTATTTACCATTCCATATATATTGATTCATTATTTAATCCATTGTATTACCCTTACTGAGTATTTGAGATCAACCTTATTATGTTCTTTCCCTAGGTTATGAAGAAAATACCATTGAATGAGCTTACAGGTATGCAGTTTATTTCAGTCTATTACGTTGTTTCATTCATTTTATCTTCCTGATGTATCATAGAAATCATGTCTATAATATGGATGTCCAATACTATGAAACTGAATGGTCTGTCCAGATATGAATCCTTTTAATAATTCCAATTTAAAAAAATATTGCACCAGCTTCAGGCTTCTGAGGACAGGGCTTTACAATTGGTATCAAAATAAGTTTAACAACAATCTTAGAAACTAGATCTAGAAAAGTATTTTTAGGGATCACAAACCTAAGATATAAATTGAGGATAAGTATAAAAACCATCATATAATTTTAGTATGATAGAGATTATGGGGGTATTACTAGAAATACATCCCTGTCTAGATTCTACAATTGGACGATGTTCTGGAAAATATGTATATAGGTGTAGTAACTCTCACATGGTGTTCTGAGCCTGACTCTTGGTAACATGGTACATTAAAATGGGCCTGAATGTGGACCTAGTTTGATACACCTGGGGTATATTCCTTGGGTAATTCACATTTCATTTACCCACCATTATGAAGGATTTATGCCCCCAATGTAACCAATGTTTATAGATCTAGGATTTATGGTGCATAATTTTTTGTTTTTTTCTATACCTTGATTAGAAATATAGAATTGTCATAATATTATCAACTAATACAGTATATTTAATTTTTTAGAAATGGAAATTCGTAAAAGGATTGAGAACTCCACTAATGCACACGATGAAAAAGTCATAAGGATTAAATCATTCCTTGTGTTAAGCCAAAATTTTGAAGGAAAAAAGACTCCAAAATACACTCATCATATAAGGAAATAATAAAATGTGTTAAAAAAATTAGTAAATAATTCTTTGAATCATATGGATTTGAAGGGGAACGAGAGAAGAATAGGATAGTAGAGAAAAAGATGGATAAAATAATGAAGGGAGAGAAGGTGTTTTCCACATGTGATAATTGTAGAAGGAATCACCTATGTAGATACTAGATAGGAATGGGATTTTGATATATGTGTGGAGAAAATGGAAACCAAAATTGTGATTGAAAGGGCAAAAAAGGTTCCAATGTACAATTATTCAACTAAATGTAGACGAGACACTATGGGAATCAATTTTTGAACTGTCAATGGAATATACCCCAAAAGATGTTATTAGATAATGATCATGTTATGCTACTGTTGAAAATGAAGATAAATGATTCATATTTCTGTTGAAGTATTATGTCATATGAATATTTTATTTATAATTTAAAAGTAATAAGAACTATGGAATATGTGAATATAGTACTATAGTACTTTTCATTAGGTATTTGAGTCCATATGTTGAATTATACAAAGAAAATATATTCGATAGAATGGTAATCATTTGGGAAAACACATGATTGGTGGAAAGACAAACCTTAATATAATATGGATGTTGAGATAGTGATGATGAAATGGCTGATTTCAATAAGTAATGACTTCCTTGGAACTGAATAATGACATGTCAACATGTGGTCTATGATATCATTGATGGAGTTTAAAACACTTTGGTATTTAAGGATTATATCCAATAACATGTGTCTTAAATAAGGAATAGGGAATAATGAATGCTTACAATAAGGTATTATGGCATTTTTATTCCTTATCATAGTTAAATAGGATACATGATGATGTTATTAACGTGTTATTAATTTAAAAATTTTGAGTTGCCTCATACTGATTAAAGTCTAATGATAAGTTAATTTTTAGACATTCAGTGACATTCCTTCTAAAGTGATTGGATAATAATTGGTGGAAGAAGGTAACCATTTATATGTGTTGTTACTTTTTATTTTAAATTTATTGTAGAAAAATACAACATGTATTCTAGGTGAAAACAAATCATGTCTGGTAAGGCCACAGGGCTTGAACCCATGACTGAAGGATGATAAGGTTTTTTCACCTACCACTGGCATAAAATATCTACTAGTAATTATTTGAACAATTTTGAAAATTAATTTGAAAATGTAGTATCATTTTTTGGGATTATATATTATCCAATTAACCATATTTTTCTTGGGTGATGGTTAAGAACATATAGTTGGACTTTTCCCTCTTTTATAGGCCTTATGATTCTTTAAAACATTCTTTTAGTTCTCCAGGAATAAAAATAATTAATTATTAATAAATTTTTTTTTGTGAATAATAGGATGAATTAGAATTTCATTGAATCACATCCAAAATTTAGGATTGTGCATATGAAATTGAAAAAAATTAAGTAATAATATTTTCTTATAGTAATTACTCAGTATTAGGAAAATGGTTAAAAACGTGTTATCCTAATATCTTAATTTAGGATGAAGTGATGGGTACTAAATCATCACTGATTTATAGATTATTCACCAAAAATATTCCATTGATAAATCAATTTTTTTTTATTGAAGACCTTAATATATCCTTATAAATATTTATTCTTTACATCGAATTATGTATCTCTACATTCCACTAATAAGCTCCAACTTATAGACCTGGTTACATGGTAGTCCATGTAACCTTATACTTTCCATCCTCTCTTTTATAGACAATTTCTTACGAACCCTTCTCACGATGTGGGATTTAAAAAATTAGAAATATTAAAAAACTTATTACCAATAATGAGTTTAAATTGAGAGGATGTAATTTAATTAAGTTCGGGATATTGTAATACCCCAAAATTCTAAAGTACAAATTTTTATTCAATAGCTTGTTTAACATGAAACATAAAACATGTAACAGAAGATAAAGTCCCAAGTATTAAAAATATATTACTATTTAAAATAAATTAAATACATGTTTTATCTTCCAATGCAATAAATACTGAGTTAGCATGAAAAAAACAACACCCTTTTACAAATTGCATTATATGCATGACCGAGTTTTAATAAAACAATAATATATTATTAAAATATTATTATTTAATATAATAATACATAACCTAGTAGCTAAATTAGTGTTTAGGAATAATATAGACTAACTTGTGAAACTATATGGGTCAAACAAATATAAAATGAATTAATAGGATACTAATTAATTACAAATGGATATATAAACCAATTCAATATAACAAAAATATTATTATTTTTATTCCCTCATTGTGTTTGTATTAATAAATTAGATTAATTAAAATTAATAAATAATATTAATGAAATATAAATTTTATATATTCAATCAAATATTTTTTATAATCATTTAAAAGATTTGATGTGCATAATATTATAATTAACTCAATATTATATATAAAACCCCATTTTTTGGTACTTTTACAACCATTTAATTGAGAATCCATTTTAAATTTATTATTTTACCCATTTATAATCTTATATGTCATAATAAACATAATATTCATTATTATAATATAAATAATAGGTTAGGGTAATTTTTTGGAATTGTTCTGTGAAGTTTCATTTTTTAATGAATAATTAAAGATACTGAATTTTTGTTGAAAACTAATTTTTCATCTAATTTAATTATAAGTATAATTACGTTTTAAATGGGTTTTAAAGTTAAATTAGATAATATTTTTAAAAATTAATCCAATATAATTCATTGGAATCATTTTCACTTTGAAATTTACTATAAAAATATAGTGAATGTTAGGGAATTTGTACTCTAAAAACTCGCAATGTCGTCCCGCTTACTGAATGAATATTAATATAATTTCTACCACTTCAGTGATTGAAATTTGAAAAAATTGATTCCATATTTTGAATAAAAATAGTTTATAATTTATATTTATTCTATCATTGTTTTTGACCAAAAATATTACTGATGGTAATTAAAATTAATTACAAGGATTATGGTTTAATTTTCCTTAATAAGGGACTAAACCAAAACCTTAAATACCAAATAGAACTATACACACTTACAAAGGATATTTTATATCTTTATTTGGACCCTATCCTCCAATGGGTCAACCTTTTACCATTATTTATCAACATTCCACAAACAATTCAAGGGTGTGGTTTTTTTTCTATTAAATATTTTAAGAGACTCCACACATCCTCCATTATAAAAGGCCTCTTTCAATACCACTTCTCCACACCTCTCAAGAAACATTGGCTCTACCAAACTATACCAAAATGGCTCCCTAAAATTTCTTATTCATCCATGATCATTTTTTTATCATAATTTCATCTAAATAAGTTATTTCAGTTCATACCCAAAGAATTTACCCTATTAAGGGGTAACACCCTCCCAAAAACTTTTATCTTTTATTTCCGTTATCTACTGCCTCAAATATTCTTATTCCATATCTATATAAAAAATAATTTATTATAAATATACTTGGTATTTTTTAGGTTATGTGTTAGAAATAAACTTACACACACCTCTAGCTAATGGAAAATAAACATAATGTTTACGTGTATGTGGATTACCACCTCACTAAATGATGATTGTTCAATTTTCATTCACCGCCTCTCATGGGGGCCATTATGATTGGCACTCATCTTATATATGATATATATTATATTTATATTATCTTTATTATTTGTTAATTCCTTTATAAAACTCATCTCTATAGATTCTATTTTACATAAAAATGATAACATCATTTGTGGAAGTGCGGACTACCGCCCTCTCAAAGCTATGTGATTCGTTCATATTATACATGGAATTTATTAAGGATAATTTTAATTTTACTATTTAATATATATGACATATATATTATTATTTAATTATAATATACATACTTATAATTTAATCTTTATCCTTTTAATATGAAAAATATATGAAAGTAGGTTCCATGGGTACGTACGGACTACCATTTCTATCAATGATGCATTCCAATTATTATATTCAAAAATTATATATATTTATAGATACATATATATTAGAACTATTGGATTTTAATTTCATTGTTTAAAATACAGATATTATGATACATTAATATATTTAATAAGAATAGGGAACAATAAGATGAAACATACATGACAAACTAAGCAATTTACACCTGATATGGTTGAATTAAAGAAAGATTGTAAACAAATAGATAATAAAACATTTTAAGTATTTAATATAATGTACTATAAACAAGGGTATGGTTCTATTATATGTTATTAACACATTCTAATCCACTATAAAAGATGATAAATACAACACAACAAAATTAATATGAAGGTAAGGGAATTTCAACTCAATTTACATTTCATTGAACATGATTTTTATTATGCAGAAATTCAAATTTGTTATGTGTGTATACATCCTCTGTCATGTTATATAATGAATCCAAATATTCTAAAATAATTATATGTTCAATTTAATTTCAAAATATCCGGGGATTATAATTTAGGTGTTTCAAAGTGGTATGGGGAAATTTGGAATGTTTCAAGATTACTCTTCTCAAGAATAATTGAAATCATATTTCAATGATATTTCCATTTGAGGAATTTACATGACATGTTTCTATAATTATTTTTTTTATCCTTTGACTATTCTATCCATTTTGTTATATTAGTACCATTTTCAACTCTTTGGTTCTCAAATGGTATTAGAAAATGTTTTTATGAAACCCCAACTTCATTCCTCTATTTATTTAGTGAACCTATTTTAATCTAAAAATCATTTTTTATTAAAAAAAATTCAATTTTTTTATCCTTTTAAAAATCATTTTGCAAATAAAATTTTACCCTTTTTGTATTACCCATGTTTTAAAAGGAATCTTCTTATCACATTCCCAATAGGGCATTTTTCAAAAACAAATTACTGTATAAAATGAATATTATTTTTGGCTTCTTAGGAATATACTGATTTATCCGCCATCATTTATTTGATGAATTATTTCCGAGTTGAAAATGATTATTTTTAATGTAATTTTTTTAAAAGGTATTTTCATTAATCGATATATTCAAATGGTTTCTCAAAATCAAAGGATATTCTACCAAAGAATGTTTTAAAATGTTATCATGTTATTTCATCAACAATAACTATCCTATATTTTTACTTCACATGGGATTTATTATATTGATATCAACATTACTCATCCACTATATAGTTTAAGAATGGGTATTTAATTTCACCTCTTAATCTATATCATTTATCATGGGTATTATTATTTTGTAAACCATATAACATTTTTAAAATGGTGTTAACATTGATGGTTATTTTATTAAATTTAGAATTATTAATGAATCGGTATTTATCATTCAATATGGTTATTTGATAAGGTGTAGTAGTTATTTTGACTATTCAATATGATGAATTATTTATACTAGAAATGGCAGGGGGATCCCAAACATTATATAGCTCTTTGATGAATCAACATGCTCTCATGAGACGAATAATTGGGCAAATGGGTTTCTACCAATAGTTTTAAGCCATATTAGGAAAGGTCATAATGGTAATAGGTTTTTATGTGCATGGGAAATAACGTATATTAAGAAATAATTACCATTATTTAGATTTAGTTATTATTTTTTCATGAGACTTTACATCGACATATAAATGAGGATGTAATTCATTCTCATTTTATTTATGTGTGGTATGTGTTTCAGTTTCTTATATGCAATGTAATTTATGCCTTAGATATTTTATTACAGGGATAATATGTTTAGTTATTTAACTTTCCATATATATTGATTCATTATTTCTACTGTTGTATTACCCTTACTGATAATTTTTTCTCACCCATTTTATTATTCCTTCCACATATTATGAAGAAATGAACTTAGAATGGGATTACAAGGACATAGTTTTTTTCCATTTATTTTGTAGATTTTTTTATATTTTCTTCCCAATGTATTCTGGGAATTATATATATAATATGGATTTCCAAGAATTCTAAACTGAATAGCACTTCATGATTTGTTTCCTTATAATAATTTCAATTTAATAATTTAATAAACCATCATTGGGCTTCATGGTTTAGGGAAATAATTACTCATCATTAAATATGTATTTCAATATGAATATTTATTGATAGAAATATTTTTAGTTTCTATAAATTCACTTTTAAATGTTCCAAGTTAATAAGAACATTCTTTAATACTCTTAATGGGATGAAATCATACCACATAAATTACTCACATTGATTGAAATCTATTAAATTTTTTATCTATAATACTCAAATAGTTTATGGACACATCCTCCCACTTCTAGTATATAAAATTGAAGTGTGACCAAAATCCAATCAGAACTAGATTCTATGCCATACCTTTTTGAGAAATTTTATATCTCTAAACAAACACTACCACTTACATATTTATTTCATGACCCTCAACTGTTTATTTGAATAATGATAAATATTTAAAGCATATAAACGTACATAAAATGATGAGAAATGATACAAATTTTTAATTTATTCCCTCATTATTTTATGAACATACACCATTCCAAAAATAACACCCTATCATATTCAATGAAATTATCAAGATAATCATCATTAAATTTATAATACCTACAAATTTCAACCTCCAGTTATCTATGGTGAGACTCTTGAACTGTTTAATTTATGAGATAATATGTTTTACCTTGATGTATATAATCCACACTACCAATAACATCTATTTCAATATATAGGATTTTTACAACACCTAAAATATGTGGAACAGTCTCTAGAACTCAACCCCATAACACACACCCCAAACCACACCACCCCAACCACCCCATTTGCCCGAATGGACGAATAACATCCATATCAATATGCGGAGACACAAAATAATCTATTCTTTTTTCACTCAACTTGTCACAGTAAATTATTAAAAGTATTTGTAATCTAGATAATATATACGAAATTTTAATGTATCGAAATATTTATAATTTAAAAATCATGATACAATATTAAATATATCAGTCCATATTGATATATATTGAAATTTTGATATCAAAATCCAAAACACATGTAATTATCTATCATTATGAAAATAAAACTATCAAAATGAATTTAACATCAATATATTTTCCTAGAAAACTATATTTATCATTAGATATCATTCATTGAAATATAGTTTACATGAAGCTAAAACAATATACCACTAGAGGATATATTTCCACCCAATTTTAAAAATATTCAATATATTCCATGGAAAAATTCGTTACAATAACCATTATTCATAACCTCATTCATAGGTATGAGAATTATAATATTTTTAATCAATATCACCATTATATCAAAAATAAAAAATTTAATAATATATAAAAATATAATATTAACCATTCTTGGTTAAAGATTACATGAGTTACAAAATATAAGAAAATATGATATAATATTTGATTATATATATTTATACTATGTTAAATACTAACATAATAAAAATTATTTAAAACATATTTAGAAATAATTACCATGTTCTTAAATCAACACAAAAATACTCTTCATTGACAAACATAACATTCAAAAATATGAAGTTCCTGCATCAAAAATATAATCATTGGTAGATTCCCATAAGACTAATAAAATTAATTATAATTAAATGTGGTTTTTAAATCATCAACAAAATCATCATCGATTGTCCTGTAGTTTAATATAATATCAATTAACACCACTCATAATATATCTTTAAAATTCATGAAAAATTGTTAATCCATCACATAAATGTAGTTTATTCTTTAGTAATTTCTTTGGGAATTGCTATAAACTCATTTTTAATCTACTAGAATAAAAATACAATATTCTAAATAGAATCATCTTTTAAACACATGTGATAATAAAATAATTTAAATTTTATCCATCAGATCTATATGGAATCCTCTAATTGACCAAACATATAATCACTCTATGGTAGAAGAAACGGATTGCTTGCTTTATATATTTCTATCATTAATTAATATTTTCATAAAATAAAACCACTAAATATATTCCTAAAAAATAAAATTTTTAATCCCCAACCTATTAAAAATTGGTAAAAATAATCAATATTTTATATGACATCAATTTGAATATATCTATTCTGATGCTATCTTTTTATTTATTGATAAATTATAACTGTTATTAATGGAATTCCTAAAAATATTTTGATGGAAAAATCAATATCCTAACTCATTTGATTATTGATACCCTATATATGGGAAAAAAATGATAAATCCATTTTTTACCACGCAATCAATTTTACATGAACATTAAAAATGATATTAATAATAAATTAATGAAATGATGTATTTAGTTGATGTTTTGTATGTTATATTTTATTATTAGTAGGTCATTTTCCAATATGCCTTATATAGTTTACATATTACTATATTAAAAAAACTGTTTCCAACTATATTATATAGTTTCATGGACATAATGTAGCTAATTTATGCCATCTAGGATATGTTATTGTCACATTCCATCTAAACTGGAAGCCCCAATTATATTCTTAACTATATTCAAAAAAAATTATCCTTTAAACACATACTCTCTCTATATATATAACATCCAAAATTTAATATTACTTTATTTTTAATGAACTATAAAACTGATAGAATACCATAATCCTCTTTGATAAATAACATTAGAAAATAAAATAAATTTAACAAAACTAAGATTACTAAATAAATTTATTAGTTATAAAAATATAATACATTTCAATAAAATAGGTTCTACCATGTCAATATCATTAACATTTTTAGGATTACCATGATGAGATCCTAAATTATTCTTTATAACTAGCCTCTACCCTTCATGCCTTCAATCATTTAAATATTCATAAGTATCAGAAATTGTTTTGGGAAATTATATATCATAACTTCTATTAATAAATGATTTTATTCATCATGAATCTTACTATTATTTAATTTTTTTGGTCAATATTATGGTATAATATTTTACCATTTGAATATTTTTTTATGATCAATAATGTCATCTTTGAAATTACAAACACATAATTTTTATAGTTCCTCTTAAGAAATAATAATAATGGGTCAAATTAACACTCTTACTCTTGGAATTTCAAATGTTCCTTCTCAAGAAATACATATAAATTATTCAATGAAATAAACCTAATAGTTAGAATATCATATAGATAAATTATTCATCTCTATCTAATAAGGAAAAAAATTCCTCTATCGAAGAGCAGACAAGTACCCACCATGATCCACTCAATGAGGCCCAACTCTATCAACACATTAATATAAATCTTCTTATGTAAATGAACTAACTTAATATTGGTTATTAGATTTTAGTTTCATCAAAAGTTATTAATAAGTACACTGTTAATCTTTTTAAGATTTTATGAAGTTATATTATATAAAAATTATTCAAAACATATACTATTTAATAATAGATATCTAGTTTTGAATATATAAATTATCATGTTATCAAAAATTTCAATCTTTTCTATCACAGGTATATATAAATCAAACCTGGAAAAATAATTTAGTTTATGTGTATTTATAGTATTTTTATTTCTTCCAAAAATGAAATCCATCCAAAATAAATATAATATTATTTATTTATATAAATTCATTTCTACAATCAACATCATAGTTTAATTTTTTCAATAATAATTATAACTACTATAAAATTAATTTCAATATTATTTAGTATCTTTAATAACCTTACTATTTAAAAATTATTTAATAACATTTTTTAATTTTATTGACTAGTTTACGTTCTCTTGTAAAAATTAGAAACGAAATAAAACCAAAAAAAATCACTAGGTGTTTTATTAATTATCATTCCATGGTTACTAAAAGTCAATAGTTTTTATATTATCATTATTATGTACCAAATATGCATAAAAACAAGATAATGTTTGAAAATCCATTGTTATTTTTCATGATATGTTGGATGAAATACAATATCACAACTATTTAACCCTCTTATGAGAAATTCACACACTAAAAAAATGATTAAAAATCATTTTTTTACAAAATCATGAATGTATTTCCATGTCATGTTTAATTACCACCTAAATTAAATCCCTTATCATTAAATTATTCATATAAACCCCTAAAAATAGAAACACAACACGTTATATTATACAACATAAAAAATTCTAAAAGTAAAAAAAAACATGAAAACACAAAAAATTTCTTTTCATCACAATCACTCTAAATAATATATTACTATGAAATACTTCCATTAACATAAATTATAAATACATAATTATATATTAATAAAATCATTCCAAATTTGAATTATTTAAACCATTTAATGGAGTATAAATTTTTACATTAGTAAGACTAAAGTCCACAACTCTTCATGAAACTGATTTAGTCACAATATCTATATTAATTATAATTTCATAAAACGAAGCATAATTATGATAAATTCTCTCTCACAAGTTCCGCGTGAATAATATCCAGTCTAAAAAAATTTTATTATATTATTTAAAATATTTTTATATAATAGGGGGTATTATGTTAATACATAGTCATGAAATTAATTACCCGACAAATATTAACTTCTAATATTACATGTATTCATATATCACTTTTTATATTTTTTACAATATTAATATCAATGAATTTATATTAAAGAAATTTTAGATATGGGTGAATTCATTTATATTTTTGTGTCATCAATATTTCCATAATTAATTTTTCTCCTTTTTTAATTCGTGGTTTTCAGAACATTACTTGTGAATGAAATTCAAATTATTGATTTACTCTTTATTATGAGATACATTTGTAAAAACAATCAGACACAACAAAAAATAATTTATTTATGGTGTTTATAAACAATTGATTTTTAAAAAAATGATTACTTTATAGGATTATTAACCAACTATTTAATTAATTTTGTCTATAAAACATCATATTAATTTAGAAAAATAATTAAACAAGGATGATTTTTTATATTTTTTAAAATAGCTTCAGAACATTGATGGTTTGAAACTTATATCTATTTGAATAATATTACTACACAAATTGAATTATTATTTAATGTTAATTATGGAAAATACATATTTTATATATAAACACTTAATAGTTGATATAAAAATTTCATTATTGACATAAATAACAATCATAACCATTCAAATTTTAATCATGAAATCTTATTTTAATTCAGAAAAAAATAAAACAAATCTATAAAATAAACTGATTTATAATCAACTAATTTATTTAACCCATCTTTATTGTATTATTATATAGGTTTCTTTTTTATATTAAAAATGATATTAAAATATGTATATTTTTTTCTTAGAGAAATAAATGAAAAAATATTTTTTAAAATTATAAAATAACATATCATTAATTAATCCGGTGTGATAATATAAAAATATATATCCTTGGAGTAAAAACCTAAAGCATTGTTTTTAAAAATAAAATTTTAAAAGTTTTTTTGTTAAATAAATATAAATTATACTTTTAATTTTTGATATAATAAAAAAATTAACAAATATACTATATTTACAATGAAAATATAAATCAAAATGTGGGTTTGTGTTCTCTTTGTCGATATTATATTGGTTACATAGGGGACTTCTATATCATATAAGATATTATAATTTAAATAATATTTATTACATAGATTATTGAGGACAATATGCCTTTAGAAACATTATTATATTAATTTAATTACATATCCATCATTTATAATAATCATGATAAAATATGATGAAAAATTATCATCAGTTTGATTATTTTCACATTTTCAAGAAATAAATTTATCAATAATGGGTTATATTAGATTTTCTAGGACCCTTATACTAGGATCTTTTTTTAAAAATAACCTTTTTCATACAAGTTTTGATACTGATTGTTGTGAACCAAACAAAAAATCCAAAATTAAAATATGAATAAATAAGACACTTACCAGCCAAAAAACTTTTTGGGCTAATAATTTTTGAGAATAAAGACAAACCTTGAATATAAAAATTCATTATATTTTTAATCCAATTAAATTTTTTTATAACTAACTAAGGATTCAATTTTTTTCCATATGTATTCAATATCTCCCATTAAATTATTAACAACTGACACTCCTCTTAAAAAATCTACCATAAAACACTTATTTATAACATAGTGAAATATATAATAATAGGGGTGATTTAAAAAATTATGTATTGTTAAAAAAATTATAATGATAATATCATAAGTTCTAGTAAGAAAACTATATGAGTATTAGAGCATATTTAATTTACAAGAACACATAATTTGATAATAATATGTGATAAAACAAATATCAAATGTTGGGAATACTAGAAGAATGATTTTTGTATAAATAAGTAGATACCATCAAATTTGAAATTATTATAATATGGAATTAATATTAAATATTATTCTATAAGAATATGTTGAGGCTCAATAACATTAAAACATAACATACTAGACAAGGTTCCGCGTAGTATTTTTTTTACTCAATATTCAAATACAATTCATATTATGAGTTTTAATACATATCCCCATGAATTATTATGCCACATATTTTTAGGAACACCTATAATATCATTATATGTACACTTATTTGGGTGAAATGTTATTAAAACAATAAATATCCATAAAAAATCATAACATGATAATCAAATAGTATTTAAACTTGTTAGAAAATGAATAGTTAAAATATATATGTATATACAGTTCAATTAATAAAATAATATACATGGTATTTATACTCTCTAAATAATAGATATATGGATTAGTCAAATAGTTACAATATAAAAATGATTTACGGATATATTGGGAACACCATTATATTCCAGAGCTCCACCTTGGTGCCCCTCAGCTTCCAATTTCTTCATCGGAATTCTCTGCGGCATCAGGCTTCCTCAATTTGACACTGGTTGCTAGTTTTTCTCTACAAAGGCCCTCCGTTGATGAGTTCGATCGCTTCATTTTTAGTGATTGGGATCTGAAAGAATGTGTGGTGGTAGGGCTTCTTGACAGCCATCATCTGATGATTCATTTTGGCTCAGAGGAAGACTTGATAAGTGGTTGGTCCAGAGCTCCCCGCCGGTGCAATGGATGAAAATTCTTCTTACATCGCTGGTCGTTGGATCTCTGTATGAATCGGGATCCCCCTTCAGTTGTGACCTGGGTAAGTCTCCCTAATCTTCCATTACCTTTCTGAAATCCTGCGATAATTTGTATGCTAGGGAATTTGCTTGGCCGTTTCTTGTGTTCAGATCCACGCACTTCTTCTATGAGTCATCCAGTGAACCCTCGCATTTGTGTCGAGGTGGATGCCTCGAATCCACGAGTAGAATGGATTTGGATTGCTATGGGCGAGGAATTCCGCTGGAGGCAAGCCGTTGTGTTTGAGAATTGGGTTGATTTCTTCTCGAGTTGTCATCGTCTGGGTCACTTGGCTGGTCACTGTCATCGGGGAGTCAGAAGCAGGAGAAATGCCACATCGGTGAAGAGGCCTGGTGGTGCTTCTGGTCAAGGACAGTTGGGGTATGATGCAGCGAAGAATGGAAATGTTGTTTGTTTGGGTGAGACGTCGATGGTGAAGCTGGCGCAGGCTTCGCATAACCCATCTGCTGCTGGTTCAATGTTGAACCAGGTGCATACCTCACACAATCCAACACTTTCTATGGTGTTTGATAGACTGAAACATGATCTCTCTCGGCATAGTTGTGTGGATCAGATAGACAAAAATGAGGATGGTCCTGGCGCTGGAGCTGGAGGTAAGCTAGTAATTCCTGCTTCTTCAGGAGAAATGTTGCAGCATGATCAGAACTTTGCTGTTCAGTGTGAGGTAGGAAGGGTTGTCAGTGAGATTATAAACATTGGGACTGCTGAACATAAGGGGGATGAGCTGGATTTGTGCCTAGTTGATGGGAAAGCACATGGTGCGCTTTCTGTTGGCATGCCCCTCAATATGTGGGCTGGTACTCGATCTAGAAGTGGGGAAGTGCTGGATGCATCTGCTAAGGAAGGACATGTATTGCAGCATGGGAACACCTTTTTTGGTCAGGATGTTGCAGCAAGTGATGTTTTTAGATTGATCAAAGCTGATGAAGTTGGACTGCATGAGGGAGAGTTGGTGTGGAGTTCAGAGCCACATGCCCCTATTGGCCCCACTGGTTGTTCAGCTGGTAAAGACTCTTAGTTGCAGCTGGCTTCCGTTGGTGGTCTGATGATCATAGTGGACACCGAAAACCATTTTCATGAATTGGGTCATGATGAGGTGGATGAGTTCACTCCAATAAAGGATAGTGAAATTTTGTAGACTGGAAAAGAGAATATTGTGGGACAGGAGCATGATGTTGGTACTGTTTGTGTTGAGGCCCCTCGTTGTTTGGCAATGATTGATATCAATAGGCAATATCATCAGAGTCAGACTCTGATTGATGTTTGTCAAGAAGTTGTAATTACTAGAAAATGGGTAGATGTCTTGGACAGTGACAAGGAAAATTGTGGTGGATTGGATATGCCTTCCTTTAGTGATGTAGTCAAGGATAAAAAGAAAAAATCTGGAAATGAGGAAAATCCCTCAGCTAAAAGAATAAGGAGGAAGGCTTACTCTGACTTGTCAAAGCCGGAGTCAACTAGATCTACTGTCAGGCAATCCTCTAAGGAGTTGTTATCCTTAGAGAAGTTGAATCTTTGACGAAAATATGCGATGGTCCTAAAACATTATGACAACTCTGAATGGGAATCCGCTACTACAAAGGAAGTCTAATATCACGAGTATGGTGAGGGGTATGAATTCTATGACATGTAACTGGTTTTCTTGTGGTTTCTTGTTCCATGTACTTTTCTTTTCTTAATAAATGGTCAGAGGCTTTACCTCTGACTGGGCTTTCCTGGTATATTCGAAAAAAATTAACTACATTTTATTATTTTTTTCATATAAATATATACAGGTTTCAATTTTATAAAACATTTTATAAATAGAATAATCATCTTAATAAAGTTTGGATTATAAAAAAATGACATAATCTTAGTAAAATGAAACATAATTGATTAGAAATTAATATGAATCTTAATAGAAACTCATGGTTCAAGATTCATCATATGGGTTTAATATTAATTCGAAGTAACCTTGAAAAATATCATGAAGTTTACATTTAAAACATATAAAATTTAGGTGAATTATGATAAAATATTTCAATGGATGATAACTATATAATTTTAAAGAAAAAGTTGGTTCAAAATTTGGATTTTATCTGATTTTATGGAATTTGAGATGATGAAAAAATTAAATTAGGTAATATTTTATTTTATCTTATTTTGACCTCCAGTTTAAAAAACCCATATTTTTAAAATTAAGAATATATATGTGTAACATATTCCTTTTTTAATTTATAATTTGATATATTAGTTTAAAATTATTAATTATTATTTGAATTAAATTATGAATATATTGAAGGAATTATTCTTTTAAATGAATCATATTTTTTTTAATTTCATGAATTGGACTATTTGAAAATTATCAACAAAAATAAAAATAAATTAAATATTTAATGGAATATATATATATAAGTTATTGTAAAAAATGAATTATTAAACATTACATTCATGGTATAATGATATTAATAACATATAATGATATATTATTATCATAAAACAGTTAATGATTTACCCCAACCACGTACATAAAGGGGGACAATAAATTTGTTTTGACTGGATTTCATCTCATACAACGAATAAAGATTAGGTTAATAAGAATACAACCATTGTTTGGGTTTCTTATGAAGGATAGTTATAACCATACCTCAAGATAAATTTTCCTATAATGATATGGATGTTTTTTTAAATAACCCCCACTTTACACTAACAAAATATTCTGTTGTTTTATATATACTAGAGTGTTTCAATGAATAATAGCATATAAATTTATTAAAATAAGGTAAATTAGTTATTTCTCATTGATATGATAATGATGAAAACATATTAATTAAATAAATAAGCATTTCATCATGAAATGGTATGGAAATTTAGATATGGAAAAAATAACGGAAAAAGAGGTTATGAATCTGAACGTTATGAAGTTTCTTCTTAATGATTGATTTGATCACTATAAAACCATGTAATGTCATTGTAGGAACTCAAATGTTGGGTAATGAGAGGGAAACGAATTTGATATTGGAGTGGAGAGAAATAGGGAAATTATTCTCTATTTATACAATAGGGGTGGGGAGGTTATGGGTTTAAATATTTATTATTATCGTATTTAATCTTTTTTCAATGATGTGGCGCTGTTTCTTCAAAAATAAGTTCATATATTTCCAAAAAATGTAGGATAGATTACATTAAAATAAATAAAAATATAAATACACTATCTAAAATATCAAATTAATAGAATTTGGTTTAGAATAAATTTAAAAGTCTCGAATTAAATTTAGGTTCCTAAATGATAAATATTAGATTGTATGCTTAAATTTCCAAATTAAATTTGTTTTTATACTTAAATACATTATTGTGAAAAGAGTTTTATTTATTTTTATTTCATTAATAAATAATAATTCTACCAGTAATGTGACGGTACTCAAAAAATCCAAATTTTTTATATTTAACAAAAAATTAACTTGATGAGAAAATAAAATAAAATCATCCAATGATAATTTCGAGAATATTTATAAAAAATTATTATTTTTAAATAATATATTAAAAAATATTATATGTAGAATCTAGCTTATTTATAACTAATACTCATTAAATTTTAAATGATAGATTAAATTTTTATTTTATAATGTTCCATTTTTTTACATCGTGATTTCTTATTATTTATTTCATAATTTTAAAGAACAACTACATTTTATTAAATCGATAACCTAGTTATTATGACATATTATTTTCAAAAAAATAATTGATTAAATTTTTTTACATTAATAAACTATGTGTAATATGGTACTTTTATTATGTAACTAACAATATTACTTTCAAGAAACTATTATATTATAATTTTATAACCTTTTTTGGAAATTTGGCATTATAAATATGAGGATATTTTTTAAAAAACTGATGAATATTTAATAACATTATATTATTATAAACATTGTACTTAACAAATAAAATAGAATTTTTACATGAAAAATAAATATATAGATTATGAAAAACACCATTACCCAATTTAAATATCTATACTATAATTTAAAATTATTATTAATTTTATATTTTATTATAAAAAATATATTAAAGTGTATATAATAATTTCCATATTAAATTTTATTTGTTGTTTTGAAATGATATAATTTTAAATCATCGAAAACAAGTATCATACAATGATATCCTTAATATTACAAACACTTAATTACTATACTAAAATAATAAATATATAATGTATAATAATTATAAAACAATAATTGAAAATAAATTATAATTTCATCATTGATTCATTTAATTATTGGGTTTGAACCCCAAAAAACCACCTAACGTGATTGTTTTTAAATACAATTTGGGTTGCATATTTTCTAAAAAATTATTGTAATATATAAAAATCCACTACACATTATCATTTTATAATAAAAATACATATGTGGTAAATATATATTTTAATGATTTATTTATATAATTAAAAAATTAAATTATTTATCATTCATATTCAATATTTAATAATAATTAATTAAAATAGTATTCTAGAAGCATAAATGATTTATCAGATGGTGGAAAAAATTTCAAATTATTAATATATTAATAATAAAAATAACAATAATGACCATATATATGACCATATTTATTATATAGGATATTGGGTATGGATGCCTTCGGTTGAATATTTTATTTATATCACTAAATATTAGCTGTCTACCTATAATATATATTGTTATATATATGTATAGGATTTCATAACATTACATTATAACAAATTATTTATAGTTTTACTAATCATTTGGGGGGATTTTATGAACCATTATTTTGTGTATCCATCTATAGCATGGGTTTATGACAATAAGGACAATAATGGTGTTTTGACTATGATTGTGGATAGTAAATCCTATATAATTACATATAATATAAGTTTATATCGTTTAATATTCATAAATATTTATAAAAATATATATAAAGTATCATGTTCACATTGGGAAGTTTCTTAGGTAATGTATTTTCAATAAACAAAATATTTATAAATAGAATTTCTATTTTTAACATTGTTTCATATTTAGTAATGTAGCATAATTCACACATAACAAAGGAAAAAATGAGAAAACATTATTATTAAATCATAAATTTCATTTATATAACTATATTTGGAATAATAATTGAAAATATAGAAATTGTATTAAAATATAACATAAGAGAACAAAAATATAAAAATATAGGTCTTTATGAAAATATATAATAAAAACCCTCACATAAAATGATGTATATATATTATAATATTTTTAATGATATATTCCCAATGAAATTGAATGTATATAAATAGTTTAGATAGTAAATATTTCAATAAGGAATGATTTAAACATATGATATTTAATGGAAGTAGGGAACACATATGTTCGTTACAAATCTAAATTTTGCAATAGTAATCTGACTATTAGGAATTATATCCTATTAGTAATAATATTATACACATCAATGGAAATTTAAAATAATAATATGTTTTTTTTAAATGAATATTCAGTATAGATTCTTCAAGGTTTATATAAATAAATGTTTTATAATTCATTAATTATGTGCATTTTCTTTTATAAAACATACATGTTATAATTAAAATTTAATAATAAATATTATGATTCAATCGATAATTATTTTTTATTAAATTCAATTATATTAATATTTTTTTATATAGTAATTTTTTTATGATTAAATGAGGCCATATGTAAATTTTCATTTGGTTATAAAATTTACAAAAATCATAACATTGTTATTTTTTAAAAAATAATGTATGAATTATTTAAAATTTAAATTTATCATATTTTTATATTTTTATTTTTCATAAAATTGATTTATTTTTGTAATTATAAACATTGGAAAATGTTAAAGGTGAATTTAGTGTTTTTTCTTATAATGTTGAATTTTTAGTGACTTGTGAAATATGGTAAAATACAAAATTTTACCTTATATGTTTCATATGTGATTTTTTTAGTTATATAAAACCTAAGAACCGATGGAAAAAAAATAACATCCACCATTTAATGGAAATATTCAAATTAATTTATTCTACATGTAGCCTTGTAGCTTATAATAAACTAATGAATATAATATATTAAGGAACCACTCTCCACAACTTATAAAATGAACCGATCAAAAATATTTCTCCTAAAAAATTCTATCAATTTTATATTTAGAATTATATTTTGAAATATCTTTGAAAATATTTATTGATGTCACTCGATAAATTTTTATTTCTAATAATACAGTACCAAAGCACCCTAAATTGAATTTAAAAAGAAAACATTAAATATAATACATTCTGAAATTTTTTGTTTCTAATTTTTTTCATTTATTAACCTCTACTCAAATCCAAAATTATACATGACACAATGACTCTAGTGTAAAAAATAAGGAGTAATTGTATTTTATTAATTGGTTGTTCATTATATACCATCCCTTATTTGTATTATTAATATAAAGTTTTGTTTAAAATATAAGTGGTTCACCACCTCCATGAAAATCAAAAATCATTTTTATAAACCACTATCATGTAAGGATATTCATATATTAATATGGATAAAATTTGTTCTACAATGTATTTGGTAAATTATTTCAATGGTATTAATTTTTTAATAATCATTTAATTAATTACAATTAATCTAGTTTGCGACCATCGGTAAAAAATACAAAATTATCTAACAAAAAAACATTAAATTTTATTATAATTTCAATCAGCCATATATCAAAAAAACTATGTTTATTAAAAAACATTAAAATTGTTTATTGTAAATGAATTGAATTGAATTTAACATTTTATTTTTATCAAATTTATCATTATCGAATATAATTATCCATTGGTGATCTTACATTGATACTAACAAACTAATTCCCCCAGAACAACGATGTTAACAAATATATCTCATTTAAGTGGTTATAAATTAACACTATAAAAGTAAATAAATAAAATATATATAATAGTGGTACCAAATTAAGTAATTAATTTGTTAATTTTGACTATTTTTTATGTGATTTGAATGTGTAGAATGATTTTTGAATATATTGTATGGTATCCATCTAAACCATACATTTTTTCGGTAATGAAATTTCTGTAAATAAATAAGACACTATAATTATTTACTATTATTGAATTCTTCTAAGTTATTTATATATCTCCTTCACATATACTCCAAGAAATTGTCTCTTCAATTGATGGGATAATAAATTCCATATTTTCATTTAAAAAAATACTATATTTATGAAATCTCTTTGGATTAATACATAGGGAATGATTATGATAACTGTTAGTTTCTATAGGGAATTCCTATGATCATGCCATAAAATTGATTTCCTATTGTTGTTTATTAAATAATTTACATTTTATTATTAGTTCACTATGATATTTGTCCAATTTATTAGGTAACATATTGTCTTGGGATATATTATGAATAATTTTATTGATTGAACCTAAAACACAATGCTACTATGTCCATCATGTGATATTTTCTCAATGGTCATCTTTTACATATAAATATACAGTATCATATATTTATGAAAATTTACTATGTTTCCATTATCATATTGTATGATGCTTATTAAGTTATGATCCCTTGTCATTTTTCTTGATCATTATATTTTATACTTTCATTTTATGTTATTTGATACCCTTTTTACAAATAATTATAATTTTAATCTCCTTACAATGATTTCTATCTTTCCATATTATTTTATTAATTCTCAAGGTAATACAATGAAATTTTAGGAGACAACTATGGAAATTAAAATAAAAAATCATATTTTTGTCTCACATTGATGTATTATGACCCTAGTCATACAAAGACACTGGGTCTTTCAGAAATTTGGTTGTATCTATGATATATTTTGGTTAAAATCCTGGTAATTTTTTTTGTAAATGGCATTAGTCACAATATTTGGTATCAGAGAATTTTTAAATTATATTTGTAGATTTGGGCTAAATTTTTTTAGTGAAAGCACAATGGATAATTCTATGTATAGAAAAATATCATATAATTTTGGTGAAGTAATGAGAAAATGGTTTATATGTATTTAAATCCACATTTTTTAACTATAATTGGGTGTGCCTCCAGGAGATATGAACCAATGGGTAATAACCATGAATTGCATGAATTAGGAAATGAATTGATCATTACGTAGTTCATGAAAATGTGGCCCTACTGCACACCACCTTTGAAAATATTATGGAATAAGCATTGAAAAATTAAAAAATATATCATGAATCCTTATGTTAGATATAAATATATTTTTAGGTCTAAAACATAATTAGGAAATAACCATGGCTAAACTGGATTGAAACCAATAGACTAAAATATCATGATTTACGGTTCAATTATATATTATTTATTTGAATAAATTAGTTTCACTTTTATAACATTTCTAGTTAAAATAATATTGTATCCTCTTCCTCTATATTAATTAATTATGGGAAATATGATTCCATAAACCTACATAAGATGAGATATTTTGACTAAGATTAATATATGAAAAAACAAATCGGAGTATGAACTCATATAATCAGGGAATTACTATATCAAAATACTCATTCTTTGAACAAATATAAAATCATGTTGAATATCCTCCTCAAAAGACATAAAAGGTTGGGATATAGTCAATTATGTGATGAAGGAATCCAACCTTCATTTTATAGTGTAATCTAATCATCACAGAATAATGTAATAAGAATATTTAAAAGATATTATATATCATCCAATGATTATAAAAAACAATTTCATTATTTATATCTATTATCATAAAGGTCAAGATGACCCGTAGTGGACACTGATCAAGAAAAAGAAGTCCATAGTGTATTTTTTTCCATTGAATGAGAATTATTCTTTGAAATGTTTTTGAATAAATATTTTACGTGAACTCCAAATATTTAAATATTTAGTGAGTTACTTAAACTTTTTTAAAAAGTAAAATAAGTCTATTGAGGTATATTATGAAAACATCACAATTATTTCTGGATTTACATCTATATATTCATCAAAACTGAATATAATCTAGGCTACATAAATATTGGGTTAATGGTGATTATATATAAACAACAAGTGATTTTATAAAATTACATATACTATCATATTACATGCCATTTATTCAATGAAATTTTTTATATTAGTGAATCTCGGTGGTCTTATGGTCATAGAGATAAAAATGAAAAAATGTGTCTCAATCATGAGGATCTATATAAAAATATAATAATGGAAGGAAACCCCAAGATCCCATGTGTCAAAAATTACAGGAAAATCATCTCAGAACCTCTTTAAGGGATCTAGTAAAATACATTATGTGTGAATGAAATGGGTATTATATAAATAAATAAAAATGATAGTATGAAACGTGCAAATGTGAGGAGAATATATATGGATCATAAATGATTTAATTGAATATTCCCATTGGAAGAGCCTAATATGCACCAATGTAGATCATAAGATAAGATCAATGACTATTAATATATATTCTAATACATTAATAATATATTTAAATATTTTTTATGTAGAAAGGATCATGTAACCTTATAAATGATGAGAATTGAGAAGGACCTCATCATCAAACACTAGTAAAAGATATACATGGGGATCATAATATAAGGATAATCAGAAATCATTTCTCAAATTATTCATCAACCATATAATTTATAGAATATAAATGATAATTAATGAGATGATATAAAATTATATAATAATATGGAATCCATAATAAATGGTCAATCATTATTGTTAATTATAAATTATTATGGGTTTTTATGATTTGGGTGAAGTATATATTTATTACCAAATATGAATATAATGTAGGTTTTGTGGAATGATAGACATATCTAAACATTATACAACAACATAAGGAGTAAAACGTTTTTATAAGATATCTGATATAGATATTTGTTGAAAAATATTATTTTAGTGAATACAAAATTTATATACAAAATATTGGTTTGTTAATAGGTGAAGGATGATTGGAAAATGAATATGGAGATGATCAAATGGTTACCCATACATATATAAAAATTATAGAACATCTATAGGTAACTTTACACTAGTATTCATAATACATCCTGTGAAATAATGATATAATATTTGTGGTGGATCTTCTTACAAATACTTATCACATTATTTCAATTTGGGATGAATTCAAAAGTAATGATATTGGAATGAAATACATTAAATATCAGTTGAGGTTTCTAGGAACACCACTATCAATTGAATCAAACTAGGATTTGATATTTAAAAATATGATTTGGAAGAGTCCCCAAATTATATGAACACTAAATTGAACTTAAGTAGGACATATCACAGAAAAAATGATGGAGAAAATGAGACAAATTTATAGAAACTAGAATACATGTTTAAGGCATGCTCGATGGACATTAATATAGAATTTTATAAACCTACTATTCTGGTTGAGTTATCACATAATAATATGATTCAGTAAAGAATCCAAATGTATATCAATGAATTTTTTTATGTCGTGAGATATAGAACATATATCTTCTGGTATGATGTTACTAAACTAAAGAATCAGGGCCACTAAATTTTTTAAGGAATGGTGGAAAATATCAAGATAATTTGGTAGAAAATAAAGTAAGATGAATTTAAAAAGAAGTTATATTACAAAAATTATAAACATGAACTATTTATTGAGATGACATATAACATGTTCTCCCATATAAATCCATAGAATAGAGCAATGATATTTTTTATGAAGGTATGTACAATAACTAGGTACATTATCTGAAATGAGATCATTAACTATATTGAAGACCTAGGCACATAATCTGAATTGATATTACTGACTGTATCAAATTTATGGATTATATACATTCACCCCACTAACAATTTCTGAATACCATGGAATATATCATCTATATTTATTAATGATGTTTTTACCAAATCCCTCACATGTACTAGATTTAGAGTTTGTATAGTTTGCAATTCGTCTCTCTAATGTGGAGCAGCTAGTGAAGATCTTGGAATATAGATATAATTGTTTTGTGAATTATGAATACTCATATTTTCCTATTACAATAATGAAACTATATGTTTGAGGATGTTACATGGGAACAAAATGAAACCTTAATGAATACATTTCTTCAAACCTATCCACTATTGTATGTTAATTAAAAATACTAGGTAAAAATTTATTCAGGGTGTGTAATGTCCCATAATTTTATCATTTGAATCCCCCTTTTATATTTTTTTCATCTTTATTAATTTAGAATTATACACATGCATTAAACAGTAAAACCATATACATCTAATTATTAATTAAATAATTAAATTTGATGACAAAAAAATTCTCTATTTATTTAAGTTGTTATATGGTGATAAAAAATAGAAAACAACATTATTAGAATATGACATTTTGTATCGGCTTTGCCCACCAGAATTACTAAACTCATGAATAACATTACATAAATTGTGAAAAATATTTGTATTTAAATATTCATCATGAAGATGAAAATATATATAACCCTGGGATATAATATAAATTATTAGGGGATTAATGAAATTAAGTATTTATATGAATTATGGAACCGATATGATCATTTCAATTCTGGATATCAGAATTGTAATATGACCATGTGAATAGTAATAAAACCATTTAAAATAGAAACGTGGGCGTTAGTATATTATCATCGCATATGGATATGTAAAAAATTGATTAGGTAACTTATACTTTTAAGTTATTTTATATATATTTTAAATATATATGTAAATAAATTTTTAATAAAATGATAAATTAGGGTTTTGTGTTTTTATTAAATAAAAATGTAATAAATGAAATTTTATATTACATATAAGGATTTAATTGAAATTAAATTTTCATTTAATCAATATATGAATTTATATAGTGGTTTATTATTATTTTATTATAATTATAAGAGACAATATGAAATTTTTTGATGTTAACATTTTTTTCTAATATTCAAATTGATATTTTTTCAAATAAATGATTTTTCGAAAAAAAAAATTAACCCAATATTTATAAAATTAGTTTCATAAAATGGATTTAAATTTCTAGATATACATTTAAGTAAAATTATACGGTTATTTTTAATTATTTTTCTGAAATGGTTTACTTTTTTTTGAGTAGATAAATATGGTAAAATATAGTTTTTAACATACTAATATTATAACATGAATTTTTGTTTATTATATGATATGAGTACCCATTAGTTAAAAATCACACGTCATAGTATATATAAATAGTCACATGACTAAATAATGTTTATATTGGTTCAACATAATTATCTCATGGATGTTACATTCAAAAACATCTCTCTCCTCCCCTTATAAATACAACATCTAACCACCCCTAATCCCCCCACATTTAAAACATGCTGCCTCTGATTTCTATATATAACTCTATCCACATGTCAATTCTAATAGCCCTAGAAGAATTTTTTATATATATCATCAAATCCCATTGATCCTTTATAATTATTTCATGAGACCATGTTATGAGGTAAAATTCTCAAACATTCACTTTTTAATTCATTTATTATTTTAAAATATCCTCACATCCCACATCCAATATTAAATAAAAATAATAATTATAAATATACAAAAAAATATCTATGTTAATGGAATATTCATCTTCCAACAATACTCTTTTTTATAGTCATCTTTTTTTACAATGTGGTTTTTTCTCTTCCTCCTTGAACAACATAGTTCATTCTTCTTCACCACCTTCAAGGATGGTTATAAAAATAATATTATTGTTAAATATTATCACAATAGCTATGAAATAAATTATTAAATTTTCCTTGATGTTTTAAAACAATTTTTATAAATGAAATAAATCTACTATGCGACGTTCATTAAAATTTTCTAAATAAACTAAACACAAAATCAATAAAAAATTTACTAAGTGAATCAACCGTACGATTGAATGTAAATTTGTATTTGGGACTATTTAAATTTTAATAAGCAAATAATTATTATTTATTTACACTTTTACAGTTTTATTAATATTTTTCATGAACATCAATAAATATAAAATATGATCTAACCCCAAAACTATGAAATGAGCTCCATCAAAAAAATGAAAAAAACATTATATCTTATTGATGTTTTATAAATGAAAATAACAAAATATTAATAAATAAAATTTATATTGGAATAGTTTTTAATTGTTTAACTAATTTATTTATTTTTATTACTCCTTTCATTATGTTTATATTACAATGATTATGGATCATAAGGTAATAGACCTCCCCAAAGCACATGTTTTAATTGGGTTATGATTGTTCTCATTCTAAATAGCATTTTCATAGTCTTTAACTTTATTTATTGATTATAAATTATATATATATCATTGAAATTTATACCAATATTATTCATTATTTTATTAATTGGTAGTACATTCCTTATTCTAATTTTAAAAATTCTTTATTTATGAAAACAATTTTTTATTATGATAAGAAATAAGATATTGTAAGACTTTTCATTCCATTGTTAATTCTTATATTTATTACATATTTTTTATTATATTTTTTGTTACAGATAATTATTTAAATTATATGATTTCTGTTCCAATGTAAAACTCTAATGAATTGGGTAATATTTTTAATCATAAGATGTTAGTGACTACATAAATGAGTAATACTAATCCATGATGGGACTATGTCCTCCATGTGATGTTTTCTGAGTGGTTAGTCCTGAATTATACTTATTTCATGTTATATATTTTACCAACATTCCTCTATTTTCATAATCGTATGATGCCATGTTTATTATATTATTCACCCTTCGGATTATTTTCAATCATTCACTTTAAGATACATTTTATTTTATTTGACTCCCATCTAATAATTCATTATCCTATTAATTCCCTGATTTGGATTTTATCTAACCTATTTATTTTAAGTATTCCCTATGATATCTTGTGTAGTTTTAGTATGTAAAATTTAATTATGATACCATAATGGAAAGGAAAATAAAATAATTTTATTTTTATTCCAATTTGATATATTATGAACCTATCCAACCAATGAAACTTGGCCTTTGATAATTAGTTTTTATTAAAGTGGTATTATGTTTAAAATAATGTAATAATATTTTTAAAAATATTAGGTCACTATGGTATTATTTTTCTACAAAAATATTATTTATCAATTACGTGATGGACTAGATCACACCATCAATTTAGAATTTTTGTATTAATATTAATTTTCATTATAATACTCCTCCATTTTCATTATGAATGTGTTCCATAATCACTGATAAATGTACAATTTAACAGTGGAGATTAATGTAAGATAATGTAAATTTTATTACATATTTCAATGGGACTTATCCATGTATTTGGATTTATATATTTATAAACACGTGAATAATTTTTTCTTTGGAATTAATTGATATTTAATTACATAATTATACCTAAAGGATATAATTAATTTGGAATTTTTAAAATAATTAATTATTCCATTTTATTATTAAGATCGAAACATGAGTAAATAACCATGTCAACATTAGACTTTGGAGAACTATGTAATTGGGTTATATGGATAACCACATGAGATAATTAAATAATAAAGGTTAAAGATGACATTTATTATCCAAGTTTAATATTTAAAAAACAAATGGTGTCATATTATTAACATTATCAGGATGTTGTCCTCATTATCAAATTTTCAATGTAATTATATGAACCAAATGTTATTATATATTATTTTAATATTACACAAATTTTCTATCATGAGATTATATTATTTCTAGGATTTCATATTCAAAAAGATATTTCTATTTTATATTAATAAAAGAGAGAGTGAGAAAAATAATAAATCATGTTTTAATTAAGTAATTATAGTTGATAGAGTATTATGACATTTACCATTAAATAGGTTATTAAATTATTTCTTAGTAGATATATTATGATGTTTTTTTACTCCTATAATTTGTCCATTTTATAATTTTTCTATATCTACCCTTTTATATTGGAGTAGGAAAATAATAATGGGTTAAAATATGATCAAAAAATTGAATTAGGGATTGGTATTATTAGTAGATATCATATGTGGTGGAGATTTGACTATTATTATTTTTTGTAAAAGTTAATAACCATTTTTATGGTCATTTCAATTAATAATTATTTTTATTGATGTCATAAGATATTCATTTACATGTAATGATATTATATTTGATTTATTTTTTATTTTTATTATATCATTATGTGTCCTCATTAGATAAATTATCACCTATTCCATAATTTGAGAGACTATTTACTATTTAATCATCACAACATAAATTTAATTTTATTAGAGTGACTAAAATCACATCTAATTGAATTGATGATTACCATGATATTGGGGAAGAGAATAAACTAATAATACTAATAGATCACAGAGTTTTAATTTTCATTAAAATAAAAATATTTCAAATTATTATAAAATGGAAAATTAAATTGATTGAATAATTTTATAGATTTATATATTTTCACATTCATATAGACATAATTTATGTTTTTATTCATGATTCAATTTATTTTTATGATTCAATATCAATAAAAATCATATTACATTTATTGGATAAACTTTTCACTAATGAAAATATTAAAACATATATGATTTTTTAATGATTTTATGAAATATTATATATAAAATAACAGATAGAGAATTATAAATGATTAATGATTTATTGTAATTATAAAATATTTTATACAAAAAACAACTGAAAAACTAATTTTTTGTTTAATGTATAGAAAACTACAATAATTAGTAATTTTATATTGTCTGTTTTAACATTATCTAAATTTAAATTGAAAAATCTATGCTCTCTTGTACAAAATAATAATTAAGATTTCTGGAACACTGAACAAAAGATAAATAAAAATTAAATATTGTATGATATTATGTGATTAATTTCATACTATTTTATGAGATATACATGAATTTTAGTAATATAAATAATTAAATAAATTGAATGTGATTCTTTTTATTTGTATTTGATACCAATTATTTTTATAATATGCATAAACATTTATATGTATGATCCCAACCGTTATCGATATTCCCAATAATTGTTTTAGGTATTCTTTCACTATTTAAATATTAATATATTCGTTGGGTTTTACATTAGTACATTTTGGGTGAATGTAGAGAAATTTGTATGCCAATTGTTTTGTGAATGGTTGGAATAGGGTTAGGAAAACATTTGGGGTTATCCCTTGGAAGTGGTGTTCCCCTTTTAATATCCATGGGTGTAGGAACATAGTTTGACAAAACCTTGGAGCCTCTCTCCCCAAACTGTGAACACATTAAATTAGGGGTTTAAATGTTTGGTACATGGTATTTCAAATCATTTTCCCACCCATAATTAAACATTAAACACTATATATTGGTTCATAGATAAGGGACACAACTTGAAAAACCTTTCACCCTTCCCAATAAATAATGTGTGCAGAATTTTAAAGCCCTATAAATGAGATTAAAATTTAACTGGCCCCTGTTGTTTATTTCAATTAACCCCAACTTGGACTAATATATTATCCTTAATTTCTTATGCATTAAGGAGGATTCAAATGATCCATGAACCCCATTCATAGTGAATCAAATATCCAATTGATGGATCATGTCAACATTAGTAAGTGATTTCTTATTCATTTGTTTTTACCTCTCTCATGTATCTTATTCAAGGAGATAGTTGATTACAAACAAAATTTCAAGGTTTATATCTAGGTTTTTATGAAAAATATTTTGAAGGATTATGGTCCTAGTTTAGGAATATAGATCTCATACACTATTGTGATTTTAACCATTCTACATTAAGTTTTATGATTTTTATTTGGAAAACACTCATTAATGATCTGGAGGTATGTGGTCTAACTATCAACTATCTATGTATTATATAAAATTGGGTGTCTTATATTTTTCATTTGTAATTTTACCATTGAGAAATGTCATTATAAATTGAATTAAATTATTTTCCCCAATTATTATTAAATTTGATGTATAATGGGATTTTTAATGTTTTTGAAAAATGGAATTATGATTTTTTTTCAAATACGGGTAATATGAATTTTATTGAATAATATATTGTGAAAATAGATGATAAATGGGTTTTGAATATTGTACCATGAGTTTATATATGAATGAATTATGTGAAAAAAATAGTTTTTTTTATTAGGGACTAATACTCTGAATACTCATATGGTTCCAGACTCATAATCTTGGGCCAAGAATTATATATATGGTTTTCTATTTGATCGTAGAGTCATGGGATAAGGTCTAGTTATCCCAAAACTCATGAAGTGATATACTACTGATCTTGGCCCAAATATGTTTTTGTGATATTGGAAATTAAGTTAATAATAAAATACCATGAATGAATAAAATGTGATATCCCAATGGTGGATGGTTAATACATCCATATGGGATAAAGTAGGTATGATTTATTTAGGATTCATTATAAACCCTAGGTTCTATGTGGTTAACTAATGAATATTAAACATTGAAACATTTATACATTATATTTTTCTCTTTATTCACTCTAAAACAATATACTACATTATTAAGATAACATTTATTTAGATTTCAATGGTTGTGGCTTAATAAGTTTTACTCATTCCTTACATGGGAAACATGATTTGTATATAAAGTTTCCTCCATGTTTTCAGGAAAATATAAGGGAAATAACTCTATGTTAGAGGAATGAGTTTGGATTTGGGATGGATCTTGGATGAGGGAACTAAAAATTATTTCGAGCATCTCATGGGAGTTTTTTAGTGTGTCCTTATTTAGGGTTTGAATATGAAACATGAAAATTATGTGGAATTCCATAAAATATTAATTGGAAAATGGTCAATTTTTAATTTTTTGTATTCATCATGTGTTGTTGGATGATTATTGATTATTGTAATATTTATATTAAAATTTGTTATATTTTTTTCTATTGATTTTGGACAGTCATTTATTTATTTGATTAAGAGTGTATAGTTTCCCTATTTAAATTTTAGACCCTCTCTACTAGTCTATAGCTTCTGACATATGGAGAGGTGCACTTATGTCCATGCATAGAACGATCATGATAAACCAATATGGAACACACATTTTGGGATGTAACGAAGCAGTATAAATGGATAATGATTTTACTTTTAATTATCTTTTTATTTGGGTGTGGTAGACAGTATACTATGATGATTCAAGCCTTGGTCATGAAATTCTTCATGGGAGTAGCTAACCCATATTCCGGGGGAACCCATGTAAGAAGGGAGGGATGGTTGTTCTAGATGTTTGTTGTTGTCATTGAATGTAATTTTACCTAAGGTGATGCATGTGTTTTTAGATGTTATTGTTTTCTAAGATTTTATTCACGACCCAAAATTGAAAGGCATCTACTATGAATGTATCATTCTATGAACATATGATTTATTGTGACATGAATCATTTTAGGAAAAAATAAAATAGAAGCATTTAGTTGATTTATCTAAATGAATTTATATATTTTCTTCTATAATTAAAAAATATATGGCTCCTAATGAAGAATATAAATAATTATATTTATGATATATTTTGTAATTTTAAAATGATAACATGTTTCACGATTAGAAAAATTGAATTATGAAAGGGTTTTACCCAATGTTATCCATTACCCATGTGATGGATGGTTGATGGATGTTATAGTGGTTTGGTTTTTTCTATTTGATGAAGTATGGGGGAGGAATTATAATATAATTATGTGAATCTCTCTTATTTACATGTGTTACTGATGTGTTTTGTGCCATAATATGTATTCATTTCAGTATAGAGAAATTCCTCTATGATTATGATTTTTGGTTCGATGAGATGAGGAAATGGCTGGAAATGCAGCTACAGTAGTGGAACATGTGGCACTGATTGTTCAAAGTGAAGGGATAGTAAATAAGATACCTGAGAACGTTTCTCTATTTATGTAGTTTATTTAGAGTTAACAAGGCCTGACATTGAGAAATACATTTTACTTGAAATGGGAGTTCTAGTTTTAGAATCATTTGATATACACTAAATAGGGTGGACCTGATGCATTTGAGTTCTTCACTAGTTTTTAAAAGATCATGGACCATTTAAAGACATATTTGAAAAATTAGGTCATTATTGAGTGTAATATTTTGGTTAGACCAGTGATGTGATCATGTAATATTTATAACCTAGATGGGGAGATGGATAACATTGTATGAAATGACATTTCAGATAATCTCCTCAAACACTTCAACCAATAGACGCTCCAAATGGAGAGGGTAGATGATTTTATAAGGTTTGACCTTGAGAGTATATCCATGATGTAAATTGTGGGTATCTTCTGTGATTTGTAGTTCTTTGTCCTATCATTATCCATAGATGAAACTATAATGGTCACACTTTTTCAGGATGAGATTAAATGTGAGATTAAGTCTTAGGATTAAATCATTCAATTTTTTATGTTTTCTAAAGTGGTGAATTTGGATCTCAAATCAAAAGAAAGCCTAATGGGGGATTCTAGGGGAATATTTTTTTGAAAGTCATGGACGTATATATTATGATAGTAGGAAGATTCTTTTGAAAATGTTAACCAGGGATGTGAAAATAATAGTGTCCCTAAAAAAGGATAAACTACTCAGAGTAGTATCCAAGATTATTTCCATTTGTACAATGGGTCAATTCACATTATTAATCTGTGTCCACGATCACCAGTGGAGTTTCAGTCCTATATTATGATGGTTCTTTTTATGTTAGATTTTATAATCCCTTTAATGAATGGTAATGAAGGAGTAACTATTCCCAATTATAGTGCTAGAATGGGGTCTTCTACCACATATCATTAGGAAATATGATTTTATTCTAGTTATGGAGTTAAGGATAGAGGATATGGCTCTTCATGGAATGAGTGACAGAATCTGAAGAGCGGTGTAGCTCCATGGAAATAGACTAAATCATAGTTAAGAGAGGTGAGACAGTTCTACCCAATTCAACATATTTTTCTGTAGTGAGTTTGGGATATTGATAGTCATAGATACTGTTCTTATATCTATATACATTATATTTCCTTATTTTATATAATAGCCTCTTATTCTTTTATATATTATAAACATTAATATTATAAGTCTAATGGAGGTGTTTAGGAGTGGGGTTTTGATTATCGACAAACTATTAGGTGTATGATTGGGGAAATTTAGTATATATAATGGGTTTTCTCTCAATTATAGTGAGTATAATTTCAATTGGGATCTTTATATATTTGATATGTCATGTTATGACATTATTTTGGGTGTTGAATGATTAGTATCATTATTATCCCACATAGATTATTACATTAGGAGGGTGATCTTTATGTATCCTGAGGGTAATAGTTTTAATCATATTGGGGACTAGTATATCTTGTAAGGTAATATTGGTATTGTTATTTAGAGGTATTAGGAGATCACCACCCAAGATTCAAGTCATTTTTGGATGATGGTGGTGCGAAACATATTGAATTTCCTCCCATACTAGATTAGTTAGAGGACAGGTTTCCTAATGAAATCTTAGGGTTACCACCTGATATGGAAGTTGATTTTTCAACTGATCTCATTCATGGATATTAAACAGTTTCTATTAAACAGTGAAAAACATATCTAAAATAGATTCAAGAGATCAATGCTCAGCTAGAAGTGTTGATGGAAAATGGAATTATCTTTCTCAGATGGTCGCCTTAGGGTTCTTATATTTTATTATTATAAGGTTAATAATTTGAAGTTACATTTATGTGTTTATTACTATATTTTCACCAAGATGAATGTGAAGAACCATTATCATATTTCACATATCAATGGTCTCTTTGACTACATGAGAGGACCTTCCATTTTCTCTAGTATTGATATTAGATTAAGGTAGAATCTGTGGATAGTTAGAAATTATAATTTACCATGAATGGATTTCTGAAGCATGTATTTCCAATAAAAGATCATCCTAATTTTGTTCAATATGATGAACGATCTCACAATGTTTATTTCCTTGGGGAACTAAATCTTTTACCCATACTTGTATCAGTTTTTGGTCATTTTTGTGAATTATATCTTGGTTTTTCCCAAATATCATGATGATAATACCGTACATCTTGGCATAATCATGAGTCCACTAAGAGAGAAAATATATTCCATGATATCTAAGTGTTAATTATATTTAAACATTTTACATTTAGTGGGACATAAATACTCTGGGTAATTGGTGTTAGTAGACCCATATAAGGAGTGTGTAGTTGTTTCTTGGGACCATCCCTATAATGTTTTTGATATCAAAAGACTTTTGGGTTGGCAGTTTAATCAATATGTTTTATATATGTTTTTCCCTTTTTAAATCACCTTATGTGGGATTGACCATAAAGATTATCTTGTTTGAGTGGACTGGATCATCTGAGACTGCTTTGGAAGAGTTGATGAATCATTTTACTACAACACATGTCATCATTCTACCAGATTAGGGTGACAAGTATACTATGCATTGTGATACCTTAGGGATTAGGATGGGATCATTGTGGATGTATAGAGTTCATGTTGGGTTATATGGATAATTAATGTCAAGTCTAGACAATTGGAATTATCCTACGCACCATCTGATGTTGGTCATGGTGGTTTATTGTATGATGTGGTGGTATAATTGTTTGTTGGGTGAATCCTTTACAATGTATTCTGATCAATTTTTTTTATAAACACCTTTTCACAATGATATTTTATCCTCTAATAGTGGAGATGGGTTAAGTATAAATATTCGATCTATTTTGAGCTAGATTATACAGAAAGAGAGGGAAATAGTGTTACCGATGCTTTGAGAGGGGTTTCATGGACTCATGTAGTTATGAATTCCAGTATTGAGAGGAAGATGGTGGTCGTGATAGTTAAGATTCATTTTTTATTTATGGAGATCTTGGAATAGATGACCCTTATATTGTTATCAGTTTATTCCACACATCTGATCTAGATATGGGATACATATTCTGAGGACCTAGATTATTTTTCCTTGATGTAGATCTATAATGGTTGGCTGTCACCATCCGATTGAAATATAGATGTTGATGAGATCACCGATGTTTGAAGTTTTTTTATACTAATTGTATGTTTGATAGGATGATGAATGAGGTTCCAAACTAAAATACCTTGGTGCATCTTGGTTTTACCAAAATGTATTTGACATATGTAGAAAGTATTGGTGGTCGGGAATGAAAAAGGGGATTTTCATAATCATGACATGATGAAATACCTTTTAGAATATTAAGGGTGACCATAAAAAACCTCTTGTTTTCCTATAACAACTTCCCATTGTGTAATTGAAGTGGGATGATGTAACAATCAATATTATACTGGGACATATAATTGGACCATGGATGAATAATGCGATTTTTGTGATTGTGGACCGATATAAAAAAGTAATCAATTTCATAAATATACATGATTCATTTTTTTATATTAGTTGGGTGAGATGTATGTTCTTGAGATAATCCATTTTCTTGGAGTTTTTTATATTATATTTTTAGACCATGATTTTTGATTTGCATCAAAATTTTGGAAAGGCTTACAGAAGGTTCTTTATAAGCATGTTTTTCTGGGTAAATATTTTAACCCATAGGTAGACTGAAAATCAGAGCATATTATTCATGTTATAGACTATATTCTTTGATAATACTTCTTATAAAATGCGTGTTCATGGGAGAAACACTTAGAGATTGTTTATTTTCCCTATAAAAATAGTTATCATGTGAATATTCGTATACAAACATATAAGAAACATTATTGTAGGACATAAAAGAGCACCTCTATGCTAGATTGAGGTTTGTATGTTTGATTTTTTTGGACCACGTATCATAAAAGAGAGATCATATATAGTTCAGTTGACTCAAAAATGTTCAGTTGATTCGACAATGTATGGCTATAGATTAGAGTAGGAAGAAGTTTCGTAATGACGGATGTAGTAGAACCCTTGATATTAAAAGTGGAGATCATATCTTATTTTTGGTGTCACCAAGATTATTTGTCTATAGGATTCATAGTAATGTAAATATAAAGACAATGTTTGTATGAAATTTCAATATTTATGATAGGATCAGATCAGTGGTGTATCTATTTTTTATTCAAAAATGGTATTGGATTATTCATGATGTTTTTCATTTGTCACAACCTAATATGTATGAGAAAAATCCTATTAATGTGACTAATGTATAAGTTTTTGTTCCTGAGGCTTATTTTCCATGGATGAGCATCAAATTCTTATCATATATCAAAATGAGAAAGTGTTATAGTGAATGACTATGCATATAGTCTTACTATTGTGGAATCATGGTCATGTTCAAGAGGATTAATCGTAAAGGGAAATTGATATTACAGCTTAATAGCTGATAATTTTACCTTGAAATAATATAGATTCCTTGGTGTAAAACTCGAGGAAGATTAGTTATATGGTGGGGAGATTGTAAGATCCCAACCTTTTTGGAGATTCCTCATACTGATTTTCAAATATTTTTTTACCCTTTTTTATGATATTTATAACGACCAAATGTTTTAGCAATGGAATTCAATTCTTATAATTATGCATTATAGTATAATTACATTGGGAAATAGACTTTCATATTAGGATAACACGTACTATGTGACCATTAAACATAGTTTTCCACTTATGTGATTTGAGTTTTGAAATTCTGTTATACAATAACGTGTTCAAGTTGATTTTTGGTGTCTGATGGAACATGAAAATTTTTTGGTGATGTGTATCGTACCCATATAAATAGTAACATAACCTTATGAATATAACTACAACCATTATGAAAAATAAATTACCCAAAGGAATAGTAACCTCACCATTGAGTGTAGAAATTAAATATAGGAAACTTATAAGTGATAATATAACCATAGTAAAAGTATTGGTATTTTGGTAAGTTGTAAATAAATAATTAAAATTAATTAAACAATTTAAAAGAAAATTTATTCTCTTAAAATGTGTTCATAAAATATAAATTTTATGTCTTCTAGTTTTTTGGATTATTTTATAAGACCTTATGTCATTTTTGAAAGCATTATAATATCAGTTATAGTTTTAAAATCTATATTTTTAAAGTAAATTTTGATTTTAATTAAAAATTAAATTAATCATATTTAAAGACTTATTATTGAAAAATGGATTTCATTTTTGGATTCTAATCATTAAAAATGGTTTGGGTGATTTTTTGGGATTTTTTAAAATAGATGAATTTTTATGAATAGTAAAATATAGTAATTTACTATATATATATATACAATATAATTTAAAATCACCATTCCCAGCAACATTGCTGAGGTATTCACCCTTGGTTCGAACTAACATGCACTTATTACTATTTTTTCATTGAATTATTACTATTTATTTTCTTATAGAGAAATAATAATGTAATGATTAAAATATTATGAAAAACCTCCTCCCCTTCACTATAAAAAACACCCACCAACACCTCTTCTCTTCACACTCCTCAAGCCTTTTGCCTTCCATAAATTCTGCTTAAATATCTCCCCACGATCCTACCCCATGTCCAATATCACTTGAAATCCTCATAATTCCAAATCCTCTCCCCTTAAGAGGCTCTCAAAGAAGATTAATTAATGATGTAAATTCCTCAATTCAATTCTTGTAGGTTCTTTTCCAATTCCTCTATTTTCTTTTATATCCTCACCTATCATCATCCCAAGGATATGAAAAATCAATATCCATACATGTAATGTCATGTTTTTATGATAATGGAACAATTTATTATCATATCTCTTTTACACTTCTTTTATACTAGTAGTAAAAACATCAACAGAGATTTGTTAATTTACCACATTCACGGACGATGGATTTTCAATTTATATTACAATCATCAATTATGGTCATGAAACCATTAATATGGTTGAAAAAGACAATAATATATGTATTTTTTCTCATCTATGGTTCTGGAATATTTTTGTACACATTTTTTTAAAATAAAATGTGTTCGATGTGATAAAAACCCACCAATTAACCAAATAGGTTGTCACTAAATTTTTATATAATGATTCATATTAACTCTAAGTAACCAAAAAAATTTAAAAACCATGTAAAATTTTTTATGTTCATTAATAAAATATAACTCGAAATCTGGAAAACCATCCTCATTTTACATGATTATATTTTCATCTATACAAGTAAACTGATCATGAAACAAAAGGACCCAAACAATGAAATTGAACCTCTTAAACAATAAAAAATGTCATTAATGAAAGTAAAAAGGTTAAAATAAATCAATTAAATGTAATATAGGTTCTGGATTTATTAACTAATGAACCTTATTTTCTTATTTTGGTCATTAATATCAAGTGGAGAACACATTCATAAATATGGAAAGGGATCCTCTCTTTCTCAATTTTTTTCAATAATATCATTTATGTGATACCCTTTTAACATTGATACATATTGATGGGGTATATTTTTTCTCCTCCCCATACTACCCACATAATATATAAATGATAATATAACCCTTTATTTCTCATTAATCCATCCAATGTACAATTGTTTCAATGCTGAGATTTCGTAAGGGATTCAACCCAAACCTTCTTTAATCCTTCAGGGTTCCTTATCCTTCTTTTTACCCCAAAACAGTTATTTATTATTTTTATTTACATCTTATAAATTCTGTTTATATGTACCAAATTCTTTCATCAGGACCCTTGTATCATCTCTTTCTAAGATATACATGTTTTTAAGTGGTTTCTCTCACAATAATTCCTGATAAGGAAACCGGTTTTAATTGAACTTCCTTAATTCCATCCCAATTTCAAGAGAACAACATCATCTTTTTTTATCACTGTTTTTAGAAAGTCGGTCACATGATTATGAAAAACCTCTTTGTTTACTTATTGGTTTATATAAAATATTATCCTCTTTTCAATTTTTAATGCCCTTTGGTATTTTACTCCAAACCTTACTAATATGTTTTATTTATAATGATTAATTAATATATATTTTTATTTTGTAACTTCTGTTTGAAAACACATGATTATCCACTAAATGAGGATAATATTCATTGTTAATATACATAATATTCATGTTCTTTTTTATTCATAAACACCATTTTAGTGAATTTTACACTTTGAACATCATTTCACATTATGATTGTAATACCTTCTTAAAATGCACTATTATGTGGTACATTTTTTAACATCATTTAAAGTATCCAATGATTAATCTAATTTTAAGGAATGTAATTATCCATATTTAAAATTGATATTTTGTTAAATTTATTTACACTTCAATATGATCATGTTTCATTTAGGGATCAATGGAGAATTCATGGAATAAGATGAGGATATTTGGTGATGAAAAGAAGTAATTCTATAGAAGTCAGATTGGACACCAGCCCACTGATGAGACTGTGGGGCTCAACATAAAGGCCCAATAAATACAATATTCTATGTTATTATAGAATGTTTGAATAGGAAAAAATCACTCTTCAAGATCCAATGCTAATTCGGCCTACATTGTGGTGATTTAGGCGGCCCAATTTAGAGATAAAATTCTGAGCCAGATTATGTGGCCCAGACAACCAACCCACTAATATGATCATATCTCGGCATCCACCACTCCAAATGGGCCCAAATTTTATCGGAGGTAAGAAGACATCCGTAGATCAATTTTTATATTATATGTGCCACTCTTATTAGGCCATCTAGAAGGTATTCCAAGCGCATCGATTCAGGGAAGGAAAGCTGGCTGCCACCTCGGGTCAAGGGTGGAAATATCAACTCTCCCTTACTTTCCACCCACCTATGGCCTACCAAAATTAATTTCAGAGACATGGAATATTGGAGGCTCTACCCATGGGCTAAAAAATCCCTATTTAAGGAAGTGGTGTTGGAGGATTGGAGGATATTTGGATGCTTTGTTCAATTGTAATGTTATGCTGCAAATTTGTTGTCTCAAATTTGTCTTTCACATTTAAGTTGTTCAATTCACTTTAGTTTCTTAATAAAAGTTCTTATTATACTCTTATTCTGTTGTTCTTAATATCACTTTGATACCGTTGGATCACGATGTGAATTTATTCAAAGCAAACCTTGTGAAATTATTCACACAATAGTGGGGTGATCATTTTATTTTTGTTGTTTTCTTTACTTCTCCATTTCCTCCCTCATGAGTCTACTTTCCGCTTCCATTGAATCCATGGGATCAATTTAGGGATAACCCACTTATGGGTTGATCCAAGGGAGTAGAAAGGGGCTGTATTGGATTTTATTTATCACCTCATTACTGTATAATAACTTCTTTAGTTGAGATTTTTATTTGATGATTTTTAAACTCCATAGTCCTTGTTGAATTTAAGGCCACACACTTCAAGTGCTAATATGAACCTTTACCTTGAAGTGCTCTAAACTTTGATCCTTCAAGTTTATTGGTGATTAGTATTAATGAGTGTAGGAATTAAACCAGTATGTGATGATGTTGTTTTATCTCCTTAGATGAACTCATCTCAAATATAAGAAATTGAAATCATTAAAAAGGAAATATGTCCAATCCACCTGGAGCGATAACCTAGGATCAAATCATTATTTTAAATTGAATTAACTTAAGTCTCTTAGAGTTCATTTAAACCCATCTAAAATCATCCCAAGTTGGACACTTCATAGCCAAAAATAGTCCATAGAATGTACGTGTCTATAGGTTACTTCTTAGGTCTCTGAGGATTCGACAACCCAAGCTAAACTACAAGGACTGTCTTACCTTCTTCTCTTGGGTAAATTTGAGCGAGAATCAAATTTTGGCACCGTTTCCAGGGACCTAAGTAAGTTATCTTAGACACTATCATCATTTTTTTCATCCCTATTCTCTTTTCTCACCCCTCACTCCTATGGAATTCAATTTTGAACAAGTCCAAACATTGGAAACCTATCCCTACTTTGATCACCCAACCCCATGTGTGATGTACAATGACCGTCCTAATTTCTACTTGTGGGATCATCAACAACCTAATGAACCATAATTTTTTTAGTCCTATGATCCACAAAATATTTCAACATATAATGAGTTTCAATCCCCATAAAGCCAATTTTAATACCCTCCTGTGCAATTCCAACAACTTAATTATCCACCTAGAATAGACCATTTGGATCAACCACTTATCCATCCTAATCCACATACATTACTTGAAAAACTATTTCAACAAATGGAGATAATTAATTTTTAGGTTTCATCCTTGAGGTTAGATCTACAAAGCATTAAAACTTGTGAGGAACCCATCCCTACACAAACTATCCCTTCCATAACCTTATGTGATGTGTCTAGTTTCCCACAAACTTCTTATGAATTTAATAAATAAAAAACCCTTGGATTTTGGGAAGATGAGGAGGATCATGTAATTGCTGATGGGTGTTTAAATCAAGAGGAAATTATTTTTTTTATTCACGAGAGGGAAATTTGACATCATGGATTGAGTCTCATGAATATAACTACATTGATGATTTTTCAAAAACACAAATCACTGAACCATTAAGAGAAATCAAAAAAATTGAGTCCATACCCATTCCTGAAACCAGTCTTTCCAATTTGGTGGTTGAATATTCTATTAAAAATGAACCAATTATGTTGAGAAAATTTGAAAATGAAATAGAGTTCAATTCAAAGTCCCAACCTATGTTTGAGAGTTTTAGCCTACCTGAACTTGAACAAAAGGACTTTCCATCCACCCTTAAGTTTCCATTCATTGGGGATAGCCAAAAAAATTCAGTTTTCATAATTTCTTATCTTGAAACCAATAAAGGGGTAATTATTCTTAATGTATTAGAAAATAATGCAATAGAAATTGAATCCATCATTTCTGATATTCCTTGGATTTACCTGCTCATTTTAGAACAAAGGTTTGTGCATGAAAAAAATTCTAAACATTGAATCAATTTCAACCTAGTATATGTGTTGAAACATGTGGTCCTTAAAATGTTGAAAGTTTGTATTGGATAAGTTGGGGGTTCAAGTTAAGCTAATGACGTTAAACGAAGCGCTGCATGGGAGACAACCCATGGTTTTCAAGTTTCCTATCATTTTGTTGTTTTAATCAACATTATATTTTAAATAGGATTAATTAATCATTTTTATTTTAAAAAAAATATATTATTGAACTGTTCTTATATTATGAGTATGGATGGGTATGAAAGGGGATCACCATATTCATACGTGTCACGTGGTGTGATCCTTGAGTAATTCCTTACCCAAAAATTTTAAAAGAAGACAATGTATCATCAGTTTGTTTTATTTTAATGTTTTTTGTAGGTTAAAATAAAAATACAAAAAAATATAATAATAATAATAAAAATGGACACGTCGTGGGTCGTGGGTCAAACCCCGTCACAACCAGCGAAGCCGCAGCGATTCGAACCCGGTACCGAAGGGAGACAGGGGCGTGCGCTTACCACTGACCTACGGCTTTTGGTGCTTCCTTATTCTATAATTTTTATATATATACTTATATTTTACATTCTTTATTATATATATATATTGTTTTGTTTTGTTTTGTTTGTTTGTTTTTTTTCTACTAGGGAACTCTGCAAGTGACATGGATATCAAAGGATTAAAAGGGAGAAACAAGAATTTCAACTTCAACCACCAGGTTACATCATTCCATGATCCTCATTTTCAATTTCCTTTTTGAAATTTAATTCTCTACCTCTACCCCCTTTTAAATTTTCTTTTCTTTAAACACTGGCGACATTGTTATTTTAAGTTGGGGGGATATAAAAAAATATGCATCTATGTCATAAAAAATGAATGATTTGAAAAAAAATGTGTAAATGAAAGGAAAAATTCCTTTAACTTTGAACATGGTAATACACATTGAACACTTTGAAACTGAATATCAAATAATTTAGCATACCCTGATTCTTATTTTAATCCTTGTATAATTTCATGAGCATAGATTTTGGAAAGTGTGGTTTTCTAATGTAATATTTCATCATTTATATATTCATCCAAAAAAATCACAATGCACGTCCTTTGGATAGTGGGGTATTTGTTTAAGTTCATGGGGTCCCCTAAGTAAATAGCATAAGTTTGGTGATCATTTTAGTTTAATATTAGTATTCAAAAAAAGTTAAAAAAAAATTGTGCGTAGAGCAATGAAATGACGTAATGCGTGGCTTTCGGCACTTGAGGATTGTGACTCCATAGTTGTTTGGCCCAGAGTTAGTAATTTTATCTCTATTTGTTGTTAATTTGAATTTGTTTTTGACTGAGTTAACTAAAGATGATGCCTGAGTATGTGGGATTCACTTGGTGCCCTAAGGTCTTTGAGCCTGGGAGTCATCGGCAAAGTCTCGTACAGGGGTTGACTCTTTTGAGTTCAACTTCAATTACCATGAAAAAATTGCAAAAACAAAAACAAAAAAATAATACAATAAAAAATGAATACTTATCTTAATATTGAAATGTGATTCCACCAAGTGCTTCCATCATTCCCCCCTTGAATAAAAATAAACCCCCATGTCTATTGTGATGCACAACAAATCCTCATACTTAATTGATATTGGATGAAATATGGAAATGAATTCGAACAAAGGAATGGGCTTGGGATTGGGATCTTATTATGAAAATATCTTGTATTAAAATATTTTTATGGGTTTCATGATTTTTTAGTATATGGGTTTTTGGTGATCATTGTGAATTAAAATGTTTTTGGAAAAGGGAATTCGAATTTAATATTGTTGAGATATATTTTGCTCGGGACTAGAAAAACTCAAGTTGGGGGTGTGATTAGACACTAAATGAGGCTAATATTCATTGTTAATATACATAATATTCATGTTCTTTTTTATTCATAAACACCATTTTAGTGTATTTTACACTTTGAACATCATTTCACATTATGATTGTAATACCTTCTTAAAATGCACTATTATGTGATACATTTTTCAGCATCATTTAACGTACCCAATGATTAATCTGATTTCAAGGAATGTAATTATCCATATTTCAATTTCATATTTTGGTAAATTTATTTACACTTCAATATGATCATGTTTCATTTAGGGATCAATGGAGAATTAATGGAAGAAGATGTGGATATTTTGTGATGAAAGGAAGTAATTCTGGAGAAGTCATATTGGACACCATCCCACTGATGAGACTGTGGGGATCAACATACAGTCCCAATAAATACCAAATTTTGTGGAATTCTAGAGACATTTATAGTAACAAATACCTCTTCAGGATCCAATGCTAATTTGGCCTAAATTGTAGTCATTTAGGCAGCCCAAGTAAGAGATAAAATTCTGGGCCAGATTCTGCGGCCCAGAAAAACATCCCACTAATATGATCATATCGTGGAATCCAAAACTCCAAATGGGGCCAAATTTTACAGGTGGTTAGAAGACATCCGTAGATCCTGTTTATTCTTATATGTCCCACTCTGATTAGGCCATCGAGAAGGTCTTTCAAGCACGTATTTTCAGTGAAGGAAAGATGGCTGCCACCTCGGGTCAACGGTGGAAAAATCAACTCTCCCTTACTTTCAACCCACCTATGGCCTACCACAATTAATTGAGTAGACTTGGACTATTGGAGGCTAGACCCAAGGGCTAAAAAATTCCTATTTAAGGCATTGTTGTTGGAGTATTGAAGGATCTTTGGAATCTTTGTTCAATTGTAATGTTATGATGCAATTTTATTGTCTCAAATTTGTCTTTCACATGTAAGTTGTTCAATTCACTTTAGTTTCTTAATAAAAGCTCATCTTCTAAAATTATTCTATTGTTCTTCACATCAAATTGATACCGTTGGATCACAGTGTGAATTTATTCATGCCAAACATTGTGAAATTATTCACACAATGGTTGAGTGATCATTTTATATTTGTTGTTTTCTTTACTTCTCCATTTCCTCCCTCATGAGTCTACTTTCCGCTTCCATTGAAACCATGGGATCAATGGAGGGCTAACCCACATATGGGTTGATCCAAGGGAGTAGAAAGGGGCTGGATTGGATGTTATTTATCACCTCATCAATGTATAATCACTTCTTTAATTGAGATTTTTATTTGATGATTTTTAAACTCCATCGTCCTTGTTGAATTTATGGCCACACACTTCAAGTGCTAATACAAAACTTTACCTTGAAGTGCTCAAAACATTGATCCTTCAAGTGTATATATGATTAGTATTAAAGGGTTTCGACATTAAACTATTAAGTGATGATGTTGTTTTATCTTCTTAAATGAACCCATCTCAAATTTAAGAAATTGAAATCATTAAAAAGGAAATACGTCCAATCCACCCCGAGCGATAACCTAGGATCAACTCATTCTTTTAAATTTAATTCACTTAAGTCTCTTAGAGTTCCTTTAAACCCATCTAAAATCAACCCAAGTTGGCCACTTCATAGCCAAAAACAGTTCATATAATGTACGTGTCTATAGGTTACTTCTTAGGTCTCTGAGGATTCGACAACCCAAGCTAAACTACAAGGACCGTCTTACCTTCTTCTCTTGGGTAAATTTGAGTGAGAATCAACACTTATCTTGATATATCCCTTCTTACCTTGTGAATTCTCATGTATGATTTAATTCTTTATTTTCATGGACACTCGTATGATATTCCCATTTATTATGTGTTATGACATGATTATGATACAAATTTTATTCCACGGGTAACCCTTATGTTTATGTTTGATTAATTATGTAATTTTATTTCTAAGTAAAACATATTAATGAAAATGTTAATAGGGGTACACTCAGATAGCACTACAATGCATCGGGTAAATTTGAGTCTCATGAGATGTTATGTGCAACAGTCTTGGCTGTTAGACATGACTTGTGCTACCATGTGCAATACTCATGGAAATTAGCCTTGACTTGTGATACCATGTGAAATGGCCTGGGAAGTTAACATTGAATTGTGCCCATCTATATGAAAAAATCCTTGAATCATGATAATGTCACGTTTTTATTGTTTCTACACTACTATGATTCCATTTTTATATGATCCCATGTTTGTATGTTAGGGTTACATATTTACCATTCTTTTTATGTCATTATATCATGCCTTCTAACCCATGTGATAAAGATTTAAACTTATGTTCATTCCCTTACTGGGAATTTAGATCATCCCTTTTTATGTTATCACCAGGTTATCATATGCTATTTTATAAGCAAATTTGAAGTTATGAGCTCAATATAAAGATTAAATAAATATATGTTTTATCTTTTATATTTTATGTACCTAGTATTCAATGACACTAGAGTTCATGATCCATGGTTTTTATTCCAAAGTATAATTAGGAATAAAATCATGTAATGTTATTTTTAAATAGTTATGGTCACTATCATTTTTATCAAAGGTTGGTCTAGTTATTTTTAGAGATTAGGAATATACCACTTTAGTAAGAAAATTATGAATGAGACTAATTATAAGAAAACACTCCTATCTTTTGGTAAGTGTAGATTATGATGTTTACCAAGAAAAAACATCCCTGTCTGGATAAAAATATGTATAGGTGGATTTAGAACAAATGAATCAAGGGATGAAACCCAGAAAATGACTTTTATATAGACCAGAATGTGAAGTGGTGCATGAAAACGGGCCTTACATCACTCTTGGTTTGACACTCCCGGGTGATATGATTTGGTAAATTCATAATCTTAGTATAGACCATTATTAAGGGATAAAAAATTATCACATAATAATATATGTTATGTAGCATACCAAGGATAAGGTATATTGAAACCTAGGGAATCCCAAGTTTGGATATACTTTTCCTTAAAAAATTTATCATTTTCTGTTTAATTTAATTCTTTTTATATTCTTATTAGATAAGTATTGAAACCCCCTCATGTTTCCACATTAGTAAGTAAAAGAGAATTTCAAGGAAGAAATTTCATAATGGGGAAGAACGTAATCACACAGCAGTTTTATCAATGAAATTCCATTATTATAATTATGCCTTATAGTATTATCACATTAGGAAATACAATTTCATTCCATGATTCTATATATAATGTTACTATTGAACATAATTTTTCCAGTTCTATGATTTTAATTTCGAAAATCTCACATACACGGTTTCATTCAAGCTGATTGTTGGGATTTGATAGAACAAATGTAATTTTTGGTGAATAGTAACCTACCCATATGAATAGTAACAGAACAATATAAATAGAAATATGGCCATTTTGAATAGTAAATAATCCAAAATAATAGTAACCTCACGATTGAATTTTTAAATAAAATTTTGGCATCTTATAAGTGATAATATGACCATAGTAAAAGTACTTGAATTTTTGTATGTGATATATAAATAATTACAATTAATTAATTTATTTAAAAGTATATTTTTTCCAAAAATATATTCAAATATTTACAATTTTATTTCTTTTGATTTTAGGATTATTTTATATTACTTTATGTAATTTTTGAAATCATTTTAAAATCAGTTGTAGCTTTAAAATCTGTATTTTTTTAATAAATTTTGATTTTAATTAAAAATTAAATTAAACACATTTAGAAAATTATTTTTGAAAAATGTATTTCTGTTTTGGATTCTACATGTTTAAAATTATATTGGGTAAATTATTTTGAATTTTAAAAATTACATGAATTTTTGATGAATAATAAAATTTGTTAATTAACCGTATATATATACATTATATGTTAAAATCACAATTCATAACATAATCATTGAAGTAAGAACCCTTGGATTGAACTAACATAAACGTATTACCATTTTTGGTCATAGAATAATTACTATTTTTTTAATTATAGAGAAATAATGAAGTAATGATAAATATATTAAGAAACCCCTCCTCCCCTCATCTGTAAAAACTACCCACACCCCCCCTTCTCTCTTCCCTCCCCTAAATCCTTGTGAAATAACTAATGTATAATAAAATATCTTCCCAAGATCCTCCCCCATATCCAGAAGACCTTGTTATATTCAAATTACCAAATCCTCTCCCTTTAAGAGGCTCTGAAGGAAGATTAATTCAAGGGGTAAATTCCACTTTTCAATTCTTTTACTTTCTTTTCAAGTTCATTTGTTTTCTATTCAATCCTTAACTATCCTCATCCAAATGTTATGAAAACTATATCTCCATAAATTTAGTGTATTTTTTTTATTATTATGGATTAACTTATGTTTGTCTCTATTTTTTCCTTCTTTTATACTATTAGTAAAAACACCATATAGAATGTGTTAATCCACCACATTTATGGATGATAGGGTTTAAATTTCTATTACCATCTTGAATTATGGTCATAAAACCATTATTATGGTTGAAACAAACTATAATATATATATTATATATCATCTATGGTTTTCTAATCTTTTTGTACCCATGGTTTTTATTGAAAAAACAATATGTGTTCGTTGTAATAAAAAACAGCCAATTAATCCAAAAGGCTATCACTGAAGTTTTATATAATGATTCAACATCAATAAAAGTAACCAAATTAAATTTAAAACCATGAAAACATCTATATATTCAATAATAAAATATAAGTCCAATTATATAGAACAATCCTCATTTTACAAGATTATGCATTCATGTATATTAGTAAACATATCATGAAACAAACAGACCCAAACAATGAAATTGACCCTCTTAACCAATCCAAAACACCATGATTGAACTTAAAAAGTTTATAATAAATAAATTTAATGTAATAAAGGCTATGGGATTATTAATTAATTAACCTAATTTTATTATTTAGTCCATTAATATCATGGGTAGATTTTCTTCAAACTTAAGATAAGGGATCATCTCTTTCTAACTTTTATTCAAGAATCTCCTCTATATTATGACCTTTTAGTTTTAATACCTAATGATGGGATATGTTTTTTCATATCAATCATATTTCCCTCTTGATATATAAATGATGAGATACCACTTTACCTCTCATTAATCCCTCTTAAGTGCACCAGTTACCGTGCTAAGGTTTTATAAGTGATTCAACCCGAACCACCTTTACTCCTTCAGGATTCATTATCATTATTTTTCCCAAACAATGTTATTTATTATTTTTATGTAAATTTTATAATTTTTTTATATATATACCAAATTAATTTATCAAGTCCCTTTTATCATCTCTTTTATGGATACAAATTATTTTAAATGGTTCCCTCCTTAATAATTCCCTATAAGCAATCCTATTTTAGAGGAACTTCCAGAATTCTTTCCTAATTTAAAATGCACAATATCACCTGTTTTAAGCCACCATTGTTTTTATAAAACTAGTATCATCATTATAAAATCCACTTTTTTCACTTATGGGTTTATATAAACTATTTTTCCATTTCCAATTTTAAATGTTTTTTATTTTATTCAATACCATACTAAAATATTTTTATTATAAAGTTTCATTAATACCATTTTTTCACTTTAGTTGGACATCACTTGTCATGATATATGCCTTTTATTTTATGAATTATAATTTTTTATTTGTTTCCTTACATTCAAGGATACATGAATGATATGCCCACTTATTATGTATTATGACATGATTATGATACACATTTCTTTCCCTTGGTAGCCCTTATGTTTATGCATGATTTATTATATATGATTTTTTATGTGGAATACATATTCAAGAAAATGTTAAGATAGGTGTGCCTAGATTGTGCTCTAATGAATTGGGTAAAGTTTATTCTTATGATTTTTTATGTGCAACGGTCTTAGAGGTTAGCCTTGACTTGTAATACCATGTGGAACAGTCTTGGAGGCTATCCTTGACTTGTTCTACTATGTGAAATGGTCTTGGCGGTAAGCCTTGACCTGTGCTACTATGTGAAATGGTCTTAGTGGTTAAGCATGAATTGTACTCCTCAATGTGAAACAAACCTCGACTCATGCTAAAGTCATGTTTTATGCCTATTCCACATTACAATGATTCCATGTTTATATGTTATGATTCCATATGTATCTTGATTTTTATATCATAATTTCATTCCTTATAACTAATGTGCTAATGCTTTATTCTTTTGTTCATTCACATACTAGGATCTAATATTATCCCTTTGTTCATGTTATCCCCTCATTTTCTAATTTTTATGTATTAGAACAATGGAATTTAGGAGCTCAATATAATGATTAAACAAAAAAATGTTTTATGTTTGCTGGTTTATGTACCAAGTCTTCAAAGACACTATAATTCATGATCCATGGCTTGTATTCTAATGTCTAATTAGGTATAAAATCATACAATGGTATGTGTAAAAGGTGAGGGTATCTATAATATCATAGATGGTTTTTACATTTGGGTTGTTTGTGGAGAATTTTGAAGGATAATTATTTCCATGGAGCATTGAATGGTTGGTGAATGGTTAATGAAAAATTTGATGTCTTCCATAGGAATTAATACCCAAATTTTTTGAGCCATATGATGTGGAACTTCAGTTTACCATATTATGCTTCCTCCATCTCCAAGTTGTGCACCCTTGGAGAGAGTTGTTTTTTAAACATAGTGCATAATTTTTATAATCAACCCCCATCCAAGGAGTAATTCTTCACCCCCTATGAAGAGGCATTTGGAATGGAAAATCATTGGCCTTTCCGAGGATATATTCATAATGTGATTTTAAACACCCAAAATATTATTAAAATTTTCTAGATTGTAGGTTTTTATTTTCATTCACCCTTTCTCAAATTAAGATGACTTCAATCAATTTTTTAGGATTATATGAGTATTCTAAGGAACCCCAAAACCCTTTCTTAGGGAATTGAGGACCCTATTTAAGGATGGACTCCTCCTTAGTAAGTGCTTTCATCATTGAATGATTTTCTCTCTTTATTGTTTATATTTCCTATTGGAGAGGGATGCTTATTCCAGCATTTTTATATTTCTATCTAGGTTTTGATATACCCCATTTCAATGGTTATTGGTCCTATTTTTGGATATTATATCTTCCCCGAAAGTGTTATTTTGACTATTCTTCTTGAAATTGGGGTATTTTGGTTTCTAAAATTCTCATAAAGAACCTAGATATAGATAGATAAATTTTCAATTATTGTAGTCATGATTATAATTGGTTGTACGTAATAGTTGAATGGAAATTTTACCACTGGAAAATTTCATTTTAAAATGAATTAATTGATTTTTTATTTGTGATTATAATATTTTTTAGACATAATGATTATGAATTTGGAGGAATAATGGGAATATTAATTTATTTTATCAACGAGAATGAGCATTTGGTTGAATAATTTATTATGAAAATGGTTGATAAATGGGTTATGAATGCGGAACCGTGAGTTGTGATATTTATAATTAAATGAATAGTAATTTGTTGGTCCGATACTATTTCCCCAAATACCAATAGGGTTTTAGACTACTGTTGAAGGCCCGTAATTTATATATATTTATTTTCGGGTTATCACTATCTTATTGAAATTTTTTATATTACTTAAAATTTTTGCAAGAATACATACTGATGTTCTATTCCGACAATATATTTATATAAAATATAAAATTAAATTAATATTGAAATTCAATTAATTAATTAATTGGGATATCCCTTTTGGGGATTTTTCAGACTCTAACATGGGATGAAGAAGGTTTTGATGGGTTCTGGTGTCATCGCAGTCCTCGAGGACTATATGGTTAATTAACGAATATTTTATGTGTATATTATTGAATTTATCAATTTTAATTTATTATTTATAACGAATAATATTAAATTATTTAATAGATATTTCATTAGAAACCATACATGGTGGACTACAATGATTTACTCACACCCTACATGGGCTACCTAATCAGTACTCGAATAAACGTCATGTTTGAAGGACATGATAAGGGAATGTTTTTTATGATATATGGTTGAGATGAGATTTGGTATTGAGACTGGATTATCAATAAATATCTGATTTATAGAACCATATGGAATTTTCATTGTGTCTTTATTTTGGAATTGTGTATGACATATGACACTTCTTTCGCATGCCATATTTGAATCTTTTTTTGTTGTACTCATTACATGTTATGGATTAATCATGGGTTATTGGATGTATATTGGTTATGTTATTATCATGGTTTTTATTTGTCATCAATCATATATATTTTATTTACATCCAATATAGTTATTCATTGATAAAGATGTTATAGTCTACCCATGTTACATTTTAGGTCCTCGTGACAAGTCGACAGCCTCTAGCGCATGGGGAGGTATACAGAAGGTCATGTGGTAATCCGGACCAGGGCACTATATACAGACCTTCTGTTGGGACATTATATTATATTATAGATGTCAGATGAATAATGAGTTCATAAAAAGATAATATAAAATAAATTAAAAAATACTTAAAATTTTATGGCCTTCCAATAAGAATCAAACAAAACATTCCCTTGATTACTAAAATAAATAAGTGATGCATTTGTGATATTAATTGATAATCCTTATTTTAGTTTTATAGTGTAACTACTACAATATTCAGAAAAATTGAAAACTCATAATTATGTATCAAAACAAAATTAAGTCATAGAGGTGAATTTTTGAGTAAATTTAGAAGAAATACATTGAATATTGACATTATCTAATAAGTAACAAATATATATTTTTTAATGAGAATATGTGTTATTGATATTAATGTCATTAAAATAACATAAAATTGTAATTTATATAAATAAACCCTTTATTAAAAATAATTTAAAATAAATTTCATTAATGTAATTAAAAATTTGAAAATATTTTTAATTAAACCATGAAATTATAAATCAAATAGAATCTAATAAAATGTTATATATTTAATTTAAATTGACAAGTAGATTAAGTTACATAAAAATTTTAAAAAAAGTATTCATTTGAACGATATTTATTTTGATATAAACCATGGTTCTTAAGAATAAACATGTATATAATAATATATAATCACTCATTGTTTTTGAATTACATATAATAATTTCAATTAATCTATGATTTTATTGTATATATATATATATATTAGTTATAAATTTATATAACATTGATTCATTGTTATTATATTTAATTTTGAATATATTTTTTTGGAAATACATGGCGTCAAAGAGAGATAAAAATAATATTTATAGGAGAGTTGGATTTGTAAATTATTATAGAGTATGAGTTGTGCATAATACATATGGATAGAGAATTGATATCTTCCAAATAGATTCATATTATTAATTATTATCTTTTTTAATATAATATTAATAAATGAGAATTTTATTTCTATATCCCTCATATGAAGGGAGTTTATTTTTGAAATATTGAAATATAAATGTAATATTTATTTTCTTAAAACTTTTTATTTTTCAAAAAATAGGAATTATTTTTTAATAATTTTTATCACCAAAATTACATCTGTTTTATAGATATTTATATATTCAATATTAATAATTTCAAAAACATCAAAAATTAGCATTATTACAAACTCTAAAAATAATTGAATGATATATAGTACACTCCAAATTATGGATAATTGGAATTGAATTTTAAGGAATTGATTGGTTTATTTTAATATTCTCTAATAGATAAAATAATAAAATTAACATCATTTATTAAAGAATGAAGGGAAAATTATTATAAAATAAAAATTCATGATGATTTATATTCATAGATGAATAATTTTTCTCAAGGTGTATTTCTAAATTTATTTAATGATTTCTTCAATTGGTATGTGTGTGTTTATTATATAAAAAATATGTATTAAATAATGGTAATATTTACATTTTTCAGAAAATCAATTATATAAATTTCATTGATAATATTTTAAAAAACATTTATCATGTAAAATTATGGATTACTTAGTTTAATAATATCATCGTAATTTTTCATATTATTATATAGTATGATAACTCATTCCAATTGGTAGAAAAAAATATAAGGGTTTATCAAAATTGATGAACCAATATTTTTATGGATGTGATTAAACATTTTAATAGTTATATAGATATTTCATATCTGTTTTAAATGATCTCTAGATATATGATAATTTATACTAGTTTCTTATTAAAATAAATTTAAATAAAAAATCAGTACCAATTAAAAACATACATAAAAATGAATATAAAAAAATATTTTCTTTAATGAATAAAAATAATATACTAACATAGGTAATTTTGAATCCAATTTTGATAACTTTTTATTTCATGAATAGGGTAATGTGAAACATCATTTTTATTTCTTCTATATAAATGATAATAATTTGATTTTGTCTAGAAATGTTATTTTAGAAAATTTTTTTTTTCTAAAATAATTTATGGAGGAAACAAATTCAGGGTTTTAAAGTCAAAAAGGCATTATTTTATGAATATATGAGTTAAATGATAAAAGGGTATTATAAATCCAATAGAATCAATATAAAAATGAAATTTAATGTTCTTTTAGATTTTATATTGAACTCAGGAGGTATATTTCTTATATTTTGTGATAGTTATATAACAGAAATATTTGATAATAAAATATAATACCATGATTATGTTAGATAAAATACTAAAATTTATATCATGTATGGTAAACCGTATTCCAAAAAAATATCACTTAGTTGATAATTTATATTTATAATGTTTTTATATTTAAAATGAATATATAGTTTTCCAACTACTAATCATTATATCCTTTTATATAATTTTTGTTATAAAAATATTTTATAAAAAAAATATTTTCAATGAACCTAATAATTTAATTTACTTATTAGATTTTATTAAAGGTTTTTATGTGATACAAACTGGGGGTTCCGATGATCCATGTAAAATAACTATGATTTATAAGAAGAAAACATACAATAATGGGTCATCCTAAGTGTACCATTATTTATATATATATATGTAAAGTTCTATCAAAGTGTTTGACAATATAAACAATTATAAAATATATTTACTATATGAACATGTCAATGAGAATATATTAAAAAATTTGGTGCGTTATGTCTCTTACATTTCTTCTATTTGGAATAATATCCCATATTTATAATTATAAAAAATATATTTTTGATATTTATTTTCAATAATGGAAGTTAAATATTAGACATATATACTAGATACTAAGATATGTATTTTTTTATTAAATTTAATGGATTATTTTAGTCAAAAAATTATTTTGATAAATATTCAGAGTGGTATAGGACAAAAATATCTTTAAAAGGGTGTTTTTTAAATTGAAATGTTCATGTCGTAAATCGAGGATTAACATGTTATGTGATTGATTTGTAAGATTAATAAAGTATAGTGTGTTTTTTCTCATCACAATGTACCATTTAAATCTTTAACAATGATAAAATTACAATCATGGAATTGATATGTAATGGTTATTTTTTCCTTAATCTGTTACATTTATGGTTCTAGGTGAGCGATGTTCATTGATGAGTCCTAGACCAGATATAAAAATGTTTCAATTATAAAAAAAAGGAATTAGAGGGACTACATTTTATTTAAATTGGATAAAAATATTAATGTTGGTCTGTGGATTTTTAAGGGTATCTAATTATATTCTACACGATGTGTAAACTTCTAGAGATAAATAATAAATAAACTACTTTCATTAGAAATATATAACCCCCCACATTCTCACAATGTGTAAATTGATTACACATCATGTAGTTACTATGTTCAGTGTGATAAGAAGGCTACAATGCCATTTGTTTTTTGACATACCCTATGCACTCTATCTCATTTTTGGCTGACGATGGTGGTGTATTGATTCAATTTAGTATCCCTTCGATGAGGATTGATATGTGGAATCCATTTATCTATCATTGGATTCCAATCGACAATATTTGATGACCTATATCCATATTCTCATATTTTTTACATTATTAATCTATATAGTTCATTGTGCTTATTTGGTTTGGTTTGGGTTATGTTTTTGGGATGAGTTTTGACAATCATCGAATGTGTTTTAGCTTAAACCACCAGTTTCCTGAGTGGTGGTGGTTCTTAGGAAGTTTCTTCTTCACCTTGTTGTTCACAATGAGACAAGTAAACATCATTGGGGTAGGTGAACCTTAATCTAACTCTTTTATGTTCATTTTGTGAGATATCCATACTTTTTCATACCATTCAGTTGGTAATGATGGTTTGAATAGTCATATAAATAAATTTCATGTCTAAAATTTGTTGGTTTGGGGAGTCATGGAAAAAATTGTTTTTTTATGTTATTGATTTTTTCTTCATTCCACTTTCTAATTATAATAATACTTCTTGTTATAATCTTTTCTTATGTTGTATTTGTTAGGATGATGTTACCTTTTATTTGGATTTTTATCACACATAAATAAATTTATAATGATATAAATCTAACTAATAATTATTTCCCAAGGATATCTTGTTTTTGTGATAATTACCATGATATTATAATAAATAAATGTAATAAGTACACTAAATAAACGGAATCCATAATTTTTGTTATGATATGTGTTTGTGCTTTTTAATTTTACATTGGTCATTTGGGTCACTATACAATGATTGATGTGACTAGAAATTATGTGAGGTGTCTGAGATAGGGATGCTATATTTGGTTATCATGGATACGATGTTGGTAGTTGTGCAATGTGATGCAGTGGTTCTGGTGTAGTGGTTGTGGCATATTGGTTGTGGTGTAGTGGTTTTGGCATAGTGGTTTTGTGGCAGTATTTGTGGTGAAGTGGTTTGTTGTGCTGATATTCTTTTATTTATTTCATGTGAAGAAATATAAGGTGTGTTTTACTAGTACTATGGTTATGTGAGTATGGAAATCCATTGGGTGGTTTGTTTTTGTAAGTTTCTTTGGGTACTAGTGTAATAAATTGTGTTGTTGATTTAACAATATAAATGAATGGGATGGTTACTGAATTTAATGTGAATAATTGTTATGTGATAAATGGTTTTAAATTAATTTAAATTAGTGGTACAATGTGAAATGAAATGTTTAATTAACTAAAGTGGACACACATTTATGTTGGTAGTGTAAAATTTCATGTGAATTTTGTGGAAGTTCTGTAGTGTGTTTCAAGTGGCGGTCGAAGTAGTTGTGATTGTTGTTTTTTTTGTACATGATAGTTATGTGGTGTGATCTAGTGTTGTTGATTGGAACCCATAGGTTTAGTATTGTTTGATATCATAATATCATGAATGTTTATATTATTTTATATACACACTACCAAATTTGGATAACCTTAGCAGTGCTCATAGGTTCTAGGATCAGGGAGTTTTCCCCTACATCTATGATGGTAGTAATATGGATGGATGGCTACCCCCTCTCACATCCTCTTCCTATAGTAGTGATGTGTGGTCTTAGGTGTCATTGGGAGTAGATGTGATGTGTGGCCATAAGTTTCATTGGTATGAGATGGCACGTATAGTCCCATTATTCACTGCGATGGGATGAGACATGTGGTCCAAGGTGTCTTAGTGATGAAATGTGATGTGTTTCCCCATGTGTCATTCGGGTGAGATGTGGTGTAATGTGATGTGATATGTGGCCAACGTGTGTGTGGGAGGGATGTGATGTGATGTGTTTCCCATGTGTGTGTGGTTGTGATGTGATGTGATGTGTTGACTAGGAATGAGTGCATATGTTGTGATGTGATATTTGTGGAAGGGAACAGAGGATTGAATGTTCATTGATGGGTAAAGAGAGTGGAATATCAATGGGGAAGATGTAATTAGTCACTTTTCATGTGATGATCTCAATACTATATTGTTATATTGGACGAGTGATTTGATGAGTGATCCATGGTAAGGTTGTTTTTTATATGGCCTTTATATGTGCTTCTGGGTTATGATGTTTGTTCCCTTGTGAATTGTTATGCTCTTTTCACATGTTCACTTGACGTCTTGGATATGTCCCCACTAGATATTACTCGTAGTATATCCCATCATATATAAATTGTTTTATGGTTTTCATGAGAATTTAGTGACCGTGTTGGATATCAATAGCTAGGATGCAGTTTCTTCGTGTCATCATCATAGACTCTTTGTTTTTGTATTTACTTTATAAACTGATATGTACCATTTTTATGTATTCATGAATTGTGGTATAGTTTTTCGTTTACCTTTATTTAGTATAATGATGTTTTAATGTGATTGGTTTTCCTATATCCACATCTAGTTTTGTTTATATTTGGTAATGCCTCCCATGTTATTTGATTTTATTCCCTCTTTGCTAGTCAAAAACCAAAGGCCTATTCGATGATGGACACAACAGTCACTATATCTATCTCTTCCTTCATTATGGAATCTTTTCTGTGAGGGGGTTGTGATAGAGTGTTATCAAAGGATATTGGTGAGGGATTTGTTGAAATTTCAAGTTTTGAATAGTCAGTATTTAATGGGTCTGTATGAAAGTGGTTCCAATTTAACATGGTGTGGGGAATTTTCAAAGGAGAACAGCTAGGACACATGACGTTACCCCCCATCATGAACCTGTTCAGGGATTTTGAGCATATGAAAGAACCAAGTAAGGTGGTAATTTTTTTAGTGTACAGACCTTGGAGAGGTAAATTTATTGTAATGACTTTTATTAATGTTTTAATTGGGTGTTTTTTGAAAATAGAAATGAATAAATTTAATAATCATTTAAACTTACATGATATTGGGCACATGAGTTTCTCTTTGGTATCATGACTATATTATTCTTACCATATAAATGTTTCTTAGGTTGTTGATTTTCATCATAAAATTTTTTTTACTATTGGAGGTTTTACCTAATAGAGGAGAATGATGCATGGAAGAAGGATTTTCATTCCTTTTAGAAGAAGAGTTTAGATTTGTTTGAGGGGAGGGTATGAGATCTAGAGATAAAGAAATTTATAAAGGAGCACGATATCACATTTATTTTGATATGAGGAGAAAAATTGTTTTTGGTGGGGTTTGTAGTTAGTCTGATGTTGCGAGCTGGATTTCAGTGGGGGACATTGTTTATTGGTGAAAACAATGAGAAGGAAGTGTTGTAGCCCAACATTCAGAGGTATTTTTTAGAATATTTATTCCATTTATGATAATGGAAGACAAGTTTTCATAGATAATCTTTCATTAGTAGGGGGTATGATTTTGTGGGGTCTTGTTATCTGGTTCAAGGACCTCTTATATAGTTCTTTATATTTTATAATTCAAAAGGATTTTATAGTATTATACCTAGAGAATGATTTATGTCAAATGATCATGTATAGGATCACACCACTTTTTCTCTTGAAATATCTATGTTTGAAAAAAATATGAGGATATGGATATGATTCTTACCTTAGGATATGAGCCTCATAATAATGGATAGAAAAGTGTCTCAAGGTTTAAAAATTTTCTAAGCGGGCTACATCTGGTCATCCAGTGAAGGTTTCTTTTAGAGGAGAACTAGATGTGACATTTATTCCAAGAACATTAGGAACAGATGGATTATAGACATATTTATTTCGTTTTTCAATCTCATTATATATCTTTGGAATATATGGTCACTACCAGTATTAGTGTTCATCCACTTAGGGAGGCCTGTTTTAGATGGTTAGTCAAACCCATTTTCAGTTTCAACCATTTCCTCTGAGACTGTTCTAGTGGAAAATTCCACATTTTATTGTCTACTTACCAAGAAAAGGTTTAATTTTTATAGGCAAGCCTCCTGATGGATCCAATCTTCAAGTTTTCATGATAGATCATGGCCATTTAATTTATAAACTAAGTGGGAGAGAATCTATTAATGGTCAAATTTAGTCATTTGGGGAAACAACACCAGCAAATTTAGGATTTCTTCGATGTATGATTAATTATCCTTTACTACTATGTGTTTTTTTATTCAAGATCCTAAAAGTCATTTGTTTATCATTCTAGGGATCATTTAATGGGACTGTATATGGGGAGGATTCTATTTCCCATGTTGTTAACTATTCCAATTAAAGGTCAGATGTCCTTTTTTGATGTGTATTGGGAATGTGGACATCTGATTGGGAAATAACATTCATTGGTGGAATTATTATAATTGTAAATATATCTGTATTATATAATCCATGGAATGGATTGTTTCTAGTCCATACAAGTAGTATTTGAATGATTATGGTGATTCTTTTCATTTCCAGATTTGTAGGTCAAATGAGTGAATTCATTATGGATCAAGGTTATCTAGTGTGTAGTGGCAATGTGTATAATTTTTTGACATAATTTGTGGAGCTGTCTATAGATGTTCTTGATGGTAGTACTCTTAGGGTTTTGGAGGATTTTGTATATTTTTTCCTAGAGGATGATATGGAACAAAATACTCAGGGAAATATAAAATTGAGGATAGATTTATAGTTCTATGTGTCATCTATTTTGGTGGATCCCTATCTGACGGAACAAACAGAGTTGTGCAAGATGAAGTTGTAGTTGGTTGGATTGATGTATAGGGGTTTCATCCTACCATGTGTGTTGTTGTGGGGTGCTCCAATTTTGGTCTGTAAGAATGAGGATGAAAGTGCGATGTTGTGTATAAACAAACAGAGGTTGAATTAGGTAGAACTCACTATTTTCTACTCACATCCAAGGATCGATGATCTGTTCAACTAGTTGATAGAAGCGAGTTGGTTCTCGAATATCGATCTATGTTTTGTATTTCACTAGATTGTGGCGAATGAATAGGATTTTTAGAATACTACCTTAATTTGTGGGAATGATTACTTTTATTTTGTGGTATGTAATTTGGTGTTGTGAATAAAACATCTAGGTTTATTTGAAATATGGACATCATTTTCTATGAGTTCATATACCAGTTCCAAATTCTATTCATTGATGATATCTTCACCTGCTCGAAGTCTGAGTAGGAGGATTCTAGGCATCTCATAGTTATTTTTAAGGTCCTTCAAAACCATCAAATTTAAGGGATGTTTTCCAATTTTGATTTTATGATGCCACATGTGTGTTTTCTTGGATATATGGTGTCTCTTTTGTGTGTGGAATTGGACTCATCATAGGTATAAGTGGTTTTTTTTGTGAAGAATCCAATTATGTGGTATAGGTTCATAGTTTACAATATCATGAAAGTTATTATCTATTTATTGAACACAATTTATCTTAATTTGAATCTATTTTGATTGTTTTGTCTATATATTGAAAGTTTTTATGTAGACAGATCTCTGTCAGGATGTGTTTTATTTCTTAATGGTTATGTTTGTTAGTTCTCTAGAGCATTAGATTCTGAATAAGGTTTTTAAGTTTTATGTATTCTTTGATGCATCTAATATAGTATTTTGATTCATGTTTATGCAACTGAGATATGTGATATCTTATGCGTATATGAAGTTACATCCATAGGAGAATAACTATTCCACCCATTGGAAGCAGCAACATTCATGCTATGGTTTTGTCTAAATTACCACATTGGCAATTGTTTTGTGGCTGTCACAAACCACAAGAACATATGATATGTTTTCTATCAATGGGATATGAATATATTCTAATTGGGGTTAATAGAGTTTATTTAGGAATATGATTTTGTGATCTCATACATCCCGAGGAAGGATAATGTAGTTTCCTATGCATTTAGTTGGACATCTCGAGAGGATGTGACTCAGTAGTCTTTAGATATTTGGGATGAAATGTAGGAGATTTTATTAATGAATAATTATGATAGAGAGGGAAGTGTTTGAGGTTTTATTTATCAGAAAACCATGTATTTGACTATGATGAATCTGGTAGAGGAGTCTTAGTGTAGATGCTTTGAGGAAAAGGTGATGCATGAGCACGTTGGCCATGGCGACACTCTTGAGGGATGGTCAGCGGATGATCAGAAATAGATGTTGTTAAACAAGGATTTTATCTCTCTAAATTATATGAATGGGGGGGGTCTCCATTAGTTTCATAGAACACCATTGGAGGTAAATCCTGGTGTAAAAAATATGAATAATTGATTTAGGAGAACGTTTTGGTGTTCGGGTATGAATTTGACAATGGAAGAGTTTGTGGAATGAGTTTTGGTTTTCATAAGGTGGGAGTGGAACACCATATTATAAAAGTTCTATTGAGGTATGTGGATGTTCCCTAATACATATTGGATAAAAATTGATGGATTTCATCCTAGGGATACCCTGATCTCAGGGAGGTTGTGACTTAGTTTGTGTGATAGGTACCATATGATGAAATCATCTCACTTACTTGAGATCTGCGATTCGTTTTTTATGGATGTTTTAGTGAGGTAATACATTTATGATGTTATTAAGAGTCATGGAATATCTAGAAACATCATCTTTATTCAAGACAATCCTTTCACTTGACATGTTAGGAGGGTATCTTAGAATGATCCTAGCTCTCAGTTACACCATTTTAACGGTTTCCTCCTTTATATACATGGTATGAAGGAGAAGATCATGTATTTATTAGAGTATATGTTTCATGCATGTGTTTTGTGATTTTTTGTATCTTGGTCATGAAACTCTCCTTTTTTAAGTTTTCACAAAATAATAGTCATCACTCATACATTGGTATGGCTATATTTGAGGCATTTTATTAGTGTCCATGATGTTCACCACTTGTTTAGGTGTTTCTGGAAAATTCCCTAGTTCTGGATGATGATATAGTGAAGATCATGACCGAGCTGGTCTTATTGGAGGGTGACTGGAAGAGGGGGTGTAGTACCTTATGAAGGATTATGATGATTTTAGGTGGAGGGCCTCATATTTCGGGGTTCAATACCATTTTTTCTTGAGTTTCTCCCTATGGAATGAGAATGGGGTATTTAGAGGAGGAATTAATATTTCTCCCATGTTTGTTGGGCCCATTTTGGTGTTGGGGCATGTTGATGATGTGTCGTATTGGCTGGAATTCCCACCATAGTTGGAGAGGATCCCAAAAATCTTCTATATTTCTCATCATCATTGATATATTCACAAGGACCCTCAGTTATCATGTATCCAGTCACAATGTAATTGATTTAAAAATATCATGATACGAAGAATACAACTAAGGTTATCGAGTGGAATCTTCACTTGGAATTTGTTCCACATAATAGTGGAAAACTGTGTGTTTCAATGATCATAACTATTGGTTTTGGGCCTAAAGTGTTAAAGTGGTCAGTAATACACTTATAAGTGAACTGGAAATTTCAATATCATTCCCAAACATTAGGTACATTGGGTTTTCAAACAACTTTTAGGTGTTTCCAGTCAAAATCCATATCGCTGGGACAAATGGGAATAGGTAGGATCAGAGTAAGAATTATCTTGGATGGTAGTTTTGGATGGTTGTTCAGGCCACTTTTAGCTATAATTGTTTCTTCTAAGGCCATTCCAATGGAATGAATAGAATTTGGATGTTTTCAATATAGATCAGGTTGAGATGATAGAGGTAAACCATGTGATGGTCCCTATCCATGGGGTGCCAAGACATATCATGGACATGGAAGTCGGTAGCTATGATATAGAGGATATGAGTATGGTTAGATACACGCATTAAGGGTAAGAGTTCCAGCAGAGTTGGGAGTTATTCGAGGTATGATTAGTTAAGCATCTACCATTGTGTGCGATTTGATATATTCCAAATTCTCACCCTCATTTATTTCACTTTATTTTTTTTCATTTTTTGGGACGATATGTGAAGAGTCTTCTTATTACCATTGACTTTATCAACACAAGTGGGTATTTATAATTTATTCGTATATGTGTGCTGGGATATTGGACTGGTGATGCGGAAATAATAGTCTATGGGGGATGACTTCTTGTTATATATTCAACCATATGATATTATCCTTTTTAGGGATTTGATGTATTCCATGAAAAAATTCCTTGAATTATTTTAGAGAAAATATTTTTTTTTCCAATTTGGAGGGACAGCGAGTGCCTTTTTTTTGGAAAAAAAGTTCTCTATTTGGTGGTATAGAAGTAGATAAACTTGTATTTTATTTGGTGGAGTTTTCTATAGAAGATTATTATTGGAGTGATCCAAGGGTTGTGGATTAGTTCCTAGATTTTTTCCTACATATGTTAATGGATCTACCTCATCCGAATAATTTTGAATTTGGGATATAGTTAAAAATGGGTACATCTATGATTTTTATGGCTCCCTATCATATGGTACCCACAATAATGTGTGAGATGAGGTTGTAGGTGCATTTCCTAAAGTAGAGGGGTTACATCTCTCCCAGTGCGTCTGTATGGGGTGATCTATTTTTACCACAAAAAGGTGAAATATAGTATGATTTTACATAAAGACTACCATAGGATTAATCAGGTAATGGTATAGAATTATTACCCTTTTCCAAGGACCAAGGATATATTAATCAAGTTTATAGGAGGTAGTTGGTTTATGAAGATTAATCTACAGTCTGGATATAACGACCCATACTTTACATACATTGTTAATACTTCAAAATTGAAGCACACTTATTACAACATATGACAAAACCACAAAGGACCGTATAGGTATAGTGTCTTTAGAAACTGGTAAACATAAACAACTGGTTCATAAATCTTCTACAATGATTCCCATTTATTTCATCATATCTAGGGTCCCTTTTAGCATATTCTACTTAATATCCATCTTCCTGACCTGGGGAAAAGAAAACATAAAAGGGTGAGCTCAAATGCTCAGCAAGGGCAAATAAAGGAAATAAAAATCATATCATATATTTTTGAAAATCATAACCTGCAAAAGAGATCATAAAATCATAACATGGAATAAATCATAGAAGTGAAAATGAGATCCCCATAATCATAACATGAAACTTGAAACTTTGTGGCATGCACACATAATCATGGAAAATCATTTCTTGTTAGTCATGACTCATTGCCAAGACTATCTTAGTGGAAAAAGTCCCTTTCTAAACCGAGTCACCCTCGTTCCAGTCCTGTTTCACTGAACCGGTATAACTTACCGTTCCAGCCATGTCTATCTCATGAGATATAAAACCTTTACCCAATGCATTGGAGAGAGATATAGGTCCCACCCATCTTATAATGAATCCTTTCTTATGTGTGGCACATAATCATAAACCATACATCATAGCGTAACCCACGTAATAAAAATGGGATTCTTAAACAACATGACATCATAAAACAATTCATATAAGATAAAGGAATTCATAAAAATTGTTCCATCACAACATAATCAAATCCATGTAATAATAGGGATAAAAACAGAACCCTTTTATTGTCTTATATGGAAAATAATTTTGATAAAATACTTGAACTCCATTCTTGAGTAAAATATCATTTCTACTTCAAAAACATTTTTCCTTTCATAACATGTCATACGACGTTAAAATAAAAGAAGTTGATTAAAAATAAACTTGAAAACTTGTAAAGGAAGATTCTTGAAATAAGGTTTTAAAAATACATTCATGCCGTATAAGTTAAAAAAAACATTCTTCATACTTTTGTCGGAAAAGTCAAAAAGTACCTCGTACGACAAAAGATTCCTTTCATACATATTACTAAAAACTCACCAAAGGGTAAAAATCGATTTAAACAATTGTAGGTGGATGGAAATAATATTACATATTGATGAAACATGGATGTGGATGATAAAATACACCCCGGTAAATACTTACGAATAAACAATCTCAGATAAAAATGAGATTGTGATATTTCCCTTACCATAGGTCCGATTTTCTTTGTACGTGTCCGAATCTCCTGTATAATGGTTTAAATAATGTTATTGACTTATTCCAGAATCATAAATATTGATATGATATCATATATGGTCATATTCTTAGCTTCTTGTTAGTAATATTTCATTGTTACTTGTTACTCGGGTCTTTATTGCCTTTTGTTCTTATGCGTGTTTTGCCGAATACATTCTTATTCTTCTTTTAAGGTTATAGATACCTTATATCCAGAATGGTATTAGTGTAACATATATCATATTTATTCATTCAATTCATTTATATAATTACTATGTAATGATGATCATGTAGAACGAGTCGCATCACATCGTGGAGATGGTATTCCGTACGTACGCACGAGTGATGATATCATTCCTATGATCGTGGAACTGTATTGGAGTATATATATATTATTTCAGTATCAATATTACTTTATAATAATCATAAATAGTTACTCATTACACCATTATACCCATCCTTGTAAAGTGATGGTGGAAAAATAGATTACACCACGGCGTGGAGACGGTATTCCGTACGTACGCACGCGCGGTGATTTCATTTTTCCGTGGGATGGATAGAAGGTGAATTAGGGTTGTTTCATATTTATAATAACATATCAGTATGTAAGTAATACTGATGTTATTACTTTATCATGAAACAACTAAAGAAGAAGAAGTTGAAGAAGAAATAAATTGAAAAGATCGGTAATGGATATTACCTCTTCTTTGGAACGCCTCTTTGAATCCTCCACTTAGGGAACTAAGATTGGCCTTTGAAGAAGACCAGGACCTCTAGGATTATTATAGTGAAGTGGAGAGGATAAAATGGCAGGGGTTGGCCGAGCTTGAGTGCTCAAATTGGTGTGAGGAGGAGGGGGAGGAGGTGCCCTTTTATAAGGGAGGAGAGGGGCACCTTAGGAATATCTCAAAATATTATTTTATATTAAAGTCAAAATCGGTTTATAATGGTTCCAAAGGGTCTTATTTCGAAGCTAAAGTGGGGATGGGTCTAAATAATATCAACCAATAGGATTTAGACAAGTTTAGGGTATTATTTTAACCTTATCAATTAGATTTAACTCTAAGTTAAATAATTTAACTTTTACCGTGTCTTTTTGTTTTCTTTCACTATATGGTTAATACACTTACTATAACATGCCAAACGAACCCCAAATTGTTTATTATTAATATATATATCCTTATATAAGTCATTTGGCCGAACCTTAGATTTTTAGTAATAAAATAACAATTAATAATATAATATTTGATTTTAAAACTATTTTTTGTCAATTTTGACACTATTTGATATATGATTTTTGTGAAAGTCATAACAGAATTATATGTTCGAAGAAAGTTGATCAAATCAACATTAATATATCATAGTAACCTATAAAATTATTGTAATTCATAAAAAGTCTCAAATTACATTTATTTTGGTGTTTATAACATCAATTATGTCAATATTTCATTAATAGGATAATTACTGCATCATCATTGTGTTATAAATAAATTAAATTATTTAATGTCTAAAAATTACAGATAAAATACCATTATGTAGGAAATATTTTTATCTTTCTAATGAATATTTATAGTCGAATTTATCTTATGTATAACCCCATATTAAAAATGATTTACTTATTAAACATTGCTTTTAACTATTTTAACCCTTCTTTAAATAAATTAATAATAAATGTCCGAATCTAATCCAAGTGGGCCTAAATGGTCATATTTTTATTCCTAAGTTTGTTTCTGGTCGAATTACACTTGTACAATAGAATTAGGACATGTTTTAGGGTAATATTAATATCATATTTACCCTTAGTTACCCTATTTACTATTAACCGCGGCAAAAAAAGTAAAAAGTTACTATTCACCAAAAAATTATTTTTATCTCATTGAACCACATTTTACTTACTGATATCAACCGTGTCTGTCGGATTTTTAAAATTACATTCACAGAAGCGGTAAAATTAAGTTTTATGCAAAATTCAGTTTTTAACCTACCACTTAGTGGTTTCACTATTCATCAAAAATTGAAAGTTTTCAGAAAAATACCAAAATTTCACCCTAGGATAATTTCGATATTCTGAGTCCAAAAATGAAGTCCATTTTGAAAAATATAATTTATAAAATTTCAAAAAGTGGTTATTACTATTCATAACGGCTAGTTTTAATAGCATATTGTTGTTTAGTGAAACTCGGTATTGCGTATGACGCAAGCTATCGAGGAAGGTCGCGATTGCGTGTAAAGCAAGCCAAGAAAGTGTTGTGTAGAAAAAGATTCCATTGATGATTCATATAACATAAAAGTCTCGGGTGTTACATTCTACCCCCCTTAAAAAGAATTTTGCCCTCGAAATTCTTCACTTTGTAACCGGCAGATGAGGATACTTCTCCCTCATCATATCCTCAAGCTCCCATATAGCTTCTTCAAGTTGGTGGTTCCTCCATAAAACTTTCACCAATCGAGTGGTCTTGTTTCGTAGGACTTTTTTTCTACGATCCAGAATCTCTATCGGCTGTTCTTCATAAGAAAGATATTGCTCCAGCGGTACAACTTCTGAGCTGAGTACATGTGAAGGATCTGGTATGTACTTTCTCAGGAGAGATACATGGAACACATCATGAACTTGAGAGAGATTTGGTGGAAGCGCCAATCGGTAAGCTACCTTCCCAACACGATCCAGTATTTCGAAAGGACCGATATATCTAGGGCTCAACTTCCCCTTCTTTCCAAATCTCATAACCCTCTTCCAGGGAGATATTCGTAAGAACACTTTATCACCCACTTCAAACTCTAGGTCTTTTCTTCGGTTGTTGGCATAACTTTTCTGTCGACTCTGAGCTGCTCTTTTGTGTTGTTGAATAGATCTGACCTTTTCTGCCATTTCATCAACGAGATCAGGTCCTAATAGCTCTCTTTCCCCAACTTCATCCCAGCAAGTTGGAGTCCTGCATTTCTTTCCATAGAGAGCTTCATAAGGAGCCATCTGAATACTAGAGTGAAAGCTATTATTATAAGAAAATTCCACCAAAGGTAGGTGTTGATCCCAACCTCCTTTGAAATCCATAGAGCAAGCTCTCAACATATCTTCTAGGGTTTGAATTGTTCTCTCAGACTGACCGTCTATCTGGGGATGATAAGCAGTGCTGAAACTCAACTCTGTATCCAGAGTATGCTGAAGACTTCGCCAGAACTTTGAGGTAAATCTCGGATCTTGATCAGATATAATAGAAAGTGGTACTCCATGCAATCTTACCACTTCCTTTACATATATCCTGGCAAGCTGATCTAGAGATAAATCCTCTCTAATAGCAATGAAGTGTGCAGACTTTGTAAGACGATCAACTATGACCCAGATAGCATTATTGCCTTTGGATGTTTTAGGAAGTCCTGTGACAATGTCCATAGTGATGTTTTCCCATTTCCATTCGGGTATGGGTAATTGTTGTAACATCCCCTTAGACTTTTGTCTCTCAGCTTTAACTTGTTGACAAACCAAGCATCGAGAGACATATTTAGCAACATCTCTTTTCATTCCATCCCACCAGAAGTACTCTTTCAGGTCTCTATACATCTTCTTGCTTCCAGGATGAATAGAGAATGATGAACTATGAGCCTCATCCAGCAGCTCCTTCTTTAATTCGGGGATGGGAGGAACACAAACTCGATTCCTGAACATTATTATCCCATCAAAATCAAGGTTGAATTCAGGAACATTTCTCACCTTCTTTTGTAATTCGACATCTTCTTTCTGTGCCTCTTTAATCTTCACATGTATAGATGGATGAAAATTCCTTTGAGAAAGATAATATTTTCCCCCTTCCATTATAATTCCAAGATCCATCCTTTGTAAATCCATAAATATTGGATCTTTTGTGATCCTCATCATGGATAAACTAGCATGGTCTTGTCGACTTAATGCATCTGCCACCTTGTTTGCTTTCCCAGGGTGGTAATGGATTGAGCAGTCATAATCCTTAATCAGCTCCAACCATCTTCTTTGGCGCATATTCAGATCCTTTTGTGTGAAAATATACAATAAACTTTTATGATCAGTATAAATATCACACCTTTCACCATAAAGGTAATGCCTCCAAATATTTAATGCAAAGATTACCGCAGCCAACTCCAAATCATGTGTTGGGTAATTTTGCTCATGGATTTTCAACTGTCACGAGGCATAAGCTATCACCATATCATTTTGCATAAGAACACACCCCAATCCCTTCTTGGATGCATCACTGTAGATCCCAAACCATTCTCCACTACAAGGCAGTGTGAGCATAGGTGCACTGGATAACCTTCTTTTCAACTCCTTGAAATTCTCTTCACATTCCTCTGTCCAGACAAACTTAACTCCTTTCCGAGTCAACTTGGTGAGTGGATTAGATAATCGTGAAAAATCTTTTACAAAAAGTCGATAATATCCAGCCAAACCAAGAAAACTGCGAATCTCAGTTACTGTTGTTGGTCTCGACCATCTTTCGATAACCTCTGTTTTTGCTAGATCCACAGATATCCCCTCTTTTGAGATTATGTGACCCAAAAATGCAACTTTTTGAAGCCAAAATTCAAACTTGGTAAATTTGACATAAATCTTCTCCTTTATCAGGGTCTTTAATATAATTCTCAAGTGATCTTCATGCTCTTCCTTGCTCTTTGAATAGAAAAGAATATCGTCTATAAAGACTACCACAAATTGATCAAGATAGTCTCTAAAGACTCTATTCATTAGATCCATGAAGATAGCAGGGGCATTAGTAAGACCAAATGGAATCACTATAAATTCATTGTGTCCATACCTTGTACGGAAAGCCGTCTTTGGTATATCCTCCCTTTTGACCCTTAATTGATGATACCCTGAACGAAGATCAATCTTGGAAAAGTATTGAGCTCCGCATAGTTGGTCAAATAAGTCATCAATGCGTGGGAGAGGATATTTTTTTCCTTTATAGTGATCTTGTTAAGTTCTCGATAATCAATGTAGAGTCTCATTGATCCATCTTTCTTCTTAACAAATAGAACAGGTGCTCCCCAAGGTGAAGCACTTGGGCGTATGAATCCCTTATCAAGATTCTCTTGGAGTTTCTTCTTCAATTCCTGCAACTCAATTGGGGCCATTCTATAAGGTGTCTTTGAAATAGGCAAAGCACCCGGTATGAGTTCTATTGAAAACTCAACTTCACGATTTGGTGGAAGACCCGGTAATTCCTCCGGAAATACACCATCAAACTCCCGTACAATGGGCATATTCTTAATCGTGAGTTTCTCACCAACCATTTGAGATAAATAACCTTCATTTAGTGGAATCAAGACCCATAAGATGGAAGGAATTTCCACTGGAAGGTTATGTTCATCCTTGCATTGATAGACGATCGTAGATTGATCTGGAATATGAAATGTGACTTCCCTTCTTTGGCAATTGATATGAGCTCCATGTAGAGAAAGCCAATCCATGCCAAGAATCATATCAAATTCCACTAAATGAAGGATCACAAGATTTGCAGGAAGCACTTTCCCACAAACTTCGATCGGAGAAGAATTATAAACTTTTGATGCGACTGTTGTGCCATTAGGTGTTGTCACAAATAACTCAAAATCTAATTGTTGAGGTAATACGGTGATACCCTTAGAAAATTCTTTAGAAATAAAAGAGTGGGTGGATCCAGAATCAAATAAAAACATTTGCTACTTTAGAGTTGATGGTAAGTGTACCTTTCACCACTTCGTTATCGTACTCCACATCGCTGATAGAAATTGCATGTGACTTTCCTTTGTCTTTAGCCTTAATATTTTGTTGACGTCGACCATCATCATCAACCCTTGGATTTGGGTATTGATTGGCATAATGCCCCATCTCCTTGCACTTGAATCATTGAAGTGTAGTAGGTTCATTCTGTGTATCCCTTACTTTGTTTGCGTCATTAGACATCTTCTTCCCATTATCACGGAATTCAAATGCCCGATGACCTTCCTTTCCACATTTAAAACATTTACTTGTCCCTTTAAGACAACTCCCTCCATGTTTCTTTCCACACTTTGAGCATAAGGGAAAGCTCATCTTCTTTTCAGTGTGCTCTTTAGATTTTCCTTTGAATTCCATCTTCCTCTTCTTATCAAACCCATGTGACTGATGGGTTACTCCAATCTCCATCTCGACTTTGAGAGCACATAGAACGATTTCCTCATAGCTATTGAAGTCCCTTATGACTAACACCCTTCGAAGACTTGGTTTTAAGCCACTAAAGAATCGATCGATCTTACTCTCAGGTTGGATAATAATACCAGAAGCGTACCTTGCAAGTCTTGTAAAATTTGCTTCATAGGTACCAACAGATTCATCATCCCTTTGCTTTAGTTCAAGGAACTCTTTCTCCATCATTTTTTGGAGAATACGAGGGAAGTACTTATTGAAAAATAAGTTCTTGAACTCGTCCCATTCCATAGACTCAATTTCATCCCTTTGCCTCGTATTCTTAATAAGATTCCACCATTGATCAGCATCTCCTTCCAAACGATACACTGCGAGGAAAACTTTATCATGCTCAGAACATTGAAGAACTGAAAATATCTTTTCAGTAGTACTAATCCATTGTTCAGAAACTAATGGATCAGTAGACCCGCAGAAAGAAGGTGGACGCTGCCTCATGAAGGATTCAACAGAATGTTGCTCCTTCCATTGCTCGTTTGGAAGTCCTGCATGATTCATAGCTTGAGAAAGTTGTGTGATCATGGCTACAAGATTTTGCATTCCAGCTCCCATATCGTTTGGTTGCTCAGGGGGACAATCATTGCATTTCCCATCGCATTCCGCATTAACACGGTTCCTTCGGGTTCCAGCCATTGACTAAAACCAAGAAGAATAGTGTGAGCAACACTAATTATAATAGGAAAACCACATAATTCAAGAATAAAATTTTCATGCTTAAGGTCTTATCCTAGGTTATTCAAGGCCATTTCTAAAACACTAAGATTGTGTTATATGCTTAGAATTATCCTTATGGTTCTTACTAAGGCTTTCAAATCCTAGTTTCCAAAGGTTGACTATACCTTTCCTCTGATACCAACTATAACGACTCATACTTTACATACATTGTTAATACATCAAAATTGAAGCACACTTATTACAACATATGACAAAACCACAAAGGACCGTATAGGTATAGTGTCTTTAGAAACTGGGAAACATAAACAACTGGTTCATAAATCTTCTACAGTGTCTCCCATTTATTTCATCATATCTAGGGTCCCTTTTAGCATATTCTACTTAATATCCATCTTCCTGACCTGGGGAAAAGAAAACATAAAAGGGTGAGCTCAAATGCTCAGCAAGGGCAAATAAAGGAAATAAAAATCATATCATATCTTTTTGAAAATCATAACCTGCAAAAGAGATCATAAAATCTTAACATGGAATAAATCATAGAAGTGAAAATGAGATCCCCATAATCCTAACATGAAACTTGAAACTTTTTGGCATGCACACATAATCATGGAAAATCATTTCTTGTTAGTCATGACTCATTGCCAAGACTATCTTAGTGGAGAAAGTCCCTTTCTGAACCGAGTCACCCTCGTTCCAGTCCTGTTTCACTGAACCGGTATAACCTACCATTCCATCCATGTCTATCTCATGAGATATAAAACCTTTACCCAATGCATTGGAGGGAGATATAGTTCCCACCCATCTTATAATGAATCCTTTCTTATGTGTGCCACATAATCATAAACCATACATCATACTGTAACCCACGTAATAAAAATGGGATTCTTAAACAACATGACATCATAAAACAATTCATATAAGATAAAGGAATTCATAAAAATGTTTCCATCACAACATAAACAAATCCATGTAATAATAGGGATAAAAACAGAACCCTTTTATTGTCTTAGATGGAAAATAATTTTGATAAAATACTTGAACTCCATTCTTGAGGAAAATATCATTTCTAATTCAAAAACATTTTTCCATTCCTAACATGTCATACGACTTTAAATTAAAATAAGTTTATTAAAAATAAACTTGAAAACTTGTAAAGGAAGCTTCTTGGAAATAATGTTTTAAAAATCCATTCATTCCGTATAAGTTAAAAAAACATTCTTCATACTTTTGTCGGAAAAGTCAAAAAGTACCTCGTACGACAAAAGATTCCTTTCATACATATTACTAAAAACTCACCGAAGGGTAAAAATGGATTTAAAAAATTGTAGGTGGATGGAAATAATATTACATATTGATGAAACATGGATGTGGATGATAAAATACACCCCGGTAAATACTTACGAATAAACAATCTCAGATAAAAATGAGATTGTGATATTTCCCTTACCATAGGTCCGATTTTCTTTGTACGTGTCCGAAGCTCCTGTATAATGGTTTAAATAATGTTATTGACTTATTCCAGAATCATACATATTGATATGATATCATATATGGTCATATTCTTAGCTTCTTGTTAGTAATATTTCATTGTTACTTGTTACTCGGGTCTTTATTGCCTTTTGTTCTTATGCGTGTTTTTCCGAATACATTCTTATTCTTCTTTTAAGGTTATAGATAACTTATATCCAGAATGGTATTAGTGTAACATATATCATATTTATTCATTAAATTCATTTATATAATTACTATGTAATGATGATCATGTAGAACGAGTCGCATCACATCGTGGAGACGGTATTCCGTACGTACGCACGAGTGATGATATCATTCCTATGATCGTGGAACTGTATTGGAGTATATATATATTATTTCAGTATCAATATTACTTTATAATAATAATAAATAGTTACTCATTACACCATTATACCCATCCTTTTAAAGTGATGGTGGAAAAATAGATTACACCACGGCGTGGAGACGGTATTCCGTACGTACGCACGCGCGGTGATTTCATTTTTCCGTGGGATGGATAGAAGGTGAATTAGGGTTGTTTCATATTTATAATAACATATAAGTATGTAAGTAATACTGATGTTATTACTTTATCATGAAACAACTAAAGAAGAATAAGTTGAAGAAGAAATAAATTGAAAAGATCGGTAATGGATATTACCTCTTCTTTGGAACGCCTCTTTGAATCCTCCACTTAGGGAACTAATATTGGCCTTTGAAGAAGACCAGGACCTCTAGGATTATTATAGTAAAGTGGAGAGGATAAAATGTCAGGGGTTGTCCGAGCTTGAGTGCTCAAATTGGTGTGAGGAGGAGGGGGAGGAGGTGCCCTTTTATAAGGGAGGAGAGGGGCACCTTAGGAATATCTCAAAATATTATTTTATATTAAAGTCAAAATCGGTTTATAATGGTTCCAAAGGGTCTTATTTCAAATCTAAAGTGGGGATGGGTCTAAATAATATCAACCAATATGATTTAGACAAGTTTAGGGTATTATTTTAACCTTATCAATTAGATTTAACTCTAAGTTAAATAATTTAACGTTTACCGTGTCTTTTTGTTTTCTTTCACTATATGGTTAATACACTTACTATAACATGCCAAACGAACCCCAAATTGTTTATTATTAATATATATATCCTTATCTAAGTCATTTGGCCGAACCTTATATTTTTAGTAATAAAATAACAATTAATAATATAATATTTGATTTAAAAACTATTTTGTGTCAATTTTGACACTATTTGATATATGATTTTTGTGAAAGTCATAACAGAATTATATGTTCGAAAAAAGTTGATTAAATCAACATTAATATATTATAGTAACCTATAAAATTAGTGGAATTCATAAAAAGTCTCAAATTACATTTAGTTTGGTGTTTATAACATCAATTATGTCAATATTTTATTAATAAGATAATTACTATATCATCATTGTGTCATAAATAAATTAAATTATTTAATGTTTAAAAATTACAAATAAAATACCATTATGTAGGAAATCGTTTTAGCTTTCTAATTAATATTTATAGTCGAATTTATCTTATGTATACCCCCATATTAAAAATGATTTACTTATTAAACTTTGATTTTAACTATTTTAACCCTTCTTTAAATAAATTAATAATAAATGTCCTAATCTAATCCAAGCGGGCCTAAATGGTCATATTTTTATTCCTAAGTTTGTTTTTGTTCTATTTACACTTGTACAATAGAATTAGGACATGTGTTAGGGTAATATTAATATCATATTTACCCTAAGTTACTCTATTTACTATTAACCGCGGTAAAAAAAAGTAAAAAGTTACTATTCACCAAAAAATTATTTTTATCTCATTGAACCACATTTTACATACTGATATCAACTGTGCCTATCGGATTTTTGAAATTCCATTCACAGAAGCGGTAAAATTAAGTTTTATGCAAAATTCAGTTTTTATCCTACCGCTTAGTGGTTTCACTATTCATCAAAAATTGAAAGTTTTCAGAAAAATACCAAAATTTCACCCTAGGCTAATTTCGATATTCTGAGTCCAAAAATGAAGTCCATTTTGAAAAATAAAATTTATAAAATTTCAAAAAGTGGTTATTACTATTCATAACGGCTAGTTTTAATAGCATATTGTTGTTTAGTGAAACTCGGTATTGCGTACGACGCAAGCAATCGAGGAAGGTCGCGATTGCGTGTAAAGCAAGCCAAGAAAGTGTTGTGTAGAAAAAGATTCCATTGATGATTCATATAACATAAAAGTCTCGGGTGTTAGACTGGATTTCACCAGTTGTGGGTAAAAGAAGATGTTATTTAGAAGATTCCCTTCATATGCAGGTATCTTCCCATCATGTTTTTACTTATTTCATTTGGTGTTATGAGTTCATTAGTCATGTTCATGGGACGTATAAACTCTTCATTCTATCAGTTTCTAGTAGACTTCATTATTTTATTTGTCGATGATATATAGGTTTGTTCAAAGACATAGGAGGATCTTGTCAGGAATCTTAGTGTGTTTATCAGGAGCATCGACACTAAAAATGTTTCAATAAAATTTTCTTGTTTTAAATATAAATGAAAGAGGTTTTTTTCATGGAAATGAGGTGTCTCAGTAGGGTGTGGAAGTGGACCCATTGAATATAGAATAATTTTTTTTTAGGGGAGATAACCAATAATGTTGTATAGGTTCATAGTAATCACTGTAAAACATTCTATTGTTAGAGGTTTCAATAATTTTTCTTCGAGTTTCATCCCAATTGATAACATTGGAAAAAAGGTATCGGATTTTATGTGAACATATCAGTTTTAGGTAGCATTCAAATACCAAAATTTGAAGTAGGTTAGTGCTCTGGTTCTTTAGTTTCTTGAGGATAGTTTACTTTTTGAGGTATTCTATGATGTGTCTTGTATATACTAGGGATGTTTATTGATGTATCTTAGAATGGTGGTCTTTTATGGTTCTAGGAAGTTACATCCCCAATTAAATATTTTTTCCTGCCATTTTCAATAGATGGATTGAGTTGTGTATGTACTAATTTTTGGGAGGAATTACCTCATCAACAATAGTTTCATTCCATTCATAGAACACAATAGACTATTATATGGTTTATATCAATAAGATCTGAATCTATTCTAGTAGATGTAGACAGATAATCTTGATGATTGCCATTTTGATATATCTTTCACTTCAGGTTAGGGTAATGTATATTCCAATGTTTTGAGTCTCACATCTCGATAGAATGTGGCTTGTGAGTCTATAGATATTTAGAAAGTATCAAGGGAGATTGATGTGATGAATTATGATGGTGACCAAATAAGTGGCTGAAATTGTCCTTATTATATGATCGTGGAGTTTTCCATGATGAATCTAGTAATGGAGTCTCAGTCGGGAGACTCATATAATTGGTGAGGCATGATTGTGTTGGACATGATGGCACTACTGAGTGATTGTTAAAGGATGATTAAAACAGGATGTTGTTCCCTGGGATGTTCTTTTATCCACATGAGATCTGTGAGGGATTTCTCTCTTAGTTTAACATATAATCCTTGGTGGTACATTCAGGCATTACAATAATTTATCATGGCTTAAGGATACAACTTGGGTGATCAATGATGAAATAGTATGTGGAAGAGTTTGTCACACGATGATTGATTTTTTAGTATGTAAATTCCGAACATTGTATTCCATGAGGTTTGTTTTAGCACATAGATGTTCCTATGTAGAAATTGGTGGAAATATCAAAGGACTTCATTATATGGGTATCTTGATATCAGGGAGGTTTTGATTTAGTTTGTGTGATAGCAGAATGGATGAAAAATCCATATCACTATCTAGAAAATGATGATTCAGTGTCATCGATTTATTTTTGGAGGTTGTATGTGGATGATATGGTTAAATATCATAGGGAATTGAGGAACCCAAAATATATTCGGGATACTTAGTTTACATCATGAGTTTTGAGGGGATTGAATATGGATTTTGTCTCTTTGTTACATCTTATCAGTTATTTCCATCATCATATCGATTGGAAGACAAAAAGGACCATGTAGACACTAGAGGATATGTTGTGGGAATGTTGCATAGGATTTGGAAGATCTTGGGAATGAAACATCCCATAATATGAGTTTTAATACAACAATATATATCACTTTTCCATTGGGATTACTCCATTTGAGGGGTTGAAATTGAAGTGGTGTTATTATTCATTGTGATAGATGGAGGTTGGAGAGTTGGATGTTCATTGTCCTAATGTTGTTCAATGAAAAATTGAGATGTTCCAATAGGTTGGTGAGAAGATTCGTGCATCACATAACCATTTTATGGCCTCATGAAACGGTATATGGAGGAACTATGAGTTTTTGGTTGGATTCCACGTGTTCTTGAATGTCTCCCTACAACATGGGATACAGTGGTCTGTAAGATGTTGTAATAATAATCCCTTGATTGCAGGGATCGTTAAGGTGTTCTGGAATCTTTGAGAGGTGGTTTATTGGTTTTAATTTCCTTTGAGTTTTTATAGGACCCAAAACAACTTCCATATTTGACATCATTATTGAAATATTCATGATGACCCCCATGATATTTACTAGGTATAGTTAGATATTGAGGATGAAGCGACATATGTCGAATGACTAGTAGTGATCCATGATCGTTGACAAAAGGTGCTTCATAGAAAAACAATTCCCTTGTTTTATGTTATATGGAGGCATTGAGGTCGATAAGAGAGTACATGGGAGTTAGAGACGTAGATGTGTGACCACAAACTAGAGATGTTTTTAGTTTTTTCAATAAATATTTTCTTATTTTGTGATTTTTTGATATTTCTATGTCATGATATGTGATTATTTTCATGATAAGAGATTTTTGATAATCTTATGACATGTGAAAAGGGGAGTAAATGATTCCTACTTGATAAACATTATATGTGATTCAATTAAACAAACACGGGTGAGATAGTTCCATGATAATCAGATAATATAATGACATGAATGATGAGATTCATTGATTCATATGCTCAGGGAAGTGTCACAAGTTTTATTGTGATGTGTTGATTGTACATTGGATTATATATGTTCTCTAAAAATGTGGTGGATATGGATGTTAACCTATGATATAATTTTTTTATCGGAGATAGGTGGTTGTATGGATATGTATTGTATGTATTTATTTCTTTGGCATGTGATGATGGTGGGAGAGTTTGAGGTATGAAGAGATCCTTTAAGGGTAGCTCAGGGTGTAAATTATTAAAACCCCTTATTCTTCTAGGATTGGTTTTTGGATTCTTAGTGGAGAGAATAATTTGATTGGAATATCATGTATCATTTTGTTCCTTCCTGATTAATTACATTTAATGTTTTGGGTTTTAGAGGTATTTGGAGGAGGCTCAGAGAAGATATGGAAGAGTTTGTCTATTAAATGTTGGAAACAGATGGAATATAGACAATGTAATGTGAAAATGATGTGTAAATGTGGTTCACATATTATTGATGATAGTTCATTTCATGCAGTAGAACATATAAATTTTCATGGATAAATAATAAAAATATATTGATTTATTTATGAAATGTGAACCCCAAAATTTACACACCATTTATATTTTAATATGTTGTGTAGGTCCCTTGTGTAACATGTTTATATGGTTATTGAAAACTTATGTTTTACTAGGAACTATTCTCTCTCTCAATCATTATATTTGGATGATAGTTCTCCCTTGATTTGTTTTGGGATTTCATCAATGGGGATAGATCTATGGATTCCCATTATAGATCCTTGACTCCCCATCATTGATTCGTGGGGAGATCTCTCATCATTCTCTGTCATTTTCATTCTGTTTTTTCTATAATGATTAAAATGGTGTATAAATTATGTTTTGGTTATCTATGTCAGCTTCATTTTGACATTCTTCCGGTGATGTTCAGTTTGAATCATTGGATTCTTGTGCACCAGTTGTTCTTATAAAATTTATTTTCTCCATAAAGATAAGAATGATATTAGAAACCATCTTTGATGTATTGTATCTTCTTTTTATTATTTTATGTGCTGAGAGTGAGATATGCACGACATTTCTTACATTTGGGTGGATAGTATGGCTCAAAATAATAGATAATTGAATCCTATATCCAAAATTTATTGGTATGAGGAGGAATCTCATGCCTTCTTTTTTAAATAAGTTTTTTGGGTTATTTTGTAGGTCTACATCCAATTTTGAAAATAACAGCTGTTGGTAGCCTTTTACCTGTTGTAGTTATAATGATAAGATTGAAATTTCTTTGTTATTATGTGATCTTACATAAATAAAACTCTAAGGATGCCTTAAATAGATAATTATTGGATTCCCCTAAAAATATGTTTTTTGGGATAATACCCATGAAAATATAAATAATTAATGTGATAAATCCTCTAAATAAAATAATGTTGAAATGTATTATGTGATGTTTTTTTCTTATTGTGATTACCTAGTCAGTTTGGGCCATTATGTGATGAGAAATGTTACTGTAATGGTTGTGCATTGTGCAGGGCAGTGCTGTGATGGTTGGTTATCATGGATGTGATGTGAGAAGTTGTGTAATGTGATGTTGTGGTTGAAGTGCAGTGGTTGTGACATGGTGTTTGTGGCACAGTGGTTGATTCACATTGTATTTGGTGCAATGGTTGCAAATTAGTGTCCTGTTCTGGGGATATCGCTTAAGGGATGTGATGTGAAGATGATGATACATGTATAGTTATGTGGCGGGGGTTATATGAATTGGGCCAGTTTTTTCCAAGAGTGGTTTTGTTAGTTTCTTAGATAGTAATGGATTAAATTATATTTATTAATGGATTAAATAAATGAATGAGATAGTAATTTAATGTAATTAGTGAAATTAATATGTGATAAATGGAATAAATATAATTTAATCATTCTAATTATGTGAATTGAAAATGATAATGAATAAAAGTTGTGGAACTTGTAACATGAATGTCAAACATGTTGTGGGGATTGTATGGTAGTTGTATGTTTTTTTCATATAGTTGTGGAAGATCTTGTAACTATTGATTTGTGGTAAATGGTGGTAATGTGGGGTGAAATAGTTTTATTTATGTGAACCCTTATTTTGGGTATCATTTGATATCCATATTCATTTATTATTATGGTATTCTATAAACTTCCAACTCATGTTTCATAATGATACCCACACTCAAGGTTTATAGGTTCCATTTTTTTTTGCATCTTCCTAGATTTTAGTATTATTGATGGTTTTTTACCCATTATCCCCCACACATCCTCCAAAATTGATGTGTGGTCCCATGTTTCTAATGTAATATATGTTATTTTGTTCCAATGTGTTATTAGGATGAGATTTTATGTGTTTTCCTAGGTTTATTTGAGATAATATGTGACATGTGATCCCAGGTGCCTTCTAGATGAGCATTTATTTATAGTCTTATGACTCTTCAGGAACAAATATGGTGTGATGTGATGTGATGTGTGTCCTAGTTATTCGTGGGTGGGATGTGATGTGATGTGTACTCCAGGTCATTTAGGGTGGGATGTGACATGATATTTGTGGAAGGGATATGAGAATAGGAGATTAAATAGTTGGGAATGGGTGATCATAATTAGGGGGGAAGTTGGGTTCCATTCATCATATGATTTTGATATTATATTATTATATTTGATGCATGATTTGGTGTGTGAGATATAGTGAGATAGTGTTTCATTAGATGACCATTATAGTTTTTCTTTATTATTTTTCATGTTCAATGGAAAATTAGAATGATGTTTTCACTTGTGAATTTGAGGCCTAGGTTATGTTCCTATTGAGTATACTTGTTTTTACCACCCTACATATATTAATTATTTTCAGGTTTATAGGAGGAATTTTTGGATGAAACTTTTAGATACCACCACTTTCAATACACATACATTACATAACTTTTTCAGAATACATAAAACATTATATAAACAGAAAAAAAGTTATTATTAATATAACACCTTTGGAAAAATGAAAAAATAAAAATTTCTACATAAATGGTATAAATTATCTCCTACTAGGTTATTCATGACTATCACCCTTCTTAGACACATCAATTATAATTCATATCAGCTTTACCATGGAAAGAAAACACAAAAATAGGTGTGCACAGTTTCTCAGTAAAGGTAAACATGGTATACATGTAAGCATAATCATAAGAATAAGGGTATGAGAACATGATGAATAACATATGATATCATACCATGAAAATAAAAGATCATAAACATGAATCATGGAATAACGCCTGACCGGTCATAAGATGTGAACCCTAAGGAAATAAATTATATAAGGCATGTGAAAATAAAATTGGAATAAAACATGGAATTATGACATATACATAATCATATAATATGATTTCCATAGTAGCCAAGGAATCACTATGAAGAACAACTTGGTAGTATAGGTACACTCCCAATACCATCTTGGTTTTCATAGATCACTCCCATGTCCATTTTTTTAGAATGAATTCACTTCTCATACAATATTTGTAGTCAATTTTTACTGCCATGTCTATCATAAAAGATAAGGTTCACTCCCAAGACCATCATACTATATCTCATGAGATAAAAATATTTACCCATTTCATTATAGGGAGATATAGGTCCCACTCATATCATAATGAAATCATACATACATGTGCCACAAAATAATAAAAATTCATATCATATACCCCAAAATAAAATGGGTTTAATAAAAATTAAAGAATATCATAACTTGTGTAAAATAAATGTTTCATAATCATTCCATCATAGACATAACCCATGAAAAGAAGTAGGTTTTAATAGCATATAACCATGAAAGAGAAATGTATTTCATCAACCTCATGTCATCAAAACATAATATATTATGAAAATAATATAAATGGAAAAATAAAAAAAAATACCCAAAAATTCATAAGTAAAACCAAGGGATGTTATCTTAGATGGGAAATAATTTTGAAATATCATTTAAAATCATTTCTTTTTGAAAATTTCATTTCAGCATTGAAAAGTGCTTTTTAAAACATAAATCATTTTGAAAAACATTTTCTTTTAAAATTGATTTGAAAACATATAATGGAATCATTGAGAACTATAAAAAATTTAATTCCTTTTTAATTGAAAATGGATATCAATGATACTTTGAAATCATTTTATAAAAAATTTTGTAATACATGGTTTTTCTATAAAATAGATTTCTGACCAAAGAGGGAGACAACTATATTTTACATAAAAACAATATCTTAAGTACCAAAGAGTTGAGAATGGTACTAATACATGAGGATATCTAGAATAAATATAGGATAGGAAAATACATTAGTATTATTTAGTGATATATAATTTGATTTAATCAAATATTTCAAAGTAATTAACAATATGTAAAAGTGATGATATTGTTTCAATAAACTATTACCACTTGGTTACCTGGGATCATTCAATCCATTTAAAATGTAATTTCATGAATATTAAAAATATCATAAGAATAAATATATTCATGATATAACATGTAAATTTTACGTATATACACCTTGGAAAAAATGGAAGCTGTATAAAAAACTTATGACTCAATGAAGGAAAATGAAGACAAAAATACCTTAACTATTTGGTAACTTTTTAAAAAAAATACCCATGAATGAAATATGATAATATGGTTATGTTAATACCCATAAATTTAATTATAAGAAAAATATAATTCATTTAATGGATGTAAATACACCACACAAAATAAGTGAGTGTTTATTGGGGAATATATCTCACATAAATACAAGTGAGATGAAATTATCTTACCTAGTTTCTTGAGTCTCCTCATAATCATTCAAACCCCATGTATAATAAATATAAATTTATTATAATTGTTTTATAGAACCACAATATTATATATAATACCATATATGGTTTTATTATGACCTAGTAGTACCCTCTTGATGACAATCCTATGTTAATGTTTCACTTTGGGTAATATCAGCTTAGTTCTTCGCATATGTCTTAATTTGTTATATATTCAATATGTATACATATATAATGATTTAAAAAATATAAACCATGATATAAATTTTTTAACATTAATTACAAATTTATAATAATAATATATAGAATATAGTTGTATGAAATTTAATACATTGTTCACAGATACAGTAATCCGTACGTACACATGAATGTTGTTTCCGTTTTTTTGTCATGTGAAAATTTAAAAAGAAAATGAATTATATGTATATATGTATATAATATAATTCTTCCATAAGAATTATTATATCATAAAAATCATATAATTTTATTAAACCAATCCTTATTAAATTACATGTACTGTATGAAAAAATCACATTGCTTTGAGGGGGCAGTAGTCCAGACTTCCTCAAACAAAATTATCATATTTACTCTATATGTAAAGTAAAAGGATATGTGTAGTAAAATAAATAACTATGATTAAATTAATAATAAATATAATATTTTCTATATATAAAAATATTTTCCATAAAAATTTCATCTAGGATTTGTAGAAAATGAAAAATGAGAAATCATCGTTTAGTGAGGCAGTAGTCTGCTGAACACGTAAATATTGTGTTCTTTCCCATTTGATTGATGTGTCTCTAAGTGTTGGTAAAAATAAGAGCATAAAAATTACTAGTATATTTATTATAATAGTGTTGTTATAAAATAATTTAATAATGATAGTTGAGGGTGTGGATAAATAAAATAATAAAAAAGTTTCTTAAGAGAAGATGTTACATATTAATCAGGTAACATCTTTTTATTTGTGCCAAATAGCTTCCTTTGAATGATTTTATAAAAATAATAGGATTATAGGTAGATTTTAGGTATGTTTGGTAGTGTATTGGGTAGATATATTCTGAATTAAATTTTTTTGAGAGGAATAAATAAGTGGAGGATAAGATGCATTTTTATAATGAAGGAGGAGTGTCACTCTTAAATATATTTAAAGGGAGAATTCCAAAAATGTTTTTAGTATTTCAAGTTGATACAACAATAATAAAAAATCTATAAAAGGGATATTAGGGTATATATATGGCTATAAACGTTCTCTTTTACTAGTTTCTAGGTCATTTGTGGTTTTAAATTAAATTTATAGACCTTAGTTAAGCATGATTTTACGTTAATCTGTATTATTAGATTTAATTATATTCACTAACCATTTAGTCAAAAACTAAGTTGAAATTATTATAAAAATTAAATAATTTTAAATATAAAAATGGAATAATTTTTTTTAAATTCAAATCATATAATAGGAAGAAATATATTTAAAATTAATCCCATAGTAGAGTGGACAATTCAGTTTTTTAATGTAAAAACATTGAATTTTTTTCTATGTTTATGTACCAAAGATTAAAGTGAAATTGATATCAATGAAATAAATTGTATTAATTGATTAAAATATTATCCAATTAAACATTTTAATCATTATAAAATATAATTTATCTTTGTAAATAATTGTTTTGAAAATAATTTTTTGAATTAAAATCCTGTATTTTTCACTATTCATCCCAAAATGATGTTTCTAAGAAAAATCCTTTAAATTCAACCTAAGATAATTTCAACCATATGAATTCCAAAATTATGTTTATTTTATAAAATTAAACTTATTAATTTCTCTATAACTAATATTATTATTTTTAAAAGAAGCAAATGAAAAGATCATTGGAAAAAGTATTATTTCAAGAACATGTAAGGACTTTACCAAAAATTGAATCATTCATTATTAATATTTTTTATTTTTATAAAAATGTTACAAAAAATATTATCAAAGTATGTGTTAATATTAATTTTTATATTTTTAATGGCTAGATTATAATTATCACATTTAAATAATTATAACATTAAAATGATGTTTCGTAGAAACATCGGGGTTGCGTGTAACGTATGCCAAGTCGGTGTTGTGTGTAACATACACCAAGTTGATGTTTGGTCTAACATACGCCTGGTAAATGTTCTATAAATAATATGAGTGACATTTGAATGGAATATTTGACATAGTTCATTAAATGACATAAATGATTATTACATTTATTTTAAAAAGTGTCCATAAAAACTCTGGGTGTTACATTATACCACCATTAAAATGAATTTCTCCCTCAAAACATGACACTTGGGTAAAACAATGAGTATTATTATTCTTTGAAATATCCTAAAGAAAGCATGTATCTTACTCTAAATGGTTATTTCACCACAAAACATTCACCCTGTGAGTTGTCTTGTTTCATACAACATTCTCAGTAGGCTCTATAATTTCAACATGTTACTCCTTTAATGAAATATCATTCTCCATAGGTATGACTTATTAGTTCCGTACATATGAAGGGTTAGGTATGAACTTATTTAGGTGATATATATGGAACACATCATGGACCCCGGTGATATTTGGAGGATGGTCCAAGATATAGGCAACTATCTCAATACGACCAAGAATCTCAAAGGGACTGATATACCAAGTGCTTAGTTTCCATTTCATTATGAATATAATAACTTTATTCCATGTTGATATTCATAGAAAACCATTTTTACCAACTCCAAATTCATGATTATTCCATCGTTTATTATCCTAACGTTTCTACCAACTTCTAGCTACCATAATATTCTATTGAATAGTTCTAACATTATCATCCATTTCGCCTTCAATATCATGTCCCAAAGATTTTTTTATCCAATATCCTCCTATAACAATGAAAATATACATTATCTATTATATTTTTCTTCATATGGTTCCATTTGAATGCTTGTGTGAATGATATTTTTGTATGAAAACTCAATTAGATAAAGGTGTTGATCCCAACCAACATTGAAATCCATAGAAAAATATCTCAACATATCTTCAAGGGGTTGAATTTTACTTTCAAATGGAAAATTGGTTTGAGGATGATAAGTAATGAGGAAAATCAATTCTGCATCAAGAAAATTCTAAGGAAATATCTAAAACATTAATGTGAAGCATCAATCTCAATCAAATAAAATGGAATGTGGTACCCCATGTAGCCTTAAAACCTTCTTAATGTATATCATGAAAAGATAATCTAGGGAGAAGGCTTATTTGATATTGATGATTTGTGTCAAATTAGTAAGGTTATCTATTAAAACCAATATAGAATTAAACCCTTTATAGGTTTTGGTTAATCCAACAAACAATTCACAGTTATGTTTTCCCATTTCCATTTAGGTATGGGTAATAGATGCAACATCCCCTTTGACATTTTTATTTCAATCTTAATCTGTTGGAATACTCATCAATGAGAAGAAAACTCTATGATATAACTCTTCATTCCTTCCTACTAGATGTATTCATTTAATTACCAATCCATATTGATATATTTATGTTGAATATATAGTGATGAACACTAAGCTTCCTCTAACACCTCTTTCTTCAAATTTGGTATGAAAGGAAAATAGACATGGTTCGAGAACCATATCATTCCATCATGATCAAGGTTAAACCCCATAAAATTTCTAACTTTCTTTTGGTACCCTCCATCTTTTTATATGCATCCTTAATATTCATTTGGAAAGAGGGTTGATAATTAATTTTAGAATGAAAATATGTGTCCCATTATTTATAGACCTTTAGATCCAGGATTTTGAAATCTTGAAATATTGGATCTTTTCTGATCCCCATCATATATATGTTTGAATGATCCATACAAATCAAATAATTAGACCCCTTTTTCACTTCCCTATGGTGGTAATATATTGAGCTGTCATAATCCATTATCATCTTTAACAATATTTTATATGGCATGTTCAACTCCTTATGTGTGAATATATATATCATATTTTTAATATTAGTATATATATGACACTTTTCTCAGTGTAGATAATTCCTCCATATCATTAATATAAAAATTCATGTGGCTGATTCCATATCCTGAGATGGGTAATTTTCCCAATGAATCATCAAATGTTATGAAGTATATGTTATAACCATTTTATTCTACATAAGATCATATCTCAATACCTTCATGGATGCATCATTATATATTAAAAACTTGTCTCCTATATAGGGTAATGTAAGCACATGTTCAATGAATAAACTTCTCTTATGTTCCTTGAAAGTTTCACCGCATTAATTTTTCCCGAGGAAGTATACGCATTTTTGGGTTAAATAATTCAAAGTATTAGATAGTCATGAAAAATTATCCATTGACCATAGATAATATCCATCAAAACCAATTATTCTGTGGATCTTAGTCACCATGGTTGGTCTAGGATAGAATTCAATAGCCCTTGCCTTTGATGGATCATCTTTTATACCATCTCTTGAGATTATGTAACCCAAAAATGAATCCTTTTGTAGACAAAATTCAGATTATGTAAAATTTTCATAGAGATTACCCTTTATTATCGGTTTTAGAACAACCATAATGTGATATTCATTATCTTACTTGCACTTTTATTTGAAACATATATCATTTATACAGAGTATCAAAAACTGATCATGGTAATCTATCAAGACTATATTCATTGAATACGTGAAAGTAGAAGGGGAAATAGTAAGAAAAAAGGAATCACTATATATTTATATTTTCGACACCTGGTACTGAATTTCATCTAGGGTATATCCTCTTTATTGACCTTTAATTTATGATATGTAGAATGAAGGTCATTATTGAAAAATTATTGAGCATCGTGTAGGTGATAAAAAAAGTCATCAATACGTGGAATATGTTACTTATTCTTGATTTTGATCTAGATCAACTCTTGATAATCAATTTAGAGTCACATAGATCAATTATTATTTTTCACCAAATGAAAGGGCACACCCTTAGGTGACATAGTTGTCCGAATGAATCCCTTATCACAGTTCTCTTGGAGCTTCGTATTCAATTCTTGAAATACAATTGGGTCGATTCTCTATAGATCCTTTGAAATTGGTGTGGAAATGGGTATCAATTCTATTAAGAACAAAATTCATGTTTGGGTGGAACATTAGAAATCTCTTGTAGAAATAAATATAATTTTTTTTGAACAATTGACATATCATCGATGAAAATTTTCTCCCCAACTATTTGAGATAAACAACACTTCAGAATGAAAATTAATACCCATATGCAGTATATAATCTCCTCAAGAAGTTCATTGTTTTTGTCACGTTGAAGGATGATCATTGGAGGGTTTGAAATATCAAATGTAACTTCCCATCCATGAAAATTAATGTTGGGTTTATGAATAGAAATTCAATCCATGCATATTAGGACATCAAATTCAACCAAAGGAAGAATATCATAATTTGTAGGAATTACATTACCATAATAATCAACTTAAGAGGAATCATTACCAGACCTTTGGTTTCGGTAGTGGTTAACATAATGACCATTATCCTTACACATGTATCACTAAATCATAGAATGTTTATTTTGTGTAGTTTTTCCATTTGCAATATTAGATATCTTCTTCTCATAACATGAAATCAAATGCCTTATGGACTTCCCTTCCACAATTAAAAAATTATTATACCACTTAATTATATTTACTTCATGCTTCTTCCCACACTAAGAGAATAAATGGAATCTCATCATCTTCTCTGTATGGTTTTTATATTTTCCATTAAAATCCATATTCCTCTTATTATCAAAACCATGAGGTTGTTACATGACTCCAACCTACATTTCAACCTCGAAATGAAATTTTGGATGGATGAAAATTCTTATAGTGTAATTATAATGTTTTATGAAATTATCATTGTAGGTACCAATGTATTCATCATCCATTTTATTTAACTCATGGAACTCTTTATCTATATTTCAAAAATAAATTTGAGGAAAGTACTTATTGAAAACTATGTTCTTGAACTCATCCCAATCCATGTATTCAAACTCAACTCGTTGGCTCGTATCCAAGATTAGAGTGCACCATAGGTCTGATTCGCCTACTAACTGATAGAAATCTAGAATGAAATTTTTGGGCTCTGAACACTAGTGAATGGATAATTTCTTTTCAGTAGTATTCATTTATTTTTCAGCAATATGTTGATAAAAAGATCTTCTAAGAGATGGTGGATGGTTCCTCATGAAATACTGAAAAAAATTTGTTCCCTTCTTTTCTCTATTGGAACTCAACCAGGTTTCATTGCATGAGAATGCTATATGAGCATAGTGATGATGTTTTTCATTGAAGGTCCCATATAATTTGGTTTATTAAGAGTAAAATCACTATATTTACCATCATAATCACTATTAACATCGTTCCTTCATGTTCCAACCAGTGATTAAGACAAAAAATCATATATTAATAAATTTTTGTGCTAATAATGAACCAAATACTAATGAAAAGTCACTTATAAGATGTCTATGTTATGAAACATTACTTAATATTTGACACCCTACGTTTATAGAAATTTATTTATAGAAAACATCAAATTAAGTATTTAATGATTGTTCCTAATGTTTTTATAAATTCCCAAATCACATCCCCCTGTATTTTCAAACCAAGTGTGAAACAATTCCCATTATCATGTACTATATTACCCCGAGTTATACTGAAAATATCTTGTCAAATTTGTTACCCCTAGGTACATCTATCCCAAAGCCACATCCACGTATAGTATATAAGAAGATATATATTTCTAGGAAACCACCCACTAAATAATTTACCAAAATTATAAGACATTTTACTATACATGTAACACCCCAATATTTAATAGAACGTTACCTCTTTAAAGTAATATAGTAGCTTGCGCTACAAGGAACGCCAAGTTTGAGTGCAACACATCTTACCAAACTAGCCGTTCAAAAAGCTGTTATGAATAACATTAACTGCATTTTGAATTTTATATACTCCATATAATTTTAGAATTCATATTATGTGTTTCATAGACATAATATAAGAACAAATTCATTTATTCAGATAAAATAAATATATTTCAAAAAAAATACTATTTTACAGCTTTGTAATGAGAACCCTTTTTAAATCCAATATTTTACACAATTATATATTCAATTGAAAAAATAAATTTCTTCTTTAGAAGAGGGAAATAAAAATTTATTTTCGACAAATTTTTGGTGTTTTTATGATAACATTAATATTTTGATGAATAATGAAAATACTAAATTTTAATTGAATTTTTTTAATAAAAATAATTTATAGTGTTAAATTATACATTTTAATGGTTTTTAAGTATAATAAGATTTTATTTTTATCATTTAATCCAATTTTTGTCATTGGAAGTAAATTTACATTTAAATTGGACATAATCACATATCAATCTTTTAATAGTTTTTAATTCTCAAAAACCCGCTTTTTGGTTTTGAAAATGGGTATTAATTTTAAATTAATTACTGTAACTTATATGTTTTGAATTTGGTAAAATACGCTTCATTTTTGAATTTTAAAAATCAAAATTATCTTAGGATTAATTATTTGTAATTTTCAAAAAACATTCAATTTTTGAAGAATACTGAAAAATACTATGTTATTGTTTAAAACTGACTTTTTTATTTAAATATATATTTTTAATTAAAATTTATTTTGAAGTAAAGATAGATATAGAAAACCTATATTTTTCCTATTTAATTAATTGGAGTCATTTTATAATAATATTATCCATATAAAATTATATTGAACTTGTTAACATCTTTTTCCTACCTTCTAGGTACATTTCCATATTTGCATAAAATGTAATTTTACCATTTCTATGAATTGAATTTAAAATATATGAGAAAAATTGTTTACATCAGTAAGTTAAATGTGGTTCAAAAGGATGAAAATATTTTTTGGGAAATAGTAACTTTTGAATTTTATTTAGCTCAGTTAAAAGTAAATAGTGTTACTAATGGTAAAGAGTATATTATAATTACCCTAAAACATGTCCTAATTATATTGGATAACTATATTTCGATCAAAATAAATCATAGGAATAAAATATTATCATTTTGATCCACATGGATTATATTAGGACTTTCATTATTATTTTATTTAAAGAATAGTTTAATATTTTAAATTCAAAATTTAAAAACTAAAACATTTTTTATATAAGGATATACGTAATATAATTTTTACTATAAATATTAATTAGAAATATAAAAAAATTTACTACATAATGGTATTTTATTTATAATTTTTAGAAATTATATAATTAAATTTATTTATAACACAATGACGATTTTGTAATTAATTTATAAATAATATATTAAAATAATTGATATTATAAATATAAATATAATTGTAAATAGACACTTTTGTTGCCATCCATAAATTTTATAGGTGAAAATGTAATCTTATGGTTTATTTAGTGCATTTTTTCAAATTAATCATGTTAATTTGACTTTCACAAAAACGAAATACTAAATAGTGTCAAAATTGACATAAATGAGCTTTTAAAACAAGTACTATATTATTAAGTGATATAATATTCCTAAAAATAAAATATTATAAAAAAAGACATATATAATGACAAGTGTGACATTAATGAACCACTTGGGGTTCTCTAGGCATCTTATAGTATGTTTATTAACTATTTAATATAAAAATAAAAGAAGACATGGTTAAAGTTAAACTCTTTAACCAAGAGATAAATCTATAAGATAAGGTTAATTTGGTGATCTAAACTTGTCTAAAATCTATTTAATGGGAGTATTTTTACTTATATCCACATTATCCTCTAAATAAATGAATTTGGAGCCATTAGAAACTGAAAATTATTTTATAATAAAATAATATTTCATGTTTTTCCTAAAGTGACCCTCACCTATATTATAAAAGGGTACTTCCCCTTATAAAAAATTCACACATCAAATTCCATTTGTCTCAGCCAACACAAATTTAAATATATTAAAAAATACACTCAATTATACCTTGAGGCCTTAATTTGATTAGAAAGAAAACCAAAGGAGCTCTTTTGTTAAAATCAAAATGAAGCACCCGATGAAGAGGTAATTCTTTCGTCACCTCTTTCAAAGTTCTTTTCTTCTTCCACTTCCTCTTTCTCTGTTGTTTCCAAAACAAAATAATAACTAATGTACCCTATAAATTTTTTAATGTTATTATAAATATTTTACAACCATATTCATTATTCTATCCATCCAATGAATGACAGACTAGCCATACGTGCGTACGTACGGCTTACCGTCTCCACGTCGTGGTGTAGTTTGTTCTTCAGCACTTTTTTATTTTTGATTGGTATAATAATGAGTATAATTGATGTGAATAATAAATATAAAATTTTAATTATTATTTATATATAATATATCATCCGATTAAACAATATTTCACCATCAATAGAATGATATCGTCACTCATGCGTACGTATAACTTACCGTCTCCACGATGCGATGAGATTCATTTCCACGCTCACCATTTAATGATGAATATAAAAATATGTATTATTAATAAGGTTGTAATATATGAAATGATAATGATACTGGATATATATATATATACATATATCTTATTCACTTACATCCACTCAATACGATAAGAAAACAGAAACAACATCCATGCATATGTACGGACTACCGTCTCCATGAACTGTGTTTACATTTCATATATCTATCTAATATAGAGATTTTTATTCTTAATATATATGATATATGACTCATGTTTTATATTCTGGAAGTATGTATAACATTATCTATGTGATATGATCATGAAATCACATGTTAAAGCACATACGATAAAGAAAATGACTATTACACGAAATGATACTTTAACATTTAAATTGTTATTAAATGGGTAGTATAAATTCATAAATGAATCATATATGATATCATAAATAATAATATGGTTATAGTATTATTTAATGACATAATATGTTCATTATACATGAGGTTAAACGTACCCTTGACTAAAGGAATGTACAAGGTAAGGGTCAATTCTTCAATCTCATTTTTATATGAGATTGTTTATATATATGTATTTAATGGGTCATATTTATTATTTATGTGAATTTTTAATAATAAGGATTTCAAAAGGAATATATTATGTTTATTTGGATGGGAATATTTAACTACATCATCATTTTAAATTTTTTAAAGATTTATTTTTCTAGATCTATTTAATTAATGTCCATGTTTTCAAAATGATTTCAAGGATTCATTAATCTGGATATAATTGTTTTAAACTGATAATTCAATTCAAAAGTTTCAAAGTGGAATGGAAAAAATTTATTCAAAAATCACATTTAAATGAATTCTTTTATAAATTGTGATACTTCTAAATTATTTCATGAAAAATGGATATTTCTCTTAAAGGTTTTTACTAATTATTTTAAACCATGTCAACAACATTTTTTGATATTATTATAGATAAGGGATGATTTATTATAAATAGAATATTCATTATGGTATTGAATGTGTTATGATATGTTAAACTATGAATGCTCTATTTTTTTACCATTTAAAATTTATGGTTAATGTATTGTCAGTTCATATTCTAGTTCTAATACCATTTTTTATGTTATGTTTCAACATTTTCATATGCAGAATGCATTGGACTTAGTATTTGATAGGTGGAGCCCACTATAGCTCCTCGTTGCATCAGAAGGTCTCATGAGACAAACTAGTGTCTTGGAATAAGGCCCTGAAAAATCTTATTTTTAGACTTGGCATGAGGCCTTGACTATGTGGTTATGATGTCCAACATTATGCATTCCATCAATATGAAATTAGATACTGATATTACGTGTGATTATTATACTAGTAGAATATCGATGTGAATAAGTAAATGTAATTTTTTTATTTATCTTTTCGGTATTATGTTAAATTTTAACTTTAAAAGGCTTGTGTCTTAGTATTATATATTTCCTCAAATGTTTATGCTAATTTATAAATTTTTCTGCTATATTTTTACCCTAACTGAGCATCTGAGCTCACCACTTTCTTATGTTTTATTTTCCAAGAAATCGAATAAGTGTATTATGAATGATATTCAGTGTTAAGCTAAGTGAATAATTTCATTCTCAAGGGATTATTTATGTTGTGTTATATGTAGGAATGTGTGATGTAACGTTCATGTATGTAATCTATTTACCAAGAATGATAAACTAATAGGTCTGTCAAGACTAGATTCACTGTAATCATGCCGATGTATTAAAATAATGCACCGACTCCGGGCTTCTGGGGTCGGGGCGTTACAGTTGGTATCAGAGGAAGATTTTCCATAACCATGGAAACTAGATTTAGAAAAACCCTGATTATAGAACATTACCATAAGATAAATATTTTGGGTTAGTATAGAAGAACTTCCTAGAATTTTGGTAATTTATAACTATTTTTGAATTATCCTAGAAATACATCCATGTATGGATACGAGGGGGTAGAGGCAACTCTAGCAAAGTTGTATCTAGTGGTAAATGTCGAAAACACCACTCTGAGATAGAGTCGAATGGGAACTAGTGCACGAAAATGGGCCTCACTGAACTCTTAGTTACATCACTCATAGGGGATATGCTAAGGATAATTTAAATTTTATTTACAAAACATTATGAAAGATTTATTAGTAAACATGCCCGCAAAGAAACTATTTTTATGAGACTAGATGTCTGAAAATATTCAATTAATGTTGAGAATTTTTCTAGTTTTTGGTTTATAAAATATGAAATTATCTAACCTAGTGTATGTGATTATTTTGAAATGGTTCCCAATGGAAGGAATGGGAACTCCAAAAAAACCCATGATCCCAAGATTAAGAAGGATCCTCTATTTCATGGTATTAAGACAACATTTCGAAGTTAAATAGCCTCCCATGTATTCTAATTATTTGAGGAAATTTTATCATGTTTTAATAAGACAAATATAGAATTCACTAATTCCTATGGATTGGAAGGGAATCCATAGAAGAAGAGGATGTAAGAGAGAAATATGAATAAAGGGAAGAAGGGAAAAAAGTATTTTCCTATATGTGTTTACTATGGAATGAATCACATTATGAATTGATTAAAAGTACTGGGGGGTTTTATATGTGTAGAGAATAGGTTCATCAAGAAAAATAATTAAAAGAGAACAAAGAAAATACCAATATTCAGTGTTTCAAGTATAGTGAAATGGGTAAATACGTGAATAAATGTCCTATGAGTCAAGGAAATATATCTCAAAATAATCAAAGGGATCAAGGTCAAGAATAATTTATTACTATAGTCAATGTGGAAAAATTAATGTATTTGTGTTTCTAGATTGATGAATAATGTCTGTTTAGAGTTTTATCAATGATGTGCTGGCTGTATGAATTATTGAAATAAATATGGATTATATTATAGTAATATTTCATTGAGGATTTGAGATTCTGTGGCACTAAGAATAGTGAATCAATATCTTGTTAAACATTGGGGAAAATATATGGTTGAGAAAAAGAAAAACCTAAAAATAGTAATGAGGCTGAGGTAATGATTTTGGAATAATAGATAATTGATTTGGATAAAGTATATTGGATATTATTGACTACTTTGGAACTGATTAATGGTTTGTTTATTTCTTCATTGATGGAGATTACAAATTTTTTTTGAATTTAAGGAGTATATAATATATTCTGTGTTTTACAGAAGGAATAAGGAAGTATATGACTTTTCAAATAAGGTTTTATGGTAATTCATGTTGTTACCATGTTTTAATAGATTACATGATAAAGGTATTCACATGTTGTGATGTGATAAAAGGGATCTTCATTTTGTTATATTTACCTTCCCTATACATTTTGGACTATGAGTTTGGACTGAAGTATATTGGATAATTATAAAGGATGGAATTGATTATTTTGGACATTGGATACTACTATCTAAGGTTAAAACATTTCCAAATATTATTTTTGGATTGTTATAAAAAAATAACCTGGAGGTCGGATGACAACCAGTCATGTCCGGCAAGGCCGCGAGACTCAAACCCGCAACCAAAGGGTGAAAAGGGTGCATCACCTACCACTGACCTACATGATGTCCTAGATTGTATAATGTAGTTTTTTGAGGATAGACAGACGAATTATAAATTCATTTTTTTGGAACCCAATATGATTATGATAAATATAATATTTTTTGAGTTATGTTATCTTTTGGAGTGAAATATGTGTTTGTTTTAGAAATTAGTTAACAGATATAACTATATCTGTCAAGTATTCATTTTTTTATTATTTTATGAAGAAAGTAATTATTAAACATTAGGTAAAGGATCTAAAAACCAAAAATGTGCTATCTTAATGCTTTACGTTTGGTGGAACCGATGATATTTTAACTCATCATAAATTTCTAGCCTTATAGCCCTCAATTTTCAATTTATTGTTCACTTATATGTTATTTAGGACCCCAAAACTCCCTATAAATATTTATATTTTTACTCAGATCATGTGTCTATAATTGCGACCAATTTCCTCTTATTCGAAACCCTAATTTGGTGGTGAATTTTTTATTTCCCTTTCCCTCTTACTAAGACTAAATTTTATTAACCCTATTTTAGATGTGGGTTTTCTACAAAGGAATTTCTATTTTAAAAAATTTATTTTCAAAGAACAATTTAAAAATGTGAGGACTCAATTTATTAAAGGATGGGATAATGTAACACCCCAATATTTAATAGAATGTTATCTCTTAAATGTAATTAAATAGCTGGAACTACACACCACACCGAGTTCAATCACACCACAACCTACCAAAGTAGCCATTCAAAAAGTGGTTATGAATATTATTAACAGAATTTTGAATTTTATATACTCCACATCATTTTAGAATTCATATTATGGGTTTCGTAGACATAATATAAGAACAAATTAATTTTTTCAGATTAAAGAAGTATTTTTTTAAAAATGAAATGTTGTCATCTTTTAATGGAGAAATGATTTTAAATCTAATATTTTACACTTTTATATATTAAATATGAAAAAATAAAATTCTTATTTAGAATCAGGACATAAAAATTTTGTTTGGATAAATTTCTGTGTTTTTCTGATAACATTAATATTTTGATGAATTGTGAAAAATACTAAATTTCAATTGAAAAAAAAAACATTTTTAATCAAAATAATTTATAATTTTAAATTATACAATTGAATGGTTTTGAATTATAATTAGATTATATTTTTATTATTTAATCCAATTTTGGTCATTGGAAATAATTTTACAATAAAAATGGACATAAACACATATATATCTTTTGATAGTTTTTACTTCTCAAAAACCTGCTTTTTTGGTTTTGACAACAGAAATTAATTTTAAATTAATTAATATAACCTCTATGTTTTTAATTTGGTAAAATAGACTTCATTTTTTATTTCATAATATCAAAATTATCTTAGGATGGTTTTTTGGTATTTTTCTGAAAACTTTCAATTTTTGATGAATAGTGAAAAGCATTGCGTTATTGTTTAAAACCGACTTTTTATTTAAATAATTATTTTTAATTAAATTTTTTAAATTTAAAAATAGATACAAAATACCTATATTATTCAAATTTTATTCATTGGATTAATTTTATAATATGACTGTACATATAAAATGTTATGAAACTTTTTAACATCTTTTACCTACCTTCTAGTCACATTTGCAAATTTTCATAAAACGTAATTTTATGGCTTATGTGAATTGACTTTCAAAAATCTGAGTGAAATAGAAAAAATGATATTATAATTACCATAAAACTTGTCCTAATTATATTGGAAAAGATAATTTCTACAAAAATCAATCATAGGAATAATATATGACTATTTTTTATCCACATGGATTAGATTATGACATTTATTATTTATTTATTAAAAGAATAGTTAAAAGATTTTAATTCATATTTTAATAACTAAAACATTTTTATATAGGGGTATACATAAGATATTTTAGACTATAATTACTAATTATAACTATTAAAATATTTACTACATCATGGAATTTTATTTATAATTTTTAGAAATTAAATAACTAAAGTTATTTGTGACTCAATAATGATGTAATAATTATGTTATTAATAAAATATTAAAATAATTGATATTATAAATATAAAAATAAATTTAAATCGAGACTTTTTATGCCATCCACTAATTTTCTAGGTGAAAATGACATGTTATGGTTTATTTAATGTGTTTTTTTCTAAGTGATCAAGTTTTGTTGTCTTTCAAAAAATCAAAATACTAAATAGTGTCCAATTGACAATAATTAGTTTTTTAAACAAATACTATATTATTAAATGATATAACATTCATAAAGATGTAAGATTCAGCCAAAGGACATAAATAATTGTATGTGTGTCATTAATAAACCACTTCATGTTTTCTTCGCATTTTATAGTAATTTTATCAACCATGTAATATTTAAATACAAGAAGACGTGGTTAATGTTATAATATTTAACAAAGAGTTAAATCTAAAATAAAATGATAATATGGTGAGTTAAACAAGTCTAAAACCTATTTAATGAGAGGATTTAGATTCATACAAACCTTATCCTTTAGATAAATCCATGTTGAGAAATTAGAAACCGAAAATGATTTTATAATAAAATAATATTTCATGCTTTTCCTAAAGTGACCCTCACCTCTCTTATAAAAGGTTACTTCCCATTTTCTCAAATTCACAAATCCAAAGCCTTTGGATCGGCCAAACCCTATTCAAATATCATCCCAACTACCCTCAATTAGACATAGAGGCCTTACTTTTATCATAAATCAATCCAAATGAGCTCTTTTGTTCAAATCAAAAGGAAGCACCCGAAGAAGAGGTAATTATTTCGTCTCCTCTTTCAAAGTTCTTTTCTTCTTTCAAGTCCTCTTTCTCTATTGTTTCCATAACAAAATAATAAATCCACTACCATATAAATAATGTGATGTTATTATAAATACGGTGCAACCATATTCATTATTATATCCATCCAATGAATGACAAACTAACCATACGGGCGTATGTACGGATTACCGTCTCCACCTCGTGGTGTAGTTTTTTATTCAACACTTTGTTATTTGGATGTGTATAATAATGGGTATAATTGATGTAAATAATAATTATATCAAGGTACTGATTATGTATATATAATATAACATCCAATTAAACATGATTTCACCATCAATATAATGATATCTTCGCTTGTGCGGACATATGACTTACTGTCTCCAGGATGTGATGAGATTCATTTCCACGATCACCATTTAATGATGATTATAAATATATATATTAATAATAAGTATGTAATATATGAAATAATAATTCTACTAGATATATATATATATATGTGTGTGTGTGTGTGTGTGTGTGTATTTATTTATTTACTTATGTCTTATTCACTTACTTTTATTCAATATGATATGAAAATAGAAACAATGTCCATGCGTTTGTATGGACTACCGTCTCAATGAACTGTGTTTCCATTTCATATATCTATAAATTATAAATATTAATATTCGTAATATATATGATATATAAATCATTTTTTATATTCTGGAATTATGTAAATCATTATCCATGTGATACAATCAAGAATAACAAGTTAAAGAACATACGATAAATAAAGTGACTATTACCTGAAATGTTACATTAACATTGAAATTATTATTAAATGGGAATTATAAAGTCATAAATGAATCATATATGATATCATAAAGATTAATATGTTTCTATTATAATTTAATTACATACTATGGTCATTATACATGAGGTTAAACATACTCTCAACTAAAGGAATGTACAAGGTAAGTGTTAACTCATCAATCTCATTTTTATCTTAGATTATTTATATATATGTATTTACTGGGACATATTTATCATCTATGTCCATGTTTCATAATAATGTTTTCAAGAAGAATAATTTATGGTTTTATGGAAGGGAATCATTAACAAAATCATCATTTTAAATGATTTAAATATTTATTTTTCTAAATCTATTTAATTAATGTCAATGATTTCAAAATGATTTTAAGGATTTATTCAAATGGATATAATTGTTTTAAAATTTTAATTCCATTTATAAGTTTCAAAGTGTAATGGTACAATTTGATTCAAAAATATATTTTAAATTACTTCCTTTATAAATTTTGAGACTTCTAAATGATTTCATGAAAAAAGGATATTTCTCTCAAAGGTTCTTACTTGTCATTTTAAACATTATCAACAACCATTTTTGATATTATTCTAAATAGAGGTTGATTTATTATAAATATAATCTTTAATATGGTATTGAATTTGTAATGATATGTCTAGTAGTGAATGTGCTATTTTTATACCATTTAAAATTTATGGTTAAATATTGATATTTTGTATGGTAGTTTTAATATGAATGTTCATGTAATGTTTCAAAATTTTCACATGAGGAATGCATTGGAATTAGTTAGTGAAGGGTGGAGCCTCCTATAGATCCTTGATGCATCGGTAGGTCTCATGAGAAAAACTAGTGTCTTGGAACAAGGACTTGACAAAATCTTATTTGTAGTCTTGGCATGAGGCCTGGACTATGTGGTTATGATGTCCGACATTATGCATTCCATCAATATGAAATTATAAAATGATATTACACATGATTATTCGACTAGTAGAATATCCATGTGAATAATTAAATGGAATTGTTTTATTTATATTTGCGGTATTATACATAAGTTTAACTTTAAAAAGCATGTGTTTTAGTGTTATATATTGCCTTTAATGTTTATAATTATTTAGAAAGTTTTCCTCTATATTGTTTCCCTAACTATGAATCTGAGCTCACCCTTTTCTTATGTTTTATTTTCCAAGGAATCCAAGACGTGTACTACGATTGATATGCAGGGTTATGATAAAGGAATAATAGCATTCTAAAGGGATTATTTAGGTTGTGATGTATACTATAATGTGTAATGTAATGTTCATGTCTGTAATATATTTTCCAATAATACTAAACAAAAAGGTCCTTCAGGACTTTATTCCTTATAATCAGCCCAATGTATTAAAATAATGCACTCGCTCAGGGCTTCTGGGTTCGGGGATTTAAAGTTTGTATTAGAGGAAGATTAGAAATAACCATGGAAACTAGATTTAGAAAAAACATTATTATAGAACATTACCCAAAGATAAACATTGATGATTAGTATAAAACAACTTCCTAGAATTTTATTAATGTAGAGATTTGGTGAATTTTCCATGAAATACATCCCTATCTGGATACGAGTAGTTCAAGGCAGCTCTGGCATAGATGTATCTAGGGGTAAAACCTGAAAGACCTCTTTGAGCTAGAATCGAATGGGAACTGGTGCATGATAATTGGCCTTACGACACTCTTGGTTACGAAACTCATAGAGGATATGCTAAGGAAAATTCAAATTTTATTTTCAATCCATTATGAAGGATTTATGAGTAATTATGACCGCAAAGAAACCATTTTTATGAGACTAGATGTGCGAAAATATTCAATTGATGTTGATAATTTTTCTAATTTTTGGATTATACAATATGATATGATCTAACCAATTGTATGCCATAATTTAGAAATGGCGCCCAATAGAAGGAATGATAAATCCGACAATGCGCATGATTCAAAAGATTAAGAAGGATCCTTTATTTCATGGTCTTGAGTCAAAATTTCTAAGTTAAATAGCATCCCATTTATTCTCTTTATTTGAGGAAATTTTATCATGTGTTAATAAGATAAGTATAGAATTAACTAATTCCTATGGATTTGAATGGAAGCCATAGAAGAAGAGGATGAGAGAGAGAAATTTTGATAAGGGGAATAAGGGAAATAAAGACATTTCATATATGTGATAATTGGGGAAAGAATCTCCTTGGGAAGTGCATGAAAGGACTGAGTGTTTTTTATAATTGTAGATAATAGGTTCATAAATAAAAAGAATGAATTGAGAACAAAGAAAAGACTAATATTCAGTGTTTCAACTATAGTGAAATGGGGAAATACGCAAATAATTGTCTTAAGCATCAAGGAAATATATCTTAGAAGAATCAATGGAATCAAGGTCAAGAAACATATATTAATATAGTTGATGTGGAAAAATTAATGTATTTGTGTTTATAGATTGATGAATTAGGTTTTTTTAGTGTTGTATCAATGATATACTGTTTATATGAACTATGGATATAAATAAGGATTATACTACAATACAATTTCATTGAGGATTTGAGATTGTGTGGTACCAAGAAAAGTTACTGGATAGCTGGTAAAACTTTTGGGAAAAAATATGGTTGAGAAAGAAATAAACTTTAAAATAGCCATGAGGCTGATTTAATGATTTTTGAATAAGAGATAATTGAGTTAGATAAAGTGTATTGGATATTATTTACTACTTTTGAACTAATTAATGTTTTTTTATTCCGTCATTGTTGGAGATTACAATATTTTTTTGAATTTAAGGAGTATATCAAATATTCTATGTTTTAAAGAAGGAATAAGGAAGTACATAGCTATTCAAATAAGGTTTTATGGTAATTCAGGTTGTTAACATGTTTTAATAGAATACATGATGAAGGTATTCACATGTTGTTATGTTATAAAAGAGATCTTTATTAGGTTATGTTTACCTTCCTTATAAAATTTGGACTATGAGTTTTGACTGAAGTATTTTGGATAAGTCTAAAGGGTGGAATAGATTAGGTTGGACATTGTATAATATTGTCTATGGTTAAGAAATTTCTTAAGATTGTTTTTGGATTGTTTTAAAAAGGACAACTTGGAGGTTGGGTGACAATTTGTCGCATCTAGAATTGCCGTGAGACTTGAACCCACAACAAAAGGGCGATAAGGGTGCATCACTTACCACTGGCGAACGTGATGTCCGAGAATGTATAGGGTAGTTTTTAATGGTCTGAAAAACGAATTATAAATTTATTTTTTTGGAACCTTATATGATTAGGATAAATATAATTTTACTGTGTTTTATTATCTTTTGGAGTAAAATATGAGTTTGTGGTAGAAATTAGATAAAGAATGGAACTATACATATAAAGTATTATTTTTTATTATTCTACAAATAAATTAATTATTATGCATTAGGTAAAGGATCTCAAAACCAAAAATGTGTTATCTTAATACCTTATGTTTTTTTGAACCAATGATATTTTAACTCGTCATAAATTTATGGCCTTGAAGCCCTCAATTTTCCATTTATTGTTCACATATCTGTCACGGATGACCTCAATCACTCCCTATAATTATTTATATTTTTCCTCCAATTATGTGTCTATAATTTCCACCATTGGTGTCCCATTCAAAACCCTAATTTGGGGGAAAATTTTTATTTCCCTTTCCCTCTTATTAAGACTAAATTTTATTAACCCTATTTCTGATGTGGGTTTTCCACAAAGGTATTTTCTATTTTAAACCTTTTATTTTTGAATAACAATTTCAAATGATGTGGAATAAATTTATTGAAGGATGGTAGAATGTAACACCACATGATTTTATCATACATTATCTCTTTAAATTAATTCAATAGCTTGCACTACCCGACACACTGAGTTCAAGCGCACCACGAACTACCAAAGTAGTCATTAAAAAAGTTGTTATGAATATTATTAAAGGAATTTTGAATTTGATGAACTCCACATAATTTTAGAATTAATATTATGGGTTTATTAGACATAATATAAGAACAAATTCATTTTTTCTGATAAAAGAAGTATTTTTCAAAAAATGAAATTTTGCATCATTTTGATGGAGAACAATTTTTAAATCCAATATTTGACACTTATATATGTTAAATTTTAAAAAATAAACTTCTTATTTAGAAGCGGGAAATAAAAATTTAGTTTGGATATGTTTTGGTGTTTTTCTGATAATATTAATGTTATCATGAATTGTGAAAAATACTAAATTTTAATTGAAAAAAACTTTTTTAATCAAAATAATTTATAATGATAAATTAAACATTTGAATGGTTTTTAAGTTTAATTAGATTATATTTTTATTATATAATCCAATTTTGGTTATTGGAATTAATTTTACATTTAAATTAGACATAAACACATATCAATCTGTTGACAATTTTTATTTCTCAAATACATGGTTTTTTTGGTTTTAGCACCATGACTTAATTTTAAATTAATTAATATAACTTTTATGTTTGGAATTTGGTGAAATAGTCTTAATTATTAAATTTCAAATATCAAAATTATCTTAGGATGATTTTTTGGTATTTTTCTGAAAAAATTCATTTTTTTATGAATAGTGGAAAAAACTGTGTTATTGTTTAAAACTGACATTTGATTTAAAAAATTATTTTTAATTAAATTTTATTATTATTTGAAAATAGATACATAATTCCTATATTAGACGAATTTAATTTATTTGAGTAACTTTATAATAATATTAGACATATAAATTTTTATTGAACTTTTTAAGGTCTTTTACCGACCTTCTAGTCATATTTGAAAATTTTCATAAAACATAATTTTACCACTTCTGTGAATTGAATATCAAAAATCCATGAGAAAATATTTACATCATTAAGTAAATTTTTTTTCAATACAATTAAAATAAATTTTGGTGAATTTTAACTTTTGAAATTTATTTACCATGGTTAAAAGTAAATAAGGTAATTAAAGGTAAAAATGATATTATAATTATCCTACCACATGTCATAATTATATTGGATTAGTTTATTTATACCAAAATAAACGTTAGTAATAAAATATGATCCTTTTTTATCCACTTGGATTATATTAGGACATTTATTATTATTTTATTTAAAGAATAGTTAAAAGTAGTACATTAGTATTTAAATAACTAAAACATTTTTTATATAGGGGTATACATAAGATAATTTTGACTATAATTATTAATTAGAAATATAAAAATATTTAATAAAACATGTTTATTTATTTATAATTTTTAGAAATTAAATAATTAAATTTATTTATGACACAATAATAATGTAGTAATTACCTTATTAATAAAATATTAAAATAATTGATATTATAAATATCAAAATAAATGTAAATAGAGACTTTTAATGCAATCCAAGAATTTTCTAGGAGAAAATTACATTTTAGGGATTATTTAATGTATTTTTTTAATAAGTAATCAAGTGTTCTTTACTTAAAAAAACAAAATACAAAATAGTGTAAAAATTGACATAAATTAGTTTTTTTTAAATAATATATTATTAAATGATATAGCATTCCAAAATATATAATATTTGACCAAAAGACATATGTAATTATATGTGTGTCATTAATGAACCACTTGAGGATTTCATGGAATTTTATATTGTGTTTATTAACCATGTAATATAAAAATAAAAGAAGACGTGGTTAAAGTTGAACTATTTATCTAAGAGTTAAATATAAAAGATAAGGATAATATGGTGGCCTAAACATGTCTAAAATCTATTTATTTAGAGGATTTAGATCCATCACCACCATATACTAGAAATAAATCTATTTTGAGAAATTAGAAACCTAAAATGATTTTATAATAAAATAATATTTCAAGCATTTCTAAAAGTGACCCTCACCTCTCTTATAAAAGGAACTTCCCCTTCTCTCAAATTCACACATCCAAAGCCTTTTTTATCAGCCAAAACCTATTCAAATAACCTCCCAACTACCCTCACATAGACCTATATTCATTAATTAGATATGAAATCAAACCTTAGGAGATATTTTGTTCAAATCTAAAGGAAGCACCTGAATAAGAGGTAATTATTGCGTCACCTATTTAAAAGTTCTTTTCTTCTTCCACTTCCTCTTTATCTTTTGTTTCAATAGGTAAATGAAAACTCCAGTACCCTATAAATAATATGATGTTATTATAAATATATTACAACCATATTCATTATTCTATCCATCCAATGAATGAAAAAAATCAGCGTAGGTGCGTACGTATAGCTCACCGTCTCCATGTCGTGGTGTAGTTTCTTATTCAACATTTCTTTATTTGGATGGGTATAATAATGATTATAATTGATGAAAATAATAAATATTACATAGTAATTATTCTTTATTTATATTTTACGATGTAATTAAACACTATTTCACCATCAATAGAATTATATTGTCGCTCATGTGTACGTATGACTTACCGTCTCCACGACGGGATGAGATTCATTTGCACGTTCACCATTTAAGGATGATTATAAAAATATATATTATTAATAAATATGTATTATATGAAATAGTAATTCTAATAGATATATATATAAATATGTATATGTATGTATGTATTTATATATAACTTATGCACTTACTTCATTTCAATACGATATGAAAACAGAAACAACGTCCATGCGTACGTACGGACTACCGTCTCCATGAACGACGTTTCCATTTCATATATCTATATATTATACATATTTATAATCAGAATATATATGATATAAATATATTTTTTTATATTCAGTATGTTTTTAAATCATTATCAATGTGAAACGATCAATAATAACAAGTTAAAACATATATGATAAAGAGAGCAATTGTTACCCGAAATGTTACATTAACATGGATATTATTATTAAATGGGTTGTATAAAGTGATAAATTAATCTTATATGATATCATAAATATTAATATGGTTCTGTTATAATTTAATGACATACTATAGTTATTATACAGGATGTTAAATGTACCCTCGAGTAAAGGATATTATAAGGTAAGGGTTATTTTTCCAATATCATTATTATCTGAGATTGTTTATATGTATGTATTTACAGTGGCATATTTATAATCTATGTACACATTTCATAAAAATGTTTTCAAAATTAATCTTTTAAGGTTCTATTGAAGGGTCTCTTTAACTATATCATCATTTTAAAGGTTTTCATGATTTTTTTCTATATATATTTAATTAATGTCCAAGTTTTCAAAATGATTTTAAGGATTTATTCATATAGACATAATTTTTTTAGAATATTAATTCATTTCAATTTATTTAATGTTTTATGAGACACTTTTATTCAAAAATATATTTTAAATGACTTCCATTATAAATTGTGAGACTTCTAAATGATTTCATAAAAATGATATTTTCTCAAAGGGTTTTATTATTTATTTTAAACTATGTAAACATCCTTTTGGATATTATTATTGATTGAGGTTCATTTATTATAAATACAATCATAAATTTTTTATTTAATGGGTTATGATATGTTTGATCATAAAAGTGCTATTTTTATACCATTTATAATTTATGGTTAAATTATTAATATTTCATATATTATTTTTAATACAAATGTTAATGTTATGTTTCAACATTTTTATTTGAGGAATGAATTGGACTTGGTAAGTGACAGATGGAGCCCGTTATATCTCTTCGATGAATTGGTAGGTCTCATGGGAAAAACTAGTGTCCTGGAACAAGGACTTAACAAAAACATATTTGTAGTATTGGTATGAGGCCTTGACTATGTAGTTATGATGCCCTATATTATGCATTCCATCATTATAAAATTAGCTATTGATATTACATGTGATTATTCGACTGGTAGAATATCCATGTGAATAAGTAAATGGAATTTTTTTGATTTATCTTTTCCATATTAGGATGAATTGTATTTTTAAAAGGCTTGTGTTTTATTCTTACACATTTCTTTCAATGTTTATACTTATTTATAAATTTTTTTTGTTATATTTTTACTCTTACTGAACATCTGAGCTTACCACTATCTTATATTTTATTTTCCCAGGATTCCAAGAAGGGTATTTTGATTGATATGCAGGGTTAATTTAAGTGAATAATGGTGTTCTCAAGGGATTATTTAGGTTTTTTTGTATGTTATAATGTGTAATGTAACGTCTATGTATGTAATATATTTTGCAAGAATGTTAAACTAATCGGTCCTTCAGGACTTGATTCCTTGTAATCATGCCAATGTATTAAAATAATGCACCAGCTCTGGGATTTTTGAGTTGGGGCATTAAATTACATTTCCTTATCGATATACTTATCCCTAGACATTTATTTCTTGTTCTCACTAAGGTTTTCTCATTCTAGATTCTAATGGTTTACCAGGAAACTTCTTTGATAAAAACTATTGGGACCATAGCCTTTAATACTATAAGGACATGACCTTAAACATTAAATAACCTAGCTATTCCCACTAGATTTCACTTCTTTATATTGCCAAATATATTTTCATTTTCGATTTTTATAATGTTAGGACATGAAAACCCACAAGAATACAAAGTGGGTATAATTAAAATAATATCCATTTTGTCAAACAGATAATTTTTTTTAACACAAAACAACAACATCATTTCTTTGAAAAATCTTCATAATATTTAACATAACTTACTTATTTAACATAAACATCCTTATAACATGTAGAAAACATTTATATATATTATATTATCATAAAAATCATAGTAAGGGGTATAAAAATATGGAAAGAAAACATTAGTCCATGGATGATTATATTCATATGAAATCATTTTCACATGGACATACTTCTCACCCATATATACATTCCTTGTCAAAAATGGGATTTCCAAAAAATTAAATAACTTATATAAAACTAGAAGTGTATATTGGGTAATTACTTACTTATATTTTATCTCGCATGACTACCTTATTATTTTTAACCCTCACATAAACCTTATAATGTAACCCTCATGGATACCTTATGGTGTGACCATCATAGTTAAAAATTGTGTAACCAGAAATTTAACCACAAACATACACATACCCAATGAATTTGTGGTGGATATAGGTCACAAAATTCTTAACAAAAAATTCTCATGAACTAGAACATAATCATAAAAGATGAATAACTTCATAAAAACTTTTCAATTGAATATCATAATATATAATTTTCAAAAATGTTTTTTAATGTAATTTCCCTTATAAATATCATATTATTTATATGAGAATTAATATAATGAAAAAATTATGTGTATAAAATTTAAATCAATATAAAACATCATGTTATAGATGAAATTCACTTCAAAAATAAACTTGGTAGCTCATAATTATTGAAGTATAAGGTTATCCCAAAGAATGGAAATTTGGTTATGAATTCCATTACCTCAAGTTTCACTATCTTCAAACATGTTTAAAATGATTTTATAATGGTTAAAGGATTGTTATTAAAATTTTATGGACACATAATAATGTTTATAAAACCTTGTATGATCATTTTTTAACATCATTTGACCCATTTATTAATAATATATTTTTATTTCCATTTTTCCGGGTGTGTGCTTTATATGATTTCCATGGTTAGTTCATAAAAGATTTTTTTAGAAAGGAAGAGAAACTAAAGAATTAGAATTAAATGGTGTTAATATGTTTCCATAATATTAAATTATTCTATATATCATTTTGGTTATATGTTATGAGGATGAATCATTAGATTAATCCTGAGTGATTTCCTTTTAGATCATTTTAGCGGTTGTACGATAATCATGAAATCTTCTTCTTCCATTAATTTGGTTTTACATCAAGATTTTTTGGATGTAATTTAAATTGATGACACATCGTCCACGATGTCGGTAAATCGACACATCACAGATGGTCTTCTTATTTTTATAATAATATGAAGATAAGAAGAAGAATGATGTTAAATTTTTCCAAAAACATGAAAAAAAATATATAATATTTATAATACTGGAGATTTAATGCCTCTTGGATAAGGGTATGTGAAGAGAGTATAAGAGAATAAAATAATTGAAAAGAAAACACAATAAAATCAGTGAGTATTTTTACCTCATGATCTCTTTTGATTGAGATCATCCTTAAGGCCTTTGGTTTTAAACTTTTGGTGAGACCAGTAGATCTTTAATGTGGGTATGAGCCTTGTGAAAGGTATTGGTATAATTTAAAAAATTCTCAAATCATGAGAGGTTTGAGAGGAATAGGGGTTGAGGGTGGTATTTGTAACACCCCAGGTAAATAATGAATATGACATTTTCATATTTATCCATATTTGTGAATAAAATATTAATATTACTTTAAAGGGGACGCTATGCTCGATGGCGTACCCAATACACAACAACGAGTTTCTTGGGAATCTTAAGTTGCACTTTAATAACAAAATAATATTATTTTAAATAGTAGTTAACGCATAGCCATTGTAATGGCAGGAATGAATATAACTAACTACAATATGATTATATATGTTTGTCAAATATTTTTACTTTTTACAATAAATGTTAGAGGATTAATAATGTGAATGAATCTAATTTTAAGCGTAAACATTTTAATATTCTTTAAAAGGTTGATTAACCACCTTTTGATGGAGAACCCCATTTAAATCCACCTTTTGACAATTTTATGTGTTATATTTGAAAAAATAAAATTCTTCTTTAGAATCGGGACCTCAAAATTTACTTTGCGTAAATTTTTGGTATTTTTCCGATAAAGTTCATTTTTTTAATGAATAGTGAAAAATGTTGAATTTTAATTCGAAACCTCTTTTTAATATAATTTATTTATATTAAATTATTATCTTTTTAATTATTTTTAAAGTGAAATTAGAATATATTTTTACCATTTAATCCAATAGTGGTCATTGGAATTAATTTCACTTTGAAATTGGAATTAAACTAGTGTCAATATTTTAATAGATATTGTTTCTTAAAAACACGCTATTTGTTTGGACATCGGGAATTAATTATTAAATTAATTAATGCAACTTATATGTTTTGAATTTTTTAAAATAGACATAATTTTTTAATTCGGAATATCAAATATATCTTAGGGTGAATTTTTTGTATTTTTCTGAAAAACATCAATTTTTGATGAATAGTGAAACCACTATGTGGTAGTTTAAAAACTGATTTTTTGTTTAAATGAAAAATCACCACTTATGTGATTTGAATTTCAAGAATCCTAAATACATGGTTTTCATTAGGATGTAAAATGTGGTTCAATTGGTTTAAAATAATGTTTTTATGAATAGTAACCTTTAAATTTTTAATCGCGATTAGAGGTAATTAGTTTAATTTAAGGTAAAAATAATGTTTCAATAATATGAAATGACCTAGAAACAAGTCCTAACCTCATTGGACGTGTCATGGACGACCAAGAAAATCTATGGGTCAACTTGGGGACCCCATGGAGCCACTTTGGTTGGAAAATGACATAAATAACTTTTTATTTAAAGTTTAAATAAAAATGTCACAAGCATGAGTTGTTTTACTAAAACAATTTTTAAATAGGGTTATACAAGTCATATTTTTGACTTTAAATATTCATTATAAAGGTAAAAATATTTCCAACATCATGATATTTTTTTTATAATTTTTAGACATTAATTAAATTAAATTATTTATGAAATCATGATGATGCAGCGATTACCTCATTAATAAAGGATTTAAATAAAATTAAAATATAATGTTAAAACTATAACTTAAACTTGTCAAAAACATATTGGATGATTATATTTCTAACCCTTACCACCTTATACTCGAAATACATCAATGTGGGACCTTTAAAATCCGAAACTCATTTGAAAATAAAGTAACATTCGGTAACTTTCAAAGAGTTCCCCTCCTCTCCTCTTATAAAAGGCCCCCACCTCTACCACCATACCCACACCTCTCATGCATTTGGCTCGTCCAAACCCAGAAACTTTTGTCTCTCCACATCCCTCTATTACTCTTATAATCCTCACTTTGTGCATAAGTCCTCCCAGGGAATTGTTTGAGCTCAAATCAAAGAGAGATACCAGATTTTAAGATAATGTCTTCACTTGTGTTCTTTTGTTTTATTTTTCTTCTCCAACCCCCTAAAATATTTTTATTCATTTCTTTTGTAACAAATACAGTGTATTCAATATACTAGGATGTTTTTATAAGATGTATTAGTGCTACACTTACACACAACTACATCTAATGGTTAAAGAACATACTGTTTCTGTGGATGGTGAATTTCTGCCTCACGAAACGAAGATTGTTCAATATTATTTTAACACCCTCAAAGGTGGCCATTAAGATGTAAATATATTTATATATGATATATAATATGTATATTTTTTACTTAAGTTTATGTATTTTTCATTTATGGAATACCTTTATGGTTTCCATAATGGTTAAACGTGATATCTTCATTTTAGGAAGTGCAGACTACCGCCCCCTCAAAGTGATTTGATTCGTTAATACTATATGTGGTAGGTATAAAGAATAGATTTAATGATATTATATATGATACCATACTGTAATTATAATACTATTATGTATCATTTTGTTTTAATTCCATTAAATAATAAATATAAATGGAAGTAGCATTCATGCATATGTACGGCTTACCCTCTCCAAGAACGGTGCATTCCATTTCTTACCTCTAAATGTTATGTAATATTATAAATGCATGTATATAATGGATATATATGATATATATGATATCTACATAATGAATATAATTCTGGATATAATATATATTTTACAACATGAACAACTTGTAATTATAAAGACTTTATTTTTGACTCAAGTAGCAATGATCTACAAAATGACCATTATTAACTTAAATAATTACATAGTATTCATAGCATGGTAGTAAGTGATATAAAATGAATAATTAACTTGAAAAAGGTTCTTAAGAAAGTAGAAATTAACTCAAGTTTGTTATTCAGGAGGTTAAAGAACGATCGTGTCAAGTCGGACCCCGAGTAAGGGAATCTACCCCTCTCTTTATTTTTAAGTACACTTTTTTATGTCATTCCTTTTAAGCTCATATTTATTGTGATTGAGGTGTTATTTTATATTCCTAATAATTTAAATTTTATTTTAATATGATGAGGGACCCTATTTGATCTCATCAATCCATTTTTGGAAGTTTTAAGTGGTGATGTTCGGCTACCGAGTTTTTGTAAGGAATTTTTCATCTCACTTTTATTCCCTTGAGATTTATGCTACTTTTACAACCATTTCATTTGAGTGGTATATGTACTTCCCATTATAATACTCTTTGTGTAATATAATTTCGTTTATGATTATTTACATCAATGTCGTATTTTCCTTCTTTCATGGGGTGTATGCTTCGAAAGATACCCAAGTCGGTAAGGGAACTTTTCACCCTCCTCTTTTTAAAAGACATATTTTGTTGGGTCTTTTAATTTACATATTGTAATGTTGGGATATGTTCTTATATACCAATACTGATGTCAATTTTATGCCCAAGTGATGAGATACCCTTTTTATCTCTCATCAACTCATTTTCTAAATTTTAAAGTGACGCCGTTAGGCTGTCGAATTTTAACAAGGGAACTTCTTAACCCAATTTCGATTTCTTTGGGTTAAACATGTAGTTATTGAATATGTCCTCCTTTGAATATGTGTGAATGACCATTGATTTTTTTACACTTAATATCCACTTATATTGGGTGTATTTATATTTTTCACACATAATTATGAGATTGATTTATCCTTAATTTAGGGGTACCTTCTTTACATGGGATTTCATCTCATTTTACATTTCTATTGAGACTTCATTGTTGTTATGCACCAATTCAATCTTATATGGTGTATATAATGTCCCTTGGAATATTATTTCATGAATCCATTTATTCTAATGATATTATAATGTTTTGATTAATAATTATTCCTAAATTATGGTATTCAAGTGTCTCTTATTTTGTTAAAACCCCTTTAACTAAAATATCATTTTAAATGTTTTAATGATTTATTATTATAAATATTTCTCATTAATATCCATGTTTTAAAAATGGTTTTAAGGATTTAATAAAATGGATATTAATGGTTTAAAATGTTAAAATCTTCAATGTGGTATGGGACACTTTGATTCAAAAATATCTTTATTAAATGTTTTAAATGGTTTTGAAAATGGGTTTTAGAATGGATTCATTATCTTAAAATGCTATATTGTTATTGCAATGTGTTAATTTTATCTTTACTTTATGATTAAGTTATGTGCTATGATTATGTTATGTTTCTTGGGCATTGTTTATGAAGATGGGTGGTTCCATGATAAACTAAGGGCGGGTGAGCCCGATATAGCTCTCCAATGCATTGGGTAACGCGAAGGAGTTAAACGTTAAGGTTTCTATGAAGAGATTTATGGAATATACTGTGATGGGTATTCCAAACTTAACCAAGAGGGTTACTCCCTATGTAAGAATGTTATGAATGCCTCATGTTACCTTTATGCCTTATGATTTCTATGATTTATTCATGATTTGATGAGGTATGTTAAAATGCTTATGTTTTATTAGTAAAGTATGATTTCATACATGGACTAATGTTTTCTTTTCATACTTTTATATCCCTTACTGAGATTTTTATTTTCATTCCACGTTTTTGAAATGTTTTTCAAAGGTCAAGGGAAAGGTACATGTTATGATGATAGTGTCAAGGAAGTGTCAAGAAAGAATCCATGTTCTATTTTAAATATGTTCCTGTTGATGGGGAAAAATGAATACTATCTTTTATGTAACCACTTTGTTTAAATGTGGAATGTAATTCATGATTTATGATCTAATTCTCTAAAAATCTAAACCTGAAAAGATCCTCAATGTGAATTATTCATTTAATTCAATATTATGTATGGTTTTAGGCTGGGGCCTTATAGTATTTATAGTGGAAGAGATGAGGGTTCTTCTATTATATTAATCGTTAGTTTAATATTTTTTCTCAATAAAATAAATAGTATTGATTCATGTGACCCAAAATAGTTAAGAGATCATGTGTGTTGAAACAAGGGTGCATACATCGTCCTTGATTCTAAGAATAGTGTATTTAAAATATAATTTATTTATATGGTAAATTACCATATTTAATTGTTCATAAAAAATTCATGTATTTTATAAATAATCCAAAAAATTAACCCTAATCATTTGTAAACATGTAGAACTAAAAAAATAACTCCTTTTTTGAAAATAATTTTCTAAATATGATCAATGTAATTTCTGAATAATAACATAATTTATTCTAAAAAAATAAAACTATAAAAAATGTTATATCACCTTAAAAATTTTATCAAGATCTAATTATCTTACATCCTAAAGGAATTAAAATTATAAAATTATTTACTATTTATGAGGGTCATATAACTATTCATATTACTATTCATAATTGTATTTTACTATTCATAAAAAACCAAGTTGGTTATATCATACTCGAAATAACTTACTGATCGCAACCATATATTCCCATTTTTATAAATTCTGATCAAATAAGTTTAAACATTATGTTTACTGGTAAGTTTACAACTATATCCTCAAAATGTTTTTCATTATGTATGGACAAACTTTTTCAGGAATTTCAATTTATTTTTAAAAGATTTGGTTGTTACATTCTCCCCTCCTTCTAGAAATTGAGTCCTCAGTAATTTATTTACTTATTAAAAAAGTGATCGAACCTTTCCGTCGTGATGTTTTCATTTTCCCATGTTAGTTGTTCAACCATGTGGTTTCTCCACAAAACCGTTACCTGGTGGATTATCTTATGCTAAAACACTTATTCTCTTTCATCAAGAATTTGAACAGGTTTCTCTTTATAATAATGGTTCTCTTCTGACTGAACTTCTTCTAGGACAAAAGATGAATCTGGAACATACTTTCTCAACATCAAAACATCAAAAACATTGAGTACCTGAGAAAAACTTGGAGGCAAAACTACTCGGTAGGAAACTGGTCCGACATTATATTGGACTTCATAAGAACCAATGTTCTTTGAAATCAAATTTCCTTTCTTACAAAATGCATAACACGTTTCCCGGGTGGGATTCTAAGAATAACATTATCACTGCCTCAAATGAAAATTATTTCCTCTGGTTGTTTACATAACCTTTCTTTCTTCCCTGAGATGTCCTCATGTGTTGCAGGATCATCATCAGTTTCTCAGCCACTCTCTCTACTAATTCTGGTCCCATCAACTTCCATTCCCTATCTTCATCCTAAAAAGATGGATTTCAAAACCATTTTCCATATAATACCACAAAATATGTCATATATATATTGTAATAAGAACTATTTTTATAAGAATATTCAACTAATGAAATATGTTGATCCCAACTTCCCTAGAAATTCTTTGAATATGCTTGAATATTATCCTCTAATATTTGATTCATCCATTCTAAGTGCCCATATGATTGATGATGGGAAGTGGTATTTAAATTTAATTTTGTTCCCAACAACTTCTTAAGGCCCTTCCAAAAGTTAGATGTGAACTTGGGATCATGGTTAGATACAATAAAAATAGGAACTCCAAGTAACCTAACAATATCTTTTTGGTATAGTCAAAAAAGATGTCACATTGACATATTATCTCAAATATGAAGGAAATGAGAAGATTTAGTCAGGGGATCAACAATAACCCATATTGAATTGTTACTTTGAGAAGTATTTTGTAGTTCCACAATGGTTTCAATAGACATGTTATCCCATTTCAAATCTGGAAATGGAAGAGGATGATGAATCCCCTTTGGTAACCGCCACTCTGTTTAAACCTTTTGACATGTCAAACATTTCATGGTAAAATATGCAATGTCTCTTTTTATTCCATCCCACCAGTAATAATACTAAAGGTCTCTGTACATATTTGTGCTTCAAGGATGAACTAAAAACATAAAACTATAAGCCTCACACAACAATTATTTCTTTAGATGTGAATACCAAGTCAAACTCAATCACATTACATATTTAGAACAGAATCTTTATCATTGTTGAATTCTAGAAACATACTCATTTTTACCAATTATACCTTTTTATGTATCTCTCTATATTACTTCTAAAAATGTATAATTATCTATGACACTACTGACTATACTGAAACATAAATAAAAAACTCATGCACCAACAACATCAAATAAAAAATTCATTAAATCATTAATCAAAGGGTCTTATTCTATCTGTAACATTGTAAATGATGTATGATGTTTTCAACTACCGTAATCTATCATCTTTTTTCTTTTCCAGTGTCGAAATTGATCATAAAATCATAATCATTTATCAATTAAATCCATATTTTCAACCTCATGTTTAATTCATTTTTAATGAGTGTATACTTCAGAATTTTATGATCAATATATATTTCACATTTGGCTCCTTATAAACGATGAATCCAAATTTTTAAAGAAAAAACCACATCTAAAAATAACAAATCATTGGTGGGATAATTTTAATCATGATGTTTTAGTTTTTTGGAATCGTAAGAAATTACCCGATTATTCTACATAAGAACACAACCAATTCCCTTTAATGAAGAATCATTGTAGATCAAAAAGTAGCCATTTCTAGAAGGTGGGGTCCGAACTGGAGCATTCAAAAATCTTCAATTCAATTCCTGAAAACAATCATCACATTATTTTGTCCAACTGAATTTAACCCCTTTTCTAGATAAATTTGTAAGTGGACTATATAATCATCCATTATTTTTAACAATCCTCCCTTGGTATCCTACCAAAACCAGAAAAGTATGAATCTCTATTATATTTGTGGGTATTTCCCACTCTTCAATAACTTTCATTTTAGAAAGATCAATAGTTATTCTGTTAATAGAAACAAAGTGACAATGTAAACAAATTGTTTGTGACCAAACATCACATTTTCTAAATTTTCCCATATAGTTTCTTTTCATTTAAGGTTTTCAAAACAACCATAAGATATATTTCATGATCCTCTTTACTTATAGAATATACCATCTTTTGATAAATCAAAAAACAATAAACTTATCCATGAACTCATGAAATATTCTATCAGGATGTAGATGCTAGGGACGGTTAGTTCCTTGTAGATAGTCCAGTTGAATTCCCTAAGACTTACGGGTCATGTAATCTCTTAATCTGACATGCCATGTAATATCTGAGCCTACGTGCCTTGTAAGGATTCCCCCTCATCCCTTGAAAGGAGTGTTATTAAAAATAAATAAAAATGAAGGCCTTCAATCCATTAAGGAATGTCATCCTCCATCACCATCAGTTGATGGTACCCAAATCTCAAGCCCATTTGAGAAATTTGATAATGGGGTTACAAATTTTCATACCATTAAGAAATATGTTAATTGTGAATTCAACAACCCAGTCAGGTGTAACACCAGGTAACTCATCAAGAAAAACACTAAGGTATTCATTTACCACTCACGAATCATTAGTATTAATAGTTACTTTGATTTGAACAGTATGAGGAAGAAAATTTCATTTCAATATTTCAACCATATCTCTGCTTCCTTCTATGTTATTAATTGTATGGGTTCATTATTGTATACAAACTCAAACTGTTTAGGAAATAAAACTTCTTTAGGTCTATAATAATTCATATCAAGTTAAATAGAAAGCCAATCCATACCTATAATGATATCAAACTATAATATGGAAAAAACTACAAGGTTATTTCGTTATGTCTTTTAATAGATAATAATAGTAATATTTTCAAAATATCTTTTAACTGTAACATTCTCTCTAGAGTTTAAACAATATATTATGGTCTCATTTTTTGAGGTCATATTTCTAATATTCCTACAGATTTTTTCAAAAATAAAAAAATGTATAGACCTCGTATAAAATAAGACTTTAGTAAAATTTGAGTAAATAAACAATGTACCTGATACCTATTAATTGGATGTCTCGACATCTAGTAACATAGTCACATAGGATCTCACTACACCTTAATGATTGTAGTCTGGCTAATTTCCATCACACAGATCATTCATTGTTTATGAATTTTTTATACTGACCCTACTCACAACATTTGATACATTTTATAGTTTTCCTATCAGGATTGATCTTATTATCATTTTCATTACAATCTTAGTCCATATGTGAAAAATAACCATATCAAAAAATCCTTCTTAGTTTTGGTAACACGTTCCCTTGGGATATTTTTACCACACTATTCTCAAACTGGATACTTGAAATTTTACCATTAGATTTATTTTATTCATTGTTACCCATATCATACCATCTGTACCTATTATTCTATTTGTTTTCACAGTAAAAGTGGTCCTTAACAAACTCTTTTTCTTCCCTCTCATCACATTGGACATGATTCTCATAAATTATGAATTCTCAAGAGGATAATGCACTTCCATATCTTGGATTTAATCTCAAGTAAAAGAAATTTATTTTTATATGAAAATCTCAAATATGATTTGTAGAGTACCATGCTAGGTGGGTGAAGTTTTAATTATACATGACAGCTAATTCATCCTTCATTTTATTAAATTAATATAATTTTTTCTCCATCCTAAATCAAACCACCTTAGTTAAATATTTTACAATGAAAAAACTTTTAAATTTATCCCACTCTATGGTTTAAATCTCATCTATCTCCATGATATTATCAACCATTTACCACCACCTATCATCTTCACCATTAAAATAATAAATGGAGATACCATCATTTTGATTATATGAACATCCCATCACATTGAATATGTTTTAAAGGGATTTAATCCATCTTTTATTCACTACACGGTCAGAAGATCCAATAAAAGTAGGAGGGTGTTGCCTTATAAAATGTTCCACTATCATTAGGTTCCTATGAGGTAGTTCTAGTTGGTCTCATGAATGTATGACAACACCATTTATTACCTACTTCAGTTAAGCCATTACTGTTAAAATTTTCATGATTCCAATTTCCACCATTCCTGGTTACAGACTTGGAATGATATCAGAATCTTGGTTCCTTCCATCTTAATCTTCACTATTTATTTTTTAGAAAACCATTATAAATAAACATATCCAAGATGAAGAAACATGATAATCATTAAATTCAATACCATTTCAACATAAAAATAAGGTAAAAATATTTTATGGTATTCTTTTAATATCACACTAACTCATAATGTTATATAAATAGTGCTTCGATACCAACTACAAGGACCTATCCTTAAACATTACATAATCTTCCTATAATAACTAGATTCCACTTCATTATATTTCCAAAAATTATTTTTATTTAAATTTTTAGAATATTTTAACATAACACATACATATCTAACCACAATCATACAATGTTGGTATAATTAAAATAGTATCAATTTCATCAAAAACATAATATTTTTAACACAAAACAACAACACAATTTCTTTGAAAAATATTCATAACATTTAACATGACTTTCTTATTTTTCATAAACATACTTACAACATATTTTAAATATGTAAAAATATGTTATGATTATAAAAATCTCAATAAATGATATAAAAATAAGGAATGAAACCATTAGTCTATGAATATGTATAAAAATATGAAATCATTTTCACAAGTATATACTCCTAATCCATATATACTTACTTTGTGAAAAAATGATATTTCCCTAAAAAATTTAAGAATATATATAAATCCACAAAGGTATCCTAGGGAATTATTTATATATATTATAACCCTCATGGATACCTTATGATTTGTTACCCTCATTGATATCCTACAATGTAACTCTCATGGGTACCTTCTAGTGTAACCATAGTAGTTACACTTCGAGTAAACATACAGATGACCTCCAACTTACACATAAAAAATGATTTTGTGGGAGATACAAGTACCAACATTTGACATAAACAATTACCAAGAATAAGAACATAATCATAAAAATAAAATAATTTCATAAAAACATTTCTTTTTGAATTTCCAAAAATTGAATTTAAAAAAATGATTTTTGAAAGAATGTCCATTAAAAATATCATATAATTGATTTCAAAATTAATATAATTATATTATTATGTGTATAAACTATAAATAAATATAATTAATCATAATATAAAAGAAATTATTTACATAAATAATCATGTTAGCACATAATTAATAAAGTATAAGGGTAACACAAAGAATGAAAATTGGGTTAATAATTCCTGGACCTCGAGATCGCCTTTCATAAAACTTGTTAAAACTCTTGTATAATATTAAAAAGGGTGTTATCAATATTTTAAAGAAGCATAATCTTGTTTATTATACCTTATATGATCATTTTAACATCATTCATCCCATTTATTAATAATGTTTTTTTATTTCTATTGTTTTGCGAGAGTGATTTACATGATTTTCATAGTCAGTTCGTAAAGGATTTATATATAGAATGGAAGGGAAACTCAATAAGTTGAATTAAATTGTTTTAATATGATTATATAATGTTAAATTATTCCATAAAACTTTTTATATGGTATGAGGATGTATCATTAGATAAATCATTAGGGATATTTTTTTAGATCATTTTGGTGGTTCTTAGATAATCATGAAACTGTTTCATCATATAACATAAATATTATGAATATAAGTTACTTCCATATCACAATAGAGGTCATATAATAATAATTATTAAATATTTCAACCATTAAAATGGTTTTACAACCAGATTTGAAGGATTTGATGGAATATGTAGACATGACATCCCTGATGTTGGTAAATCGACACATCACAGACAATGTTTTTATTTTTAGAATAAGTGGGAGTGAAGATGAATATTGATGATGAAATTTTCCATAAACAAGATAAAAATACTGAATGTATAAAATAATTCATCTTTAATTCCTCTTTGATAATGGGAGGTGATGATATTATAATAAAATAAATGAATAGAAAAGAAAACACAAGAAAATGTAATAGGATTTTTACTCTTGATCTCTTCTCCTTCAGGTCCTGCTTAATGCCTTTAGTTTTTGCCTTTTTCTAAGACCAAAAGTCCTACTATGTGTAGAACATAATTGGGAAGTTGATTGGGAAGAATTTAGACAATTCTAAAATCTTGAGAGGTGTGAGAGGAAGAGGGGGATAAGGTGGTATTTATAGTAGAGCAGAGGAGGGGTTTTCCATCATTTAAATCAATAGGTTAACAATTTTTCTCAAGACAATGAATAGTATTGATTAATTTGGCCCAAAATAGTAAATAGGGGATTTGAGTTTGAACAAAGGGTTCTTACACCATCCATGATGCTAGAAATAGCATGTTTCCAATATACTATATATATAAGGTAAATTACCATATTTCACTATTTATAAAAAAATCAAGTATTTGAAAAGAAATTCCAAAAAAATAATCCAAACCATTTATCACTGTTTAGAAATAAAAAATATACTCCTTTTTTGAAAATAATTTTCTAAATAGGATTAATTAAAATTTTGAATAAAATCAAAATTTATTTAAAAAATAGAAAATCTAAAATTATAACTCATTTTATGTCACCTTAAAAAAATAATCAATATCTCATTATCATAAATCCTTAAGTCAATAAAATAATATTATTATTTAAAATTCATAAGGATCATTTCACTATTCTTATTTCTATTCATAATTGCATGTTACTATTCGTGAAAAATCATGTTGGTTCTATCAGACTCCAAATTACTTACTGATCGCAACTATAAATGTCTGTATTTGAAAATTCAAATCATAGAAGCAGAAAATATATGCTTAATGGATATTTTAAAAATATCTCATTTAAAAGGACTCATTATGTAAGGACACATTTTTCATATATTTTAATTTATTTTAAAAACCATGGGGTGTTACAGGTTGAGAGAAAATAAATCATTTTTTCAAAATACTTAAACCAATATTCATATATATGACCAAAGAAAATATTATTCTAGTGCCTTTGTAAACTTGGTAACATAAACACTAATACATAAATGATCTATATTATCTCCCACAAGGTCATATTAAATATAACCCTTATTATGATTATCAAACATAATATATATCATCATAACTTGAGAAAAGGAATCATAAGAGGGGTGAGCTTATATGCTCAGTAAGGTTCAATAAGGGAGACATATAATAATAATATTGATTATAAGGGTATGTGAACATGATAAAAAAAAATATCGTACCATGCACATAAAATATCAAAAACATGAATCATTTCATATATATTGATAGTTCATAATACATTAATCATAATTTAATAAAAACATAAGACAAAAAATAATAACATAGGAATAAAACATGGAATTTTTTCAGAAAAAAATGTATGTAGTTTGATTTCTCATAGTATCCATTTCCTCATTACCATTAATATCATTGTATTATGGATTCACTCCGTATACTATCTATGTAATCAAGGTTCACTCCCATGGAAATATTAGTAGAATGGCTCACACCTCATACCCTCTTGGTAGTCATGAATCACTCCCATGGCCATATTAGTTGTAATGGTCACACCCAAGACCATCTTAATCTATCACATGATATTTAAATCTTTACCAAATGCATTGGAGGGAGATATAGGTCCCACCAATCTCATAATGAAAAAATATATACATGTCCCAAAAAATCATAAACCATCATATCATAACCCATGAAATGAAATTGGTTTCATAAAAATGTGTTCATATGTTAAACATTGTAAGATACATGTTTTTAAATCATTTTATCATTAAAATAACCCATGAAAAGAAGCAGGTTTGAAAGGCATATAACCCATGAGAGAGAAACGTGGTTCCTCAACATCATGCCATCAAAACATAATCCATTAAGAGAAAAAACATAAATGGAAACATTGAATAATTTCCCATAAATGTATGAGTAACACCAATGTATGTTATCTTAGATAGAAAATTATTTTGAAATATATTTTTAGAACATTTTTTTTGAATAATATCCATTCTGCATTGAAAAATGATTTTTAAAACATAAAAACATTTGAATACATTTTTCATTGAAAATATATTCGAAAACATATAAAGGAAGCATTGAAAACAAAAAAATGTTTTCAAAATCCTATTTCCATGAAAATTGGCTTCAAATATCATTTGAAAACAATTTTTTGAACCTTTTAGATAATACTGTTTTTGAATACAATACATTTTTTAGTTAATTGGAAATGGTAATATTTTACATAAAAAAATTATATTAAATTACAGAGAGTGGAAAATGGTAGAAATACATGAGAATATATTGAATAAAAATATGAGAAAAAAACACATGGGTTTGGTTCATATATGGCTCAAATATTTTATCTAAGGTAACATAATCGTTTACAATCTCAAAAAGCGATGAGATTGATTTAATAAACACTTAACACTTGGATACATGGGATAAAAATATCGATGTAAAAATGAAATTTCATAAATAATTTATATTTCTTGAAAAAATTACATTCAGGACATGAAATGATAAATTGAAGTATATGTAACAAGAAAATTATTGTAGATTTCTAACAAAGAATATGTCTCAAATAAGGAAAATTGACACAAAATTGGCTTACAAATTTTGTAACATTTGAAACATTAACACCATTAAAGAAAATTCATTGAATGAATATGTGATTACCCTTAAATTTAATAACATGATAAATGTAATACATTAATGTAAATTACCTACAACACACCATAAATGGGAGTGGAGAATACACTATATATCTCAAAGAAATAAAAATGGCATTAAATTCCTTTATATTGTGTCTTGAATCTCGTCGTACTCGTTCAAACCACCATTTTAATAAGTTAAAATTTATTATAAATACTTCTCATATCCTAATTATTATATATTATACCTTATATTTTTTTATTATGACGTTATATTACCCTATTGTTAACAATCCAATTTTATGGTTTTAGTTCAGGTGATATCTACTTTGTACTTCACAAATGTATTAATTTGTTATATCTTTAGTCTTATTACTTATATCTAGATTTCTAAAATTTAAAGCATGATATAAATTTAATATATTTTTATTATAAGATTGTTATAATAATCTATATAATATATATGTATGCAATTGAATACAGCATTTAGGGAGATTGTAAGTAGAACGTACGCCTGAACATTGTTTCCATTTTGGTGGTCATAATGAAAGTAATAATAGAAATTAAATACATGTATATATATATTATAATTATTAAAGAAGAATTATTTTATCTTATATTCCATATATGTTTTTTAAAACCATAATATATTCAATACATGTAGCATATGAACAAATCACATCGCTTTGAGGGGACGATAGTCCACACATTCTCAAACAAAATTTTTGTATTCTCATAAAATGGAAATTATAAAAGATATGTGCATTAAAAGGAATAAATAATTTTATAGAAATAATAAATATAATATATTCCCTATATAAACATATTTTACAACATATTTTTAACCATGAGAGGTGGTAATGTAAAAATAAACAATTTTCATTTTTTGAGAGAATAGTTTCCCACACACGTAAATATAATGTATGTTACTAATTAGATGGAAGTGTATGTATGTGTGGTAAAAAACATAGCATAACAAAATCCAATTATATTTATGACATGTATTATTTTAACAACATTGAATAAATAGTTTTTAAAGGGGCGATAAATAAAACAAAATAATTGAGCATGAGAGAAGACGTTACCTCTTAATTGGGTAAATCTGTTTTTTTTCAAAAGGCTTCTATGTATTTTTTTTCTACACAAGGGGAATATTCAAGGAGGAATGGAGGGATTTTGGGAAGTTTATTGGGAATATATTGACTAAAAGAAAATTATTTTAGAGGTGTAAATAAGTGATGTAGATGAGGACTTTTTAAAATAAATGAGGAGTGGCACTCTTGTATATATTCGAATAGAGAATTACACCAACTTTTTCATGTTGAAAGTGTATTAAATAAGGATCCAATGTCTATAAAATGGGTTATAGGGTCTAAATATGACTCTAAAATCACTCTTGGACAATTTTATAGGTTTTTTGGGGTCATAAATTTAAGGTTTAGTCTGTAGATAAACTTAATTTTACCTTAATTTGTGTAATTAATTTTATTTACTTTCACTAATATTTTCAGTCAAAATCTAAGATGAACATATTAAACATTATAAATTATGATGAGTCTAATGATAAAATACACTTTTCCAAATTTCAATCACAGAAGTGGAATAATTTAATTTCAAATTAATCATCCTGTCAGGTTGAAAATGTGGGTTTTTAAAATAAAAACATTCAAATGATTGCTAAGTTTCAATACCATAGATAGAATTGAAATTGATATATACGACCTAAATGGAATTAATTGTCAAAAATATTATCTATTTTAACTTTCAAACTAGTTTAAAATATAATTATCTCTTATAAATATAAAAGATGAGAAAGTAGGTATTACTATTCATATCACATTGTTTAATGGAAAGGTTATAATTATCCCAATTAAAAAATTATAATAATAAAATGATGTTTTAGAGAAACATCGTTGTTTTATGTCTTTTATACAAAGTAATTGTTGTGTGTAGCATATTCAATTTTGTGATTTTTTTTAAAATACACTAATTTAAGGTTATATATATTGATTTAGTGATTTTTAATGGAATTTTTTACTTAATGAATTGTAATAAATTAATGAAAATTTATTCATTTATAAAAAAGGCCCATACAAATTAGGGTCTTACAGATCTGCACATTACTATCTAGGTTAGGGTTGCTATAGTGTCATGTCTATAGGCATGTATCATTATCATTTTGTTTTGATAAGTTTATATGTGTTATTTTTATTAATTCATGAATTGTGGGATGGTTTTTGGTTTACATTTATTTATTCTACTTGTGTTTTTTTAATGATAATATATCCGATATTTGAAACCTATCTCATTTATAGACGATGATTCATCCTTGACTATGATATTTTTACACCCTCAATGCTAGTCTCCAACCTGAGGCCTATCGGAGGTAGGAATTAGGGGTTATTATCTCACCCTCTTCATTGTGGGATCTTTGGTGGGATGGGTTTGTGGCGAGATAAAATCAAGGTGCTGTATTAAATAATATCATTATATACTTGAAAAAAAACTATAGATGATTTTTTATCCCATACGGTTATGACAGTTCTCTATAATATGGGAAAAATCTTTACATGTATTCCAAAATGAATAATTTACTATTATTTAACAACAAATATTTTTATTATTAAAATTAAACTCCTATGATATAAAATATCAAATTAATTTTTTGTAACCAATTATATAAGTGAAGAAAAATGCTTCACATTAAAAAAATTTTACAAATAGAATGTTTCATACTGACGATCAATAAATATTTAGTTGTATAATATAGAATCATGTATCTAATTAAACTATTTAGTAATAATATTGGAGTCATTGCACAAGTGTTTGAATCATTGTCTTAATAGATAAAAAAAATATGAATCAAAAAATAATAATTCATATATGATAATTTTAATGGTCTAAATATAAATATGCAGTATTATCATATGGTGGATAATATTATAAATCCCATAAAATCATATAATAATTATGAAAAGAGAAAAACCATGCTAAATATTAGAAAAATGGTAACCAAATAGTTTTTTGTTAGAGGTCATTTGAGTTTTACACTATATCTAGTCAACTATTTTTGAAAAAGATATATACATGAGAATGTATTTTATTCAAATTACAATACATTATTATTCACTTAAATTTTCTATAGAAAACATGGAATATGATATGGTAATAATGTTTTCAAATATTTTTATAACTTGGTTTTAAATGATTAATTATCAACATATCGAGTTTTACTTTTTTTTAATTGTCATTATGAGTACGATAACCTATTTGGAGATTCAATTGATTACTTTTAGTAAAAACACATAGGACATATATCCAAATATATTATTATAATATAAAACACATAGATTATCACATGATTCATTATTATAATTCTTATAGAAATTTAATATATATATATATTTTAACATTAAGTATTTATATCTATACAAATATGTATGGATTCATAGATAGATTCTTATCTAAATGTTAAAAAATTAATTTTCATAATTTGCGGATTTTGGTTATGTTAACATTATTTAAAATATGATTAATTAAAAAATATTTTATTTTTATCCAAATTGTGGATTTTTGATATTATTAATATCGATTCTATTTTAATTAAGTGAATTTCTATGTAATGATAATAATATTTTATGTAATTACATATTTTTTAGTATGACTACTAAGTGAGAAAATATGATAATCTTTAAGTTCTTGGAAATATAATAATATCATGAATAATCTGAAAAATCATTGGAAAATAAACTATAATAATTATCATGTGTTAGTTTATATTTAAAATAATATTTCTTTAATATATATAGTTGTGAAATTTTTCATTATTTCAAATTGAATAAAATTATGAATTATACTAAAAATTATTTTAAAAAATAAAAAATACACTTGGAAATTAATATTAGAATAATATTATTCATATTATTTATTAAAAATTTAGTAGAATTTGTATTAAAATTCATATATTTACCACAAACATATATTATATTTGAATATAAAAAATTAGAAAAATATTAATAAATAATATTAATTTAATTAAACAATTAATTTGAAATAGTAATATAAAAAATGATAATTTATATTATCAATACATAAACTTACGAAAAAAAATAATTAATTATATCTGCATTTGGGATTGATGAAATATTTTTTTATGTATTAATATAATATTAATTTTATATTATTAGGGGTACTTGAAATTATTTTTTTCTTATTTAAAAACTTTTTTAGGATTAAATATTCATCTCCCAATGTATATCATACAATATCTTCAATTTGACATATTATATACTTTTTTTAAATACATTTATGTTAAAATATAGTAGGGTTGAGTTTAATGTGGGTTTAAATGGGTTTTTAGAGTTTTTAGGTGATTTTTAATAGATCAAGATCTTAGCATAATTATTAGAAATTGTACGACCTCTAAAAGAAATTGTGCATGTAGATGATGTAAGTCTCTAAAATGGAATTTAGTTCCAACATACATAAGGTAAATAATGTGTGTGTCTATGGGAAACTATTAAATGTGATAATATTTATATAGTATCATGTCAATGTTGGGATAATTGTTATCCAACACATGTTGCAAACAAGTGCTTCCCCATTTGAGATATCCATTAGATTGTGCAATATCGGTGAACATTTTGAAAACTATGAAGCCTAACCACATGACATGAATTTAATACTATAATAATAAAATTTTATCTCTTACTAACTCCAAAACACAAATTTTTTGTCTGGTATATATAGATCTCAAACACATCAATTTCCCAAATCATTCCTAGAAGTTTCATTGGATTGGGTTCCCTTTTTTAACCAAGCAATGTGTTTAATGTCTAAAAAATCAAGGTTTTGTAATTATTTCTTTATTTCATTTTAGATATTCTCATTATATGTCTCCCAAAAAGTTATATCAATAAATTTTGAATATATTTATATTTTCCATAAGGGATTTTTAATAAAACATGATTGGATATATTAAGGGGAAGATGATTTGTGCCCACATATAGAAGTTTTATTGTGTCGTTCTCCATTTTCATTTCCCGTTGAGATATATGTGGCTTCCTTATCACTCTTCTATACATTAAATAATAATTCTTGTATTTTGAAATTGATTTGATAATATTTTAAATATAAATAAATGATATTATATTTTATTAAAATTAATTTTTTATTTTATTAATTTATTATCATGGTTTTTTGTTACGTTTTTGTGAGAAAATTATATTTTAAATACCATAATATTATCATATTTTAGAGTTTATATGATTAAATTATAATATTAATTGACTTAATAAAATATTTTGAATAATTGTTTCTTAATATATATGAAATTATGGTAGGTAGACATATCTTACATGGTGTTGAGGGATCATATGACAATATATGTGGCTATATCAAAATAGACATAGTTCACACTGATAACAATAATGGAAAAACTTATTTATTATCTTTTTAGTTAACTAATATAGATAGTCACCACTAGTGGGTATTTTGATTTCCATTGGACATGTATGTGTATGTGTTTTTTAAAATCATTTATGGTTATTTCTGGTGGAATGAATGGACGAACAAAGTGTTTCAATTCAATTGTATTATACAGAAATCATTTAATTATTGTAAATTATTCAGATATTGGCATCCTATATTTTATATATACTATGAGATAACATTTTTTTTCTAGAATGCGTGTTATGATTTTTTTGGATTTCTAAAAAGGAATGGTTACTCTCCCCTAAATATACAATTTTTTTATATAGTTAATTTTTTTGATAGGATTTAGATAAAATTGTATCTCTCATTTTTAACCAGATAATGCAGGATTCATGAGCTATGGTTATAAGGGATAGGTCTCAATGTTTACCATTTATTGGATCTCAAGTTTATTGAAACATTTAGAACATTGTATATCATTAAGCGCCAATCTTTTTTTACTATTATTTTGTTGTTTATTTCACATTAATTGGATTATTTTTTATTTTGGAGTTTTGTTACATTAAATTACATAATTAAAATTCTATTTTTTTGCCAATTTTATTTATATTTACAGTTGTTCATGTATTCAGTTGAATTACCCCACAAATATTCATTATTACCCTAACAATTATTCCTTGTCTCTGCTATCCTATGTATGTCACAAATGGGTTGTAAAACCTCCAACACATTCCATGAAAATGCGTGAGGGTAAGATATTACAAATGTTTTTATTCCGGGTAAGCCTATCATTTTCCCATAGTAGTAAGGTGATATAATTGTATGAACATAAAATGACTATAATTGAAAAAAGAAGCAAAAATGTATATATTTAACATGATGTTTCTAAGGTAGTCTTGGGAGAAACAGTTGGTGATACGTATACAAGTATGTACCCACTTTATCATTAAGGTTTCATCCGATGAGAGTTCCAAAATATGTGTAAATTAAAATACATCCTATAAATATGACCTCATTCATGTTATTTATTATCAATGATTCTTTGAAAAGTTTTGGATGATAACATTCATTGCTTACATGCTTGAGTATTCATTTTATGAAACTGAAACTCGAAATATAGTTATTACAAGAACATGGTATGTAGTCCTTTCTATTGAATTGAGTGTTTATATTTATTCTTAATAAATACTATTGAGAAAATCCATGTGGTATATTTACTATTGGAAGATCAATGTATAATGGTATTAGATCCTTAACTATAAATAAATTTAATTAGCTTTGGATAGTTATATATTGATCAGAAAATACATATTTTTCATATTTTACTACATTATATATTGAGTACTTATATAAATAATCTCATGTTTACAATCAGTTTATTTCTGATTAGAAAATATTTCTATATTTATATAATAATAAAATTAATGGTTTGACTCCATTTTATTTAGTCTAACATTTTTAGATTTTAGGACATAATATATCACTATTTAAATTAATTAACATGAAATTCCAATAATTTATTCATATGATTATTGAAAAAATAATGTTACAAATTTTACATCTATTTTAATTTATTAATTTATTAATTTCATGAATGGTTTAAAAGTAAAAAAAAGTTATAATTCATACATAATATATTATATTTCAGTATATCATGTCATGTAACATGAATAACATTCCATAAATAATAATTATCTGTCTAATGTAATAACATGTAGAATTTTTTTCCTTTCAAACTCATGTTGTTATTTTATCATGGTTTATAATGTATTCTAAAAATTTATCAATTATTATTCATTTTGAAATCCAAATAAATAAATACCCTATTCATTTTAATTCATTTAATATATGAAGAATTATAATTTATTGAATGAAAATCTCTAAATTTGATATATTCTAATAGGGATAATCTATTGTAATATTTTTTCAATTTTACAATCCATTCAAATATTTTCTTATTGGGTATGGAATCACGTGAAATATATTTTCTATTAAATTTAAATTTGTTAAACTAAAATTAACTTTGGATATATTTTATTCAGTTTATTATAATTTAAAATTATTAATTATACAAGGCCCTAAAATAATCTCTCCTCATATTGATTAGGTTTCATAATCTGGTATTCATAGGAAATTTGATCACATTTCATGCATATGAGTTGATTGGTCTGTGTGGTTTTTATTCTTTATGATTAATTTATTTTTTTACCATAATATTTCTAATATGAGTTGTTAATATTTTATTTTATTAGATTTTTTAATATAAAATTTTCATTTTCTGTATATTATTATAAAAATATTATTTAGATTTAATGTAGGTTTAAAAAAATTAATTTTTTATAACAATTCTAAATCATTTTTATCTCTATTAATTTCTCTATAAAACATTTATACAGTGGAAATTGGGGAAAATAATTTGAAAAATAATAACAATGTATGATTTTCAAAAGAATTATTTTCTAGTTTTTAGATTTTCATTATATTGATGGAATAGTTTACATTTGGTTTTTGATGGTTGTTAATAGAAAAAATTTCCCAAAGGCATTACTAGTCCTCAAAATTTAGAGAACTAAATATTCTCCATTATTGGGAAACTGAAAAATTCCTTTTAGATTTTTTTCTTTTGGTACATGTGAACATTTTATATGTTTATTATGTATTCATGTTACAAATATAATTCAATGATAGAAAATGTAAAACTAGGTTTGAAGGGATATTAAATATATGATACTTCTAGGAATGATATGTTTGGATATTTTCCATTACGAATGGTCGATATGGTTGTGCTAGTGTTGAAGCCAATATTTGTTACAATACTATATTGATTCAATTTTATTTTTTTATAAATTGGGTTCTTTTTCATCTAATATTCCTTACATGTTTTCCCCATGATATTTTAATTTCCTAAGGGTATTCTCTATAGTATATTATTTATTATTTATTATTATATTTCAAATGGTGATTATTCATCATCCAAAATGATATATATAATTATTGGTAGGGAAAAATTAATTTTGTTGGGATATTTTATCTCAAAGGATTAACATACATGATATGAGTGTGGAGATAACGTAGAACATAAAACTAGTTATCCTTCTCTTTTCCCATGCCCATGGTATAGATTGGGTATAATTAATATTCATCATTTTCCCATTCTTATAACATGTGGTGTATCATAGTTCCCCACATTGAATGGTATTTTTATAGTTCTTTTTTCACAATCACGTCCTCTATAAAAATTTTCATAATTTAAATGGATTTGAAATGATATTTTCATTGTCTTGATCTATTTATAGATACATTTTATTTTTTATTTGTGAATTATAACTCTACTTTTTGTTACATTCTTCCATTAATTATTTTATAGGGTTTGGGTACATGTAGGTTATTATCACCATAGTAACCAAACAAACACCCAACAACATGTACTGTTTATTCTAAGTGTTTCATTTCAACATTGTATTTATTTTTAATCATGTTTTTTGTAAATAATGACAGTTCTTACCTTATTCCTGATTGGTAGAGTTGTGATTTCCTAGTATATATAATATATGGGGATTAGGTCAGTAAAAGTATTAATAAAGAGTCATTCATCCATAAAAATTTTAAATGAAATTATATTGTATAGACAATGTTGATATCATTGTTTTATATCTAGTGGATAAAATTCCTAAACAAGATTACAAGGTAAAAACTTTCCCTAGTAGGCTCATCAATGTATTTCTTTAAAAGTTAATACATATGATGGGTGTCTTTGAGTACAAGAAATGGAATTAAAATTTTCACTCTAGTTTATAAGGAAACATTTAAATGCATATGTGTGGTATGTGGACCTTGGGTAGACTATCCATATTAGTGTTGGAATAGTAGACATGGTATAATATTGAAGTACTTCTGGTTTTAGGTAACTAACCTTTACAAGATGCTTTTTACGTTTATAATGTTTAAGGGTCAATAATGTGAGAGTTTGGTAAACATTCATGATGTTTTCGGGGCCAAAGGAGAGGTGCATGCAATGTGCATGGCCTTTCGAAACCATGTGGAGGTCTAAAGATAAACTATTCACCCATGAAGATTTTGGACAATGGAAAATGCACAGCAAATGCATTGTTTTCCTAACAGTTCGAACTAACAATGCATAGGGAAAATTAAGATCCTATTTTTGAGGATGTTACTTATTTTGGATCCTAAATGCTTATTTTTTCTCCTAAAATTCATAATTCTATATTTTTATCCTTTGAATATTGTGTATCCTCTCCCATGCATTATGGAACCGATCAAAATCCCTCCCTTGGCATTTTAAATCCTGATTCTCACGGTAAGGGACGTTCTTCTTCATTCTCATCATGTTTCTTTTATTATACTTATATATACTTCTACTATTCATTTTATTTCTATGATATATTCCTGTTATGGGTATATAAAACATGATTTATGAAAAAAATGATGAAATTTAGGTTCGTTGTTGGCAGTATAAGAGTTCTATGGTGGTTTTTGGACAATCAAACTGATTGCTAGAGAACTCTTAATCTTTTGTCAATTTTCTCCAAAACATTCTAGGTAGGGGGTTCTACCTCAACTCCAAATAATAGAACTGATATGAATTGTTTAAAATTGAATATCTTTTGACTAATGTTTTCTGATTTTTATTCTTAAAAAACATTGAAAACCCTTCTCTATGATGGTTTGGCTAATTGGAAAAATCTGGGAAATTGGGTTTTTTGAAAGATGTGATATTGTTCTTGATTTTAAAATAGATAATTTAAAATGGTAATTTTCCTAAATCATAGAACATGGTTTTTCTTAAATGTTTTCAATAAAAATGTATTGTTTTATTGAAGTGATATAGCTATTTGAAATTGGTTTGTTCTTGAATTTTCAATAAAATGAATGTTTTTTTGAAAAAGAAAGTTTTCTTGAATTTAATTGGTTTGTTTGAATTTATTTTCAAAATTTATTTCAATTAAATAATAGTTTGGTTGAAATAGATTGAATTTTATTGGATTTTTTCATGATGGTTGTGTCCATTCATGGGTTTATGGGATATAAAAGATTTTGGGGTCTCCCCCATCATTTAACGGGATGGACAAGGGTTAGGTCTCACCGCCTTCCAAGTGTTCATGTGGGATATATAAGGGTTAGGGGTCTACCACATCATTTAATATGATGGATAAGGGTTTGGGGTCTCTCTTGTCAATTGGCTCACTAGGGATTCCTTAGTGAAAATATGACTCACCACTCACAAGCATAGGGAGATCTACGTTACATGCATGGTTGGTTGTGTGGATATGTGGAATGGTTTGAGTATGCCAGCAGAATATGGTTTGGTTCACTAGGAATGTATTAGTGAAAATATGGAGTTAAATTCCAAATAATAAAATATTTTATTACTTTATGTTATGTAGATACATAAATTATTCCTATAAAATATTTGAAACAAAAATTACAACCAATTTTTTTACACGAATAACATCATTCCATCTAGAATATCATTATATATAAATATTGAAAACAAGGTAGATTTTTTAGGAAATGAAATAAAATAATTGTACGATCAAATGAACTATAAAGTTTAGGTAAAACAAAAGATATCATGAATCAATATGTATAATAAAAATAGATTGTAAAATAAGTAAATAGATAACCCACATAAATAACTGAATAATGCATAATCAATATTGATAGAAAATACCTAAACACAAAGTAAATTTAAATAATTTCATAACTTAAAATCAATATAAAAATAAAAAAACTAAAAACTGATTCCATTTTATCATTCATATGATATAGAAATCCATATAGATATAACATCATAGTGAAAATATAATGGATAAAAAAAGATGAATTCACAATTAAGGAACTACATAATTATTTGAATTCATGTTTAAGTCATATAATACCTCTATCATCATGATTGTGCACAAGATTGTTTAAATTAATGGTAAATGGCCATTTAATATTATCTTTCATTATTTGTCTTATTACACATATTTATGCATCAAGGGTCTATATAATGATGACCTACATCCATTACTATATGTCCAAGTCATTCTTTATATATCAAATAAAATATTTTCTTCCTCAGTCAATGTTCATGATCCTCCAATATATATATTAACTAAAGAATATAAATTGATAAATATTTACCTTATCAGTAAAATAACATATCATTTATAACACCATATATAGAAATGTTATACAGTTCATTAAATTATTATATCCATGTTAACCTCCATTATAATTTTTTATTTTGAAACACTTTTAATGGGAAGTGAGAACCCTTACAACAGTGAAAATTATGCCCCAAAGGATATGAAATTTTTTATGAAGAACAATTTGAGCGGATTAGAATCAATCTCCCTAAACATTATCCAGGGAATAGAGCTTACATGAGTTCTAGGATGGACCATCAAGATGTCTTCATAATTTTCTGCCAAGATGTCCCAAGACTGCATATATTCCTCTAAGATAATCATCCCCAATGTAGAAGCCTCTAATATTGATGTGGTTCTTCCTATCGATCCATTTACCTTTCCCCTTTTTCATTTCCACTCCAATCATTTTCCCCAATATTTGGTTGATGACTTCCAATGGAGCCTTAATATCTAAGACATGATACACCATTTCTTCATCTGAGTGAAGGAGAATATCCTTGTGATTCATCACCGAAGAAATATATTTTTGAGAGTCAAAATAAGTATCTGCCTCACCCTGATGCCCAAGAGGCTAAGCAGGTCGCACATTCTCACTCTACAGCCAAGGAGGGTGTGAAAAATCCACCGGGGGAGGGTCAGCTACAAGGTGAACCTGACCAACCACTACTTGAGAGAAAAAAGCCCTCGTAGTCATGTCAAAACCTTTACATGTTTTCGAAGGAGGTTTACCTTTACCTGTAGATATAGTTACTAGAGGACTAGGCAGGTTGGAATAGTCTTTACTTGGTCGTGTCCTCCGTGTTTTCTTGATAAAACCTTATGAATCTATAATGGAGTTCTTTCCCTTCCTTTAAGAGGATCTAAAATAATCCTCTGCAATCCCAACTTATTTGGACTCAATAGGAGAGTCCGAAGTTGAATCCTCAACTTGGAAGACCTCCCCTCCCTTAGCAGAATCCACACCAGGACTGTCCTCCTTCACAATAATTTCACCAAGAGCATGACCCCCACCTTCTCCGAACACTGAAAACTGGTTTAGAGAATTCTTCAAACTCCCTACATGTTAACTGATATAGATAGTTTGGGAAATTAAATTGTTCCATGATCACATGAATGAAACTTTTCATGGAAACTTTAATTACTAAAAATATGAATTATTACTGTGTATGCCAAAATTCTCATGGAATCAATTAGAATTGGATTTTGAAATAAAACCCTAAAATGTTCATAATGTAGAAGTGAGATATAATCAACGAATATATTTAATTTATCAACTGTGAATCCACATTAATCATGTGTAAATGAAAAAATAAATAGTCACAATTAATTACAAAAAATATATTATAATATAAGGGGAAAAGACTAAGTAATATAACCCAATTAAAATAAGAAACTATGTTATGAAATTCATTACCAATTTGTAAAATTTAATAAAAATCCTCTTAGACGAAATAATTAAAATTGGGGATTAAAATCCCATGAATAATGAATTATTAAGTTTATTACTTTTTAAATGTGTTGTGTATTCCCTATAAAAAATAAATTGGCGCATTAAATAGAAATTTGCATTAAAAATGGAAATGAAGAGAAATCCCTTACATCATGCTTCCTATTGGTTCTACATTATTTCAGATTATATATTTGGGTTTTAAAAATTTAGGAAATGTTAATATTACCATATCTATACTTATAATATCATATATCAAGATTTTATTATATTTTATCACATATTCGTTAATAATTATTCATTATTCCCATTGTTTACGGTGCTAATTGCCTTGTTTTTTCATGTGTGTTTGTCCAGGAAAGTTATATTTCATAATACCATAATAAATATCCATAATATCCAGAATAGTTAAAATATTATAAATATCATAATTATTTATCGTATACAATATTATATATATTAATTAATGTTGAACATGGAAAATGAATTGCATCAATTCCTAGAGACAGTTGGTTGTATGTTCACACCAATGATGACATCATTACCTTAATGAGTGAAAGTGTAAGGGAGTGGGTGACATATTAAATTATAAGTATAAATAAAATATCATATATATCATATATATTTAATTATTTCATCTTTATCACACTCCATGTAAATCTTAATTGAATAATGAATCATATCGCTTCTTGATATAGTTGTCATATATACACACGAGAAACATTTTCATATTAAAATTAATGGAACATATAATGGTTTATGTGATAATAAAACTAGAATTATATAATAAAAACATAAATATAATATACATGTGGTAAATAAATCAAAATTTCCCACTATGATATGAGGTAATCAAAAAAGAATAACATCAGTTTGTGAGGAGGTATTCTTCAATATACACGATTGATGATTTAATTACTGATTTTATAGAAATGGATATTGATATTTAGTATTAAAAAAAGTAATAAAAAATAACAAAAAAATAAATTCTTTTTTAATTATATTTTAATTTTTCTGTTATAATTTATTATTGAAAAATCATAATGGTAATTTACATTCTTTATTAATAGAATTACCTTCTATTTGACGAACCACCTTTGGATCACCTCTTATATACTCTAGGGATGGTTGTTTTAGTGTAAAGTAAAATCTATGATGTAAATAAAGATTACTGGGAGATATATTTTATGGGTTTTTGTAGAAAAAGATCTTGTGATGTTTTAATGATTTAGGGGATGGAGTACACTTCTATAAGGGGGAATAAGAACCATCATTGGAATTTTCTGGAACATTTACTAAAGAATAAAAAATGTTAAAGATAATCACATTATTGTTTTTTCAAAATTGAAAAAAATTAGAACATTGGAAGTATAATACGGAAATATATTTAGAAATAATGATTTTGATAAGATCGTGTGTCCATTTTAAATCTTATATTCTTAGTTTATTGAAATGGAAAATCCATTTTTACTTTAACCACAATAATTAATTTTTACTTTGTAACTATTCATTTTTTTCAAATATTAATATGATAATATATGATAATATAAATTTTTTTGGTTCCAAATATGGAATCCATTCCTCCCAATTCAATCCCATTAAATGAAAATATAAAATTTTAATATCTTTCAAATAACTAAATGGTAATTTTTTCCACAATTAAATATTCAAAAGTTTAAAATACAATTATGTCATAATTCATTATGAAATTGATTCAAATAACCTAAACTAGATTCATATATAAATAATTGTATTTTTTATTTTTTAAAAAAATAAAATTCTATTTTTAATTTTGTAATATTTTAAACAAAAAAACTAATTTCAATTAAAATTAATTATATGAAATATTCAATGAAAAATGATACATTTCACATAATTCAAAATAATACCCACATTGATAATTTAGATATTATGGTTTTGAATTTGATTAACCATTTATTAAATAAATTTTTTAATATTCATAAAACATTTTTTAATTTATGTGTTTAATGTGTGAATAAAATGCCTTTTATGAAAATTAATGTTTTTTTAGAAAAGAATTCTTTTTCTTTTAAATGGTTATTAATTTTTTATAATCAATTGATAACCAAAATTTTCATAGTGTAGTTATTACTATTCATAAATTCCACTAGAATAGACATATGATCAATTTTATAATAAGATTTTTAAAATATTTCACATGTGGTTTAAACACATTATTTCATGAAACACATGCTAAAAATAGTGTTGCATGTAATGAAAGTGTAAAATACTGTCACTGGAAACACAATATAAAATCATCATTTCAGGTAATGAAATATATTTAATAGATTGAATTTATCATAAAAAAATATTTCATAATTTCATATGGTGTTATATTTTCTTCTACACATGGTTCGATGTGTCAAATACATTATTGAAAATATTATTATTATATTTTAATTTTAGCGTGATACTATAACACCCTGAGTTTTTAATGATGAAATACAATGTTTGATAGCTTACATGATACACGACATCGAGCAGAAATATACAACAAACTATTATTATTTAATTGTCACTATCATAACATAGATATTATAATGGAAGGAATGAATAGTATCAAATGAATTATGAAAATATGGTTTAAACATGTATATATAATTAATTATTTAGTGACCAATTAATTATAAACAAAAATAAACCCTTTTTTAAAGGAAATGTTATTTCTCATGAACTATTTAGATATTCTCAAGTAGGTTTTGTAACTATTAAAAAACAAATCACTATTTTTTTGGATTATATTAATGATATATATACTATTAAATATAATGTTCATAATTATGATTATGTTTTTTCTAGTCATGATATAAGAACCAATTCAACATTACGTGTAAAAAAGTATTTTTCTAAAAAGGTAGTTTTACCGCCCCTTAATGTTTCACCTTTTTAACTATTGTTTTTATAGATTTATAATTTCATATTAACAATTTATATTTATTTACTAAAAAAATAATATTAAAATTTACTTCGGTTGAGTTTTTGTTATTTTTCTGATAATTTTCATATTTTGATGAATAGTGAAAAAAATGAATATTAATCTTAAAAAATTTCTATATATATTTTATAGTGATAAATTATATTTCATATTGTTATTAAAGTATAATTACATCAATTTTATATTATTTATTCCAATTCATGGAGTTGGAATAAATTCGATATTGAATTTGGATATTAAAAAATCACAATCTTTTAAGACTTTTTACATTAAAAAATGATTTCTAATTCTGTCAAGTAGGTTTATTTTAAATTAATTTTATCCATTTTTTAATTTTTATTTTAAAAAGCATATTCAATAATTTTAATCAGAAGTTTTATATTTAGTATATATTTCCCTTTTAGTTTTATAAAATCTAAATAAAAACATCAGAATGTTTTTTATTAACACACTTAAGGGTGATCAGGTAATTAAGGGTAAAAATAAATTAATAATATTGTAAAATTACCTTAACACTTATAAAAATTTCAATTTAGTGTTTATTTTAAACCATAAGAATCCTTGGGATTATATAATTACCCCTTGAATCCACTTGGAAGAATTTATTTCTGTTATATTATTTTATTTTAAATAAATGTCATGATGACATACTTATGTTATAATAACTATAACATTTTTAATATATGGTCATTTATTAGATATATTTGATTGTAAAAATTAATTTTAAATATAAAATATATATCCTAATGAATAGTGTAAAAATTGAGATTAATGTTATTTTAAACTAAATACTATTTTGGAAAATGATATAAAATTCATAAAAACATTAAATATATACAAATTATGAGTTTAATACTTCATATGTAATAAATGTTTCCATTAATTTTATTTTTATTTTCATTTTATAGTTATTAAATTCACCCTCAAAGTGTAAATTACATGATATCACAGTTGGAGTTAAAGGGGTTAAAAAGAGTTAAAAAAATATATTATGATTAAAAAACTAGAATAATTTATAAATATAATTGGATTAATTCAATTAGTTATATTATAATAAAATATTATATATAACTAACACTAGATCCTTTTTAAATGGAACATTAATTCATATTAATTTAATATTTTGAAAAAATCTAAGAGTTCCAATCTCCTCTTATAAAAGGGAACCAATTCATATCTTTTCATCATAACTCAAAACCTATTTGTTTTGGAATATATCATTCTAAATACCTTCATAAAATACCTACCAAAATTATAGATCTCTAATTTTAGGAAAAATAAAATCCTTGGTGTTCATCAGATGAATAGAAAAGGAGGTTGTCTGAAGAAATAGTGTCATTTTTATTAAGTGTTTATATATTGATTCTTCTTCCAATTCCTTAAAATATTCTACATAAATGATAAATTAACAATCCTAGTATATATAATATAATGATATTTTATTTTTTTAATATAGTCACCTAAATCCATCTCCACATTAATCAAATATGAAATGATTTAATCATTCTTATGAATAGTGGACTACTACCGAGTGAGCTGATATAATTTATTTTCCTTAATCATATCTCAAGAATAGTTATAATGGCGCAATTAATTTTTATATATGATATTAATTAAATATTTATTTTAATTAATTAAAAATATATCCTTTAGTTTCATACCATACCATCCCCATAAAACTGATAATGTCATTATTGTGTATGTGTGAACTATCACCTCCATGAAGTGAAGAGACTCATTTTTCACCATCACATAACATGGATGAAATATAAAAGTATATTTCAATAATATATATGATATTAATGATATTATTATCATTATTTAAATTTTTTAATTAACAACTATCTTCTTTCACTAACAATCATTGAAAAATGGAAACACTACACATGCGTATGTACAACTCACCATCTCCATGAATGTAACATAGATCAATATTTTGAATAATATGTAGTGAATTCATTTAAAATTATAATTAATATATAAAAGTGATTATTATTAATGAATATTATTTGGGAAATGATTTACTAATTACATCTTTTATTATATACAAAATATCGAAGTCATTTTTGGACTCATGTAATGAATATCGTCAAAATCTATACCGTATACTAAAATAATTATATAATTGTTATTACATGGTAATAAGTTATATTAAAGGAATAAAAAACAATAATATGGTTCTCAATCATGTAAATAATTATCCTCTGTTTATTATTAAATAATATAATTATTGAAGGTGATAGGTTGGACTCAAGGTAAGGGATTTTGTCTCAATCTCCTTTCATAAAGGAATATTTAGATGTTATACACCCACCACCTTTTTGGATGTCTATATACACCCCTTGTGACTTATTATATAATGAAATTATTTATTATCATGTTTTTTTAATATTTTATTCTTTTGATTGAATTTTTATTTAAATGTCCATGGTAGTATGGGGAACAATGTATGTTTAGTTATTTAATTTCGAATTCTTTTTCTCCATGTCATTATTCAAGATATTTATTTAAATATTTATTTATATTTATATAAAAGGACTATATGGGAAATTTTATTTATATTGATATAAATGGAAAATAAAGGATATTATATTTTTATTTTTATTTTCATAAAAATGTTTTCAAATGTAATTTATTTACTTTTTTAAAAGTAAAACATTGAAAACTGACAACATGAATGTTCTATTCATATTTTATGTGAAAATAAATAAATTTCCCCTTCCATGAATATTATATAATTTCTAGATTCCATCTAAAGGGTAAATAATTTTTGAAATTGAAAAACCCATTCCATTATAAATGGTATTTATGGTATTGAATATGGTTTTTTTAAGAATAAGGTATTTTTAAACAAAATTTCTCCTTATATGGGAATAAATGAGCTTTTTAAAAGGTTTTATGATGAAATTGTCTTAATCATAAAAAATAACATGATCATTATATGAAATAGGTGATCTAGATATAGATTATATGAATAGTTGATCCTAATTATTTCTCATGGTTTGTCTCGATATATCTTATACAAAGGGTTGAGCACTATTACAGCTCAAGAGAAATTGGTGATACCAATATAGCTTATATGAAGGGTTGTTCACCATTATATCTCACGAGTGAGACAAATAGAGATTATAAAAAGGTTTTTCCCAATTATATATCTTCAAATGAATTGGGTGACAATAATTTTTGAATTTTTCATTATAACTATTCTATTGGTATGGTTTTGAAAGGTTTTTTGGAATATGATTCAATAAGTAACCTTAATCTGTTTTAATTACTTTCAATATGTTTTAATTATTTTATTTGAGAAAAACATATTTTTTCTTTTCATGAGAAATTTTTTTCATTATTTCACTCATGTATCATTAAATGGGTTGTCATTTTTTTAGTAGACTAATGGTTGTATCTCATTTTATGTCCCTTTAGGGGATTTTTTCCTCATCCAATTTTTTTGTACATTTACATAATTAATAAATATTTGTATGAAAAAATATGATTTAATGACAAAATTATTGATTATGTGTCTAAAAAACAAAAAAAAATAATAGTTTTAAAAGTGTTTCCATTGTTAAAAAAATGGTCACTGGGTATAAGTGACAACTTTTCATATAAAAATTTACTTTATAATATTTTTTCAAAATTTTATAAAAATATATATTTATAAGATATATGAATTTTAATTATAATTCAAAAACACTAGAATATTTAATGTTTATGGTTGAGTCATTATAATTGGTATAAGGGGATGGTTTAGAAAACTTTTTCTATTAGGATTTTTTCTTAAGACTTATAGATATCATCACTGGTTTATATGTTTATGTATGATCCTTAGTTTAATTTCATAGAAACCATTTTTAGGCTTTATGTTATAAAATTTTATTTTGTCGCAAACCATCCCTTATACCATTGTAAACCAATAACTAATTATGTTCTAACATTGTCCAAAGTGAATACCCGATCCTTTCCTGTTCTCCACTAGCACCGTACATCATACAAAACCACATTTTGATTGATTTTTTCCAATTTTTTTTGAAGAAGATTAATAAATTAGTATGTATTAAAACAAAAATCCATTTTGAGAACACTATTATAAGTCAAACATGTATTGATACCCAAAGTACCACAAAACATTATATGAAAAAATAGGAAAACTACCCAATACCCAACTGATGTGACTCTCCAAGGCCAAAAGATCGACAACTACTACCACCATGTAGTGTTTTACCCAAGAATAATCTTGGTTGAAGTTAATCTAGAAACACATGATGTATCATGTATGGTGTAAGCTAAAATCCTAGTAGTGTCTCTCTAATGATTCCATCATTAAACTAACCAATTAAAACATTTAAATTTATATACTCATCTATGGAAGTTTATAGAATTGTAAAAATAATTCATACTTTACTTTTCAAAATATGGAATTACATTAGAATAATGGAATCATAAAAAAATTTTAAAACGTTTTTATAAATTAATTATAAATGTAAAATAGTTTACAGACACTAGAACATATTTATATCTCATATATAAAAAAATTTGCAACATGGAATTCTTCCAAAATTTATGATAGATCCAAGATATGTGATCCTCACACACTTAAAGGTGATCATGACAATATGTGTATAAACAGGTCCCTCTGACAATGTCCAAAGGAGACTCATCACCATCCCATCAAAGATGTGACCTACTACACTATGATTTGTTTCATTTTTAAAGCATCAAAAGAGTTTTATCACATTAACTAACTAACTATCTAGAGTTTTATGATCTCTAGTGAAACTTTTATGGGGAAATTATTTTAAAAATATTCAAAAAAAATTCAACACATCCCCACATTTCAAACGATCTGTTTTCTCATTTAAAACCTCCCCAAAAAAGTTTTTAATCAAAACATGCCCTTTTCCATGATAAAAAACTGGGTTTCTACCAAAATAAATTTCTAGGCATTTTTATAAATAAAAAACTGAAATCATTTTTCAAAAAATGATTTCAAAATTAAATCTCAAAATTTTAAATTTCCATAAATTTCTCAGACTTTATCATAAACAAACCAATTCAATGTATTTTTGTTTTTTTCCAAATTTCAGGCCATAAATTGAATTTAACATTAAAACCCCGCAATTCAGTGGTATTGAGTTTTTAAATAAACAAATTGAAATGTATTAAATTAATTGAATTTAAATCAAACAATTGAGATTAAATCAATCAATTCATAGATAATCTAATTTCTTTATTATAATGGAATAACCTACCATTCTTATAGAAACACAAAGCCCACAATATAAATTGTCAATAAGAACGAAGGTGCAAAAGATCTGGGAACTCAACCTATGAACAAATTAGAAAAAAATGAGTTTGTAACCACAAATCCCTTGATTATAAATAAAAAATCATGGAAGAAAATAGTGGGATACAGAGAAACAAGGAGAATGATTTCCTAGTGTGTCACACTGCAACCCCAAATATGACCAATTGATGAATAAAACCACCTGGAATGGTTTGAGGGTTCCAAAATCACATGGTAATTTCTCTTGGGTTGAGAGAAATGAAAATAGGAGAGTGAGTAAAGAAAAATCAGACACATTTCTAGAACAAAAAAACATCAGGACTTTACACAACATGTAACTCAATTACAGATTGTGTAATTGAAAAATCCTAAATTTGCTAAAAACCCCCATCATAATTTTCTAAAATCAGATTTATCATTAATTAAAAATTTAATGGTCATGTAACCATATTACACGACATTTAAATCCCTAATAAACTATAGGATTTTTAGGGTTTTTCCTAGAATCCTAAAATATCTGACTTCACCACCACAGGTATCCTCCCAAATTCTCTCTCAACCATAATGAGAAATTTGAAAGAAAAACAATGATTTTTTTAAAAAAAATAAATATTTTAATGGTAAAGGGATGATAAAACCTCACCACCATAGAAACATTCTATTTGAATAAATCCTACTCAAAATCATCAACATCAAAAGGTGATGCCATTACTCTCTCATCATTTTCTCACACTCCCATGTCACATGAAAATATAAACAGTACTACCATATAAATTGAACCAATGGTATCACTCTACCATCATGTACATAGGTTTAAGAATCAACTATCTTGTTTCTCTAATTAGTCATAAATAAATCAGGTTCAATCTCATGCTCACTCAAGCTTAGAAAATGAGATTGATCATATGTACACATTAATAGATGAGATAAATAGACTTTTTTATGTATTGATGTCAACTACTCTGGATGTAATAAATGGTGAGAAACTATTCCCACTTACTCAACAACCTCAAACTATTCCAAAAAAGGAGGACCATGTTTCACGCTTTTCCGAAGCCATTCATGACTCATCTATGGTGAAACTTTCTAGAACACCTAATCAGTAATAGATAATTTCAATGGCCTACAATGAAAACCAACCTATTATTTATATTGTCTTTATTCCATAAACATCCAATGATGTATCAACTAAATAATTAATGTCTTCTATTGCAACATAATTTTTCGAACAAAGGATCATTCACCAATCTCGAACAAACACAATAGAGATATACAAGGATGACTATAAATTTTCTCAAAATGGACTTTTTTTTTGAAAACAGGTAACTATTGTCATAATAGTTTTCAAAATCCCTCAACTGATCATCCTAAGTCCTATGATATTTGATAAAATAAGAGTGAATCATATCCTCAACAATTTATATATCTCTTTCTATCTATCTATTCGATTGTGGATGATATGAAATGCTCAAATGAATGTGAGATCTTAGTGCATCCTGTAGGACTCTCCAAAAATGGTATGTGAACCAGGGATACCTATTATAGACTATAGAGAATGGAACTATGTGCATATATACAATATATTTCACAAAGAGATATACCTACTACTTTACATTCATTGTTTCTTAAATGAGTATAATGTGAGAGGATCTGGTTAGCTGATCAATCACAACCCATATCATGTAATTTTTTCTCATAGTATATGGAAACCCATCCAAGAGTACCATGGAAGCCTTATCACATGACCATGTATAGACTTTAAGTGGGTGATGAATACTTGAAGGCTTATGGTGATTGAAATTGATTTTTTGGATGATATAACAATGATAGACAAAATATTCAATTCCACATCTCATACAATTCCACCTGAATTAACACTGAACATCAAAGAAAATCTTCATTGTTCATGGGTTCACTACCCATCTAGAGTTATAAAAATCACCAATAACAACTTCTCGTACCATTAACAGCTCCACAAAGTGATTCATATAGATTAGAATACCCTATTTATAGGAAAACCAGTCAAAAATAGTATACCCACCATAAATAGTTTCTCTAATGCTATATAACTCTTCATCAAGATGTTTTTCTTAAAGAATAGTTTGAATATGAATGGATTTCAACTGAACACAGGACAATGTTACCTCATCCCCTGATTAATGTACCCCAATAAGAATCTATTCAAAGAGATCCATCAATTTCGACTCTTCCAAATATTCTTTCATAGCCAGAGTATGATTTTTCCAACTACAAGTATCTAAAACAAAATTCCATTTCCATGAGGTATTGAAGATTTCAACGTCAAAATATTACAGTACTCCAACCCATGCCAATGGAAGACAATTGGGTCTTTCTGGGAGAAGAAATAACTCGAGGTCTTGTAGTCTGAGAACATGGTAAACCTTTCTCTATAAAGTTAATTATGCCAACTCTTAAGCATGTGAATCAAAGATTGATGTTCAACATCATGGGTCATATAATTTTTCTTTAGTTGAATAAGATAATGAGATCCATAATCAACTACATGATAACCTTGCAAAAGAAAACAACCTAACCTTCATACTGAATAATCATAAAATAACACATAGCCTTTCCTTTCTAATATAAGAGTTATGATAAATGTAGTAGTCAAAATATCTTTTATAATAACAAATGATCTTTGAAATTTTTCTTCCAATGAAAACATTAATCCCTTCTATGTTAGTAAAATCATCATAGTAGACAACTTTCATAACCCTTAACGAACTAATGATAATTACCAGCCAAACCCAAGATGCTCCCATTCTCGAATATGAAATGTGGTTGTTCCCATGTCGTAATATCTTCCTCCTTTTCTGGATCCACTAAAAAAGAAGATCTAACACCATGTGTCCCAATAATTTTTTTTCCTAAAACCAGAAATCACTTTTCTAAGGATTTCGATAATGTCGATGGTTTCTCAGCAATTACAATAATTCTATTAGATGATGCACATGATTCTCCTTGTAAATAGAGTAAAAAAGGAATTCATCAACGAGGACTACAATGAAAGCATCATATTTCTTTAGTGAAATCCTTTTTATTAATTATAGAAAAATTATTAGACCATTGGTTTGACCAAATTATATAACAAGGTAGTTATAACAATCATACCTTCTCTGAAAAAATGTTTTCTAAACTTCATATTATTTAATACTCAGTTGATGTTAACCAGATTTATATTTGATCCTTGACAACTACTTTTACCTTTTAAAATTATCAATGATATCATCAATCCATTGAAACTTATACTTGATCTTTATATTCAATCAATTGAGTTTTCCGTAACCAATACATTGGAAAAGTGAACCATCCAATATCATGGAAAAGAGAACTGGAACCCCCCAAGGTGACCATATATACATATAAATACATTCTAAAAAATTCCATCCAACTAGGTATTCATCTCATTAAATTCAGATGGTTTTATGATTTAAGAAGGAATTGAATCTCTTTGAGTACAATGCACTAATTTAATATAAAACTCTTCCTCCCTTACTAGTTGAAAACAAGAAATGTCATAAGGAAACACGTCGATAAAATCAAAAAAAATTCACAGATATCCACTAAAATATTATCACTTAAGATCAATATAAAACACAAATATCTCTTTCCAAAACAATGGATAAGAATGTATGACTCTACATGAACATGGGTCCCACTCTCCTTTAATGATACAACAAACACCATCAAGTTTAATAAATGAGACCCATCAAAGATATTAATCTATCTCATCATCATTTTTAATGAGCCAACGCACTCTAAATTTTATGTGAAGTCATTTCATGTAAATATCCATAAAACTCCATGTATGATCGATATGTGATAATAACATAGTACATAAGAGACTATGGGGACCCTTCTCTCTCTCTATCTTTCATTGTTATAACGTATGTTGTAATATTCATCACATAAGTAAAAATATCAAAAGAAATATTTAAAAGATTTAAAATATAGGTTGAAATAAATGAATCAGATACACCAGTATTAAAGTATTTAGTCACTAATGATGAAGCTATAGTGATGGTACCTCTCACATTTGATTGACCAATATCCACTTCCTCTATAGAATGTTACACTACGTGATGAAGCTTCATTCCAGATGCCTATGGTTAGAAACCCTTTATATGTGAAGAATATGATTTCCCAAATTTGTTTTGTGGGAGATGATGATTCTATGCTGCTACGTGTTGCGAAAAAGAAATGGTAGTCCTTATGTAAGTGTCGTGAGTTTCTACATGATCCATATATCATGGGTGACTCAGTTCAAACTCTCTTTGAGTTCTCATGCAATACAAACTAGTATAAAACTAAAGGGGGTCTTCCAGCCACTATGGGAGGCTTAGAAAAACCCTTCTGTCAAGAGCCACTATATGAATATTCACACTTCCTCTTCCCATTGATGAAAACACATTTCCAATAGGTAGAGAAGAAACTCTAATCAACCCTGAACTTATAACAAGGTCCATTTAAACTTTCAAATCTCTATTAAGAATATCAGTATCCGAATGCGGCTTCAGCATGATAACATGATAATGAATATCCGCTAAAATTCCCAACTCTAACCATCGAGCCTTCATATTCCTATTTTATACAACCTCTGGTGAAAACTACACTTGCTCTGAATAATGGTTTACATTCTTTGACATGGTTCTATCATCCTAGAAAAGTGTGAATAAGTCTAAATCCATGGCTAGAAGCATCGACTCTCGATAGAGATGGTCAGCGAAAAGATAAATAAATTTATTCCACTCTAAGCCATCATTATTATTCTATGTAACCATAATGTACAATCATCTCCTACTCAGTCACTCTAGTATAAAGGTGGTATAGATTAAAAATATTTAATCAGGTGTCTCTAAGAATCCATATAGATGATTTATCATGGTTAATCATTCCATATCCTATTTAGGATCATTTGATCCTTTGAATACTTGTGGATTCTGGAAAAGGAAATATTTATAATGATCTTATAATGAATCCATAGAAGGTTCCAAATAATGATCATGGATGGGAATTAGTGGTGGTACATGTCCTATATCTTGGACAACACATAAGAACACCACAACCAAACATGGGTCCACAAAGATATTTTCTCACTATAGTTCATTAGAAGCTTAATCCTGGATATTATTTCCATGTCTTATTGGGATAATGATACTACGAAACATCAGTAAACAATATAGAAGACATCATAAGAACACTCAAACTGAAAAAAGATGGATTTTAATCCCAATATATAGAAAAAATGATATTGGTTTCAGCCTATCCAAAAAAAAACATTGAAAATAATAGAATCAATCCTCAAGTCAATATTACTGAACCTCCCATGGTGAATTAAGGTTCATTACCGAAAGAGATGGCCTAGAACCCAATTGTATCTTCCTCCTATGTCTAGAAAATAATTAACAAATGTGTACAGAAATCAATAAGAAAAAAACAACATAGACATATGAATCAACTTTTTCATGATTAAGTCTGAGTACTCTAGTAACCCGATGTCAGGGAAGGTCCTAATATGGCCTGAAGGGTATTACTGATACCCATAGGTTGGATACTATCACATAGAATCATACCAAAAGTAAATGAAATTTATTTTTTACACAAACATTGTGGAAATAGATAAACACCTTTGTATGCATACAAAAGAAAACTCCATTGGGAGAATTGTATTAGAATTATAATAGTTCTGAAAACCCTAATTAGTATATCAATGAACCTAAAAATATGAAAAGTACCCATGTACAAACATACACAACTCTCTAAGCACTAAGGATCAATATCTATAACCGCCGATTGGTGCATTACACTTTCTCAAACCTAAAGAGAGGATAATCTACAAAAACATGAAGGAAGATGTAGAATGTGAGATAAAGCCCTAGTATGGTCTCACCATAGATTCCCTAATAACATTTCAACATTTAATTAACCAATTTCTAATTTAGAATTTATATACACAAGAATATAAGATCGATGCATAATAAAAAAAATCATGACTTACTTTTCAAATGATGGAAATACATTTATGAAATATATTAACAAAAAATTTATACAAAACAATTTATATAAATTCAATAGGCTTGTAAAACCGTTTAAAAATTCAGAACAAATTTATATAACATAGATAAATTATAAAGAAACATGGTCATCTGGCTATGGATATGATAGTTCAAGGATGAATGATCCTCACACACTCAAAGGTGATCATGGAAATATGTGTATAGACAGACCCCAATGACACTATAAAAAGTAAACTCATCACCATCCCATAGGAGATGTAACCTACTACACAAGGTTTTGTTTTAGTTATAACATGTCAAAAGATTTTTATCGCAATAACTCACTTACTACCTAGGATTTCATGTTCTTAGTACATAATTGACATAAAAGTTATTTTATAACTATTAAAAATACAATTCAACCCATTCAACTATTCCAAAATTTATAATATTCTACATAAAAACCAAACATATGTTTATGAAAAACGCATTTTCATGACAAAAACACAAGGTTTCTATCAAAACCCATTTTACAACCTTTTCTCAAATACAACATTAAAATATATTTCAACAAATCAATTTAATAATTATAATTAAACAATTTTTCATAAATTTCTCAAACAGACACTAATCTAATGGGATTGGGGGTTTTCCCTAATTTAATTACAGTAATGCAATTTTACATTAAAATATCTCTATTCGATGAAACATAGTTTTTTAACAAACCAATTGAAATATATTTGATAAATTTACATTAAATATAACTAATGAATTTATATCAATAAATACATGGATAGTAAAAAAATTTCATCACAACGAAGCCACCTACCTTTCTACTAGAAACACAAGGCTGACAATAGAACCCACCAACAATAATGAAGGAATTTAAGATCTAGGAACTAATCCTTGAAACATGTTTAAAAATAATAGAGTTTAGATTCATCAATCCCTTTATGATCTATCAAAATACAAGGAAGAAAAGAGAGGGATATGAAGAGATAGCAAGAAATATTATTAGGTGAGTCACACTACAACCAAAATGTTGATCTATTGAAGATTGAAAGAAACTGAATAGATCTATGGTCTCCAAAATCGCATTGGAATTTTTTTTCATTCAAGGGAAATTAAGACTATAGAGGATGAGAATAATAATCCGCCTGGCAGTCTGTTAAAAAAATCGGGATAATACCCATTGTGTAACTGAATAACACTTTATGTAATTGAAAAATAGGAAAATCATTGAAAAAACAATTCCTTTATAAAATATTGTATTTATAATTATTTTATAATTTATAAGTCCTATAACCATATTACACAATGTTTATATCCCTATCCAACTACATAATAAGTAGGTTTTTATTTAAAATCCAACAAATCTCTAACTTCACCATCATATGTATCCTCCCAAATTATTTCTTGACACTACCTAGAGAATTGAAAATGAAAACCATGACATTTTTGTAAATCATATATTTAAGAAGGTAATGGTATGTCAAATTAGGTAACTAAAGTGAATTTTTGGGATAGACTTTTCTATGTAATTATTGGTTATTTAATTTTTGGATGCAAAATTAAAGGTATGGAATAAAAAATCAGGCTAAAACATATTAAGGATAATTTTTTTGGTTGTTTCCAACATCTAGGAATTTTTATATTGATTGTAATCACATGTATGAGGAAAAGGACAAACCCTAGGATGAGTAGCAACCCATCGCATCTAGAAAGAATGGAGCAATTGAACCCACAACCATAGAGAGACCGGGGTGTATCACCTACAAATGTCCTACATGATTTTTTAGTTATTATGAGATTATTTTTTCATTATTTAAACTATCTAAAGGATAAATATTATGTTTATTTTGGTTACATATGTTTTATTAAATATAAAACCTTGTGATTGGAATGTGATTTTGTTAATAATTGATTAATCTTATTTTATAAGATGTTTATTATTTTGGTAAATTTATATGATTAAGTTAAATAGAATATTGTGATACATTGTTGGATAAATAAAGGATTAATTTTATTTTATTCGAAAATGTCATTTTATAGTAATTATATTTATTTATGAAAATTTATAGAAGACGTGGAGATTATATGATTTAGGAAATTATAGTTGTGGAATGTGACTCTAAGATTCATAGATTTTATGGGATGATAAATGATAATAATATCATTGAATTATATGTGTCAAAATAATTTTTGGGATTTAATATTTGTCCAAATTATTTTTAAGGTTTTTTAGCGATTGTATTTTTTTGAATGGTCTGTGCCGAACTATTGGTATTACTAACGGATTTTGGATATTAAAAGTAGTTTTAATTCATATAATGGTTTATTCATTTAGGAGAATTATTTTATCTAATCCTAATTATTTCTTCCCGGTTAATGTTTCAATAAACTATAATTAGATAGTAAATCTAATACAGATTATAAGATTCTTTATATGTTGATTCTAGTGCATTAGGAGTGAAAAAATCATCACAAATACTAAAAATTTTGAGAAATATTTGTGTTTGTGGTGGAAATTTTATAAATGATGAAACATTAATTTTCATATATTTATATTTCCTTATGTGTTTAGTCTATTCAGTAAAAAAATTTCTCAGCATTGTGAAAATAATATTGAAATCAAAACATTATCTTTTTACTTTTCATAATAAGAAATCATTTACCATTTATCCCATTACAAAATTATGGCTGCGTGATTATTCACATTATCATTAAAATGTTCTCTATCACTCTCCATTAAAACAAGAATGTTTCTTTTCTATTCTATTTCCTGGATTTACTATATAAAATCTTATTATTTGTTATTTTATGTTATATTCATACATCATTTTCAATCTTTTAAAGTTGAAGTTTTATTAATCCTTTTTTTGATGTGGTATTTCAATAAAGATAATACGAATATTTTAAGTCTAGTTATAATGAATGAATTCAAAATTTCATGTATTTTAATACCAAATAGTGCATGAATGAAAATTTCCATGTTTAAAAATGTTATATACTATGTTCGATAGAGTTCATGATACACCAAAACGAGCATAAATAAAAAAATAATTATTATTATTAAAATGTAACCATTATAGACATGCCATTAGAATAGTGGGAATGAAAATAAGAACTAAATTATTAAAATATAGTTTATACACACATATATATATAAACAATATTTGGTAAAAATTTAATTATAAATAAAATTATTAACTTTTTTTAAATGTAAATTTTCTTATGAAAAAATATTTAAAGCAACACAAATGTGTTTTATAACATTAAATTGTAAAGTCGATATTGATTGATTATATTAATTAAATATATATATAAATATATAATTAATTTAATTTAATGTTTAAAATTCATTTTATGTATTTTATATACATGATATAAGAACAAATCCTATTTTATGCATAAAAATTATTTTTCTAAAATGGAAGTATTTCACCATTTTTAAAGAAAACTAATATTATATATAGATTTTTACACATTTATAAATTTTGATTGAAAAAATAAAATTCTTCATTAAAATTATAATATAAATTTTTTTACTTTTGTTCAATTTTTGTTACATTTTTTATAATTTTCTTATTTTGACGAATAGTTAAAATAAAGAAATTTTATTGTAACCAATATATTCATCTAAATAATTTATAGTGTAAAATAATTTATTCAATTTATTCTAATCTATAATTAGAGAACTTTTATATCATTTAATGTTATGTATGTTATTGTAATTACTTTTATACATATTTTGGATAAAATAACATTTCAATCTTTTGAACATTTTTTCTTAAAAAACTTGTTTTCTCATTCCATCAATGGGAATAATTTTAAATTAAAATTTTCCAATTATGATCATTTAAATTATAATATTAGACTATATATTTATATTGTAAATTTAAAATTTCAATAAATATTTCCGTTTTTGACAAGATGAATAGTAGATATAATAATATTTTTTACCACAATTAAGGGAAAATGAATTAATTAAGAGATAAAATAATATTATAATTATTATAAAATTAAAATAAATCATGTACTAATTTAATTGGATGAGTTACTTTTTACATAAATCATCATTTTTATGATTTTATGACCCATTGGAGCCACATTCATGACTTTATACCCTTTATAGTATTTTATTTTAATTAAAACTTAATGGTGACATACTAATGTTTTAAGAACAATAAAAAATTATTTTAGAGGGATTTAGAAAATAACATTGAATAAAAATAGTAATTTTAAAAATAAAACATTTATCTTCAACATTATGATTTTTTTATTTTTTAGGGAATAAATATTTAAAATTAATTCCTTTCACAAGGATAATGCTGTAATTATTTAATTAATTAAAATATCAAATTAAAGTAAATATAATTTTATATAAATAATATCATGATAAATTTTTATTGATTAATTTTAAATTATAAATATTATTTTGTTTATTTGGTTTAAGTATATCATGTTATGTTATTTTTTAAAAGCCCTGTATTGAATAGTGTAAAAATTGATATTAATTATATTTTAAAATAAATATTATTTTAATAAATGGTATAAAATTACTCAAAATCAAATATTAGTAAATTTAAATTGGATAAGTCTTCATATTTCATAAGATATTCGTTTAATGGATTTTTTTTCATTTTATATTAATTATATTGACACTAAAATTGTAAATGATATGATAACACTATAAGTGTTAAAGGGGTTAAAATGGTAAAATAAAAAAGATAAGGATTAAAAAAAATAATTGAAAAATGAATAATTTTCCTTCTTTAAATTTAATTTTACCAATAATCCTACTTTATTCAAAATAACGCTTTTTTATTTTTTTGGAAGATAAAATTAATTTATATTAATTTAGTATTTTGAAGAATTCCAATAGGGCACATATCTTCTTGAAAAAAATGGAAAATATTATTCTCTTTTTTTAACACCAAAAAAACCTATTTGGCTCGCACATGATCTACACAATTAACATAATATAATCCATTCCCATATTATAGACTTTTTAGTCAAAAAAATACTTATTGATCTTAAGGTGAAAGACAAAGCATATTATCCAAAAAAAGATATCATTTTTAATTTTGTGTTTTTGTTTTGTTTCCACTTCCACATCCTTAAAATCTTCCTAAAAAAGATAAATTAATACAACTTGTATAATCAATAAAAATAGATGTTATGATGTTAAGATAATACCCTAAACCCATCTACATGTCCATCAAATTAGAAAATAATTATTTATTGTTTTGTATGACAGATTACTACATCGTGAAACAATATAATTCATTTTCCATCATTTTATCTCATTATTGGTTATAATTATATAATTACCTTTTCTATATTATACTATGACCCAATTATCATTATCAAGGAATAATCTATCATATATTTACTTTCCTTTCCCTGATCATAAAAATTATAATGTCCATTACGCATACGTGTGGACTATAACATTCACAAAGTGACGTGATTAGTTTTTTTTCACCACATCACATGGATGGTAAATAGTAGAATATATAAATTATTAATATGATATAAATGATATTCTAAAAATAATTTAATGATAAAATAGTTCTTACCTTATTTCTATAATGATCATTGAAAATGGAAATTTTACTCATTCGTACGTATGACTAACCATCTCTAAGATTTTAATATAGTTCAATTTTTATATCTATATGTAATGGATGGATTTAAAAGTATAATTGATGTATAAAAGTGTTTAATGTTAATTAATAATATTATTTAGATTATGGAATGATTATAACATTTAAAATTAACATCATGCATAATTTATTGTGTGTCTCAAGTAAGGAATATCATCGATACGTCAGATATGTATATAAATAATTAAGTAATTCTTATAACAAAGTAATGAGTGGTATAAAACTAATAATAACCATTTAAAAGGTTATCACATGAGTAAATAATTAAATTATTTTTATTATTCAATATGATAAAGATTTTATTTGATGAGTTAAACTCAAGGTAAAATATTTGTTCTCAATCTCCTATCATTATGGAATATTTTGATGTTATACACCTCCCTTTTTTATGATGTGTATATACAACCCCCATCGAATTTTCATATCATTAATTTATTTATTATCAGGGTTTTTAATGGTTTTTAAATGATATTATTTCATGTGGATTATGATTTTAATGTTCAATATGGTATCTGACACATTGAATGTTTAATGGTTAAATTTCAAAATATATTCCTTCCATGTCAATATTCATGATATTTTTTAACATATTATTTTTTATTCATTTGAAAGGATTATAAAGGAAATTTTAAGAATATTTTTGAGTTAATTAATTTCTTTTCATAGAATTTTGGAGATGAAAAAAAAGATTAATTCATAATGAACATGGGGACAGTGACATTTTCACACTGATGACTATTATTTAATTTATACTTTCCTTTTAAATATTACATATTTCATAAGTGAAAAACCCTATTCCATTATTTTTTTTGGTATTGAAAACTGTTATTAAAATGATACATATATTTATAAATGAATTTATTTCATTTGGGAATAATAGTGTTTTTCAAAAGGTTTGATGATAAATGTATTTTTTTCATGAAATAATAAATGATAATTATAGGAGAATTGTGATCTCTATATAGCTTATATGATGGTTTGAACCCCATTCTACTGATAAAAATTATACGAAGTGTTGATCCCCATTATAGATCATCACAGGTTTATAAGAATAAGGATTATCCTATGTTTAATCTATATAAACCCTTTTGTGGATTTAATTTATGAAATTTTCTAATGAATAACAGAATTTTTGTAGCCATAAATTTTTGAGTAAATTATGGGTTGTTACTTTTTGGGAAAAATAATTAACGATGTGAGATAAATTTTGTGGATAAAATATTTTAAGGATAATTATTTAGATGTTTCTCAAATTTAATGAATTCTATAAGGATTATAATAGCATATTCTTATTAAAAGGACAATCTGAAGGATGGTTGTCAACCCATAACATATGAAAGGCCCAAAAGATTGAACCCATAACTGATGGAAGGCAATAGTGCATCACGTAACAATGGCCAATGTGATGTTTTAGTTAGTAGGATACTATTTTAATTATTAAAATAATCTGAAGTATAATAGTTATGTTTATTTTGGAAACATTTTTTTATCGAATAAATTACCTCGGGTTTGGGAAATGATTTTTTGATTAATTGATTAATGTAATTTTAAAAAGAAATTAATTAATTTGATAACATTATATGATTGATGTAAATAGAATACTGTGATATATTACTGGAGTAATAATGTTTGAATATTCTTTTAGAGGGAAATTTTACTTTATCTATATTAATGCTTATAATGGAAATGGATATCATACGTTGAGATTATGTGATTTAGGAAATAAAATTGGTGGTATAATACTTTAAGAGACATTGAAGTTATTTGGTTGTAAATTTTAATACTATCAATGAATTATTTAAGATAAAATTTTATATGAGTTTCAAACAGAGACTAGACAATGCTTATAGAATTTTAAGGATAGATATTTATTTTATGTCCATTCATGAAAACTGGGTAAAACTATTGAATTTTAGATATTAAAAGATGTTTTAAATTATATACTGGATTATTATTTTAAGGAAGTATTTTATTTTTTCCAATCTATTTTAATTTTGGTAATGATTTAAGGAAGAATAAATAGATAGTAAATATTTTATGGATTATATGATTCACGAGATGTTGATTGTAGTACCTCATTCTGGAAAAATTAATCATAAAAACTCGTAGTATGGAGAAAAATATGTGTTTTTGGCTGAAATTGATAAAAGGATGAAACACTAGTCTCTAATTTAATATATTTCATTATGTTATTAGTGAATATAGTAAATTATTTCCTCAATTATATGAAATTAATCTTCAATCAGAAATGTTATCCATTTATGTTTCTTGTCCTTAAATCAATTGAATTTTAACCCATTATAGAATTATGTTTGGATGAATTTTTATATTATCATTACAATTTTTTAATCACACTCCATAAAAATATAAAAGTACTTTTTCTCTTATATTTCCCATTTTTCTTACATGGAATCCTATTGTGTGTTATATAAGTTGATCGACATTCTTCATTTTTTTTATTTTAATGTGGATGTTTTGTTAATCTTTTTTCTGATGTGGGATTTCAATTATGGTAATATAAATATTCGAACCAAGCTTATTATGCTCAAATCCAAAATTTAGATGAATTAATTTACAAAATTATTGAAGATTATATCAACCTATATTTTAAAAAATAAATAATATATTCGATAGCAAGAAAGAAATTCCACACCGTGCTTAAACTAACAACAAATTTTTGTTATTTAAATGTTACTATTATAAATCAGTTATAAGAATGGAAAGAATGAATAGTTTTAAATTAATTATAAAACTTTGGTTTATTCATTTATATATAATTAATTTTTTTGTGTCCTATTAATTATAAATTAAAATAAAATTATTTCATAAAAGGAAATGTTTTTCTGAAAAAACTATCTAAATGTGGAGATGTATGTTTTATAACAACAAATAAAAAAATAACAATTTTTGGATTATAGTAATGAATTATTGATATAATACAGTCAATATAATGTATAACAATCATCTCATGTGTTTTATAGACTTGATATATAAATAAATCTAGTTTTATGCATAAACAATTTATTTTTCAATAAAGGCAGTTTTGCCACCATTTGAGGGATCACTTGTTTTAAATATTGTTTTTTGAAGTTTCATATATAATATATTTGAAAAAATAATCTTATTAATTTAAATATTAATATTTAATGTTACTTTTTATTAGTTGTTGATTTTTCTTTATAATTTTCATGTTTTGATGAATAGTGAAAAATAGAAATTTTAATTGATAACAGTTTTTTCTCTGAATAATTTATTGAATTAAATTAAAATATTTATATGGTTTAAAGTATAATTAGATAAATTTTATATAATTTAATCTAATTTAGTAAATTTTAACTCATTTCATATATAGTTTGGACATAAAAACATTTAAATAATTTGATTGTTTTTTAATTTAAAAACCTGATTTCTGATTCCATCAAGAGGATTAATTTTAAATTAATTTCATTGAATTATCTATTTTAAAAATTTCTAAAGTGATTCCAAATTTGGAATCCTAATTTAAAATTTTACTAAATATTTCACTACTATTGTTTGATAATATGATAGTGACATTAGTCATTTTTTTATTAACATAGTTAAGGGTAATTTGGATTATTATTGGTAAGAATAATATTATAAATATGGGAGAAATTCCCTAACACTTGTCCTAATTTTATTAAATTGGTTATTGTTGATAAAAATAATCATTTTTATGATTTTATGAAACCATGGATCCACATAGATGCCATTATAAACTGTATATTATTTTATTTTAAGGAAAAGAAAATGATGAAATACATATGATTTAATAACTATTAGATTTTTAATATAGGGATATTTAGAAGATACCGTTGACTATAAATAGTTATATAAAACCTGTAATATTGATCTATATTATGATATTTAAATTTTAAATTTTATGAAAGAAATTAAGAAATTAATATATTTAACTATGATGATGCATCATTTATTTAATTAATGAAAAAATAAAATAAATGTTACATAAAATAAACAATTTCTCATAATTTTATATAAATAATTTCATATAAGAATTTAATAGATTAATTTGGTGTTTTGGTAATAATTTGTAACTGTTGTTTTGAAAGTATCATGTTGTTATGAAATATTTTAAAGGTCAATTAATGAATAGTTTCAAAATTTTCATTAATGTTATTTTAAAATAAATAATATTTTTTTAAATGCTATAACATTAATAAAAATATAGAATTTGTAAAAATAGTTGGTAGCAGTCATAATATGTCATAAATGTCTCATTACATGTTATTTTTTAAATTTTATTATAATTAAATTAACCCTAAATTATAAAATTACATGATATCACGGTAAAAGTTAAAGGGGATAAAAAGGGTGAAAAAGTCATGGATTAAAAAACTAAAAAAAATGTCCAATTTTTATTTCATGAATTTATTTCAACCCATTATTATTATATCTTATAATTAACTCAATTTTTAACCTTTTATCTTACAAAATTGATAAATATTAATTTAATATTTTTGAATAATTCCCAGACTATACCTCTCCTCTATTATAAAAGAGAACCTATTGTTCTATTTTATTTTCTCTACAAGACCTATTTGTTTCAAAAACCATCTATGAATATAATTTTCTATAATTCCTACCCATATTCTAGAGCTCTTATTTTATGAATAATGTCACGACCTGTCCCCCGGGGCCCATGTCGTAACTACCCCAAGCCCGCCTTCCATAGGCCAGGGGCTGGCGACTAGCACCAAAGGCATAAATCCCTATAACTGGGAAGGCATTGCCTTTATAAAACGTAAAATCACACAACCAGAGAACATGCTGAAGAAAAAACAAAGTAAAGAAGTATAACAAATGTGCTGAAAGTAAAAAGGGGTCAGAAATACATACCCAACAGAAAGGTACAGCTACAAATGAAAGAAAAGTAAAACTGAAAAGACAACAGCTGAATGGTGAAACAGCTCCTGGATCGTCCTCCAGGTTCCTACCTAAAGGGTAGCTACAGATATCCTCCTGAGCACTCCGCGTCTATCAGTCTACTCTGTTTTCCGTCACGCTGAGTGTCCACCTCCAGGTACCATCCAGTCCTCGTACACTCTACCTCGGTCAGCGTTGTCCGTCGTTAGCATCCAACACAATGAGGTGCGGGCAAAGCCCATGCCGAGGTGAGTATAACGATACTCAGTAGGGACCCCGAAACCCTCATGGTCTCAAAAAATCCAAAACGGATAATCCATAAAGAAAGATCTCAACAGATAACATTTACTTTGGTATATGCCCGTACATATACCTAATTTATCAAGTAACCCATCTCAATCATGAGGAAAACACAAAGGTCATTGACTCAACTCAAACTAGTATTTTCATTATTGAAGCCACAACTGCTAGATAACTCCTCATCTGTCGAGAACAGTGGCCCTATCGTGACTCCGAGGTGCTACTCACTAACCTTAGACTGTTGAGGTACTCCTCCTGTCAAGTAGCGTGTGTCTGTCGTCCCAACATGGTAGCGCTTCCCGCCATGGTTCTGCCGCCCCAACATAGTAGCGCACCCCCTAATAGCCTACAGAGGTACTCCTCCTGTCGAGTATCGTGGTTCTTCCACCCCAACATAGTAGCACTCTTCCACTATGGGTCTATCACCCCAACACATTAGCGCTCCCCACTAGGCTAGTCAAGTCCCTCCGAATTGAATCGGACAAGCAGTCATCAGGTCTCATCCAGCTATAAGGTCTTCGTACTCTATACGCTCGTCTCCGAGAGGATTTTTTCAATGATCTACTGGTTGATACTTTCAAGTGTCACGTAATCTCACATGGATGTATCTCATGGGACCGCCTCGTCATCGGGGTCTCAATGCAACAGACGACGTGTCAATTGGACACCCGGTCTGTGAGTTATTAGCCTTTTTGTCCTAGGGGCACGATTGGTTTCATGTACGAACCAACCCGAACGTATCTCAACTGTACCCCTAACTCCCATGGGGTAAACTAAAAGGGACTTTTTCTCAAAGAGATTACCAATGCCACTGACGGTTCGTCAAACAGACGTCTGGTCTGAGAGTTATTGCCTTTTCAGTTAAAGGGGCCCAGTTGGTTTTTAAGCTAAAACCAACCCGACCATACTCCAACTACATCCAAACCTCAAGTGGAGTATTCCAATGGAACCATCTCATCATAATAAATTCAACATAATTGATGGAATTTCAATCGTACGTCTGGTCCTTATGTTATAAGTGTTTTTGCTCCAAGGGCCCGATTGGTTTCGGGTTCGAACCAACCCGATCATACCCAAACTTCACTGATACCTTGAGTGCAATATATAGAAACGAACATCTTGATCCAATGAATACTATGCAAGTAACGGTGCATCGATCGTAGGTCTGTAGCTCATGTTATGGGCGTTTAAATGAATCTGTTCCGAAAAAGGGGGGTCTGGGCCCTGTTCGACCTGGCCCAACCCACTCTGGGTCGGCCTGAACTAGGTCAAGCCCGGTTTGGCGCAGCCCGTCCTGGCTTGTGCGGCCCGGCCCAGCTGGCGCGGCCAGACCCGGCTGGCATGGACTGGCCCAGCCAGGATCTGTATGGCCCGCCCCTGCCCGATCGGGGAGGGCGCTGGCACGGCTAGCTGGTGCGGCTTAAGTCGTGCCGCTTCGATTTTTCCGAAACGGTTGAGTCGTTCCGATCTCTTCCACCACCGTGCCGGTGAGGCGCGCCGCTGCCACCTTCTGCGGACCACCAGACACGCTCTGTTGGTCCGTTTCACCCACTGATTACGCCTAAACTCATATTGGGTCCCAAAATTTACTACGAAGGCTCCAAATCGCTGTTGCGTCCCCATTTCATTGTCACCCGTCAACCTGCACACAAACAAACAACCTGCGAAGGTTCTGGACTTGTTCATGAGCCCGTGACCTCCGTATTAGAGGCTCAAACCATAATTTATCATAAAAGGACGCCCAATTACAATGTTACAATATACATGTATAAAATTATACACAAACAACCCCTACCTCTAATAAAGGTTCACGATAGTCGAGCATCACGGAAGAAGGAGTCGCGGGGGTCGGGCGTCGCGGTATACGGACGTCGTTTCCAGTGACATTGGGGTTTGTCTGGAGGGAAGCGTTGATGTAGAAGTCTTCCGTGTTCTTCATCGATGTCAATCTTTATTGATGGAAGAATGGTGTGTTCTCCCAAGCCTTTCCAAATAGTAGCCATGCCTCAAAAGAAACAATTGGCTCTCTATAATTATATTGGTGCCATGCAATTCAAAATAATTCAAAAGGATTCACGACACCCCACATAATTATTTAATTTAGTATCTCAACCCATTAATTAGAAGGGTTGGCATAGGTGGGATGTGGAGAGACTCCACCATAATAAATGGGGAGTTGTCAAAATTAAGGAGAGAGAGGGGGAGAGGAAGAGTTCTCATAATTAATGGGGGGTTGTCACAATAAAGGAAGTGGAGTTAATTGGGTGGGTTGAAGAGAATTATGGGAGATGAAAGGTTGGGAATCGTGTGGGCCCCACCGCTTAAATATCCACACATGGGAAGTTGGGTGGGTGTGGGCCCCACCAATAACTTCCCTATGGGAGGAAATAACTTCCATAGATATATAAAATTGTTCTAACAATTTTATTTAACTATTTCCAATTTCCCCAAAAAAATAACTCACAACCCACATAAAACATAACTGCGGCAAAGGTCCCCTTAAGCAAGTATCGGTGTTGTGAGTTCATTGGTGTCCTTAGATTTCAATTCCGAGTATCAGTTCAAAAGATAGAAAAAACTGCATGTACGTTTACTGAACGTACCCAAAAAAAACTTCAGAAATTGTTTCCAGGCACACCAGGCCTCGGAATCAAGTGCCGTGAGAAGCTATAGACTCGTAAAATTCCAAATAATTAAGAAAAAAAATTCCCTGAAAATTCTGGGTCTTTACATTACTCCCACCTCAGCGATTTACATCCTCTTAAAGCTGCAACACACACCCGGGAAACAAATGAGGTACTGCGCACACATCTGAGCCTCCCGCACCCATGTGCTCTCCTAGAGGTTCCGGTGCTGGCAATGAAAGCACACCAGAGGAATCGACCATCCTTGTAGGACCCACTCCTATCGATCCTCAATCTCTACTGGAACCTCTGTGAATATCACCCTGTCATCAATATCTAGCTCTCTGTGGTCAATGATGTGGGACAGTTCGTGCACGTATCTTCTCAACCAAGATACGTGGAAGACGTCGTGCACCTGGTGCAACTGTGGTGGAAAAGGCAAGCGATAAGCTACCTCGCATATCCTATTGAGGACCTGTAACGGTTCGATGATCCTTGGAGATAACTTTCCGCCTCGGCCACATCTCTGTAGACCTCATCGAGGTGAGACACGTATAAAGACGTGGTCCACATCCTCAAACTCCAGTTGTCCCTATCTCCTATAAGCATAGGATTTCTACCTTCTTTGTGCAGTCTTTATCCACTTCTGGATGATATGAACCTTCAACATCGTAGCTCGTACCATCTCTAGTCGGGAGGAAGTCGGCCGACTTCTTAAGTCGGTCGATGATTACCATTCTTCACCTACGATCTTCATGAGCTTCTAAGATTTCTCCTTTGCTGAAAAGGGAAATTTTCTCTCATCCCTTGGATGAACCATTCCCATTTCCTAATACAGTCCATCCTATCATGAACAGTAATAATTCATTCCATGGATAATGTCGTAAGGCCTCGACGTTACTACCAAGAGATCAAACCATTACTCTCACCTCCAAGGGTCGTGTAACACTATCAACATCAGTGTGTGGTCACTGGGTATCCTCTAGTAGAAATCTCGAATATGAGTGTCAAGTCAATAGTTTTAACAGTACCTCTTAGTATCAACAATAAAAAAAGGACAGGGAAGTAAACATCAAAAAGTTGAGTGTCTTTTATTACTGCAGCTCGTAGTACAAAGACACATAACAACCACAAACAACAACAGCCTAAAAACTAGAAGAACCAAGAACAAAGACCTCCATGTCTAGAACTAGTCTTGATCCTGTCCACCTGCTTCCAAAGCTCCATAGTCGTATGCTTCAGCTTCCTGAATCTATCCTCTCCCATATCCACCTATTCCTTATGGTCATGGTCGACCTCCTAGTGGTGGTGGTGGCAACACTTCGAAGCATCGTACACCACCGACTGTACGGCCAACTCCTTTACCTCGGTTTGGTAGGTTCCTCTACTGCCTTCTGCTCATCTGATGGTCAGTTCGGGCAGTCTCGAGCCATGTGACCCTGCCTGCCGCATGGATAGCACTTCCGGGTCCTCATACAGCTGGCTCTGTTTCATGTGCCTTGCACAACCGAACCTGTATCCCGTGGTCTCCCTCTTGTTGGCCTAGTTTGCTTGGACTTCTGTGACATCTTTCTATTATCAGCTACAGAATACTCCGCTACGGTCAGAAAGCCTTGCTAAGAGTGGAGTAGCTCCTGAGCCCGCATAGAGAGTAGAGTCGCTGGTATAAACTCCACCCTGAAAAAAAACATCGAAGTTTCCCTAGATGAACTTCGTCTCCTAGAAAAACTGAATCATCTGGATGCACAACCTCTCAGCTTCTCCCTGAAAGAGACCAATAGAAAGTTACAACATCAAGTCCGCAGGTGTCCCAGCTTTGTGGAAAGCTTGGGCTACAAACTCCAGCCAGTACCCAGCCATCTGAAAATCAGACTCTCCTCGAAAACTCAGGAGCCTCTGTCGCTGGAACTCATACAATGAACTTAAGAGGCGTGCACTCTCTGCTGCTGGGGCTGGTGATAACGGTAGCCTAGTGGGTAATGGTACCGCTAGTGCCTCTGATGTGATGGGCCCTTGCACCGTGGACTCACTGCTTGGTGGGCTACCATTGTGCTCTCTACTCGGAACCCCCACTGACTAATGGGGTGAAGACATCCTAAAAAAATATGTGACATGGTCAATAGACTATACCTGGTGAGAAGAACTGGTTTGACCGGACTTAAAGAAAACTTTTGAAAACACACACACAATCAGTGTTCTCGTGCACTGAGTCAAAAATCAGAAGTCAAGGTCCTGGTGTATGGATTCATCGACCACCCGCACAAACACTGGACTCCCTAAACTGAAACCACACTTAGTACCCTTAACACTATTTCTTCATAGATAGAAAATATCAGAGTCCTACGTTCTACGGTAGAACCGACTCCTCTGATACCAATTTTTCATGACCCATCCCCTAGGTCCCATGTTGTAACTACCCCAAGCCCACCTTCCATAGGCCAGGGGTTAGCGACTAGCGCCAAAGGTGTAAATACCTATAACTGGGAAGGAATTGCCTTTATAAAACGTAAACTCACACAACAAGAGAACAATAGGAAGAAAACACTATGTAAAGAAGTATAACAAGTGTGTTGAAAGTACAAAAGGGACGGAAATACAATCCCAACATAAAGGTTCATCTATAACTGAAATAAAAGTACAACTGAAAAGACAACAGCTGAATGGTGAAGCAGCTCCTAGATCATCCTACAGGTTCCTACCTGAAGGGTATGTATAAATTTCCTCCTTAGAACTCTGCGTCAATCGGTTCGCTCCATGTGCCATCATGCTGAGTGTCCACCTCCAGGTACCGTCCATTCCTCATACACTCTACCTCGGTCAGTGTTGTCCGTCATCTACATCAAACACAACAAGGTGCGGGCATAGCCCGTGCAGGGGTGAGTATAACAATACTGGGTAGGGACCCCGGGACCCTCAAGGTCTCACAAAATCCAACAAGGATAAACCACATAGAAATTTCTTGACAGATAACCTTTACTTAGGTATCTGCCCATACATATACCTAAGTTATCAAGTAACACATCTCAATCATTAGGAATACACAATGGTCATTGACTCATCTCAAACCAGGATTTTCATTATCCAAACCCAAACTGCTGGAGAACTATTCTTCTATCGAGAAAAGTGGCCATGTCGCGACTCTGAGGCACTACTCAATATCCTTAGACTACTGAGGTACTCCTCCTGTTGAGTATCGCGAGTCTGTCTACCCAACAACGTAGCGCTTCCCACCATGGGTCTGCCGCCCCAACAAAGTAGCGCACCCCCTAATAACGTATAGAGGCACTACTCCTGTCGAGTACCTCGGGTCTGCCTCCCCAACACAGTTGCACGCCTCCGCCATGGGTCTGTCTCCCCAACACAGTAGCGCTCCCCACTGGGCTAGTCAAGTCACTCTGAATCGAATCGGACAAGCAGTCATCAGGTCTCAGCCAGCTACAATATCTCCATAATCTGTAAGCTCGTATTCAGGAGGATCTGCACTATGAGATACTAATGGATACATTCAAGTGTCATGTATTCTCACGTGGATGTATATCATGGGACCACCTCATCATCGGGGTCTCAACGCAATAGACGGTGTGTCAATCGGACGCCTGGTCTGTGAGTTATTAGCCTTTTTGTCCCGAGGCCCGGTTGGTTTCCTGTACGAACCAACCCAACCGTATCTCAACTATACCCAGAACTCCCCTGGGCTATATTAAAAGGGACCATTTCTCAAAGATATTACCAGCACCGCTGACGGTTCGTCAGACGATCGTCCGATCTGGGAGTTAATGGCTTTTCCGTTCCAGGGGTCTGGTTGGTTTTTAAGCTAAAACCAACCCAACCATACTCCAACTGTGCCCAAACCTCATGTAGAGTATGCAAAAAGAATATTATCATCATAAGTAATCCAACGTAACTGACGGCACGTCAATCGGATGTCTGGTCCTTAAGTTATAAATGTTTCCGCTCCAAGGGCCTGGTTGGTTTCAGGTACGAACCAACCCTACCGTACCCAAAATTTTCCAAAACCATGAGTGTAATATACCAAAACTCCCATCTCCATCCATGGATTCCCACGCAACTGACGGTGCATCAATCGTAGGTCTGTATCTCATGTTATGGGCATTTAAACGAATCTGATCCAAAAAAGGGGGGTCTAGGCCCAGTCTGACCTGACCCAACCCACCCTGGGTCGGCCAGAACCGGGTCGACCCAACCCAGGTCTTCGTCCGGCCCGGTTGGGCATGGCCCGGCCAGGCTGGCGCAGAATAGACCGGTTGGCGCGGCTCGGCCCGGCTGGCGTGGACCGGCCCGGCCAATGCGGCTCGGCCCGGTTCCGCATGGCCCGCCACGGCTCGGCCAGGTGGGCCCTAGCTCGGCTAGCTGGCGCGGCTTAAGCTGCACCAATTTGATTTTTCTGAAACGGCTGAGCCATTCCAGTTTCTTTCGCCGCCGCGGCTCAGCTGCAGCGGTCTGCTCCGGTGGTGCGCCTGCGTGGTGTGCCGCTGCCGCCTTCCACAGACCACCGGATGTGCTCCGGTGGTCCGTTTCACCCAACGATTGTGCCTAAGCACATATAGAGTCCCGAACATTAATTCGAAGGCTCCAAATCGCCATTGTGGCCCTATTTCTTCATCACCCGTCAACCCGCGCACAAACGAACAACCTGCCGAGGGTCCAGAATTGTTTGTGAGCCAGTGCCTTCCGCATTAGAGGCTCAAACCATAATTCATCATAAAAGAACATCCGATTATGAAGGTACAATACGCATATAAACAATTATACAAAAACAACCACTACCTTGAATAAAGGTTCATGGTAGTCAAGCGTCGTGGAAGACGGCGTCACGGAGGTCGGGCGTCGTGGTATACGAACGTCGTTTCCATTGACGTCGGGGTCCGTTCGGAGGGAAGTGTCGATGGAGAAGTCTTCTGCTTTCTTTGTTGGAGAAATTCTTCATTTAAGGAATAACGATGTATTCTCCCAAGCCTTACCAAATAATAGCCAAGCCTCAAAAGAAACAATAGGCTCTCTATAATTATATTTGTGTCATGAAATTCAAAATATTTCAAATGGATTAACGACACCACACACAATTTTTTAATTGAGTTGCTCAACCCATTATTTAAAAGAGTTGGAAAAGGTGGGAGGTGGAGATACTCCACCATAATAAATGGGGAGTTGTCAAAATTAAAAAAGAGTGGGGGGGGGGGGAACAGTTCTCATAATTAATGGGGGGTTTTCACAATAAAGGAAGAGGAGTTTATTGGGTGGGGGGTTGAAGCGAGAAATGGGAGATGAAAGGTTAGGGCTTCTTTGGGCCCCACCTCTCAAATATCCACCCATGGGAATTTGCGTGTGTGTGGGCCCCACTAATAACTTCCCTTGGGAGGAAATAACTTCCATAGATATATAAAATTGTTCTAACAATTTTATTCAACTATTTCCAATTCCCCCCAAAAAATAACTCTCAACCCACATAAAACACAACCGCGGTAAAGGTCCTCTTAAGAAATTATCGGCGCTGCAAGTTCATCGGTGTCCTCGGAATTCAATTCCGAGCATCGGTTCAAATGATAGAAAAAACCGCATGTACGATTACTGAACGTACCAGAAATAAACATTAGAAATTGATTTCGGGAACACCGGGGCTCGAAATCAGTTTGGTCAGAAGCTACAGACTCATAAAATTTCAATGAATAAAGAAAATAAATTCCCTTGAAAATTCCAGGTCTTTAAAAATAACACTATCTTTAGTGGTATTATGGTGATATGAAAAGGGGGTTTTCCAAAGAAAAGGTATCATTTTTACTTACGAGTTTTATTATTCTTCTTAAACATAGGTAAAATATTATTCAACCATTATAACATTATTTATATAGTATCCAAAATATTTTGATAATTTTTTTGTTACTATAATCACCTAAATCCATCTCCACATCCATCAAATATGAAAAAAATTAAATGTTTGTGTGTATAGTGGACTACTACCCCACAGACCGATTTAATTTGTTTTCCATAATCTTAACTCATGATTAATTATAATGATGGAGTTAATGTTTATTTTCGATATTGATGAAATATTTATCATGATTAATAAATAATTTATCATTTACATTATTACCTTTCAATGCATATAAAACTGATAATGTTGTTTTTGCATACATGTGAATTATCTCCTCAATGATGCGATTTGATTCATTTCTCATCACCACATTACATGGATGATATATATATGTATATTTTAATTATTAATATAATATTAATGATATAATTATAATTATTAAAATACAAAATAATAATTATATTCTTTCAATAAAGATCATTGAAAAATGGAAATGTTACTCATGCATGTGTATGACTTATCATTTCAATGATTGCAACGTAGTTCATTTTATATAACCACCAGTAATAGATGGATTTAAAAGAATAATGTATATATAAATGTGATTATTATGTTATGAATATTATTTTATAGATGATATACTAGTGATCACTTTGGCTACTGAAATCATAGTAATGTCAATTTGTACTCAAGAATAGATTATCGTCAAACTGTTCGTCATGAACATAAATAATTAAGTAACTATTATAAATTAATAATTATAAATATTAAGGTTATAATATACATTAAATAGGTTCTAAATCAGGTAAATAATTAACCTATAATTATTATTAAGGAAGATAAATATTTTTTCGGATGATTTAGATTCAATGTAAGGGATTTCATCTTAATCCCCTTTCATTGAGGCATATTCTGGTGTTATGCACCCATAATATTTTATGAGGTGTATATACATCCCCTTTAATTTATTATATCATTATTTTTTATTATAATTTTAATTAATGTTTTTTAGATGTTATTTTTTCATGGGTATTATGATTTAAATTTTCAACATGGTTTTGGACTCATTGAATGCATATTAATATAATTTCAGATTCTTTTTCACCAGGTTAATATCCATGATATTTATTTATATATTTATTTACATAGTTATTTATATGGATTTAAATGTATTATTAAATAAATTTTATTTATGTTTATAATTTCATTAAATATTTTCAAAATTAATCTTTTTATATGTTTTATATGAAATGTTTTTATAGTTGAATAAAATGAATATTGTTTTCTTAACTGAGGTAGAAAAATAAATTTTCTAAAATAGTGACTACTATTTAATCTCCAAGTTCCACTAAATTCTTAAATTTTTTAATTAAAAAACCACTTCATTTATTTTTTTGATTTTTTATGAAATTTTTTTTAATAGACATGGGTATTTATACAACAAATTGTTTTCATATTATATTAAATGAGTTTTTCAAAGGGTATTATGATGATATTTTTTATTCATGAAATGGAAATGGGAAACAATATGAAATGGGTGAAAAAGATATAGGTTATTAAACAGTTGAGCCCCATTATTACTCATGAGAAATGTTAGAGACCAATATTTCATATATGAACAGTTGATCCCCATTATATCTCACATGTGAGGCATATATAGCTTATATGAAGGGTGATACCTATTATATACCTCCAATGATTTGGGAAATAAAAAAATTGGAAATTGGTAGTATGGTTATTCTAATGGAATGTTTTTTGACTATTCTTATGAATACAATTCCATAAGTCACTTAAAAGGGTTTTTATTTATTTATTTTAGTTTTATTTAAATTCATTGAGAAAAAAATATGTGTTTTGTCACGACCCGTCCCCGGGGCCCGTGCCGTGACTACCCCAAGCCTGCCTTCCATAGGCCAGGGGCTGGCGACTAGCACCAAGGTGTAAATCCCTATAATGGGAAGGCATTGCCTTTGTAAAGTAAATAAACAAAAAACACAGAGTAAGCAGGTAGAAGTAAACACTAAGTAAAAACTGGTACAACAGTAAGTGCGGAATGTAAGTGGGCCAGAATACAAACCCAAACTGAAAGTAATGTCTAACTCGAAAAGGGGAAAACAGCAACTGAAAAGTAAAGCCGCAACGTCGAGTCGTCCACTGGAAGTCCCACCTGAAGGGTGGGTATAGAATGTCTCCACTGCTCCTCGGGTCCAGCCGACCACTCCGAGTACGTCTCACCTCGTGGTCCTCCTCCAGGTACCGTCCTGCTCAGCATGCCTCCACCACGATCAGCGCTGCCCGTCGTCTGCAACCAACACAATGTAGTGCGGGCATAGCCCGTGCAGGGGTGAGTATAAGCTACTCAGTAGGGACCCCGAGACCCCCGAAGGTCTCCCAGAATCCACAAAGGATAAACCAAAAAGGAAAGATAAAATGAAGTAACATCCGACACTGCTTAGATATATGCCCATACATATACCTAAGTCATCAATTCCCGTTCAGCTCCAACACCCGAGCCCAAGTACAACCCAGTCCACACAGGAAGAAAAACGTAAATCCACACAGGATAGCACAACACAATCCACATAGGAAAGTAAAACAGGATTCCGCTCACACAGGTATACTTCTTCGAATGACGATAAAGATGATCATTGATCCATCTAAGTTGTCGGACCCATAAAGGATCAAAAGGTACTAACCCCCGCAATAACCCACAAAGGATCTGACCCAAAAAGGATCGATAGGTAACTAACCCCTGCAATGACCCACAAAGGATCTGACCCACATAGGATCGATAGATAACTAACCCCCGCAAAGACCCACACAGGATCGGACCCACACAGGATCTGTAGGCGCTGGCCCACACAGGGCAGCTGAGTGCTGACCCACACAGCATTGGATCCACACAGGATCTGTAGCACTGATCCAGGTAGGATCGCTGAGTGTTGTTGTTGTCGCCGTCGAATCCACTTAGGATCTCTGTACAGTCTTCGTCGTGACAATAGCAGTCGCAGCCAGCTCTAGGGTTCCCGCACACAGCAAGCTCATTCGGGAGGGTCCGCTCCACGAGCCGAAAGGCTCATACATCAACTGACACATAGTCCAGAGTTGATGTATCCAAAAGATCCATATCGTCAATGGGAACTCAACGTCGCAAACGGCACGTCACTCGGACGCCCGGTCTGAGAGTTATTGGCTTTTTTGTCCCAGGGCCCCGGTTGATTTTTTAAGGAAAAACCAACCTGACCGTACTCCACCTGCGTCCAAACCTCGGGCGGAGTAATCCAAAAGATCTTTCTCACTTAGAGTAATTGAACAAAGTCGACGACACATCAATCGGATGTCTGAAGCTCAAGATATGAGTGTTTCCGCTCCGAGGGCCCGGTTGGTTTCGTGTACGAACCAACCTAGCTGAACCCAAAATATTCCTAAACCTTGAGTGCCATATTCCGAAACGCCCGTCTCGATCCAAGGATGGCATCGCCGCTGACGGCGCGTCGTTCAGAGGCCCGTAGCTCAAGTTGTGAGCAAAAGACCGAAAAGGTCCGGAAACGGGGGGGTCTAGGCCCGGACCAACCCGGCCCGACCCCCCCCCCCCCCCGGGTCCGGGTCCGACCTCGTTGGGTGCGACCCGGCTCGGACGGAGCAGCCCGGCCCTTCCTGGGCTTGACCCGACCGGCGGGTCGGCTCGGCTCGGCTCTGCCGAGCGGCCGAGCAAGGGAAGTCGCGGGCCATGCTGTCCCCGTGGGAAGAGGAGCTGCAGCCCTGCGTGGGGTCGCGCTTGGTTAGTGTACACGGCAGAGCTGCATCACATTTCTCGCCGGACCCACGCAGTCGCGGGTCTGGTCGGCCGCCGCCTCCGGCTGCCGGTGGATTCCGCGGGCCATCGGAGTTGTTCTGATGGTCCGATTCCATTTCCGTCTGCGCCGTAACTCCTCCCGGGTCCCTTTCTTCACTGTGGAATCAACAAATCATCTATGCGGCCCATTTTGTCATCGTCCTCCATTTTGCGCATCAAAGAATAACTGCGGAGGGTTGTCGGGCCCTGTTTGTTTGGCCCGCACCCTCTGCGTTAGGTGATAACAATCGGGAAAATAATTATCAACACATGAAAACATAACAAGATACAATTTTAATAAATTAAAATTACACGTTTATCCCATGCTCTTTTTTTTAGAAGGAAACAAGTACGGGAATAAAGTATTATTTTCAAATAAAATCCCTACCTCACCATAGTTGTAGAGCTTGCGTTCTTCGCGGAAGGGCGTCGCATCGACGATCTCCGAAGGTTAAAGGAAACACACAGATTTAATTATAACAATTAAATCCATGTTGAGGATAAAAAACCACAAAGTAATTTAAAAGATTTTAAATCTCCTACCTCAAGCAGTTGATCGAAGATTTGTCATGGGGAAGAACGTCGTGGAAGAAGCGTCGGCGTCGCGTTGATCTCTTGGGGTCGGGCGCTCTTCGTCGCCCTTTGTCGGAGGTCGGCGTTCTTCGCGTTCTTCGCATTCTTTGCATTCTTCGCGTTCTTCATGTTCTTCGCATTAATCGCGAAGGAGGATGAAGGAACAAAATCTCCAAATCCTCTCAACAAATCGCACCCCAGAAGAACGTTGTGTTGGTCTTATTTTATTAATTTTCCAATGGTTGAAAAAAAGGTTAAGAAACGAACAAATTAATTCTTAGAATTAATTCAACGAATTAACCTCCCAATTAAAAGGAGAGTTTAATAGTTTAAGAAACGCCCTAGTTGACTTTCATTTAATAGGGGTTTTCGCGGGTGCATTACTTAGCGGAAAAGAAACGGTGGGGCTCGTGCGGGCCCCACCTCACAAATATCCTACCAAGAGGGTAGGATATTTTGGGATCCACCCTATCCCCTTCAACTCAGCTTATGCAGCATAAAGTGTCTTTTAAGCGGCTTTATGTGAAATAAAATAAAGTTTTTTGTACCACATTATTTTATTTCTTAACATAAATCCCAAAAATTAAAAACCACACCTGAGAAAACGCAACTCCGGAAGTGGTGTTTCTAAGAAAATATCGGCGCTGCGATTCCATCGGTGCCCTCAGAATTCGATTCCGAGCAACGGTTCAAATGCTAGAAAAACCCACTCGTTCGTTCACTGAACGTACCCGATCCAAACTTCTGAAAATGATTCCGGGCACACCGGGCCTCAGAATCAGGTTCCGTTAGAAACTGCATTCTTGTAAAATTTCAAAGAAAATTAAGAAAAAAAATTCCTTGAAATTTATAGGTCTTTACATCACTCCCACCTCAGGGCTTTACGTCCTCGTAAAGATACATCATAATCTAGGGAAACAAATGTGGGTACTGAGCACGCATCTGAGCCTCCCACTCCCAAGTGCTCTCCTGGAGGTTATCGTGCTGCCCTCTGATGCGCACTAGAGTAATGGACCGTCCACGTAGGACCCTCTCCTGTCGGTCCTCGATCTCCACCGGGACCTCTGCAAAAGTCTCCCCATCATCAACGTCTATCTCCTCATGGTCAATGATGTGTGTCGGGTCGTGCACGTATCTTCTCAGCTGAGATACGTGGAAGACGTCGTGCACCCGGTGTAACTGAGGTGGTCGAACCAGGCGATATGCCACCTCGCCAATCCTACTGAGGACCTATAATGGTTCGATGAAGCATGGAGACAACTTGCCACCTCAGCCAAATCTCTGTAATCCACGTCGGGGTGAGACACGCAAGAAGACGTGGTCGCCATCCTCGAACTCTATTGGCCTCCGCCTCCAGTCAGTATAAGACTTCTGTCGGCTCTGAGCTGTCCTCATCCGCTCCTAGATGACCTGGACCTTCTCTGTTGTGGCCCGGACCATCCCTGGCCCCACAAGTGCTGACTCCCCAGGTTCTGTCCAGCACAAAGGAGATCTGCAAAGTCTACCATACAACGCCTCGTATGGTGCCATCCCGATGGTGCAGTGGTATCTGTTGTTGTACGAGAACTCCACCAAGGGTAGGTGGTCCTCCCAGCTGCAACCAAAGTCGTGGACACATTCGCGAAGCATGTCCTCGAGAGTCTGAATGGTCCTCTCTATCTGACCATCCGTCTGAGGGTGAAAGGCGGTGCTCAGATGTAGCTGCATCCCGAATGCCTCCTGTAACCCCTTCCAATGCCGAAAAGTAAAGTGAGAATCTCGATCAGAGACGATAGATGATGGCACACCGTGAAGCCATACAATCTCTTGAACGTAGAGACGCCCCAAGCTCTCCACTGAGCCCTGCTCTCTAATGGGTAAGAAGTGAGCCGACTTGGTGAGTCGGTCGACAATCACCCAGATAGAGTCGTGACCTCGGGAAGTGCGTGGAAGTCCAGTCACGATGTCCATAGATATCCCACACCACTTCCACTCTAGGACCTCTAAGGGTTGTACCAAGCCTGCTGGTACCTGATGCTCTGCCTTCACCTGCTGGAAGGTGAGGCATCGTGAAACGAAATCTGCCACAACCATCTTCATGCCTGGCCACCAGTGATGTCGTCTGAGATCCTGGTACATCTTCTCCACTCCAGGATGTACCACTAAGGGAGAAGTGTGAAACTCTCTATGCACTTCCTCCCGTAAAGAAACTGGTACCATGGTACGTCCTCTGAAAAGGATGTCGTGCTCTGCTCCAAAGGAGAAGCCATCAGGTGCCTGTCCTGAGGATAACTACACACGCCGCGTCTCACAGTCAACGTCCCCACACTGTGCCTCTCTGACCCACTGCAGTAGTGGAGGAGTGACTGTGAGAGACTGAAGGAAGGCTGCTCCATCTCTATCCATGAAGGATATCTGCAAAGCGGTTAGCTGCTCTGTCACCTCCTTGAGTAGGTGAATGCCCGTCCTCATGCTGAGAGCATCGGCTACCACATTCCCCTTCCTAGGAGTATAGAATATATCAATGTCATAGTCTTGGAGGAACTCAAGCCATCTCCGCTGTCTCAGGTTCAGGTCCTTCTGCGAGAAGATGTACCTGAGACTCTGATGGTCAGAAAAGACTGTAAAGCGCTCGCCCATCAGGTAGTGTCACCATGTCTTCAGAGAGAATACCACTGCTGCTAACTCCAGGTCATGGGTAGCGTAGTTCTGCTCATGCGGCCTCAACTGACATGATCCTTAGGCGATCACTGCCCGCTCCTGCATCAGGACACAACCGAGTCCGGTCCCTGATGCATCATAGTAGACTACGTACCCTACTCCCTCCTCATGCAACCTCAAGATAGGTGTGCTGGTCAATCTCTGTCTCAGCTCCTGGAAGCTCTGCTGACATCTGTCTTACCACAAAAATGGTTTCCCCTTCTTCGTCAATGCTAATAGTGGCACCGCAACTCTAGAGAAGTCCGGCACAAATCTCAGATAGTATCCATCTAGTCCCAATAAACTCCGCACCTCTGTCACGCTCTTGGGTGGCTCCCAAGCTAGCACTGCCTCGATCTTCACGGGATCCACTGAAACACCCGCCTTAGAGATGACGTGCCCCAAGAAGTGGATATCGCGTATCAAGAACTGACCCTTCGAGAGATTGCCATAAAGTTGGTTCTCTCAGAGTGTGTTTAATACAACCCGTAAGTGGTAGGCATGCTCTCCCTCAGTCGTCGAGTATATCAAAATGTCGTCGATGAAGACTACGACAAAACGATCGAGGTATGGCTGAAAGATCCTATTCATGAGGCCCATGAACACTTCTAGAGCATTGGTTATGCCGAATGGCATAACCAAGAACTCATAGTGGTCATACCAACATCTGAAGGTCATCATCTACACGTCCTCGTCCTGAACTCTGAGCTGATGATAGCCTGACCTGAGGTCTATCTTCGAGAACCACCGTGCTCCCTTGAGCTGATCGAAGAGTTCATCAATCCTCGGTAGCGGATACTTGTTCCTCACTGTCACCTGGTTCAGGCGACGATATTCGACACAAAGTCTCAAGATCCCTTCTGCATTCTTGGCGAACAATATCGGGGAAGCCCAGGGTGAAACACTGGGTCGGATGAACCCCTTGCCCTGCAAGTCCTCCAACTGTACTCGTAGCTCTCGAAGCTCAGCGGGGGCCACCCGATATGATGAAGTGGATATCGGGGCTGTCCCGGGGTACAAATCAATAAAAAAGTCTACCTCTCTTCGAGGAGGTAGCCCTGGAATGTCGTTGGGAAAGACATCTGCATACTGATCCACCACTTCAGGAAAACTAGGACTCCGCACGTCAACTAATCCTAGGATGAGGCTAGCCAACTGATGAGTAATGGGATGTCCTCTCCTCTTCAGAAGTCTATCCTATGCTGCGATGCCTCCATTCTCGCCAGTGAAGGTGAACCTGCTCCCATCAGTGCGTACACATCACACCTTGCGCCTAATATAGTCAATCTGTCCATGGAATGTAGATAACCAATCCATTCCCAAGATGACGACGTAAGGCCTCGACGCCGCTACAAGAATATCCTAGCCGAAGCTCTCGCCTCCTAGAGTAAGCTCACACTGTCGGCACCAGTACGTAATCGTCGAGTCTGCTCCTGTAGGAGTCTCTAGCCGTAAGGATTGAGCCAATGGCTCTGTCGGAATCTTAGAGCTCCGAACAATGGAAACAACTATGAAAGAGTGACTCACTCCTGTGTCTATAAGAACTGCAGAAAGGGTGGAATAAACACAGATTGTACCTCAAATCATCTCGGGCATGCCGTGGTCGTAGGCCTCCTCTACCTGGAGTTGTGCCTGTCTCTGCCCGCTAGATCCCTGTGGTCGGGGTGGACCTCCTAGTGGTGGTGGTTGTAGAGCCTCAAAGCGTCATCCACCACCTGCTGCTCGGCCAGCTCCTCTGCCTCATCCACCTCCTCCCTGCAGACCACCACGGTCGACCCTCTGCCTCTGCCTAGGTGGCCCCTCAACTGTCTGCTGCTCCTCGGAATGGCGGGTCAGGCAGTCACGAGCCATGTGGCCCTACCCGCCGCATGCATATCACTGCATGCCTCTCGAAAGACTGGCTATGCGCTGTGTGCCCCGCACAGCTGAGCCAGTGTCCTGGGGTCGTCTGCCGGAGGGTCTGGTCTTCCTGGACCCATGAGTCATCTATCGGCTACCTGCTGTGGAAGACTCTGCTACCTGCCGCCCTGCGGTAGGTCTCACTGCCGAAGAAGGCTCAGCAAGAAAGCTCTCGATCAAAAGGGATCGCTCCAGTACTCCTGCCTGAGTCGGAATGCTGAGGGAGATCAGCGATGCCCTGATCTCATGTCTCAATCACTGCTCAAAGGTTTGGGCCCGAAAGAATGGGTCATGTACCATGTCGGTCGAGTAGCGCGAGAGATCCGCAAATCTCCCCGAGTACTGGGAGACCGTCAAGATGCCATGTCACAGCTAAAGAAGCTCCTGGATGGACACCGCACGGAGGGTGGCCAGGACGATCTCGGAGCGGAAGAGGCCCTCAAAGTCTGTCCAGAGGAGAGACTCCTCATCGTGCACCTGGAGCATCAAGCTCCAATATCGGCCCACTGCTGCGTGCAGTAGGCTCACTGCGAGGATCACCATGAGGTCTATTGGGGTCCTCACTAGCCTGAAATCTCGTACCAATGCCTCCAGCCAGTCCTCGGCTGCCTGGGGGTCCTTCACCCCGCGGAACCTGGGCGGTCGTTGGCACTGGAACTCATGAAGTGCACTAAGGTGACATGCATCTTCAGCGGGTGGGGCTAGAAGCATCGGTGGCTCGGCGGGTAGAGGTATCGCCAGTGCCTCAGCTGTCAAAGGGCCCTGTAATGAGGCCTCGTCGCTCGGTGGGCTGTCGTCACGTACAACTCTCGGAACCCTAGATGGCTGCCATCGTGGGGCCATCCTGAAAAGAAACAGATCTTCCACGGTCAAAACAGTATACCTGGTGAGCTGATACAAAGTAATCACAAAGAAAACTTGTAACACACATGCAATCAATGTTTTCGTGCATTAAGTTAGAAATCAGAAGTCAGGGTCCTGGTGTACGGATACGTTGGCCGCCGCACCAACAATGGGCTCCCTGTACTGATAACCACAATCAATATGCTTAACACTATTGCTTCACATAGAAGAAAGATCAGAGTCTGCGGTAGGACCGAACTCCTCTGATACCAATTTGTTACAACCCATCCTCGAGGCTCGTGCCGTGACTACCCCAAGCCCGCCTTCCATAGGCCAGGGGCTGGCGACTAGAACCAAGGCGTAAATCCCGGTAAAGGGAAGGCATTTCCTTTGTAATGTAAACAATCAAAAAACAGAGAGTAAGCTGGCAGAAGTAAACACTAAGTAAAAACTAGTACAATAGTAAGTGCGGAAAGTAAGTGGGCCAGAATAGAAACCCAAACTGAATGTAAAGTACAACTCCAAAGGGGAAAACAACAATTGAAAAGTAAAGCCGCAACATCGAGCCGTCCAATGAAAGTCCCACCTGATGGGTGGGTACAAAAAGTCTCCACTTCTCCTCAGGTCCAGCCGACCGCTCCGAGTACGTCCCGCCCAGTGGTGCACCTCCAGGTAACGTCCTGCTCCGCAAGCCTCCACCACGATCAGCGATGTCCATCATCTGCAACCAACACAACGTAGTGCGGTCATAGCCCATGAAGGGGTGAGTATAAGCTACTCAGTAGGGACCCCGAGACCCCCGATGGTCTCCGAGAATCCACAAAGGATAAACCACAAAGGAAAGATACAATGAAGTAAGATCCGACACTGCTTAGGTATATGCCCATACATATACCTAAGTCATCAGTTCCAGTTCAGCTCCAACACCCGAGCCCAAGTACAACCCAGTCCACATAGGAAGAAAAACGTAAATCCACACTGGATAGCACACCACAATCCACATAGGAAAGCAAAACAGGATTTAGCTCACACAGGTATACTTCTTCGAATGACGATAAATATGATCACTGATACATCTAAGTCGTCGGACCCACAAAGGATCAAAAGTTACTAACCCCCACAATGACCCACAAAGGATATGACCCACAAAGGATCGATAGGTAACTAACCCCCGCAATGACCCACAAAGGATCTGACCCACATAGGATCGATAGGTAACTAACCCCCGCAAAGACTCACACAGGATCGGACCCACACATGATCTGTAGGCGATGGCCCACACAGGGCCGCTGAGTGCGGACCCACACAGGATTGGATCTACACAGGATCGGTAGCACTGATCCACGTAGGATCGCTTAGTGTTGTAGTCGTCACCGTTGAATCCAATGAGGATCTTTGTACAGTCATCGTCGTCACAGTAGCAGTCGCAGCCATCTCTAGGGTTCCCGCACACAACAAGCTCATTCGGGAGGGTCCGCTCCACGAGCTGAGAGGATGATACATCAACTGACACATAGTCCAGAGTTGATGTATCCAAAAGTTCTGTATCATTAACGAGAACTCAACGTCACAGACGGCGCATCAATCAGACGCCCGGTCTGAGAGTTATTGGCTTTTTCATCCCAGGGGCCCGGTTGGTTTTGTAAGGAAAAACCAACCCGACTATACTCCACATGCGTGAAATCCTCCGGCAGAGTAAGCCAAAAGATCCATCTCACTCAGAGGAATTCAAAAAAGTCGACGGCACGTCAATCGGACGTCCGAAGCTCAAGATATGAGTGTTTCCACTCCGAGGGCCTGGTTTGTTTCGTGTACGAACCAACCCGGCCAAACCGAAAGTATTCTGAAACATTGAGTGAGATATACCTAAATGACCGTCTTGATACAAGGATCGCATCTCCGCTGACGGCGCGTCGTTCGGAGGCCCGTAGCTCATGTTATGAGAAAAATACTGAAAAGGTCCGGAAATGGGGGGTCTGGGCCCAGATCGACCTGACCCGGGTCCGGGTCTGACCCGGTTGGGCGCGACCCGGCCCAGCCAGGGTGGCCCGGCCCGGCCAGGGCGCGACTCGGCCGGCGGGTCGGCTCAGCTCGGCTCGGCCGAGCGGCCGAGAAAAGGAAGCCGTGGGGCGTGTTTTCCCCGCGGGAAGAGGAGTCGCAGCCCCGCGTGGGGCCGCGCTAGGTCAGCGGACACGGCAGAGCCGCGTCTCGTGTCTCGCCGGACCCGCGCAGTCGCGGGTCTGGTCGGCCGCCGCCGCTACGACTTCAGCCACAACGGCTCTATCCGGCGCCGCGCTGGGGCGCCACCGCCTCCGGCTGCCGGTGGATTCCGCGGGCCACCGGAGTTTCTCCGGTGGTCCGATTCCATTTCCGTCTGCGCCGTAGCTCCTCCCAGGTCCCGTTCTTCACTGCAGAATCAAAAAATCGTCTATGAGGCCCGTTTTTTCGTTATCTGTCGTTCCTCACATCAACGAAGAACTGCGGAGGGTTGTCGGGTCGTGTTTGTTTGGCCCGCACCCTCCACGTTAGGTGATAACAATCGGGAAAATAATGATCAACACATGAAAACATAACAAGATACAATTTTAATAAATTAAAATTGAACTTTGATCCTGAGATCCTTTTTTTAGAAGGAAACAACTACAGGAATAAAGTATTATTTTCAAATAAATTCCCTACCTCGCCGTAGTCATCGAGCGTGCGTTCTTCACGGAATTGACCGTCACGGGAGAAGGGGACCGTTGTGTCGCGAAAGGGTGTCGCATCGTCGTGGAAGGGCGTCGCGTCGACGATCTCCGAGGGTTAAAGGAAACACACGGATTTAATTATAACAATTAAATCCATGTTGAGGATAAAAACAACAAAAAAAATTAAAAGCTTTTAAATCTCCTACCTCAAGTAGTTGATCGAAGATTTGTCACGGGGAAGAACGTCGCGGAAGAAGTGTCGGCATCGCATCAATCTCCAGGGGTTGGGCGTTCTTCGTCGCCCTTCATCGGAGGCTGGTGTTCTTCGCGTTCTTCGCTTTCTTTGCGTTCTTCTCTTTCTTCACGTTCTTCACGTTTTTTGCGAAGGAGGATGAAGGCACAGAATCTCCAAATCCTCTCAACAAATCGCACCCTAGAAGAAAGGTGTGTTGGTCTTATTTTATTAATATTCCAACGGTTGAAAAAAAAGGCTAAGAAACGAACAAATTAATTCTTAGAATTAATTCAACGAATTAACTACCCAATTAAAAGGAGCGTTTAATAGTTTAAGAAACGCCCCAGTGGACTTTCATTTAATAGGGGTTTTTGCGGGTGCGTTACTTAGCGGAAAAGAAACGGTGGGGCTCGTGCGGGCCCCACCTCAAAAATATCCTACCAAGAGGTTAGGATATTTTGTGTTCCACCCTATCCGCTTCAACTCAGCTTAAGCAGCTTAAAGTGGCTTTTAAGTGGCATTAAGTGAAATAAAATAAAGATTGTTGTACCACATTATTTTATTTCTTAACTTAAAGCCCAAAAATTAAAAACCACACCCGAGAAAACGCAACTACAGAAGAGGCGTTTCTAAGAAAATACTGGCACTACGATTCCATCGGTGCCATCAGAATTCGATTCCGAGCACTGGTTCAAAATTTAGAAAAACCCACTCGTTCATTCACTGAACGTACCCGAGCCAAACTTCGCAAAATGATTTCGGGCACACTAGGCCTCGGAATCAGGTGTCATCAGAAACTGCGTTCTTGTAAAATTACAAAGAAAATTAAGAAAAACATTTCCTTGAAATTTACTGGTCTTTACATCACTCCCACCTCAGGGCTTTACGTCCCCATAAAGATACATCATAAGCTAGGGATACAAATGTGGGTACTGAGCACGCATCTGAGCCTCCCACTCCTAAGTGCTCTCATGGAGGTTAGAGTGCTGCCATCTGATGTATACTAGAGGAATCGACTGTCCACGTAGGACCTGCTCCTGTCGATCCTCGATCTCCACCGGGACCTCTACAAAAGTCTTTCCATCATCAACGCCTAGCTCCTCATGGTCAATGATGTGCGTCGGGTCGTGCATGTATCTCCTCAGCTGAGGTACGTGGAAGACGTCATGCACCCGGTGCAACTAAGGTGGTAGAGCCAGACGATAAGCCACCTCGCCAATCTTACTGAGGACCTGGAATGGTCTGATGAAGCGTGGAGACAACTTGCCTCCTCGGCCAAATCTCTGTAATCCACGTCGGGGTGAGACACACAAGAAGGCGTGGTCGCCATCCTCGAACTCTAGTGGCCTCCGCCTCCTATCAGCATAAGACTTCTGTCGGCTCTGAGATGTCCTCATCCGCTCCTGGATGACCTGGACCTTCTCTATCATGGCTCGGATCATCTCTGGCCCCACAAGTGCTGACTCCCCAGTGTCTGTCCAGCACAAAAGAGATCTGCAAGGTTTTCTGTACAACGCCGCGTATGGTGCCATCCCGATGGTGCAGTGGTAGCTGTTGTTGTACGTGGACTCCACTAAGGGTAGGTGGTCCTCCCAGCTGCGAACAAAGTTGAGGACACATGCGCGAAGCATGTCCTCGAGAGTCTGAATGGTCCTCTCCATCTGACCATCCGTATGAGGGTGAAAGGAGGTGCTCAGACTTAGCTGCATCCCAAACGCCTCCTACAAACCCTTCCAAAACCGGGTAGTAAGGAGATAATCTCGATCAAAGATGATAGATGATGGCACACCGTGAAGCTATACAATCTCCTGAACGTAGAGACGCCACATGCTCTCCACTGATCCCTACTCTCTAATGGGTAAGAAGTGAGCCGACTTGGTGAGTCGGTCGACAACCACCCAGATGGAGTCGTGACCTCTGTAAGTGCGTAGAATTCCAGTCACGAATTCCATAGATATCCCGTCCCACTTCAACTCCGGGACCTCCAAGGGCTATACCAAGCCCGCTGGTACCTGATGCTCTGCCTTCACCTACTGGCAGGTGAGGCATCGTGAAATGAACTCTGCCACAGCCTTCTTCATGCCTGGACACCAGTGCTGTCTTCTGAGATCCTGGTACATCTTCACCACTCCAGGATGTACCACTAAGGGAGAAGTGTGAAACTCTCTCAGCACTTCCTCCTGTAAAGAAACCGGTACCACGGTACGTCCTTTGAAAAGGATGTCGTGCTCTGCTCAAAAGGAGAAGCCATCAGGTGCATGTCCTGAGGATAACTGCGCACGCTGCGTCTCACAGAATGCGTCCCCACGCTGTGCCTCTCTGACCCACTGCAGTAGTGGAGGAGTTCCTCTGAGAGACTGAAGTAAGGCTAATCCATCTCTATGCATGAAGGATATCTGCAAAGCGGATAGCTGCTCTGTCACCTCCTCGAGTAGCTGAATGCCCGTCCTCCTGTTGAGAGCATCGGCTACCACATTCCCCTTCCCAGGAGTATAGAATATCTCAATGTCATAGTCCTGGAGGAACTCGATCCATCACCGCTGTCTCAGGTTCAGGTCCTTCTGTGAGAAGATGTACCTGAGACTCTGATAGTCAGAAAAGAATGTAAAGCGCTCTCCCATCAGGTAGTGTCGCCATGTCTTCAGAGCGAATACCAATGCTGCTAAATCTAGGTCATGGGTAGCATAGTTCTGCTCATGCGGCCTCAATTGACGTGATCCATAGGCGATCACTGCCCGCTCCTGCATCAGGACACATCCGAGTCTGGTCCCTGATGCATCGCAGTAGACTACGTACCCTACTCCCTCCTCAGGAAACCTCAAGATAGGTGCGCTGGTCAATATCTGTCTCAGCTCCTGGAAGCTCTACTAACATCTTTCTGACCACTAAAACGGTTTCCCCTTCTTCTTCAAAGCTGAGAGTGGCGCCGCAACTCTGGAGAAGTCCAACACAAATC